>CM054379.1:76824079-78146356 GCA_028858755.1 Ara ararauna
TTGTGATCCATATCTACCCTATCAAAGATGTATCAAAGACTCTTGTGTTCTACTGCAGTACTGCTATCAGTCTTGTGTTCTACTGTTAAAAATGCAAAAATGCATTGAATAAAACCTTGCAAAATTTAGACAAGGATATTCTGTAGTTTGGGATTTATCACTGGAATGTGTGATAATTTGCAAACAGAAGGGCAGGATTGTTTCTGGTCCTCATGCCTCCTTGAGGTAACTCAAGAAGACTGTTGGTCTGCTGAAGCCATATCAGCTGAGATGATATGAGTGCAGACTCTTCATTTTCAATTAATCATTCTCTTTGTTCCCAGGCATCATGGTCTAAGCCAGTTTGGAGCTGAGCCTATAATCAAAGCTGTTGACTTTCATGACATTTGTATGAAAGTCATTGCTTAATGCCCGATAGCAGGAAGGACAAGGGACCTGAGATGTTCATGTCACTACAAGATGCTGAGTAGCCACCAAACTGTCAGATAATTGACATAACATGAATACCATGCAGAAAAAGGAATTGCTGTTGGTCTTATCAGAGCTACTTTCTATTGCAGTGGGAACATATTCTGCTGTTTATTCCGCTTTTCTTGGAGGGAGAATTAAACATCTGTATTCTGCTGTGAAGTGTAGCTGCAAGGAAATAATCTGCATAACCGGGCTGTAAGTAAGTCAGATTTTGAGGACAGTATCCAGTACTAACCAGAAATTTTTCTTCTCTGATCCGTCCTGTGGATTTTTAGCACAGCTCCACACTGCATATTCATCACCACTTGGCTGCACTGATCTCCAGTTAATGGGAATTCCACACACCAGATGAGTGAAGATGACATTCACATGACGTGATGTGCATATAATGTACCACATGGTAAGCCAGAGGAGGTTCATGATCTGGACAGGCCAGATTCTCCTTAGCTATTGAAACGATGCAATCTCCTACACTTTGGAGCATAATCAGAAGTGTTAATCCCAAGTGTTAAAAAATTCTGAATCATCTTTCTGTCCTGCCAAAACCAAAATTAAAGTTACTTAAGCAGGAGAGTTTAAAAATAAAATTTAATAGACTCCCTGTCTTGAACCCTCTCAGTACAGTCATAAGTGGAAGAAAATGGTATTCATTTAAATAGAAGATGAGATTCTGGAAGTGCACAGATCTCCAGGAGCTAAAGCTTAAAGGCAAATATTCCAAGAATTATGTTAAAATTCTTGGAGACAAAACCAAATAAAGATATTGAATGCCTTTATTAATTTAATTCTCATTCATTCTGCAAGTGTATTTTGTCTTACTGTCTTATATAACTATGACGTTTTTTTACACTGAAGCATAGGAACCAGAGGAAAGCTAATATTCTGGGTTTCTTGGAAATTCTCCAAGTTCTTAGAAAGAAGTGGCAAAAATCTGAACACTTCTTCCTGCTACCTGATCAGCTCAGGTACCTTTCCTGGCTCACCTGGTAGAGGTACAGGATAAAAACCAGAACTGAGTCTGAAATTGATAGGTTTATTTAACAGACATAGTCCCAAAGTAAAACAGTCCAACAAATGAAAAGATGTTGGAAAGAGACTTCTCTAAATGTAAAGATAAAATGTGTAATGAAGTATTTATATGCAAAGAGAGAGGAAAATCATACACTCTTGTAATGAGATTAATAAGCTTATGGTATCTGAGCAATAGTGTGAGGAATTCAACAAGTTCTGTTCCAAAAAAAATTCCAAATATAGTAATTTTTTTTCTCTATAATCCAGTTTCCACTGATTTGGTTTGTTTAGAAATCTCAGTTAAGTCTATGCAAAACACTGTACACTGTACTCTTGAATGACTCAAAAATTGGCTTGTATCTCCATTGAAAGATTTTGCCCAAAGACAGTCTGGTAAATCAGTGTGGATCAATATCAAGATGTGTGGCTTTGGTCTGGTGCAATGACAGACACAAATTTAATTGGCACTACCAGTTTTGTGCTACTATAACTGAGCACACAGAGATCTGCTTCTAGTTTTCCTAATTATCTCTTAAACTGCTTTTGTCCTTCTACTGGTGCACAGTTTGAGTGTATATGCGGCTGTTCCCCCTCCCAGCTATATTCTTACCAATGTACAATGGAAGTCAGAGCTAGACCCTGAAGGCCTGCTCCTGAGCTGGTGGAAATGAATGAAAATCCATTCCACTTAATAGAGGTTATATCAGGTGGAATTCTTGCTGCTGACAATTCATAGGTGTAATTTTATACATAACTATATCCCCATAAAGAAGGATTTTGAATACATCAAAGCAGAGGATTTTTGTATAATAATACCACCGCCATCACTAACCTGTACTCGGGGAAAAAAGGAGGATCACAACAGAAATATATTTCTTGAACCTAAAGTTTTTCAAGAAGTATAATCATGTTATAAATTTCACATTTAAATGGTGTGATGCACCAAGCAATGGCAAGACATGGCATATGGATCACAGCCTTTTGACGCTCCTGAAAATTTCCTTTTTGAACTAATTCTTGTAATCTAAACAACTTCTACAAACAGTGCTGGCATTCTTCTTTTCTTGAGGTTTGATGTCTTGAGGTTTGATGTCTTGAGGTATATGTCTCGATTGACTAACCCTTACATATCACTTGAAAATGCCCAACTGCTCAAATTACATGAAAACATAGCCCAGCCTTCAGTAAGTCCCCTGGAGTAAAGCTGTTATTCTGCCTATGCACATGCATTCACACCTGCAGTCCCATGGCCTGGTCTGTTAGCACCAGTGGTTTTCTCTGTGCTGGGCTCCCTGATAATGCAACGGGCACTTACAGCTAATGTGAGCAAACTCAAAGCCCAAAAATGCGTGGCTATTTCCAAGCAAGGAATAAAGGGGGCTTGGCATAAATGGGCCTCAAATCTACAGCATATGTATAACTATATACTGCATGTGCAGATGCAAATGTCTCTTTGTTTTGGTACTAGAGCAAGATGGAAGGCGTCAGCATCGTCTTTTCCCCCGCTGCCAGGTTTCTCGGTAAGGCCACCACTCACCTTGAGGTTTTTGTTGTGCCTCTGGAGCTCCCGACACAGGCTCTCAAGCTTGCTGCGGGCGAGGATGGCTCGGCTGTGCTCACTCTGCAGCTGGTCCTTCTCCTTGGTGATCTGGGCCTGCCTCTTCTGCAGGTACTTGAGCTTTTTTTGCTCAGCACGATGTTCTTCGAGCTGGGCAAGGAACAAGGATTAAAATGAAACAGAGACAGGAGAGAAAAGAAATCTAGTTCTTTTGGTTTTGGGAAAGTCTTTACACTTTCTTAACCACTTAGGAAATGTTCTGTTTTTATCAGCACTAATGGGAGAGTAGAGAGCAACCCGAAGGGAGTTGCGAGCCTGCTGCTGCAACAATCCCAAGCGTGCTTTAGTGTGGGTGGGTGAACATAATTTTTAACACTCTAGTCACACCATTTCAGCCTTTCCTTCCTTGAACTTCTGTGAAAAACACCTGTGAGGTTTTCATCTTAGTTTCAATGTTAGCAACTGGAGCAGCTGGTAGCGCATTACACCGTGAGATTTCTCCAGACCATGAGACAATGCAGGATTTGCTCATTCTGTTTTTGCAGCTTCCTGAGAAAGAAACAGCTTCCAGCAAAGAGGGGCTGCAAACCAGGGATGCTGTTTGCGTGGGGTCTTTGCTGCTGATGGAGGAGAACGCTCTGGAGGGAAATGTTCCCCAAAATGATGAGTGGGCACCTTGTCTTACCAGGCTCCTCTTCCTCACAGGAGCATGTGGGAGCATCCATCACTTGTGCTTCTGGAGGTGCCATCATCAATGGGGGTGGGTTACGGTGAATCAAACCTCTTTTGGGCTCTTTGGCTCCATGTAATTACTGAAGAAAACATGGACAATCTCTGACATTCACTTGGGAACCTGCTGCTCCTGTAGGTCCATGGCGCCTGCCTTCCCTAGATGGCTGACAGGGAGGAAGATGTATTTGGAAGGGGAATGAGGGGCAGCAAGAGAATTGCTAGCACCAGTCCCCACTCAGGCCGGTCATTTCTTCTATCATGTGCCTATTACTGGCTGCTTTGGAAAAATTCCTTGCATTGCAGATTAACACCGTAACAGTCACATCAAAGAAGCATTTAACCTCTGAAGCTTTTAAAGATTTTCTCCCTTTCCAAAACACAGCAGCCCTCCTTGCTGTATGACATGCATGCATACGTCGTGAGACGTTTCTGAAGTCCAGATGTTTTTTGGTTGAAAAACATCAGCACATGAGCTGGAGTGTGCAAACCTTAATAATAACAGTTGCTATTAAGATTACATCATCTAGCAATATTGTACCACTAGTATTACTAACCCTGGTATGTCTGGGAAAGCCTGTGAGTGCAGGGGAATGATGTGCAGCTCAAACAAGAAGGTCAACAGCCATCATATATTACACTTTCTCTGCCTGAGATTTTGTTTGCTGCAGATGTTCCGTAATTTATGCTTACAGTACAGAGCTGTGTGTATTATCAATCAAATCACAGCTAGGCATGCCACGAAACAATGCAGTCACCAGCTTGGAGTATATTTACAGTTTATGCCCAACTTTCAGTACGTATAATTGTGTGGGTTTTACCCCCTTAGATCAGAATAGGGGCTTTTGCATCTAATCAAGCTGCACCAGATGAAATAATTTTTCTAGTATTGTAGGGAAAAAATAGCTTCTCTAATGAAGGCTGACATTTGTTTTCCTTTATAAGCTTGATTTTGGCCCTTTCCCTTTCAAAAACACACAAAAATGTTCTTTTTGTTTCACATTTTGCACAGCCTGTGCTGAGTGGATAATGATTTATCCAGATTTGAGATGATTCACTCAAGCTGTGTGAGATAGGGGGCTTAGAATAAAGTAGGTCTTAATTGTGATATGAGAAGTCTTCCAAGCATTTTTTGCCTTTTTGTTTTTCCCCCATAGAAATGACTTGTGCTAAAAGCTTGTATTTCAAAGTTCTCAGGAATGCCTCAGACACAGTCTTACCTTTGCACTGAAGAAGGGAATTCACTGGTAAATAGGAATGACAAAAGGGCCACCAATGATAAATTTTCAAGAATAATTAATATTGGCTAAACCTAGCTACAAATAGAATGAATTCTGATTTTTGAAGGCTGACCTAGAGAGATGAACTCTTCACTTAGAAAAAAAAGTTTTATCTTGACCCCACTGAAGACAGCAGTAACACTTATGTTTATTCATTAGGGCATAGTTCTTGCACCTAGCACTTGCAAGACCCTCAGGACCACTGAAAATAAGCTGGTTACAAGCAATTATGCAACAGCTGTTTCTAGAAAAAAGCTGAAGTAAACCACAGCCTCCTTTACTAGCCCCAACCACTCTGCCTACACCAGTATTAGCAAATAAAATGTTCTCTAATGGCAAGAAGCGTAGCACAGCTTGTACCCAAAGGGCTACACTGACTTGCTTTGCTGTCTCTGCAGGCATGGCTTCCTTCACACCAGGCCTGCTTTCTCTGATGCCTTCCATTTTTTGGGATAGCCTTTGATATAGACTACGGCAAGGCGTGCACTAACAGTTAAACAGCATATAGTCTGTGGGGTAGTGCTGGTGCTGCATAGGGTGCCTGAGCAGAGCACCTTAAACCACAGCTAGCGGCAACAGTATCTAACCGGTCTGAAGCCCTTGCCAGCACCCAGCTCAGCCTGGCACATGGCTGCACCTTCCCCTGAGCTGTGCTGCAATAAGTGTTTGTGTCACCACATGGTTCACCGAGCCAGGGAGCTCATCCAGCTGGAAAAAAATGCAGCAAAACCAAAAAGTGACCTGAAGTATGTGATGGGGATGGATAGGAGGTAGTAAAGAGTGGTATCTACTACAGGTTACTGCTGACAAGTTATTAATCACACTACACCCCTCAGCCATGCTAAGTAAGCAGTTTAAGGCTTTATCCAACAAGCTTTTGGTTGTATTTATCAGTGGTTTAGTTTAGCCACATTGCCCAGGATGTCAAAAATGAATACTCAGTATTTTGTTTTAGCACCTTTCTCCCACAGGGCAGCATGGCCCCTGTTTTATACAGTGCTTCAGTGATATTTGAATGCAGTGGAGAGTACATTATAGAGGAAGAAGACCCATTTCAGTTAATCTGTGGGCATGAAGTCCCTTTAAGCATGAGCTAAACCATAAACAGCCTGAGACCATATTATGAAATCAGAGGATTTTACATGAAAAAAGGGAAAGCTGAACTTCACATTATGATGAGGCATGGACACATCTGTGCATAAAACCAATTACAAAGTCAATGTTCTGCTTAGCACATTTTTCAGCACTCCACAAACTGTAAAATGCTGCAGCCTTCTCATTTGTAAGATTTCCACAGCTTAAGGCCATACAGCCCTTTAACTAGAAGAAAACACTTGATCTGAAAATAACCCACCTTAAGTATGGAAAGAATAGAGTCAGGGAGGTGGCAGTGTTACAGAGGTGACACGGTGGCAAGGGCTTTGACTCTTCATTTCACTGTGTTGTAGTTTCTGTCATGATCAGCCTCAGTTCTCTGTTTTCTGATTTTCTGCTTCCTAACATTTTATACTAAGCCCTGATTTATTTTCATTTTGGTTAAATCACTGATACACAGTTAAAGCAATGCTCCCATGGAGAAGCATGTAAAACTCCTTGCAGAAGCGGAAGGCAGGAGCTGAGACACTAGTCTCCAGTGTGAGTTGGTTTGGCAAAATTGCCTTTAAGTACAAATACTCTGCCTCATCAGTTTTTTTAACCCAAAGTTCAGCTTGTTTTCCTCGCATTTTACTTTTTTTCTCCTTCTCACCCATAATTGATTATTTGACCCTGACAATTATTTTGGGATATAATTATCAGCACAGATGCTGCCACTACATGAGGTTTGACCGTGCTACATGGCATATGCTTTTTATACCTTCCTGTATAGAGAGTTTGCATGGAAAAGAACCAATGCTGTACTAACCAGCTCAGCATACTTCTTAAATAACAGGTCCAGCTTCTCCTCTGGAGTATTCAGCTTGTTCAAGCTTTGCATCAGTAATGTGGCTTCCTTCCCTTAAAAATAAAAAAACAGCAGAGATGTAATAGTAGAGGCAGTTTGTAGCTCATGTATTGTTATGAAATTGGTTGTTTGATGCATGGATCTGTAAAAACTCCATGATAAATGAGGTATTTTGGAAGGAAGGGATAATTTTTGCAACGAATTTCTGGATTTTTCTTCTCTCCATAAGAACAAACATGCTTGAATTTTCCTCCATTTCAGACCGCAGTAACGCGCTGTCTTCTAGCAAAAGAACTGGCTGTGAAATGCTTTTGTCCTGTATAATCTGTTTTTCATTTAATATTTTTTCGACATTACTGGGTCACATATATGGCACATTTGACTGGAATAGGATGGAAACTCTGAAACCGGACTTATTTGCAGGCGAAAACTGATCAAAACTGGTGTACTCAGCTCCTGTGCTGCTCAACCCATACAAGACATGAGGAAGATTAAGTTAGGTACGAAGACTATGGTGTTGATGGAAACATTCAGAGAAGCAGCTACTGCCAGCCAGGTGTTGGCTACATGATAGGGGTGTAAATCGGTTCCCTGACTTGATGAACAGAGTACAGGTACCAGAGACAGTCTAATAACTATCTGGGCATGAATAGCTAAATCACTACATAGCCATTTATGTATTGCGTCTCTTCTGATACCTCTTGGTATTCATTTCCAGCCCTGCATATGAGCTGAAGCTTGAACACTGCTTGTTCATCAAATACAAAATCTCCCTGGTGGCCCTGGAGATAAGGATGGCTGTGATGACAGCGGCCGGAAAGTGCTTTCCTATATGCTCCTTTTTCCTGAAGCTGCAGGAGCAAATTTATTTTCTGCTTTAGGTTGGACTTCTGCTCCAGGTCTAGCGCAGTTCAGGAATACTGCCTGTGGAGAAAATCCATTGTTTCACACTAAGTTCTCACTACCAAACCAGTATAAACAAGATGAAAAGAGCTTAAATAAAACCCTGGAGTGAAAACTGTTGCAACTGCATCTGGAAAACTTTGCTTTGGTAGTGTTTTCACTGATTATAGAGAGGTACTAATAACTGCACCAAACCCAAAACAATAGAAGCTGATTAACTTTCTTTTCCTGGACATTCAAGGAATTTTGGGGAAAAAAATCTGTGCTTTGTCCTATGCTTAGCCTCTTGTCTGTAAGAACCGTCCTGTAGTGATCGTTTCATAGGATTAGTCTGCTGTTGGGTTTGGGTTCTCACGTTAATGAGAGGCTTAAAATCGTCCCGAGTTAAACGCAGAAAAGCAGATGAATTGCTTTTGCAAGACTGAATGTAGCTGCATTGCTCTCTAGCGGCTGCCCGGTGGAAAGGACATACTTTACAAAAACCTGCCGATACTTCTTCTTTCTAGCTCAGCTAACAGAGCCCTGCCATGGCCGAGCTGCTCTCTAAGCACTGTGCTTAGAGAAGATAAACTTATTGGCTTATTTCATATAGCCTGTGATGTGTCTGGAGGTCTGCTAGACGAAGGGCAACTCGGGCATAACAGTGAATTTGCTCTGCAGATTTCCATACCACTGTAACTGGTGATAAATAGTACCTGAGGAAGCAGGGGAAGAAACAAATTTACTGAGACACAAACAAGAGGCAAGGTTTTCCGTTGTCTAAAAGCAGCCTTGCACAGTGTGTCATCAGACTCATATAGCTCTGGCTAACTAGTTTGAGCAGCCCAATAGTACCTCAGAATTCTGTGAAATAATCCAAAGATTTTGCCTTTTTAAAAGGACTAATATCTGACACAGCCTACATGTATCTGTTGGGTAACTGCTGAAGATAATTATCAGTTAGAGAAAGGTTGCAAGAGCCGCCATAATTTTCAGTGGTAACTAGAGGTCTGCATCATCCATGGCAGAGGCTTAACATGGGGAAAAGCAAGAACCAGGGAGTTTTTACTTATATTCACAGAAGGGCTGTGTAAGTATGCAAGTACTTGCCTAGTCCTTTCAGGATTTTCTTCTCCAGCTTTTGCTCCTTGCTGCTGCTGGCTTCCTTTGCTCTGGAAGCATCTCCAGGAGCCAGCTTCTCTTTCTCACTTTCCTCATTTACATCTTCATACTCCACATCCTCCATGTTGCCTGGCTCTCCCTTCTCAGGCCTGTCAGTTCCTGTAGTAGCACTTTCCTTCTCCATTAGGCTCACAGCAGACCCATAGGTTTTGATAATGTCCTCCAGCTGCCGGCTCAGCTCCTCCGAGATATCACACACAGCTGCTTCAGGGCAGGCATTCGGCTGCTCTATGGGTGCTGGAGCAGGGGGCTGAGAGCCAGGGGCAAGTTTATCCCCATTCTGCCCCTGGATGTCCTGCCCAGGTGAGGTGGGAGGCTGGTCATTCTCCATGGTTGGTGCTGTACCTGACAGCAAACAAACGGAGGATTAGTTTAAAAACACACAGAATTAGTCATCTAGCTGTTCCCAGAGGTTGGCCAGCACCTGAGTGATTTTGTGTAGAATCTGGGATGGCAGCTCATCTGTTGGCTCTGGCTTGATAAATATGTCACACTTAACTAAACAACCGAGGTGATTTGCCTGCAGGGACAAAAGCAAATTACATACGTTCCAAGAGGAAAAGCCTGCCCAAATCTAATACTTAAAAATCAGAACCTCTTATTCCCATTGCCAGTGCTGGCACACAAAATGACACCCAAGTCATTTATACCATTTCCCTCCCTGAACATACTATTTGCCACATGTTTACTTTTCTTGATCTGTTTACCTGCAACACTGGCTACCAATATGGGCAGCTTTGCTTCACAGCTATATCAATTTCAATTCCCATTTCTCTCCCATCAACACAAATGAATAAGTACAAAAGAGGAATATTTTAAATGAAACCTGCACACCGAAAATTGTTCTGTGGTCTTGGAGAGCCCAGTGTGGCGCTTGATCTGCAAGAGGCCTGTCTTGGTACTGTCACAATAATGGCAAAGAACAAGATAAGCAGCTATAATGCACTCTTCTTTTGTACTTGATGCACGCTGTTGACAGCTTACTTGACAAATTACAAAATACAGAACAAATAACAGCGAGGTAAAACTGACCAGGCATAACGTGGTTTTGGTAGTCTGGTATTTTCTGGGGTGAATTTCAGCTTATTTGTTCCTAGTTTGCAAAGGGAAGCTTTTGTTTTCTCATGTCTTTGAGCAGCTGCACTCAGCCAGGTGAATACAGAGTCCCCATTCGGTCTGTGTTCCTCTGGAGGCTGCTCCAGCTTACCCAGGACATGGTGATGAGGGTATCAGTGAGTGTTTCAGGCACCTGGTCCCAGCTCCTGCAAAGTGCAGGCCAGCAGAAACAGCATCTCTGACTGTGTGTGGATGGTATGTCAATTTCCACAGCTTTCAAAATCATAAACTGACTTGTCCAAAGGCAGTCTATGATAAGAGAGATGTAATTTACTGTAACACATGACTCAGTGATTGTTATTAAACCCTTCACTCAAAGTGATGTTTGGAAGCACAGTGATGGCCATCACTAAGGCAACGTTTTTTCAAGATGTTATCATCTAGCTATTTGACTGGGCATACAGGCATGACAGTCAAATATTGTGGTTATCGTGTGTCAAGCAAATAACTGAAGGCTTTGAGTGGGGGTCAAGATGTGCTTGAAAACTGTTAGCTATAAATTCATACCCCTGCAGTTCTTCCAAAGGTACAAGTTGCCAGCAGGAATGCTTGGGGAGGCATCTGGACCCAGTCTCACAGACCCTGCCAGACAGACTCATCCTATTCTTTCATTCCTGCTTGCAGCATGGTCATTTTATCACTACAAAGTGATTGTGAAATTACATCCACCTGATTTGATGTCATTGAGTTTAATTTACGTTGAAAGATTACACCCTACATGTGCAATTTAGGTAAATAATTCCAGATAGCATGAATGTTAGACTAGTTTGTGGTCTTGTTTTAACTGAAGTTAACTGACTGCAAAATAATGCAAGGTCAGTAAGATTATTGTAAATGCTAAACTAGAAGCTCCACAAAATATATGATTATCTCTGACATGTTCAGACTAGTGTTTACAATTGTATTTGGTAATTAGAGCTAATTGGCAATCAATCAGCTAAAAAACTCAGGATCGCCAGCTCTTGTCTAGACAGAACAGAAGTCTCACAAAGTATATCCCAAATTTAAACTAGCTATTTTTGTCATAACATTCATCACAGAAGGAGAACAGGATCACTAAATGCTCCATTTCCAAATATTAATTTATCTTCCAGCTATCTCCCCCATTTTGTGAGAAGGCACAAGTCTATGCAGTTCTCACTGCACCCCGGCTCTCTCCCTTGGCTGCCTCCCAACTCCCAACTGCATTGCTTATGAAGCAACACTGTCCAGCTAATGGTTTCCTCCTACATGAATCACGAAGCGTGCCTGCAAACACGGTAGGCTTTAAATCAACAGCAGCAAATGATTTATGCACAGTGTTTCTCAGTAATAAGGGAAAACCATGGGTGAATGAAGGAGAAACTGGATGTTTAGAATCAAGGACACAAGAAGTTTAAAAGCAGGCATTGCAGGAAACCTTTCCTAACATACATTCCTGGCTAGAAAGGGATTGGTTATAATCAGCCTCTGAAACTATGGCAATTCATATTTGCTGAGGTTCAGGCCACCAGCATGGAATGGTGAGTGGGCAGGAACCACAGAAATACACAGCAATGGACCTTTAACCCAAGGGTGCCAACCTGCAGGGTCATACCAGGGACTGTATTTACACGCATTAAAATTAGTATTTTAATGTTTTGTTCCATTCTTCTCCAGGCTAAAGCAGATGACTGATAACTACTTTCAATCACCAACATGCATGACACCTGTTAAGACTTCTGTACCTTGTTTTGCATAATGGCTTCCATGCCTCACAGAGTTTCCATTTAGGGAGACAAGGCAGCTCACATCTGCTGAAAGCAGCCCACTTACAGCCTTTAAAGCTAGTAGGCTTTACTGCTATTGGCCCCAGTCCTCCTTGTCCTCCAGCCTGTTTAACCTTGATGTACATCAGGAATTCTTCCTTATCAGGCCATAAAAGACTTTTGGTGCCAATCTCAGCAACACACAAAGTGTTTACATTATATGCTTAGACACAGTAATGCTTAAAAATTAGGTGACTGAGCCCAAAAGAGGAATTCCTTGGTTCCTCAAGGAATTTTAGACTTTCCCAATTTTAGACGATCCACCTCCTGAATTTTGTGAGTTGTACTACCCCTACAGTTGTCTACAGGCACCTGAATTTCCAACACAGCCTTATTCTGGTTTATGGCAAGGGCTGTGGGGACTGACCAGTTTTTTGACCAAGTCTGAATGTTGCATCTTGTTTGCTGTTTTCCTCCTGCAGTCCCAAATCCTGGGCCTGTTCCATAGACTGATATCAGTATCTTTCGTGGCCCTAGTGTCTTGGATTGAAACTTGATCCCAGACATTTGTGGTTGCTGCCTACAGATAGTCACTATGCCCCTCCTCCAGTGGAAACCCCCAAGAGTCAGAGGGTGCTACTGCCTCCCCACTGTGGGAAAGGCTCTTCTCCATCCTCCTCCTTCCTCTGTGATAACCCAGGAGGGCAATGGAGCTCCTTGGGGCACAGGTGACCTCCAGTCTCAGGAGGAAGGTCATACTGGTCCCAGGCTGATGCCTCTCTGTAGAAGGATTCATGGCCATGCCTGCCATCCCTCAGTGAGACTGTTACTTGCAGCAGCAGCCATCTGTGTTTGGCCCCAGTGGCACAAACCCGGGCTGAGCACACAGCATAGCCACAGCTGCACTCAAAGGCAACAGAAAAAGGTGTGCTGCGAAGCTCAGCCTGGTAATGTGCAGAGTTAATTTGTCTCTGACTGTATCCCTTAACATTTCACATTAGGGCACAATTTGCCTTCGCCCTGCTTTGAAATCAGCCAGTACTCCCAAAGTAAAAGGTCAGTCAGCAAGAGCCAGTGCCTGATTTAGCAGAGCTGCAGCAGCCATCCCTCTGCTGCTGGGAAAACCATGCCTGTGCTGGGCTGTGTCAGGCCACCCCTCACACCACCGGAGCTGACCCTGCTGCGAGGCACTGTCCTGGCATGGACAAAGCACAGAACACATGTTATCTTCTCTTCCAGATTGTCCTGCATGCTGTTGCAGAGTTTTGTTTATCTTCTTTTAAACAGAGTGATTCCCCTTCCTTCTTTTCTGGGATTTTCTTCCTCCTTCCCTTCTTGCAGCTTGAAGTTCTAGGGGGTTTACAGACTGGACTATATTTAGCTCTTGCCTCCCATGTATCCAGCAGAAGGACACATGGCACCTGCTCTGCAGCCAGGAGTTATTTTAAGCACTTCTAAAATGGGTGTTGGTATTTCGCACTTTACACTCAAAATTCTCATACACACACACACAGATGCTTCTCTAAAATGAAGCATTCCACATACTTGCACCAGCCAGCATATGCTGATAAAATCTGAATTTTTACCTCGACATAACACCAGACTTTACTATGATAACACCTCAAAGCGGCAAACATTAAGCTGTGGAATGGCCCACTCTACTGTAGCTCCAGCTACCCTCCAGAAAAACTCAAGTGCCTTATTATAGCCTAGGCACTGTCCTACGTATTACTTCAGAAAGCGGAGATAAATCAGCTTTATCAAATACGTGCTGCATTTGAAAACCTTTATGATTTATGCACAGTTTTCTAGTGTGAAACTGAACAAAAATTTGGAGGCTTCATGGCAGGTTTTTCTAAAGGCATGGAAAGATCCAGACTCAAAGACTTTCTAAAGTCCCCTGCCTCAGCTCTCATGCTGTACCTGAGTCTTGATCACTTACTCTTGTGACAAGTCAGCTATGGACCCCAGTCTCACTTAAAGGCAAGCTCTGCCAAAGTCAGCTTCTCTTCAGAGAAGCATTTCTTACTTTCACCAACAGCCTGAGATACTTGCCTGTTTTTCTCACACATCACACAGTGCCTGAGCTTTTAAGGCTATTCCTAGAAAATGTGGGCTCAAGTCCCAAAAGTAAGTACTTTACTTAAAGCCCTTGCACCATGCCACCAAACAGTGACAGCAAGAAAGCTGTTCATCAGACTTACCGGAGCAAAGAGAAGAGCTGAGCAGAGAAAAAAAGTCAAGCAGAAAGCTCAGACAAGGGCACAGCAGCAACAGGACACTGGTACTTTAATTCTGCCACAGAGGGAAGAGTGACAGGAAGACCAAGAGAGGGGGGGAAGGACAGAATGACACAGCAGGAGCAAACACTGCAGAGGCTGAATGCGTGCTTTGCAGGGGACCGGCTCTGATAGGCGAGCTGGGAGGCTGCCTGCGAGCTGGGAGGCTGCCTGCGATCTGGCAGCATAAGCCAGCTATGTTGGCTATTCCCTGCTCCAACAAACATAACACCAGAGAGTCAAGACTAGGGCACTCAGAAAGAGAAAATAAAGGATTTGTACACAGCTGCTACTCTTCAAAATTAAGTCTTAACCCTTCTATGTCTTGATGAATTGTGCTGTGTGAAATTTGTCTGTATTGACTATGGATTGATCAAATTTGGTCTAATTTTCCTGTCTGTACCAGAAAGATTGGGATGGCTTTCCATGATGTGAACCTGGGATTTGGGCAGGATTTGTTAGAAACCAAGCTGATTTTTAATCATAGAATCACTGGCTGGATGGGACCACAGGAGGTCTTTAGTTCAACCTCTCTCTCGAAGCAAGCTTAGCTGCGATCTCTCAGGTCTCTCAGGGCTTTACATTCATCTTAAAAATCTCCAAGGATGGAGACTGCATGACCTCCCTGGGAAGCCTGTTCTCCTGCCTGCCTGTCCTCATGATGAAAAAGTTTCTCTTTATACCTAGCCTGAACTTCCCTTGTTTCAGCCCATGGCCTCGTCTTCCCACCTTACACCCCTATGAAGAACCTGTTTCTGTCTTCTTGATAGGTGAGACCTCACTTGGAGTATTGTATGCAATTCTGGTGTCCTCAACATAAAAAGGACATGGAAGTGTTGGAACAAGTCCAGAGGAGGGCCATGAGGATGATCAGGGGACTGGAGCACCTCCCATATGAAGACAGACTGAGAAAGTTGGGGCTGTTCAGCCTGGAGAAGAGAAGGCTGTGTGGAGACCTCATAGCAGCCTTCCAGTATCTGAAGGGGGCTTATAAGGATGGCACAGAAGAACTCCTCATTAGGGACTGTAGTGGTAGGATGAGGGGTAACGGGTTCAAACTTAAACAGGGGAAGTTTAGATTGGCTATAAGGAGGAAGTTCTTTATTGTGAGGGTGGTGAGGCACTGGAACGGGTTGCCCAGGGAAGTTGTGAATGCTCCATCACTGGCGGTGTTCAAGGCCAGGTTGGACAGAGCCTAGGGTGACATGGTTTAGTGTGAGGTGTCCCTGCCCATGGCGGGGGGGGGTTGGAACTAGATGATCTTAAGGTCCTTTCAAACCCTAACTATTCTATGATTCTATGATAGGGCTGCAGTTTGTGGGCCTCCAAAGCTGTCTCTTCTCCAGGCTGAACATCCCACTTCTCTAACTTCTCTTTATGGGACAAGTGCTTCATCCCCAGACACTGTGGTGATCTTCCGGTGAATTGACCAGCCTGTCCTATTGGGGCAGCAATGCTAACAGGGATGGCTGGTGTAGCTGTCCCCCTGATCCCAGTAGCTCCCAAACAAATATTCTCATTGCTGCAAAGGTAACCTGTCTGAACTACTTTCTGCATGTTACTGTGCCAAGTCACATTGGCCCAAAGTTGTTTATACAAACAAGTAGAGCATTCTCTAGAGAGCTCAGCTGAACACTCTTCATCCAGCAACCAGCATCTCCCACTTCTGTGACCCACAGGCCACTCAGGCAGCATCTTGAGATGCCAGATGGTCTAAGGACCATCTGCTGCCCACTCCCTAGGGAGAGATGTAGGTCAGTTTAATGCACAAATATGCAGACAACTGAGAAGCAATAGGCTGATACTGGAAGTGGCAGACAGGGCTATTAGAAGAGAACTGGGACTTTGGCTCCAGTGAAAAATAATAATAATCAAGCTCAGAACAACAGGAGGAAAAACACATGAATGCTACAATGATCTGGAGTAAGTCTTTAAACCAAACTATTGTTGCATGGCACTAGAGGTCTCAGAAATGTTTTGCACCTGATTTACAAGGGTATATAAGAGAAAACAGTACTGGGCAGCTCCGTATCCAGAAGTACTGGCTTAGAAATAGTCCATAAGTTAGCAGCATCTCATACTTTCACAGGAGAGGACTAAATGTCCTTCTATATTTGTGAAGACTGTGTGTGGTAGAAGGAACATACTTAGAGTGGTTTCTCATTAATCTTATCTACTTGAAAAGGCAGCTCATATTATCTGGGGTGCATGGGCATCGTGCTTTGAGGAAAAATTAGTTCTTTGAATCTTCTTCAGACACTGGTGGTGGCTTGGTAGTGCTCCTAAGGAAGTCACAGGTTCAAGGATAATGAAAGGGAGATTGGAAGGTCAGGGGCTTTTGATGTGAATCTTTAGGAGGGGGCTGGAAACCAGCTGGACATGTTTTGAGAGAAGATAAAGCCTGTGACAGGGCAGTGTGAGCGAGCAGACTAACAGTGAAGATAAGGGTGTTTGTGCAGGCTCCTTGTGCTTCTCCTGTTTTAACTGCAGAATTCTCCTGTTCCAGTCCCCTGTTCATTTTTCTTTTGAAATAAAATCAGCTCCAGGGTTTCTGAGATCAAAATGCACAACTGAGCTACCAAGGACCTAAGTGGCAGTTGAGCTACAGAAAGTTATTCCAGTATATCCTCACTCCTTGGCAAACACAAGGCAAGACATGTTCAGTTTTGCTCTCTTTCACTGGGGTTAAAGCTATTACATGCAAGCTCATTTTTGCAACAGCCTGACACAGTCACTTATCACAGCTCAAATGATATGCAAGGATTCACTGGGCAGTGAGAACCTAGTCATGTTCTTGAGCCATCAAAGCATACTGGTAACAGGAAATTTGTTTGGGTCATCATAAAAATTAGCTGCAAGAAATACAAAGCTACATGTTCTGAGTTGTTCCTAAATATGCAAGTAAAGAAAACAGTCTGGTTCAGTCAGGGAGTGGAAAAAGGCAGATAAAACCAGTGTGTTCCTGAGTATGTGGGGAGTATGTGTGTGTAGTTTTGGAAGATTAAAAGAGATCTGCAGAATTTTGTTCCATGAGTTGAAGCAACCACCTTAATAATGGAAAAGGAAACTTGGGCTGAGAAATGTAAAGGAGTGTGTTGAAATTGCCATGGAGGCAATTTAAGTGATGACTACAACCAGCTGACTGGCATCCATGCTGGTATGGTTGCATCTGGCGAGCTGAGGAGAGAGCTGGCTGAAAACGCTCTCTGTGAAAGCTACACTGCTTCTGAGGTTTCTGCTTTTGCAATGCATTGGGCATTTCATGTCCCCACTGAGGGGAAGAGAAATAAAAGCTTTCTCTAGTCCATGGGAAAGAGGAGAAATGTACCTTCCTCATATGAAAGCTGGACCATTTGCTGTAATAAAGCTGTAATAAAGCTTGAGAATTTGCCGTAATAAAGCTGAATTTATTTTTCAGTTGTGTTCAGTTGTGATCTGGACTGTGTATCTATAACCCTACACTTTCTTTGTTGTCCTGTGGCATTTCCACTGAGGTTGCTAGCACTGTTACACAGAAATTGCCTGTTTCTGGATTAAACATAATCATCATCAGCATAAATACACTGAAGATAGAGGCTACTTGGGAAAAAGGCTAATAAGTGATTTTCTACCTGTATTTACAATTTGCTCTATATGATATTCAATGCATTCAGCCTTATCAAACAGACGGACAAGTTAATCGTTAAGTCAATGCCATTGAAGCATTTGAGTTTTCTTCCTGTCTTTTTCTGCCCTATTTTTCCTTCCTTTCCTCAGGCCATTTTCCTGACTGCAACATTCAGCTCTCACCTGCTGATGCACTCTCCCTCCTTCCAGTACTAATGTCATCAGCATTGAAACAATCACTTTTTTGGGGTTGTGTATTCTTTTTGCATGCCATGGCAAGGTTTAGGTGAGTGACCAGTGGTTCAAGTTCAGAGTCTCTCTTGCAGATGCTGAAAGGCTTTAAAAATGCAGACTTTGTCAGAAGGCAGTACTGTGTTGGTTAAAACCACTTTTAAAAGTTTTGAGGGTTTCTTTTTCACCACCAGCAATGGCAAGCCTTAATTCTTCTTCCACCTGAAAACCAGCTTAGTTTCTGCAGAAGCTCTCATATCCCCTGGAAGCCCTACTTACTGATTTGGCCTTCAGGCCAGTCTCCTAACAGAAGGAGAAGAGGCTGGGGAGGGTCTCCTGCCTTTTGCACTGGCCAGAAAAGAGCCATCTGCACTCTCTGCAAATTGTAACTGCTCTGCTCCATGAGACCCTGCTTGCCAGCAGCACAAGAAAATCTGGAGACAAGCGTTCCTGGTTCTGTCATGCAGGGAGATGCAGACTTCAGTGGAATCATAGAATTCGTAGAGTCATAGAATACTTACGGTTGGAAAGGACCTTAAGATCATCTAGTTCCAAACCCCCTGCCATGGGCAAGGACACCTCACACTAAACCATGTCACCCAAGGCACTGTCCAACCTGGCCTTGAACACCGCCAGTGATGGAGCATTCACAACTTCCCTGGGCAACCCATTCCAGTGCCTCACCACCCTTACAGTAAAGAACTTCCTCCTTACATCCAATCTAAACTTCCCCTGTTTAAGTTTTAACCCATTACCCCTCGTCCTCTCACTACAGTTCCTCATGAAGAGTCCCTCCCCAGCATCCCTGTAACCCCCCTTCAGATACTGGAAGGCTGCTATGAGGTCTCCACGCAGCCTTCTCTTTTCCAGGCTGAACAGCCCCAACTTTCTCAGTCTGTCTTCATACGGGAGGTGCTCCAGTCCCCTGATCATCCTCATGGCCCTCCTCTGGACTTGTTCCAACAGTTCCATGTCCTTTTGATGTTGAGGACACCAAAACTGCACACAATACTCCAAGTGAGGTCTCACAAGAGCAGAGTAGAGGGGCAGGATCACCTCCTTCGACCTGCTGGTCATGCTCCTTTTGATACAGTCCAGGATACGGTTGGCTTTCTGGGCCGTGAGTGCACACTGCAGCCAGCTCATGTTCATTTTCTCATTGACCAACACCCCCAAGTCCCTCTCTGCAGGGCTGTTCTGAATCTCTTCTCTGCCCAACCTGGAGCTGTGCCTGGGATTGCTTCGACCCAGGTGGAGGATCTTGCACTTGGCATGGTTAAACTTCATCAGGTTGGCATCAGCCCACACTCACAAGTGTGTCAAGGTCCCTCTGGGTGGCATTCCTTCCCTCCAGCATATCAACTGAACCACACAGCTTGGTGTCATTGGCAAACTTTCTGAGGACGCACTCAATCCCACTGTCCATGTCACTGACAAAGATGCTGAACAAGACCAGTCCCAACACCGATCCCTGAGAGACACCACTCGTTACTGGTCTCCAGGTGGACATTAAGCCATTGAGCACAACTCTTTGAGTGCGGCCATCCAGCCAGTTCTTTATCCACCGAGTGGTCCACCTATCAAATTGATGTCTCTCCAACTTAGAGACAAGGATGTCATGTGAAACAGTGTCAAACGCTTTGCACAAGTCCAGGTAGATGACATCAACTGCCCTACCCCTGTCCATCAGTTCCGTAGCTCCATCATAGAAGGCCACCAGATTGGTGAGGCAGGATTTCCCCTTAGTGAAGCCATGCTGGCTGTTACCAACCACCTTGTTGTTTTTCATGTGCCTTAGCATGCCTTCCAGGAGAATCTGCTCCAAGATTTTGCCAGGCACAGAGGTGAGGCTGACTGGTCTGTAGTTCCCTGGGTTACCCATTTTGCCCTTCTTGAAAATGGGGGTTATATTTCCCTTTTTCCAGTCATCGGGAACTTCACCTGACTGCCATGATTTTTCAAATATGATAGACAGTGGCTTAGCAACTTCATTTGCCAGCTGCTTCAGGACCCGTGGATGGATTTCATCAGGTCCCATGGACTTGTGCACATTCAGGTTCTTAAGATGGTCTCAGACCAGACCCTCTCCTACAGTGGGCCTAAAGTCTTCATTCTCACAGTCCCTGTGTCTGCCTTCCAAGATGTGGGTGGTGTGGTCAGAGCATTTGCCATGGTCTGACATTTCTGTGCCAGATCCGTACCCATGAGAGCATCATTTTTGGATTCTAGCATAGAAACCCCACTAAGGACCCGGAGAAGTTCTTTGCAGCTCTCGTAATGAATAGTTTTTCATTTATTTTTGGAAAGACACAAGTCTTTCAAATTATATTGTATCCAGGCAGAACCAAATCCTGTAATACCACTATTTCAGTCACTTATATCGGAAACAAAATTGATCCATTCTGTTTAAATATGTACCATAATATACTTACGCCATTACATAATTATATATTATACTTACGACTTGTCAATATATAGCAACAATCAGGCATGTAAGTTATTGTCCTGGTTTAAGCCCAGTCAGCCATGCAGTTTGCTCATTCACTCCCCCCTCTTTTTCCCCCCCCACTCCTGGGAGGATGGGGAGGAGAATTGAAAGAATGTAACTCCCACAGGTTGAGATAAGAACAGTTCAGTATTTAAGGTATAACACAAACCACTGCTGCTACCACCAATAATAATAATGACATGGGAAATAACAAGGGAAGAGAATACAACTGCTCACCACCGGATACCAAGCCTGACCCAGCAGTGCAGTGCCCCCCCTCTTCTGGGTCTCTGCCCTCAGTTTTTTTACATCCTGGGCATGACGTGCTGTGATATGGAATACCTCTTTGGTCAGTTTCGGTCAGGTGTCCTGTCTGTGCTTCCTCCTGACTTCCCCTTCTCCCTGGCAGAGCATGTGTCTCAGAAAGTCCTTGGTCAGACCAAAATATTACTAAGCAGTAACCGAAAACATTGGTGTTATCAGCGCTGTTCCGGGCCGAAAGTCAAAAACACAGCACTGCACCAGCTACTAAGAAGGAAAAAAATGACTGCTACTGCTGAACCCATGACAGTTATATAATGAAAATGTAGGGTGTATGAAGAATTTAGGAATGTCTATAACTTAGACTTTAGAAAGAGCCCTCATAAAGGTCTTGAGACACAGAAGCACAGGGTGATGTGTGAGCAGCAGTCTAGAAGTCAGAAGCTTGCTGAATGTGGGAATGACTCAGTCTCTGCTGTAGGCTGCTACAACTTAGCTGGTGTTAGGGGAGTCCTATGAGGTCCCAGTGGAAAGTCTATCAAGACCGATTTCCACTGAGCTTAATTTACTTCTACAGAATGTCATAAACACCTGGACCAATCAGACGTTTTTCATGGTGACCTCTTGGTAATTATTTCTCTCTTGCTTTGTCCTGTGTCAATGAAAAAAATAATAATAAAGTGGGGGAAATAATGTATTTGCATTTATTTGCATTCACAAAGCAGGTGTTCCACACCGTATCAATTTTCTTCAGGTTTCTTAGCTCCAAATCAATCTCAAAAGGGTTGGGAGGTTATGATTTGCCTTCTAATGAGATTTTATGGCCTGAGGGGTTTATCATACACCTAAGGTTTGCCAGGCTTTTTTTTCTTCTACAGCTCAAAGATCCTGGCTAACAATGGCAGTTAATAATGAAGCCAAATTAGCTGATACAGAAAATCTCAACAGGCAAAAGCTTTAACTATTTTAAGCAAATAATTTAACTCTTAATCTACTTCTGTAAGAATATAATTTCTGAATTTTAGCAAGGAAACCACTCTAAGAATCTGGAGGAACTCCCCAGGGTTTGCTACTGAAGAGTTTTTGATTTATTCTTGGAAAGATTCAAGTCTTTAGAAACTTTCAGAGCAAGCAAAATCAATTATCAAGGTTTCAATTTTCTCCAGGCAATTTCTACTGATTCAGCTTTCCCAAGAGATAGACTTTCCATGAAACATTATGCTATGTGCTATTTGAAGAATTTGGCAAAATGGAGAATAGCTTCACTTGAAAAATCACACATGAAGTAAAGGAATCCCTCAGGTGAGGCATGCAGTCACACCTCAGTGCAGCTCTGCAGTTTGGAAACAGCTCTTCTCCAATCTATACAGGTAATTCATTGGGAAGTAAAAGAGCAGCTGTTGCCAGTTATTCTGTTATTGCAATGAAGTTACTGCTGATTTACACCATGATAAGCTCACATAAAATCTAGCATGAAACTTCAGAAAGATACTGAATCCTGAAACAGTCTATTTTTAATCTAATTCAACTTTAAAATTATGCTCTTCTAGCTAGAAACAATCTTCTGTCTTCAGCAGACTGTGGGAACAGATTTGGGCTAAGTCAACTGTAAACCCTGGGAATTTTGTGAACCTGCCAAGGGAAACCTCTGAGCCCAATTCAGATGTGATTGTGTTGTAAATCACATATCAGATGCAATTTGGAAGTCTTTTAAATGCCAATGGTACATTGGTCAAGGGTGAGTTGTAGAGAAGAAATTACCTATTTGAGTGAGATACTGTAAAAGGACTTGCTTTGTATGAGGTAGCTCTTTGTCTCTCCTTCCTTTTTCTAGCCCCTTCCATTTGCTAGCGATGTTCACTTGCATCAATTTAATTATCAATATGCAAAGTTGGTTTTGTTTTTTTTTTAGATTGCTGCTAGAACTGGCTTGTAAAAATTAGAAATGGAAAATACTCATTAAAGAGGCTCAGTCCTGCAGCTGCTCCATGTGTGGAACAGCCATTGATTTCCCAAGCAGCACCTGCTGGTGAGCAGCACAGAGAATGAAGCAAATTAGATATTGAAGGCTAGCTCTCTCAGCTGTACAGGCTGTACCATGGGCAGTAAAGCATCTTGTAATTCAAGACAAACATCTTCCTCTGGAAAGGACAAGGTCCAAAGTCTGATGACAATCTTAAGTAAGATGAGTGGGGTGAAGCAGCTGAGCAACACTGAAGTTATGGGTAACCTATCTGAGACTACAGAGAAAGGAAGAATAGAGACTGGCACAGTGGGAATGACACAGATTGATATAACACTTAAAGAGTGCCTGGAAATGAGGGGAATGTTTATGGTGAAAGATAAAGACCTGTAGGAAGAAGGGGGAAAATAACAGAGACAGTGATGGTGAAAGAAGCCCTAATGAGAATCTTCTTTTATAGGATAATGACAGGGTGGCTGATGTTAGTTCAGAATGAACCATAGGGTGATGTGCACAGCTGGCAGCACTACTGTGTGATGTCTAAAACTGCTGCTGATATAAACATGAATGACATATTTTAAGACATGCATGGAAAGAGAATCACTGCATGGGAAATGCAAAAGGATGCAAAAAGTATATTGGCATTAACAGATCAAAACTGTGAAGCAGTGTTAATTAAGTAATTTTTTATAAGGGTTTTCTGGCTGTCTTGGTAGAATCATCTTATTAAGCATAACAACATTTGGAGGACCAGGTAAGTGAAGAGTAAAGCCCAAGAGATGAAAGGATGAATAAAGAAAAGATCTGGTGAGAATGACTTTCTTATTTTACTAAGCAGAATGACAAACATGAAAGATAGCACCAAAGTCACCAATTTGTTAGAATACAGCAAATCTTCATTTTGTATATATCAAAAGCCTATGCAAGTCATATTTATTGTGAAAGGCAAGTTGGTCTCTAATTTAAATCCTAGACTCGAATAGGATGGACATACATATGCAAAATACTTGGGTATCTTCAGACATGTCTCCAAAACTCTACTACTACTACAGCACAGTTTTAAAGTGTTTTTCCTCTAGTGGCACTCTAAAAGAGAGGATGGGTTAATGCTTCTCAAGTGCTTCTTATAGCCTCAGAGCTGTTGTGGAATTTGGAGACTCCCAAACCTGTTGGAGTATGGGGAATTGCAGAACCAGGGAAAAATCAACTATTTAGCACCCCCTTGGAAGCACAGAGAACAATTCTCGTTCACTCAGATACTCTCAAAAAATCATCAGCCAATATGCAGTACTGTCTGTGTTCTGATAGCATTGCAAGACACATCATTAGTTTCTGTTTTCCCTATTATTTTTCCCCCCTTGGCTATTAGTTCTGTTTTCTGAGCCCAAAATGTATTTCACTATTGTCCTGGGGTCAGCAGTAGCAGTCATTTTTCTCTTTCTTAGTAGCTGGTGCAGTGCTGTGTTTTTGACTTTCGGCCTGGGAACAGCACTGACAACACCGATGTTTTTAGTTGCTGCTCAGTAATTTTTACTTTGACCAAGAACTTTCTGAGTCTCATGCTCTGCCAGGGAGGAGGGGAAGCCAGGAGGAAGCAGAGACAGGACACCTGACCCAAACTGACCAAAGAGGTGTTCCATATCACAGCACATCATGCCCACTATGTAAACTGGGGGCAGTTACCCGGAAGGGTGAGATCACTGCTCGGGCGGGGCTGGGTATCGGTTGGTGGGTGGTGAGTGGTTGTATGCTCTTCCCTTGTTTTTTTGCTTATCATTATTATTATTGGTGGCAGCAGCAGTGGTTTGTGTTATACCTTAGTTACTGGACTGCTCTTATCTCAACCCATGGGTGTCACATTCTTTCGATTCTCCTCCTCATCCCTCCGGGAACAGGGAAAGGAAGGGGGGAGTGAGAGAGGGGCTGCATGGTTCTGAGTTACGGCTGGGCTTAAACCACAACAACTATAAATCGTGGTTATCTAAGTTTAAAATATTTAAATAAAACTCTTAGAATGAAAGACACAGGAGCAAACTTCTGTGGCAGTGATTTCCAGTTGTGTAGTACCTTGCATGCAAGGATCTAATATAATGTATTAAACAAGGTCAACATCAAGCAGCAATGAACTGCAAAAAGCACCTCGTAGTCATTATTTGAAAGGGTAAACTGAGACCTAAAGTGTTACATGTTAACACACAATAAATAATGGCTCGCCCAAGGTCACGCAGATGGGAACAAGATGTGCTCAGTTTCTTTTCTACTTTTAATTGTGGCGTGCTTGCTTGATACATGAGGACCAGAGTTGCATGTTTAAATTGAAGGGAAGGGCCACCTCACAAAAATGTTCAGTGTCTTTATATGCTTTATATGCCTTCACTTTCTGCAAAGGGTTTTCATTTGTTGTGAAGTTCATAGGACCTTTCTAGTCAGCTTGAACAAGGATGGTCTAAAAACTGCGCTGCTTTGCACAAAGGAGGGTTAAGTTAGGTAAATTATAAGACAGGAGGCCCTAAATGTTAGCCAATAGAAAGTAACTCTCCCTATACAAAGGCACTTCACATGTACTTCACATGATCGTGGTAAACTCAAATTTTGATTTTCATTAAACTCGTAAGACATCTGTGAGATCTGTGAGCCATTTCACATGACAGTCACAACCCACACAGGACAATGTAAATAAAATTCCAGGACTGTCATATTGTTATTCTAATGACTAATAAATATTACCTTTTCTCAGTTTACCTTCTCTTTTTCTCATCATCTGGTCTCCCACCTGTCTTCCCTGTCTTGTAAGAAGGCCAGTGGGTAAGTCCCCAAGAGCTACCTTTCTTTTGCACCCCCTTGGAAGCATAGGGAACAGTTCAGTTCACTCATATACTCTGAAATCATAATCAGGCAATGGCTGATGCATGCCAAGTTTGCATGCTTGTACTCCCTTGGCACAGCAGGCTCCTTATCTCAGGTTGCACCTCCAAGTTCTTTAGTGTTAGCTTCTGTGCCATAATCTTTTCTCACTAGGAGATCAGCTAGCAGAGCAGGCAGGAAGGAGAGTGACTATTTGTAAGACTGTGGATTGTTTCACCAACCAGAATGGTAAAAATAAAATCTATCTTGTTCTATTCTTTCTCACTTCTTTGCCAGTCACAAAAAGCAAAAGCTATTGGAGGGTACACCAGGCAATAAGTCCTCCAGAAACCTCTTATGTTTCAGCCAACAGCAAACAAGGAGAAGATACAATTCCTTTAAGTCTGGCTTGCTCTGTCTTCTCTTTCTTTTTATGTCACTAACTAGCATTTGACTAGCTGGGTCCTTGTGAGGCTTTATCATTTCAAAGTCTTGTTCTGTCATCCTGTTTCTTCCTAGGCTGTCAGGTGTCAAGGATGTCCGCAGGTCATCAATCTTCCAGGTAATCTTCATAAAAAGTGGAATAAGAGATACATGCAACATTTCAGTATGATCATTCACCTCAGGCAACACATGCTAAGGAATCATGAACATGGTAACTGCTGGAACAACCAGGTATAAGCTGGCAACTTGCCTTTCTAAAGGAAAGTATGAAACACCCCTGATAACAGTGGATGCTTTACTGGCAACCTGAATTAGTTGGGATATTAAATATTATACACATCTATTTCTTCACTGTTTTAGAAGAACAACCAGAAAAACAAAAGTGTCTATACCGCTAAGATGTGACACACATGAAAGTGAAACATGCATTTATTTAAGCTTCCTTAAAAAGTAACATGCAATTTCCTCACAATGCAAGAGGCTGGCAAAAGCCACCAACCAAAAGCAGTTTGGAGCTGTTCATTTTTGTGGGAGAGGAAAAAAAACCCATGGAAAATGTTAGTCAGTCAGATTTCCATCTACTTTCCTTTTCAGTAGTTAAAGGCCATCTGCTACCAGGGTGATACAAAAAAAACCCAAATCCTTCCAAAACCCAGAACTAAGAAGAAAGACATTTTCAAGTCACTTCACCTTACACAGAGGAAAAAAGTAATCAGAAGGTCCCACTAAATAATTATAAGAATGATTCTAACAGTAAATAAGCTAATGTCAGAAGAAAATATGGATCAGAAAATACTCTAATCCATTCCTGACCCAAGCACCACTCCAAGGTTATACTCAAATATGTGATATTATACTTGAATTAAGTTAATAAGGATCAAAGATATGCTCTTGTTCATCATAATGATTGTGCATCCTGACTTAACCCAATCTGAAATTATCATCGTAACACAAGTTGTTGGAGTTAGAGGATGGTTAATGTCTGCACCTACAGTACTGTGCTCATGCAATGCTATAACTTTGTCAAATGGACTCCAGCAACACCACTGCAGACTCTCAAGAAGGACTTAAAAGACCTGAGACTAATTTAGACCTCTGTGGTGTACTCTGGCCAAGAAATGTATTGTCCTCCTAAAGTGAATAATGTACTCAGGACACTTTTAGGCACACTGACACTAGTGGGGTGACTTAGGGGAAACAAATAACTGTGTTAGACTTAGAATATGCAATATAGTTTTAACATAACATACTGCCTGCACTCCAAAAGAGATCCCAAGGGTATGGCTGTACTGGGTAAGCCACCAGTCAGGCCCTGATTTTTGACTTGGACACCACTGGCTAAGCAGTCACCTAGGTGAGAACTAAACCCAGAGTATCACTTATTTCAATCTTTTTGATAAATATTACCTGGAAAAATCACAGGTAAATAATGATCTTAATTCCTGATAATCTTCACAATTCATAAAGGAAAATTACTGAAAGCTAACCATTAAAAAAAAAAAAAAAAAGGAGAACGAGGAGAATGAACCTCCTGAACTTGGCTTACGCACCAGGTCTTTTCTTATTTTGCCTTGTCTTCAATCAAAGCCATAAGGATACAACTCAGGACAAATCTGTTACATACAGAAAGAGCTAGAGAGATCTGAAGGAGAGGAAAGGAAGCAAAATGTTCTCCTTTTCTTCCTTAGGCCAAAATACTAGCTAAGAGTTCAGCTTTGGAATTCAGAAGTGTTCTGTGGTTTCTGTGGAGCCAACATCCTCTTTCAAACACAGAACTTGGTAATAAAGCCTGGGTGAAAAACACACAGTCCTCTAGTAGAGGACTTCACTGCTTATGATATTTACATACAAGATGAACCATGTCAAAAAGAGTCCTGGACTAGAAGGTCTGGACTAATGGAACCATAGTCCTTGTGCATAGTAACCTGATTTTTGTGATGGGATTGTAGAATTGCTGAGATGTGATTCTTGCATTAGGTAAAGGCTCCACTCCATAAGCATCCATCACTGTTCACTCTGACTACATTCATTCAGTTAAAACGCATACAATAAATCAAATTAAAAGGCTGCCTTTTTAAAGAATTTAATCAATGAGAAACGCAGGGTTTCAGCTACACCTAGTGGACAAGCTCTGAGTACTGCAACCCTTCTGCACCCACTCCTATAGCGTGGTTGTATCTATCATGTTAAATTACTCCTGCTTGGTTTCAATACATAAAATTTGAATTGAAGTAAGCAACAATTGTATCAACGTTTGTCATGGGTTCAGCAGCAGCAGTCATTTTTCTCCTTCTTGGTAGCTGGTGCAGCACTGTGTTTTTGACTTTTGGCCTGGGAACAGCACTGATAACACCAGTGTTTTCAGTTACTGCTTGGTAATGTCTTGGTCTGACCAAGGACTTTCTGAGTCTCATGCTCTGCCAGGGAGGAGGGGAAGTCAGGAGGAAGCAGAGACAGGGCACCTGACCCAAACTGACCAAAGAGGTTATTCCATACCACAGCACATCATGCCCAGGATGTAAAACGAAGAGCAGAGACCCAGAGGGGTGGGGGTGCACTGTGTGGTCGGGCTTGGTATTAGGTGGTGAGCAGTTGTATTCTCTTTCCTTGTATTTGCCTTGTCATCATTATTATTGGTGGCAGCAGTAGTGGTCTTGTGTTATACTTTAGTTACTAAACTGTTCTTATCTCAACCTGTGGGGGTTGCATTCTTTTGATTCTCCTCCCCATCCACCTGGGAGCGAGGGGTAAGAAAGAGAGGGGAGTGAGTGAGAGAACGAGATGCGTGATTTACAGCTTAAACCATGACAACGTTGTATGAAGTATCAACAATTTAAACAGCTCCTTTCAAAAATGTGTGTGATTATCTCTGCATCTCTCTCTTTCATGTAAATGGCTTGATTAAATAGTCAGGCAAGGACCGTGTTGCAAAAGGCAAGAGCTAAGGCAGAGGGAAAGGAGCTCTGTGATGTGTCGGTGGGCTGCCCGGCAGCAGGTCCCTGTCTGAAAAGCCGTGGATGGGGTGAGACGCCCATCAGAAATTCCTCTTGTCCTTACAGGGCAAAATCACACACAAGGTGATGAGTGACAGGCTGAATGTTGCACTCCCCTACCATCCCAGGGCACAGCCGCAATAACTCACTGCTCAGGCCGACTGTGTATCCCAAAGCAAGCTTACTGCTGCTGCCCCAGATGCTTTCAATGATGTGTTTGTGCCCTGACTAAACTGAAGTGAGGACATGAGAAAGCATGGGATCTGTGGTGCCTCCTGACCACTGATAGAGAATCCCACCAGATGAGGCTGAGATACTGGATTACAGGGGATTTAAAAAGAGAGAAGGTGTTTTTTAGAGGCAGGACTGAGCATAGGATTCAAGTCCATCTTCTGGCTACAACAGTTTTTCCAGCATGGTGGCTGACTGGGAATGGGACTGCTCCCTACTCATCTTCCAGGAACAAGGTCCATCCTCAAGAGCAGAGCAGCCGGCACACAGGCTGTAGGCTTCATCAGTTCCATCGGACAGCAGCTTTGCTCACTTACATCCACCAGAGCAAATTCAAGTTTATGTTGTAAATAATGGTCTGAGGAGAAGACTAACACTCACGTTTCCTCAAATTTGACACTTCTTCAGTGTACAACGTTGTGCTCCATCAGATAGGACAAGCAAAACCAAGCTGTCCCCATTGCTCCACAGACAGGCACCTGTTTATAGCTTGTGGGTTAGGGCTGACTGGTTTTCAGACCTATCCCCTAAAACTTTCTCCGTGATGGTCATAACTAAGTCTTTTTCTGCCTACTACCTAGAAAGATTTTGTATTCACCTCCGTGTCTGTGTTCGAACTTTGCCCTTCATGATTCTATGATCTCCTTGTCAGATCACACACCAGCCTTAGTGCAGCCTGCTGATAAGCAACCCAGTAGCAACCCAAAATATAACCCTTATAATCCTATAAACAACCTAAAATGTAAATGGCTAACTTCTATACAAACAGACCAATGCAGAGGCTTAGTGTCACTTCCTATGATTGGAAAATCCCAAGTATCCATTCTTTACTTTACATCTTTACTTCATACAAAGTTGATGGAGGACATATAACTATACAAGGTTTGTAGACAGAGATATCAATTACTAGATCAAATAATGCAGCTGGAAGAAAACAAAATATTTTGCATAACAAGCCTTTAAATACTTATCCCGGCACAGAGAGAAAGCAGAGTCTGAAATTCTCTGTGTCACTTCTGTTTGAATAGCAGCAGGTAAGACATTTGATATACTTTCAGAAGCGTCACCCTCTCCTGCGCAGTGCACTAGTGTGAGCAAATCAGGTTGCAGCAGAAAACTCATGGTATGATTGTTAGAGGGCTCTTGGTCAAAGCTGGACATAAGTAGGTTGCCTTCAGCATCTTAACAGAGCAAGCAGCTACCAAATATTTAGCTTTTGAGCTTAAGAAATGCTGTGTACTCACACCAGTAACTTCAAACACAGTTTTAAGGAGCCTCATAATTATGAAGGTGTCTTTTATTTTACTTTATTGATGATAAAATAGGGAATACACTGTCAAATGAGCAGACCAATGCACAGAGAAAATGGCCAGGTGAAATAAAAAGGTGAGAAAATTGGCCAGCATTTTATGAAGCCTGATAAACTGGAAAATCTTCTGCTTATTTTTAATAAAGGAAATATGTCTGTCAAAATCTCTTTCAGGCTTGTGATCAAATGCCCCCTCTGTAATTTTTTAAGAGGCGGAAGGGCACAGCAGATGGAGAGGGACTGCAATACCTGATCCATCTCTATTAAAAACCTGGTGTTGCAGATTTCTTTCTAAAATGAGTCAAAGAGAATAACAGAGAACCTACTGTAACAGTGGCTCATCTGCTCAGTCATTTGATGTATCTCATTATTGCTGCAGTTACTGAGACTCAGCTTTACCTAGTGTGTGAGCACAATAGTAATAGTGGCACCATATTGAAATGTGTAAATATATTTTCATAAACTGTGTAAAACACCTCCTCTCTGCTGACAAAATGATGCACTTCGAATACATGAAACCCTGAGAAAATGCTGCTGCCTTGGGTTCCAAATTCCTTTGATTCCTCATCTTAGCTTTATTGCACATGCAGTGTTATCTGACAAATATATTTGCCTGACTATTTAAAAAATACTTTATCTTATCATTTAAACAGCTCCTGTCAATGTTACTCAGTCCTTGATCACAATGCTATCCCTAAGAGTGATGGTACAGAAACAGACCAGGTGAAGGTCAGTGTGTATAGCCCAGATCTGTAACATTTGTATTTCTTATTTCTGCCTGCAGTAGCCCCACAGCAAGCATTCTGGAGGATATGTGGGCTTCAAAAAGAATAGCTGTAGGGTCAGGGACAAGAATTGCTTTTCTGACTTCATTTTCCTCCCCTTGAAGTGCATGCCCACCCTGATTTTGCTGAAGGGGTATCAGCTCCTTGGGTACCAACTCACATCTTAAGGCCTGCTGTGCCGCACAGCCATGAGGAAGTAGAGGCAGCAGGCAGGGGGAACAGGATAGGATCAGGATGCCTCCTCTAGCAAGAGATTGACACATAAGCTACCTATGCCCTGAAGAAGCATTACTAGTAGTTTCACAGATGCGTGCCATGGCTTTTTGGCCAAACCAACAGGCATGGAAAACATCACGTTGGGAAAACAGGAAAAACAACCAAAACAAATAAAGTAAAAAAAAAAAAACAAAACCCAACCAAAACCAACACACAAACGACAGGAACTCCGCAAATCCAGATGCTGGAAGTCTCCAACCCCCCTATGAAGACAGGATAAGCATGGGATAATCCTCGTTTACATAACTTTTTTTTCTTTTTTCAAATAAAACCTGAGACGGGCATGTTTTCACACCGTTTGTTTGCTTCTTCTCTCAACCCACGCCCAGAAATTAAGGAGGCCCCGCACCCCCTCGGGCCGCCGTACCGTGCCATGCAGCGCGGCCGGGTGCTGGGCAGTTTCGACGGCCACCGGCTCTCCTGGCGGTGCAGGGCTGCGCCTTTCCTCTCTGTCCCGCCGGGGGAACGGACAGCCTCACTCCGCGGCGGACACGAGACCCTCCGGGTCTACAGGGGAGCCCCGACCGCTTTGGCCCCTTCTCCCCCCCCACCCGCCGGCGGCTGCGCGGAGCCCGACAGTGCCAAGGGGTGGGCGGTGGCAGAGAGAGCGGCCGACCACACGGGGGCGCCGTGGTGCCGCCGGCCGCGCAGCGCAGGTGGCAGCAGCAGCCGCGCTTAGCCGGGCCGGGCCGCACGCGCCGCCGCGGGGGTCCCGCAGCGCTGCAGGCCCGTAGCGCAGCAGCGGAGCCGCGGCGGTGAGGAGGCAGCTGCCCACCTACAGCCCCCAGCCCCAGCGCCCACCCGGGGCAGAAGGCAAAGGACTGCGTTAATCGGCACCTAGTTTTCCACTGAGCATGCCTAGGGTGTCGGGCAGGTTTAGGGCTGATCTCCCTTCCAAATAAAGCGCCACGTCTATTTATGACCGTGGCTTACAGAGGAGCAGATCTCATGTACCCTGTTGGAAGTTCTTGAAAGCCAGCCAAAGCACAGAGGTCAAGTTTCCTGAATGCAACTTAACAAGACACAAGACAACATCCTTTGCAAGGATCTGGCGGTAGCTGGAAAAGTGGGTCACTGCGTGTTTCACTAATCGCCGAGTTCCAATGATAAATTACTTTGGCGTATTTCTAAACAGTGTGGGGGCTAGAGAAGATCTACGTAAAGGCCTGTTACAGCTTCAGCCGTGGGAGCCATTGGGAGCACTGCCAAGAGGTGCACGTTGGGAACATACAGGTCAGGACCCCAGTATTGCTTGGGGAATACTATGGACACGCAAATTTTTTGTTGTGCTATCCACTGGGATCTAAAATGAGAAATTAAGGTGCAAGGTAGGCAATATGATCGTTTTGCAAATTTCCCCTGATCTACTTTGAAGACATCTTAAAACTCCTTGCTGATGCCTTGCCCAATGCCAGTGCCTTCAGGAGCTGCTGCTGTTCAGAGGCAGCAGCTCTCAGGAGTTCTATGAGGAGTCATAAGCAAATAGACTCTATCAGTGCACAAGTGAAACTGCTTGTTCTTGGAAAAGCTTAAACGGACAGATTTAATGTTGACAGACTTACGCAGTGATGTCTCAATTGTGAAGAATCTGTTGTTTAACCAACTGTATGATGCAAAATTGCTTATCATTAAAGTGAGAACATTCTCTTTTGGTTTAGGAGATCCTACAGGCTTTAACAGTCCTTTTTGGTTTAGGAGATCCTATAGGCTTTAAACATCTGTGCAATTTGGTATGCACATAATTTGGTAGTTTGTTTTATAAGAAATTGATTAGAACCAGAAAAAAATCACCCTCCCAAACTCCAGCAGAAGAGTGCAATGCAACGCATGCAGATCAGACATAAAATGGAAAAAGTATTTTTATAGTGGCAAGTTGGGCAATGGCTCCAGCTGTATTCTTCTAATCACTCCTTTATCTTATTGGTGAGTTGGTAAGTTATGATTCACTGACATTTGATGTTAAATTTACTGTCACAATGTCAGCAATCCCTGGCTGAAACCAGGCTGACTTAAATTCTTGGGCGCTGAGAGTTGTCTAAGAACAGGCTGTTACTGCCTGCAGAGAGCGTTTTGTCATAAGGTTTTCCCAGGTGTGTACACTTCCTTCTGTCTACTTTTGCTAAGACTTTGATACAAGCATGCATTTATTTACTTACATTCATAAAACATATTAGCTGCTTCGTGTCTGCAAGGCAAAGAAGGCCAAGTATCACTTTTCTCACCAGCTGGGACAATTTTAGCAATAGTCATCAGTTTGATTTCCCAGCTTGACTCAAAACACTGCTATTTACACTCCCATTGTGTAGCAATATCCTCCCCTATTTACATTCCCAGGCTGAAAATTTAACTGCATCCACCATGCTGGTTTTCTTACTAATAAATTCAGAAGATGTGGCTGAAAAGGTAAGCAGAAAGCAAGCATGGTGTTATCACCCCTGTACTGATCCTGGGAAGCATGGCTAAATGGGATTACATGGATTATTAAGGTCCTGATCCCACAGTCCTCTCTTAAGCAATAACTTGTGCAGGAGCTTTGCCAAAGGCCGGGTGGGGGCAGAAGGCTGTAACTGTTGGCACTAAAAGAGCAAGATGTCAATTGCCTTATGATAGTAGGCATTTTTCTCCCAAATATTTAAAGCAGACCTGCATGGATTTGTATTGGTGGCTTCAGTTGGCCCCAAGTTCTGGGAGAGATGGGTCAGAGATGTCCCACGGTGGAATACTTTTAGGATATATTCTCCTTCTCCCAAGTCACTGGAAATTAAACACAATTTGTTCTGGTGTGATGCAGAGCTGTATTGATGCAGCAATCTCCTCTGTTAGCCCTGCAAGGCAAGAGGGATGGGAAGACACCACCACCCTTCCTTCCCAAGTTAGATACTTGTACAGCACTTGGTCTGTTTACATAGCTCTTCCAGGTGAGATGATAAATATACAAAAGAACAAAGTCTACTATATAAATGAAAGCAGATTTATAAAATTACAAGTTTAATAGATAAATATAATAAATACTTTATGCATCATAACTCTGGACAACTACATTTAAAGCAAGTATGTTGGCAAGTCACAAAAAAGTTGCGCCTCGGCAACTTTATTTTTCATAAAACCACACTGACAGGCATATTACAACGTTACGTATGAGGCTTTATGCTGTAAGTATGTTTAAATCCCACTCACCTACCAAGTTCACCATGACATATATATGAGTGTAGTGTACCTTCTCTTTTGGAATGTCTTTTTGCACACTAACACGGTTGTACAGATAGATGTTCTACTTACCAGGGGCAGTGGGGAAGAGTTTTGAAGAAAAATACTGGTAAATGACTTCTAGAAAAACTAAAGCATTTCTTAACTTTTTATTGACATTGGCAAATTAAAATAGAATAAATTAACAATATTTTCTCAAAAAAATGCTTTGTACAAAAATACTGTCAAAATTTCCTGAAAAGCTTTCAACACAGTAGTATCTTTTCATGTACTGAATAAACTATATTAGCACAGTGTCAAAACGCTGAAGACGGAAACAAAATAATAATAATAATTAAAAAAAATAATCCGTGAAATGTTTGCCACTAGTCAACATTCCATCCACACCATATTATTGTCTGTACATATATGGGGGAGGGGGAATGGGTAGCAGACTTTTTAAGTAATAGTATTACTTGTCCGGATCTGGAAAGGTTTGGCCCACATCTCTTAAGCTTCCAGTTTAGCATATTGGAAAAAAAGATAAAATAAATTATTGGTCTGCACTGCAATGCATAGTTAAAAATTAAGCAAGATGGCAGCATTTGTGCAGTAGGATCTGCCCTTCAAAGTTCATGCAACCAACTAATGCAGGTTTTTTTTGTCGCTGTTCACTCAGAATTTGAATGCGGTTCAAGTCGTTGGAAATCATCGTTTACAAAATCCACCAGATTAAGCAATTTGCCAAGATTAATGTCTAACAGTTCAGCACTGTGGGAATCATGGGCATGTTACTGCGAGGAAATTAAAAAGAATAAGGAGGAGAAGGGGGGGCAACCAACATAAAAAGGTAAGAGTTCGCTAGAAATTATGGCTACGGAAGGGGACGTGAATGTCAAAGCTACAGAAAAAGTGGCAGCAATTTAAGGAGAAGAAAAAAAAAAAGAATTTATACAAGCGCATAGTTGACTCTTGCTTTCCAGATTCTCACCTTTTCAAGCCCCGAAAAGTGAGACACCATGTCTAGGGGAATGTTTTCATTCGCACCGATAGAAAGTCCTTTGTTTGTTTTAAATGAATCAGCAGCTCACCCTGCTGGGCTGCTGTTTGCAAACGAAGTCTGTCATGAAGTCAAACTCGTTCTGTCCCAACCACAGCTCGGGAAGCTCCTTGATGCGATCCAGCCCCATTTCGATGACTAAGGACATGAGGACCTCCTCGTCGATGAAGTCAGTGTCTATGACATTGGGCGGCAGCATTGCTGCGGGGACGTGGGGGACGGCAGGCGGTAGCCCGCTCCCGCTCCCACCGCTCCCGCCGCCGCCGTGCTTGGGGTTGCAGTCCCTGAAATGCTGCTGGCTGCTGCCGTTCAGCTGGTGGCTGCCGGGGTGCAAGTCCGGCATGTAGTGGCTGTGGGGGTAAGGGTGGTGGCTGAAGTACTGGTTGTTCAGCTTCTGGAGCTGCATGCTGGCACTCAGCTGCCCTCCCGGGCTGGCGACGGGGGGGGCCAGGAACTGGGAGCCGCCGAAGCGGGCGGCGGGAGCCAGGCTGCCGGCTGGGTGCCCTCCGCTCACGCTGCCCGGCCCCACGGCGTGCCTCCCCCCGCCGCTCGCGTTCAGGCTCCCAGCGCCGTAGTGGAGGTGCTCGCCCATTAGGGCGCTGAAGGCGTGCTGCTGCTGCGGCGGCGGCGGCGCCTGGTGCTGGTGGTGGTGGGGGGTGGGAAACTGCCCCATGCTCATCCGGTGAGCGGGGTGGTGGTGCAGCCCGCCGGATCCGTCCGGGAATCGCCCGTGGTTCATGGCCATCATGTGATCTGCCATCGCCCACCTGGAAAGTTAGCGTGTGAATACATCAAGAAAATACACCCTCGGACATCCATCTAGCCATTCAGCCATGCAGTCAACTGCCCTCTCCCGGCCCGGCTGCATCTGCCTGGCTCCGGGAGCAGTTACTTCTCCGTTCTCGCCGTCCTCTCTTTCTCGGAGGGATAGAGGGAAAAAAAAAAATAAAAAAGGAAAAAAAAAAAAAATCTCCTACCGCGGCTCCTCCGTGCAATACAAAGGGAAAAATAAACGGGGAGCAAATGCCGGTCCCCTCCGCTAATCCGGCGAGCAACACACGCCTTCCCACTCGCTCCAAGTTGTCCAGCACCCACCGGCGGGGAGCGGTGCCGTTCCGTACAGGGCTATACCGTACCGTACCACGGGCCGCCACCACCGCCGCCCCGCGAGGGCAGGAGCCGGTCGAGACCCCTCTCCGGCGGTGAAGGCGGTGGGTTTCCGCTGCACGCTCGCCAACTTGCGGGGAACAAGCGAAGAATCGGCAAGTCGCACCTAGCCGCTGCCGGCAACTTTTGGAATGGAGTCCGAATTATTTTGGTAAAAACGCGGTTACGCACAGATAAGGAGGCAGAGCCGGGCAGCCGGGAAACACCTTTCCTTGCGTGTTTAAACAGTCACATTTTTCCTGTTGCACACAAAAGGGACACCCGGCACCAGCTACGAGAACCGCCGCACTCACCTCCCGGCTTCTTCCTCCTCTTGCTTCGAAGGTGGCGGTGAAATCGGTTAGCAGAAGTCACCCAGCATAGAGAGGGCGGCCCCGGCTCCGGCCCCGGCTCCCTCCCCGGCGCGGTGGTCGCTGCCGCAGCCCCGGCGCTGCGCTTCACTCCTCTGCGAGGCTCATCGGCACTTGCCAACAATGAGCTGTGTTTCTTACACGGCTTTGGCCACGGCTAATATAGGATTTCAGAAGGGAGGAGCAAAACGCTTACAGGCAACCAGAAGTAAAACCTGGAGCAAGCGAGGGGAAAAAAAAGGAAAGAAAAAAAAAAACCCCCAAACCATCCCCAAGCCCAGCACCCAGCGCGCACACACACACACACACGCACACACACAGGCACAGGCAGAGGCACACGCGTGCAAAGCGACACGGGAGAAGGGGCACGGCGGCTCAGGGAGGCACCCAGCACCCTTCTCCCCTTGGCTGGGCCACACGTGTGTCCATAGGTTGCTCCCCCGAGAACAAAGCGGGGCTCCGCAGCGGGCAGCACCCCCCGCAGCCCCTCACCCGCCTCTGGCCTGTTCCCTTCAGGCACCGCCGGGCTTCCTCACGCCCCGGCCGCTCGTGGCGCTGTGGACACGCATGGGGCTGGGAGCTCCGGGACGCTCCCCGGGCAGGGCGAGGTCCGTCCCGTCTCCCCGTAGCCCGGCTCCGCCGCCGTGCAGGTGCCCGGCCCCGCCGGCGGGGGCCCCCGGACACGCGTGGGTGCCCCTCAGGGCCCTGCCCGTCTCCCGGAGGCGAGATCCGAGATCCACCTTTTTCCACAGACACGGGCGCTGCATGCAGGAGGGGAAGTTGGGGGTGTCGCCCCCCCACCCCTCTTTCTTTTCATCTCTGGTGTTTGCCCCACGGGGTGTGTAGGGTGAGTGCCCACCCGTTCTTGCCCTTGGCCGGGTTGGTGGGTTTATTAAGAGTTATGACTGTTTTTCGTGGAACGGCAAAGGAAGCCTGAACACACGGGGCGCGGTGGGCACATGCTTTGCAAAGATTGTCAGCCTGGCTGGGCACATCCCCTATCAGTGCCCCGTGCCCAGCCCTGCAGCACCGACCTGGCACGGCCACGCATGTGCCAGTCCACCATCATCACCATCACCCCGAGACTAGCGCTCCTGCCTCTTACTCCACATCCACCAGCACCCTGTGGATGGATGGACAGGTTGAAGCAGCAGGGAAGTGCAGAGGGCCTGGGAGGCCTGGCCTGCAGCAGGGAAGTTCTGGATGGTGGCCCCTTTTCAGCAGGGCTTTTGCCTTGCTTTTTGCTCCCTCTCTCCACTTTCCTCCTGTCTGCTGCCCACGGGTGCACCAAAGGGGGCAGTGGTAGGCAAGGCACAGTTCCTGGACACAATGAGTTGTGTTCGTCCACTTTTGAGGTCAAGGCTGCCATCACATAGGTTGAGAAGCAGGACGACCTCCCTGGACGCAAGGAATTGTGTGCACCTTTTTTGAGGTCAATGCAGCCATCATGTAGGCTGAAATGGGGTTTCTGCTCCTACACGCACTCCACAAGGATGCAGGAGGTCCCTGGGGAGGCAGAGAAGAGAGCAAGTGGGGTGCTTCAAGATGCTGTCCATGTGGCAGCCCTCTTGGCCCCTTTTGGGTGGGCTAGGAGCTCACCTGGCTGCAGTGTGCTATGAAGGGAGGGTTAGCTCCAGCTCATCTAGAGCTTCCATCCTCCCCCTAGATGGAAGCAGTTATGTTCCTGGGCACAACAAGGGGTGGTGGGATGCATTAGACAAGGGCAATTCCCTGTGTGGCTGCTGTAGTCCTCAGCAAAGCCATGAGGGCAGGCAGCAGTGGGCAGGCATATATGAGACACCAGAAAAATACCCGGCTGACACCTCAGCTATGAGGGACAGGAGGGATGGAATCAAAGCCCTGGGAGGACCGGAAGTGTTACAAGTGTCAGAGTTACCTCGAGGAAGTGACCTCATCCTGCAGCTCCCTTTCCAGCAGTGATTAAGTAGGATGCCTACCATGATTTCACCTTTTAGTCTTCAAATGTGTGCAAGTAAGTGGACATCTGGGAGTTGCTGTTGAACCAGGAGCCCCAGTATGGGCCGGGATGATCAGGAAAGTAACAGTATGTTTCTGGAGATTTTTCCTTCTTGTGACTGTGCAGGTTTTACAGGGCAAAACAATGAATAATAAGATCCTGTTCCATTTGGCAAGTAGTCAGCTGTGTATCATGACAAGTGGTTTGTTTAATGTCACATATCCATGGTGATACTGGTATGCCTTTTTGCTCTCCACTGCCTTAAGTTTGTGAACCTTTTTAAAGCCAAGCACACATCATACCACCGCCCTGCAGATGCCCTTTCCTATTTTTGGCTTTCAGATGCTGGAAGCTGCCAGCTTGCCAAAGTGAATGATGGAGAGTTGGCATGAGACTGGCAGAAACAACAGTAGGGAAGTCACAACCTCCATGACACCTCACTCGTACAAAGCATGTCTTCGGGTATTTACAGCACAAACACAAAGAATTAGGCAGGATGGAGCTTCCTTCATCAGTGGTTGCAAAGAGGTCCAGATAATGCTCTGCAAAGTGGTGCCAGATGAGCCGAGTTTGTCTTTGTTTATGGCCATAGCAAAGTGGGAACATGGTTGCTTTCCAGGAAATGGCTGGAAGGCTGGTGGCAGGCAGCTAGGGGAATGCAGGACAAAGCATGAGCCCATCACCACTGAGCTATCAGGAAGCCCTGAATCTCATCTGTTTGCCTCTTCTGATCTAAATAATCTATGGCTATTTAAAGAAATCTTTTCACACATATTCTTCCAAGTCTTCAACATACCTGAGCTGGTTCTTCTGTCAAACAGCAAGAAAGCAGGGCACTGAGAATTGGGAGAATGCTGGAGATGGCCAGGGGTGAGAATGAAAGCAGCAGGGTTTTCAGTGCAGAAGCTGTGTGGAGTTGAAAGCAAATTGTGACTGCTGTGCCCGTCTAGGAAGAATCACTGAGAAAGAGCAAACACGATCACAGAAAAGAAGGGAAAAGATGGGTCCTCAGTTGGGTGTTAATATTTGGGATCAGAAGTTCAGGCAGGCGCTGAGGCTGGGTTGCAGATGCAGCCTTGCTCACTCTTTCCAGACTGGAATGCCTGTGGAGTGTGGTGAAAGAAAGGAAAGGAAAATCAACAAGGAGAATCCCAGATGGTGTTTTTTCCAGGTGTTTACTGAAAGTGTTCAAGCCAGGTGAATACTTGTAGTTCCAGGGGTATATCACTGAAGAAAAAAACACAGGACAAGGGATTTGAGGGTGACTTGGACCTCTAAGTCTGTTTTTGCAGTTCTGAAAATACAGTCCCTAACTCTGAGACTTGTCTGTCCCAGATCTCCAAGGAGGGGAATTTCTATGTGTTCCCTCCAATGCTGACACAAAGCAGTCAGTCAGGAAAACCCAGTTCAGGACATCTGCTAGGGTTATCTGGTAGGAAATTTTATATTAGAACGATATCCTGGAATAAATGCCCTTTCTGTAGAAATGATTAAGCTCCGTTATTGAGAAGACAAGCCATGATTTTCTGGCTGCTCTTGCTTTTGACCTCCTCACAGCTTCCTTTAATCCCACCCTTCCCTGGGGCACCTGGCACTTGGGAGGGAACTGTGGTGCAGGAGGTCCCCAGCTCTTTGCTTTACTAGTGCTGAGCTGGATGGCTGCCACTGGTTTCACTGCCCACCCCGAGGAAAAACAATAAACATGACAAGCTTGTTCCAGATGGGCACCCAGGAAGCAGAAGAATCTGTTTTGGTCTCTCAACATGACTTTTCTTGCCCTGGAATCCCCTTTGTGAGAAGAACAGTGTGTTTTTTTTGCCTGTGGGGTGAAAAACCAGGGGTTTTGATTGGAAAAAGTTCCATTGTCTGACATGCTTCACTGGGAGAGGTATTAGTCTTGTGTGACTAGGGGATAAGAGTGGTCGCAAGGTTACCCATGGGTTTGGGGGTGAGATCCTCAAGAATCCAGGTGGGAAGGAGTTACCTTGGCGAATTTGGCTGTTTGAACAGCAGGAAAGTCCAGACAATGGCAGAACATTGCATTAACTCAGTTCACTTAGTTCGATACCAGGCACAAGATTCGTAAAGCCAGTGCAGCTCCCCTCTGCTAGTTCAGACATCAGCCACAGCAGGACTGAACACCTGCCCTCCCATTCCAACCACATACTCTCCTGGGGAAGGCTGCTCTTCAGTGAGGTACTGCCCCTGATGCACAGGTAGGCAGCCCAAGCGTGGAAGAGACAATACACTGGAGATTTCTTTCAGTGGTGGCGTACGTTATGAGGAGTTACTGGAGTGATGTCAGAGCAAATCTGTACTGCGTTCCTCACAGCTGGCTAGTGTGGGAGAGTTGGTGGAAAAACAGAGAGGGACGGAGCATGCGCTATCGCCATTAGTCAGCACAGGACTTGCTTTTCCTTTGCCAGGTTTCACAAGGCAATCCATCACTACCCTGATTGGAAGTGATTACTCTGCTGAGAATGGGGGTTTCCAGTGCATTTGTTATCAACCAATCTTTATGAAAAGCAAAGAGTTATGCAGAGCAAGGAACTTCCTGAAGCATTTGGAGGTATGTTAGAGTGCTTTGTATGCTTGCATCCCTTGTTGGTGTGCCAGAAACCAAAGATGTACGCATCAAAGTGCTGTTCTAAATTAAGGAGCACAGCTATGCAAATTGTGCTCCTCTCTGCCCACCCACCTTTTCCTCTTTGTTTAGATGGCTCAAGATAGTAACATGTTGGTATATTTTATTTTGGTGATAATGGATGTGGCTTTGCACCCTTCATCTGCATTGTCTTAGTCTGTGAGAATATCTTGGGAAGGGTGACAAGCTCCATTGTTTTACTGTTACAGCCCTCTCTGCATGCTCCTTCAAGCTTGTGTGATTGCAACCAATGTTCTTCCTTAAGTGTAATTTCACTGCAAGGTAATTTCTTTGAAAAAGTAACTCTGCAAAAACAGGAAAACTTATTAAGAACATTATTTCTTAAAGAGGCTCAAGAGGTTGTAAATATACAAAGTAAACAGACATGTAAATAAATCATTAATCAAGTATTATTCTGTTTGTATCCTGTCATGCAGAACCCCAGCATGGACAATTTTGCTACTCTTTCCTTTTGGATATCAGTGGGAACCAGAAATAACAAAAGGAAAATGTTCAGGTTCCTTTGAGAAAATGCTAGCAGCTTCTGTAGTAAACCAAATGACACCAGGTTCAGTTAGAGCCCAGAGATGGAAAGCAGTCACCAGCTAGGCTGTAGAAACTGAATTTTGTTCTGTTTGGAGACTAAGCCATGTAATAATACTACTGTTTGGGGTCAACAAGGACTTTTAAAAATTTCAGGTAGAACAAAATGTTTTATTTAATTAAAAATTATTAGAAAGCAGAGTACATAGTTCTAAGTAGGTATTAGACCTGGATGATTACACCTGAAGTGTTCATTGCATACATTCTGTAATTAATTGAGCTGGTAGTTGACAAGTAATTTATTTGACATCCACCAAATAATTGAAGCTTATTATTAGAATGAATTGGAATGTTCCAAACCCAGAAAGAGTTATGATTACAAATATAGGACTTAATCCAGGATATGTTTATACACACAATTAACAGTCACGTATTTTAGGCAAATAATTTTGCACAGTACCCTACTCTCTCATGTCTGCGTACAAATATCCTATTTTAAATCAGTGAGGCTCTGCAGGAAGTAAGATACTTCTCAGTATGAGTAGGGCTGACAAAATTTAACTTCTCAAACCACCAGCCAATCAAATTGACAGTTTAAATCCAACAGTGGTCTGTACTTGGGACTGGATTTCTAGGTCGTCGCATCTTCACGGCACAACAGTCCACTTGAGACACTGATCTGTGTGGGTGTCTGGCCTGGAGTTTAATAATACCCGATCTAAAATGTAATTATATTATTCCATTGATTAAGTCCACATTTTGCCTTTGCAGTTCCAATAGTTCTGTCATGAAGAAAATGTTAGTAAAATTGATGTAATGGTTACATAAGAGAAATGTTCTGTTGCTGTACTGAATGTTAATATAGATTTGGATAAGCACATACTTTGGACATGATTATTGAACCTGACAGTATCATATGCAGCAAAATCTTTGTGAATCACATGAGAAATACTGACTTACGTGGCACTCTACTCGGGTTCAGAGTACAGCAAACAAGCGTGTGTAGAAACAGTGTTGTAGCATGGAGGAAAATAGTTCTTCAGTACCTATATATCACCATGGTCATTAATACTTCTCCAGCATCCCTGCTACTTTGAATTTTATTAAAATAAATAGGGAAGTAGTTTAATCTTCCTGATGATGATAAAGGGTTACAAGCAGCTGTGGTGTTGGTCACGTGTCACACATTGTCAGCAGACAGTTGCAGTTTCAGTTACATTTTCTCCTTTGATTTGATTATGTTTTTCTCCTAAATTAAATAATGTGTGTACTGCGTGGTAATGGCAGCATCATTCATTCCAGGCCTTTACGAATATGCTGTGGGTTCAGGAGAATTTGTAAGCAATAAACCTTTTCATCTCATTCAGCATTTTAGGCAACTTATTTCGCATACACCTTCTCCAGTGTGGTTTCCTTTTATAAGTATGAAGGATCTGGGAATCATTCCAGTCTGACCCATCTTTTCAGTGGATTTTCACTGTGTTTCTCTAGTTGATAGCCTGTAACTCTTTTTACTGCAAGCCTCTCTTTTGAGGCTTTATATTTCAAGTTGGGTCTCACCTCAATCCAGTACTTCACGTTGTTTTTCTTTGGAACGGCGATATGTTATCTTAGCTTTCTGTGGCAAGGGTTAATCTTGCACAGACAGGCCATTCTCGGTGTAGGAGATGCCTATCTTCGCTTCTCCCTTCCTGAAGCTTGCTGCAGAGGAGGCTTGCTGCTATCCCTCATAAGATTAGTTACACACTTTCTGTGTGGATTACTTCCTGTTTTCCCTCAGCCTTTCGTTTTGGTTGGCACCAGGAAGTGTTGTTTCCACTTGTGTAAGTAGCTGTTTCGTGAGCCATAGGATTCAAAAGCAATGGACTTGGTTTCAGTACATTTCAAGTTTTGCTCTGAAATATGTACACTAAGTCAGTCAGATCCCTGAAAAATGGTGCAAACAAAATAAATGTAAAAAGTTCAAAATAGTTTATATTTCCTAAAACTAGTTAAACTTCAAGTTTTGTGGCCTCTTATTTGACAACATAGAGATAAACCCAGTTTTTTTATCAGACATGTCTTTGTGAGTGCTGCAAAATTATGATACTCTGATTTTTTCAATTGATTAATTTCACTTTAATTTTGTTTTAGGAAGGCAAAGCAGATGTATGTGATTTTTCACACTTTGCTGTTCTTATGTGTCAGCCTGATGATATCATACTTGAGCACTAATAATACTACTACTTGCCTTTTACATAAATTAGCACTTTACAGCTTCAGAGCATAATACCAACATTACCTAATTACTCTAGAATTGAGCATGCACTCTTCTCCTTTTAAAGTAGAAGCTGATGGATTTAAATAGTGATATGTAATCAGAAAGGAAAACAAGTCCCTTAACAGCCTGTGTAGTGGTCTCATCAACAGGCCAGGAGGCAGGGTATTTGTTTTCTCCCTTCTCCCAATTCCAGCAATGCAATGAAAATCAGACTTAAGCACCCAAATTCCTTTCCCTTTGTGAAAGTCTCACACAGACCTCAGTTTCTCTTGTATAAAATGGAAAAACTCCTAGAAAGTGCCTAAGAGATCTTTTTGGGTTAATGTCGAAGTATCACTACAGTGGCCACAGATATTTGATGTCAAAAACATTTTAAAGCTATCCTAGTTTTCTGCTTTTATTTCAGAGTATGAGTGAGACCCTGGCCATCTTAATGTCAGTCATTATCATCACTGACTTCAGTGGAGGCAAAGTCCACCCTGGTACTTTTCATTTCACACAAAAGGTAACCCTTCCAGCAACCTCTTGGCAGCAGCTCCTTGGAAGCGCTCGCTCTCACCCAAGCCACATGACAAAATGCTCCAGTCTCTTCTCTGCCTTGTCTGTGCCCTAAATATTCCACTCCCAGTGCTTCCTATCAACTACCTCTGCAAGAATCTTTGGAGGCTCTTGCTCCAGGATGAATTATCCCTGCAAACTTTCAATCCTCATAGCTCTTGTCTGGGAAGATCACTGCATTTTTCCTTCCAAATAGCCCATTTCCTGCAGCTACATGCAACACTGCCCACCAAATCTCTTACACTGGGAATGGCAGCAGTCAGCAATGTATTGTCCATCACAGAAGTTATGGTCTTCAACAACAACTTCTTTGCATAACCACATCCACAGCTTCTTTCTTCCCTCCAGACTCTGACACCCCAATAACCAATTTCCATTCATGTAGAAAATGTTAAATCTAATAATTTCCCTCACTATAATGCCCATGCTCAATAAAACCAATACCCTGTAGTTTGCTCTGGTGCAGAAGGTGTTCAGCAACAGGAAGAATGTGTATTAGGGATTTTACATGCATCTGAAGATGTCTACAAGGTCTTCAGTAAAATATGTCCTTCAAGCGTGAGGCTAGTTTACCATTCTACCTCCTGAGGTTGCTTGATATTCCTGTCCTCTCCCACCAGTCCCATGTCAGGTTAGGAAGGTGGTTATTAGTACTAATAAACATGTACAAATAGCTTTTACTCCTCCAACAGTTTGAGAAATACCCACTGCTCTGTATTTTTATTTACAGATTTTCTGAAAGTCTGCACATTTAAGGGCAAAAGTCCTGTCAGTTTGGAACATTTTATGAACATTTCACTCATTGTCTATATATTGTGTATAAATTTTCAAGGCTAGTTGATTACTCAAGAATATTTATGTTGCTTGTGGAATAAAACGAACAGCTCTTTGACTAATACTGACTTAAATTCATTGTATAGCTCTGATTAATGTTATTTTTAACTACAATATAAGTTCATTGCTGCTCATGCATTATGGCTGGCTATCCCTGGCTCTATTTTTGTTAGCACAGCACAAGGGAACTTGATTTCAGAAAGAACAAATAGCTAAAAGGGTATCTGAAATTCAGTCACATGTATTTTGCTTGAAGATAGGTATTCATAACACAGAAAAAGCTGCTGGCACACTGAGTTCAGTATCTGCCTACTAGCAGTGCCAACACTAACATCATCTAAAGAATGCATAATGCATCAGACATTCAACAACACTGTACCTGGGGAAGGATTCCCTTGTGGCCATACACCTGAGAAGACAAACCTCTAATATAAAGCAATTCACCAGTTACATCATCACTGATGGAGACATAAATCTGACGCGTTTATATCTTAACCCTGCCGGGTCTTCAACATTTGAAGTTGAAGGCTCTTGTCGTTTTCATTTTCAGTACAACAACTGATGAAATGGTATCTCCTTGGCTTATATAATCAGTTCTACTGATTACAGCAGTTTAAAGATTGACTGTATTTTAATGTATATTTAAGTCGACTTATTTTGATGGTAAACAAAACTATTTACAATAGGAACAGTTTATGACCAGTTTTCTACAGATTAATTTGCTATACACTGCATTGATAAGCTTTGTCCTTTTGAGGGTTTCACTATTACTGAACAACGTACACAAGCATGCCATGTACCATGTCAAGGTTATCCTTCATTGTACAAACAGTCCTGTACTCTTTCTTTAAAAGCCACCATTCTGCTCAGTTAAGGTGCTGAGAGCCTAGGATGCGCTGTAGTCAGTAACAGGGGAGATGACCCTGGCACTTAGCAGGACTGACTGTTACAAGGTCATTTGGTTTATTCTGTAGGCAGATTTCTCTTCCACATCCCTCTAAGGCTGGCTAACTGAAACTTTCTATCAATATTTAGTATAATCATATTACAATATTTTCTGTCATCCACTTTTTTATTACAGCTTTTCTGAGTTTGACCACTGCAGCACACTGAGCAGACATCTTCATTAAGCTGTCCACACTGATGCCTCAATCTTTTTGTTGAAAGGTTAAAATTAATTCAGAACCCATCTGTGTATATGAGCAGTTTAAATCATGCCTTCCAAGGCACATTGCTCTGCACTTATCTAGACCACATTCCTTCTGCTGACGCATTACTCAGTTACTTAGTGTTGTTGAGGCTTACTGAGGTGCCTCACAATCCGCTGGCCTTGTCTTGTGCGTTGCTGTTACGTATGCAGCCTTTATAGTAAGTCCTCAGAAAGTTCATTAAACAGTGCTGCTGTTTGTCTTGATCCTTGAGGCACCCCACTACCTAAATGCTGTGAAGAAAGCTGGGCAATTGTTCCTGCTCTGTCCCTGCGTGGTATTCCCTAACAGGATTTGCATCCACAACTGGCACTGTGTTACCTGCTCTTCTCCTCCTGGCTACTGACTTTCCTTAGCAGCCCTTTGTGAATGGTCTTTATTCAAAGCCTTTTAAATGCTTAAATAACTTCCTCTGGTTCCCCATTACCCTGCATTTTGCTATTGCTTCGCAAAATAGCTCAACATCTGAAGACCTGGCATCAAAGCATTCTTTCTTTTCACAAACTTTTGTCTGTTGACACAGAAGTTTTTGTTGCTGTGTTATTTCACTTTTCGGTACATGCACGTGAGTTTCAGGCCTGTTTTGCTGTGACAGGGAGCTAGTCTATAAACTAAATCCATCCAGTGGGCTGATGGCTGTTGTACAAGCCACTCTCTCTTCAGAAGCAGTTCTCCCAACAACTTGAGAGCTTCAAAACTAAAATAACATTGAGAAATCATGCTGTCTCAGGAAGGACACTTCCAAGTGCCCACATCCCAGTTTGGGGTTGACGGAGATTTCACTTTTAACTTTGGGGTTCGGTGCTTGTGATACAGGCTGGTCAGCAGCTATCACCTCCCTCAGGAGTTTTTGTTTTGCCTGCAGGAGATGCTTCTTTCTGACTCCAGGCTGAGTGAACAAGTGCTTCCCATCCCCTTGAAGCTCATTCCTCCCTGCCACCCCACAGCCCCCTTGTCCTGGCTCCACTCATCCCTGGCCCTTCTTCTCCTCAGACCTCATGTCACAGCTTCTACCCCTCCTTGACCCTCTGGGTCAGCATGGTGGATGCTCTTGCCTACACTGGCCACGGCATGGTGGGGCCAACACATTGGGACCTCTGGAGTCCAGTGTGTGTCTCCCTGTGCTGGGAGCAGGGCACAGGCATGGTGGGATTTCTTCTAGTTTTGGGGATTTGGGGCAGGCTCCACTTTCACAGCAATTTCTTGCTGCCCGTGTGAGCTGAGACCTGCTGACTTTAAGGAGAGTTGTGGTCCCTAGTGTCAGTCCCCTGCCTGGGCCCAGAGAACCCCCCAAAACTGTGTGCAGAAATCACCTGGCTTGTGGTTTGGCTTTGGATGGGTCACCTTTTTCAAACTGTTCTTCATAGGTGTAAGGAATGGAAACTTACTTAGAAAAAAGAAAGGAGGAGTTCAGGTCACCCAGTGCCTAAGTACTGGAGACAGCATGTGGGAGGGAAGTGGTGCAGCACCAGAGAGCAAAGCTGCTTCCAAAACTGGGGCCTTCCACTGGTGTGGACACACTTTCTTCTGTAATGGGATTTTGAGGTGTTTTTTTACTTCCTCCCTGCCCCCAGCTGTTAAGCACTAGTAACGGGTGAGGCACAGCTCCTGTTAAAACTTTGGAAGTGCTTAGTGGAGATAAAACTGTCGCTGACATAGGCAGCAGTGGCGAGCTGCATCTGCATCTGTATCTGTGCACTGAGCCTCGCTGGTACTGCTGGGTTTAGGCTGGCCTTGTCAGTCCTGAGACACTCCAGAAAAAACACTGGTGTGGACAAGGCCCCTGTGCCCCTGTGCAGACTCTGCAGTTTTTGAAGGTTGCATTGTTTATTACTTGTAGGCTTTTGCTAGAGGAAAAAAAAATAGATAACACATTTAAATGTGCAAGACCAGCTGTGATTCTGGAAGAGACATGACCATCATGCCAGCACAGGGCAGGAGGCAAAGATGGAAGTTTGGTAACCTGGGGGGAAGGTTGGACTGCCTATTTTGCTGCTTTATGTAGTGTGGAGCTACTGCATATCAGGACTGCAGATCCCCTTAAATGATGTGCAGCTGGACACCATTTCCATTATTCCAAGCAGCAGGAGGAGAATCAACAACACCCTGTACCCTGAGCAGCTCCTATGCTGACTGTTCCCTCAATAGGATATACTTTAGGGCACTATGCATACTCTGTGGCTGGTACTGTTTATACCACCTTGGTTTCTGAAAGCTTTCAGTTAATGGTACTCCAGTTTGGCAAAGAAAAAGCTTAAAGTATTTTTACATTCACTTTCACATTAACCTCAGAGTAGACCTGCCAAATCTGACATGCTGCTGCTGAAAATAAGTGATACGCATTTTGGATTAATTTTAAGGCACTCTTTAAACAGCATTACCCTTCCCCCCTTCTGATAAAGGAATTTTGCAGTTGGTTTCAATTATCCATTTAAAATCTTACTCTGCTTTTGAGGTTCTTTTTGCAATCTAATTTAAATTTCTACAGCTTGGAAGACCTGCTAAGAATTCTTAATTGGCATATAGAACAGTAAATATAAAAATAAATGACAAAGAATAGTGGAAGAGAGCAAAACGCTTTGAATACAATAGAAACAAGGGGTGACTTTGTTGCCACTATTCCAGCAATACAAACTCTTTCCTTTAACAGCATACTGAATGTCAGTTCTCCTCCATAACATTTTATCCCCTTCTTACACATACAGGATTTTCCTTTTCTGAATTATTTTTGGAATCATAGTTCTGCAAAATTCAATTTCCTCTTTTCACCCCTCTATTCCTCTCTCAACTTCCTTGAAACCAAGAAATTAATTTCTTTCTCTAATAATTGCAGTATGGAATGGAGATTATATCATAGAAATTAGAGATGCAAATAGGCAAGTTAGGTCATTCAGCAGTGCATCTGCACTGCGATGTGTGATGACTCTCCACACTGTAACATGTTCTCTAGTGTTTTGTCCAATCCAATTTTGTAAATTGGGTTGACTTCTATTTAAATTGGGAGGCTGTTCCATAATACAGAGAGATTACCAAGAGGAATGTCCTACATATGGCACAGTTTTGGGATATTTTTTTCTTTAATCAAGCTTTTGCCATATAAGTTTTAAAAACTTCTTGCTAACACCATATTGGGAAATATACAGAAACATATGAGAACTCTGGAATGGTGATGCAGCTTGTAATCACTTTGAAGAAAACCTGAGGATTAATATTGTCAATAAGTGCATTATGGAGACTGCTTTCACAGCAGTTCTTCCCACACAAGTGCCCATTGCCCCGAATAGGAGCTGCTCAAATACAAAAGCTGCAAAATAAATCCCACTTTATGTAGCATCCATTGAATAACAAACTAAAAGTGCAACATATTATTACTTTATCTACAGTCTGAAAGTCTCTCAGCTGTTTGGTATTTGAAGTGCAAAATTATTTTATAACTGCCTGAGCAGAAGCCCATTAATCTAACCCCAGAAATTTAAAAACCATTTGCCTTACTTTATTTGGTGGAGAAGGAGACAGGAGGCACAATGTTATTTAGGCATCTCACTGGTTTTAGGTGATTTCAGTATGAGCTGGCTATCTACACAGCTGCTTGATGCCTCAGACCTTAGTAGCTTTTGGCCTCAATATTTGGCCTCCAGTTCCCTTCGCTAAACACTGCTTAGGACTTCTAATTCAGTAATTTGTCATATGAGGCATTAGAAAGAATAGAAGAAGCTTCAATATTTCTTTTTATGTGTGGTTTATTTTGGTGTTTTTTTTTTTTTTTTAAATGAATTGGCCATTGTTATGTAGCTTAATGTTGTGTTTTTGTTTCTGAAGATAAACAGTCAGTGGGGACTCTTGGCACTTTGCTGCTTTGGAAATCCACATTCCTTTTTCAGGCGCCTGGGGCTGTACTTGGTGTTCCAGACTGGAGCAGCAGCGCAGTTTTGAAGTTAATTCCCCAATTGTCTCCACTTACAGAGCTCTGGTTTAGTTTGCAAAGTTTTTTTGGTATGTGCTAACTAAATTCTGTTTCCTTTCAGAGGAGCTTCCCTCTGCTTCTACACCGAAAACTCTTTGACAGCTGGTGATGGTCCAAGCCTGTAATGGGTCCCTTCAACAGCTTTGAATCGGCTGGGTGAACACACACTCAGTTAAGGGGATCGGGCTAAACCTAGTCTGAATTGAGCTCCCCAGGCTGCTTGAGCTGCAGACATAGGAGCCCCAGTACTAACAACTTTGATTGACTTATCCGCACCTATAATGTCAAATTGTTGGCTAATGGTAAATTTAGCCTGAGATTTTAGAAATATAATTTTTGGCCCCTCTGGCAGTTTGGACTCCTGTGTGCATTAGGGACTCCCTACATGCCTCTTCCAATTCCCCTGGAAGAATAAGTCATCTTTCTCTCTGGCTTAATCACTTGGAAACTACATCATCTTGAATTATAATTGCTTTTTCCTATTTACAAAACCAGGAATGGTTTCTAAGAGCTCTGCTCCTCCCACATTGCTTGCTTTGCCACTTTTCCAGCTGGGTCCAGCATGATTCCAGTGCTCAGATAACAAAGCACCATCCGCAGGGTGATGTGGGTGGAGGCACATAGAGAGGGTGTAACTGCCCACCACACATTTAGATCTCTTTTCACTGAATCATGTGAAAAAGATAGTACTTAATGCCTTTAAGAAAGGGCTGCCTGCCTGACAAGTACAAATTATACTTCATGTTCCTGTAATTTGACCAGTCAACACCTGATCTAAAACAAGTGATATACTGTTAAAAGAGAATTCCAAAGCCACATCTAACACACAGAGGTATCATTTTGCCTATGAAATAAACAGGCAGTTAAACCCCCATCTGCACCCAACCCTCCCCAGAAACCAGAAAACCCAAACATTAAAAACTGACAAATAAGATTTTTTAAAAAGAAGAAAATGTAGATAATAGCACACCAGTTTATACCTACAGATTGTTCCTTTTTGTCTTTTTTTCCCCCACTTAATGGCTGTAAAAATAAATTTTCAGTTTTGAATCATCATAAAAATAGAAACATTTTAAGATAAACCCTGGAAAATAAAAATTCACTATATAGGGTTTCTATGAAAATAACTATTCTATCTTGTCTAGTAAATTTAAGTACTACTTTAGTTTTGTGTATATAAATAAGAAAATTGGAGTGCTCAGGTGACATTGATGTAATAACTTTTGCTGAGAATTATTCTTTAAATTCTGTTCACTGCCAGAACTGAGTGTAGGTGCCCAAACCTATAAACCGAAAACAAAACAGTAAATAACTGTTCAAGAAAGTACTTCTGAATTGTGGCATTTGGAATAATGATAGTTTGGCTCTCTGTAATACAGTATATTATTGAACCATCTTGGGAAAAACAAAACCAAACAAACCAAACTTGTTGAGGCAGAAGGGTGTCTCTGTGCATCAGAAATATGTGGACAGAAAGGAACTCAAGCGAGAACAAGAGCTTAAAATGAGAGCAAAGAAGGAATGAGTCTGCAAGATTCAGTGGCTACAAAGGAAGAAAGGAGTCTGGGGGCTGGTAGTGAGGAAAATGCACCCTCATCTGCTTAAGGCAGAATCAGCTGAGTGAGCTCAAAGGCCCTTTCTTTGCTGCTTGACCAAAATCAACAAAGCTTGAACAAGTTTGGACTGACTCCTATGAGCCCTGCAGTTCCATGAGGGCAGGGCTGTCTATCAGAAGAGAGCAATTAGTAGGAACATTTGCACACTTGTCTCCACATTGCTCATCTGTCCACAGAACTGGTTTTAAGTACTTCAGAGCATGCTTTATGTGACTAAGTATATATTCTGAGGATGCCCTGTAGCTGGAGCCGTGACCGAGGAATGTCTTACACTGTATTGTGTGAGAAGTATCTGTCCTAAGAAGTGCTGGACATGGGCCAGTCATTCCTCCTGATCTTGTTAGAGCTCCTACTGCGAATGAGGGCTTGTCTACACATAAAGCTATTTCTGATTAGTGCCACATGTGGATGCTCTGGCCACACATGACATTAATCAAGAACAATTAATCAGGAACAATTCCATGTGTAGACAAGCCCAAATTTAATGTGAGGGTGGTCACAGAATGGTGCTCTGCACAAGAGAGACCTCAGAACAGATGAGTAATTGCCTGTCATTTCTATGTGGATAATAATGTTCTTGGCAGAGAACAAATAGATGTTTGAGAATGATTTAATTTTTCATTACCAGGTATACACACACTTACACCATTGTCAACAATAACCAATTCTGTGAACACTGGAGTGTGGATCGCTAAAATGAGCTCTAGTGCTGTTGCTGCCTGTACGTGTAGTGTTAGGCTTTGTATGCATTTCTAGACACTTGCAAGCATAACTGTGTTGGCCAAAGTTGTGAAGAAATGCATTTATTCCTTTGGAGTGGGTAAGCATACAGAACCTAAGAATTCGTCACTAAAATGGCTTGTTTTCCTCAGGACAAAATTAGTTTAAATTTTCTTGTTTACAAGCAAATTATTGCTAGTGCAAGGCTGCTGACAAGTATTTCTTGTGTGGACAGCTTTTCTGATTGGGATGGTTCAATGTACCACAGGATAACCTCTTCCTGTTACCATCATAGGAGTTTCCTGAGTTGGGGCTGATAGGAAGCAAGATTATTCTGGAGGTGGGATGGTGTGCTTAGGGAATATTTATCCATACCTGAGCTGGCTCCCAAACTGGCTGTTATACTATTTAAGTTCTTTTGTGTGCCATTTTGTGAGAAGCCAATTGCTGATTGCCCATGCTGAGCTTACTCTGGATGCAACCAATACTTATCACTGTCCTCAGGGCAAGAAGTTGCTGCCCTGCCTCAGTGCCTGGTTGGGTTGGTAGGACCCCAGTTCCACATTGCTAGGACGATGTGCTTTTTCTACTCAGAATATTTAGTGGAGTTCACTCCAGTATATAATTTCTCATGAAGCAATATGAAATCCCTTGAAAGCCAGTGTATCACAGGTTAGGAAAGGGAAATTTTATTTTATTTATTTTATTGTCTTGTCTGGTTTGGAGCCTCATGTGACCACAGGTTTCCAATATCCAAGGCCATAATGTATTTTCGGACAGGTATCTCCCACTGCAGCTGTTGTACTTCTCTGGGAATAGGAGCCTGTAAGATTAACCTGCTAGTTAAAGTGGTCATTCAGGAGGCCCAGATTCACATGCGTGTTCCAAGAAATATACAAATGTTTATAGGAAGTGGAGTAGCTATAGCAGGACAGATTGAGACAGTTTTTTTCCAAAACACTGAATGGCTTTGACATTTGGCTACTTCCCAGAGAAATAGGAGAATGGGTTCAAGTTTATTCAATGAATCAGGCAGAGAGGAGACTTCAGAACACATCTCCCAATACACATGCATGTGCCCTAATCCTGACAGATGTGTGCCCTGACCTTGCTGTTCCCTCTTTCCTCACCTCTAAATGCTGAATGTGAAATTTCCAGCAGGGATTAAGCCTGAGGTAGGGCTGTGAGCAGCTTCACAGTCTTATATGTGCCTACCTGTTGATCTGCTGCTGTGCCCTCAGACTTAAGCAGTGACTGAAAAGGATCTGTGGGTTGTGGTAATGCTGAAATATTATCCTGAGGTACCTAAAGGTGGAGTTGGGCAGCCAAGTCTTTTCTAGATTTAGTTCATAAAATCTGAAGCGTGGTATAGCTTAATAATTGGTTTCTATAATAAGCACTTAATTTTAGCAATAGAAATATGTTTCATGTATGTATAAATTGGCATTTTTAATTACCAATTTTTCTAATACTCTTGTGAGGATATAATTTATATTGCAACGTCATGGCACTCAAATGTAATTCTAGGAATAGCCGCTTTGGTATGAACACGTTTTTTTCTTGTTACATTTTACTGAACCGTTTAATATTACAGTCAGCTGAGAGAGCGTGTGCAGCTTTTATTACAGATCCCTTCTTATGCTTGATGTGATTCTAGATGTCCAAAAGCTGAAACATAGTGGCTTGGCATTTGTAATATTTCATTTCAGGAGATTCATGCTTTTAAAACCTAATGATTAGCTCTTGGCAAAATGCTCTTCATGGTGCAATACTTTAGAGGCCACCTAAAGTTCTGGCAGGAGCAGAATGTGTCTGTTCTATTGCATCCCCTACGGCAGCGTGCTATGCTCACATTTTCTGATCTGTGCTACATTTTGATGTGCTTAGGGTTGTGCTATAAAGAGCTTTAAATCTCAAAGTCATAAATATGTTTTTCTTGGTTAACAAAGAACATCTCCTTTGCATCTATGATAATATGGAATTAGAGACATCTGCAAAACTTGGGCTAAGGGTTAGCTTTGGGTTGGATACAGGGCACATCTAAGTCAGGAATCTATTACCATGGAGTTTGCTTCCTCCATCTATTGTCAGAGCGTGAATCTGTTGACCTTTAGGTTGTGCTGTGCCTTCTACTACATCTTCTCTGGGGAGGACAAATGAGAGGATCAAAGACAAGTTTCTTGGAAGATATTTTTTTCTTTTTTTGAGGGTGGAAGTAGGAAGTTCTAAATGTTTGGACTTGCGTGTTGTTCATTAGGACTTAAACAGATGGAATACAGATATTTTGACTATGCTTAAATAAATGAACAATATCATAAAGGGACACAGCCTTCAAAAATGTCAGCTATTGAAAGTTACTGCAATTTGGGTCACTGTAATTCATGGAACTGGCATTCAGATGACAGGTACCCAAGGTTTTGCTGACCTTGGGAACATTACTGAGTAATCAGTCATTAAGTAAGCATGAAGTGTTCTTGAACAATGTAGTGAATGTCTTCATCAGTTAACATACTTTCCCTTGAAAGCACTCATCTTCTTGCTTCATCTTCTATTCCCAGACACAAATTTGTTCTAATTTAAAGGGAACACCATTCTTCATTTTCCTTGTTTTCTTTTTCCTGTCACATCTCTTCTTAATGGGAGTAACAGCCTTCTGTTCAACTTTTCATTTTGCATATGTCTCTTAATAAAAGTATAATAAAACTTAAGGTTTATGCCTTCAGAGAGCAGCATAATCTTGACTGTAGAAGGGCTGAGTTCTGCCTTCAGACGCAGAAGCATAATTCCCATTGAAATAAATTAAACTGAAGCATGTATACAGAGAGAATGAAATTTTGATATCAGACTGTTTCTTGCAAAATCCTGTGAGGAAGGTAAGCAAAGTGTTATTATACCAATCTTTGCAGATAATCTGAGACAGAAAGGATTAATGAATTGTCAGGATCCATTCAAAGAATCATTAGTTAAAGCTATTACTAGCACTCAGCAGTTTCTGTGTTCCCAGTTGTATGTGCAATCCACTCAGCCATATTGTTGAAACTAAGGCACCCTAAGACGGTGAATAACTCACTCCACCAAGAGGTTACATGGAAGGCTGTTGACATCCTCCAACTTAGGATGCAGAAAACCAAATTGGAACTTCAATCTCCACTTTTTTTGCAGCTTATGGAAACAAATCAGCAGTGAATAAAAGGCCCTGGAGGCCATGGCTGAAGGATGAGTTGTACTGTTTGGTGCACTGTGGTGGCACTGTTGATGCTCAGCACACAGGAGGCAGGACAGGGAGGAGAGGGGATATGGAAGAGGGAGCGTCATTATAGCAGAGAATAGGGTGAGATGGGAGGAAAAGGAAATGGGAGGGGAATAAGAGAAAAAGCAGAATGTAGTGGAAATGGATCATAGAGCTAAATAAAAAAAATAACCCTGTATTAATTGGCATTATATCTCATATTTTAAACAGTGCCCATTATATATATCTGTTTATTTTCTATGCATTATGAAAATGTTACTTTTGAATATCTATTCCAGGAATTATTGATTGCTTCTGCAACACAAACAAATATGTGTTCTAGCCATTCTTAATTTGATTTTCTGGGTTTAACATAGTTAGTGTTGTAGCTTGTAATAGATTGGAATCAGAGTTGCTAGCTGAAGCAGAAAGAATTAAACTGATTCCTGAAAAAATAAAGGTTTGCACTTACTCCAACTGATACTAGTATCATATTTCAAATTGATTTTAATTAAACCAGGATTGTGCCGTTACATGAAAGCCATGATTTCCTAAACATTGCATTTTCTATTAGATGCAATGAGCATCCCATTCATGGCTGAGAATGGAATATGTATGCCCACATTTTATCATTTAAACTCCAGTGTAAAATTTACCCAGGGCCACTTGATGTAAACATTTTTAGTCTGAACTACTTAAATGGACTCTCCTTAAAACTTCCTTGTTAAAATACTCACTTTCTGGTGAAATGCACTTAACTAATATTCTCTGTATTATTTAAAAAAAAGAGGAAGTTTTAAATTCCCTGATGAAAGGCATGAGATCATTGAGTAAGGGAGAAATGAGAGCTTGAACATGCAAAACATGCTTACACCAGCTTATTTAGGATGGGCACATAATCGAATGTCAGGGATACAGATTATATTTCTCTGTTGTTTTTTTCAGTTGCAGTTGCCATGAGTGTTATTTTTACTGTTGTGGATACCACGTTTGATAGGCGTAACAAAAATGTGGTTTTCAAGCTGACCCTTTTAAGGCAGAATAGCCTGAAGGAAATGCACCCATTCTGCTTCAAAGAAGATCCGTCAGTAGAAGGAGGAATAATATGCATGCATAAGTAATTAATAATGATCTGAAGCTTTGATATTTTGTAAGGCCCAGAAAATTACATTTCTACAGGATGTAAAATATTGTTGGGTTAAAAACCCATGGCTTAATTCCATATCCTGTAACAAAATTTATGTTGAGATAAACAGGAACTGAGCTTGAATAAGGACAGAAGTATCACAGGCACTGGTTTGAGTGCTGTGTGTGTCCTTTTATTACACCAGTGAATACAGTTGTGGGTATCACTGCAATCCTTAATTGGATAATATGGATGAGAAAGATCTTCAATAAAGAGTATAATGAGGTGCTCAAATAGCCTGACTTTTCACTTAATTTAAAGAATTCATTCCCCTGAAAAGCTCAGTTTCTACATACCTAATAGTACAACATGAAATTCAGAGGCCAAATCTCATTGACTAGATTTTGTTTGAATATGTTTTCAAACAGCTGCTTTGACTTCATTACGTGTCTTTAATGTAGCCATTTGTAAAGTCCTTTTCTTGTATAATAGATTAACTTGCAGAGAGGAACCGGCTGATACAGTGATGCCTTTTGACAGTCCTATTTTTAGAAGCAGAGGGAGGTAGAGTCAAATAAAACATGCTGCAATTAATAAGCTAGATATCAAGCGTGGATCGTTATGGGGAAACTCCCTTTGTATTTTAACAGTCTTCTGGGGCTTCTGTCCCTCTTATAACCACAGAGGGTTCTATAGGCATTTTCTACCTGGTGAGAAAGTACCTGTGCATTTACCTGTTAATCTCTAATAAGTATGTATATTTTTGTTTTCAGGGACAAAAGATGTGAACCTGTCAACTTCCGCTATTCTTTTGTCTCTCCTCTCGTGTTGTTTCATCTGGACATAAGGACACTGAACTAGCAGGTAACCAGCCTAATTATCTGCCATGGCTCCAGCAGCACCACTCTGGTACTTTACGCAGCAGTGACTGACCATTGTTTGAAAGGCTGGGGAATATGTTGTTTTGGAGGTGTCAAACTACACAGGACCCAAATAGTCAGTTATACAGAAACATGGAAAAATCCAGGAGGTTTAATACTAAACCTGAAAGGTTTTAGTAACAGGAAAATTGCAATTATGGGATCTAAAGAAGTGGACTAATCACAGTTTAGCTTTTTCTGCACTATTAGCATAGGACCCTTGTGCAGGGAAAATATCTTCCTGATGTCAGACGTGTTGGCTAGTTTAATTCTGTGCCTGAGACAGAGTTTAGATGCTATCTTAATTGAAACATTACACATTTAGAAATTGGAGTAGCAAGCTGATGGAGTTCACAAGCGAAAAAACTATGTATTTTTCTATGGATAAATTGCCTTTTGTATGCAAATTTGTCACTAGTTGAGTTGATATTACCAGATTATGGTTATTGCCATAGAACTACTTGTCACCGAACATCTCTGCCCATTAAAGCTATCAGGAAAGAAAACATTCATACTGAGACTTCCTTGACTGGAAGCTTGGGTTTGCAAGGTGAGGCTAGTTAATCTAATTCAGGAATCCATTCCCTTTGGTACATTGGCAGGCGTCTGGTGAGAAAGGGTGAAGATCAGATCTATAAATTCAACTTCCCTGCAGGTCATCGACACTCTGTTCTTTCAGCATCTTGTCCATAGGTGATCTCCAGAGGTTCCTTCCAACCCTAACAATTCTGTGATTCCATGATTCCCCTTAACTTTTCCCACAGATGCCTAGGTAAATTGGCTGTGCATTCCCACTGAGCTCTGGAGAAGAATGTGCAAAGCAGCTCAGATTAATACAGACTAATGGTGCAGGGGATATGCTCCCAGAAGTTCTTCTAATGCCCTGGATGATGGTATTACCTTTGTCAGTGCAGGCATTTGAATGCTATGGCACTTTCTCTAATATATGAAGCATTCCTGATATTTCCAGTTACTACATATTTTGATCACATTCACACACCACCTTTCAAGGTCATTAGTAAATAACAGAGAGCTAGACAGGCATCCCCAAAAGGAGGGCAACTTGTTACTTCTGTCTTCTGCAGTCCACTGCCAGCACATTGACTTTTTTTTTTACACCTGCTGGAACAGTTTATTATCTAATTCTGTATACTTACATTCTAGAAACAAGTTATCTATTCTAATGTTCTGTCTAGACAAAGTCTTAAAAGTGTGAGGTTAGCTCACACTCACAACCAGCTTTAACCCATGCTAACTCAGTAGAGCCTATGGTCCCCATGAGGCTTTAAGACACACTATTTAGTGGGTGTTAAAGGTGATGTGTCTTGTCTGAAGCTTAAGAAAAAGATAGTTTGACAAAAGCTTTAGGAAGACAGCAGTGTACATTGCTAGTCTCTTTGTGTAGCAGTTTGTTTCCACAACCCCCCGCTTCAAGTTGGCATCATATATTTTTGTAAAACAATGTGTCTTTGTTTTATTTATAAACCTGTCTGTCACTTTTGCTTTTATGGAAGACTCCACAGTTTTATCTTGAACTCACTGAGGCTCTGTTCTCAAGGAGTTTTGAACTGGTGTATTTGCAGTTGCACTTAACCTGCAGTGTGGACTTCTAGCTCTGTACTGAGCTAGACAGTTAACCTTCAGAGGGTTAACTGTATTAATAATACTTGCTTTTTCACCAAGGTAGTATGTCTACTTTAGGTAGTGTTGCCACAGTTGTCCTGTATCATACAAGTTATGCTGAGTTATGTGGTCAAAATCAAGTTTCCTGTGAAAAATATGTTGAATTCAGTTTTTCTCAGAGCAGCCATCACAATAGGTATCCAGAAAAGCAGACTTTCTGAATATCGAAATTACTTGTATATAGTTTGTCCGATTCCTCATTTATTAGAACAGTTGATTGATGTGCAGAGTACTTCATTCTGAATCAGATAAAACATATACATAATTTTTCTCTCTAGGACTGTCTTGGATTTCCATATTTAAAATCTGACAGCTGAAACATGAGGTGCAACAACTGTGCAAGTAGAGTAGAGCAAAAAAACCCAAAAAGAGACAACTCCCCCCCCAGTATCTATTGACAGCAGCCAAAGATTGGTCACCTCTGTGTTATTTTGATGTTTCTCATTTTCAAAGTTTCATCTTTTTTTTTACAGGTAAGGCAAAAATAGGAGTATTTCTTTAATATATTGATACACCCTTTCTGATAGCATGGATTTCTTATTTGTGCCAACTTGTTTTCTTGATCACTGAATATTGCCAGGTGTCAACCATTTAGGCCCAACAGCATACTGAGTTCTTGTTCCTATCTAAAGTGGGCATATAGGGATGCTGGGGAGAGACTCTTCATTAGGGACTGTAGTGAGAGGGCAAGGGGTAACGGGTTCAAACTTAAACAGAGGAAGTTTAGATTGGATATAAGGAAGAAATTCTTTACTGTAAGGGTGGTGAGGCACTGGAATGGGTTGCCCAGGGAAGTTGTGAATGCTCCATCGCTGGCGGTGTTCAAGGCTGGGTTGGACAGAGCTTTGAGTGGCATATTTTAGTGTGAGGTGTCCCTGCCCCTGGCAGGGGCATTGGAACTAGATGATCTTAAGGTCCTTTCCTACCCTAACTATTCTATGATTCTATGATTTAGATTCACTTATGTCTTTATTGTTGAAGCTTGATGGTGGCAGATGTTATACCACTATCTTTATCTCTTATTTTCCAATATACTTAAACTGTATTTTAGGATATTCATTATCTACTCATTTTAATGCTGGCCTTTGTAAAAACCCATTACAGATCCTCAGACATTCTTATGTCCCTGTCAAGGTCTCTGCTAGTTCAGTTTTCAGTATTCCTACATCATATATTTTGCACTGCCATGTCCTTTACACATTGTCTCAGTGATTCCTCTTATACATGCCTTACATAACTAACAGAGACGAGTCTCCATGTCATCCTCTTGTCTCTTTCAGTACCTTTCCACTTTTTATAATGAATTTTTCTTTTTTGAGGACATAATTTTAATCTCTTCAGTAAGCTGGTGTGTGTTCCTTCTTGCATTCTTATAAACCAGGATAAACCTGCTTGGAGGGATATGTAGAACCAGATTTAGTATATCCCCTCTTATCTTTATTCCGTTACTATTAAAATGCTGCACTGTAGTTCCAGTTAGGCATTTTGAGTGTATAGAGTAAGATCTTTGCTTTTATTTCACATTTGAGGAGTTGTGTCTGACCTGTCCAGTGGCCAGAAAGCCACATCGTCATGAACAGAGCTGGTGCTGCCAGCAGGTCCCCTAAATTCATCATCCGCAGCAGTTCTGCATGATCAGTTAAGCAGCCCCAGGACACTTGCAGACTTGCAAGTTGGTTCTTTTTTCTCAACTTGGTCAATTGGAAGCACTGTCTTTTTATAATCCATACTCTGATTATAATATTCTTCATTAGCATTGGATTTATTCACATATTTGATTTTATTAGGCAGCAGGATGATGAACACTCATCCTGCCTCATAAATGTAACTTGCACTAGCCTGGTGTCACAATCTGGTGTGAGTTGCATGATCATCGTTCACACGTACGTTCTTGTGGGAGGAAGTTGTATTTCAAATGCAGACAAGAGAAATTTGATACCATTTTGACTTGATGGGAGAAGCATGCGAGTGTCCTGTCACAGGCTGTTTGCTGTGCTTTGTCTATTAGCAAAGAGATTTCATTTCATCCATAATGCACACAAGCTGTTTCAAACGCTAAGGCAGAACAAGAGACTTGTTAAAGGGCGGTCTGCTTTTGCCAGGGTGGGCATGAAACTCCACTATTTTTTGTCATTCCCCTGCCAACATAATAGGAATGAAGTATGGAAAACACTACAGATCTTCATGTCATAAGATGGAGGAGTTAAGTAGTAATTATTTGAAAGTTCAGAAACTGGGCACTGTCTTTTGTGTCAGAAGTGTTCTCTTAGGTGGAAGGTGAGCGTAAGCCCATGTACTGGCTTTTTAGGTTTCTTCTTTTACCCATAGGGCCCTAGTATTCCTATAGAACAGTGGGAGGACAGAATGATCTTTATTTTCCCTTGTGCTGCTCCCCTGAGCAATATAATGACAACAAATCATTTTCTTTTAGAAAGAATAGATCCATAAAAAAAAAATATTCTCCTTTCTGCATAAAATGGTGGTGTGATCGGCCCAAGGTTATAGGTGCCAATAGTGCCTAATTACTTGTGCTTTCTGTAAAGTTCTAAGAACAGCTTTACATTCTTTCATTATCTTGAGACAGGTGGAACACTGCTCATTAAAAATTTAGTGCTCTTCTCATTTATTCAGAATAGATTAGTATACTGGTGCACTATGAGAGGTAGTTGCAATGAAACCAGCAATGCTGTTATCCTTGAGCCAAACATGAGGCTCTTTCTTGAAAGGATGCTGTATATGCACACAGTTTGCTATCAATCATGGTAAAGTCAAAGGTTTTTCAGAAGTATCTATTAGTTTCAGATGCGTCACTTCTGTGGTGCTTATCTTCATACAACTTAAGAGAAGCCTGATTTTCAAAGAGCAGGTGTCCATCATTTTGTAAAAATCCAGCTTTATTAAAGTGTCACTCAACTTGAGGTATCCAGATGTACTAAGCCATTTTTTGAAGTCTTGTTCAAACCAACGTCTTCTGCAAGTCTTTGTAGTCTGATTCAGCCAAATAGAATGTATAGGATAAAAACAAGATGAGGCTTGAGAAGAGAGAGAGAGACATCAAAGGGAACAGAATGAAAATATAGAATTTGTCGTTTCGGAGCAGGCCAATGATCTGAGGAGGACTGTGTTCTGCTTCCAGCTGTGGTCAGTACCCTGTGATGTAAAAGAAGGGCCAAAAAATGTGATTCATAATGTGTCATACAAAAAAACCCCGAACGTTTTTGCTTGTGTTGCTCACTGTAAATAGATTGGTTAAGTAAGAATGAGGCGGAACGAGAAGCCATGCATGCCACTTGATAGATGATGAAGGAAGCATATCTGTGTCTAACATACAGGCAAAATGCTACAAGACTGGTTCATCCTTAGAAAAATATTATCCCTGAAATGCTGCCAAATTCAGTGCCTACATGGGTTATGTCTGCCTTTTTTGTTTGCAAGGTGAATTTATTTGGAATGATAAATCTTATTTTTTTGTGATTGCTCAGAAAACTTTTATGATATGTCATTCATTTCTCCTTTGTGCAGGAACTGTTGCTGGAGTTGAAAAACACAGCTCACCAGCTAAGGCATTACTTCCTCAAAATGTGAATATAGAGTTAGGCACTGGAGGTTAACCTGTGTGTCATATCCTTTTTACTCTTGCATCAGTTCAAACTTGCTTCTTCCTAATTATCGTGTTACAAGAAGGTCTAGGAAGAATCATAGGATGGGCTAGGTTAGAGGGGATCTTTGGAGGTCATCTAGTCAAAGCAGTGCTAACATTTGGTCAAGTTGCACAGGGCTTTGTCCAGGAAAACTTTGAATATTACTAAGAATGGAAGTTTCTTGATCCCTTTGTGAGCCTGTTGCCTGTTCCTTTTCCTGACCACACTTCTTATGATTTCTTTTTCCCTTGATGTATAACTGGGGATGAGGATTTGAGCAACCTGGTCTAGTGGAAAGTGTCCCTGCCCATGGTAGGGGGGTTAGGACTAGATGATCTTCAAGGTCCCTTCCAACCCAAACTATTCTGTTATTCTATGATAATTGGAGTCTCTCATGCTGTAAGTTTTGAGGATTGCCTCTTGTCTTTCTGCTGTGCAATGCCAAGAAGAAGCTCAGCGATCTCTCTGGCTCTTCTCCCTCCTTTAGGAAGTTGAAAACAGAAACTAGACTCTCCTTTAACCTTTTCTCTGGGTTGAATGAATCCAGCTTCCACAACTCCTTGTCATATGTCAGGTGCTCCACCAACTTTATTGGACTTCTCAGTTTGTAAATGTTTGCTTTGTCCTGGGGAGCCCCAAACTACACACAGTGGTCCAGATGGGGTTTCTCTAGTGCTAAATTGCTGAGAATAATTGCTTATTTATAAAATGGCTCATGATTGGTTTCCCCCTCATTCCTCTACATTAATACAAAATTGAAAACAAACTAAGAAAACAAGATTCTAGGACTACGAAAAGGAAAAAAGATAAACTATAATGCTATAATGCTGTGCTTAATTTTTCCTTCTGGTTCTTTCAGTTTTGCTTTTCTTTCTGCATAGCAACCCAACTTCAAAAGAACGGGCCAGTGGTGCTGCTACTGATCCCAGCTACTAAACACCCTTTTGGGATAGTGGAGAGGGTTAGAGGCCTCAGCCAGTTCCAGTTTGGTCCTGTTAGTTGTTTGGGTGTGGTACACCATCCATTCAGGGATGATTGAGCATCAAGTTCAATATTCCCACAGATGTCTTCTTGCATGCAAGAATGTCACTGTTTTTGGTTTTGAGGCTTTTCTGTATTTGTCCATACTGCAGACACTGATGGCCCTATAACAAGTAGAATCTGTGTGCAATATCTTAGGCTGGATTTTGTGCCTTTGGAAATGCTGCATACATTTGTTTGGGAAATGCAATGCTTACATGATTTAGATATAGGAATTGCTTTTCTAGTTTCTAGGTTTCATTGCAGCTTAGACTGAGGGAAAGCTTTGTGGTGGAGAAGCAAGGCACTTTCAAGACAAAATGACAGTTGAGTCTGGCTGCTCTCAGGTGGGTTGTTTAGGCACATAATTTAATTAACATAATAATTGTCAGAGTCCTCTGCAGGGGGAATCTAACCTTTAAAGTTTAGAAGTATTGTCAAATTTTAGAAGCATTTAGGCAACTAAGTGAACAGATAAGAACATAACACTACTTAAGAAATTTTCAGCCCTGCCATGCCTTGGTTTCCTGTCTGTGGTATGGACTTACTGTCTTCTTGCAAGGGTGTTATTGGAGATGAAGTTGCATATTAAGTCTGCAGAATTCTCAGACACTATGTTGAGTGTGGGCCATAAAGTTATTTCACCAGGTGTTATGATAGAGGGGTTTAATGCTCCTCCTTTCTCAATTCAGTCAATCTTCTGCTTTCCTTCTGCTTTCCTTTCTGCTTGTTTGCCTTTTCCCTCCTGTTTTGTTGTGATCTACTTCTGTTCTTAGAGAAGCTTACATTGATGAATATCGACATTTGAGTGAGTGTTGTGAAAGAGGTACATACTCGTGGATTTCTTTCTTCTGTGACACTTCTACAAAGAAATACTGTAAAGCTATTAATGAATAAACCCCAGGCACTCAGTATCACTATGCAAAGTATAAATCAACAGAGAGGTAGCCTTATGTTTGACTTTATAATATGGAGCAGAAGTGCCTTCACATCATTAGATGTTGATGCTGTGTCTTCCATTCCTAACTTGTTCCCCCCCCCCACGCTGCTGCTAATAAATTACAAACATATTTGCTCTCATTAATCATTCTTTGAAATGGCAGAATAGTCTTTGCTGATTGAAAATAATTATTAGCTTCTCAAAAGGATTAAACAGCCTGTTTAGATTTTCATTTATATCACCATTTTGATGGAGTGATGTGGGGGTATGTACACACCCTTTGTCTTAAAAGTAATAATAATAATTAATGCTCTGTAACAAAGACTTTCAGAAGGACTTCAGACAAAGAGAGAAAGAAAAGGCAGGCAAGGTGAGCTCTGGAATAAATGTAGGACACAGAACTGAATATAAGCTTGTGTTAGGCAGGAAGCCTCCTACTGTAGCAGAGCAGTGATAAACACAAAGGAAAATACAGCATTCCCAACATAGCAGTGGAGAGACTTGAAATTTCTGGCTAACGCTACAATCTGAGCAGTGTAATTAATCTGGAATTGAAAGAATACCACAGATGTTTAAAATTATTTTTTCTACTGAGTCAGTATCCTGCACATTCACAAATTGTAGGTTGTGGATTAATAGCCCCTGAGGTTCATTACCCAGTGGGCCTTGCTCCAGGCTTTGAATTTGCACTCAGCAAAGTGTATTTGGATTGAGACAATTTCCTAAAGTTGGGCCCCAGGGTTTTAAAATACAGTGTGTTTGATCTTCAGGTGTTCTGCAGACACTGGGATGGGAGTGTTTGCTGGAGAGCCAGAGGTATTAAAACAAGCAAAAAAATGGTTGAAAAAAAGATGCAACATAGGAGTTAGCACATTATATTTCAGAATGGGATGTGATGCGGAGATGCCCAGATAGTATAACCCTATTAATATCTTATACCCTAAGTGTAATGCTGCTGATATGGTATTATATTTGCCTACTGGAGGGCAGGACTTACTGACTAGATCCATGTTCTATACTAATTTGATTGTGTTGTCTTGGGACCTGATCTGTTGTATTCATGTCATGCAGTACATTTCTCTGTGTAAGTACTAGCTAGTTTGGGTTCATTACATGATACAGGCACACCTTCTAAGTAGCTGGATATTACAGAAAGACAGATGATATGGGTTGTATTCAGATAGCGTGAAGTCCACTGAAATCCCTGTGCTAGATGTTTCCTATCAGTTTTCTGTATGCCCCTCTCTGCCTTGAGCCTCATTTCATTCTAAGTCATTCCTTAGAGACTGTCAGATGGTCAGTTTTCTAAACATGGCACTTAGATGTGGATGGAGCTGTTAAAATGCATCCTTCTGTGACTGTCCTGTTTTGTTCATCCTCTGTGGTGTGCTTTGAAGTGAAAGCCCAAACACTGAGAGCTCAATAACAGATTTTCTTCACCTGTGGAGATGGGACGTGGTATTCCAGTTTGTACTCAGAAATATTTACATATTTTTTACAAAATGGAAAAGCCCCAACAAAAAGGTTGGAGATTTGATGTGATCTTTGTGTTTGGAAATCATGATGGTCATATAACAGTTAAATCTCTGAAGCAGAGCTTCCATAGCTGTTAATGAGAGGAGCATCCAGTATTGTTCCTTATGTGTTGCTGTTTACTGATGTGGCTCCTGAGAGGGAGACTGAAGTACAGCTCCTTTCTGAGTTTTTTTTTGGACTGGTTGGTCACAATTTAGATGGTTGTTCATTCACTCAACAGCCCCTTGTTGCCTTTAGCAGTGGAAGAAGTAGATGTTTTAGGTACTGAATGTTCAAATGGCACCTTAAATCTTAGGCTCAGAAACCTAAAGAGGTACGTAAGCATCCTGGGAACCTAACTCTGGCCAGCCTAAGCATTCATTTCCTTGTGGTAAGTGTTGAATATTACTTTTTTCAACTAAGATAAATTGTATGCAGATGCACTGAAGTAGTGTATCTTTTGTTCTCCATCACAATTTGTACTGAAAATCGCAATAACAAAAGCTTATTTGGATTTCTAGTTGTATAAATGGTTTTGTGACATGGGTCAAGGAACCCTTGACTTAATTATATAACTAGCCTCTGGAGCATTAATTCTATGACTATAGAATGGGAATCTTAATTTCTCTTGCACTTTGCAATGTTTAATTAGTGTGCAAGGTCTTCTGGCAGGTTTAATTTCTTAAAATGTATGCAAGCATTTTAAGGACCTATGCACTGGTATCCTCATTTTCACTGAGTGCTGCAGTGAAACAGGTAACAAGATGTGCTGTGTGACAGTGTGGATGGCACAGGGTGCTCTGCAGCCACAAAGTTAAAGTCAGTGTCTACTCCAGACAGCCTGCAATCTAAATACCAGTGATTTATTTTAGCAGATGTTTACATAATTCTTATATCAGTGTGAAAATTGTCTGTGAAAATATTTAAAAGTAAATGTAATTTATTCTTCCAAAATTCAGTATCCGGGTCCTAAACCAGGGGCTCCAGGTGGAGGTTTATTTACTAGAAGTGTGTCTGCTACATTATATGAGGCAATGTATGCTCTTCCTTCCCTTTTAACAGGGTGTTCTTATTCCTATGTGCAGATTACATTCTGAGCATACTTAGTACCAAACATTCTATTTTTCAGTCACCTTGGAAGACATTTTAAAGAAATGTATACACTGAAACAGGGTCATGAATTTCCTGTTTTTCTCACAGACCACCTTAATAAATATTTGAATTGATTCTTTATTGTATTAGTTGCTACCATTGTGCCCTTAATTCAGACTTTTCCATGCACAGCTGTTGTTTAAATGTACAGAGATCAACAGGATTGAATAGGTCAGATCTGCCTGCATTTTGCATGCATAGACCATTTGATTTTATGAGGCAAAGGAACTGATCTAACCTTGTAACTAATAGTTACAGGTTGATTTGCATAATGAGCTGATGGCAAAGCTTTCCTTGTCAACAATGAAAAGCAATATTGGATTCAAATTAACAAAGTTGTAGAGAATGATAAATTATAATATACTGAACCTGGGAATTAAGGCAACAAAATATATGTCCATCTTCCACATGTTGATGTAATTCCTGTCTCTAGATTCAGACCTCCTTTGCAAGTCACTTCATGCAGCCAGATAGGAAAGAATTTTCCTCACCTCCCAGCATGTGTTCAGGGAAGACCCTCACTCCAGTGAAAACCATGGTAACTTCATGGCACAGCCATCTGATATGTTGGTGGGAGGACCCTTGACTGGGTCACTTCTGACACCGACAACGTCACATGGAATGGGAAGGAAAGTGTAGGAGGTATAGATTTGCTGCTACATCTTCCAGTATGGGTCAAGAACTTCCTGAATTTTATACCACAAAACTTTTTTGCAAGTCAAATTTGTTTGCATGTTATCTCCCCTGGGTATACCTCTGAATGTTAGCACCCAATTATGTATTTCTACCCACAGATCTTAAAATCACATGGTATATAATTTTAACCACTGAGATCTTTGGTTATGAATAATTCTACAACTACAAAGCAGAAACACAAAGGATGACGAAAATATGGGACTGGAAAACAGTAACTTTGGAGGGTCATTTTTAATAAAAACATTGGCATGATTTATTAATGTGTGGGGTTTTATGGAGCAAAATACATTTACTTCTTCTAGAGACATTAAGAAAGTTGGAATAGACAAGATAGCACTGAACATTCATTCTCTTTTTATACACTTTTCCTTTATTAACTTGGTTATCATATCTTTTTTATTATCAGCTCTGGATTTATTTTTATACTGTTTGGGCCTGATCCAGTATCTTATTACCAGGAAAGAATATTCTTTGAATAGGGAAAACAGGTTTTTGTCCTTTTGTTTGTTGATTTTGTCTGCTCATTAGAGTTCACTTTTGTTTGAGCTGTTAACAAGCTGTCACTATATCTTCAGAGTCTCCCTGGATTATTCCTTGATAATTGGGAGTCTGTATAATACAGCAAAATATATAAAATAGGCATAGGGTATAACAGAAGGTTGCTCTATCATTTGTTGTAATTGTTACTTTGACTCACATTGTCTATTCTAAACAAATATTATTGCAATAACTGTAAGTCAAAAAACTATAAAAGAAAAATACCCACCCAAAACGTATAGGCTTCTATTTCAAGAGTTATTAATAGGAGAACCAGAACTTAACTGCGGCATTAATAAACAATATCTGATTCTGCCTTTTTAAATCCAGCAAAACTAAAATATATTGTGTGGATGAAACTGAAGTGTATTTAGACTGTTTTATTTTGCTTGGTGCTAGGATAGAATGTGAAACTAAATATATTCATCCAAAGATAACTGAAGTTCCTGCTCCTGCTTATATTTCATCATCTGTTAAAAATCTCCTAGGTGATTAAACTAATGCACTGTAAAAGAATGAATCAGTCCTGCAGAGCTCTTCTCTGTATAGAGAACAACTTGCTCAGTTAAGTACTGTTGGGGTTTTACTAAATTAAAATCCTAGGAATTTTTGTACATAATATATTTTATCTGTGAAAACTGAGCAAAATTTTATATGTGACTCTCAAACTAAATTCCTATGGTAATTAATAAAGAAGATTTGAATACATTTCTGGTAGAGTCATCTTTGACCAATTTAATAACTTGATTTTCTTAACAGAGGAAACCCCTTATCTCTCAAGGCTTGTGGTAACATTGGGATACACCATGAAATTGTTAAAAGAATCAGAGAGTCTGTTCTTTGTTGGAAAAAGATGAGTTCAGACTGGAAACTTATCTTTTACTGATTCAGGTGTAACATAGGCTTAGAAATTATTTAATATTTATATTTCAGTTCCTATGTGGGCTCCAGTAGATCTCTGAAACTCTTATCTGAAGCATCAAGTCTCCATTGTGTACCAGCACATGAAAATATGACCTTCCCTAAAAGCTGAACTCACTGGACCTAGATAAGGCTGCTTACATATCCAGAGCTGGCTGATTTTAACTATTCACTTGTTTACAGATAGACATGAATATTGTTCTTTGGGTGTCTGGCAAAGATAGGCAAAAATTGTAGTCGGAGGTATTCTCTTCTAACAAATATATGCACGCACTTGCCTTTTTTTTAGTAGATTTATTTTACTTATATTACTTATCCCCACTCCTCTTGGCCTATTTTCTTGTGACTGGTATGGTAAAGGGGAATGACAAGAGCTAAAAAAGAGATAGAGAAATGATCTTATTAGTCAGCACAGAGATGGAATTTCATGAATGACATTTTGTGATTGTTGCATGGAATAAAAGTACATAAATATAAATAATAATAATATATATAATAAATTTATGTTTTTCAGAAGGTTCCTTCTGGAACTCCTGGTCTCGATCTGCAACTTAAACTTGTTCACTTCACTCAGTGTAGTTGTGCGGAAATACTATGAAATTCACTGTAATCTAACAAAAACATCCTTTTATTATATGGCATAACATTTATGTGTGTATTCACTGTCTAATTCTAATACAGTGTTTGATTTTTGACTGTAGTGAACAGAAATAGTTCAGCTTTAACATGGTATATGCTTTTCCAGTTTTTTAAGTTTTCTTTTAAAATTCCGTGCAAACATCTTACTGTACTGCACCCACAATATCTGCACAATATACACACTTCTGTAGATTGCTAAATCATTATTAAATCTGATTGGAATTAACTGAATTGTGGAAAAAAAAATTGTATGCAGTTATGTGAATTCAGAGAATCACAGAATCACAGAATGGTTTGGGTTGGAAGGAACCTGAAAGATAACCCAGTTCTAACCCCCTGCCATGGCTGGGGACAGCTTCCACTAGACCAGGTTGCTCAAAGCCTTGTCCAACCTGGTCTTGAAAACTGCCAGGGATGGAGCAGCCACAGGTTCTCTGGGCAACCTGTGCCAGTGTCTCACCAAACTCACAGTAAAGGATTTTTTCCTAATACCTCATCTAAATATACCCTTTTTTAGTTTGAAGCCATTGCTCCTTGTCCTGTCACTACATACCCTTGTAAAAAGTACCTCCATAGATTTCTTGTAGGTTCCCTTATATACTGGAAGGCTGCTATAAGGTCTTCACATCCTTTTCTTCTACAGAGTGAATAACCCAAACTCTTTCAGCCTGTCTTCATAGGAGAGGTACTTCAGCCCTCTGATCACCTTTACGAGCATCCTCTGGACTTGCTTCAATAGGTCCATGTTCTCCTTATGTTGGGGGCCCTAGAACTGAGGACAGTACTCCAGATGGCGTCTCATGAGAGCACAGTAGAGGGGCAGGATCACCTTCCTTGACCTGCTGGTCACGCTCCTTTTGATGCAGCCCAGGATACGGTTGGCTTTCTGGGCTGCAAGTGCACGCTACCAGCTTGCATTGAGCTGCTTTGTCATCCAACACTCCAAGTCATTCTCCTCAGGGCTGCTCTGAATCTCTTCTCTACCCAGCCTGTAGGCGTGCCTGGGATTGCCCTGATCCAGGTGTAGGACCTTGTACTTGGCTTGGTTGAACTTCATGAGGGTGGTATTGATCCACCTCTCAAGCTTCTCAAGGTCCCTCTGGATGGCATCCCTTCCCTCCATTGTATCAACTGAACCACACAGCTTGGCATCACTGGCAAACTTGACGAGGGTACACTTGATCCCACTGTCCATGTCACTGACAAAAATGTTGAACAGTGCTCTTAATGCTGATCCCTGAGGAATACCAGTCATCACTGGCCTCCACTTGGAGCTGTTGACTGTAGCTCTCTGAGTGCAAACATCCAGCCAATTCCTTGTCCACTGAGTGTTCCACCCATTAAATCCATGACACTCCAATTCAGAAACAAGGATATCATGCACAACAGTGTCAAATGCTTTGCATGAGTCCAGAAGATGATGTCAGTTGCTTTTCCCTTACCCACCAATGCTGTAACCCTATTGTAGAAGGCTAACAAATTTGTCAGGCACGATTTCCCCTAAATGAAGCCATGTTGGTCACCACCAATAACCTCATTTTCTACATACTTTTCCAGGAGGATCTGCTCCATGCTCTTGCTGAGCACCAAGGTGAGACTTATTGGCTTGTTTCCTGTGTCTCCCTTTTTTCGCTTTTAAAAATTGGGTTTTTTTCCATTTTCCAGCCAGTGGGAACTTCACCAGACTCCCATGACTTCTCAAATATGTGGCTTAGCCACTTCATCTGCCAGTTCCCTCAGGACTTGCAGATTGCATCCCATTTGGTTGCATGGGCTTTGCACCTTATGGAATTCAAGAGGTAATTTTAATTCAATCATGTCTGTGCCTTTTTATACTTTCTGTTTGTGAACACTGAAGAACTTGATGCCGAGAATATTCTAGGAATATTGAAGGCTGAAGACTTTATGAAAACAATTGTTTAATACAGTGCTAACACAGTGAGATTCCTTTGGGTCTTTTGTAGTAAGGCTTGTGATGGCATTAGGGAATAATGCTTGTCTTTATAAAGAGCTGGTGGATGTTGAACTTGATTTGCAATAGGGCCTTTCTTTGTCAAATTCAGTGTTACACCAGTTGGGGAAGGCTACCATGCTTAGGAAGTAAAGCTGATAGTTTTCCAAAGGAAAATTACAAAGTGATGTAGATCTATTGTAAATCTGCTTGAAATGACCAGTATTTTCAGGGAAGGGTTTCTTGTGCAATAGCACTTGGCAGAATAGAAAAGAAGATTGCAGTCTACAGAAAGGAGTTTATAGCAGCTCAGCATAAAATGCTTTTCTTAGTTATTTTGGAACAGTACATTTAGTTGGCTTTTGACCTAGTGTTCTCCTAAATCAACAGTAAAGGTCAGACATAAAGAAGACAATTTCAATGCACTGGTAATTAAGAAGGTATTTTAATTCAGGGCAGTAACTTATCAGAAATGAAGAATGCAAACAGACAGATACAAGTAGCAGGGAGAGCCTTTCCTGGGCTACTGCAATAACCTTTGAGCTCTGCTCCTGCATAGTACAGTACTTTGCCCACTGTGGAGGGAGGGCTGATTTAGGTTTCTCTTCTGCTTTATTTTCAGTGTAAAGTCACTGCAGAGGTCTCTGTTCAAAGAATGTTAAGGACATGGCAGAAGTCGCTGTGAGAAGGATTACCAACACGATTTCTATGTATGTTTTCTATTTCCATGACAAACATTGCCCCAAACAAGAGAGCAGTGGTAGTTGACAGATTAAGTCAAGGCAGATCCTGAAGGAAAGATCTCCTTTTAAGGAAGAGGTGGCATTTTGACAACTGGCAGGTCAAGGAATTTCACCAGGAAGGTGACAGTCTAAATTGCTGAAGTGTCCAAAGGTAGCAAGGTAGTGACCTAAGGCGAGCAACAAGATGGCTGGAGCATGAATAGGCATGTTAATGAACTTAAGAGTAAAATGGCTGCTAAATAAAATAATAAAGTACACATTCTCTTATTTAAGTCAGCAACTGTATTGAAAGATAGCAAATATTATACTTCTACTTGTAAAAACCTCAATAATTACCTGGAGAATTACAGACCAGTAAGACTTACTTCAGCTCTTGGCAACTTTACTGATTGGATGATTAAAAATGCAGTTATAAAAAAATTCCAGAAACACAGTTTGATGATATGGTAAGGAAAAGTTGCACACATTTTGTAAAGGGATATTGTACCTTACTAATTCTTTGAATGTATAAATGGTACATTAGATGAATGAAAGACAGTTGATAAAGTACATTTGCATATGTAATCACTGATACATCTGAAAGTGACATCTTAGGAAACAAAAGCATGTAGATTTCCCTAAAAAGTGGCAAGAGGAGGTAGAAGACTGAAATTCATGGCTTCCTTCTGAATCAGTGCAGAAGACAGGTTTGACCTTACGTTCTCTGTATTCAAAATAGCTGTTCAAATTGGTGAATTTCTGAGATCCCAAGAAGTGAATTTTTCATTCCCTTTGTTCTGATAGGATTTATAATCCCTGGCAGAATGCCTGTCTCAGATGAAATGATGCCTAAACCCCACCCATTTCCTCTGTTTCACTGCTGACTTGCTTAGCAGTGTCACATTCAGCCAGCTTTGGGAATGTCTTTAGCTGCATACTAATTGCAGGCAAGCGTGCCATTAAGCATCAAGGTATGTCTGAGTTAAGCATAGTAATGCTTTAGCATTTTTGATATTCTGAGAAAAGTAGTACTCTGAAAAAGTAACATTCTGTGTGGATAAGAGTACAAAGCAGAAAAAAAAATAGTTCATTTTTCTCAGGGTTAAAAATAACCTTTGAAGTACCTCAGGGTCTCATATATGGGTAGAATTTGGTCTATTTATTAATAATTTGGAAAATAGAAGACCAATGAGGATTAAATTCTACATATGCTCCCAAATAATTTAATTACGGTCAAAGGAATGTGGACAAGCTTCAGGAGGAACTAACAGAGCTGGCTGCAATGTTTCCACAACGGTGGGATAAAATCAGAGTTTCTTTAAAGTGGTGACCCTTAAATGCCAAAAGACTACTTGTCATACCTTCAATGGCTTTTAAAAATGGGTGTGCAAAGAGAGAACATCTCAAATGAGTGTGCGGATGATATAATCAGAAGAATTCAGAATAAATTTGTGAATGAAATGACTACTAGTAAAAGCATGCACTTTCTTCTCATCAGACTTTTAATGGATGAATTATAGTACTATTTGATATGCTACTGTGTGCTGTCGTACAATCTACTTTTCAAGGCTTCTCAGAACTCCATGGAAACCACAAGAATTTGGTTTGGGATCTCTTGGCCTAAGAAAAGCACTACATATTGAAGGGCACAATTTTAACTATTTTTACTTCTTAATGATTTTTAAAACCTGAGTATCACTGCTCTTTGCTCAGTGAAGTGCCTCAGTTACTAGTGCCTGGGGCTGAACTCAGGCTGCCTGTCTGTCTACCTACAGGCTTCAGCAGTTCTCTATGCCAAAGGTCTGCCTGCCTAATGGTGTTCAACCTTTTTTGATTTCTAGTACCTTGAGAAATTCCTTGTAGAGTTGCAGGCTCTGAGTAACAAGTGCAAGTGTTCTGATATTAGGCTAGCTTTCCTTTTTTTATTTTTAAATGACCACTTGCAGATCCCACGAGTAGTCCATAGGGTTCCAAGAATCCTTCAATGATAGGTACCAAAAAAAAAGCCCTCCAGTTCAATTAGGGTTTTTAAATGAGCCTTTAGATGAAAACTCTGATGATTAAGATTAGAACAATTGTACCTAAGCACATGCTAAAGTGTATTTTGCATTTCATGCTGTACCTATTTTCAGCATCCCTACTTTATGTTTTCCAATTTAAATGCAGGCCCTTTGTTTTCACTGAAGTTGAAAGGGAAGACATTCTGAAGTAATTAGAACATTACTGCTCTTTTCAACATTAGTGTTCCTTTTATTCTTACAATTAAAAAATATTGAAAAAAAATCAAATTAATGGACTTCAGAGACTTGGTGGGTGCATGGGCCTGGAGAAGCAGCAGGGAAGCAATATACTTAATGTGGCGAAAGGTGAGATAGCAAACTTTTGTGTACCCTACGTGCCATGTATTAATCTCCCTATAACTGCTTTCACATTTGAACCTTCTGTCTCTTATGTGAGATCCAGCAATCTTTGCTTTTTTCTGTTCTGGGAGCAATTTTCCGAATCATTAATTTTCAGTAGCCAGGCTTCAATTAGCTTAATCAGGCATTGATTAGATTTCTCAAGTCCCTGGCATTTATTTTCCACCTTGCCTATATGGTTCCTTGACTCCATTACCTGATTGTACACTTATTGCATATAAGGTTGATTCCTCTCCATTAACATTCCCTGATGAGAGGTCTCGTTAGCCTTCCAGCTAGCCACTTTCATTAGTGATAGTGACAATTCGTGGTAAGGGCCAGTTTACTGCCCTTGCAAAGCAGGATATTTTCTTCTAAGTAGTGTTACTGCATCAGCAATCTATTCTTGGATGAGATGAAGGTGATGCTTATAAACAATTCTGACCCAAAGAGAAAACACTTTATTTGGAATATACTCCATACTTTGTTTAAAAAGTTGTGAAATCATAGGAAATGAATGAAGTGATGGTTTTTCAAAGCATACTTCATGCAAGTTTAGCTTTTTTTTTAACTTCTGCTTTTCTCAGTGTCTAGCTTGATGTATTAAAATGCATTTTCATAACCAGCACTCATGATGTGAGGGAGTTTGATGTGGTTTTATAATCAAGGATGATGTAAGGCACATGTAGACTCCATGTCTCCATAGACTGCAGTCCCTATAGACCCCATGCCCTGTTCCTAGATACCAGTTGCTCAGCAGTAAAAACTTGGGTACAGACTCATTCCTCATGATGCATGTTTTTGGGGAGGAGTGAGCAGCAAGACAGGTGAAGGATGAAGTTGAAAGTGAGGGACTGGATAGAGCTGGAAAGTGGAACCTCAGATTCAGGTGAATTTTTCTAGGTTGAAAAGCACTTTCTTTTCTCTATATCTAGTAGGGTCTCACACTGTGGTCAGATCTGTTCATTATGCTTTGTTTTTGCAAACAATGGTTTCTGAAGGCACAGACCTCTTTTTTAAACTCTTTTTTTAAATCATGTTTGCACTAGCTTGGACAAGACAGACCTGAACGTAAATGAGCTTGTGCCAAAACTGATAGCGGGGAAGTTCTGATAGCACACAGTTTCATTTTCCACGACTTTGTTTACTATCTGTGAATTAAAAATGCTAATAAAAAGTTATCTTAATAATAAAATATAGTTTCCAATTAAAAAATATGAAATCAGATCTTCAAACATATTTTTTCTGTGGCTTCTTTAAGTTGGGAGAGTTGCCAATATTTCTAAGTTTTTTTGTAATTAAACTGAAGTTGTTTAACTTCTGTTGTGATCAGTCAACCTTTCTGAAAAAATGACATTTTGCCAGGAAGCTCCTAGCCCACTCTAATTTTCACACTATTATATAATTAAATATATGATTTGTCTTCTCTGATTCTAGGACATATACATGCCTTCTAATTTAAATAATAATGGATAAAAAGGGATCATCTCAAGATTTAGTATTTGGTGGTTTGGGTTTTTTTTTCAGATTGTTCTGAGAAATACTTTGAGCATTAGTTTCACCTTTTGTTCAAAAATGCTAGTAGAAAAAATGTGTAAAAAACACTTTTCATGATCACTTTCTTCTTACTAGTTAGGCAGAACAGTGATTAGATTCAATGTGAGACTGTTCTGAAACTCATTTCCTCTTTTTTGTACTCTTTGTTTTAAAGATTTATTGTAAATTGCTGGATTCTTTATTCATTTTGTTTATGCTTTGTGACGTTGTGATGTTCCCCTGACTGTAGTCACTCGTGTGATGTGTAAAATATGGCTTTTGAAAATAAGTTTTCTGTCTTGAAATTATTCTAAATTGATCTTTTAGGGGATTGCAATTTCAAATATATGAGAAACATTCTTTGGCTTTCTTAACTCCCCCCCATTGCTGTTTTGAATCTTCTCCTCCCTTTTGAATCAGAGGTCTCCTTCAGCAAAGAAATTTTCATATATCTAAAGCTTTCTGTAGAAACCATGGTCTTCTGTGATGAAAAAACCCTTTGAAAACATCTGACAGTTCATCTCTGTAATTAGTGATTTTCAATTACTACATACAGAATGGCAAGGAGCATTAACATATAACTAGCTCAGAAGTCACATTCAGTGTCATCACTCTTTCGGTTTTGATCATGAGCTGTCACTGAGGTTTCTGGGCTTATTGGAGACGTTTGGGGGCACCATGAGTTTGGACCGTTGTCTTTTCTGACTAGTGAAGGCCATTGCTGACTCATTGGATTGCTTAGGCAGTTAATTACACTCTATGAAGAACTACTAGGAAGAGGTATTTTGTTACTCGCAGAGGCAATAATGTGGGGCTCATGTTGCTCCAGAATCGATGGCACACCTCTGACAACCTTGCCAGCTGTCCCATTTTCAGTTTTGCAGCTAGAGGTTATTGATAGAGTATGGGTAAATGGCCTGTTCAACAGTGATTCTTTCAGGCATAACTTTACCTTGTTCACTCAGCTGAACCATCTTAGCGTATAGCAGATATGAAAATGGTTGCCCTTAGATGCTTTTCCTTCCTTCTTGGATGATCCCAAAGGGCACTCTTAGTGTATTCCTTCTCAGTATTCCTTCTATAGGGGTATTTTAATAATTTATTTAGAAATCCCTCAACTCCAGCATATGCATAAAATAAGATGCTGGATTTAGGGAGAAGTTATAGGTCTTGGTGGAGGGTGCTTGTTAAGACACTTGGCCTAGCTCTGGCTAGTCAGAAAGCTGGTGTGGCACATGTTCCCACGTTTGTTTTTTTCCTGCTGAGGAAACAAATATGCCCATGTATTTCAGATCCCCATCTTGCAAAACACTGTGTGTCCTTTTTACCTTCTGTGCTGTCCATGGAAATATTCCTTGGACAATATGAAACAGTATCTTGAGATCTCAAAATTGAGCTTAAAAATGTTGCTTGAATTTATTTAAGTGGGTTCTTAAGGAAGTCCTGTGATATCCTTATGCTGACAGCTCAAAGCTTCTGACTAAAGGTGAAGTTATTGGTTTTAATTAGAGCTGATCTGGATAAAAGGAACAAGATCACAATAAAATTCTCATAAAAGTTAATTTCCATTGTTCATCAAAGCTTTCTTTCCACTGAAATTTCCTTAGAGGCAGAGATTAGATCTATCTAAATTTAGGTGCTTAACTAAGTTGCCAAAAACCAGAGCTTAGTTTTTCTAGATTTTCTCTGCAGTCAAGGGAGAAAGAGAGATAGGAAAATATAGAAGGATCTTAAGTCTGGTTTATGTAGGCTGGGTTGGACATGGAAGCAATTTGTCTTTCTCCACTGGCTATACAGGACAGATACAACAGCAGCAAAATTTTGGAGCTTATGAAAATAAGCTTAGATGAATTGCAGACATGTAGCAGGAGGACTCTGGACCTAAGAATCTTCACTGCAATGTGAATGATGTGGCTCAAACTCCGGTTGTCCCGGATGGTCTGCCTCAGGGAATGTAGCTGGTGTAGGGTAGGGAAGTAGCGATTGAGCATCAAAGTGAGCTGTTGTCCCCCCAGAGTTGTACATTGCATAAATGAACCAGGAAATACTTATGAAGCAAACCTGCTTCTGCTAGAGAGGCTTAGCTGTGGCTGAAAGGCTTAATGTAAACTCCAAAGAGTTAGCTGTGGAGAATTTTATTCCTTAATAGATTATTCTTTCAAGAAAGTAAGAATAAAAGCCAAGAACTGGTCAAAACCCTAGTACCTCTTTCCTCCTAAACATTCTGAAGTAGCTTGAACACAAAACTTATGGCTGAAATTCAGCTTTGTATAAAACAAGAGGTTTACGGTATTAGTTTTTATGTATGTTTGTTCTTATTTTGTCTTTCTAAAAAACAACACATGAGCATTGTAACTTTGGGGATTAATGCTCTGAATTAAAATTATTGCATACCTTATTAACTGCTTCAGCTTATGTGATGATTAGAAGTAAGCCATATATTCTTGCTAAAAGTGAAAACAAATATGGTACATTTTGTTCAGGATTTAAATGAAAATAAATTATTGGCTTTAAATGGTGAAGAGTAGTGTTATATATTTATTTTATATTTATATATATATACACACATAGAGAGGATACATTATGATAGGATGTTTTTTCAGTGTGAATTGGGGTCAGCCACACTATAAATGATTAAAATACAGTGGGTCATCTCATGCTGGTATGAATAGTACTATTATACCACAGCACTTTATTAATGAAATATGATGCATGTATTTTGCCAACAGAAAAAATATTTTCAAAGTAGTTACATTATAAAAATTAAAAAAAAAAAAATTCTGCTTGTAAACTCTGTTAGTTTCCACCTGTATATTTATCCAAGCCTCAGAGGCAGCCATAAAAAAATTCCTGAAAATAACTTCAAAATATAGAGAGTTTGAAATTTTATATTTTAAGAAGTTTTAAGAGCTAGATGTAAGAACAAGGACCTGTTGGGAAAGGAGTGGTTTTTCCTTTTAGTTACCTTTTCTGATTTACAATGCTGGAAATATTTCAGGCTTTAAGTTATGATTTTTATTAATACAAAAATCTCTCTGGGATAGATTTTGTCTGCCTTTGTCTTTAGGAGTAATCTGGGGAGGAAGAAAAGCAAAGATTTCTGGAACTTCTTATGACCCTGAAATATTAAACTAAGTCCCAGAGAGCAGGATTAATATGCAGAGGTCAAAGATGCTTGATAAAGTTATTTTTTATACAGTTAATTTCTCACATGGCTCATACTGAATGTGCTATTTTGCCATGTCACTCCACAATGACAGCTGGGTAAATTTATTGGATGGCAAGCACAGGAATTTCTGCAGATGGAGGAAACATTTTTCCTGGCCAATTGATTTAAAAAGAAAATGGTTTCTCAGTGTGCAAATGCATCTGAAGGAAAAAGGGTAAAGGAATGAATTAGAGGTCAGTAGTATAGTCGTAAGTGAATCACATAAATGTGCATGCGTGCTTAGGCTTTGCAGACCTGACTGAGTATTCATTGTTCTCATAAATATTATGCTGGACTGCGATTTTCTGAGGATTATTGGAAAATGTTGATTCAGTGAAACTGAATCTTTTTGTAGACACATATTTAGTTTCACCTGTATTTGGCTGGGAATGTTTTCAGGTATTAGGAGAGAATTTGGGTGGCAGGAGAATACCAACCTTTGCCCTAGAATAGCGTACTGGCCGAGGCACTCAGTGTGACGTGAGATGGTACAGAGCCACCTGCCCGGGTGGATATCCTTGATCCCAATGTTTGCTTTTGGTCCTATATTTAAGGTCCTTCACTTAAGAGAGTATTATTTAAGAAGTAAGTGTCTACTTACATTCTCTGACTGTGCTGCTTCTTCTTTTGATTTCTCCTTTAGTTTTCTTCTCATACTTTTGGCTTCTGCCATAAAGCCTCTGGATCTGAGGCACCCTCCTTTTCCAATATCCCTGTTTACCCTAAGAGTTCTGATTCAAATCACTCCTAAACTCAGCCTTTCCTTCTTTTTTCTCTCCCCTTACTTGCAATTATCTATCTCCTCACACTGCCCTCCTGTGTTGTAGGGATGAGAGTTCCAGTTTTGTAGCTGGGTCTTAGCCCTTGCATTATTCTTCCAGAGGTGCTCTTTTAAGATGTCCATAAAGTTTTCGAGGTTTAAAGACCACACTTGAGAGGAAGATTTCATGAGGGTGCAAGAGGTTTTACTATTCTCTGCTTTTCCCAATTTTTTCTTCTTGAAAAGATTTTTCTGTTTGCAGCTTTGCTCCATGAACAGCAGCCAGCAGCCCCTGGGGCCTGTTTATCCAGTCACCCCTATTCTTGCACATTTTGGGTGGAATAAAATGGACTCCAGATACCATCAGCTCCTGCTGTTGGGCAAAAGCCTGACTAACGTTATTTTGATGAAAAACAAAAAGCCACCTCCCCCCAAGGGATTCTGTATTTATTTTATGCTTTTAAATTGAATAGAAAGAATCCACCATTTCATTTAGCATCTCCTCCTCCTAGCTGGTCTTTGGAAGACTGGAAAAGGTGGGGTATACTGGAGAACCCCTTTATTTACATTGCCGATTCCCCTTGCTTGTCTTCACCTCTAAGCGCGCACAGGCAAGCAACAGTCTATCTGCAACACTGTTACCACCGTGAGCAAATACAGCTTTTTGTTTAACTGTATAATTGCTCTCTTGGTGGGTTTATTTCTCCCCCTGTCTCAATTTGTCTTCTTAATAACTAAGATCAGTACATCTAAATGGTCCTTTTTTTCTTTTCATATTTTCTGTTTTTTAATTTTTAACAAGCACACTGGGTGTAACAAGATACTCAGCTACAAACATTAATCATATTAAAACTAATTAAAAACTGAAAAGTTTCTGTGCATTCCAAGCACTGGGGGTAGGAGGGGGCGGGGAGGGCTTTGGTTTGAGCCCTCGTTTCCTGAGCGCAAGCAAATGCCTGACACATGGACTTCGCTGAATTCCAAAATGTAGCAAAACAGTGCCTGCATATTTGGCAGGAACCACCACCAGTTCAGGTCAGTGTCTGTTTCAGCAAAAGAGAAAGCCCTGCATGTTAACAGAGGAAAACGGGAGGAACAACATGTGACATTTTGTAATTGCAGCACTTCTGTTACCCAAGGAGCACCACTCTGCTCCCGCTCTGTAAACACTTCCTCCTATGCAACTGCCTTTGAACACATTTTTAAAGGGGGGAGGCAGAGGGAGGGGTGAGGAGGAGGTCAGGGCTTTCAAGCTGTTAGGATATGAATGAGCTATCTCGTACTTTCTCCCCCTCCCCCCACCCTTTTATTTTCTTACTTCTTTTTAAATGTTGGCTGCAATAAATATTTTAAGGAGACATCGGTGAATCTGTGGCCAGAAGGATGTGCAAGCAGTGCTACAGGACGCTGAACCCCAAATCAGTGGGAATGCAGAAAGGCAAAGGGGAAAGACTGTGGGAAAAATGACAAGTGATGGGGCTCTGCCCAATGCAAGGGGGACCAGCTGGGAAGGATGTGCAACCCCCTGAAGCCTCAGCACCTCATCTTGCTTCCACCTTGCTGCTCCATCAGCCTCTGCTGTGGTTCTTGGCCACTGGTCCCCAGTATCAGAGTGGGAGAACCCTCATCCGCTTAGGGGCACAGCCAGACCCCAGTTAATATAGGACTAAACCCATCTTTTAAGCCTTTCCCTGTAAAAGCAAGAGTAGGTCATTATGATTTAAAATACTGGTTTGGGCATTGTCTTCTTACTTCTTTCTTGAATTTTGGCACCTTAAGCTGCCTTTGTTGTTGAGAAACTTGCTATTTCTTCAGAGATAGGGCTGGATCACTTGTTATTGTAACACTTATTGGTGATAAAGTTCAGTCTAAAAATTAAGCAGCTGCAATGTTGCAGCACAAATTAGTTTAATGTAAGCAGTCAGGAGCAGCTGTTTGGCTCAGGACTCCGGTTCCGCGGTGGGGGAAGGGCCCTATGATGCTGACAGTGTTTTTTTCTCTACATAAACATTTTCGGCTGTTGCAGCTTTTGTGCCGATCATGTGACAGTGTCCCTAGGCAGATAATTTATTTCTGTAGCTTTCATGAGCAATCATTAACCTTCAGACACTGAGCTTGCTTTCTGCTTTGTGGCATTTGCTATTTTTTTTTTTGTATCCTAACTAGTTTAATTCACAGAGTGTCAGGAGAAAATTACAACCAATTTATAATAGACTGTAATGCATAATACTTATGTTTCTATTAAAACAGACCTTGCTTACAAGACCATTCTTATGGCTTAGCTTGTGTTCATGGATCAGAATAATTATTTTCAGTGATGTAAGTGCAGCTGTCATCATGATACTCCCATAGTGTCTTATTCTGAATGCAGAGCCCTTCAGAGTGCTGATTTGGGACCACCCTTTTGAATTCCCCCTTTGCCAGAGACACTGCAGAGTTTATTGAGATGCAACAGGCTTGGGAGAAAGGGCATAGCATTTATTCTGGCAATTGCTATTCTCCCACCATGACCAGCTGCTGAACAGGTATTGACCGCTGCAGAAAGTGTGTCTAGAAGAGAGGCGAGGCATTACTGATAACAGTTACAGCTCAAATCTGCACTAACTTAGTCTGGGGTTTCAAAGCCGACTTAGCAGATAGGATTGGATCACAAGGCAGTTGTGAATGTTAGAAAAAGACTTTATTTTCATTCCTGTCCATTTTGTTACAGCAAGGGAAACAATAAATTAAGTGACTTTGTCAAGGTCACTGAAGACATAAATGCCAGGATAGGAATTTTCCCTTCCCTGATCCTTTTCCCCAAGTCCTGGGCTTTTGTCTAGGGGAGGTGACAAAAGAGTGAATACAGAATCTTGGGCAAAAGAACTAAAAAGTAAGCAATAAAAAGGGAGAAGGAGAAATCATAAAAAGAGCTGAAAGCCTGGATGACTGCCGGCTTACTGTGACTATAATTTTCCTTCAGATCTGAATGTGATTTTTGCTTTTGTTCACTGCTTCCCTGCCCTATCTTAATTCTCTTTTCTAACTGGTCATTCACTAGCACTAGGAAGTTCATCTTTTTTGTATCAGAGAGTAAGATATTACATTTGTATATGCTTGTGAATAGGTGTAATCTAGACATACGTATTCCTTACTTTATTTTTCATACCTTGTGCCACAGTGGAATCAGACATTTATGATAGAAGTGCTACCAACATAATGTTGCAGATGCAATGGACATGCCAGACACAGGGTGGATGGGAATAGAGATGGAGAAATAAAAAGATTTTTCCAATGCCCCAAGGAGGAAAAGGGGTATTATCATAATCTGGGCAATGGAAGAGTGGTAACATCCAGATAGCTCAACTATTGCTCTGCTTGCTTAGGACTCAAAAGATACTTTGGCTATCCTGTAGTTGCTTATTAACTTATGAAAAAGGCACATAACTGAAAGAAGACCAAAGCACAATCTGAGACGTGACAACAGTGCTACACACTGTATGATCTTGTAAAGTAGAAAAATGGGTGGACAGATTTTGCTGTCATTGTCAGGAAAAACATTTCCTTTCTGATTAGTTAAAAATAATAGTCTGAAATTGGTGGTTTAGTGATGCTAGGTTTCTGTGTGGAAAGATGAATGAAGGAGTAGCTCACTGTTTGAAACCTTCATCTTTCAAAATGTTTAATAAATGAAAGCACAACATGGTAAATGTGAACTGAAATCGGGAATGAAAAAGCAGAAGCCTGGGATGCTCACTGAAGGGCAAATGGGACTACAGAGGGACTTGGTGTTGTGTTACATATAGAAGTGGGTAACATTTTTTGGATGCATTAGAGTGATTTAGGAGCCATCATCCCATTGACTTTTGACTAGAGTCAGGATGTAACTGCCTAAGTCAGTTCTGAAAATGGGAATTAGATTTCTAAGTCATTTTAAGGTGCTTTTGAAATTTTTACCCCTAATCCCAGGGTGATTAATTTGTAACAAGGTGATTCATTCGTATCTTTCTTGTCTTCAGAAGCCTGAATGACACACTTGAGATGCACTCTAAAAGCACAGGTAATAGTCAGAGTGCTACCTCAGCTACTTTAAAAGACAATTGATTAATTTAAATTCATGCTTTTCTTCACATGTTTAAAGGATTCTGAAAGTAGTAATAGCGCTTTGGAGCTGCTTGGTTTGAATTGTCACTTCCATGCCCTTGCCTTCATTAAGATTTTCCTTCCCCTCTACCTTCCCTGGCAAAAATTGTCCTTATCCCTCCCCATTGCTAACAGCAATGCAGCCCCTCTGGTCACAGCAAAATCAGGAGGTTTAAGGTAGTATCTGCTTTGCTGCACAGAATGGTTGAGTAGCTTTAGACAAAACAGTGTCCAGGAACCTCCTGTGAACTTGTCGCTACTAGTCTGCACCAGCAACTACAGGTACTTTTGCTGGAGTCGGCCCACAGTTAGCAATGCTGGGAGAAAGGGCTGCTCAGATACAGTTAATAAACCAAGCCTTTCTTATAACTAATTCAAGCACATAACCTGCTAGTTTGTCTGAAGATAAAGTAAGACTGATCACTTTGGTGTTTCACCAGATTTTGTTAGAATCTCGCTAAGAACTTACTGTAGTGTTTTATGAACTTAATTTTTTTTGTTATTACTGTCTTGAAGTTGATCTACTGTTGAAAAGCTGGAACTGTAGTAGGGCTTGTATAGATTTGGTCAAGACATTATACAAATCTATATATACTGTTGCCTTATGTCAGCAACGTTATTGCAAAGGTCAGTTTCCATTGCTCCTGTGAGCCTCTGTGTTTTAGGGTGGAACTGATGATACAAAATCCTTTCTGGAGTAAAATGAAGACTGCCAAGCCTATCTATGGGACTTCTCAAAAACATTAGTGCTTACCAAAAATAGCACACACCAGAAACTCATCTAAATATTTGACTTGACTGTACCTTCAGAATTGAAGGGTCACAACAACTTTACTCCTGCCCCTGATACAGCCACAACCAAACAGGCTTCTTAAATTAATTTAGAAGGCAATGGTTGGTATTAACTTCACTGTTTGGAGCAAGGAAGCCTGTTTTGCTTGAATGTCTTCAAGGAGAGAAATAGAGTAGAGGGACTAAATGCAATAGAGGTTTGATTTATGGACTAATATCTCCAGCTTTTGACTGTGGAAATTATTTTGTGGAATGATTTGTTTCATGCAGTTTCAAAATAATCTCCCTGAAGGCTACAGAGTCACCTAAGTTTTCTGTGTTGCAGGCTGGAGAGAATCATAGTCCCAGGGAGCCCTCACACACCTTCTGGTGTGTCAGTGGTCTTGAGCACTACACATCTTTTGTTGAAAAGACCTCCAAAAATTCCTAAGGAAAGCAGGGGGCATCTGAGTAATCGGGGAAACATGCTTCTAAAAGCATCTTCTAAAGCTTCTTACCCTGATTCACAGAAGAATAAGAGAAGGGTAAAGCTTCATCTCAGTCTGGGCTGTAGATCTGAGCTTTTCTTTGCTGGGTACCTTGGCTAGGAAAAGTGCTGCCAATCATTTAGTCCTTGAGGAATGGAGTGCCTTGCATTGGGAGCAACCCTTGCAGGCACCTCTGGCTCAGGTTGTTGTTTGGGACATTCAGCACTAAGTTAATGAGTGACAGAGCTTTCCTGCTCAGAAGCCTGGAAATGTAAAAGGTATACCCAGAAGAACTAAAGGCTGCCGTAAATTTTATCGCTATCAGTTCTTTGAGCTTACCTTTTTAAATATCAGTTTGATACAACATGAATGTGTGTGTAACACTTAAATAGATTCTAAAACAGAACCCAGACTGCCTACAGTGCTCTCAGGAGAGAATGATGAAGCAGATTGCTTTGTGCAGTGACAGAGCTCAGAAATGGTGACAAACACACTGTAAGAACATATATGTAGGATAGTAAACCTGCTCTTTGAGGGACTTGAACTGGTGAATTTCTTGCATTTTCAATTAACAACTAACACCCCCAAAAAGCAAAACCACAAAAAACAAAACAAAACAAAACAAAACAAAACAAAACAAAACAAAACAAAAAAAAACAAACAAAAACAAAACCCTAACCCAAAACCCAGCAGAGGAAATGAAACCACAAGAACATTTTTCACACTAGCTAATTTCAAGGGCCTGGCATATGCACCAACAAGCCTAGGAAGTTCACAGGTGCCATTGATACCATTGGTATCAATGAATCAATACAGGAGAATGATACTATTCTCCAGAATGCAGATGCATTGGGCTTTCTTGTGAAGTATAACACACGTGTTTTAACATAGTTTTAAACATTTCTTTATTTTCAATTTTATTTTTTACCTCCTGTAATCCACTCATTCTTTTCACTGCCATGCAGCTGACTACATCCAGAGACTTCACATTGGAGTAATCTCTCATCCCAGAATGTGTATGATGTAGGGAAAGCCAAGCAGATGGAAATTATTTACACAAGAACAAGGGACACTTGGATAGAACAAGCTTGGTGTCTGCAAATCAGAAAATATTTCACTTAGCTGAGAAAAGAAGGGAGGTGTTGCCCAGAAACAGGAAGCAAAGATCTAGAATCATGGAATCAACTAAGTTGGAAAAGACCTTTAGGATCATCAAGTCCAAACTTTACCCCAGGACTGCCAAGTCCACCACTAAACAATAACACTTTAGGGCCCTATCTACATCTATGAATGCATTTTTGACACAGTTATTCTCCCTTGAAAATTAGCAAAATGGAAAAAGCAATAGCTTGCTAAAAAGAAGCGTTAGATCTTCTGTATGAGTTTTAGTTTCTCTTTAGGGTACGTGGCCACAGGTTTAGGAGTCTGGCTACAGGTCAATATATTTTGTACTTTTATTTTCCCTCTTGAGAAAAGTTGTCAACTTGATAGAAGGTGGTATGCTGAGACCAATGTCATTTTATGGAGAATGTGTTTCAAATAAAAGGATAACTATCTTGGAGAACCAACAGAAAGCATCTTTATAATTTGATTAGTTCAATTTAAGGTTAATATTAAGCTTCCGAAATGCATCTGTTCATTTGTTTGCTGGCAGTTTGATTCCATTTTCTCCCTGTTTGACACTGGCTGGAAAACTGTTGTGCTTTTCTTCATGGGTTTTCCTCCCTGTTTTCGGGGGGGGGGGGGGGGGGGGGGGGGATGGGAAATATTTCAATAAAGCTTTTGCTTTCTTTACAGGTGATTGAATGTTAAAGTTGCTTAGAAACTTGAGAATAAGTGAAAAGAAAGGGGAGCAATGTGCATGATATTATACAGTAGGAGTTCTACCTCACACCATTATTGATAATGTTTAATTGACTCTTCTTACAACTGACTTCTCCAGGAGACAGTGAAATACCCAAAATATGGATAAATGGAGAAAAATTCCCAGAATCTCCCAATTAGAGAAAGTTTCAGAGGGAGGTATAAATAGAGCATAATTTAGACTTAAGTGGTATATACCCCCCTGTGACCTTCTGCATAGAGGACATATTCACCCTTAGCTATCTTAACCATCTGAGCAAACTTATGTCTGATACCAGTCCTGTAGTAAACAAAAAGACTTTTCTTTCATTTAAATGTGAACTACTATGTGATCTACAGCTCCAGCATGTCAGTTCAGTTTTCTTGGAAGGGAAGAGTCTGGTGTCTGTAAGCTGCTTTCTGAGTGCTGTTTAAGTGGATTTGAGAAGCAGCCATATACTTGGGGGGAAAAAAAATTGGTTGAAGAAAAAAATTGATCTTCAGATTTCCCATCCAGAATTGAAATAGCAATTCTCTTTGTTTGTATGCTCAATATGTAGTAAAAATAGGACCTATTATAACCAACCTCTACTCTGAGTTTCTTCACTGAAGCTCAGATTTAGCCCAGTATCTGGGCTGAAAGAAATATGTACGTGAGATAAAATGATGGAATTTTATGTAACATAGAAATGATATAACCAGGTATAACTAGAAGTAACAGAATGAAGGTGAACAAAGAAAAATCCATGCTGATAATGAGGAAAAATTTTCTAGCAGTGAGGTCTGTTAATCTGCTGAAAACTCTCCCAAGGGAACGAGTTGAACCCTCATCGCTTTAGCTATTTTTAAAATGAACAAAACAGTCAAGATCCTTGTAGGAAGACACTCTTAATTAACAAGAAGACAGAAAAAATGACCTAATGGGTCTTTTTTTCCCCATCTCCACTATTCATGACTACTATTGTGGACAAAACCAGGTTTGGTAATAAAATTATGGATTTCCAATTTTCGCAGCAATTTTGTAGTACTTTTATTCCATAATAATAGCAGTACTTTCCCATAATAATAGCAGTACTTTCCCACTCTTCATTTCCCTCTATAAACTTTTGTACCTCACTTTTCTTTCAAAGAAAGAGGGTCATTTTGTAGGCCTCTGACTGGAAAGAGCTGTCAGGTAGCATAATTTACTTTAAGTGTTACTACTTGTAAGTATAAGGTAAATATTTGGACCTTGTGTGTCCTGATTTTCATCAAAAACTCTTCAGTCAGAACTAAGGGCCAGGGTAATAATACTGGACAAAAGGCCATTGCCTGTATCTGTGGGTCATCCTGCAAAAATAAGGAGCTGTGACATAATACAGTGAAGTCTTGAGCTCATGTTGATTTCCACAAACATAAACTACGAAGACATGAGATGCAGTGCATCTTTGTGGTCAGTATTTAGGGCTCTTTGTACAATTTCAATGCTTTTCTTCTTTCCACCGAAACCAGTCTTTGACAGGGAGTGTATTCACACTAGTAAGAGGTCTGGGCAAATGTGACCCCTGCTCCTCTGGCCAGGCATCTTTGGTACCTGCCATCCACATCTGCTACTGTTCTGCACCCACTCCTTTATTCCCAGAAAGCCTCCATTGACTTGGATGGTGAACTGGCTCAGGCAACTGATAACTGATAAAAATAACAGATATCAAATAGTGCAAGAAGAGCAGCAATGGCACATGGCCCTTTATGGGCCTGATTCTCAGCAGCTGATTTTTAAGAAGATAGCGACATGAGTTTACATGGTTAAAACTGATGCAAAACTGAAGTAATGCTGTGATGAGACAAGTCCTACTTCTTCGAAGTGCTGTGCAAATATTTATCAATCACTCTTCCCCATAGCCAGCAAGCTATGCAACCTCGTTTTTGCTTTCTTTATCAGAAAATAGATTGGTTGAGGTCAAATGCAGGAAGTTCTGATTATTTTGTTACAGTTATACAGCAAGTATAGACAAAGGGTGTTGAAGCCAGTACTACAAAAACAGCCCCAGATTAACTTGTGAGTAGTATGAGAAAGATGACTAGAGTATAAAATGGAGAGAGACATGATGCTAATGTATATTTATTAGTGATTTATTGAGATGAATGTTCATCCCAAGAGTTAATCCAGAAATATCCAAACCACTATAATTATCCTTGCACAAAGGCTCTCTATTATTTTCCTGTTAAATAACAAAGCCTTTTCATTACCTAGGACTGACATAACTTCAGCTGTAGTGTTAGGTAGGCAGCGAACAAGCTTCTCCGGTTTGTGGGGGATGGGATATCATGGGATGAAGCCCTCCCCAAAGCCATAGCAGAATATAAACGGGATGGCCATACTTTTCTTTGAATAAAAATTGCTATCATTGCTAACATGCCAAGTTTCTTGTATCACAAATATCTGAAATCTTATGGACACTGCAAAAAGCACAAGCTCCTATCACACAAAGAAAGGAAAATGTAGAAGTACCAGCCACAGGAATATAACGTATTATAATTGGGAAAGACTCCAAAATCTGTAGTAGCTCTCTAATCTGTGACACAAGAACAAGGATTTTCACTATGCTTTGCGTTCCACATATGCCTTTGCCTTTGAGCTCTTATGCAATTGGTGATGCAGTAAAACCATTGTATTCATAATGATTTCAAAGACGTGGATGCTTCCAGGCTTTGACCTACTTTACCACTCATGCATTATACACTGGGTAAAGTTACTCTTATAAGGCAGAGTCATTAGTACTTAAAATGTATCCGTCTACTGCTGCCCATTTTCTCTGCAAGACTGCTGATTTTTTTGAATTCTAAATCAATTATGCGTTATTCAATCATTTATGTTTACATGCATCAAAAAACTGCCCATACATATTTTACAGCAGATCTTAGCCTATAATGGTAATGTAAGGGGTTACAACTGTTATTATCCCATAACAAATACTTCCTCTGCTAAGTGTTTCTTAACTAAAATTTAAATATTCCTTTTCATTATATACTGTTTTTTTACTTTAAAGATATAAAAACATACCTGTGGTCATTACCTCCAGACACACAATGCAACTCAGTTTTTTTGGAGGCCCAGATTCAGCAAAATAATACCATGCTTTGTTTTAAGTGGGATGAAGTCTTTTCTAGTTAAGTATGCTTGAGACCTACAGAACTCAAACTTTGATCTGCTACAGTAAGGTGCAAACATCTTCTTGAACATCAGTGTAATGCTTCAGGACCTTTCCATGAGCCAGGCTGGAAATTTTGTGTGATGTGGTCGTCGTTGCAAGGACAAACCATCCTGCTTATTTTTGAAATCTGCTAAACTGCATTAAATCATTTAAAGAATTAATATCTGATCCCCAAACAGAGTACTTCAGAGCTCATTTTCTTTAGATCCCATAGCCATCCTGCCTGGTACTGCCAGCAAACTTGAGCTGTGAAGAGAGAACGGATTTCTCCAGACTCTAGCATGGGTTAACATATTAAGAAGAGGACAGGACAAATGTATTCTCCTGCTCACTACTGAAGTGTTACCATCAGTAAGACATACAGCATGTTTGCAAGATGCTGAGAGTAGGCTCACACCAAAAGTTTGCTTGCAGCGGTGGGGGAAGCTGGTGAATACCACCCTTTCCCTCTCCCTCCTCAACAGAGATCTTGTTTTCTGTGGGTCAGTATTTCCCTTACTCCACAAAAATGGATCTATCTCTCTGAAGCAGTTGCAGAAGAAAAGCTTGGGCATATGCCCACAAAATCTTCCCTCTGCACCAGCTGCACCAGTAGTACTGGGGCACAGATCTTCCCTTTACCTACTGGGGAGAGAGAGTTCTTCACCATCATGTTACCCCTCTTGTCTCGTCTGAATTTTTTGACACCATTAGGAGGAGATACCAGTGCACTGCTGAAGAAGACCATACACTGATCACTTCAGCATTAGGTGACCCAGGGCAAAGACCAGACCTGCTCCTGGGGGTGAATTCAGGGCAGGACTGAAGATTTCCCTGCTTCCCTGTTCTGGTCTTACACCCTGGCTCTGGGCTGAGGTGGATGGTGTTTCGCTAGCTGTCTCTGTGCTCTTGAGTGTTTTGGGGCCAACGTGTGGTCTCTAATGAGAAGTTAAATGAAACCTTTGCTGTTTCTGAGACCTCCACAAATAGTAGGAAAGTGAAAACAGAGGCAAGAGTCAATCAGTCAGTGATTACATTAAAGAAAATGGTTCTCTGTAGAAAGCATGAAAGAGAAAACAGACTGGGTGCTGGGACTGAAGAAAGGAAAACAAGGCTGGTGGGGTTTGGAGGTCTTTTACTTTATTTTGATCCTTTCATAGTGTATTTTAAATTCATAAATAATGGAATAAAAAAGACCCCAACAAAACTCAGCTAAATGATCTTGAGCCCTCAAGCCTCAATCAAAAAATAAACACTATAATGCTTTCAAAAGGAATTAGTAATGCACAGTTATAGTATTCCATGTTTAAAAATAAAGCTGTTGAATAAATGAACAATACCATGGCTGAAAAGTATTTCAGCTGAAGAGTGAAATCCCTGCAGAGAGTGATCTGTGAGATTCTGCAGGAAATCTGCATTACAATGCACCATTTCCATTTCCAGGGAGGGGCTCACAGAAGGACACATGGAGGAGAAAAAAGAAATGAAAAAGCCCCAGTCCTTTATGCCTAGGTTGTAGGGGGCCTTGGCCCATCATTCTTATGCTAAACAGTTACTTTTTCTACAGGTACCCAGCTGAAATGAATATTTTTGAAGGAATAGTGAATGTGAAAAAGGCTAACTGAATTGGTTCTTTGGTTAAAGAGAATTGTCTTCATAGCTCTCCTTTAGGCAGCAGACTCACATTTAGCTCTCTGCCTCGCTGCAAATGAAAGGAGTGTGGCTGAATGAGGTAAGCACTGGACTATTGTGCTGCTCTTTGTCTTTTGCTCCTCCATCCCAACTACTCCACCTCTTGTTACTAATTAAATGTGTTTGCATTGGAGGAAAAGTTCCCAGCTAGATTGTTAGCCCACTAGACAACCAGCTCAGGTGGGATGTGGGTGGCCAGGGTCCTAAGGCTGCTCCAGTGACAATCTGGTGTAGCTGTTCTTCAGTACAGGGGCTATGATTAGCCTCCCCTCGGCTTGAGTCTTCTGGCAGTAGTTTAGCAGCTGGACAATGGCCATCTAGGGACTTGGCTACACAAAGTAGTATGTCCTGGCTGACTGCCCCTATCTGAAGGCTAGTGTGCAATGGGCCAGCCATGCTTGTGTGTGGAAAAACTTACACAGAGCTGGTTTCCTTTTGCTGCAGAGTGGGAAAATTTGTGGAATCTTAGTTAAATTTGTGGGATAGGAAAAAGGGAAAGCCAGCAAGTGGAAGAAAAAGGAATAAAATTCCTGGCTTCTAGTCCCCAGGTTATTAAGCCAGCCATAGCAGAATGTGACTAAGTCACTGGCATTAGCATGTTCATGTGGTTACGTTACTGAAGAGCACCACTAAACATAAAGTGCTCTCTGCACTGTGCACAGCATGCATAGAAAATGTTTTGGCACACGGAATGAATAGGCCCATAAGCTGCAAAAATCTATTTGTTGCAGTGTCTACCATAACTAATACACTGGGCTGCCACCCTCTTATCGCAGTTGAAGACAATCTTGAAGACAGGTGGATACTATATTTCTGCTTCCTTAGCATATCATTAAACAGAGAGTGTCTTTTGCTATTTAAAGGAATAAAACCACAAAGCAATCAGCATCTGGTTACTTCTGCTAATTAGAAATTTATGGTGATCCCAAATAGACAGAAAATTTACCCATAACCTCTACTGGAAAGTAATGAAAGTCAGTCGTAAGCATTCCCTATGTTTTCCTCTTAGAGTGCCATCTTTTATGGCAAATATGTATATGTATATATATGCTTATAATTCATTGTGGCTGTGCATAATGCCAAATTAACGAAAGAATGATTTGAAATTTCTGCATTTGCACAAACACAAATATCTGCCTTCGTACACGGATTTATTCACATATACATGTGGAGCCTGTTGCATGTTCTTATGTATGTGTATGTCTATGAATCTGTGTGTTTGTGTTTATGTTTATGTAAGCAGGTGTATGGCAAACGTTTCAAATATGTGTGTATGTGAGGAGGCAGATTTAAAGGCATACCTTACATGGTATAAAATACACTGCTACATAAATCACAGAAAGAATTCCATCTCTAAATTAAAGTACACTCCAGAAAGAGCAATTATGGCCTCTAAGATGTTTCTGTTAAATTCATGAGACATCATACAATTTTATTCATGTTATCATCTATGGTTGCCTGAAAGTGTAAAAAAAAATCTTAGCCACTAGCCAACAAATGTGCAAAATACTGTCAAAGGAGTGGCAAAGGTCACTTCTATTGCCTGCCTTTTTATGAGTTTCATTTTTGTCTTCTTTTTTCTCAGTGCAGTTTGTTTGTGTACATTGCTAAACTTTAATGGAAGAAAATATGAGGGGGCAAAATAAATATAAAGAAACAGACTGCTGTTCAACAGTGCTGAGCTGGTCTTTTTATGAATGATGTTAGGCTCGTGTTTAGAATAAAAATCCAGAAGGTCCACAAACAGAAGGTTGCAGCAGTGTTTTTCTCCTTTTCTCTCTCTTTTACATTTGATGCATTTTTAAAATTAACATTTATTTCTATGTAGTTAGTTAAATGTGTTATCATTAAGCACAGCGGTACTGATTCTGTGAGTCACAGAATGGAGAGGCCGTGAAACAGGTAGTGCATTTTCTTTGGTACTGTAGATGGCCCATTGCTCTGTGCATGGGATTTTGTTTGTGCTAGCTCAGATTTCAAACTTGCTTAACCCCTTTAAAAATAGTAACTGATAAGGGTTTAACCCAGCAATAACATTTCCATATGAACGTGCCTACCATCAGGCATTGAAGTCGCAGTTGAGGTCCTTAGGAAAATGGTATAATTTTCTAGAGGTGGCAGGAAGCATTTGCAGTTCTTGATGAATTCAATTGTATCAGCATGTCCTTTGTATTGCTGAGAAGGAGAAGCCCTTAACTCTGGCTAATCAGTTGAAATATTATCTTGATCTTCTTAGTAAAGTGCCTTAAATTCAGATGAGCTTTTCTTGCTCAGTATCAGCCTTAGCAAAGTGTATAAATAAATGTTTTTGTGAAAGCCAAGACTGAAGATAATCTGATACTTAAGTGCTTTGCTGTATAAGGGCACATCTTAAGTATTTCCTTGAGTCAGTCCCTAATTACCTGTTATACATGTCTTGAAATGAGATTCATAGATACTTTGGCAATGTTGAAAAGCTACGTAGTTTCATAACTATTTCTACAGATACTTCTTTAACTTTTTTTTGTAAGTTTGCTTCTTAATGCATCACGCCTTCAAGAAGTGAAAAAAACTCCACGTGAAGTATGAGCACAGTCCCCAAAGGAACAGTTTATTCTTTGAGATAAGAAAAAGCATTATAAGTAAATGTGATGCATAAGTTGACCTCTATTAAAAAAAGCGTTCCCGTTTCTTCACAAAATGGTATTCAGTAGGTGATGGCACAGGTTTTTCAATCCTCACAAGAGCCTGCACGATTGTAAACCTATAAAAGTGAAAAATGGTGGAGAAACAGGGACATTACTGTTAGCGACTCCACCTCGTGTGTAGATACAGAGATAACAGCAAGCAAAGCTAGTGCAAAGCTAGTGCGAAAACTAGGCAAGCCTTTCACACCTACAGACATGACACTGATGATGGAAGTACTCTCAGAAGTTACTGCAAAAGAGGGGTGAAACAGTAGCTGAAACAAAGACGTCCATGTTGGACAGTGCTTGAGTGCCAGGCAGTCTCAGCTGTACTGCCAGGACCAGAGTAAAGCCACAAAACAAGGTGTTGTATGTAAATATTTCCATTGAGAAGCTAGAAATTCCTGAAATCTCTGTATGTTGAACAGTCTGAGGAGGCTTCCAGCCCAATTTTTAAGATTAAAAAGTTTAAACTTCGTGAGTTTTTAGATACTTAAAACATCTGAAAACTGCCAGCCCAGTTTTCAGATGAACTGACACTAGGATTGCTAGGGTCATGTTACAGACAAGAACATAAACTCTTATCCAGCAATGTAAATAGTTTGTCTAGTAGAAACAGTTTATTTCAAGATGTTTTCATATTTATTCCACCTATGGAAAAGGTTAGATCCAGGAAAGGAACATTTTCCCTCCCCTATGAAACTGTTTATGGTTGCAACTGTTTTTCCCGTTGGAATGAACCCAGCATTCTTTTAAAGTTTTTCAGAGAGAAAACGCATCACTGAACGGTTAAGGTCCTGCTTGTAGTGGATCAAACCAGGGACCTTGCACATCTCAAAGTATGGATTATTTGGGCTGGAATTTGTATATTCAAATTCTGGACAATCTATTTATGAACCTGCGGACCTGATGTTTTCTGTTGACAGGGATTTTATGATTAAAAAGACAGGCAGACAATTATACCTCACTGAAAATTACTGTTTGCAAATAAAGTCCCAAAATAGGTTCAATCCCTTTAGCAAAGACTATCTTATGGCTTTACTACCCACTTACCTAGACAGTAAATATGTCTGACACATTTCACCACTAACGTAGAATTAAGGTATCAGAAAAACCATGTTTGCTTTCATCTGGTCCTGGAAAGAGATTAGCCCTGATTTTTGGCACGAACTGAGCCCCAAATTCCTTAAATTAGCATTGGCTTCTGACTCAGACACTTGTACCTTCTCACTGATCCACAAACACTAGCCTAGGCCAGATAGCTCCCCTTCTTACCAATATATCTATAAGCATGCATTTAAAAATATTATTTCCCTGTTTGACCCCCAGTGAAATAGTTTCATCAGTCTAAATTTTGCAGGCCTTTTTGAAAGGGATTCTCCTTTAACCGTGACTTGTGCAAGCAACTACATGCATCATTTCTGTTTGGTAAACAGTAAAAATAATGTTAAAATTAAAACATTCTTTTTGTCAACATATCTAGCTGGAATGCTGAAGGCTGTTCTGCTAGTAGGGAGAGATTTTGCACACATTTATTTGGTTAAACTTTGCGACTCATCTTTAAAGCCAGCAACTTCTCAACCCCAAGCAGCAGAGCACAAGTAAAGGCAGATGGTCAAATGAAGCAGAAAAACTGACTATAAAAATCTCAGCCTTCCAATAACTCTGCTGCCTCCCAATTTTTTCATACAAATCTCTCCATTTTGACTTCCAGAAACTCACAATTAAAATTCTGTTCTGCCTGTCTAATCAAGACAGCAAATCTATTGAATTGCATAATGCTGGGGATAATCAAGGAAGGATGTGACATGAATCCATTTTTCTTTACAGGTAGAAAATGAAATATTATCTCTCCTCCCATGAAAACAGATGGGTGGCTGAGGATATTGTATTTGGCCTATCTTCTCCCTCTTGTTCCTCTCTACCTTTGGCACAGCTGTTCACTGCTAAGTAGATCTGCTGGCATCAGAGCAAAGGGGTTATGACATTTCAGTGGTGACAGTGTCTTACTGGTGTGGGAGAGGCACTGCATGAAGCTCTGGATGCAAGTGGATTTCATTGGCAATGTTAATCTCCTCACTGCCCACCCCTTTACCAAAGGTAATTCTTCCAGTAGCTGGGAGAACAGAGTAAAAAGCATATGTGCTCCCTAGTTGCTGTAGCTAATCCCTGTTTACTAATGAATATTGAAATTCCTTCTGCATCTCCTCTGTTTCATGTTTACATCCTTCAGGGCTGGTCTGGGTAGGATTTGATCCTTCAGTCTTTGGATTCTCACACTTAACTAAGAGACCAAATGCAACCCTGGAGCAAGGGCATGTTGCTTCTATTGAGATGTTTTAAGAGGAGCTGTGTGGGCTTACCTCATGATTGAAATGAGCACTTAGCTTCCTATCCACCAGTAAATTTCTGTGCATCAAGGTGAACAGGCAGACTGCTTTTGTGTAAAGTCAGAGAGAGAATCAACCCAACTGGGGTGAACTGGTTTGTAACCCAATCATGCTTAATTTGGTTACAGGAAAAATAAGGCCCTTGGAGTTTCAACCTTGTTCCTGAGCAACATCAGGAATCTGATTTGTGCGGATCTCATAATCGGGTGCAGACAACAAGGAAAACAAGTCCTTGCAGCGGTTTCTTTACTGAGCCTAACAAACCACATCTGATAAGCTATATAATTTGCTACAGCAATTTGTGCCAAAAATAAAAGGCACAGTCCTACAGTGCAGCGCGTTTCTGAGAAAAACAGAACCCCACCCCTTCCCTTTGTAGCATCTTTCTCTTGCTTTTGCTTGCGCAGTGAGAGTGAGCTGACGCCTTCCATCCTGGCTGACTGACTCTGCGCTGATTTTGGGGTACATTCCCCGCCCTGCTCCCCAAACTGCGTTTGTGTCCCCTACAGCTTGAGAGGATGATGCAAGGCAATGACACTGGCAGGGTTAGGAAATGACAGTACTATGATGACTTAAACAGTAAAGACTCTTTCTTGGCTGAGTCGCCCTGGCTGGAGGGAAGGAGGCTGAAGTTCTAAGTCATCAAGTAATAAGCTACGTAGATTTCTCTAAAAAAGCTGGGGTTTTATTGTTGTTCTTGACTTGACAGAGTTTTTCTAAACTTGTAAGAAATGCGTCTCTTTTTAGTACAGTGGCCAGAAAAGGAACTAGTTTGTCATGTGTGTTTTACATATCAGGCCCCCAGTGGAGTAAAAATTCTTGTGCTTTTTTGGGTTTGTTTTTTTGGATTTTTTTTAATTTATTTTTTTTTGTCCTGCTGCTTGCAGAGAGAACGAGGAAGGAATAAAGCAAACAACACAAAGTTCTGAAGAATGCAGGCTCTCAGCTATGCTGTGAAATGTGAATCACTGCAGCATGTTTTCTAATTTGGATTTTGCCAAGGTTACCTTAAAAACCTTAATGCTTTTTGCAGTGTTTACGCAAAAACTGCAGATGTGCTTCTTGGATATTAAAGGGAAAGCATATGAAAGGGAGGTGGGCTAACACGAAAGGAGAATGAAAGGTCAATGATTTTAATTCCACCTCAATGAATTCCAAAGTTTGAAGGGATGTATTTGCTTGAAAGGTCATGCTATGGAAGGTGAGCACCCTGAAAGCAGTGTGTTCGGAGTTGTACAGTGGAATAAACAGAAAGGTAACTTGCTGGGATGTTTGTGTGTCAAAGGTGACAAAACCCTGCTTTTCTTTCAAAGACATTTACCCCTCGGCAAGCTCACTGGGACCAGGGATGGAGTTTAAAGGCAGCAGACCGGCATTTGCTTTAACTTCTTACATAAAAGCCTGATCCAGAAGCCAACAAGATTTCACTTTTTACTGAAAGCAAAAGGAGAGAGCAGTGGGCTTCATATTAGAGGAGTACTTGCAACTTTCAGTGCTTGTGCTTGAGCTCACACTATGTTCCCTTGAACATAAAAACCCTATGAAAACAAGTGCTGGGCACAAAGATCTTCAATAGCGGCTTCAATTTATGCAGTATTATGAAAATCCTACTGATTGTAATTTTGAGGCCAAATATGTTATACATTGATCCTTTGCTTGCACAGCACCTAGCACAATGGTTTCCTAGTTTATGACTAATGCCTACAAGTACTACTACAAGAAAAGAGTGAATACTAGTAATGTTAGCTGTTCTTCAGCTAAAGTTACCTGGAAGGAAATGAGGCCTTTCACAGTATCAAGAAAATCTTTGACGTTCACCCCTCCCCTCTGCCTCCTGGCCAATTCTTGCTTGGTGCATTAATGCATTTTAATTTTATGGCACTACTAGAAGGAAGGAATGAAAGTTCTTACAGATGAGGACAACTGAGGTGCATGACAGAGTAAGGGACTTATGCAAGGTCATGCAGGAAATCTGACACTGCACCAAGAACAAAGCATAAGTTCCTTGAATTTTAGTCAAGCTCTTTCTCCATTTACCTGTCCTTCTGCCTGCTTACCTAAGCCAAATAAACAACAGCAGCCGCACACATGCACACACACATGCGTACATACATGTGCACACATTACAAGACACTATGGCCACAAACTCATGTTTGGAAGCAGAATGCAAAGCAACATCATACATTTTCGGTTTTAGCAGCCATGTCTGTGTGCATTTTGATGCATGGTGCTTATAAAATTGTGGGCCATTGAACAAATTGAAAGTGCAATCTTGAAAAAGATTTTCATCTGGCAACATTTTGGTGTAATATGGTTCGTCCCAGCAATAAAACACACCAGGTTTTAAGTTCCTTCCCCTGAGTGCCTGTGCACAAGGGCTTTCAAAGGAATTGTCACTAGACTTGTTTAACATGAGAAACAACTGATTTAGCCCTTGCCACATTGTCAGAAATCTTTACTTGAAGCTGAAAAGTAGCATTGTTAGCCCGAACCATTACAGTCTGGCAGGCACAAGGAATGGCAAACAGGATTGTATAATGGTGCCAGCAGCTTTAGGAGTAGCTGGTGCTACCCAGCCTGTATTTAATACTACAGCGAGTTTGTCTCTGTGATTAGGCTCTACTCCTGTATCCCTGCAAACAGTTGAAATTTTGTGTCTGCCTTAAACGAGAACAGGATCAGGCCTTAAAGAAAGGGGCTCTTATTTTTTGCAAAGCTGTACTCAATGAGCATGTTTTGGAAATACATCAGCATGACCTTTCAGCAATGTGCCAAAAAATGGAAAAAAAGGGAAAGACTTTGGGAACTGCCAACCAGGAAGCATTGTTCTGTTTGTTTAAAAAAGAAAACCAGAAACCCATCCAAGAATTTTTGTGTAAGTTAGAGGCTAAGTCACTCTTCTTTATAATCACTCTTCTTTTTCTGGATACTGTATTTTCAGTGAGGGTAGATAAAATCTGGCAACATGCTCATTGGCTCTGTGCTTGGATTCAGTCCCCTTGACGCTCATCTGCCTCCATAAACTTTCATCTCCTAAATCCAAAGCAAGTTCACCCAGGAAAAGAAAAAGAAAGAGGGAAGGGGGATGGGGAGAAGGCTGGCAAAATGCACAGTAAAAATCCAAATTGCAGCTTCTGCCATTTCTCAATGAAGAAAACATTAGCAATGGCCAAGAAGTGCAATAAAATGCCATAAATCACCCAGCTTTTAATTCATGTATGGGAACCCTCCATACAGATGAAGTTCTGGCAATTTCTAGCTACACACAGGTTTTGCAAGCGTGATTATTTCATCAGGTTGTGTTGCGCTGAGTGCTCTCATAACACGCGCAGAAAGTAAATTGAATAGAGACCGAAAGGTGAAAAGCTGTATATACTACTCCTTCACCCTCTCCCTGCTCCCTTCCCCCCCGCACTGGCTGTTTTGCAGTGTCAGCCCTCCATGCATCATCAGCTCCCTACAAGCTATGAAAACCCCTCTCCCCAGAAGTCAGTGGCCTTGCGCAAAGCCATAGAATTAGACTATCCCAAACGCACTCCTAGTGCATTTCTTATTCTCCTGCTCCCCCCGTTTACATTCCAGCTCGTTTCTCATTTACCATGGGAAAGAAAGAGATACTAGCAGGTAACAAGGGGCCCTTTAAATATTTCCTGATTCCTTCTTGCTAGTGTGGCCCTGAAACATACTCTGTTTTACAGGGGTTCTCAACACAATGTGCTTTTAAGTAGCTGCAGAACTGTTTTATTGAAGTTTTATGTTAAAGTGGGGAAAAAAAGTTCAAAGTAAATTATAAAATCTGTTATTACTAATTGCTAATGTAAAGTGGAGTAACTGCCATTTTGTTGCATACAAGTGAGTCTGACAAACCCAGCCTTCCAATTTTACTTACAGCTTGGTAATTTTTCTTGTGTGACTGTTCAAAGGGATACTGTCCCCCAACTGAATTAAAGCTTCATAGGGAATTATAGATACCTTACTTTATTTTAAATGTACCTGACCTCACAGAGTAATAAAAATACTCCAAACAGCTAGTGTTTGTAGAGGACATATTAAACTCTCCCCAACATTTTATGCCCCCTCTAGCTTTACAGCTGCAATTGGCTAGCAAGCACTGAGCCAAATTCTGCCTCAGTGACACATATGCAGTCAGCCTTCCCCTGACCTTCATGAGAGTTGTGTGCCTATGTCTAAGGGCAGAATTTGACCCATTTTTTCCCTAGGATGGTAAGGGGCTCAGATGCATCTTCTTTCTCCTATTTTGCTTTGCTGATGGATGAGTGCAGTGCAGCAGCACAAACATCACAGTATAGGTCCTAAACATAAATGCAATGTTAATTTCAAGCTCTATTAGCAACACCACGAGAAAAAAAAATATTTGACAGGACAAAATCTGCAGGGGAAAAGAAAACATTATTCTGAAGCTTCAGGGAAGTTATTATTACAAACAATGGAGAATTGATAAATGATATTTAACACTATTAACGGTAGTTGTCAGTGTTCCTTTGAGTGAGGACACTGAGGTCCCGAACACCGTGTGACTGCAGCCTGTGCATCCGGTGCTCACTAACTCACCATCGGGTCACGTTGGGAACAATCTGCACAGCATTCATGGAAGAGCTGCTGTCAAGCACGCTGTGCCGAACACACATACACATTAATAACTGAAACACAGCCATTTCTTTTTTTTTTTTCCTTTCCCTAAGCTTGTTTTAGTTAATTTCTGAGTTGGTGCAGTGGGCTGGTGCACACTCTAAGGGCTCGGGTGTTTTTTCATTTGAGAGCGAGTGAAAAGACAAAAGCAAACAGGGTTTTGGCTATGAAAGGATGACCTTCCTTGTAAAGAATCTAAGTCTTTTAACTTCAGAGGGGAATGAGGCAGGAATGCTGTTTGTATCAGAAAACTAACATGGGGAATGGAGGGGGGAGGGAAGCAGCATCTTCTTCTGATCACTCTTGTGCTTTCAAAGATCCCCATTTCCCAGAACTACCTCTGTAGCGGGATAATATAATTATTAGCAGCTGTTAAAACAAACAACAAACAAAAACAAAAAGCGCACACCAGGACTGGCATGTCTGCACATGCCTGAATGCTCAAACCGCTATACTGAAAACTTAAAAAGAGGCCCCCTTTCCCTGCACCGCCACTCAGATTCAGGCCTGGTAGAGCTGGAGCATGGTACAGTAGGACGAAAATAGCAGCCAGAGGCATTTATTTTCATCCATTCATGTTCTGAATGCTGAACACTCCTCCATCTGATGAGCAGATCATTGATTCTCTTGCTTCTCAAACATGCTTCCTATAAACAAAGGGCAAAAAAGATGACTTATTTCAGATTTAGAGAAACATGGGGGGAACAAGTGAGACAACAGAAGGAACAAATGCAAAAACTTCCATGTTGTGGGGATAGGGGGAGAAAGAGGTTAAAAGATTGCCTGCTCTGGTGGCTTTAAAAATCTGATAAGTGGTACAATTTCTGATACTTATCTATTGCTGTCATATGTTTCATTCCTGGGATCGCAGGAGGGGATGCTGTTCTGTCTTTCCCTTACTTTTTAATGGGACCCGTCAGGGCCTTATATTCTAGCTAAAAGTTTATAAACATGATCCTGGGAATCTATAAAATTCTAAAGCAAATAAAAAGAATCCCATGTGAATTGTTTGTTAGAATCACATGATGTTTAAACAGCTCTCATGATTCCTTGGGTCAGTTTCACTGGATTCTCATGGCTGGCAGTATAATTTCTACCTGCTTCCTGGGACTACTTTTTCTGATTTGCTGGCTCTACGCAGCACTTTGGTCTGCAAATTCCTGTTAGGAAACTGCAGTTCATTTATTAACACGGCAGAAGGGCACAGGTAGAGTGTCAGCTCCATGAATATGCATGCCCTGCTTGACTGATCCGAGTGGCAAGCACCAAAGCAGAGACTTGCAGCAATTTAAAAAGTGACTGCCTCCAGCAGTTCTCACCCTCTCTCCCTGCTCAGAGGTTTCCATGCCTGGAACTGCAATCCGGTGTATTAGCGCAGAGCTAGCTTTATCAGGCCTTTAAGCTGAGGCCTGTGAATTGCAGCGGCTGAGGCACGGGCGTATGTTTTCTTTTTGTTGCCGGTGCAATTGAGGGGGGCAACATTTGGCACAGGGGCAGGGTGGGCAGGAGGCTTTTAAAACACTGTAGCGAAATGCACCGGCTCTCATTCTTCAGAGCCGGCTCAGTCTCAATCTGCCGCTAAAATGAAATGCAAAATGGCACATATCGCATGCATGTCCCCTTTGTCTGGAAGGGAGAGACTTCACTCTTTAAAGGGGCAGTGCACAAAAGGAGCAAGGTTTCTGAGGCTGCAAAGCTTGCTGGTATCTTTCCAGGCTGGATAATAATTGGCAAATGTCAAAGTATTAAACAATATTTAGTGGCAATTAAAAATGTGACTAAACCCTGAAGGTTGGCGTTAAAGCCAGGCAAATCCCTTTAATATACTGGGCCAAACCCACTCTAACTAGTTCAGAAACTTTGTGGCTTGGACCCCTCTCCACTGATAATGATGGTCAGTCTTGTTATCATGGACCTCTTCCTTTGTCCTTTCCCTGCCTGCCAGGCAAAGAAGCTCTGCTGCATACATTTTCTTCTTGACCCTCGTTGTCCTTTTCTCAAGTGCCTCTTATGTTGGTTAGATAAAAGGTAGCAGTGTTCTAAAACGCTGCCTCTGTAGTTTTGCTATGTAAAATGACATTCATTCTGAAGAGTGGTAGGAAAATAATGATCTCATTAGAAGAGAGTTTAGCTGTGTAGTGGTTCTTCTCTGCAGTGGAGATTAAATAGCAGCTAACTACAAACAATAGTCATTTAAACAAAGAGCTGGCATCAAAGTTATTATCTCTCTTCTGCCCTTCAGGAACATCATCAGAAATTGATCCTCTCACCACTGTACATTTTCATCAAAGGTCCTGAATCTTGAGCTTGAAACACTAATTGTTTTTTTGTGTGTGTGTCTATATATGTGTTCCTAAAACTGGTTCCTCAGGTTGGTGTTTTTAACTAATTATTGGTGACATTTCACTTTTCTTTATAATGAACTTCCTCAATTGTTTTTTTTCCTTCCTCAGAAAGAAAGAAAACAAATCCTGACTCAAAACGAGAGGTGAAGTGGCAGAAATAATTAAAGGAAATAATAGTGTAAACAGCTTTCTCTCTTCTGTATCTGAGGAATGCTAGGAGTGCATGGCCACTGCACATTTGGGAAATGGAAGAAAAACTCTGTTCAAACAGAGTTGCAGATATTGCCCAGGCTGTACTCAGAATAAGAGAAGAAGGATGGAAATGGTGAGCAGGGGATCTCTAGTCTCCCAGCCCATCGAGGAGAATGTTAAAGCGAGGGAGTGGGACAAGCAGCAAGGAAGCCTTTAAAATCACAACCTCCTCTGACCCGACAAATACCACCTCCTCGGGTGGTGGTACATCATTTGTTTCCTTTCTGAAGCAAGAACCTACTTTCCTTGGCAGATGTCTGCTCACAGCAGATCTTCCTCTTCTTACCCTTGTCCAACTTATGAGCTGTGGATGGGGAGAGGCATGGAAAGCACACTATACAGGAAGATGTTACTTAAAACTGAAGGTCTCTTGTTGCTGCTTATGCCATTGAAATTGCTGTCCTGCAACACCACAGAGGGACCTGTGTTTCAGGGGTGGCAACAAGCAGTGGCGTGGGGTATGATGATGATTGTGATGCGGATGCATGTATGTATTCATGAACAGAATCCAAAGTTGTGTGATTTGTGACTGACTCAAGGTCAGGCATATATTCTGTGTCATTCAGGAAGGAAGTTTGTGAGCTCTTTATGCTCCCTGCAGTTCATGTCAATGCTTCATTATCCTAAACATTTTTGTTCAGTGTGAAGACCCAAATCAGTGATGACCCAAAATACAGGGCTATCACAGTTTTTTAAAAGACAAATATATCTATGCAGTCACCTACATTCATTATGACCTCCAAATGCCAATTATATCCCTGGGAAATTTGAAAGAAAAATGTCAGACTTTTTGTTAGAGATTTCCTGTAAAAAGGGAAAACTGAAGCTTGGTTAAAACCTCAGTCTAGTTTGGTTGGTCTGATCTGAATTGATTTCTTGCTGGAACAACTCTCTATGTTGCCTTTGTAATGGAAAACATTGTAAAACCTTGTTTTTTTCCTAAAGAATATGTTTGTATTGAAACGGATGTTTTCGTCTTTTAAATGAAAAATTTTGACCAACTCAGCTATGGACATAAAAGTGTCCAAATACTAGTGGGACTAAATTCCTGACCTCTGATCTGAAGAAGTTACTGAATGTGTAATGTTGAAGAATGTCAAAGAGGGAACAAACTGTAATAAAAGATAATAATAGTGACTTCTGCTACCCACGTACAGTCAAGAAGGAAGTTATCTAAGGACATTGTAACGCTCACAGAAGCAGCTGAAAGGAAAGCAGGAGGAAAGAGAAAACAAACGATTAAATGGCGAAGTTCAAGATGCTGTTTGAGGTAAACAAGATCCTCTGGAAAATGGAGAGAGAGCAGGAATGAAGCCAACAGAAAAGAGTGCAAGCTATGATAAGGAAAAAGACTATGGAAATTCTGAAGAATAGCAATTACTCTATAAATACTTTATTAAAGCATGTGAGGTACTGGAAGCCAGTCTGTCCAATGGATTTCGAGGATGCAAAGAAAGCAATTAAGGGGAACAGGGCTCTTCCAGAGAGTTTTGGCAACTTCTTTGATTGCCAGCAGGGCATACGGTACAGAGGAATTCAGTGAATTTGAGGAAGAGTTAAATTAGTTTCACATTGGTCCTGTGCAACAGTGCAAAAAAAAGCATTGCCTTGCACAGCAATATCAGGCCCTCTGTGTGAGATATCTGAGGCTGTGCCTGGAAGCTCTTCTGCCAAAGCTAGTGACAGCTAGCAAGACAGGGACTCTTGCAGACCGGCTGAGCCCATGGAGCTGCTTTTGCTGTTTCTGAAGGTATTTTTCATGCTGTTAAGAGCCTCTGGGAGTTCAGCTCTGCTGCTTGCCCTGCATTTCTGGGGAGCAAAGCAGTCAGGACAGCACTGGTTAACAAAAGGTACATAACAGCAGGAGGTCTTCCACTCTGGTTTATTCACTGTGGCCCCAGGTTTTATTTATCAAAACTCCTTCACTCACAATGCAAGTTTAATGCTGTCTCTGATACAGTGTATGGCTACTGTACCTTGACTTTCAATTACATTAAATCCCATTATAATCACTTTCTTTATAACAAATCCTCTTTAACACCTGAAAAGCTCAGTTCCCATGAGTGTAGTGCTGTGCTCTTGAAATCAAAAACAGAAGAATTCTAATGGAAATATATTAACTGGGAGAATACATTGAAAATGTGCCTGGCATGAAAGGCCTTCTACACGCAGCTTACATTCAAATAGCAGCGCAGGAAAAAAATTCCCCTAGCCAAGCACTTGTACACCAGCTGCCTTAAGATAGAGTGTCTGAATCACTGTGTTATCACAGTAAAACATCTTGTATGGAAAATAATCACTATCCAAAGACAGGTCAAGTACAGGTTATCTAAGTACTATTATTATAGAACTGAATGTTTTCCATCAAAACAGGAGCAAGAATTTGCAGAGATTTACAGTGATGGCCAAAAGGCTCAGCAGTATAGTTGATAAACCATGAAGCTTCTTTGCAGCTCTTTTTTCCTTTTGTTTTTTGCTTTATTTTTTGCTGGCAGGATGGCACTAAAAATAATATGCCACATTTTGCTACAATTCTTTTCATGGTTTTACCCTTCCTGGAAAAATAAGAGATTTTGTGCATGATTCACATGATGTTTGGTTTTTCTTACATAAAAAGTTATCCTGCTGTTGTCTATTGAAATGAGTAATAATGACTCTTTCACATTTCATTGGGGGAGAGAGGGAATATTTGTAATACAAATGCAAGTCTGATACCTCCATCCAAACAACTGTGACTTTCTTAGTGCATATTACATATATTTTAAATAAGAAATACACAGGATTCCTAGGAGATAGCAAGTAAAATGAATAATTCATGCCTTTAGCATACTGTATTCATCTTGGTTCTGTTTCCCATGATAGCGGAGTCTGCTGAGGGAACCTGAAACCTATTAGGTTATGAGTTACTTGTGGGGTCCTCTTGCACATGATGCAAACACTGAAGAGGAGAGAACACCTTTGCATAGAAAACTTAGCTGTAAAAAATCCTCAAACCTGTTGTTATCCTATCTGAGTATTGGTTCATCTCTGTGCTTTCAGTACAACACCTAAGTGGAAAACACATTTCAGAGACACTGTAGTAAGTGTGAAATAATTGAACACATCCGCTGTAACTTACACAACCCCCTGATACATACATATAAGGACACTTTGCATTTTGAGAAGTACCTCTCTTCCGATTTCTAGCAGCGGTGCTAGTTTAATGATTTGCTGGTTTGGGGGCACTTCTCACATGGTTCTTTCATGGTTTTCCAGCTTAGGCAACTGTCTTCTGGCCTAGAGCTCTGGGCGAGAGTAATACATCTATGAAATTTCTGGAGCTGCTCCATCTTGCATGGACAAGGACTTCTACATTTTCTTCAAGTTCTGAATCTTTTGAGATGCTGTGCTGAAATGTGTATTTGCGCACACTTGTACAGACCATGGGTTGTAAAAGGAGTGGAAAAAAAGGATCACTGAATCCTCAGGGCATGATTATACCTACTTTCTTTAAGCAGCTCTCCATCACCTGGCTAGCTTTCCTTGTTAGTTTTCATTCTCACTGCTTGTGTTCTTGTTCCTGCCATCTTCTCAGCTGAAATAGGGTCCTGCAGAAGCTCCACATGCTTTCAGCTAAGCCGTGTTCCTGATTTTGTCTGTTCATGGGGCCACAAAGATATGCTGGCAAAAAGAGGTTGTGGGAATGCAGGGCAAGGACTCAGGGGAAGGATGGTAGGGCCTGTTTCAGTAACAGTGTCTCTCTCAATCAGCTTGTGATGCCTGTGAACCTGCACTTTAACGGATTGAAGTCTGCCATTAAGTTTGTACACACTTTTCTCCTTGATTTTCGAAGTGGAGAGACAGAAGTGTATGCTGGCAGGTTCTGCTGTATATTGTTAGAAACAGCGCAAAACGTGATGGCTTTGTTGAATGGTGAATATGCACTGCAACATAAAGCAATACTCTTTTCCAAAAGAAAAAAATACCTCTTGATTTTTCTGTATAGAGATCTTTTTATAGATCATTGTATGTATAATTTTGCGGAAGTGGCATACTTCTTTTTGTAAAGCGGAGCTAAAAAATTATCTGAATTTTTTTGAAAGGTTATGTAACTGTACTCTTTCTTTAAATAGTACTTTTCATTCAGACTGCTTACTTCCTCATCATTAGGGAGAAAAAAAAAGAAAAAAAAAGAAAAAAGCATATTTTCCTAGCACAAAAGGTAATTTCCAAAGGACTGTAATTAGTTAATGAAAACTCTGCTTTTTGTCATATCTCCTCAGTTGAAATGGAAAAAAGAATGGACCTTTTTCATTGCTAAAACAAAGCCACAGCATATGAAGTAAGGGAGTCTAAAGGAATGATATGACACATTGTGCCTTAGGTCTACAGAAAATGACAGTGCTGCAGTAGTGTGGATTCATGACTTCTCATTTTGATTGCCAACTTTTGGAATACCTAGAAATGGCAACTGTTATCTATTTCTTTGCTCATCTTTCCTGAGACAGAATTTGTAGGCTTATAAAAAAGAGGTATAGCTTAAGAGCTAATGGGGAGATTAGAAGTTACAAAAGTCCTAATCCTGGAAGGTGACTCTGGCAAAGTCATGTATACTTTTGCTATCTCAGGATCAGCTGAGGCAGTGTGCGCTTGCAGCCCAGAAAGCCAACTGTATCCTGCAACCAAAAGGATTCCAATCAAAAGGGCTGCATCAAACAGGAACGTGACCAGCAGGTCGAGGGAGGTGATCCTGCCCCTCTACTCTGCTCTTGTGAGACCTCACTTGGAGTATTGTGTGCAGTTCTGGTGTCCTCAACATCAAAAGGACATGGAAATGTTGGAACAAGTCCAGAGGAGGGCCATGAGGGTGATCAGGGGACTGGAGCACCTCCCGTATGAAGACAGGCTGAGAAAGTTGGGGCTGTTCAGCCTGGAGAAGAGAAGGCTGTGTGGAGACCTCCTAGCAGCCTTCCAGTATCTGAAGGGGGCCTATAGTGATGCTGGGGAGGGACTCTTCATTAGGGACTGTAGTGAGAGGACAAGGGGTAATGGGTTCAAACTTAAACAGGGGAAGTTTAGATTGGATATGAGGAAGAAATTCTTTAGTGTGAGGATGGTGAGGCAGTGGAATGGGTTTCCCAGGGAAGTTGTGAATGCTCCATCGCTGGTGGTGTTCAAGGCTGGGTTGGACAGAGCCTTGTGTGACATGGTTTAGTGGGAAGTGTCACTGCTGGTGCAGGGGGTTTGGAACTAGATGATCTTAAGGTCCTTTCCAACCCTAACTATTCTATGATTCTATGAGTTCATTATTGTTTTTTGGTCCTAAACAGGAGGAAGGGGTAGTAATATAATGGCAGAAAACCTATTTACAAATATAATTGTGATAATTTAATTTTGAGTGATGTTTTTAAACACTGTATAAAAAGATCATGATTTGTAGCAGTAGCCTCAAGTCTTTTATCCAATTTAGGAAATACGCAGTGAAGACATGGACTACTTTGTAACTAAACTTAATTCAAAACCTCTTGTAATTATTTTAAACAAAGAAAAGAAATAAAAGAAAGAAATTATGGGAATAAGAGAGTAACTAAGATCTTCTCATTCTGTCATGCTCATCTTTCTTGTATGTTCTTATAATGAAATGCTGCCAATAAGCAATTTATTTATAATAATAAACACATGATGCAACCATTTCTATTGCATCCCTTATATTATCATCATGGATGAAGAAGGGAGAAATATCCGCTGAATAAAGGTTCCTCTTTACATAAAGATATAACTAATCCTAAAATCCTCAAAAATGATAATGTAAATAGATTTTGGACCTATAAATAGAACTTAATTTTAAAAGGCTTACTTAAATAGGCCCAAGCCACAAAACAGAAGTTTATTTGAAATAGGGTTTTAAATAGAAGCTTATTTGAGTAGGCACAAGCCACAAATTTCAAATCCAGATTTAGAAACCCAAAGATTTTAGGAGTGTTTGAGCTATGGTTTTTGTTTCATCCCGTACTAGAGGTTACTTGTCATTCAGATTAGGGTTCACATTTCATATGCATCAAAAGTCTGGAGTTTGGTTATGTGCTCTGGTTAAAGGCTATAACTAGTGAATAAGCAAGAACCCCTTTATTTTTTGCCAGTTGTATTTTAATCAAATGCCACGATTTTCTGTAGTAGTTACGTTGTTGTTCTATACTTAACAAGTATTAATCTGAGGTTTTTCCATAAGTGTAAAGACATTGATCATTAAGGTAATTCATTTAGTGAAAGCACGAAAACTATAAACACCTTAAAAGGTATTACTAAACATACATCTAAAGAGATTGAGAATATTGTATAGTTTATTACTTGAGAAGCAATGTGGGATACTGTAACTAAAATCTGTTTCATAATTCGTATGCACAAGAGGGTAGACTTACAGTTACAAATGATGTAACTCAGCAAAACTTTAATGGAAGTATGCCCGTTTATAACAGGAGGCTCTGAGCCTCAGAAGGGTTGACCTTGGCCTCTGAAAGAAATCACGGCTGCAGTGACAGTCTCCCCCACTGCACTTGATGCTAAGTAGCATGGTGCCAAAACGCTGATGCTGCCCTTGATGGGAGCTGGCTCTGAGAGCAAGCAATGGCCGTGCTTTGCCTGAACAGTGGTCTTGGTGAGGCTAGTGAAGCAGAGCTACACTTCGATATTCTCTGAAATAGGAAAGAAAGGTAAGAGACATGCTTCTGGATAAGCACATCACCAAAGTTTCAGCAGCCCCAGTGCTGGTCTGCACAGTGTCTCTGAGGGGAAAACGGGTATGGAAAAAAAGAGAAGAATTGATGTAAGCAGGACAAGGTAAATAAAGCAGTTAATGATGAACCTGTGTGTGACTGGAGTTTTTCGGAAGAGCTCCTAGCTGAATCTGATGAATCATTATGCTTTGGGGAAGCAGAACTTGTCATGTGAAAAGCAGATTGGTGTTCTTAGGGAACTGCAAGTGTCTTTCCTGCTGCACTACTGGTTGCTACTGTGGCAGGTAATAAATGACTAGTAAAAAATTATGCAAGCTTGCTTAATGCATCTACTCCTTGGGCTCAGTTCTGTTTGTCCACAGCAAAATTTGCTACAGGTTCACTGAGTGAAGGCCTGACCCTGGTGAAACCCTTGAATATTTTGTTATAGCCTGGAGTAAGCAGGGATTTTAGCCTTAGGTCACATCTGCTCTGAAAAAATGTAAAAAAACCCAGCCAATGCTCTCCGAGACTGGAAGCGTATAAAATACCCTGTCTAAGAATGTGTTATTCTGCCCTTCGAATACTTTGCTTACACCTTTATAGGTGATGTGACTACACATGAGAGCTGGAAACTTGAGTGGAGGGGCAGGACAGTATTAGCAGGTATTTTTTGTTTATTAAAAAAATAGATTAAGGGAAGTACAGAGAAATTTCTAAATTTTTCTGAAACTACAAGGCCATCCTTACTGGACTTCTCCTAGACTCCTTGTCAATTTACTCCTGTGATTCAGTATTTAGCCACATCTGCCTTCAAATCAAGAAGAATAAAAAGGACTTTTGTTCACTGTTTCATTAATTCCTCTTTTACACCTGCTCAGAAGCCTGATTCTCCAAGCTGTAGCATGATCAGAGATGATAACTTGCAGGATAAATACTAGCTAATACACTAGAAATAATGCAGTATCCCTGTAGAAGCAGAATTAAGAACTTGATTTTGACAGGGTATATAGTGAGACAGTTAGGAAAAAAAAAAAAAGAAAAAAGAAAAAGAAAAAGATTGCACAACTATGATAGCATTTTAGAAACTTTATATACCTTCTTCTGTAGCATCAGTAGGCTGCTTGAGACCTAAAAGGAAGCTCAGCTCAATTAATAAAAGGCAGCTGAATCTTTTCAAATAGCAGATAGCCTTTGAGTTTCAGGAATGCATCTTATGCTTTTGGCAAAGGTTGATGAGTCATATATATTCCTTGTGTGTTCAACATAAGGATCAAGATAAAATTAACCCCATTCTGAGGCAGAAGGTAGCCAACTTGACACTGTGATCCATTATGCTAAAGAGAAATGTTTCTGTCTAAACCCAGAGGTAAACTGCACAGACAAGGAGTCATTGAAATGAATTATGTGGCCAATCTTGTTAGGCCTAGGTCAGAAGCAGAGCTATCTCTCTATTTCTGTCCTTCCATCTCCTAAGTACATTCAGTCTTTACACTATTAGACTTCCCTGGGCCCTTTTTTAAAATGTCACCTGCTCTACAAATTCCAGTATTTTGTATTTTTAGATGCTGGGGTCAGGATGAGTGCAAAAATAATGACATTTCTGCCCTTACTAGTAATTCCTTCATTTTGTTGCTTGTAGGAATGAGGCATAATATGGACTGAAGGAAAACTGCTTAACCATTTTAACGTCTCACAGTCTGAGAAAGAAATTAGAAAGAAAATGAGCTGATAACCCTCCTTGTACCTTCCACCTTCATGAAAAAAACCCTTTCTGGTGTGCTTTTGAAGCCGCTTGCATGGTGGACAATGGGGGAGTGTACAGTCAGGTATTATGTTCCTCTAACCTTTCTGGAAAGCACCTTCTGTAGAAAACTAGCTGATCTGATACTCTTATTTCACCAATAGCAATTTCTTTTATTTCATTTAGCACCTACTATGTACATTTATTTTTTTTTCTTCGGAGCAAGGTTAAATGCTTGTTCTAGGCCTCTCTTTCTGTCTTTGAATTAAGATCCTTTTCTTCCTCTCCAGTTCCCCGTAAAGTGCAAGGCTATGTCACCACTCCTGAGCAAGGAAGGGAAGTAGTTTTGTGTGGAAACAATTACTACTGGCAGACCCCAACATGAGATTGGTGAATGTGAAGATATGGCTTAATATTTTTTTTCTTCTGAGAGAAGTCCTGCTGGCTGAGCCCATAGCAATTTCCATTTTAAGTGTGGGGATATTTTCTCTAATTAGAATAAACTTTCAAAACATGAATAAAAAACCCCTTAAAAACACATTTTGTATTTTTAACTAGAAGGTGCATTATATTCCAGACCTGGCCATAAGTGCAGATAATTGCTTCTTGGTGTTGCTGTAGTTCAAGCTTTGGATCAGTGAGACACTGCCACTTACGTATTCTAAGGAAAATTATCCATTTTCCTTTTTGTTAATTAGAAAGAATAATTTTACATGTACAGAAACAACAATAATAAAAAGATACTGAATGCAACATATGCATGCTTCTTGTCTTTAATTTCTAAGTAATTCAGGTTTTAGTTCTTTATTGTCTCAAAATGGTGCTTTCTGTTCCTGCCTTTCACCAGCCAAGATTGCTTCCAAATATGAAAAGCAAGACTATCAAAGAGAAAAAACACCCTCACAGAGGTATTCTCAGAAACAGTGTATTAAACTGAGTCTTCTGGGAATGCATTTTTAAAAACGGATCCGATTTACCGTAAGGCTGCCTTGCAGTGGTTAACCTGGTGTTGTTTTCCACAGGGGAATACATCCAAGTGTGCTGGTGGAGTAGAGAAAAGCATGTGTTTCTTATTAAGGACTTTTAGCCCTTTACCATTTTTGTAAGGAAACACCACTACAGATGATAACTGAGCAAAGGAAAGATCATATTTTAAGTGAATTCCTGTGCAATCAGTGATGATTTTTCATGCCTTTTCATCACTTTTATTAGTATTTTAACGGCATAATAAAGAATATATAGTTATTAAAACCATTAAACCCTCTACAAACCCTTCAATGTAAAAAAAAGAAAACCCCCCAACAATCTAAACTGCACATTATCATTTCCATGTTTGTCAAAAACACAATTTAAAAATAGAAAGAAAGAGAAATTACATGTTGATCTATATTTAGCATAATCAGGCTTTTGAATGAAGTTTTGAGGCCCATATTTTCATAATTGTGTGTGTGCAACTGATTGGAATTTTACGGCAGGCGAATTTTCCTTGAGGGAGGGAGATAGATTACTGAGTCAATATTTGAGGGCTCTTTTATTTTACTTTGTTTTAATATTATTGAAAAGTCTCGGTGGCAGCCATGATGGGTGCTTCGTAGCTCACAGATTAGAAAAAAAAGAAATAATTAGGCATAGTCAACAATCAATTGGTTGCATATGGTCAGCACTGGGGGGCAGGAATTTAAAATATCCATGGAAATGTCATGTAAAGCTGTACTACTGATCAGGATAACGTACTTGAGAGGAGACTTTTGATCAAGTTAGTTTGCATATTTTAGAATTTCAGATCTTTTCTGAATATTACCTGTGAGGCATTTAGTGGAATAAATGTGCAGGAAGGGAACGGTGTTGTGCTTTCTGCTAAGTATTAATAAACAACAAAGCAAAAAGTTTTGCTGAACACTGAAAGATTTTAAAGTATACTCCTCCATTGCTCTAAAACATCCTTAATGTCCCAATACTTTTGTGTTAGTCCCAAAAACCTATTGAAAAAAAGAAAGAAAAGAGTATATCTGTATACAGGGCTACCTACTTCTGTCCATGTATAGGTAAGATAATTCCAGCAGGATGAAGGTAACCCTTAGACCACTACTGCCTACATACAATATTTTAAGAATTCTGGGAAACGCATTAAGAAGTTACACTTCTGGAAACAATACTCTTCTGTCAGAGCTTGTAAAGCAATACAAACCAGAGAGATTCCATAAACTTTGCAAGTTTCGTGCAGCCATGTTTCTTGAAAAAGGCAACTCCCCTGTTGCCCTTGGCTCTGAGTAAAATTTTTGACTTCTTTTTTACCATGCACTTGGAATAAACTTAATCTCTCAACTTAATGAGATATTGTCTATGAAGGAGTTGAGAAAACAGGTTTTCTTCTTTTTTATTTCTTCTAAATGCTTTACAGATTCAAACATTAATTAAAGTATATAGACACACATGTGTGCTCGCACATGCACATACAGATGCAGATGTAGCCCTAGAGCAACATTTGATCTCCCAAAATGTCAATCGGAGTAATTTTATTTTTTAAAATATAAAATGAAACCACCTATTATCTAAAATACTTGACTTGAAACATGTTAGATTGTGTTTTTCAGTGTTTCCAAACCTCTGTGTTTCCCAAAGTGGAGCTGTGTATTTTCACTGAAGAAAACATGAAAAAAAAAGACATCTAAACTGAACTTCATAAATGTGAGGTGTCCTAAATTAATGGCTGTAGCAAGAATCCTTGCCTTTATACTTGTTATTTCTCTGTCCTCTTATACGTAACAATTTAGTGCCAGATTGAACATTGTATTTATATTGAATTTGTATTTTAAAAAGTTGCAGAGTCATCATTTCTGTTTTATTCCCACATTAGCTCAGGCTATTCATAATGATAACACTATCTAGCTCTCTTCTGGATCCTTAACTGAGAGGTCTGAGAGGTCTTACAAAAAAAACAAAAAGAAGAAAATGAAAAAAGAAAAGAAGAGAAGTGTAAGTTTTCCTGATTTTAAAGCTGTGGAAGTAGTGACAAAGTAAAGTGATTTTCTGTCTGTCACTCAAGAGGCCAGTGGCAGAAACAGGGACAAAATCGAGATTTTCTGAGAATTGATATAGTACGCTATCCACTTTCCAGAGACTAAAAAGCATTCTTCCCTATCATGGGATATTATCACAAGCTCTCTTCCTGAGGCTACTTGTCTACCAAGCATGCACAAGAATGATTATTTGCTTGTTTATTATGATTCAGTCTATTTTTTAACCTGTATCTAAGCACAAGAGAACCATGTTAAATTTCAAACCTCAGAATCAGACATTTTTGCAGGACCTGTGTTCCCACTTTTTTTAATTTTATTTTTTTACAATGAGAGTAGATCATTTTTTATTTCATTCCTCATAAAACTGATGCAAACATTTCCATCAGAATTTCCTTTTAAAAATCACCTCAAGCACGGTCTAATAATTAAAATTGAAAATAGCCCTAAGGTTGAATGTTTGGAGAAATCACATCTGTGAAATTGCGGTGCCTTAAAAGCAGCATGCCTAGACATGCTTGGTTTTGGAGGCCACTTAAGAAGGCTGTCGTTTGCATTGCCACGAGCAGTGACTGTGGCGCCCCACAGTATTCACAACAGCCTATGCACTCGGTGAGGCTGACCAAGTTTTTCCACCAGTTACAGAATTGTTTCTTCTGGACTTATTTCTTGCTTGCTGCCCTGCATCTCATGGTTGAGTGCTCACATGAATTAAATCCCAGAATACATAGGTGGGCACTACTTTAATTTCAATGAAACAGGTGGCAAATCACTTGAGGATTAGGTTGAGACAGTAACTACTACCATTAAACGAGAATTTTGGAGATAGTGAGAATGCAGCATTAAAATACTGAAGAGAATTAAAAAAACAAACAAACAAAAAAAATGGGAAAAGCTCTATGACTGTTACATCTTCCAAAGGCCCATGTCATTTGCTTTGCCAGACATCTGCTGAATAGAGCAGATATGGCATGAACTCTTTGTGGCCATCTTTGGTTTGGTCCAGGGGAAAGTGGAATTGGAATTTTGTCATCAGGGAAGCGTCTCCCCTTGTAGTGTAAGAGCTTACTTTCCGCTTGTCGTGGTTTAAGCCTCTCACACAGTTTGCTCACTCACTCCCCCCTCTTTCTTCCCTCCCACTCCTGGGAGGATGTGGAGGAGAATTGAAAGAATGCAGCTCCCACAGGTTGAGATGAGAACAGTCCAGTAACTAAGGTATAACACAAACCACTACTGCTACCACCAATAATAATAATGACAAGGGAAATTCAAGGGAAGAGAATATAACCGCTCACCACCCAATACCAAGCCCAACCCGGCAGCGAACCCCCACCCTTCCGGGTCTCTGCCCTCCATTTTTTACATCCTGGGCATGATGTGCTATGGTATGGAATACCTCTTTGGCTAGATTGGGTCAGGTGTCCTGTCTCTATTTCCTCCCAGCTTCCCCTCCTCCCTGGCAGGGCATGAGGCTCAGAAAGTCCTTAGTCAGACCAAACATTCTAAGCAGTAACTGAGAACATCAGTGTTATCAGTGCTGTTCCCAGGTCGAAAGTCAAAAACACGGCGCTGCACCAGCCACCAAGAAGGAGAAAAATGACTGCTACTGCTGAACCCATGACACCCCTCTTCTACTCTTGGAGTTGCACGTGGGAGAAGATGACTGGAAAAGTGAGAAGGTTACAAACACTTTGCCTGAGTTTCTCTGGCTGTGGAGTAAAAACAGTGGGGGTCTGGGGTTGGTCTCTTTATTTTTTCTTGTTTTTTCAAAGGAAATTCAACTTCAGTGGTGTCATCAGCTTCTTATTGATGACTTTGCAGACTTGTTATATTATGATAAAATTCATTGCTCTTATATTTGTATCCTGCCATGGAGTTTTATGCAACGATGCCACTGAGTTTTATGGGAATTCCATATATGAAACAATGACTGGGAATGCCTGTAGTATTGCACATAGTGACACCGTATCCCATGAAAGCAGCATAAAACAATAGCCGAAGGTCTCACTGGGCAATAAAATTATGTCTAGTTTCTTTGATTATTTTCTTTTTTTTTCCCTGTTGGGAAGCTTCTATGGTACGAGATGTAAATTTTGGGGCTGTTAATTTTTGACATCCCATTTTGCTGAATGAGATCCTAAAAAATACGACAACTTAACCACTCTATTGACAAAGTATCCAGAGAAGAAGCTTTTAATGCAAAAATGGACATAATTGATGTTTGATCTTGTAAAATTTCTTCTTCTAAAAAAGGAAATGAAGCAATTTTCTTTTACTAATATTAAACAATGAGCCCTAACAACAGAAATCATATTGGGCTTGATCCAAAGCCTTCTGAACTTAATGCAGAGACTTGCATTGACTCCAGTGGGCTTTGGATGAGACCAACTTTGAATTAAAGACAGAGCATGAGCTCTGTTACAGAACTGTACTTGCCCTTGTTTTCTTGGTATTGCACACCTGCTGTTCATGTACTACAAACATATTTACCTGTTTAATCTTTTCCAGGTGTGACACAATTAGAATGAAAAGCCCCCAATCCTCCAAATATACACATGTAGCAGAAGTGTGTGACTATGTGTTTGCTATGGGTGTCTACACATAAGTGTATGCATATATAATTTACAAAGAAATTGCCATTCCAGGACACTGACAGGTGGAATATTATCCAAGAGAACAAAGAATATAAATTTTAATGCTTCCTTAGAGCTTTCTTAGCTATATAAAGCTATTATTTTGCTTGATCTGAGTAGGGGATTTTTCCTTCACTAATTACCTGGGCAGAGGTTTCTCTCTCAAAGATTGTGTTGGATAAAGAAGTGTCCCCCTTCAGCTGCCCTCTTTTTCTCCCACATACTCTCAAACCTTCAACCTTATTTGAGGAACAAGATTTTGCTCAGTCATTTAAGCTGTCCACCACAAAAAGGACTCATGAGAATAATTTATTACGCACAAATGTGGCAGCAAAGTATTCATTTACAGATACCATAACTTGTTCATTAAGCCCACTTATTTAGACAGAGTTTTCTAAATATTTGTTCCCTTTACAATGAGAACGTTACCCTGAGATGACAGTTTCCTCCATGTAAGCTGAGGTCGAATAACCCCACCCAGAAAAACCAATAGCAAATGTGACTTGAACAGCCAAAAAAGGTTTTCTTTTCCACAGGGGGAAAGCAGCCATATTTTAAGTTTGCATTGCATCCTATCAGATAATATTAGACCTTATCATCTAATGCAGTACTTACAGTACCCATAAATCACTCAATCTGACATAAATGCAAAGAATATTCATTCTTTTCTTTGAGCAGAATGCAATCATCCCTTAATACTGCCTTAAAACCAGTGAGGAGTCATATCCAATAACTATCCTAATTATCTCTCAGTGCAATGTTTTCCACCTGCAAGGAATGATTATTTGTCAGTAACGATGATAAAATCCTAAAAGAGATGTTGATGCCTTATGGAAAAATTTGAAAGACATATTGTTTAGAGAGACTTCTGCTTATAGACTGTATTATATATATCTGAGGTATTTCTTTTCCCTATTCTTTATTACTAAAGACATATGCATAAAGAGATATTGTGTCTCAGGGAGATAATCATTATACAGCTAAAGAAAAAACTAGCAATCATGTGTGCTTTATTCTTGTTTTGGCAGAGACTTCAAAATTACCTTGGGGGAAGTTCTGTAAGTGCTGTGTGTCCTACTCCAGTGTAAAGTGAAGATGATGCTTGCATAAGGTTGAGTATTGATTGTGCAAGGTATTCCATCCCATCGGATGGAATGTGCCAGGAAAGGGGTTAGAGCACATTCTTACCATTTATACCAGAAGTTGTATTTCTCTTCCTGTAGAGCCTACATGCCGAAATGAACATCAATCCATTACTGTGCAAGCTACTGTAACAAAAGGGATACTGAAAAAATTGCAATCTAAGCAGTAAAAATCAAGAAAAAGAGGGACAGAGAAGGCAATGATATTGAAAGGTGACAATCTTTTATCAATGCTACAGAATGGTTTGCTATCAAAATATGGAAAGAATAATATTTCATGTATTTCATGTGTTTATTGTTACCTCTACATAGGCAGATGTAAAGGTAACAGAGCTTAGGACAGCTTGAGCTCTAACCTGCAAAATCTGTTAGATCAGTGCATTAGTTGGAGCCTGGTTGTATATGAATGTGGCTGAGTGGCTTTAGCCATAGAGGTATTGGAGGAGCTTCAGTCTGTCTGTGTCCTCTGTGTGCACAACTCTGGGTCTCACAGCATAAAATATTTACTAGACTTCATCCCATCTGACTGCTGGAGGTGGTGAAATGTGCTTGCATTGCAGAATTCAGTTCTGATTTGCAGACCTCACCAGTGTTCACTCAAATCTGCTTGCAGCATCATTTTTAGTGTGTGTTAATGAACTGTTCCTCCTGCAAACCAAAGAAAATACCAGAAACATATTGCTTACAGTTCCATCCTTCTCTCCACTCCCTCTTTCCCTCGTTCCTTCCCTCCCCTCTCTCTTCTGGAAATCTTTGAAGAGATTCTTATCTTGTTACTGAAGCAGTTTCCAAACCATAGCCTCCAAATTTCAGGGTTCTCTTCACCTGTTTATGTCCTTAAAGCATCATGAGCATCATTTTACTAAATATCAGTTGTTTTCACCAAGACCAGAGGCTAATATCCATAAACAAAACTTTCATAATTTAAACTCTTACAGACTTGACGCTTTCACAGAAGTTTTAACCACCTGCAGCTCTCAGTGACTTGAGCAGGATTAGCAGTGACTGCTATTTCTATACAGAAAATCATCTCTCTACAGAGGTCTGTGTTTGAGTTTGGAGGACTCACTGTAGGCAGCCAGGTGGGAGAATTACAGTCCTTTGCAGGGTTCCTTCAGCTTGTTATCATGAGACTGACAGTGAGACAAGTGAACCACAAAGGTTTACATAATCAGTCGAACTTTTAATTGCATCACTGGACTGAATTAGCTCCCCTAATTTTTGAATATAATCTATCCCTTGTTTTAATTGACTGTGCTCCTTGATCTGGCTGTCATCAAGCAATATGTATTGTTAAATGGTTTTAATAATGTCCGGCATGCACAGCAAGCAGTATCTAGCATACATCAAGGGATGTCAATGGGATGTTAAGGAATATGTCAATCACAATTGACTTAAATTTTGATGCTTTTGTGGGTTTAAATCAGATCCTTAATGCCACTGAAAATCTTCTTTTGTGGTTACATTTTAAGGCTTTTTTGCTAAACCTTCTAGAACAATGTCCTTTCCTGGTGGCTGATACATGGAAACCACAAATGCCTGGGGGTGAAAAACCTGCCTTTGAAATGTGCAAAGATACAAATGACAGACTGTTCAGTTAATTTATACATTCAAAAATATCTAGTTTGTCCTTTCCAGAGTGAAATGGCTGCTTTGACTTAATTGTGGTCATGTGTATGATAATCCATAGTGTCAGAGCCATTGTGATTCTGGTTCTGATGTGCATATTTTAAAAAAAGAATTCGAAAAAAGAAACCATTTTACATACTCAGCCACTGATATTTTTATGCTAATAATGTTGGATTTATTTTCTAAAAAATTTTAGAAATATGGTACTACAGGGAACTATTGGTAAATCTGCTGGCTACAAAATTCCTTTTTAAAGAAGTAAACTTCTTTGTAATCCAACTCAAGCAAACTATTTATTTTCCAGAGGATGTTAACATTCATGAAATGTATTTGATTTACAATTCTAGAACATCTGTTTGCTCAAAAAAAACATTAGTGTAAGCAATAAAATAGTCTTCATATTGCTCTGGTAATATCTTGACCTCAGTTTGCAGTAACTGTCCAGTTTCAATTTTCTCTTCATGTCCAGTATCTGCTTAAACTCTCAGATGAAATTAATTGTTCTTTTCATTATTGGTGATCTTTATACCTGTTCATTAGGAATTGTAGGGAGTCACAATCAAATTCGTGTTTTTCAGTCATTGTTTTTGAGCAACAAAGAACAGCAATCTGTTTTCATCTGAAGCCAAGACATTTCCTGCCTGTTAATCCATATTTCATTATCAATCCCTTTTCACAGCATCATGTGTTTATTCTCATAGCTTACTTAGTGCTATGATAAAACATATATATCTAACATCAATTTTCAAGTATGTTGATGAAATAATGTTAGGAGGAATATTTAAATTGCTAGGAGGAATATTTGAAGAAATTAATTCTTAATCTTTTCCAATGTCTATCTCGCAGATATTATAGTGCCTAAATTTTTTCTCTCCTGTTAGAAAATATTGGAACTGTGTAGCACACGATGAATGCTATCACCAAGAAAACTTGAAATCTTCACACTTTTACAGGGAAGTGCAAATCAACACTCTTATCTTTGATGGGGGTATCATAGCAATGATGAAACTCTGCACAGGCTTTGGGCTGAGAAGACTGTCAGAATTACTCCAGCTTCAATGAAAAGAAAAGCTGAAAGTATCTTTCCAACATATGTTGAACAAGTGCCAGAAGAAGAAGGTAACACACCAAGCTGGGAAAGCATTTGAATGTTTAACTTCAGGATATCAAAACTCCTGGTCTAAGTATTTTGGATTAGAAATTGCATGATGGAGTTTACATTGCTCAGAAAAAGTTATTGCAGGAACACAGACAAGCTATTAAACCTTAAAAATGGGAAAGCTGTGAGGGAAGGATAGTTTAATTTCATATTATCTTGGTCAGACTTTGAAAGATGTGGTACATTAATATCTGATTGTGGAAATAAACAAAAGAGAAGTATGCTCCGTCATACACTTGGATCAGCCTCAGAGATGGGGTGGAAAAGTTGCCAACATCATTTTATATTATAAGAATTAAGTGTGCCATAGGAGTTACAGGTCAGAGCCAGATGCACGAAGCAGTGCATGGTCTAAACAAAAACAAGGACAACAGACTTATCAAAATAGATGAGTTAAAAGGAGACAAGAAATAAATTGTACTATATTGCTGTGAATTCTAGTTTCAGCATACCAGCAAACTAGCTCCTCAAAATCTTTTTGTAGGATGAAGACATTTTTTAGGATGAGCTGGTATGACAGCAGGCTTTCTGGGTGCTTATGAAGACTCCTTCCAAACTTGATGGGAACCTTAAGCAAAGCATTCAGAGCCAAGAATGGCAGTGAAGAAATTTTGTAAAGAAATATCCTGTATTTCCAGCTACAGAGAAGCTCCTGAAAAGGTATAAAAAAGGAGGTAGTATTTGGCTGAATTAGTTGATTTGGAGGATGCTCCATGTGTACAGACAAGAGATGATGTGTATAGACAAGAGATCTCAGAAATACTACTCAGGGGCTATGTAACATAGTATTGGAATGTCTAGAAAAAGGTGCATGATATGAATCTTTCTTATAATACACTATATTAAAAGTTGATAATATTTAGGATTAGAAAGAATATATACTGAAGGTCATACAAAGCTAAATAAGAAACACATTAAAAGAGGCTGTTCTGACTGGAGTCAAGCAGACTACTGTGCTGGGTGGCTTTGCTCTCTGCTTTTGCCATCAGGAGAGATATGCTCCTCTCTTCTTCCACATAAGATAAGAGCCTGGCTACACTTCATGAAAGACTACTAGCCTTTCTTTTAGCTCAGTTCTTAACTTGCTTTTTAGTTAAAAGCTTTGCTAGAAACAGGCCAAGCTGGATCTGAGACCTGGATCCAATGCATGCAATATATCAAGTTAATACGTGTTTTGAGATTTCTACTGCAACAAAACCTAACCCCCCCCCCCCCCCCAAAACTCCACAAAAATGAGTGGTATGATAACCTTAGCTCTAAAATACCTTCAGATTGTGGCTTTAGGTAAAATACAGAAATTTTGCTTCCTCTGTTTTTTATATGTCAGACATGAATTCAGATTAAGTACACTTCACACATATTTAAGATATTAGAATCATAAAAGTACCATGAAATGGTGAACAGGTTTTACTACCTTATAAATATACTGACTGAAAGGATAAAATCCAAATACATGTTTGACTCTGTGTGCTATAATTGCTACTGTACACTTAATGTCACTAATGGATCGAGAACACTGAGTGCTGTGTTTCCCATGCTACATATGCAGTCAGAGAACTCAGGTTTGGATTGTCATGTGTCCTCTGAAATCAAAGAAGATATTGAAAACTAAGCATGATGGGTAACAGCATACTTTGATATGGTTGAGGAAACTGTGTGATCGCTTACAACTGACTCCTGATCTTGTTGAACTAAACTACTAAAGCAGTAACACTGTTTCCTCATGGAAGCTAGCAATGAACTTTGTTGTAGAAAGAACATCCTAAAGACTAAGATGTTTCTATCTGCTCAGAATTTGTACCTGTACTTCCTTTATGTTACTGCATAAAAGCTTGGATTAATGATAGGTTGAAATGCAAGCAAATTTCTCATGCCTGAAAGTGCAGCTGTGACTTGGGATCTCTGATTAAATCCATCCCATTGGAAAGTCTTAGCTTCAAAATGTGGAATATATTTTAGATTAAGTGTGAATTTCTGGAAATCTATCTGAAATCTTAGAGCATGATTCCACTTGTTGTATTTGCTAGTTATATAGGCCTTGGTCAATCTTCTGGAGAATATGGCATTGGTTATCATGGGGGACAAGATATAGGGTCACTGGTTCACTCAAGGTTTATAAATGTTATGTCCTTAAAGGATGCAAATATATTTATTTTCTCGATTATTCTTTTACCTGCAACATTTACAGTTCAGAAGAAGGTAGAATGGGTTGGTTATTTTTTTAGGTAGTAAAATAATTCAGTCAGTGCATTTGTAAGAGCAACATGTTTTTCAGTCAATTGATTAGCACTTAATCAGGTGTAGGAAAAGACACAGAGGAAATAGAAATGATCAAAGGGAGGAGGGAAGCCAGTATGACCAAATGGAGTCATTATGGAAGATTTCAAGCTGTAACTAGCAACACTAAGACCACTGGTTCCTGGTTGTTTTATTTATTCATTGACTGCTTCCTTTATCAACATGTACAGCAGCTTCATCAGCTTGAAGAAATATTGACCATAGTTGTGCCTGTCATGCCTGCCTCAGAGCTAGCTCACATCCATGAGCTCTTCCTGGTTTATGAAGACGGAGTTAAATTACTTTTTTAATTGTATTTCAATAAGAACTTTTTTCCTCGAAGTCAGTGCTCAACAGTGATTGATGGAAGGACGTAGGGTAACGTTGGCTTTTCTCAGGATATACTGTAGATGACCTCATGTCCTGTGTCCTTGTTTCATTTGAAAAGAATAATTACTAATCAATAGTGAAGGGTTAGGTGACACAGTAGGTTAATTTACTAGGCTCTTCCCTCTGGAGAGGTGGATTCTAGCTCAGGTCACACTTAAAATGGGTTTGGTAGTTTCAGCCTTGTCCCTTGTGAATGTCTGCCTGTATCATAGAAAACAAGCTTGGATTTGATATGTGTCAGATGCCTGGCGGTTTCTGCTTAGGAAAATCTCAGGGCTTGAACTGCAGCGATTCAAGCTTAGGCAAGATGGGCACACCTAAGAGGGCACATATCTGCAAGAGGAAATGCGGCACAGCATTACAATCCACCTGACCACAGATGACCAGACCCTTAAGCAGAGTTAGGGGCATGGCTCCTACTAGAGACAGGTGCTCACTTATCTTTGAAGACCTGAACTTCTCTTTGTATCTGTTAGAGTCTTGCAGGGACTGCCTTTCAGGACTTGCCTTTATAAGGCCATGCTTTCGGTTACCTTTTTGTCACAATTAACCATACAGCCATCTGCTTTTTTTGTGTGATTCAGATAGGTTTATTATGAAAGCCACATGAGTAAAAATATTTAATCTGTTTATAAATTGGGAAAATATATCGTTTCAACTATTTTATAGAAGTTCTTATATCTCTTTGCTCAGCAGCACCAGACCCTCTATGCTCTGGATGAGGGTCTTGACATTTTGCAGGATGCTACTGTGGTGCTAAAGTCAGGTACAACCCTTATATGATTATTGGTATTAAGATTAATTTAACATAGATAGCATGCTGAAACTTTATTCTGTTTTTAAAGTGTAATTCTGATCCCAATCTTTAGCATAAGTTGGTTTTTAATATTCATACATGGTCTGTCTGTAAAGTCTTTGACCTCACTACTGAGGGTGCAGAAGGGGAACGAAGAGTAAGATTCTGCATTTTTTACTGTGCTTGGACAGCTCCCCTTCTTTTAGTGATCTGTCCCATTGACTGCACAAAGTGGAAGGGGAGGAATGAATGAGGTTGGGAAATGCAGGCAGAGAAGAGGCCTCTTGCTCAGCTAGTTGCATCAAAAGTTGAGTGGAACTATAATTTGAGTATATACAGAACTGTAAAATACATGATGTATTGATGTTTCATGTTGGGCACAGAAAACTAATGGACAATTTTGACAACTGTGGCCTTACTCTCTTCCTCTGCTGTTGATGGACTCTTAATACTCATTCTGCGCTCCGGACAGTGTAAAGATTGGTGCTTGAGAAGTGTTTAAGCATGATGTAACTAACAGAATGAGGAATTGGAAAGGGATGAATAATTTTATAATCACTGCAGGTTTTGATAGGCATTAAATAAGCTCAAACAACCAATGAGGAAGATGAAATGAAACTTTGAATAATCCCCCTTTTAGAGACTGTGCCAGGGGAAGTCTCCTGGGGAGGAAAATATATGAGTATGTGAGTAAAGACAATCATACTACATATGCAAAGAAGAGAATAAAGGTTGCATAGGCAATCTTAATTCTGGCATTTCCTAATCCCTGAAAGAATAAAAGTGAAGCCTTAATAAAATCCTTTTACATAGCTTTTATGTGTGTAATAATGTAAGCACGATGCATAATAGTTCTGACATGGCTGGTGAACCACTGTTGCGCCTGTGTGTCTAGGCTAAATTGCCAATTGCCATCTCAATTTTCTTGTTGCCTCCTCACAGAAACAGGCTGACTGTAGCACATACTGCTACCCCTGCCTATATCTGCCCTGATGGATACTGCTACTGGGAGCTGCTTGTGTAGGCACAATGCCCTACTGGAAACTGAACACAGAATTAGTCTTTCCATGGGAATGTGGAGGCAGCATGGGAAATAATTTCTTAAAATGCTGAATGCTTCAGGCTTCTTGGAGGTGTTTCAAAGGGCCTTCCTCACTGATGCAATTTTGATTTGACCATGCAGTTAATTTTTTTAAGCTATGAAGGCATTTTTAAAAATAAATTTTTAACACTGATTTCTAATTTGTAATATATACTTATTAGTCTTGCCATGTCATGTATTTTAATTGTGAGTTCTAACTGACTAGTTTAATGATACTTCACAAAGTAAACTCAACATGTAGGTCATAAGTTCAGAATGAATGAATCCCTGGATGTTTACCAAACACCAAAATTAAATTACATTCTTAATTGTTTTGCAAATACTTTGGCCTAACTAATTAAATAGGAATGACTTTCTGCATTGCTACAGTGCAAGGAATATTAAAGTCTTTAAGACTCATTTCAAATTAGCTAACTCTACCGCTTTTATTATACACTATGTGGTCAACTAACTCTTCAAAAAAAGCAACATCCGTACCCTCCCAAAACAGACAAACCAAATAACTAATAACAGGATACAACTTCAGCTGTAAGAAATATCTCTTGAGAATGACTATCAGACAGCAATTTTAGTGTTACTAAATTTTCACCCACTTTCTGTAAGGCTTTTAGGGAGTGTTCTAGGTGTCTTAATGCCTTCCTAGACTAGGAAGAATAGTATCTTGTTCCCTTATTCTATACAAAATCAGTGGGACATAGACCTTGGTATACACAGAAAGGTAATTCAGAAAGTAACTTTTACTGCTTACACTGAAACAGCTGAGGCTTTATTGTATTGTGATCATTTCCAGGCGTGAACCTCAGCTTCATGTACTTGTTCCCTGTCTTCAAGACCTCTGTTTCTCTCTGAAGGTTAACAGTTACTTTGCACTGGGGTAATAATGGCAGGGCTGTGAGCAGGGAGGGTCGTATAGGATGAACCAGACCATTCTGAGGTTTCTGAAACCTTGATTTGACTGTGTTCAGCAGAGAGTGAGAGCAGCAGGAGCTGTGTATTTGTGGTTTGTGATGCTGAGCAACAGGACTACTTTAGAACTGTGTGTAGTGTTTTGGTAGAAGATTTTCATGTTGTGTGATGCTACAAATGATTACAATAATAAGGAATCAGGAAGATTTGGGTTACACAGCCGGCTGTGGATAGAGGGAAAGTTTTAGACAGAGTAAGTTTTGGACTTATTAACTTTATGTATACCCTTCTACTTCCCACGTATATCCAATGTATTCTTCTTGCAAAAGAATCATGTAGACACATCGAGAATTTTAAGACTCCTTATGACTCCTGAACAGAGTCATTTGCCCTTTCAGAACATATCTTCCTCCATTTTCTGTTTTCATCCAAGCCCTCACAATCAGTGCTGCTGGTGCCTAACAAGACTTGCGAGCTGCGCAATGCACTGACAAATTTAACATCTTTTTGAAATTGGTGGAGAAAACTGTAATTAAGATTGCTTGCATATAATGTGCTGTTAGGAAAAGTAGCCTCTGTAGAGCAGGATAATATCCTTGAGTTCTGCCTGGGTCATTTTCAGACTTGTTTGGCAAGGCAAATTAAAAATGCAGAAGATGAATTGAAGGAAAAAAATCTAGTGGGTTTTTTGCATTTCTCTCAGAGATAACCATTATTAAAATGTTAGTCCTGAACAACCATTGAAAGTGGATAGATATCAGGAGAAGTGGTCATGTGGAAAGCAGCTGATGACACCAACCATTAAAGCAGAAAATGGTTCTTCTGCAGCTGTCTGAACAAGAAAAAAACCCAGTCTGCTAAATTTCCTCAGAAGTTTAAAGGGATTCTGCTCTAGCTAGTTTGCCAATATTCCAGCAAATGGCAGGAAGCTGGACCAAAGTGAAGTGTTTTCTAGTTCATTTGTATGTTATTCTCTGCTTATAAAGGCTGGTTGTACACCCATTGGAAACTATACAAAATTCTTAGATAGCAAATTATTGCAAAGGCCTAGCTAGTTATATAAGCAAGCAAGCAAGTAACCAGTATATATATTCTATGCATAAATGCCTGAATAAGATGATTTTATGGGACATGTTAAGTGTGTGAAATTCTACCACAAATTTTGGCTTAAGAAGTTGTTTCTGGTAGTATGATTTTACCTCTACCTTTGAATAGAACTGAACAATCTTCAAAATAATTTTGCCTTTCTAGAAAGGCAAAAAATCCCTCCAAAAAAAAAGTGAGGGCAACAAGTGTCTGTCAAAGTATCTTTTTCTAACGCTGTCAAAAAACCAGTTTTGCTAAGGAATGAGGTGTTTGTTCAGGCATACATAGATAAGAAGTAATTGTACTTATAAGAATCTTTGTCCATGCTGAAACACACTGACAGGTACATATTCAATATACTAAACTGGGATGGGCTGCGAAAATTTAAATTCAAAACCAGTATTTTTGAAATTGTGTGTAAAATAATGTATTTTACTGTTATGAAATTCCTTAAAGATCAGTGAAACTAATCTTTCAGAAGTGGAACATAGCAAAGAAAACAAACAAAAAATAAGTACACAAAATAATACAGTGTTACGCTGGAAGTACACCATTAAAAATATTTTGTATTTTGCAGTCTGAGAACTGCTGCCTCTCACCTGATTTTACTAAGACAATGAAGAAGGGTTTATTTGCTTGGTGGAGTTCTGCTCATCAAAGAGAATGTATTTTCAGGTTTGTATTAGCGATTTTGAATATTCACTTCCTGTTTCCACGAGCAGCTTTCAAACAAAGAGATTTCTCAAGCGACAGCTAAATAAATTCCATATTCAGTCTTGCTGAGAATCTTCATTGTAAATAAAACTTTGAGGCTTATTGGTGTCAGTTGGGAAAGGTGCTCATTGCTCATTGTGTTGCTCATTGTATTTCTTTATTTTACCACAGCTCTTATTATTGCGCAACTGTAAGTGAAAGCCAATTACTTGATGAAGTGCTGAGAGATTGCATTTTATTTACGTGAGACAACACTTTCAGTGTTTTATATCATATTTTTATTTTATATCATATTTATATTTTTATTTTTCACTCACAGTAGTATGCATGTCATGAACTTTTCTGTACAAAAGTCTTTTGTAAAGAGGTTGGGATCAAATGCCTTTAAAAATATTTGTTGCTTTAAGCAAATGCACTATTATAGGAAAAGTACATCTGAGTTACATCAATTTTTGCCAGTGTTTTTGGGCAGGGCTTACTCTGTTTCTGTCCAGAATTAAACCTGATATGAACCTGGAGAGTTCATATTTAAAAGTTTATAGCAAAAGATCTAAATTTATTACTAAAGGCTAAAATAATTATGATAGATTTCCTCAAAGAGATACTGGAGGACAAAAGTTTTCATAATCCAGTCGTATTAAATGTGAGGAGAAGTGAAACAGAGTCCCGATTTGGATCCTTCTGCTCTGTAATGTGCAACATGATACAGACTGACAATGCTGAGAATTAGAATCACATTTGTAAATGACAATCTTTTTCTTCTAGATATTGTTAATCTCTAAATTTGACTTTATTGACAAGGTAAATATATACAGTACTCTAAAAGTGAGAAATGTACAGTACTTAGAAATGAGTACTTTGATTTCTTTATCTGAATAAATTCAGAATTCCAAGGCTCATAGCAGGAGAAAGTCAGAGAAATAATATTTTTAGTGGTTTTTTTTTCTTCCAAGGACAGAATATTCTGTGAGTCATACAGTGACAGGAATTACTATGCACAGTTTTTTTGAGAAGGGTAGTGATTTAAAATACTAAAATGGTTAAGTCTTTTTAATAGTGTATTTTCTAATTGCAATAGCCTCTTTCTCTGTAGCAGGCTCTACTAAGAGATAATTGACCTCTGCGTCTGTTAAACACTCTTACATTTGGCTTGGGAAGCATAACTCACAGCGCAGCCAATTACCTTGCAATATAGCTTACAAAACCCCCCAACTGTGGTCATAGTTCTGCCACTTCTTTCCATTTCTGTCTCCCTTCCTTCTTTCCTTCTTGGCTATAATATTTGGGCTGTTGTATTTGTCAGATGGCCTCTTTGTTCTCTTCCATCCATTCTTTACCATAGGAATCCAAACAGCAGAAAATAACTGACTGAAAACAACTCTACTGTTTCAGTGTATAAAGCTAAACAATAATTTACAGTGTCAAAGAAAATAACTTTCTGTTAAATATTGTTTTTAGTTAGACTTGTATATAAAGCCTTTCAAACTAGATGCTGAACTGTGTGTGATAAGCAAGTCAGATAAAAGGGATTCTTCATTGCTTACTGCTATAGTATTGTCCGTTACTGTGTCGCGTACTGTTCTATCATGATGTAGGCAAAGCCGTTCAATTACTCATGGTTTCTTAATTGGTTCTTTCAGATCTACTATGCTGCCCATCATGTTGGCACCTGGGCATCTTACATAAATTAAACCAGTATATTAAGAAAGCATGACTCCTTTGGGAGTAAAAGTCTCAATAACGACACCTCTGCCTATTACTATAAAAATGGCCTAGAGGTTAACTTAAAATCAGGGTGATTAATAGATCTAGTAGAGTCTTGCAGGCTGCCAGAGCCTGGTCCTCTACTGAAAGCATTTGGCTCTTGGGCCAGGGTGATCATAATCCATGGAATTAAAGCAAATCTCATCCTTGGCTGGGATACCCCAAGCGATAATCTGACTGGTAAATGGGTCTCAGTCTTACTCCAATAACTCATAATCAAAACCTCAAGCTGCCTTCACAGGCAGAAATGTTGTACATTCATGGTTGTGGCAAGATACGTTTGCAACACCTGTTCGACTCCTGCAGAAATGTCGTACATTCATGGTTGTGGCAAGATACGTTTGCAACACCTGTTCGACTCCTGCAGGCAATATCTTAGCTGCCTGCAGCTGCTCCTGCCCTTCCCACTGCACTTGTCAGAAACTGGGAAACTACAGAAGTGCCAGAACCAGGTAATTCTGGGTACTAAGTTTCCTGGATTCTGAAAGGCTTCTGACTCATGAACACAGATTACCAAAACAATTTTAATGCAGACAATCTGATTTGCAAAGCTGCATTTGACACTAAAGAAGCAGTAAGGCATGTGAGAAACCTCGCAGTAACCCCAGTCAATATCTCCAAAACTGAAAAACTTGTTATTTTTCTGGAAAATTGTTTCCTTGTATGAGCCAGGTTTTTCTGTGACTTTACAAGTCCTTGAAAGTAGGAACTTAATGAATAACTTGGAGAAGATGATAGATTTATGAAGCAATCTTTTGTACTCTGGTGTCTTGGGTTACAAGCATAAGATGCAGTGCTGTTTTGTAAAGCAAGAATTTCAGCAATATTCTGTGACTGAATACACTTCCTAAATCTTTAATTTGCCTAATGTCTGTGACAAGGTACTTAATAGAAGTTTGATTTTAAAAGGTGGTATAATATATATTGTATATACTGCATTTATATCATATTAATCCCATGCTTTAGGGCTTCTAATGATCACTTTTGGGGGATATAAAGAATTTTTACCTTATTTGATCCATAATGGGAGTTTTATTTTCACCTTCCTCTGGGCAATGGAGACACCTAGGCAGAGATGTATGCAGTACTTTTAGTGGCGTTAAATTCACACATTTCTGATAGGTTATATTGCTCACACACTCAGGATTAAACCAGTGATCAGATTTGGGGTCATGAAACAGTTTTCCTATGCCTGAGATTGACCACCTAAGTGATATTTTTTCTAACCTTTTCCCATACCACAGAACATTACTTGCTTCCCGGCATCTTCTAGAAATTTTACTTCCTTGCTGCTAGATCTCTTTTTTGGCACCTTATATTTATCTACCTTACCTTTTTATGAAAGGATCCAAGTTTGGTGCAAGGTGTATGAAAGTTTTGGTAGCTGTCTGTATGTACCATGGACATGGCCTAGGGTATAAATATCCTATGGAGCAGTTTATATGATAGACAAAAAGGCATTTGCAATACAGTAGCCCATGACTATGGTTCTGAACACATGGGTGTGTGGTGGTCATCAGTTCCTATTTTTTTGTGTTTCAAACACTCACATCAGAGATGGGCTGGAGCAGAACTTGTTGTTTGTCACCAGGTTTCCAGCTCAAATCTTTCCTTTAGTTCTGTAGAAAGAAAAACAGTCAAAGAATAGGAAGACAAGGGTAACTGGGATGGAAATCCAGTGGCTGGCTGCTTGTGTGCAGCAGTGTTTGGAACAGACACTGAGTGCAGCCTGTTTTATGGAAAGCAAATTGGCTGGAGAGGTATGGAAGGTTTTGTTTGTTTCCATTTCTATTTTGCATTAAAAAATAATGGCCATGGCTGCTTCTAGGTTACACACAGTGCTTTCAGTCCCAAGCCTGATGCCTCATCTGTTTTTCCCTTTCTTCACCTAAATCTAATAGTAGTGTAAGTGTGAGAAATTGTAGATATGTTTCTGATTTAAATAAGGAGTACAATGTGAACCTATTAGATTAATAGTTATAATGAAACCTGCATGCATTTTTCTTGGCAGTCATTTCAATCACTTCTTTGTAAGCAATCCAACTTTCCTGTGTTTCTTCAGTAAAGCATATTTCCAGAGAATTCAGTCTTTCCAAGTGCATTGTCAAGTGCTGATAAATTTTTATGAGCTTCAGCTAGTGGGTGACAGCCACCATGGATATCAGAAATTATAAGAGAGCACTTAATGTGTGCTAGTCCTCCTTTGGAGTACACCTGTTTCAAGTGTCAAATCATGACTGGAATAATCTTTTTTTTTTTTCCTCTGCTGTTGGAGTAATAACTAAAACTCTCCTTCAAAAACCCAAACAGGGTTTCATTAGAATAGCAGGCATTTCATCAAAGTTCACGCTAATATCATAAAATCCAACAAAAGCTGGAATGGTCTGGGATGCTAGAACACTGTGTCTTTGCTTACTTGTTCCTTGCTTAGAGCATAAGGCAGTGAAACTAGCTAGGAGGAGGCTTCAGCTGACCTAAACTGTTTATAAGTTTGTGCTGAGCTGGAACTTGTTACAAAGATTACATCAGTCATGATAGGATTGGCCTAGTCATTGAGGCCAAAATTAATTTTACCTCCTCTTAGACAACTGAGATTCTTAATCTGGAAACAGAGAGTCCTTGCTATACATAGCTGAAAAACAAAGGGATTTCAACACCCAAGATATCAGTATTTTCTGTAATATGTTTTTAAACGGGGATAAAAGATTCTTCACATTTCTAAGCTAATATAGGTATTGAAAACGGGACATGAGAAAAGCAGAATATAATGACAGCCTCTGTTTTAATTATTCTGTTATGCACTTATCTACAAACCGGTAAGCATCCCAAAACAAACTAGCTATCTTATAACATTTTTCATCCTGAGAAATCAAAATCTATTGTCAAAATGCAGAAATTTAAGAGGAGATAAGATGGCTTGCCAAAATATCATACAGTAGTGTCCAGGCTTGTAGTCTAGCAGATAGATGGAGCAGAAGCTCCATATTATGGGTATGGACATGCTTTAAGCACTCTTTATGGGTAGTCCAGCAGTAATGACTTAATACAGGTAACAGGAGGAGAAGGAGAGAGACTGGAATGCCTAGATTCCATAGGATGGAGCTTGCATTGTGGCTACTGTGGGGCTCAGTTGATGGACATCCTTACACTCACAAAACAGAAGAGAGGGAAGCTCTTTCAGTAAAGTCTAAAAAAGGGCTACTGAGCTGGAAAGAAGACATAGATTTTAGTGGAGCATGACAAGAAGGTGTAGAATGGTGTGATAAATAGATATGGTGAACTGCGGTGTATAACCAAGGATTGAGTGAGGGGGTGGTAATTAGCTAATAGTGACAGAAGCAGTTATGCATATAAATATACGTCTTATTTCCATGGCATAATTCACAGTGCAGTTAAAATATCCACTGACAGTTAAGCATTTTAACTTCCATGAAGTGAATTCTGTACCAACTAGAGGTTTTGTCATATTCCTTGATATAATTGTTGCAGATCTGAGCACTGTTCACTTAATTTTTGACATATTTAGTCAGGGTATAATAAGCATGTAAAGAAAATAAAACATCATTATATGTAACACAGATGCATCAGATTTTATTTTTACATTCCTCTGAGTTATAGCACTTATACTACAAGACCATCTGTAATCCCTGGCAGAGCTGAGGCATTCTACAGATATATAAGAAATGACAGGTACCCTATGACAAACAGCTATTGCCTAGCACACTGAGCAAGCTGATGAAAGAAAGAAGGTATATGAGAAGTATATGAGAGAACAGGCTGAGTGAGTTAGTGAGGGAGGTAACAAAAAATAGAAAATTAAATTTACATAGGCATGTAAGTAATCTAGGAACTTAAATCAGAAGTCATTAGATTTCAATAGTGGACTGTACATCATTGTTTTACAGCAGATGTCAGTTTATTGAACACCACACTATCTTCAAAATGAGATGTTGGCTGTCATACAGATCCCCACTTTGCAGTCTGTGGGGTACTTCAAAGGAGGTGAAAGTGATTCTGGGAAAGCCGCGTGAGACATGAGAAAGAGCAAGTTCAGCTTTAAGTCCAGACATTACTTACACCGCTGTGTATAAAAATCTCACTACCTGCTAAGACAGTGGGTTGACGTATACCTTTAGTTTCTCAATGCATTTTTAATAAAACACTGATAAAATAAAACATTAAGTTCCTTAAGGAACATAGGCTACTAATTTGAATTAATTGAAATTGACAATCTCAGGTTCTTATTAGGCTACTTAGGTCTTCTGAATTTTTATTTACATTGCAAGAAAAGTCGGGGACATGGCTTGCCTGAAAAAAGGCTCACAATGCTTCTCAATATGATTGATAGCAGAGCCCACAGTAGCATGGAAACAATTAAATGCATGACACTACAGTGAAGGCATCACAAAACCACAGAATCATAGAATACTTAGGGTTGGAAAGGACCTTAAGATCATCTTGTTCCAACCCCCCTGCCATGGGCAGGGACACCTCCCACTAAACCATGTCACACAAGGCTCTGTTCAAACTGGCGCTGAACACCACCAGGGATGGGGTATTCACAGCTTCCCTGGGCAACCCATTCCACTGCCTCACCACCCTCACACTAAAGAATTTCTTCCTCATATCAAATCTGACCTTCCTCTGTTTAAGTTTGAACCCATTACCCCTTGTCCTGTCACTACAGTCCCTAATGAAGAGCCCCTCCCCAGCATCTTTGTAGGCCCCTTTCAGATACTGGAAGACTGCTATGAGATCTCCACAGAGCCTTCTCTTCTCCAGGCTGAACAGCCCCAACTTTCTCAGCCTGTCTTCATACGGGAGGTGCTCCAGTCCTCTCATCATCCTTGCGGCCCTCCTCTGAACTTGCTCCAACATTTCCATGTCCTTTTTATGTTGAGGACACCAGAACTGCACACAGTATTCCAGGTGAGGTTTCTCGAGAGCAGAGCAAATGGACAGGATCACTTCCTTTGAGTTGCTGGTCAAAGGTCTTTGTATCTTGTGATTTACAGATACGGGCACTTGCTTCTGTAGGAGTACCACAGTACAGGAGGCTACACTGAATATTTTTTTTTTTTCAGAAGAATGCACTGAACACTTTTGGTTTGGTTTAAGAGGACTTCCACTTTGCTTTGATTATGATATTTCATTATTGTCTACTTACCAAAATAAGTTTATTGATGATGTAAGTTTGGTGCATGACATATGCAGTCAAAACCCATCAGTGAATAACCATGAGATAACAAGAAATGAAGGCCATGAATATAGAAAAGGCACTAGTCAAATGAGGCTATCTGTGCCGTTAAATAATGTGTTTGTATCAGTATCTAGCCCTTCCTGATGGGATTGTGGAATCTACCTAAATTTTTTCCTTCAAGATGCCTATAAGCAAGGAATTGCTTGGCCAGCTTTGTATGCATTTAAATAGAACTACCAGCTCTAGAAGTGTAGGCATTTATCGCTGATGGAAGACCTTGAGAACTGAACTATTTTTTTGGCATTTTTCTCACAGTGACAAATTGTCCTTTATTCAGTGATTCATTATTCCAGGTGATGTACTCTTGCCAAAATTTTCAGGCTCAAATAACTAAAACTAGATACCCAGAGAAAAGGTTCCTAAATTGTTCACATATAATTTCTAATCCTGACAACAAATGAGATAAATTAATGAGTGATGCACATGTGAAGCACCTTTGAAGAGAATTTTATTAGGTCATCTAGATGACAACATGGTTACTTAAGTTTGAAAATAATGATTGCAGGTTTCATCTGAAGAAACAAAATTCATAAAAGATACACCCAGGGAGGACAAATGAATATTTAAATATTTTAATAAGCTGGAGAGTGGTACAGCAAGGAAAAAAATGTCAGTAGGTGATAAATGATTTATCATTTTATAGGTAGCACATTGTTTTATAGTTCATTTCCTCTCCAATGTGAGATCTATAAAAAGAATCTTCAAGGAAGTTGTAAGAGAGTGTGGGGTTTCATTAACATATTGTAATTACCCTGTGGCCATTCCTTGCTGTTAATCACAACACTACAACTTCTAAAAATACAAGAGCACAAAAGGGTAACTCTATGAACAGATTATTTTTCCCTCTCTCCACACAAAACCCAGGAGTTTAAGAACTCTGACTGTTTATCATAAGTAGGCTTTAATTTGTATCAGCACTGTGGTTTTTTCACTTCTATAGCCTCAGAATTCGTGACTGAATAGCACTGTCTGAGCAGTCTATTGCCTAATTGGAGATGTCAGAAGCAATTATTTTTACAGTTTTACGATTTTATTATACAAACTCTCTTTTTAGCTTTCTCAGTGGACAGCACAAGTGAGGCCATTTGTTCAGCATTTCATCATATATTATCATATATTCATCATATCTTATCAATTGCCCAGAGTTTCACCGCAGATAATATCTCACTTTGCATGTGAACAACAAGCAAAGGAGAACCTTAACTAAATGAAGTAGTCTCTGCTTGGTATTTGAGTGGCTTTCTTGAAACCTGACTGCTTGCCTAAGGCAGGGAAGGCAAAGAGACAGGAGTGGGATGTGTGATGTTGAACAGTGTTTAAAATCTTCATAGTTCACACATAGCTCCTTCAATGGGAAAGACTTTAGACATGTACTTGAGGTAACTCATGGCCAGCATTTCACACAAAGAACTGCAGTCGGGGGGGTTTTTGTGTGTAGATGATAAGGAATACTGTTTTCAGGTGTTTATGTAATAGATTTGAAAGAACAGCTGACAAAGGATAACAGGTCTCAACAATGTCTTCAACAGAAGCTGTGTTATTAAGATTTTATTTTAGATGTGAAGAAGTAGCCAGGTCTGCTGGAGGCTAATGGGACCAGTCTGACAAAGAAGAAGAGCTGCTTTGGTAGGAGACTTGCCAGGCTGATCAAGGCAGCTTTAAACTAAATTTGTTGGGGGAGAGTGCCAATCCATCCTAAAACTATCAGTCAGATGCCAGCACCTGTAATGAATGCTCAGAGTGATGCTGAGCTGCTCCAGCCAATGAGCCAGCTTTATTCAGAGCTCTGCTCAGATGCTTGTATAAAAATGCCCATAGTATGGGTAATAAACAAGAGGATATGACATCACTGGTATCACAGAAACATGGTGAGATGGCTCCTATGACTGAAGTGTTGGAATGGAAGGTTATAGGTTCTTTAGAAAAGACAGGCCAGGCAGATGGGGAGGGAGTGTAGCTATTTATGCCAATGACAGGCTGGAACTCTTCCTGGGTGTGGTTGATGGGCCAACCGAGAGTTTGTGGGTTAGGGTCAAAGGGAGAATTTAGGCAAGCAGTCAGGTTTCATGAAAGACATTCAAATTTCAGAAGGATTTGCCACCTTGGCATTCTTTGAACAGTATTTAGTAATAGTGGGTATCTGAGCTTTTGATTTTTCTTGTTCTTACTATTCTATTTTATAGCTGAGGGCCTAACCTTAATTTTTCTGATTTAAACTGTAATAAGTTTTGTTTAAGTATGGCTAACAAATGGGTGATTAATTATTAACTAACAGTCCCACTGCCTGAAAGCCTTGTACTTGGTACCCCAAGTATTGTTTTTTGTTAATTTTATTCTTATCTGATAAATCTGACCCAATGTCATCAGACTCAAGAAAGTACTGAAAGACCGAAAGCTGAAAGAGAACTTATACTTGGACAAAAACATACTTAGGCAAAAGTAATTTGTATAAAAAACATTTAAACTTATAAATTCAGTCATAGTGAACTGGTCTCCTCCAGAGAGTCATTGAAGTTCTCCACGGTTACATAAGCAGAGTAGATTCTGATTCTGCAATCGGATATATGTCTGCTTAAAGGAACACTGAATTTAAGCAGCATTCAGAGGGGGACAGGGCCTGATCAAATTGTTGCCAGTGATTTTACCATCCTTCTCCTCCAAATACAAATTATGATGTCATGTCAGAAAATAGGCGTAAGTAACTTCACCATGGAATAGGTGAAGATAGAATTCATTCTATCCCTCCTCAAAATGTATTTGTCCATCTTACTTTAAAAGTGAAAACATTAATCTCATCACCTTAAATCTAGCTGCCTTTTGCCTATAGAAATCCCATCTGTGGATTGGAGTATCCTTTTTTTCCTAGACTGCCCTTAATTTAGGACTAAAGAATCACAGCAGATTGAGCATAGGAAGATGGCCTCTCTCCAGACAAAAGGTGAAGCTGTTTCCTGGCCCAGCAACATGTGCAGCCCAACCAAAAGTCATTTATCCTTTTCCCCCTAGCATGTTATGGATTAAGCTGAAGCAATCTCTGTTTATTTGAGTTAGCAGAAGTACTAGAAGTAAGAGCTCATGGAAGAGGAAGAGGAAAAAAGAAAGGATTGGCTGTTGCTAAGGGGAGTAGGTGAGGCTGACACTCAAGAGAATATAAGAGGCCAGATGCCTGGGAGCACAACCCTGTCTGCACATAGAGGGGAATGGCCAAGGGCCATGGCCAGAGAGGAAACGCTAATGCTTAACTCAGCCCCAACCATAGCACTTTTATGTAAAGGTTCCTTAGACAAACTACATTACTCCAGTTTGTCTTATTTGTATTAGATTTGGTGAATTTCTTTGTTGCTTTTAGTTTATTGTATCACATGAAACAATGCTTTGGCTTTGGGTATAAATTGGTAAAAAGAAAAGTTAGAGTCAGCACAGTTGCTCTTGAAAAAATATTAGCAAAACAGGGGGTTAAGATTTCCATGTATGTACAAATATATTTGAGATATTTGGAAAAATCACAGAGAATTCCTGCCCTAGGTTGTCACGCGAAATCTAGCTTTTTGCCTTTTTTGATATTTTCTCTCATACCTAACATATACCAGAAGGAACCACCCATGGGTGGTTCACTGAGATTTCTCTAAAGGCGGAAATTACTCATCATCAGCCACCCTAAAAAATTAAAGTAATTCTTTTCTATTCCCCCTATTAGATTTGTATATGCTGCAAAGCTAACCAACTTTGAGTGCAAATAATAATAATAAATAATTCTCTGTCCTTCAACAAAACAACTTAATTTAATTTGACCATCCAAAGAAAAAAAAAAAAGAAAAAAATCAAAAAAACCCAATTAAATAATCCCTTCAAGCAAAACATCACTCTTCTGCCAAACTGTGTTTCCCAGGGTGTCACAGACTGAAAGCCAAAGTTAACACTGCCTTCTCAGTCATATAATGGCAAAATGGGGAGCCCAGGTTGCAAACAGGTCATCCAGAGTAAGGAGCAGCTTCTCATCTCACTAGCCCACACTGCTGCAAAATAAACATGTAATATTTAAATGGCCAATGCAGTATTTAAATGGCAAACCAGATAAAGCATCCTTCTTGTTATAATTACATTTTGACCTTTTCTGAGTTGCATAATATTAGAGTAATTGTATAATTGGCCTCATTTCTTCTGTGCTCTCCCTTAAAAGAACCCAATCCTCAGCAATTCTCACTGTCTTCGAAACCTCCTGAAAGCTCAAGTTCAGAAGTCTCCTTGAAGGCAAAAGCTATTTCAATCCACCCACCTATTAGTTTTATCTTCTTCTCTCACTCTCAACTGGTTCATGCCCTTATTTGTTATTATACACCTTTCTCCCCTTTGACAAATTTATTTTACTTTAAATTGACTTTTTCTGAGGGCTATGAATACACTATGCAACAGTTATGAAACATTTCAAAGATTTAGATCACTAAACCTTTAAAAATGCTTTCTGACTAACAGGTAACATTCTTCAGACTAACTTTCTGTTTCTACAGCTGCTCCGTTTCCTTCAATATCTTCTAGATGCATTTTTTGACAAGTTATGACAGAATGACTGTATACATGTATCATGATTTGAACCAGTTGTTAATCAAGTTGTGTGTAACAAAACAGCAGGGTTTTTTGTTTGTTTCCTATAAGTCTATATGCTTTGAATTCTATGCCTTTAATATTTGTGCTGCAGCTTTGGCCATGGCTCTGTTATAATTATTTCAGACATTTAGTTAGCCATTTGAGAGATAGGCTGTTACCAACAGGAGTATTGTCAAGGACACATCTAAAGCAAATAACCAAACAGGATTTCTTAGGTGCTTTGATGTCCTTTGTTTTTCAAACATTTGCACTGACATATTTTCCTATATAATTATCACAATCACAAACAAGATTTGATCAAAGCATCCTGCTGCTTATGAAGATTGAAACTTTTAACTTTTCTTTTTTGGTTTTAGGGATTTTATGCTTGGTTTTAAAAGCACTTGGGGAAGCCCTAGCTGGCAGGTGTATATACATCTGAGTGTCCCTGATGGAGTAATTTTTTGTGGTTTTGTGTGCAGAGCAGCTACTGCATATAACTTCCAAGTTAATATAACTGCACTGTGGTGTAAATGTCAAAAAGCCAAAGCACCATTATAATTTTTAATCATGTATTATGTTAAATCAACAAGGAAAGATGTATCTCAGCTGAAGAAAATGATGATTTCTTCTGTATTATTCCACACTAAAAGTAAATATCATGCTTGATTGACATAGATTTACTGGCATACAGAAATGCAAAAACATGATACATTAAAGTGGTGCTGAACCATATGGTCAGAGATCCCCTGTGCTTTGCTCCTGTACCAGGGAGGGCTGCATGCTGCAGTCTGTGACACACTTCCCATGTGTGCATAGTTACCACTGCACAGTGCACATGCCGTTGTTTCTTACTGATTCCTGCTCCCAGTTGCCCCAGCAAGGAGAACAGCAGGAGTCTGGGGTAGTCATCAGAATACTTCATGCCTGGTCTTGGCACTCCTCTTTTTTCTGGGTGTTTCTTATTGCACAAGGCTGTGAGAGGTGATAAGTTTCCTGGTAGCGACTGCCTCCAAGTCTATGCCTCTCTCAGAAGCGTGCTTTCTTCCCATGCCTACATCACAGTCCTGAGGTTAGATGTGAGTCCCCCACAGCGTGGAAGGACTTGTAGTCCCTCCTCAGCAAAGGTGAAGGCTGCAGGCATGGACGAAGGTGGGCCAATAAACTATCTCAGACTTCAGATAACTCACAGACCATGAGCTGAACATGTCTCCACAAGAGTTCAGAAAGTAGTGTCTTCCAGTTAGCTTGCCTGTAGCTCTCACTCATCAGCTGGTTAACTGTGCTATCTGGTTATCTGTTTCCAGAACTATCATAATCTCTGAACCGGTCCTGCAACCATCCAAATGTGAACACAAACCTTTTACTTAGGCTGCGCTACAATACTGCTAACAGGTCTGTGTTCTCTTCAGGTGGCCTGTCCATATCAAACAATTTGTGTTATTGGCGTTGCTGCACTCTTCCTGTTATCACAACTCTTTCACTACTTTTTCCAGTGTTCAACTAGTTCTCTTTTGTTGTTCTTCATCTTAGCTTCACATCTCTCTTCTGCTTCCAACCTCGTTTTTAATGTCTTTCATAATCAACACAGAAGGAGCAACAAGCCTGTCATTTGTTTTTGTGCCTGTGTACATTATTACCTTCCCATCCTATTAAGCCCCTTCTTTCTATGAAATTTAATTTAGCTGCTGCAGCTGTAGTCATTCTTATTGCTTAAAATAAATATATTAAGAGGTGGGGAAAATGGTCAGGTATTCAAGGGAAGTGCTTGAAATTCTGATTCTGCTGACATTTGCAGTGCTCTGTATGAGGATTGCGCTGTTGTAATAACTTTCTGCAGGACAAAATGACCTAAGAGACTATTTCAGTCTCTAATTTCTATAATTAAATGAACATGTCTGGAAACACTGAGATAGAACTTGAAGTTCCCATTGCATTTTTCAAAAGGAATAGGAGATAATCTGAGTGTCTTAAGCTATGTTACAGTCACAGCATCAGGACTGGAGATGAGCCAGCACTTAGGTCTGTGTGGCAGCTGCCACTACGCAAGCAAGTTAACTTAATGCTCAAGTGGGATGATGTTTATGAGAACAACTTTCAAGGACTATTGAGACTTTCATAAAACTATTGAGATGCTTCAAGTAATGCACATACCTAAATGTTTACAAGCGCAAAGTTTCATGTTGAATGTAAGTGGCCTGAGTATAGCTTTACAGCAACATTGGTATGGAGGAGATATTTGGGATATTAATTCTGTATTTGTGCAGATAAAGCCAAGATTATTTTGGTATCATCAATCAAATAAATAATTAAGAAATAATATATCATAGTTTTTCCCTACAGAATCACTGCACAATGCTGAACTTATACAGAAGTGTATTCTTTAAAACAACACTTGAAGAGTAAAGAGACTTTCAATTGGTAGGATATAGATTCATGTCAATGACTCTTGAATAAAAGGCTTCATGAGCAAATATAGCATTGATGTAGCTTTCATATACGTTCATTAGAGTTCTATCATTTATGCTCAGATTGGCTTTCTGATATCTACTCCTATCTCTCCATTTGGAAGCTTTGCTCTTACCTCTTACTCTTGTGCAAACTGCTACCCTCTCTCACTCTGATGATAATAGAGAAGATCTGGGGCATGACTAGACTGCTGTGTTCTATGGCTTTCAGTGATCAGCCTCATGATGTGGGATAAAGTGCAAGAAAACCCCCAATTTACATAGTAGTTGTGTGGGCCTCTCTGTTTCTGTCTTAAACATAGAGCATACAGTGCAAACAATTTTTTTTCCTCTGTTCTTCTTTTTAAGTACAAGTTGAGTTGTGTTGGGAATTTGGGGATGTGGCATCCTGCATGCATCAAGGGTTAAAACAAATTGTTGCTTTTTAATGTTGAAGGAAAAAGCAGATATAAAAATGTGGGGAAAGAAGTGATATGCTCCAGATAGCCATCCAAATGATACATTTAGAGAATTATTATATTTGAAGCTTAGGGTGACAAAGTAGAGAAAGATATTTCACACTGCCCTGTTGCATGTGGGGCAGTGTAATCCATCAATACTTTGATAAGCTTCACCAGTTTTTGGAGACTGCTGTGTGATGATCTCATGAGCTGAATCAATTTAGGCATTCCAAACAAATGTCCTTTAAAATGCCCAAATGAGGTACATGAAGAAATGATTGTTATGTTTGTGTCTAGAGATCAATGCATTTTTCTTCATTTGTGTTATGCTGTGACACTGCTGCAGCTTCTGGAGTTGCATTTCAATAGGACTTGCTGTTGATTTATTTTTAATTTGATCTTAATCAGCTCTGTGTTTCTATCCCCTTTCTTTTTGTCATTTTATTTACTTAAGTACCAGCACAGTTCCTCAATAAGTGGCTTGGAAAAAGAAAGCTCACATTGTCTGGCTTCAGTAAGCATCAGCTGTATTACCACATGCACATCTATCAAGATTAGCTACTTTTCCAGTACATAAAATCCATTTATATAAGAAGAAAATCAAATAAACACCACTGTGTTTTCTTAAAATCTCTAGTGTCCATGCCTTTGTTTGGCCACATAAAAATGATTTCTGGGAATTTAACAGCGCAAAGTTTAGCTTTAACATAATGTTATGTTAAAGTCTCGAGTGAACTGAATAAAAAACTGGACCTGTCAATATTGTATCTGAAAAGAGAAAATAGGTGAGGTTGCCTTTCATTTGAACGATGTGAATTTAAGTAAATGTTTTGTTATTTCAATATAATTTTACATCTGATACCAGACACTTGCCCAGCTCTCTCATGAATGAAAACACGTTAATCTCCTCTCTTTGTCCGGGAACATGGGTGTGAAGCAGTGTCCCATTTGGATCACAGCCACCACTCATTTATATATTCCTCCAAAGGCTGGTGGTCACCCAGAGACCCTCAGGAGGCAAGTCAGTGATCAATCACAGTCCAAAAGTATAAACTTAACAGGGAATACAGCCAGATAGATACAGAGTTAAGAGCAAACTCAGGTGCAAGAAGTCCGGGAGCTGTGTCAGACTTGTGTCTGGAAACCATGCATTTCACCTGGCTTGTGATGGACACGTGTCCAGCCCTCACCTTGTGGATGGCTGTGGAGCTGAGTTGAGGCGAGTGCAGAGAGGCCAGGGCCACGGCTGAAACCACAGGCATCTCTGCAGGGGAGATATGGCAACATAATAGGGTCTCCTTTCAAACAAAGAGTTTTGGCTGCAGCGCCCTGCTTGCTCCCTTCTCTGAACCCGTGTACTGAGTAGGGTGACCTCAGGGCAAGACCCTACACATACAGCTGAGAGGGGTAGCCTGTTCCTTCCTCAGGCTCTTACACCTGGCAAATATTGACAGAAGGACTGTAAGTCTAAGGTCTCACTAGCCATCTCTATCCAGGGGAACTCTCCCTACCCCACCCCTATTTCTCTCCTGGCTCCTTTCCATTAACCCTTTCAGTGCCCAGGATCCTGCCAGCTTGTGCTTCCAGCAGGGTGGCTGATCAGGTTTCTGGAGTCTCTCATAAAACAACAACTGTCTATGCCAGTGGTAAATTTTCTGCTCCCCATCAGTTTTCACAGGACAGCCTCAGGGAAGGTTGCAGCACCTTCCCAAGAAATAAGTGTTACGGCTTCTTATGTTTTATTTACTTTGGATGTATTCATTCGGTGCATGAGAAAAGTTCCTAATAAAGTGTGAAGATGTTTTCGGAGAGGAAACCTAGTGCCAAGGTAGGCTTTTAAGGCTAAAGAATACTGTAAATAAGATTTATTTTTGGGTGGTTTCTGATCATCTGTTCATAACTATTATACCTGGATCACAGAATTGGCAGTTTTGTATAGTCAGGTCTTTGGATAGCATACTCATTATCTGAAGGTAAAAGATATGAGGGGAATAATGAATGAAGTATTTATTTTTTGCACTTTTTTGCTCTGGCTGATTATATTCCTTTATTGCATATAGATCCTTTCTAAAGTTAACAAGGGTTTCTAAGTGAATTCCCTGTTATCAACAGGAAAGGACTAAATTTTAAGCTGTTTCCTTATATTTATGGGTATCTGTAGCTCAAGCAAACATAGTATGAATACATGGGTTTTTTTGTGCTTGTGTTTTCATAATTTAATCCATAAATAAATAACATTTGATTCTCTAGTCCTCATTTCCCAATCCACCAATATCCTTTGTTTCCCAGTGGAAGTTAATGACATTCACTTTGGTATGTTCTTTTTTGGGGTGTTATTGCTACATGAGAACTAAGATATGAGAATGTGTGTGGGGAGAGGAATGACAGTCACCAAAACTGGGAAATGGTCCTGGAGCCCATAAAGTAGACATAGGTTATGTCAATATCACACCATGGGTCACAGTTGAAGGCATTTCCCAGAAAATAGTCTGAAATAATTCTATTCAGATCAGCTGCAGTGCTGGGGAGGCATGAGAGGGGCTTATTTGGTATTTTCAGGGCAAATCCTCTCCATGTTTCCTAAGAAGGATTCAATTTTTGGAAACTTTTCCTAGAGAAGGCAAATGAAGAAATATACATGTCAGTGAAAGATGGTCTATGGGGTACACCTGATTCAGAAGATTTGTTTAAAGAGGAAAGGGGTTCCTTCTTCAGTGAACGTTAACCAAGTGTGAGCAAGGTATTGAATGTGTTGTGAGCACTATTGTCATGATTCTTTAGCCAGTAATGTGGATTTGAAGAAGGACCAGAGAGATAGAGTTTTTCAAGTTAGAGCCAAAGAATGCTATGCTGTCTTCTGTGAAAGTAAATTTCTGCAGTGTACTATGTTTGGCTCTAATTAGGGTTGTAAATTCTTCATTCTTCACAAAGTTCACATACAGATTTTTTAAAAATACCTCTCATTTTTATGAGTGCTTTGTCACAGGGAAAAGTTGAAGACATTGCAAATGCTTGAACTACTCCTTTGGAGTAGCTGATTAAGGTGAAATATCTAAGGAATGTTAATCCTTTTAGTTTTAGTCATGTTTACAAGTAGCCATTTTAAAGTGGTGTAATATAAAAATTCAGGTATCACTAAACATGTTATATGTGTGGAGGATGTAGAGTGATCTATCAAGTCTTTTACCCAGTGTCCTCTTCAGCTCTCATCATTGCATGACTTTTCCAGGCTTGCAATATTTCACAAATGCAGTAGGTTCCTTCAGGAAGCCTTGCAAACCACAGGCAGTGTAATCTGGCACTATCCTTGTAGGCTTTTGTTTACTCTGCATGTCCACTAATAAATCCTCAGCAAGCTTTTGTTTACAGTTTGAGGAAAGCTGGTTTGTGAAGATAGCAGGACCACACAATTAATGGTACTGCTGTCCTTTTTAACTGCAGTCTGGAGCAATCCATGTCAAGCCTCCTTGAAGGATGGTGGACTGCAAAATGTAGCCGTAAAAAGACAGTACTTGAACATTTAAGAAGTCAAAGATTTAAAGAAGCAACCAAAATTGATCAGAACTTGATCTAATGGGTCTGAAAACAGACGCAAAGAAGCTTCAGGCACTTTGACTGGAAAGGTACATTGCACAGTGCAGTTGCTGTCTTTTATCTTTGGCAAGTGGAAAGCTCTTTTATGTTTCTGGAAAGCAATGTTCATATGTGCGTCCAGGATTATGGCCACTCTCTGAATTGCTGCCTGGAGAGAGATACCTGCACCTTGGAAAAGAGACATGAGTAATCTTTTTCCTACTTTCTTGGCCTGCAGTGATACAGGATCCCTAATGGCTGGAGTAGTTTACTTTGAGTAATTACTTCAATTTCACCAGTGTACGAGGACAACACCAAAATTTCTTTGAATTCTTTGGCTTAAATGAAAATAAATGAAAGGAAATCAACTTAAAGTGGTAGGGTTATGTTCAATCTGAAACACTTGCTCCTCTTATGCTGCTGAAGTTAAAATGCAGGTATGAACACAGTGGGTGATACTGCCTGGTTTAGATAGTCTCCTGAAGAAGCCATGTTTTTTTGCGCTGGTATTGAAATATCCATGGTATTATACTCCTTGCTATCCATGTATCTATTTACATTACTTTTCACTGTGTCTCAGATTGTCTGTCTTGATGTAATATTTAAGGTAGATTATTAGGCAGAGGCTCATAATATCGGGGTACCCATTTTTTCTTGAAGGTTTTGGTTTTTTTTTTACTTAAAAATGAAATCCACTGAGTAGTATTCATCACACCTAGATTTTGCAATGTAGGCACCCTGACTGTCTTGAAATGCGTGTCGAGAAATAGGTATTCTTAGAAGGCAGTTCATTTGGCCTGTATGGGTGCTTACTTCGGGAAGTGATTCATGCTTTAAAAGTTCCTGGTTTTTTTTTTTTAATGGATCGTAAAAGACTTTATATGACTAACTTAGACCAGCAGTTCATACTTCTAAGTGATAGATATCTAAAGTCCTATCAATCTTACTTTAAAGCTCCTCTATGTGCATGGAAAACAGCACAGGACTGGAGTCAAGGGTTAGTTTCAGTATTATTTTGCTGAATTTGATTAAGTTTTTCCATGTGTGTATTAATGATAACATAATAATCATCAGGTAAAAGTATTGTGTCTTGGGTCCTCTGCAGGTACAAAGGGTGTAAATGTTAGTAATAGAAATTTTATTTGGTAAAATTGTAGACAAACTCTGAATGTAATTGTGTATAATATGTTTATTAAAATCCCATATATAAAAAGGTAGAACACAGGGAAAAAACACATACATACAGTTGTGGCCTAGACTAAACCCCAAGATTGGCAGTTTGAAAATTGAAAAGTCAATAGTAGAATAAAAAATTTCTCCAATAATGATATGTTTGTAGTTATTTTTGTGCTTAGATCATCTTCAAGGGAAGCTGGATTTGGACCTGAGGTCCTCCTTTCGGTGATGATTAAAATAATCAGTCTTTTTTTTTTTTATAAGCTCTGTTCACCATTTCTTGTGCATAGCAACTCTCCAATAACTTCCTCCAAAGTTTCAGAGGTCACTGAGAGATGAAGTAACTTTGTACACTGCAATCTGGTGCTTTATATTTCCAGACTGATTTTGCCGCCATAACACTACAAAATCATACAGGTCCCTTGATTACCTATAAAGCATCAGCCAGAGAAGGTGGCTGATATTTTGCCAATATAAATTCAATTATTCACTTAGTTTTTAATATATCAGTAAGAAAGATATACTTCTATTCATAGGGAACCATTCTAAGCTATTCTTCAGGAAAATAAATGTATGCACACTGCCTTTCAACTACTCTACAATTGCATTTATTACATTTCAAGGAGAAGACATTTGGCACTTAATATGCAAAAAGATTTTGTCTGAATTATGTCACGTTTATTACAACAGTATTATAACATTCTTCTTCAGTTCTGCAAAGCAGATTCACAGTGTAATTTGGTGGTGGAACTTCTGGCAGCAGCTCACATTCAGTGTTTTTCCTCTTCCTTTCCTGATGTTTCTCACACCCCAGTGTTGAAAGACAGGTTGTGAAAGTTGATCGGTGGGGTACGCCTATGTTTAGCAGGGAAATGGGATTCCTTCTTCACTGCACATTCTGTAATTACTTACGTAGGCACAAAATATGAGTGTGCATTGGCTTAGTGGCATGTTAGCACGTTGTTCATATGTAACATGAATTGATGTGTGAGATTGGCCTGTACTAATTGAACTGATAACATAATTGGAACAGGAGTGAATTGTTTGCATTACCTGCATTTGGTATTTAAGTAGATTTGCTCTGAATACTTTGGATAGACAATTTTCAAGCAGTGTGCTGTTTGTCGACTTGTCAGTTTTAAATACTCACTTTCCAGGGCTTGCAGATTAATGATGAGGTTGAATTTTGCTGTTTAATTAGATGACTGAAGCCTTTTAACAAATGAGTAATTTTTTCTAGATAATGTATTTTGGGTATGAATTTTTTAAGATTTGGGGATTTTTTTCTGAGAAATTATCATTTTAATATTCGTGCATAATGCATATTATAAGTACAAACTCAGTAATTCAAGCTGTGCTCTAGATAAAGCATTTTGTGGATCTTTTTCCATCATTCAGATTTAATTAATATACCTACATCTTGATAATGATTGTGTATGTCAAAAATCCATTAGATATTTTTGCAAGTGATATGCTCATGAAGCTCTTCTTTTTGTGTTACAGAGTATCTGGAAAATAGATACTAAGTCCTTAAACACTGACATGAAATAACCATCTCAGTATGGCTCTGTAAAATGTGTCAGATGGAACAAGTAATTAGTAAGTGGCATGAACAAAGAGAAATCACTCCTAGTTAAGTAGAATATTGTAAATAATGGATTTTATTCAAACAAGCAAGGATCTGAATTACTATAAATATCAATTATTCATTTAGTTTAATATTTTATTGCATCCCTCATAAACATTTACATTAGAACATCAGTAAGCATACCTTAGAGATTCAGACTAAGCAAACAAGCTCCCCTCCTGCTTCCTAGGCTTACAGTCTGATTGTCCATCACGATGTAAGCTCAGGATGAAATGAACTGAAAATCATGCCACTTGCCAAAACTCCAGGTAGTGCCAAGCTGCTCCATCATGCAGGGAGCCAGAGGAGTATCTGAAACTACAATGACTTTCTTGGAGTGAGATGCCAGGTATAATAGTCCCATTTAGATGGCATGTTTGTCAAGTGGTGAAGCAGCATGAACTGAGTCATGGAAACACCTGTATATGATGGCTTCAAAGAGTCAGACTGCAAGACTACTGACTTACAAGAGTTCTGATATCAGAGAAAAGTGCCTGACTGACAGTGCAGGTCTCTGATGTCTTCTTCTCATTTAGGGCAAAAGGGTCTAGAGTTAGATGAAGCCCTTGCACAGGAACTCTGTGGATGGGTGAAATGTCCCTGGAAAGCTGCTAGGAAGAAATGCTCCACCAACTTTTATACTTGATTTCCTACCCTTGCCTGAGCACTAGTTGATTGAGAGGATTGACTCTGAGGATATGCAGGTGGTTCACTTTTTGTGGCTTCATGTTGTCAGCATTTTCACTACTATGTCTACATTGCAGGTTGCCTCTCAGACTAGAAATACCCAAGGCAGTTTAATATAGCCTTGCTTAGTACTGCAAGTCACCTAGTCATGACAGAATGGACTTCCACGAAGCCTGATTTATTCTGCTTGTTATTTAAGACTAGTTAGAGTATTTCTGAACAGTAATTCAATCAGCTTGCTGTGAAGATATACTGCCAACCAGGGTATTATGTCATGGCTATTGTCATAGCCATGATGTGTAATGCCTACATACATGCTCTAAGAAAAAGGGACTTAAGCAGTAAATTGCTATCCCGTGGGTTATTAAACAGGTACCATGTATGAACAGGCTTTCACCAGTACCAAGTAGGACTAGAATTTAGGTAATGCTGAAAACCATACTCAACTTCAATTAAACTCTTCCTTAATTAATTTGGATCACTTCTATGGGAATGTAATTTCTAATTTTAATACTGCCTTATTTAGTTTGTTGGGGTTTTTTTCAAGTTTTCAGACTATTAATTTGTGTTTCAATTCATGTGATACAGTGCAAAATAAAAATAAATAGAATTGAAAGAGCAGCTGTTTTGAGTGAAATCCTGGACCAAACACCCTGAGAATAAGAGAGTGCAAGCTCCTGGCAGTCTAACAGAATGACGTTACCATAAAGTGCTTATTCCAGAAGAATTAGTTATCTGGACAAGCTACTTGATGCTTCACTGTTTGACTTCTGTGAATGAGGGCCAGAGTTTCATATAGTGTTCGGGAGCCTGAAATTGCTTTAAGGTATTTTGGGATATTCGGCAAGGTTTTGAAATGTGTATTTTCAGGCACCTAACTCTCATGGAAAACCTCAACCTGAAGATTTTTGAAAATGTCAAGGGTATCTTCATAAGGTTTTCATGCCCTTTGCAGCATACTCAGAAAGAGATTTAATTTTCCATCAGAATTATCGGTGCATATGGGAGCACAGTAAACTTTAAAAAACATCTTCACCCTGAAGACAAACTTCAGTGGAGCTCTTGATTGACACCAGTCAGATAGCAAAGAGATCTGGACTGTGCACCTAACCTACCCCCTGCTTCTCTGGGTGAGCATGAGAAGCCAACTAGGCCAACACTGTTGCGAGAAGCCAACTAGGCCAACCCTGTTGCAAGAAGCCAAAAGATTTTGAATGTCTTCTCTTCCAGACTTTTGGATTTATCTGATTAACTCATTTCATCTAATTCTGAGGATTTTGAGATATTAATTTGCAGCTCATAAGCTCTATGGCATGTGTAATGATCATGGCTGCATGTTTAAGTATCATCATTTGGCAATGGTTTATCATGACACAGAAAGTTCTCCATCATAGTCACAAGAAAAGTGAGTCTATTCTGAAAATCAGCTCTTTCACCTAATTCACAAGATATCAGATGTCAATTGGACATACAATAATTAAATTCACTGTAAAAGCTCTTGTCTGAGATGTGTTTTCCCTCCTGGGATTAATTTTGTCATTATTCTATTTGAACGAGACAAAATGTCCTTTGTGTAACATTTTATAATTCAGTTATTTTAAAAGGCTCTAGTGGAACATTGCAGTGCCAGTATTTCATAGGAACAATGATATCTGAACGTCTGAAAATAGTGAAGATTTCATGGAAATGAAAATGGCATTGAAATTCTGAATTTTTGAAAACTGGGGCAAGTGGACACTGGCACTCTGTGAGTGCCTGAGTATGCGGAGATACACTTCCCAGGGGCATTTTCATACTAAAACCTACCACGTGGTGAATAAAGAATAATTGGGTGCTTCTCTTTTCAAGACAATACCCAAATGCCACTCAGTAATTTGCGTCAGCCAGCCAGGTCTAAGGAAATCTTTGTCATAGGAAGTCTCACCTGCAGTTATTTTACTATCTATCTCCTGTAAAATTCCTCCAAACCTAAAGTCTATACAAAAGGCAAGTGTCTTACCTCACAGGAGGTGCACTGACAGGTTGTTACTGTCCCTGCAGCACAATGAAATGTGTTTTCTCCCCTTGAAGAAATGTTCCCTGGATATAGCACTATGCCATGCTTGAGAAGGAGGAATGAAAGAGTCAGAAAATCTGACTGTAATAGTGAGGAAGAGAAAGGAAAGCAAGGCACCTCACTTCAAAATGGGAAGTGGCAGGAAGATGGATGAACTGAGGAAGATGAATTTGGGAAGGGAAATGAGTTCTTTCAAGATGAGCAACCATGCTTTCCCTTTCATCTTGCTCAATGACTTCCTAAGGCTCACGCTTCCCAAGCTCAGGTGACAGATGACGCAGCCTGTGCATGCACTTCTGGCTGGAGGGGCAAGAAGGAGTGCTCGGCATGGGGAAAGGCTGCAAAACAGCACCTCTGTGTCCCTGCAATGGCTAGTGAGGAGGTGAAGCCTCACTTTCACCAAAATTGGTCACATCAGCTCTTTATCTGTAGTGGTTCTGCTGCAGGTATGAACAGAAGTTAAGAATGTGTTGATCAAAGATGATCAACAGCCTCCACTGGTCCTTAACTGTATCAAGCTGGAAGAGCAGAAGTGAGAGCAAGGACTTCACTTCAGCAAGATTCTGAGGCATTTATCTGAATCCAAGCATTCAGCAGCATGCTTATAGTGGATTCATTACCGAAGAATCCCTGAGAGTTAGGTCTGCCTTCCCAATGCTGTGTCTTTTTAGGTGAAAGTGGAGAACAACCTTCTATTCTCTTTGATGTTCTCTTAAAACATACTTCAGAAGTGACAGTTCTTATTTCCTTTGTAAGGTTATTCAGTAAATTTAGTTGCTTGTGAGGCAAGCTGAAATTCTTCCATGGTGAAAGCTCTTCTACATGTGCCAAGTATTAATATTTTGAAAGTATAAACTCTATTTTGTATAAAACAAGGCTCTTGTGCATAATTGTATTAATTTTGGCACTATAGGTTCAAGGGCAAGCATGCCAACTCCTTATTCCTGGAATAATAAAAATAAAATATGTGATTTCTTAAGATTCTGGTTTCAGTATATATTTTGAGGACCCCATCTTAAGCTAACAAGATGATGTAAGCTGTTTTTGTCTCTTCCTCAGCAGATGTGCCTCAGGGCAAAGGTTGGTGTTCAAACAATGATTTTATGTTTTTAAAACAAAGTTGATTGTAACATGAACTGCCTAATCTTAAGAAGCTTTAACAGGATGTTTGGTAAAAGTCAAAAACATTAACTTACAACCAATGCCTCTGATGATAACCCAAAGAGACTCAGTCAAGAGCACATCCATAGTAGCTTTACAAGCCCTAAAATTGCTTAACTTAAATTAATTTTAAGCTCAACTGAAGTTTAAAATTACTGAAGCTGGTTAATGCTACTCTCTCTAATGCCTGTATGGCACTGGCATTATGCTTTTAATACTGAAGCTCCTTTTACCTAGAGTGTAACCATGTAAGAATGAGAAAAGGCCCTTCTAAGTAAAAGAAATAAAAGATTACCAGTGTTTCACTCCTGCAAATCATCCATTTTTTTTTCTCCTGTTTCTAGTTAATCTGATAAAAGGCAATCGGTATTTGCCTTTTGTGCTAGTTCCAGAAAACTAACTAGGAGCTGCAATGCATAATGGCATTGGGTGTAAAGTTGGAGCTGACACTATTTTTCGTGCTCTGTCCTCAATATAGTTAGTCCAGCTGAAGGTTTAATCAGTGCTGTTAGGCATCTTGGTCTGTTGTAATGTTTGTCACACTGTAGCTCTACTAGCCACAATTTTTTTGTTCTTTGAAGTCTTTAAAGACTATTTTCAGAGGCATTATGAATTTATTTTTTTCTCAGATAGGTAAAAAGTTAAATGAAAGAAATTCAATTATAATTTTAGGGTGTCAGAGATTTTTCTGATTTTTTTTTTTTTTTTAGTAAACCATTGTGTGTGTGTGTGTGTGCGTATCTTACAATGTAAGATGGCATGGTGGTCAGGTTTTATCAGGAGTTTTTAGAATGACTCATTCAGCACATGCTGATAAACCCCAGATATCCCATTACAACGCTGTGTAATCTCTTGTAAGCCCCTCAAAGTACCCCCTCAGTATGAGTGCACACATACACATGCACCCCACCTCCACTGAAGCAGATGCACTGGGGAAGTTTAGCTAACAGCCCTTCTTCCCTCATGCTGCTGCTTATACCTATGAATCTGGTAACTTGCTAAATCTTATGAGAGGAGCTCAGAAGGTTTAACACATTTTTTTCCCCCTTCAGGGTAATGGAGAGCTACAGGTGATCATATGTCCTCAACATCAGGATAAAAAATTCTCTCTCTTTTCCAACATCTCAACAGCTCTGCTTTTCCTAGGATTAGGGGGTGAAAGTGGCAACAATAATGCAGCTGACATTTATGATAGTGCCACATGCTGTCACTTAGAATCAGATGTACTATAGGATTAGTAGTAAAAGTTGTAAAAATGCCAGGAGCCTCCAATGTATTGGGCCTGACTCCTTATTTTCTTATGCCAGTGTTAATTCATTGACATCTGTATGCCCAGCATGCAGGGACTTGTACAAGTCCCAAGGCAGACATAGGCAAGTATATCTTATGTCACTGCCCACTGGTTGTTGTCAGAAGTGTGTCACTTTGGTGACAAGCTCTGGTATCTCTTCAGGGTTCTTTTTTTTTTGTGTCTGTTTTGTGCTTTTTTCTTTGTTGTCTGAAAAGTGATTAAATCAGTTCTGAGTACTAGCAGGCTTTCTGTCATCCACCCATCTAACAGAAAATCAAGCTATTCAGATGTTCAGTCTCTTCAGCTGGAACTTCGCATAGAAAGGCATTTATAAGCTCTCATGATTAAACCTAAGCCTGAAAAAAATTCTTAGTGATGTATAGGATGTTATCTGAAGTTTATCAGAATTTTCTTCCCTTTCTCTCTCTATTTTTTTCTCTAGATATCTGAATATAACAAGTATGGTGTGATAAAGGACACTGGGCATTCAGCTCGACACTGTAGAAACCTCCAATCGCTGTGAAGAATTTCAGCTGAGTCTGAAGGAATCACAGTTGGTGAAGACCCAGTCAACCTTTCTGATTTGGCTAAGTAACGGCAACTTCTACCTTGTGTTTTCCAGCATCCCTTAGGGCCTTCTGGATTAGGTAGGATGCAGCACTAGGGAAAACAGCTTCAGTAGGGACAACATAATCCTAAGGCACAACTGGTAGCTCTTTAAATTGCATGTAGAGTGTGAAAAGTGATCTGGAAAAGAGCAGATTTTTATTTAACAATCCTTGTCCTTTGGTATGGTGTGAGGGAGAGAGAAGAAACTAATCTAGTTCTTCTTGTGCATTGTGCATTGTCAACACTGTTTAATATGTTCCAGTCAACTGCACCAATAATAAGGAGCTGAAGTTTTCGTTATACATGGGTAGAAGAAAATATAATTTGAAGCCAATGGAGCTGCACAGGTATAAATAAGGAGTTACCTTGGTCTGCAGCTCTCTTTGTTGAGGATGTTCAGTGAAATGAAGGAAGTTCAGCTCCACTCTCAGAATCCAGCATGGATTTGAAAAGCTTTGCAAGTTGATGGAAAAGCCATAATTAGACTGAATGCGTTTGATATGGAATTGGGAAGATGATAAAAAATAGCAATTTTTGGAGAGCAGAACTGCAGTTTAATAATTGGGAGTATGCTGTAAAAGACTGGGATCTTTGGTTATAATAAAGAAAGTAATTGACTGCAGATGGGGAGATCTGGACAATATGCATATGTTGGCAGTAGCAGCTTTTAGATTCAGGGGTGCAGTGTTTGGGACTGTGCAGTGTAGTTATTCAAGTTTATAAGCACACTTTTATTAGCATGTAATTTGAATGCCAAAGGCATAAGCCACACTGCGTTTAACCAAACCAAACAAAACTTTATTTGCCAAGAAGATTTGAAAGAGGCTTTTAAAAACATTCCCCATTATAGCACGTGCTTTTCTTACTTTCTTGAAATATTTTTTTTCTCAGAAAATAAAATTTCTTTCTCTTTTATTTCACAGGCTTCTCTCTGTGCACTGGAGTGGCTTAGTTCAAGTCGTTTGGTCTCAATTGGTGGCATTTCTTGGTAAGCCAAAACACCTCTTCTCCTTTTATCCTCCCTGTTCCCTTACTTCTCTCTCACTTTTAGAATTGTATCTATCTGTGGGGGGCAGAAACAACATGACTTCAGGCAGAATGTCTATTTATTTTGTGCACTGTAGAAGTCATCAATGAGACCTCACTACAGATTTCTAAATCCTCACTCAAAATGCAGTTTTAGGGTTTTTTTCTTTGGAAAGAATAGGAGCTTGGTCTCTGTCACTGCTAGTGACTGACAAAAACATCAGGAATGAAAACAGGAATGAGAAAATGACATTTTTGTAGAGAAGAATGGAAGACAACTGGGTGTAATTACCCTCGGTGCCTTGCTGGCAATTTTTAATACATAGTTTTATGAGTTATTATCACATGAACTGGTTATCTTTTCTTTTGCATATTTCAGCTGAAAACATTTTACATGTTCCCCTGTACTAATGGAAAAGACTGCACAAGCAGAGAGGCAAATTTTGGCTGATGCCTAATGTTGAGTGTATAGAAAGTAAAAAATAAATACATTGCACTCAACATCTGGATTGGCTTCAGCAGAGTTGAAAGGGGTCCAAAATGTTTATAATCTTGTGTGCTGAGTAAAAATTACATGGAAGGCATCTTGGAAATGAATATTCTGTGAGGAAAGTATTTTTTGGCATTCATATACCTTTATTTCTTCAGCAGAATATTACTTTGAAGTTGCGGGAGATAAGGAATTTTTAGAATTTTCTCCGATCTTATTCTGAATGTTTAATATTCCTAAACACCATTATAGGAGGGAAATAAAATGCTAAAGAATATTAAAGAACTGTTAAGATAAATTATTTAAAAGACCTGCCATAAATTACTCATTCATACAAATATAAACAAATAGCTTTATAACAGCTGTGTAAATTATCTGAAACAGCTGGACCAGCTACAGAAGATTAGATTTGCCATCAGGTACCTAATCTGACATGAACTATATTGTCTTCCTTAATTCCAGTCGTGTGAGTGTCTTGTTATGCTGCCCTCATTCTCTGGTGTTGTCTCAGCATTTGTTATGCTACCACAGTGCAAAATAGGATGTCAAATAAGCAAAGAAAGTTTCTCAAGGCAGGTGATTTATCTATTAGCTATTGGCCAAATCAAAGAGTTTCTGATAGAACTATAGACATTTTTTGTTTTTCAATATGCACCCTTTTTCATCAGTAAGGAGTAATCTTCAATATCTATATTGTCCCATCCAGAATTTGAGATCCACAGAGCTTGAAAGAGCAAACTGTTAGGAAGGAGCTGTGCAAAGGCAACAGCTTCTACCTATGTAACGGAGCCTGGTTCTGATTGAGTGGCAAACCACAAAAAATCAATAGTTTTCTTTAATTGAGGTTCTCTTGTGGTCAGGAATATACAGACTTGATAACTTTCTAAACTATGTGTCTGGCCACAGCCAGCAGTGGCAGCAATTAAACACAATCCACAGCTGTTAGTTAATCTCTATTTATTCCCTTGCCTAGGTGTCCATGAGCTAAAATTTGGTGAAGCAGGTATGCTTGAGGATGAAGTATGTAAAGCATGTCAGCATGACTCTTTTCCCAACATTTTCCCAGCAGTAGCAATTACCAGCTTTGCTGGGTTGTGAAGCTGTTAACTTTGTTAACTTCAGAATTACCAGTGCTAGTTTGGATTTCTGTGTGGAACAAACTTTGTATTTATATAAAACTTCACAGCTCTTTGGCTTCAGGACCATTGTATTGAAATCTCTGTTTTCTCTAACTCAGAGATACTTGAAAAAATATTATACTCTCTCTTCTGTGAGTGGGAGAAAGAGGAAAATGAGGTTGACTGAGGTTGAATAAAATGCTCAGGCAACTTATGAAGCCACAAATTCAGTCTTTAATTTGGTGTTTTGTGGGAAAACTGAAGACCACAATCAACACATACCCAACCTAAAAAGCCAGTTAAATCAGCACAGAAATCTAGCAGAGATCAGAGTTCAACTGTCCTCCTCATGTCCAGCTGCAACATCTGAAACCTCAGGTATTGCTTGTGTTTCCTAAGGCTAGGACAGATCGTCTTCTGAACTCTAATAGAGGGTGCCTTTATAGGCACGTAGCTATTGACCTGGCTTCAGATATGGCTCACACGGGCCATTTCTGGCTGGTAGGTATAGACAAAGCAGAGCTTGTTCTCTCCATGGCTTCTATAGAAGCTATAGACTTCTATAGCAATTACTTTACTACCACTGTGCAGCCCAATGAGAAGAGACATCCATGAGGTATTTTTTCCATCTTGATTTCTGATAGATTCCCTGCAGCCTCAGTTTAGCCAATAATACCCTTGCAAAGCCTTGTTATTGATTTCCCTCTCTCTGATGGTTCTCACTAACAGTCATTAGGTTGATAGTCTGCAAAGTACTAGTATATTGAGGGTTAAACTTAAATATTGTATCTATTTAACTGTTTGCCTTTCAAATTTTGAGGAGAATTTTCTGTTATATTTCTCTGGCCAGAGAATGTCAAATAATTATAATCTGGTTTTATTTGAATCTAGATACTGAAAAAAATAGTCTGAAATTAAGGCAGTATGATTGGCAGGAGGAAAAGAGTAGTAAAAATAAACAGTATTTACTTTTTGTTCTTTAAAACCATTTTTGGTGGAAATGGTCTGAAGGGGGAATGAATATGTGTTTCCATATTTGCAGTAGCACAGTTAACTCTTCAAAATTTTTTATGTGCATATACATATGTGTGTATAAATATATTTATATACCCACATTTATTACATACTGACTTGTGAACTTTTAACGGTATTGGTTCAGGCTATGTTGAAGTGTGTGCATGTGTGTGTATGTATGCCCATGCTGGGACATATTGAGGAACTGGGAATGTGTTAGTTGTTTTACTTGCCTGAAGCATGACTGACAGCACTGTTGTTTTTCTCACTGGTAGCAAGGTCAGTGGGCTGCATGACCAAATTAAATATACTTTGTGGGAACTGCAACAGTTCAGTTTGCAGTAATCTGTGAGCAGAGTGGGGCTTGCCCAGAATACCCAGGGCCACAGTATCACTCTTTGTAATCAAGTGCTGCTGGCTGTGTCTTCCTTTTCTCCGGCCCTGAAAATGAAAATAGTAAATACAGAGTTTGCTTGCTCTGCTTTTCACTTTCTTTCTGTCTATGAAGTTATAAATTGGCTAACTGACACAGAGCTGCACAGCTTGGCTACCACTGGAATTGCCTATTAGAACATGCACCTTGCTGTAGCATTCACTGGGAACATCGTCAGTAGTAGTAAAGCTACTGCACTATATACATATACGTAGGTATATATGCACACATATTGCAGTATTTGATGCCATCAGAGGTCTTCTGTCTATTCACAAACCTTCAGGAAGTTTGGCTGAATAATGCCTGAAATATCCACTGATTGTGATACAGTGCACTCTGATAGTGTCAGGTTTTAATTACACACATTTAAGGCCAGGGGAAGAAGGTTTTGGAGCTACATTTTGAAACCAGCAAACTTTGTCTTGGGAAAGCAGCTAAATCAATAAGAGTCCAGTGCAAACTCTCCCGAATTCAGAAAGGATCCCACAGAATTCAGTATTCTTTGGATCTCTGCCTAGTTACAGAGTTTCTTAAATAGCTCTAAACTTACTACAGGGACTGTTTACAAATCAGAAATACTGTGATTTAGTTAGTTAACTAAGGCAGCTGGCAAAATTTTGAAGGGTGACCATACATATGGTTTTATTTATAAAAAAGAAATGATTTATTGAACTATATTACTTTCTTTTTTAGAACATCTACTTTATAAAACTTTGTAAGGGAAAATGTCAAGATTGGTTATCTTTGACCAAATGAAAAGCAAGGAAGTTACTTAAAACAGATTTTTAGTGTTCTAAAGCATTCTAAAAGCAATTATTAGGAATTCACAAAGAAAGAGCACCTGATAATTAAACATAGCAAACAATGACACTTAACTCTCTGTTGCACATACATGTTAAAAATTCATCTTCTAAAATGCCCTTTTGTAAAGAAGCTCTGATTACAATAACTACAAAAATAGTTTATAGTTTGAAGCCTTAAATGTGTATTTAAATGACCAGTAAAGTGAAAGCATGATAAATGTTTTTTTTTCTAGTCTGGAAGCAGATCTTCAATAAAGACCTCTTCAATAACTTGCATACGGCTGGCTACTACCAGTGGTTGTGGAAGACAGCAGCAAATTTTGGGTAAAACATTTGCATAAAACTTGCTGAAGTCTCTTCTTGCATGAATTTCTCTTCTCCATTTAGTGGCAGCTGTCCCTATTCCAGTTCTTTCGTGTGTGCAAAGCTTGGATGCACACTTTTGACAAGAACTCAGTCATTTGCTTTCAAGAAGCAACTTCTCTGAATTTCCTCATCATGGGATCATTCAGCTAACAGCATCAGTGATTGCCATCAATCATTTCAGACACCTTCGTCAGAAAGAATTGTCCATTGGTGTTGCTTGCGTGAATTGATTTTCTTCTTCCTTTGGGCTCCTTCTTGTTAGGAGGACTGTGAAGCTCAACATGTACTTGTGAAATGCCTTAGGACTAATGGGTTTGAAAGGCTTTTTAAAATAACAGAGACATTAAGTGTTCTTTTTGCTAAACATTCTGTCACCATGTTCCAGAAGTTTCTAGACCACTATATGTTAGGGAAATTAAGTGAGTATAACAGTCAGGTGCCTTGGGACAATTAGGTTTGCTTTTACAGGGATAAGTATTTTTGCAAAATCTGTTAAAAACTTGGAAGCCTTAACCAATTAAACTTACAAAAATTTAATGAACTAACTGTGAACATTTTATTTCTGCATACTTTGGGATGACAGGCATAATAGTCACATCTTAGTTTGGGTTACAGGAGAATGCATTTTGAAACCAGTTAATAATAGGTAGCACTATGCAAGCTCAGCAGAGCACAGAGCCTGCTGAGCAAGCTGTCAAATATTTGCCATGGTGCACAGAACCATAGCATAGTCAAATGAAAAGGAAATATAGGCAGGCCCATAAAACTAAATGGGAACTTGATGAATCACCACCACTTGAAAGGCTGGTCCCCACTGGCTGCAGTAGACGGTTTGTTTTTCTTTTTTTTCCAAATTAAGCTAGTACATGAATGAATGTGAAACTCCATGCAGGTTGTATACACATGCCTTGGTTGCACTTGCAAATTGTCACTTGGACATGCATCAGTTTGGTTAGATCAGCAACACGGTTAAGCTTAGCAATGAGCTTGGAGATGAGACAAACTGGCATGGAAGTGTAGGGAAAGTTTCCGCAGCTGCTATACCACCCCTTTAAATAGGGAACATTGGTTTTGTGCACTTCTGCTCTGGCACCTTTCACTAACTTTGCTTGCACACAGAAATGCTTGATTAAAATAAGCTTGTTGGGTGGCATCTATAAAGCTTGATCTCAGCTGCTCTTGAGTGGCAATGTCTAACACATTATGAATAGTGAAGTTTTCAAATAATACCCAATTTTGCCTGTCTGGTTAGGTGTATAGCAAAATATGGAGGGTTTTCACCCCCAAAATATACATAAAAGCCTTGTTAAAAAAATAAGAGAGATTCCATGAAAATGTGATTACCATGGTTATAAAAACAAATTGGGTTTTTGCAGGTGCAAACAGTCTATACTGACCTAACTGACCATTTGTTCACGCAGATATTTCCACACAAATCTGTGGCAATTGCATGGAAAAATCTATGTTCAGTATGGTGCCCACATCTTAGAGATTCTGATCTTGAGTTATCAGGAGAAGCAAAAAGTTCAGTAAGTTTCAGAAAAGCCTTAAACTTTGTTATGAGAAATTATTTTTGTGAACAAGGTATCCTATGGCTGACCAGTAAAGGTTTATCCAGACCATCCTTGGTCCATTCTTAGAGAAGGACATATAGTCTAAACGGTTTCATAGCTTAGGACAGCTGTTGCATGTCTTGAGACATTACTATAATTTGTGTCTAATTAAGCTGATGATGGTGTTCTTTGATCTTTTAAAAGTAGCACACTCTTTTCTTCATTTTTTTTTTTAATTTTGTGTTATGGATGCATTTGAAACTGGTATTAGACAACCATGCTTATGAAACATTTTTCAGTGGACGTATCTTAAGTAGGTGTATTTTCTTTTTTGGTGGCAGATCATTAGCACATGAAGTTGATATAAAGGAAATACTCTGACATTATCAGCTGTGCAAGTCTTAAATTCAAGTTGTGCATGTAATCCTTAATGAGAGAGAACTAACCAAGGTAAATAATGGTTTTCATAAATGAACCATATGATGTCTCCAGTGGCCTGTCTAGATGTGGAAAGACTAGGTTTCTTGAATTTTGACGGACAAATTTGAATTTTACTTTAGGCATTTAGGCCAAACCCTACCCCATTATGTGCCTGCCTAATCACTGATACATGCCTGTGGGAGTTCAGGGATTCTTATTCTTCATGATAGCAGATCCCAGTGAAAAGTTCACAGGAAAACAGCGGCAAGCCTACTGTTGACTATGTTGGCTTTGTTATGGTCTCTGATAGTGCAGATTTCTTGTGCACAACTGATGGCAAACTGAGTCTTTGACAATGGTGTTCTGTTCAGAAATAAATGGAGACTTTCCAAAAAGAAAAAGTTCCAGGTATTAATACCTACTTAGAAATAATCAGCTGCACAAATACAAAGTAGGAATAACTGATCGGGTAGCAGTTTCCAGGAAAAGGCTGTGAGTAGTATAAAGAATCATATCTGAATGTGGGCTGACATGCCATCCCATTACCAAACAAGGCAACACGCAGTGTTCTCATTAAACAGGTCTGTAGTACGCAGCGGGTATGAAATGATCCTCCTTGGCATTGGTAAGGTCTCAAATAGAGCACAGTTTCCCCACTTGAACTTTAAGAAAGACATGGACTAGCCAGAGAGGCCAGAGGAGAGCAAACAGAATGATCAGAGAGGTACAGAACATGACTGTGAGGTAAATTTTAATAAATTGGCTTTTTTCAGCCTAAGAAGAAATTTTCAAGGACTGAGCAGGGGTATCATATGGTACAGTACAAACAAAGGAAAGATTGCAGTGGTGTGGAAGCAGCTGGGTTTTATGTCTGTGATGGATAAGACAGAATCCGAAAGGCAACTATAAAAACCTTGGAATGAACAGTAAAGAGTTAAAATGGGTTACTCACAGATGTTATGACATTGTAGTTGGTATATATATATTAGATAGACCTTTGTGAGAGATGAGGCAGATATTGCTGGTTTGTTTGAGGTGCAGCAAATGGAACATGTGATTGTTCAGTGCTTATTTCCACTTCCATAATTCTGGGATTTACCAATAGGTTGGCATATACTGCTTTGCCAACCAGGCAATGCTGTTTTAGAAGATGGATTGAATCATACTTTCAGTAAGAATGTTAATTAGACATATGTTTGGTGGTTTTACCATATGAAAATGCACTTTAACTACCTTGACAAATGTAGCAAAGACGGGAATAGGAAAGCTGATGGATTTTTTTTTCAGTTTCTTTTTCTCATTTTTTCTATAATGCTGATGTCTTTATTGGCTCATAAGAACTAGAAACATCTTGCAACAGTATGGTCATGCTCCTGTCTACATGCAAGACAGATTGACCACCAGCATCTTGGAAAACTGAATGACTACTTGAGGTGAATTTGAAAGCCACAGAACATGTGTTTAGCTGCATTTTATTCTTTGCCTACTCCCACTGTAAAGTCAGCATCACAGGACTTGATCAACCTCGGTGATTTGTACTTCTGTCCCCTCATCTCCAGCTGTCAACACCCAGCCCATTCATCACTGAGGTTGTCAAAGCTGACATCTCTATCTGAAGGAGGAAGGATGGGGCACACAGAAGAATCTGGACAGGTTTTCTCCAAGCTCACCTTTAGGAATGTCAGTTGTTTTATATTCGTAGCATTTGGGCTTGCTCAGAGGTGAACAGCATTTCCTGCAGTGAGAAACTGCAGCCTGAATAAAAACCAGAAAGTTGAAGGAAGAAAGTCTGGCTATTTGAGCTACTGCTACAGATGGCCCCCCCTTTAGTGTTTCTCTATAGAAAGGCATGAAACTGCCTTCTACTCTGCAGGCATTCTTTTGTCTTATTCACTGGAACGAGCTGTAGAGGAAACTGGAGTTTTGGACTGTCTTCCACACTCAGTGGTGATAACAATGATTTCAATCCACTGCTTAGAAGGTTTTTCTTCATATAAATAATTCCCAGCAACTGGAAATCACTGGTCACTGCTTTTCCTTGACATATGTGGATGAACTTTCCAGAGAGGATAACAGAGCATAATTTCCTCTTGCTTATGAAGGAAGATCAAGTGGAGGGGTAACTGATCCTTCTTAAACAGGAATGATCACATGTGCTGAAAAACAGCAGGGCCTATAATGATTATCATAGCCTTTGTTTATACATCATTTCACTCTATTAGCTCCTGCATCAGGCTGACTCTATCCAATGCTAGTGTCTTCCTGCTGCCTATAGCAAAAGCCTGCTCTGTGACAAGTAATGTCCTTCTATGGAAAATGAGTCAGAGGACCAGTTTTTCCTGAAGAGACAACCTTGGCAGGTCTTTACCTCATGCCTCAAGGCAGAAAGCTAGAAGCAGATTCCTAGCACTGTGAATGTACACGGTGGGATCAATTTTAACTATTTTGTTGTTGTTGTTTTTAGCAAGAGCTCTTCCCTGATGCTTTACAGTTTTAAAGTAAGGGTCTTTATTCAAGGTTTTTTAGTTTTAGTGACCTGGGTTCTCCAAAGAGCACTTTAAAAACACCAGTAACTAACATTAATTCCACAGTGAGTTCTGACTCTGGTAGCTGTCTGGAGCTTTCCCTAATTGGTCTTAGCACTCTGACAGGAAGAGCACACAGGTCTGCCTTTGGTCTGAATTGGAGCTGAGCACTTGTATCAGTGAAAACATTAGACAAGTACAGCTGTCCTGTTTAGGGTTAGGAAACTGTTACGTGACAACTGTAAAAAAATCATTCAGAGTCACTTTTTTTTTTTCTGGCAGTGTATGATTAGACTTTGTACAAGAATAAGAACGATATCTTGATACTTAAATGTTACTCTATCCACTTTGCTGAAGAGCTCATTCCTTAAATGCCCATTCTGCCTACCTTCCAATTAAAGAGTCAAACAAACCATATGGGACTTGCCTATTATTTCATTGGATCACAGTTTTCTTGCTGGCAGGTACGATCTTATGGCAGCAAACTTTAAGCAAAAGCAAGAAGAACTTGGACAAATGCTGTGCTCAAAAACTGTTTTGACATCTCTGAAGCATTTTGACATCTCTGAAGCATTTTGACATTCTAGAATGGCTTGTTTTCAAGTATTAATAGTGGAAGTTCAGGAAATTAAGGGCTAAATTAGTAAAGCAGAACGACACAGTCTGACAGTCTAGGGACTAATGCTTAAGTCAGATCCAAACTAAATTAATTTTGTATAGTAAAAATAACAGTGCCATTGCCATTTCTCTGCCCTGTGTTCAGATGGCATGGTCTGGCGGTACCCATATGATTGAATTTTGCTGGTTTCCAAAGCACAAAATAGTTTGGATACATCTAACAGCATATCTGGAGTAATTTATGGGTTAACTTCTGAATCATACCTAGGAATTGATTGGAAAATTTTGAGTGATCTGGGCAAAACTCATGCCAGGGACGTCTCTCACCATTTAGCAGCATAGGGACTGAGCTCTGACACTGTGACCCGAAGCCTTGCAATGTATTTCCTGCTGTAGGGGCAGCCTGAGACTTGGGTTGATCTTAGCAAAATTTTGAGGGTAAACAGATTGAAGAGGGGTTTCATTTACCTGAATGGTTGGTCCAGCCTACTGCAAAGCTCTTCATGTTCGGGTTATTCTAACTAGAGCACCTACCTGATTGTGGATCCTTTTGGGTTTCACACTTCCTAGCAGATTTAGGTATACCATGTGGTTACTTGCTAGAATATGCTAGAGTGCAACAAGTGTGCTAAAGTAACAATGTCTTCCCTATTTCAGCGTAACAGTAGTGCTGAGGCTAGTTTATATAGCCAGGCAGGAGTGAGGTAATCTCTCATCATGTCACAATGTTGACACTGCCCTAAAGCATATAATGTGGTACCAACAAAGATAAACAGGTCAGGTTTTCCTTTCAGAGATCTTTCTAATTTTGGAAGTGTAGCCAGTCCTTGATGAACCATAAATTGGGCTGGACTCAGGATGAACCTCATGGCTGAGGCCAGCTCATCAAACACAACAAAGTAAAGACCATACTGCAGACTTCAATACTGGAGAATGAGCAGGTGTCCATAGTGTTATGTACCCCCACTAACACAACGCATTCCATCTCAGTTTCCCATAGGAAACGCCTAACATGGAGCAGGTTAGCCTTCCTTCTAGAATGTTCCTAGCTCATGCGTAACTATCCCTGCCACAAGTTTCCTGTGTGACACTGAGCTTGTCACATATGGCATATCTGCACTCATCCTGACTTGCATGCAGTATCGTAGTGATGCAGTAGTATCATTTCTGAGGCAAGTTACTATCTCTTCAAAGACTTGCATTTTGTGATGCTTTCTGGGCAAAACAGCTCATTTGGAACTATTCTGGGATTTTTATTGTACATTGTAGTGCGCAATATTAACACATCCTTGATTGTTATGTGTCTCATTTGCTATTTTTAAATAAGACTAATAATACTTTATTTCTTTTATTCATTGATTTTTATTCTCTATTTGGATATTAAGGTTTTCATGGCAGTCTGACTTTCTTCTTATGTGTAGAAATACAACATCTAGCACTACATAAAACAATAATATACAATTAATAATATTTTTATGATGAATGACTGACGTTAAAAGGTGGTGGGTCATTATTAAGAAGTTGTGAATTGCTTTGGATAAGTAAATAACTTTGCAGCAGAATTTTACTCCCTGCAAATATTATATTTCTTTCAGGCAAAATATCAAGTTTTAAGTGCGTACTGTCTCTCAACTTCCATCCCTTAATCACTTCTTTCCTCTCTCCTTCCTTCCCTCCTTTCCCCCTTGCCTCCCTCTCTCATCCCTCCTTCTTTCCCTCCAGGGTGGGATCAGACTAGCTTTGCAAACCTTTTTGACTTGCAGATTTCCAGAATCTCAAGGGAAGTAAAGGCTCTTGAGGAAGCTTCTTGTATTAGGTTACCGAATGGCATATGTGAAAATACACTTCTTGAGCACCACTCATGGATCTCTTTTGATTATGCTGTTGATCCCTAGGAATCCATGGGTCCAAAGTTGAAAGACATTCTCATAGGCAATTTTCACAAACACTGGTGATTGTAATGTCTATTTTTTGGTGAAAACACCTCTCAAACTTTGTGAAGATTTCTGTTTTATCTGTGCACATGTATGAATAAGTGTATTTCTGAGACTTGTGAGTTTTATGACTCATACCTGTCCTTCACAAAAATTGCAGGATCTTTATGATATTGTTAGAGCATTTTATACTTAATGCATCTTGATATTATTGCTTCAGGTATTAACTGGATCATAAATAAGATCTTGCAAGTTCTTCTACAAGAACTCCTTATGGCTCAGATTTTTAACCCCAATCCCTGGATTTGGAGTATAATCACCCTTGTCATAAGGCAGGTTATACCAACCTATGAGAATTTTTCTGACAGATGATTGCAAAAAGAAATAAAAACTCTTTTCTTACCAGCACTTCTGGGCATCTCACAATGTCATCTTTATCTCTTCAACCTTTAGGTGGGAGGGATGGGATGAGATTGACTGAGTGGCAGTGCAAACCTCATTATCTTCCTACATTATGTCATATTTTTCTGGTCACTTATCAAACATATCCACTGGTGAAGAAATGTATTTAAATTGTGTTAAAAAAAAATCTGGTATTTTCTAGTATATTCTGCTTCTCTGTTAAGTTAGCACAAATCTAATGAAAATACTGTGCATTGTGAACTCCGCCATTTGAAGAAGTTCCATACAAATGTATCAACATAAATTACCTCCGTGAAGCTTTTTTGCTGTGTAGTTTTCTTTTTTCATAGCATCATATAATCATTTAGGTTGGGAAAGACCTTCAAGATGGTCAAGTCTAACTGTTAGCCTAGCAATGCCAAGTCCACCAATAAACCATGTCCCAGGGAAGTGGTTGAGTCATCATCCCTAGAGGTATTTAAAAGAAGTGTAGACATGGTACTTAGGGACACTTACTTAGCTTCTCCTGTTTCTTGTTCATGTTGCATGTGTTGGTGTAGATGCACCTTAGCTGGGCTATTAATCCAGTCACCTTTCTGCAGAGAAGAAACCCTAATTTCTACTTGACCACTCTCAGGTACTTCCATGGTTTCTAACATATCAGTAACCTTTCTGTCTTTGCTGCTGCATGGATCTCCATCTCCTATTGCCGCTGAGATGGCAGACCAAAGGACCTCGCTAGTGCGCTGCCTCTCAAATGTTGGTGTGCTGCCCCTAGGCTTATCTCTAGCAAGCCTGGATTCATCCCTTTCTCAATTTAAATCTAGTTTAAAGCTCTTCCAGTGAGCCCTGCTAACTCCTGAACAAGAAGCATTGTTTAATATATTTAATTTCTCTCTCTTTTGTTAGCATGGCAGAGTAGGGGAGATGGCTGCTTTGTCTGACCTCCCCTCCATGGGAATAATAACTATAATGGGTTTAATTAACTATGTGGTATTGACGTAATTAGTTATCCCAGTGATTATACTTCCTTAATAAGAGCACTTCATTTGGGATGCATTTCTGTTCTGCATTTGCAGAGCCCTACACCTATATTTTATAACTGTCTAGACATCAGAACTGTGTGCACATTTTAGCGTAGGCCCTTGAGAGAGAGGTTCTCTTGCATGGCTTAAGATAATTGGGAAGAAATTATTTGCCCCCTAGTTTCAGACTCACTCACCTATTGGAAGTAAAGGAGATGGGGGAATGACAGTAGTTCAGTTTGGGGAAACCAAAATGGTGAGGGGAGAAGAGCTGGATTTGGAAACTGCATGCTCAGGCACTGTCTCTTTCTAACTTCTGGAGTCCAGAGACAGTAACACTATAGGAAACTGAGGAAGTGTAACCTGTAGGCGAAGTAGATGTATATCTGGTTTATTGATATGTATTTATGTACATAAAACTATTACTGTAGGTGTTTATGACATAAGCCTACATCCATTGTATTATATTTACATACCTCAAGCGTCAGTAACTCTGTTAGTGTTACCACACAGCCAAACCAACAATAAGGAATGTATTTTAGTTTTCAATTTGGTTTTGCATTTTGTTGTGTTTCTGTTTTCCTGGGAAGTCGCTGTTCATTGTGTTTCATCCCTCTGGCTAATTTTGAAAAGCAACACTGTAAGGAGAGGTTACCATATGAAAATGTCATTTTATATCATATGAATACCTCAAGAAAAAAAAAGAAGTTAAAAGGTCTAAGGGAGGAGATTAACTCACTCTTCATGGATCAATCTACCACAAAGCACTATGAGTGAACTCCTTTAGCTTACTTCTTAGCTTACAGTTGGGGGGAGTGATTCCTATCTGATAAAATATACTAAGAGATTAATGCATTCTGCACACAGCCTACTTCATAGGTAGGAGGTGTTATTCCTGTTCCTGTTGCTGTATTTTATCTAACATTTTTAAAGGTGGGGGTTTTTTTCTCTCTCACCCTATCTGCTCTTTTTTGTCTCTTTAGTTTGCAGAACTGTGCTGCAATCCCTTCAGTTTTTCTTTCTTTCCCTGTTGAGAGAGACAGACTGAAATCACTGCAGGCATTTGAATGCTTCATGCAGCACAGGAGTGAACTCTGTGGGTCATTGTAACAGCCAAACACATAAACAAGTTCCCATGAAATGGGGAAAGACAGGCAAATCGGAAAGAACTGCTTGTGAAACCGGCAAATACTGCTTGTTCCCTAATCACAAGGGATGCTCCACTGAAGACCCATCCCTCATTGAATCAATAAAATCATGTGTCCTTTATTTTAATCCTGTATTCCAGTAGGAAGGATAAAGGCTGTGGCTTTTTATTTCATTGTTTCTAACAAATCACTGAGATGATATTGACAAAGGTTGATTCCCCTACCTTAGTGTTTCAGAAAATGTCAGTGTGGAGGCAGGTGCTGGGCACTCAGCCACTTTTTTCAGAAGCAAAAAAAAGGCAGAAGTGTGGCAGCCTTGCTGCAAATACTGTAGCTTTCTGAGACATTTTATTTGGTTTGATGTTGTGCTGCAATGACGAGAGAGGAAGGATCTGTTATGTACAGCTGCATGAATCTCTGGATTGAAGTTTTTACAGCCTTAGATCCTCTTTTATACAGTAAAGGGGAGATGAAAGCAAATAGCTCGTGCCATGAAACAGGTACAATGGGATTCTGAAAGGCTTAGCATTCCTGGTAAGTATTTGATTGAAATTCAGACAAGAGAACTTTGCGCTGTCATTCCGTAGAGTGACAAACATGGTAAAAATACCTCAAAATCTTCGTTATTTTGTCAGCTCCAGCTTGATTGAATTAGCAAATGAGTCACAGTTAAAAAAAGAGCCATTCTCCCCTGAAATTTATTAAAGTTTGGGTGGTAAAGAAGTGCATGTTTATTTCCTAAATGAAATGCAGGCAGAATATGTATCAGGCCATGTAAACAGTAGTGCTACTTTCTTATGCAAGGCATGTTCAAAAATTATCTTTTACTGAGATCATAGAATGGCTCCAAATCTCACTGCGAATGGGGTTTCTGTTCCCCACAGTTATTTATCCACTGTCAGATCTTGTATATCTTATATTAAAAGATGCTTGGGTGAAAATGGTGAATAATGTAAATACAGGCCGGTTGTTTACCAAAGATTGTTCATCTTCAGGGAGAGTTCTTTTTGTTCTGAAAAGTGTTCTGTGTGCATTTCTTTTCTGAAAGATGCCACCAACACTACGTTTCTGGTCAGTTTAGGTAGGGCCTAACCAGTGTAAGTGTTAGTCACAGAACTGACATGTGCTGTTGCTTTCAGTAACTTCAAACACTTTGGTTACTGACCTAGTCTGTGGTTTACTCAGTTTTCAAGAATGTTACATGGTGATAGATTGAGAAAGCATAAAAACCTTCACTGAATGTATCTGCTGATTCTTGGATAATGTTGGGTAATAATAATGCTAACTATTTAAAAAATGGCAGTAAAAAAAGAGCCCCTTAGAATAATGTGGATCATTCTCACCTTCAAATAATACATGCCACCACATAGCCTTTCACTTGGTCACTGAGTAATTGTACTTTGGAGTCAGTAAGACCCCAATGAAAATCCTTGAAATGTTCTAGATGTAGCATGATCACGATTGCAGACCTATTAGGCACTCAAACAGAAGACGGCAGGGTGCCTGGCCTACAGATTGGCTTTAATTAGTAATTTTTCTCCTATTAGTCATTCAAAACCCACCAAATTTAATAAATAAGTTAGAATGTAGCTCATGCAGTCAAAGCTTAACTGGTTGTTTTAGCACTAGCATGTGAAACAAAAGTCCAGTTATTTTACCAGTTATAGAAGCAGGTATGTTCTATGGCTTTGTCCACACACAGTCTTTCATGAGAAGGAGGAACAAATGCTGTGGCTTAGAAGGAGCTAATTTCCCTGTTGAGATTACAAAGCTCTGCATGGTCACACAAGTAAATTACCCCAGAAGATCTGCATACCACTGTGGCTAGGTAGTCAGAGATACGTTTGGGATTTGTTCATCGCCTATACTCAGGTCTGTCCTATTGCAGTGTGTTATCACTCACTAACATCTAAAAGTAAGCGTTTCTAGGTAGTCATACTCTTTACATGAGGTCCTGCTGTCTACCAATCACAACAGACAGCTTGCTCTACCTAGATCATCCTGGGCTGCCTTAGGCATAGTTTTGCCAGCAAGTTGAGAGAGGTGATCCTTCCCCTCAACTCAGCACCGGTGAGACACAGTGTTAGGTCCAGCGCTGGAATTCTAAGTACAAGAAAGATATGGACACACTGGAGAGAGTCCACTGAAGGCCCACAAGGATGAAGAGCATCTTATCAATGTGTATAAATACCTGATGGGAAGGTATGAAGGTGAAGGAGCCAGGCTGTTTTCAGTGATACTCAGGACAAGAGGCAATGAGCGCAAATTAAAATGTGGAATTCCACCTGAACACACCAAAACACTACTTTTTACTGTGAAGGTGGTCAAACACAGGAACAGGTTGTCCTGAGTGGTTGTGGAGTCTCCATCTATGGAAATACTCAAGATCTATCTGGACACAGTCCTGGGCAACCTACTGTAAGTCACCCTGTTTGAGAAGTGGGACTGGACAAGGCAATCTCAGGAGGTCCTTTCCAACCTATATGATTCCGTGATTCTGTCTGTGTTAGACAATTCACAGGAATAAAGTATCATCAACAGTTAACATTTTGCTGGTAGAGATGTGTCATTACAACCTGGAGTTTCCATTCAGAACAGTGATAAACTAGTTTGCAGAAGGGGCAGGCTAGCCTAGCAGTCAAAATGCACTTTGTAGCTAGATGTGAATACACCACTGGGACACACCAAAGGGACATCCATACAAATTTAGAAAGACATGTGCTGTAAACAGAATATTTTCTGCACTCCCAGTAGATTGAATTTGCATCCAGGGCACTCAGAGAAGGCTCAGAAAAGGTGCCAGGTTAGCACTTTCACCCAAACTGACTTTGTGCAAGTAAATGGAATCTGTGCTTTAGCTTCGTACCTGAAAAATCAGGGTAACTACTAATAATGTTTCCTTTTCTATCTATCTTGTGTATAGGTCCAGGTGTAATATACCAGACCTATTCTAATTAGTATAGCTCAATTACACATGAACACAGAATGTATATACATAATGATGATGGCAACAAAGTAGCATCCTGTCTATTGCGAGGAAAAGATGTTTGTAGCATGTTGACCTCTTGAGTTTTCAGAGTAGGACTTCAATTGCTAAGAAGAAATTTTAAAAAAATATTCTTGGACTCCAGCAGCTGCTACGTAAACCAGACCAAAATGACACCAACAAGAGATATCTGTCTCTATTTTGCAGACCCCTAACAGATTGCTAGATGATCCTTCAATCAGTCTCTAAATCAATACAGTATGATACTCAGGAATATTTGCTTCTGCTTGTGTTAAAGCCATTCAGTACAATATGCTTAGTGATATGTCACTAACCATCTTCCTGTTTTGTTGGCTTCTTTCTGCATATATTAACTAGGGCTGGCTGGAAGAGCTGTGGCTGAATAATCAGAGACTGACAATTTTATGTGAATCCAACCACTTCACACAACTCAATCTTTTTTTTCTGGAATTCCATTTTGAAGAAAAAGGGAAGAGTAAAGTTGTAACAGACTCAGACTGCCTTGGTCTAATAGTGTCAGAAAGAAGACTGCAATTTCTTCACTTTTAAATACTTTATTTTAACAAGTGCAATGTATATATTATTAAAACAAAGTGAAATTGTCAAGTTGAGCCAGTATTTATTTTCAGTAGTTTAAGTTCTGATTTGTCTGAAATGTAAAGAATATTTAGACAATGGTGGTGCATAAATTTTTCTCATTTCATTCAAAACTCTCTAAGGATTGGAAATTTCCATCTCCAGAGAGCTCACAGAATGTTTCCTATTTGCATGAAGGAAGTGCCCTGGCAAATCAGTTTAATAATGCTTTTTTATTGATGCTAAGCTACATATGTTGGCTGTGGAAGATATAGAGGACTCTGATGCATTTCAGATTGTGTAAGATGTGAATATGAATAGTGTGAAAGATGCTACGTAACAGGAAGGATGATACAAGTGACAAAAGACTGCAGGAACTGTTATGCAATCCAGTTCTAAAGCATAGCTGAAATAGATATCTACTGTGCTAGGCTTTACCTATTGATAGTCATAGGTTTAGCATGAGTTAACTATTTCCTCCAAGGAAAATATTATGAAAGATAACACTTCTTCAATTATGCAATTGCAAGCTTCATTCATGCAACCCCTTTACTAACATCACTATCAGTGATGTGAAAGTCAGCACTGCAGAAGATAGAGGTGGGAAACCATATTACCCTCATTACTTCTACATTTTTGATTTAGAATCATGGAAACATACTGCATTCTGGAGAATCTCAAGAGCTGTTTTACAATTTAAATGGCATTTTCTTATTCAACCCATTTGAGCCTTGAATTTAGTCCATTTATTCACACTAGTGTCATAGAAATAAATCAGTATTTCTGTTTCCTGTCTTTAGCCCCACAGAGCCAATGCAACTATAACTGTGAGACCTGAACTTTTCCAGTTAAGCCTATGAACAGAATAACTAACATGGATTTATTTTGGCTTTTGGCTCTGCCAAGGAAGGCAATCGTCTTGTGAAGGTGTAAGAGACCAACATTTGGCTGTAAACTCTTACAACTGACTATGAGGCAAGTATCCTAAAAGACACACTTGACAGCGGGAACCAAGGCTAAGTTTGCAGGGCTGGCTGTTTAAAAATATGTCTTTTTTCATTAAGACAGAACAAATGTGACTTGGAAGTTCAGACGCAGCATCAGATTAAATATAGTTGTCTGGTTAGAACAAATTTCAATAATATGCTTTATATTTTGGAAACTGGATTAGAATCATCAGAAATATGGCAAAAAGGCTGATCTTGTAGTGTGCAGTGCTTACCAGAAGTGCTGGAAAGTTCAGGAGAAACCCTCTTTTTCTAAGTATTCTAAACTAGCAATGGGACTTCAGTCAAATTTTTCTTGTATCTGTGTTGTGGGTAAGAAATAATAACAGGAATCTTTTGATGTGTATTGCTTGGTACACAGAAATCCCCAGTTATGCATTTTAATAAAGGTAGTAAACTAACATCTAAACCAATGTTTTACAAAGCAAATGCTGTTTGGTGAGCTTTACAGAGTTTGTCAAATCTTGTCAAGAATTATTTGTCAAATAATTTAAGGTACAAAAATATACAAATAATCAAATAAATCATAGGAATATTATCTGATGAACTCTGCCTTTATGTATTAACGTCAGCCTGTTATGTGTCAAAACAAGCCAGACTTCATGGACTATTTAGGGAGAACTGATGTGGGATGAGTTTGTTGGGAACATACAGTGCTGGTCTATTCATTCTAAGAGTGCATCTCAATTGGGCACACTTTTAACAGATGAACAAGGACCCTATAACCAAGATAACCCCAGTCAAATGTAATGCAAAACTGTCTGGAGCCATCAAAGTAGTAACAAGGAAAAAATTCCAAAGTAGTCTGGGAAATGATGATATGAACTTAGAGATGAAGGGAAAATAAATTAAGTCTGGAGAACTTTTTCCATGTCAGCTTTGACTGCACGAATATTTTCCAACTACTTTCAACATGCTCTCAAAGTTAATTTGCACTGAAGAGCATTAAGACTGTAAAGCAGTAGAACTGCAGCCATTAATTCAAATCTGTTATGTTAAAAAGGAGAGGTATATCAACACATATTAAGAGAACACATGGATTCACAGGACTGAAGGACTGAGGAGGTTATGAAAGTTTCTAGTCAGATCACAGGCCTCTGAATTGTGCCTCTTACTCCCTGTACTGAGCCCATAAAGCCCAATGTTATCTTTCTCACTTGAGTGGTTAGCCAGAAATCCAGATTCTGTTGAATTGTTTAAGTCAGAAGGAAAGAGAAATTGATGCTAAAATCCTATTTTTCTTTTAATATACAAAGGCTTCTTTCTTCAGTATAACAGATATCAAATGGAGACAGATGCTATCTTTCTTCCAAGCTCTGAGTTCTTTTCTAATCTGCACTTATCCCAAAAGCTTTCTGTTGGCTTGGCTGTGGCCTGTGTGTCCCAGTTTGTGTTCTGGCTTTGTCTGGTGCTCTCTTAGTCTGTTTTTTCTGCCTCCTATTCAAAGACATATACAAATTCATAGATGACATTCAGCCTCAGTTCCACCAAACTATCTGAGAAACGGCCAGGTAACTTGTTCTAATAATTTATCTCTCTTGCGTTTACATCTTCCAGAGAGATAGTTACATATTCCAGAAAGGTATAATTTGATGTCTTCTAACTTCTAGAGAGTGAAGCTCTAAAGCTTGAATAGGTTGTAAATAAAAAAGAATAGATTGATGGGCTGTTTAAATTAGGATTGGTAGCTGGTGTTGCAAATAAGCAAGTGCACAACTTGTTTATCAATAGTTTATCAATACCTGCTTTTAGTGAGCTGATGTGTATTCAAAACGTCTGTGGTCTGTGTTGCAGGTAAAACTGGAAAGCTCAGGTTTCCAACAGAAGGACTTGACACAAATACCCATGGTTTTGAATTGTGGTCCTAGTAAAAACTTTTTCCATTGCAAAGGCTTTAAAGAAACCATAGTGAATAATCAGCCTGCTCATTCCCCAACTAGAGAAATTTCTTAACTGCGGGTTCATGACCTAATTTTCATTATTATTTGAAGTTAAATGAACAGGGGACAAAACTTTCAGTACCACCAATGAAAAGAAATAGCACTACACCAAGAAGGGCAAGAGGATAATACAAATTAGAAAACCAGAAGATTACTCCCTAGGGATCTCCTTTTTTTGTGGGTTGTTGTAACAAAAAAAGATGGTGTGTTTCTTGTAAATATATATTAAGCATCTTTAAAAGCACAGTCACACGCCAGAAGGCATGACTTGAATGTAAATTAAAAAGTAGGAAAGGAAGGTGAGGTCCCAGAATTTGTATCACAAAGTCCATTGTGCTACATGGGAGAACTACATCCCCTTTTTTCACCTCTGGTCTGGAAATATAAGCCTACTAATTTGAATAATACCTTTTCCATTGAGTTCTTCCCCTTACTTATCTATATGAACTCTTTTTTTTTTTTGTTTGTTGGTTCATTTTTGTTTGTTTGTTTTCTCTATATGTCTGTACTGTCCCATGAAAAATAGGGCTGGATAAAAAAATAAACTACACACAGATTTGATGTCAACATGTGATCATATGGGTAATTTCTATTTTGTCACATTCTTCCATATGTTATTTGACATGTGCAACTGGTCCTCTCAACAGAATTACAGGCAAACCTCAGTACATTCATTTGAGTAGGAAATCATAGAATCATAGAATGGTTAGGGTTAGAAAGGACCTTTAGATCATCTAGTTCCAACCCCCCTGCATCAGCAGGGACACCTCACAATAAACCATGCCACCCAAGGCGATGTCCAATCTGGCCTTGAACACTGGCAGCGATGGAGCATTCACAAGTTCCCTGGGCAGCACATTCCAGTGTCTCACCACCCTTACAGTAAAGAATTTCTTCCTCATATCCAGTCTAAACTTCCCCTGTTTAAGTTTGAACCCATTACCCCTTGTCCTCTTATGACAGTTCCTCGTGGAGAGTCCCTCCCAAGCATCCCTATAGGCCCCCTTCAGATACTGGAAGGATGCTATGAGGTCTCCACACAGCCTTCTCTTCTCCAGGCTGAACGGTGGACGACTCGGTGGATAAAGAACTGGCTGGATGGCCGCAAGCAAAGAGTTGTGCTCAATGGCTCAATGTCCAGCTGGAGACCAGTAATGAGTGGTGTCCCTCAGGGATTGGTGTTGGAACTGGTCTTGTTCAACATCTTTGTCGGTGACATGGACAGTGGGATTGAGTGCGCCCTCAGGAAGTTTGCTGATGACACCAAGCTGTGTGGTTCAGTTGACACATTGGAGGGAAGGAATGCCATCCAGAGGGACCTTGTCATGCTTGTGAGGTAGGCTGATGCCAACCTGATGAAGTTTAACCATGCCAAGTGCAAGGTCCTCCACCTGGGTTGGAGCAAAAATCCTCCTATGGATCACAAGTGCTGTTAAGCTATTTTACCTATATTTTAACAGAAGTAATAATTCTGTCACTGATTGTGTGATGAAATACATGCAGGACCTTTTTTACAGGGAGAGATAGGAGATATATATATAAAGCTAAATGAAGGTTAAGCTGTAAACTAAGCTAAATATATGACTCTTCATCTGAAAGCTGTTTAATACATACTCTCAATCCCAGTTTTATTTCTGACAAAGCCTCTCTGAAATCCGTGGCATTGACAGAATAGAAGGGGAGAAGTTTAGGCTCAGTTTAAGGTATGTATTTGGCCAGGGTTGTTTTGTTCTTTTTTAAAGAGGTCCTTAATGTATTACCTTTTCGTAAAATGTACACTGGAAAACAAAAAGATTTGCAATAAATTGAAGTGGAGTTTCATGAGATTTACAGACTATATACACTGATTACTATTTGAGCTTATTTAAAATTGATACCATGGGTTTTGTCAGGATCATATATTTTGAAAAATTTATATCAAAGTACTTTTATTGATACTTTTTATAAGTACATTAACTTTTAGAATTAAAATTAGAATTACAGTAAATTTCCACTCTGGTGCTCTAACAGGGAAATTTATTTTGGCTGTTGCATTGGGGATGGAAAGGGTAGGATACATCATGTCAGTTTTAAACACATAACAGATAAAAAACCTCCCTGGATGTACTTAGTAGAGATGGTTGAAATATTTTTGTCATATAATATAGATATGCATGACAATATATTCATATATTTTGCTAAATTTGTAAAGTTATGTTGACTGAAAAAAGTATAAAAAAAATAATTAAAAATAGAGAATTTTTACTTCTGAAATGCTATCTAACTGGTTTCTTTCAGTGGGCCTGATCTTGACATAAAGACAGGGAGGTGCCCTTTACCTGACAGTCTTCTACAATAGAATTACTAGCTCAGTGGACTAGGGAGTAGTGGCTGATATTGTTTATTGATCTTGATTTTAGCATGGCTTTCAAAATCATGTAACACCTCATAGACAAGGCTTTCAGCACTGTTTCTTGTAAGATCCTCACAGAGAAGCTGATCGAGTACGGGCTGGACAAGTGGACAGTGAGGTGGACTGAAAGGGTTATGAATAGCAGCACAATATTTAGCTGGAGGCCAGTTACTAGAGGTATATCCCAGGGGTCAAAACTGTTTAACATCTTCATGAACTACCCTGATGGGACACAGTGTGCCCTCAGCAACTTTGCAGACAATACAAAACTGTGTGGAGTGGATTGATAGCCAAAATGGGTGCAGTGTCATTCAGAAAGACCTTGAAAGGACACAAGAATGAGTCAACAGGAATCTCATAAAGATCAGCAAAGGGAAAGGCCAAGTCCTGCACTGAGGAAGGAATAACACAAACATCAGTACAGGCTGGTAGAAAACAGCTTTCCAGAAAAGGTCTTGGGGTCAGGGTGGAAAAAAATTAGACACGTGCCAGGAATGTGCCTGTGCAGCAAAGAAGGCCAATGGTATCCTGGGTGGCATCACAGGAATTGCACATGGCAAAATTCACATGATCTTCCTGTCTTCTCAGCATTAGGGAGACAGGTCTGGAGAGCTGGATCCTCTGCTGGGCTCAGCAGTTGTTGTGGTTTAAGCCCAGCCAGTAACCCAGAACCACACAGCCTCTCACTCACTCCTCCCCCACTTCTTCTTCCCCCAACTGCTGGAGGGGATGGGGAGGAGAGTCGAAAGAATGTAATTCCCACAGGCTGAGATAAGAACATTCCAGTAACTAAGGTATAACACAAACCACTACTGCTGCCACCAATAATAATAATGATAAGGGAAATAACAAGGGAAGAGAATACAGCCGCTCACCACCACAGACTGACACCCAGCCCGATCCAGCAGTGACCTAACCCTTCTGGGTAACTGCCCCTGGTTTATATGTTGTGGTATGGAATACCTCTTTGGCTAGTTTGGGTCAGGTGTCCTGTCTCTACTTCCTCCCAGCTTCTTGTGCCCCTTCTCACTGGCAGAGCATGAGACTAAAAGTCCTTGATCGGAGTAAACATTACTTAGCAGCAGCTAAAAACATCGATGTTATCAGCACTGTTCCCAGGCTGAAAGTCAAAAACACAGCACTGCCCCAGCTACTAAGAAGGAGGAAAATGACTGTTACAGCTGAACCCAGGACAGCAGTATGAAAGATACATGGCCATACTGGAGGGAGTCCTGTGCAGGCCCACAAAGGTGTTTAAGGGAATGAAGCATCCTTCATATGAGGAAAGACTGAGAATGCTGGGACTGTTAAGACTGAAAGAGAAAGGGGAATTATGAAGGAGGAGCCAGACTCTTTTCAGTTGTTCCCAGTGACAGGGTTATAACTGAAATACAGGAAATTCCATTTATAAATATAAGAAAATATTTTTATTGTGAGGGTTGTCTAACACTGTAACAAACCCAGAGACTGCAGATGCTCTCCATTCAAAATTTGGGATATTCAAAATCCATGTAGATATATTCTTGGGCAACCTGTCCTTGTTGATCCTGCTCTGAGCAGGGAGAGTAGGCTGATCTCCAGAGGTCCATTCCCAGCTCAGTGGCAGTGATTCAGAGAAGCTTCTCATGTTCAGAACCCCTAAAAATGAGGCCTTTTACTCAGAAGCCTCTGCTGGAATGTGTTTGCTTCCTAAAGTCAGAAAAGAAACTTAAGTCATGTTAGACTCCATACTAGGAATTTGTTTTCTTAATTATCTGACCAATGCTAGTCCAAGACAAAATGCAAGCTATTGATTCAAAAGTTACTGTTAGACACCAAAATAGACCGAATTTTTAAACTGATGTCAAGGTCTCAAAACAATTAGAGGTGGTCTGAGTCATCTCTTCCAGACCTTGTTTATTAGGACATGTCTAGTAAAAGATCTGTGACACCAACAAAACTGAAATTTTACATGCTGCTAAATTTAATTCACCTACAGCCACTAGAATAGATGGCTTACCTCATTTCCTTTTACATTTCAGTCAACTGGAGCAATAGTCTGCAGAAGCAAAAATCATGCTGGTCCTAGAACATGAAAATGGACCCCATTTCCTATAATAGAACAATAGATCATGCTTTTTTGTCAAGTTTTGCCAGGAAAGCCATTTTTCTGGCTGGATACATGATTTCATTAATATAATTCTAATAGGTGGCTTTACAGGGAAAGTTACTTTTTTACAGAAGAAGAAAATGGAAAAAGTACACGAAAGTTTCTTATACTGTAACATTAAACTATGCAGTGGGTTGGGAGACAGGTAAAATAGATTCTGATGCATCTTTCCAGATTACTGTATAACAAAATTAGCCCTGCCTGGCAGACATTCAAATAGAAATATTTTAAGTTATTTCCAGACTGCTAAAATCATGCTATTCCCTAAATAATATGGTATACATAGACATTTTGTAAGCAATGTTATCAAGGTTCAGGGTTCAAGGATATATTATTCCCGCCTTCTGAAAAAAATTTAAGCTATAGGTGTTCCAGTGAGCTATCTGTTGCAGAGATGCAACCCTAAGTTGATGCACAAAAGAATAATCCTTATGCAAAATGCCAAATGTCTGGCAACTGTAGATAGAACAAGGAAATCTTATGAAAACAATGATCATGTTAAGGAAGTATTCCAAATGCCAACATTGTTTTGCTGCAAGTTCCTCAGTTTTTGGATGAGTGATTCATGTGTAATATTCTTTAGGTCTGGATAATTGTCTGAAACCTATCAAAATATACTAATATCTAGTTAGTCTAGAATTACTACAGAAGTATCATCGGATGGCCACGACAACAGCAAAAGTTTTTATTGTTTAATAATACTATATTTGGTTTTTTTCTTTTAGAAAAAATGCAGGTATTTTTCATAGATATGATGTAAAGTCTGGCTTAAATTTATGGTGTACCTGTTCAAGTTATTTTTATTTGAAGAACTTCTTGCTGTGGCTCACAGAATAACTGAAGCTCATGCCTTTATTGCAACACATACTATGCATTCCTTTCTTGGAGAGTTAACAGCAAATGACATTATCTGCTACTCTCCAATATATGTTCATTCCAAAAGGGTGAGCTTTCATAAATGAATAGTTAGTTTGTGCCATGCTCAAAGGACAAATGCTTCATCATGCTTGCATGAAACTACAGAAGTGTGAGAAATATTGCTTAGGATCACAGATCTTTGTGAAAAGAGTGATGTTGTGTTGGAATATACGGATGCAATGATTCTGATACTCTTCTCTATTCAAATTATACTTACTTTTTCAGGAGCAATACCAGTTGCCTGACAGTGTGCCTAAGACTTCAGGGGAAGACCTGCTCCAGAGAGCCCACAGGATAAATAAGTGAAAGCAAATTGCTAGAGACCAACAGAGAAATATAAAGAACCAGTAAGGTAGGTCTACACAATAGACAATGGCTTCATCACACCAGTAGCTAAATCATTGTCAATTCTTTTTGCAAACTGATTGGTAAGAGAGATTATTAAGAAACAATTTATAGTAGTTTAATGAAATCTATTCATTAACTAGAAACTTCTCCCAAACAGAAAAGAAAACATGGGAGAAGACATGGAGATACCTGTTTGAAATTCTAGTGAGTGAATAAGAGCAGTATTGGTGATATGGGAAGGAATAAAAGATAGGAATACAGTCTTTAGACAGTGACATACTGTCTAAATTTCTGTACTGCTTTCAGTATAGGAATACTGTCATACAATCTCACGTACTTGCTTTACCTATGTAAGCAGATATCTGCAGTATAAGACTTTCCCTGGAGATACTATGCAGCTAGAATCTGCAAAATTTAAATATACCCTGCAAATGAAGACCTAAGGAGTGGTCTGACTGGTAGATGACAATCCAAAGTGCAGATATCTTATACAGTCAAAATGGTGGTCTGGTATGCATGAGGGAAACTGTGCTTGAGTGAACAGAGAATCAGCCCGGTATTTCTGTTTGATCTAAAGAAGATAGACATATAGCAAAAAGACAGCTTAGTGAGTTGCCTGTTCAGAGATAGTAACTGGATGAATGTTTGCTTCGCGAATACCCTGGCTAGAGGTGGTAGCTAAGTTAATGTTTGCAGACAAGATTACCCAGAAATATGGTAGGTATAGTAGGATAGTAATTTTTTAGTTTAACATTTTGCTTTTGGAAATATGGTAGGTATAGTAGGATAGTAATTTTTCAGTTTAACATTTTGCTTTTTGGAAAACATTTTGCTTTACAAAGTGTGAAGTTTTGTAGAGGAAATTAATCTTCAATGTCAAGAATTTGTCACTGGTAAAGATTAAAGGAATTTTGAGCTAGGGAAATGGAATTTCAGTTGACTCACCAGGATTTTGTTTGGAGAACCTGTCTGGCAAGTAATGTATTTCGTCTTTGTTCTGAGTGGAAAAAAATGGTGAAGACACCGGTGAAGCAGAAATCCTAGTTCTTATCTAGGCTGGACTCTATTAACCCTGTGTCAACAAGAACTTGTTTCCTGTGTGGAAAATGGCAGTCCACACAAGGGAAAACGGGAAAAAATGGTGGCTGTTGGACCAGGAAAAGTTTATTACAGATTTTAATGAGTGTGGTTTCCACTGAGTGGATTCTATGTTGGATGACAGTGCTAGAAAAAGATGAGTGTATTGAACACAAGGTCATTTCTCTTGGACAAAATCACTAGGACTCTGTGAGACCACAGAGACAATGTCTCTCCTCCTTCCTCTTTGAGCATGCTTTGAGCTCCCCCTTAGAAAACTAAATAGAGTCTCTTGGAATTATACTTGGGTGGGAGACTTCATGTCTATGCAAGGGTGTTGGAAAGAAACCTATGTAAACCTCTATTTAGTCTCAGCCAGCAAAGATGGTAAAAGTATTTGGATATAAAGAGAGCAGAACCCTTTCATACAAGCTCTACCTGATCTTTGCTATCCAGGGTATGCTTTTATTGAGCCCAGGCTGGTCGCTGGCGGCTCTGAGGAACTTCAGAGCAGAGCTGAACTGGGTGTCACCACTTCTCCCCTGTTCATTTCTGTGCACAGAAGTAGAAATGGAATAAAAAGGACTCAGAAGTACCATGGCATCTGAAATACACCATTTTCTTGCATTAGTGGCTTTTTCCATTCTACTTGAGTTTTATTTAAATTTAGCTTATTCTTGGTGTTTTCGTCATTTTATAAAGTTATATAGCAGATGTGACGGGAAAAGACATCTCATATCATATGCTCATTAAATTCCAGAGAAATCTTATATACTCTCTGTTTTGTGCTCACCAGAAGCATGCGAATTTGTCCTAAATCAGCTCTTGCTAGCAGTCTTCCCTACTGGAAATTATAATCAAATGAGCTGCTCATGATACCATCATGAGAAAACCTTTTGCGTGTGAACCAGCTGAGTGTGCTCACGGGGAAGAATTCAGCCCAGCAATGCTATGCATTTAATAGCTTTATCCATTCAGCTTTATAGCTTGCCATTGGGTGCAGATGTTTTATGACTTGTAACAGCTTAATGTGTCCTGGTGGATTACCCTCCAAGTTTCTCTTCATCAAAGCACTTGCTCCAGGTAACTGGAATGTCAGATTTAAATAAAGTGCAATGTAAGAATGGGGTTTGTCAGATTTTAAACGAAGCACACAGTGGTGCTAAGTAAAGTTTTGAACATGGCATGACATTTCCATGGCCCACCTCACAGGATCTCTACACCTCTCCTTTCAGTGTGCAAATTACTGCAGTGAAAGAGGTAAAACAGTCATGCACTGCGTTCCAGTACAGCATACAGCCAAGCTAAATAATATCTGAAAAGAGAGACATAATGTTTCCCTTGAATTCAAAGTCAGACAAAAGATGTAACAGACAGGGTAACACTATTTCGCTCCCCAAAGGTGAGCAGGCCCCTTATAGGCGCACTGCTCACTAGCAGAGTTCTGAACTTTTGCCTCACTCCTCCTTTGCTCCTCCTGCTGTTATTCATATGTCCCTTGGGGCCATGAATATCCCCAGCCCTGCTTCCCATCTCTTTCCAGAGATTTCTTCCATCTTGCTCTTCCAAGCACGCAATCTTCTTCCTTCCCATCTGTCCTCCAACCCCTCTATTGTTCATTCCAGTTGCTCTGGCTTTGTGCTGGTGAAACAACTGAACCCTCTGGAATGCTTTTTTTCAATGGAGAGCTGGTTGGCCTGGGGATCCATGCTGGTAGTCCCCAGGGTCTTCAAGTATCTTCTTTTTTCCCTTTTACAGAAATTTACTGGAGCAATAAATCTAGTGCAATGATGGAGAAAAACTAAGGCAGGGGATCTCTGGAGAGAGGGAGAGGAAAAAAGAACAGTACAGTGCAGTAGCAGCTGTGCTACTTTTGCCTGCCTCGTGTCTTACTGGCATGTTTTTCTGTAAACCTTATCTACTATGAGAGGGTAAGGGAAAAAAAAATCCTTTCTGACAGTAGATGCATTGCCACAAAAGGCTTACAGGACAGTGAAGTCCAAATATCTCAGCATCTGGAGAGCCAGCACTAAGTAGGTTATCTGATACCTAAAGAGTCACAAAGGTGGCTATGTAAATGATATCTTTTGCTGAGGTAGACAATGAGGCAAAGATAATCACAGTGCTAAAAAGATAATGCATGTCATGCTGAAACAGAAAGAGTAAAAAACTCCAAGACCTCAGAGTGTCTCTGAGAAGAGACCTTCAGCTTTTTTTGACAGGCTTTGCATGTTTGACTATTATTAACACAACAAAAGGTTGCACATGGTTATTACTGAGGTGGCAACCTCTCCTGAATAATTTTTTTTGTTTGTTGTTCTAGATGCAATGCAAAAGAGTCATGTATTTTCTGTCTTCACACATTTGGGCTGTGATGTCTGGAAAAGAAGTTTTCAGATTAAAGATAGTGAGCAAGAAAACATTCATTGACTTGAAAGGTAACAAAGTGCTTTTATTTTAAAAAATTAGAGTGCTTTGAAAGTTCTGAAAGTGTTAATCTATAAATATCACTGAGCAAATCATTTGTACAGACGCTGTGCCTTGGTTATTAATTATTATCAATTATCTATTCTACTATTAACAGAGTACCTGAGAGCAAAATTTTCCATCTTTCTGGCTATCGCTGTTGTTTGTATTTATTTTGTAGATGGTGAAGGAACCTTGGAATCCCAAGTAACATTATTGTCCTGCTTGTCTAAGTACTTTTTGGACACCGAATTCATCAGCCTGCTGGCCTGAAATGATTCAAGCTGATCATATTTAAAGGTCTGTGACTTGTGCCATGTTTTATTTGGGTCTTCCAACTGTAATTCTTCACATATATGGTATTGTTTCTGTTTTCTAGGTTTGATGAAGATAACTCATAACAGCATTATACCTGTAACTGCAACAGGCAGCAAAATTAAGATCTGAGGGAATTTCAGTGTATAATCTTTAATTCTGCTTCCTGTATTTCATGCATGGTACATTGAAAGTAAAGAAAGAAGGAGAGGGTGAATGTGACTTTATGCATATCTGTTGAAAATGCTGCTTGAGTGCTCACAAAAAGGACTTTTATGCATTATTTATTCCTCCATGGTTAAATATATGTTGCTCACTAACTATGGCTGGTAAATGTGCACCTGCAGAAGGGAATCTGGTGAGAATATGATAAAGGTCTTGCTTGGCTGAAGCACAAATTACCACTAGACTTGGGTGCAAAAGTTAGTCTTGTGATGATGATGATTCACTTGGGGCAACTGTGGTGTGTTAGTAACATGAGTTAGAGCAATTGTTATAGCTATTGCATAAATGCAAATACTTAGATGGAGTATTCACAATAGTTTTCCACAGCAGGAAAAAGCAATGGTAGAGGAAGAATTTTTTTCTTATGTATACGTAACCCTTGTCTAAGACACTCTGTACACTTCATGGAGAGATACAGACACTTTCAGGAAGTGATTCATCTCAGTTTTAGATGTCTAAAATAAGGCAGATGGAACAGCCTATTTCTCTCCACAGAAGAACTTGCAGATTGAATTTCACTGTAACAAGCAGGCCCAGTAGTTAAAACAGTATGACCACCTGCAAGCAAACACAGTTCGCGTCTTAGCACCCTGCCACCAGTATAGTCAAACACAAAGTGCCCAACTCTATAACCAGTTCTTTCAGCTGCAGCACAAGTAGCTCTTCTGATGAATCAATGATAATTGTGCTCAAGTGTGCAGTCAGATTTCTCCAATACAGAACATAATATTCCAGTCTGTCAGGAATGTGCCCCTACTATGCAAAAAAAGTCTCAGTTTGCATCTGTCAAGTCTGTATTAAGAAAAATTCCAGCACGGCTGTGAATTCAGATTTATTTTTATTTTCACTATTGAGATTTAGGATTTTATTATGCAAAGATGCAGAGCATTTTTTCTGGACACTTAGTTCCATGACTACTTTGAAGAGAAGGACATATTTTGCCCTGTGAGATCAAGGCCTTGCACCGTGTAAAATGTCTGAATAGCTAAGCTCCATAGATGTGTAAAACTTTGAAATGCTTCCTAAAACTACCACTTACCCTCCCCTGCTGCTTCCAGCTGCCAGACAGCAAAGAGTCAGGTGTCTAAGCTTGGCTGATTGGCCAGGCTCCATCTATAATTGATGGAGACAAGCACTTCTGAGGGAGATTCATCTGGTCTGTGGAGACTGTGAATCACACGTTTCCCATTCTCTTGCCCCCGGCTATTTGTTGGCATTCCTGCCTCATTTTGTGGCACCTTTCTGTTGCACTGATAGGGCTGTTTGTGGCTGCAGCATTAATCAAGCAGTTTAAATTTTTTGGGCTTAAAAAAATAAGAAAAGCACTCCCTTCCCCTATTTAAAAGTTAAAGCTATTCATTGCCTATACTTTTTTTGGGGTGTGGATGTAAAATTTTAACAAATCAAGTATTTTTTAAACAGCAATAGCAATCTATACAGAGAACTGATTAAAACAAAAAACCCTGTTCTTTTGCTATGTCTTGTGTGCTTTAGTCCAGGCATTAATGAATAAAATAAAAGGACATGTGTTAAACAGAACTGCCTGCTTTGTAGCTCTTTTTCTTAACTCCCTGGTTCTTTCCCTGCCTGGTTCAGCCGTTTGCAAGCCCTGCAGATCCTGGGGGAGGGAGTATGTACTAAATTCCTTTCAGCCTTGGTAAACATACTTTGCACAATCTAAACCAGGGTAGTGTTACACTGGTTTGCCAGACCCTTTCGAGTTCTGGAAGAAAATTAGAAAAAAAAAAAAAAAGGGGAGGGGAAAAAGGGTATTTAACATCTGCATTTTAGTGGAGCAGCTACAAGCGCTGTTTGTTATGGAAAGGCGGTCAATGCTCAGGAGTTTGAACTGAAAGGAACTGACTTGAATTTCTGGGCCTCCTGCCTCCCCCCTCCTTGCCTGAACGGCTGCTAAACCTGCATTGCTTCCCACCAGAGGAAAGGGGGCAGCGCGCTTCCCCGGCCCGGGCAGGACCCTCGTGGCAGGCAGGCTGTGGGAGGGAAATTTTACTGCAGATGAGGGACAACCTTTATTTCACATTCTAAGTGCATTTCTCTTGCAGAAGGGTTCAGCCTTTTGCGTTTTAATAGTACATGGGTCATTTTGTTGCTGGTCTTAATTTCACAGACCCTTTCTATGCTAAGTCGATGCTGTTCTCCATAGCTGCTTAGGATCTATGATAGCAACAGTAGACATAATGAAAAAAAAATGTTTAAATAAATAATAGATTTGCAGTGAGAATCAAGGGTGCTGCTTGTGAATAGGCATTTCTGTGGACATCTGAGTCCCTGTAACTGTAATCTGTCTTTGTTTTAGATCTGTTTTAGAGGGAATGAGATCTCCAACTAAGGTTAAATGCTTTTTGAGATGCTTTTTGAGCCCTCAGGTCACTGACACAGGGAATTAAGTTTTTCTCTGTGCTCAGGATGTGTGAGAGCAGATTTTATTTTTTTTTTTTACCCCAAATGCACTCATTCTTAAAATTACCTGCCACAGTCTCCTATCTCATACCCTTTTGCAAGCAGCTTGCTGCATTTTGTATTTGGAATTCAAGCTGTTGGCAGCTAGCCACAGGAATGGCTCAGTCTCTGTACCTCAACTGACCAAATGTAACTAGCAAAGAGGAGAGGGTCTTTTAGAGTCCACGGAGGATTTGCTTTTCCCTGAGAGAGGTAGCAGATAAACGGGATTAGAGTATTTACAGTCCCGAAATCTGGGTCAACTAGGTCTTGCCCAAGGCATCCTTGTTTAGCTGAAAGATTTGATTGACACAAACTAGTTATCTGAATGTGGGCAGCTCCAAAAGCAAAAGGCGTGGTCAGGTTTTTCACCTGGTTTGCTGCTAACTGGCTCAGCCCCAAGGCTGTGCTGGATGATTTGGGAAACACTATCCTTACACTGCATGAAGCAGTAACAAGCAATATTCCAGCTCTCCTGAAGTTCAAGCCTTAGTTTTATTATTGATCTTGTCTTAATATAGGGAGGAATTGAATTCAGTGACAGATTTGCATGTGTCAAAGGTTTCATGAGGGCATGGCTTGCCTGAGCAGTGAAATGGCTTCAGAATAAGCGCTGCAGCTGCAGTGGAATTTGTGTGTGAAAAAAACACATGTTGGGGCTGAGGTTGCTCAGGAAGCTTCCACTGGTGGCAGCTCTTCCTCCTACCTTTTCTCCAACTCCCTTCTCTACCTTGGAAGGAGGACTCCTTCCTCCACCCTAGTTGCTTTCCTTCCCCCTGTCAGCACATAAATCCTTTCACTTGCATGGTTGCACACTCAACCAGGCCTCCCAAATAATCTACTTAAACCAACTAACCCACTGCCTTCTTTCCAGGAAAAACCAACCAAACAAGCAAACAAAAACCAACCAAAACCGTAAAAAAATATAAAAACCAGCCTCTCAAGGAAGATCCTTTCTCTGATAAAGCTCACAGCACAACCGCAAAAAAAGCTAAGGTGGCACAAATGAAGGGCTCATAGCTGTTTGTGTAAGGAGGCATCTTGTGTAGATTACACAGCATTATCTTACACAGCATCTAAAAGCCACATGGAAATGTAGCCTGAGACTGTGATTTGATGATAAAAAATAATTAGTGTCATTTCTGGCCTTAGCAGTTGGTTTTGTCTCTCTGTTCCCATCTTTATTGTTTTATTGTTTGGTTTTGCCTGTTTTTTATTTTTTTTTTTTTAATTGGATCAGTTTTCCAATTTGGTTCGTGGTGCAGGCCTGCAAATCGTTGTGGTGATGGAAACAGGAACAAGCAGCTGGGAGCAGGGGGGAGGCACAGTTTAAGCCAGTGCTGCTACTGAACATTTGGTGTCATTGACCACAGCCTCAGCGTTTGCCTGGATAAGCAGTAGAATGATATCTTCTCATCTAGTGACATTTCACAGGTTATCTTAATTCTAGTTAGATACACTCGTCTTTATGTTTATTTTGTTCTCTATTGAAACTGTGCTATAAGCAAGTTAAAATAAAGATATCAGGCTCAATTGTTTTATGCTATTACCATCAGCTCAAGGAGAACACAATCTTATTTAGCTTTTCTGGGCAATTTCTTTGAGCTTATACCCAGAAAACTAGAACTAGGCTGCAAGGAAACAAGCAAGACGCTTAGCTTTGAATGACTTGTGTGGACTGCTCACTTGGGAACAAGAATGAAAAAAATAAACTACAGTTTATCACAAAAGATCTTACTTGCCTTACTGCAGTGGTAAAAGTGATATAGCAAAAACATATTGATTCTCTGGGTGACTGATAAAGCTACAGCACTGAAAGGATTCCTCACAGTAAATCCGAGTTTAATTTATCCATCCAAATGCCTTGAATAATGCAGCTTTCATCTGCTGGTCACCTATCTATGGCATTGTTTAAGATGATGATAGGCCTGTTTAGCCATGATAGGATCCCGAATTGTCTGGCATCATGCTAATTCCCAGTAGCTTCCTTGTGAAGAATCACATCTAGAACGATTATCTGAGAACTTGCCCATTGCACAACAATAGAAAGGCTCTTTATTGTTTCTTTTTTTTTGGCTGCTATTCTCAGCTTGGTGGAACTACTGCTGAATTTTCATTAAACCAGCACACTTGCATGTGCACATGACACATACACATGCACTTTAGGCTGCCTGGCAATATGAGCTCATTGTATATTCATTACGTTTTCCTTATGGCAGAATCCTCTTAACCAAGGCAACTATGAAATACATTGTGCCGAAAGATTTCTCTCGTGCGGGTATGTGTGTGTATGTGCACATGCATAAGGGTTATGTGCACACGTACAGAATGAAAAGCGTTAGGTACCCTAAAGAGCAGTCTCCATCTATCTCTGCTTGAACGGTATCATATCCCACAGCCCTGCCTCCCCCCCCCCGCTGTGCAGGATAATAATGTGGTGGAAACCTTGTGTCTGTGGGGGAAGGGTTTAAAAGCATCACACTGAGGCTGGGCATTCTGCCAGGGGGAAGGGACAGAAGTGAAGTGCGCCTGGAGGTTTTCTTTTTTTAGACAGTGATTACTGAAGGGGAAAGAAGGCCAGTCATCATAGGAGTACAAAAAGACCAAAAAAAGTATTTACTGTGAGCTATTGGCAAATACTTAAGTCTCACTTTAGGCAAGAATTCCTCACTGGAGCTAAAAAAAAGGCACAAAATGGTTGCGCTTAGAGAAGATGGTCCAGTCGCACAAGCTGTTCAAAATTACTGATGAAAATGAATGTTATCTCTATAATTTCCTTCTTTTATTTCCCAAACATGCACATATATATTCACACACATAAAATGTATGTCCTAATGTCTTAAGGAGTTGAAGAAAAGGAAGGTGCAGAGGGGATGCCTTTGAAAAGGCGTGATTTATTTTTACTTAAAAAAACAAAATTCAGTGCATCCAGGTCCCCTTTGAGAGATGAAATAACTGAGTTATAGAAATATCAGGTCAGTAACTCTCATTTGCCCTAAGCTTTCTACAGAATCATTCAGCTTCTTGCTGCACTGAAATGTGGAATATTTATACAACTCAGAAACACTGGCATCAGAGACAATAGCCTCATGCCTTGTTGGCAAGGCAGGGTTTTGAAAAACCTCTAGATGTGTTCGTTTTTTGGGAAAAAGTCCCCACCAGGCATGTGAAGCTTGTTGTTGTATTAGCACGTGTGGACAAGAATATCTAGAAGATTGTATAGTCTTTTCTGTACCTAAGGAAAATCATAATTATAAGTTTTGAATTCCCATTCCTTGTTAGACAACAGCATGTTTAGGAAGCTTATGTTCCTGTTAAGCTTCTGACTTTTGAAATTAAATTAGGCATGGCAGAGGGAGGGCTTGGGCGATGAGGGAATATTTTTTGGCAAGTGAATTCAAAACTGAAGTGCCAGATTTGCCAAGCATTTTTCCAGGGACGTATGCATGATTTGCATGTCCCCACTCAGCCTCATAGCACATCCTCAGCGTGAAACTGATGGGGAGTGGTAGGGAAACGGCAGTGGTGACTGAGAAATTGAGTGCAACATGAAAAATATTTGGTTTTCCTTGATGCAAACTACTTGATGCTGGGGAATCGGTGGATTTGTTCCCCCCAACCTGCCCCAAGGAGAGTCTTCTGTCCTTTTTCCTTTTCAGTAAACACTTAAAACTGAAACTGTGATCATTGCTTTAGCACTGGTTGGTGAACCTCAGAAGGAGGTATCCAAAATTTCTGAAGCTAATCCAAAGGCACAACAAAGCATTTTCATTTAGAAATCAAGCTAAAAATCTTTCAAGATCATAGTCTCTTGTGAGATTTCTGCTATTACATGTGCAGAAAGTATCATGAGACTGTTCTTGCGTATCATCATTGCAGTAATTCTCACTGCAGGATTTACAGTTATGTGTGAATATTAAAGTAAATAAATAGCCGAGCTAAAATGTTCTGAGTTCATTTTAGGTTATAGGCAATGGGTCTCTACTGATGATGCACTTTCTGAACTGTTTTCTTTGTCCTTAGGCTCTGATTTAGCAAAACATTTTAAAGCGTACTCAAATGTAAGCATCTGGATTTTCCCATCAAAGTCACTACTCTATTCACATATTTAAAGCCAAGCAGGTGTTAGAGATCTTTTTTTTAGGTAAGTGATGCTGAGGAAGGTCTTCAAAAACGAGTCAGAGCTGCCTACAGATGAAGCAGGAGAATCTGCCCCAGGCTCCTTCCACTTACTGAACATTAGAAATTCTGACTTACTGCTCTGCCCCAAAATATTCAGCATTCCCAGTGAGGAAGGGGCCCAATTTCTAGCAAGACTGTGAAGATTTTGTGAAGATTTGCTCCTAATTAGTAAGTTGTCCTTATGCGGTAACCAACTGCAGGATGTAAGGATGACAAGTATCAAATCCAACACTTGGGAAACAAGTCATTGCCATCAGCGAAGCTCCAAAGTCTCCTAAATTTTCACAGTAGAGTGAAATATTTTTTTATGCTTTGCAAACATGGGAAGTGGTTGAAAACTTGACTTTTGGAGGAGAAGTGGACTATGTCATAGCCCCCTGTTGAAAAGCAGCAGTTTTCTTTTGTAGTGTTCAGCTTTATTGAGAGGCCCCCAGGCAACTTTTGGCATGGATAAGGGCATACATAGAATCATGCATTGTTTCCTGGAAACCTTATAATGTCAGTGAAAATGCAAAATAATCAAAGGAGGAACGTCATGAAGAAACAAGAAGAATTGGTTTGACAGAAGATTGAAAGAATCAAATTTATCTAGCTTGTCCAACTTAAATCTCAAATCATGATGAATAAACACTTTAAGACTGTGAACAGCAAGGAGACACATTATTTAGAGGTTTTCAGAGAATTATTTCTGGAAATATCAGGATGAAAGTAAGCAGTAGGAGATACTGGCTGGTTACGAGTAGAAATGCTCCATAGTGATATAGAAGAACAGGTTAACAAAACAAGTAGCTCAAATAATTAAAAGTGGATAGGACAAAACATTGGAAAACTATCAAAATTATATTTTAATACCTCAGTCATCACTGTGATGATATCCCTTCTAGAGAAGAAAATTTCACTTACACAGGACTGTGATAGTGGTCCATCTTTTCCTTCTTCATTAATTTCTGTTTTCTTTTCTGCTTCTACTGTCTATTTTTTGCTGAGAAATGTGTATTGATCTGATGTGTAAGGTTCGGTTCATAATCAGTGATGTCTCAGCTGGTACTTTTTCTTCCCTTCCCACAGAGAGTTATGAGGTGCCTATTATATAGGCCTTTTGTCAGTATTATTCTGCTTCATCCTGTCTGGTGTATGTAATAGGAATGCTCAGGACTGATGATGAGACAGTGCTGTCAGTAACATTATAAGCTGTCACAGGATCATAGAATTGTAGACCTTAATGGGACCTTAAATATCATCTAGTTCCAACCTGCCTGCCATGGGCAGGGATGCCTTCCTTGACCAGGTTTCTCAAAGCTCCATCCAACCTGGCCTTGAAGGACCAGTCGTAGAAACTGGAGACCAAAGAGGGCTGTTTAATCACCTATTCTGGCTGCTGCAATTGATTCTTATTCTGTTTCAGATTCTTATTCAGAAGTTTACATACTTTAGTCTAAGCTTTGTAAGATTAGCCTGCACTTTAAATGCATTTCATTGACAAGCATGCTATTTCTTTCCAGAAGTCTTCTGTTTATCTACTCTAATTTCTATTGTATCCTATATTCTAAAATTAGACACTTCAGTATTTGCTGCTCCAATCTTCCTTCTTTACTCCTCTCAACCATACTACACACTCTTGATCTCTCCCATCTTAAATGATCCTATTTAGCAGAATCAAAAACATGTCTCAAAAAGTCCAGCCTCTCCTTGGCTCTCTCTCCTTGGCTCTTCCATTATGTCAGTATCATATATGCAGGGGCATATAGATCTGATTGGTAATAAATAGGATATGAATCTGAACATAATGACTTGGGCCTGGGTCCAAAAATACATGCTTTTAAAGAGGTAAGGAGCTGCCATGTTAGACTAGAGCTCTAAGCTGATAATATAAACTGCACTTTTCCTCATCATCCTCAGGTATATCCTGGGAAAAAAGCACAACTGAAAAGGCTGTGCAGTGTGAGCAAGGGAAATGCATGCAGAAAATTAATTCTAGAAGTTATTTTTATTAGCCATACCAAGTATGTACAAATGATGTCTACTGCTTTTAGCATGAGTTTTGCTGTTGCTGAGGTACTGTGGAGACAGGGCAATCTCTCAGGTGAGGGGAGGCGAGCCCCAGGTGCCAGTCCAGCTCCCACTCAAAGCTGCCATCTGGTTAGTGTTGCTGTTAGCAGCTCAGTTATTCCTGGCATATTAGAGGCTTCAACATTACTACTGAGATGTCAATAAACTTCTCAGCCTTCTACTGCATAGGTAGTCTGAACCTGTTCAAACTCAAATACATCACAACTTGTTTCTTCTTTCTGATATTTTTTGTTGATTTGTTGTTCTTTTTTTTTTTTTTTTTTGTTTGTTTGTTTGTTTGTTTGATTGTTTTTGGTTTAGTTGTTTTGTTTTGTTTTTTACAAATTTTGCAAATCTGCCCATGCCCAGTTCTTGAAAGCTTCATTTCAGGTTTGTGACAAAAGTCACCGAATGCCTCATTACTTAGAGGTCATGGCTCGACTGCCATTTTTGAATGTAAGGATGTCTTCCATCTTTCTAAGAGAGGAATAAAGACCCAAAGTGTTATGATCATCTGGTTCATCCTCCTTCTTCCCAACACTGGAACTGGAGCTATATTGCTTTTCTCCAGTCTCACAAGACTTCTCCAGCATCCATCTTTTAAAGTCAAGCAGTTCAAGGAGTTAATTTTGGTATTTCTGATCACTAATGAAAACTAAAAACAGTTACTCACCAAGCTGGTCATAAAAATGCCCAATCTGAATGTCAGTAGAAGTCATCAGCTTGTGCATGGAGTTTGAATTTTGCCTGCACTGGCACATTCTACTTCTGTTGAACTACATCCTCCATCATATTTCTTAATTTCTTAATTTTATTTTAATTCCTTAATTTAATTCCTTTTTAGTTTTACCTTTTTTTTTCCTGTAAGAAGATATTTCACGAAGAAATGCAAAATAAATGCATTTTAGCTTTGCCCTAGTTTCAGTGTGTTCTCACATATACCTATTTACTAGTTCAGCACTTCTGTTTCACTAGATAAAAGGACCTTGCAAGCATCTGTTCCCTTGCCCCAACTGTCTCACATACTATAGTGGAGACATCCAAAGCAGCAGGACTTCAAGGAGGGCAGCCAAACTTCAGTGATGATCTGGCAGCCACAGGCAAATACTGAATTGACTTCATGTGAAGTGAGAAAGGGTTGAACATGCTGGTTAGATGCATTAGCTGTACGCACACTCATGTTTGTGTATGCAAAGGAGTTACAGAAAGAAAATAAATGACTGTCCTTGTGAATGGCAAGGGTAAATGGGACTCCTGGCAGAAGATCACTTGTGGCTCATCTTGTAACTGTGACAATGTGATTTCTATAACATACCTACAGTTTGTTTGTAGCATGTGGAACCATTACACAGTGTACAAGCTTGACTGAAGTATGCCCTTCTTTTCCTCCAGTCTCCTTAAGCTTAATCAACTAAAGTAATTTGGTGTCCTTAACAAATTTGGCATATGCAACCTCTTCCCAGCTCTCGAGTGGATCAGATTCTGATGTCTTTACTTCTTTCCCTATCCTTCCCTAAGGAGTGTGTTTGGCAGACACCATGGCAAAACTGAGCTGCATTGAGCCTTGTAGGATCTAGCTGGACAGGGAAATGTCATGGTGCTGAGCTCACTGCAAAATCGTGGATTTTTACAGGAGACTTGTCCATATAAAAATGATAAAGCAAGCGTCACACTGGTGCCCTCATCATCAATCTTTGCTTTATATCACCACTTACATCTGTGAAAAACACAAAGGCTCAAACATCTGGCATAGTAGCTGGTACCTGCCGTCACCCGCTGGTGCAAATTCAGTAAGATCAGGGGAGGAAGCAAAATTTTAAACAAGAACACAAAGGATGTCCCGACCATTGCTAACATGAAAATAAGGTTTCTTTCTGCCTCTGCTTTTACAGTCTCCTAAGAATGAGGATTAGTTTATTACTGAGACAACTCTCATTCTGGAAATTAAAGAATATAACAGATAAAACCCAAGTCTGCTTTTGCTATTTAAGGAAAATACCTTTACCATTTTCTGAGTACATATGGCAAGCAAATGTGTACAATTATTTTTGCTGGTATGTGAAAAGTGAAAATCACAGGCTTTATGGAGGAAAGGCTTTTTTATTACATAGTGACAATGACTAGCTGCAGTTTATTGTACTTTATCCTGAAGCTAGCAACAGTTCTCTTATACTGAAAGGCTGTTGCTGGTTTAGTTATTGGTTATAGCACATTTGAAACAAATGGTTTAACTACAATTTATCCAAGTCTATAATTATTCAAATTGCTCAAGGAGCTCTGTAGATTCCATCCCAGCTGGAATTCTTTTCCGTAGTTTTTTAATTTTTTTAATTGAAATTCTTAAACAAAATATACATTTTTTTTGATTTCAAAACAATCTCGTGCTCGTTCAGCTGTCCCCATTAGTCTCTCTGTGCCATACTTCTCTAGCAGCCTCTGCTAGAGAAGGAGGTTTGTTTTTTCACTTTATGTTTCTCTTTTTGTTCTTTTCTTTCTCTCTTTTCTGCCCCCATTCCCCCTGCTCCCCATCCCCCCACCCCAGTCAATAATTGACCTACAGGAATCTACTCAAAGCTGAAACTTGAGAAACTTATGGGAATTTGGAAAGTTAGCTGCATTTCTGTGAGTGTTAATAGTTTAATATTTATAATTTTCCTCTATTTCTTGAGATTTTGACTTGGAATTTGGAAAAGAAATAAACAGCTAGTTGTAAAAAAATAAAACAAAACCAGCACAAACCCAACAACAGCTGGCTGTTTAAAAAGGCAGTGTAATGAGTTTCTGTCTTCTTGGATGCCTATGTGTTGCTAGCATTCATGTTGCGCTTGTTTAATGGAATTCCTATACCTGTTGGAAGTTTTATGTCAACTGCTTTGGAAAGTTTAAACCCCTTGTTTCATGATGTGAACAGGATCCTTTTGGTCTTTCGTATCAACAACATATTTTTCTGTCCTTCTTAATCAGAATATGATTCTTTAGGTGCAGCATAACAAAATGTGACAGGAAGAAATGGACAGCTATTAGCTATCTCCAAAGTAAATATTGACTAGTCAAGAATTCATAGCAGATGAAAAGGATCCTAGCCTCCTTGGTGTAGGGAATTGTATATTTCATTGTATATTTAACTAGTGGCCATTGACAGTATGATATCTTGTAAATTACCATAATTACAAACTAGTGCTACTCTCTGGGAAAGCCCAGGATGTTACTTAGTAATACACAGCATTGCTTGGCCTACTACCTTCAGCGTTTCATCAGGACTGGTACCATTACAGTTGTCATTTTGCTGTTTGCATTCATATTCACTTAATTCCAGTCTCTTTCAGTCATTGCTGTGAGTGGGAGATACAAGGCCTAGAATCAGGATTTTACAGTACTCCATCTTAAGCTTGTTTCAGAAGTCAAACTGTAAAAAGTATTAATATCTGACTGGCTTTCCTGCAAGAAAATTGCCTGCAAAACCTATACTGGATTACAAGTAAATGTAGAACAAATAAACAGGTCAGTGTCTTTTTGAACCTCAAGCGCCATCTAACTTGTTAAATCAAAAGTAAAAGGAAGTTTGACTTTTCTGTCCACTTGGAAGGAGGACATTGTAGCTGCCATAAGGATCCAACCTGAGGTCCCCCTGTCCTATTGTCTGTTTTCTGACATAGACCCATAGATGGAGGATGCTGACAGGTTTACTTATGGGAAAACAGGTTTCTGAAGTGATTACAGGCATACCTACTGGCCTGATGCTGGAGTGTTCTTGCTTAGATCCTCTTTCACATGGTGGTATGAAATGAGACCCCTCAGTCCACCAGGCTTGTTTACAAAAAGAATCCAGGGAAATTATTTTGTTGTCACAGTTTTTGGAAAACATAAGATGCTAGAAATGGAAAAGTTAGAATTGCCTGTCCTTTCAATTTTTTATTTCTGTTTGAAATAATATAGCTTTCAAAGCTATGACTCAGTCATAGCTGCAGCCTGGTGTAGTCTGGTGGCTTAACTAACACATTACACTTGACATTTGCAGTGGACTGGGAACACACCCCGTCAGTCATCATGTCCCTTCTGAGTGGTGCTGAGCTGAACTGCTTCCACCTTAGAGGGAAAGGCATTGTAAGAGAATCAGCCGTGATCAATGAAGTGTAGCCTTTAGCTGTGTCTACAATGCATAGTATTCCTGAAATAGTTACATTTGCAAGGAGGGTAAAAATACATACGGGATTATGTGGCAAACTTGAACCAGAAACCTTCTCTGCATCCAGGTATATGCAATTAATTTTATCTCTTTTTCTGCATATGGCTAAGTGTTAAAATATCTGCTTCTTTGGCTTCTAAAACAGTTTCAGGAATTATTTGATGGCATTATTTTCAAACTGAGACTTGTGCATCCTGCAAAGTTGCTCTACCTAAGGGGGGATATGGAGATAAACAAATCAAAACATCCAAGGCGTTTGTGTAAAGCCTTGCAACCAGCTAAAGATTAAAACAAAAAAGTTCCATAAACAAGTCCTCTGATATAAGGTCACTGTAGCCTAGCTGTGAGTAGAATCGGAAAAATTCCCGTTATCAATTTTAAGTGCATAGAAAGACACAGACTCATTTAAATTAAGTTTTATATAGAGTGAGTTGTGTTCAATACAATTGCTTCCATTTATACTAGTACAAGGAAAAGGAAGGCTGGGTCTATTTTCCCTGCCCTGAATATTCTAAATAGTTTAGTAAAACTAACATGTCTATATCTCTTATTATCACTTCATTGTGGTAATATTTTATGAGCAGGAATGAAATTCTTTCGGCACTGTCCCTGCTGGAAAGACTGTTCCCATTTCACAGCCAGGGAGCTGAGGCATGTAGGTCAACAACCTAATCCAAAGCCCAATTTTTAGCTCTCTTATGAAAGACACTTGAATTATTTCATTGTGAACTGAAGATAGGTTTGCTTACTTCTAAGCCAGAACACATTCTGTAATTTGTCTGTAAGGCAGCTGTGCCCAAGCACAGCACTCAAGGGAATGGATGTACAATAAAACTTTAGCCTTAAGTGTCAGTCTTGCAGAACTTTCTTTGCATCCCTGTGACTCTTACAGCCAATTTGGTTTAGGGTGCTGAAACCAACAGCAGTGTGGAGGTCAATTTCTAAAAACACCAATAGGGTTAGCACAGAGCTGGTTTTGGGGCTGTGCCATCTGGAGAGAGATATTGGTGGCTCCTACCTTCTGGCTCGTTCTGAGAGCAGCAGGAGCTTCTGCCTCATACAGATGCAATTTAATGATGATAGAAAATGGTAGCATATTGTTTCTGTAAGAGGCAGTCTCTCATGGATCCCACAGCGTTCTTACCAGCATGTTTAACCTCTAATCTGGGAAAGAAAAATACCATCTGGTACACACCATCCTTGAAAGGTTGCTGTCCCCTGCCTTGATGTGTACCTGGAGAGCTCATGTAAGTGCTGTACTGAGTTATCCATGCTGAATGAACCCGCCTGGGCCCCAGAAGAAGTGAAGCAACATTAGTGTGATGCACTGTCTGAGTTAATATAGCTGACTTTGCAGCAGGGCTAATGAGCTCTGCAGAATGCCATATTTGCCTAGCTATGCTGCTTCCAGTAGTGGAGCTGGCTTATTTAGAGCCCACTTAGGTATCTGCCCAGAACTACACTGGGCCATGTTGGCAGATCCATAAACTCTTAATGTTTAATAAAGCATATTTTGTTTCTTCATTTTATTTAATTCATCAGAGAAAATGTCACACTTTCTGTCCTAAGGAAACTCAGCTTCCTTGTTTGCTTATTCATGCAGTGTTAATCCTATTTGCACTAGTAAGTTGAGAAGGATTCTGGCACTTGCTGTTAAGCTCTGACAACCCTGACTCATGACACCTGTCAGACTTAACATATCACCTTTGCAGTCTACACCTTACCTGTGTGTTGTCTTTGTAGCAGAGGACAGGAGGAGCTGTGTGTCCACTCTCAATCAAAATCTGTGGTAAACTGGCCTATTGGTTTAAATCGCCAACATTTTCAGCCCATGCCCCTAGGTAAACCTGACTATACTTCCATAAACTGAACTGCTCTGTTTCTAGCCCAGGTCGCTTCACCCCTCCTTAGGCAACCTGCTGGCCTGAGCTGTCTGGGATGATCAGACTGATACCAAACACGATGTGGAAACCTGGTTGGCCAAAAACACTGAAGCCCCAGGCTTTTGGGCACCCACCCTCTTCCTGAGAAGCTGGGATGACAGGCATGGTCTACCTCAGCCAGCTTTCTCCCTAGAGGTGGCCAAAAATTACTAGCGCTGACTGTGTTTCTAGTCTTGAGGGAAGGCTGTTGGATCAGTTTTCAGTGAGCAAATACAGTAAGGCCTTGGATTGACTTTGGTGGTGAAGACACTACCAGTGCATGAACACAGCTCATTCTGATACCTGTGAAAGAGATGAGGCGAGACTTACAGGTTGAAGTAAGTACAGACCTCATGAATTACTGCTGAACATGTGAATTAGAGCCCCAAGACCATTGGTGGCACCTGTCTGTTGCAAATAAGCATTCCTTCCTCATCCCAGTTCTGCAGTTCTTTATTATTAAGGTGTCCTCTCAGAGACAAACTGAAAATGTGAGATAGATAAAATTTTAAAAATGAAGCTGCATAACTGGCTTTCATATGCATAGGGACAGAACTAACTGACTGCTGCATTGGTCAGTTTGGAAATCGCTGCCCTATTACTGCTTTCATTCCTTCAGCAGGTTGCAAATAGAGCTGTTTTGGTTTTAAAAGATTGCTCATATACATGCTAAAATGTGCTTATTTCATTTTTTAAAAATGCCTGTAAAGTAGCTTGGAAATAATTGTTCCTGAAGTTTAATTAGGTGGTATTTGAAAAGCACTTTGAAAATGAAAAATGGAGTAGAAGTGCTGAGTATTCTTGCCTAAGGTTGATTAATTATGGACAGTAAATTTTACATTAGCCCATGTGATAAATGTGAGCAAGTAGACTACATAATCCATTAAAGGAAACCCAGGAATATTTTTCCCATTTTCCCTCCTCATATGGATCTGGGGATGATAATCTGGAGGTTGAAGAATTTTGTCTGCTTTGTAGCTTCTCGTCCCCTTTTTTATTCCATATTACTGAAGACTTTAGTAGAGAATTCAGATTCTGGCTTTTCAGAGCCAGCAGAGGGTCAGTCCAGGGCATGGGAACCTGCTGGGCTCCTTCAGATGGTTCCGCTTTCAACTTCACAGGAAGTCGTTAGACAGTGAGGCTGCATCTATATTAGAAAATCAAACATGTCCAGCTCTCTGCCACTGAAGTCCCCTGACACTGAACTGCCCTCATCCGTACGGTTAAACATTTTTACCCTGTGAGAATGAGGTGGTTGCATTAAGGCACTCTGTTGGGAAGAGTCCCCGGTCTGTGCTTGCTCGGGAAGTCTTCCTGGAGATTGTCTGGGTGAATGCAAGTTGGCCAGAGTCAAAACCATGCTAGAAATTTAACAGTGGAGATGATGGACGCTCAGTGCCTAAGCCTGCCCAGCATTGTTTTACTGGTACAGATATAGCCTAAGGGGCTTTAGCATCTGCCTTGAGTATTTACCTCTGCTGTCTTCAGGGCACCTTCCAGTGATGGAGGAGGACAAAGCTGCTTTTTTACAGGCCAGATCATGTCCTGTGATGTATGTATTTTCTGACCTCTCCCAGCTGTGTCTGTTTTGGGGCAGCAATAGCGATATCTGGTCTTAAAGGGCTGATGAAACTAACAACCCAGCTTCACTTGCACTGCAGAATAGATGATAGATTGCAGGAACACTTGGTGGTTTTGACAGGTTTTAAGTGGGGCTAATGTATAAAGAGCAAATGTTCCTATCAAACGTAGACCAAATATGTGAGAGGTCCGTGCTAGTTCTTGCAAATATGATAAGTGCCTTGAATAAACTGACAATCACTTACCTCGGATAAAAAGTCTGGAGAAGCCTGTAGAATAAGGGCAGAAAAGGAAGAAGGGAAATTGCATGAGAGTCTGTGGAAAATACAGAGAGCATCTGTGCTTTTTTTTTTCCTTTTTTTCCCTTATATGACAGTTTGCTTATACACTGTAGTGCTGTGATCTTCTAAGACTGGAGGAGTAAGTTTTCTCCTTAGAACAGGGGATCAGATCAGTTGTTGATGTTGGCACACTGGAGTTAGCATAAAGGACTGATCTGAAACTGTTGGTTTAAAAGGGTATTACCCTGAGATATATCAAAACCAATGACTAGTCATAAACATTGTTGACTTACAAGAAAAGAGGTGGCGTATATCCAAATATCATAACTGTAGAACCAGCAATAAGGTCTCTGCTGCAAAGTGTACTGGAATCGTGGCAGTTGGGTCTGAAAAGAAAATACAGAAGCCTTGGTTTTTCGATCCAGATGTCAGATCCTAAAATGTTAAATGCTGATCTGTTTGGAAAAGATTGTCACGTGTGCCTGAAAATGACTCCTGACTACAGATCTTCAGAGAGATAAAGTCTTTACCAAAAGCTCTGGTTCTTTTAGCTTTAGTGAGCAAGCTACAGATAGAAAAGGTACTAAGGGCAGATTTAGGCATGTGGAACTTGAGGGAAAAATAAGGGCCTTAGGCACAGCCTTTGCAGCCCCTTCAAATTTCTCTTTCTCTTTGTCTATTTGCCAGACTCAGCCTGGTGGAGGGAACTCTGAGAGGGGTCTGTGAGCCTGAGTGTGGTACCCGGTCTGCAAATACAGGGGAAAGAGTTAGATTGTGAAGGCACTGCTGGAAATAAGGACCTGTTAGTTTGCCTCAGGTGTCCTGCTGAAAAGGTGCATGCTTGCTTCTTCCTTTGTGCCTGTCCTCTCACATCACTTTCCCACACCAAAACATTCCTGTTAACGCTTAGGTGGCAACGTGATGCTTTTTGATAAGAAAAATCAACAAGAAGCTTCTGCAGAGTGCTTTAAAACATCTCTGAGAAAATGTTTAGCTGATTTAGAAGGAGCTGATGAAATGGCAAATCACCTGGTGGTTAAGAAGCTTGCATGCATGGTGTTTATTGGAAGGAAGCAATGAGAAAGAGAGATATTCAGAAAAGAGAGGCAAGAACTGAGAAGAAAGCACAGATACTTGGAGGGCAGAATCTTTTTAATGTTGAAAAGGAAAATCCGTACAATGTACATCTTCCCTGTTGTGGTTTGTTTTTTTTTTTTTACTCATAGAAACTTCTGAAATCTAGTTAACTAAAGGCATGCTATTTAGCACCCCACTTTTGATTGATCCTTCTCTCAAGAATGTGTGAATGAGATGCCGAGGTGTAAACAGGGACCATGAGACATACATCTATGGTAAGCTACACACACCCATTCTATTAGCATAATTCACTTTTGTCAGGTGCTTTATGCAGCATTTCATTTATTTTAGCAAGCTTCTCAGTTTCAAGAGCTTCAAAACATGATATCAAAGGAACTAAAACTTTTCCTTATTTTGCATCATGAATTTTTTTAAAATATAATATGTGATGGTATCTGCTTCGCAGTGCTATGCAACTTGGTTACAAGCTATCACAAGTGACCTATAAACCAGATTTATTTGACACTAAATTAAAGCTGAAAACAACTTCCCAGAACCCTAGAAAAGGTAGTGAAACTCTATATACTCACTCCAAGGAGGCATTCACACGCACAAATATGCATTCTTTTATGCACAGATATCACCATGTATCATATTCTTGCTGACCATCTGTTTGCTTACTGTGAGCTCTGAGATGATTCAGTTGCTGTGCCTCTGGGGAAAGCACTGGGTAGGACCTGCATGTAAATGTGCAAGGACTCATTTGGGGATACACTGACTGCTATGTGCTGGGACCTGACATGCTATTCCTGGCTCCAGCTATCCCATCAGTCCTCCTGGTTGAGCAGTCAAGATGTCTAAGAGATCCATTACCAAAACTGGAAAAGCAGAGCCATCTTACAGCAATCGAGTGAACAAATAGACAAATACAAATTCTGGCTGAGTTTAGATTGTCTGCAGGACAGGAGCTGGGTGGGGTTCAGGAGCACACAGAAAGCAGCTGGTTTTGGTATCCCTTAGCTCAGAGGAGCGGATATAATTGCTGTGTCTTTGTGGGACAAGGCAGAGAATAAACCAGAAGTATATAAACAGGGGCTGTAGCTACTTTTATTTAGGTGGGAATCATCAGTTTGAAAAATAGACACCCTTAAAAAGTGAGGTAGATACTGAATCCAAATTGCATAATAAATAAAAGAACCCTGCCTTCACATATGTCACTCTGGTGAAATGGGGCTATCAGAGCTGGAGCTTAATCTAAGGCAGATTTACCTGTGCGTGAAAGAAGTTCTATAACAAGTACAATATTACATTACCAGTGCATCTCCACTTATGCACAAGTAGTACAGTTGTGCATTTCAGATAGGTCTGAAAGGACCCTGCTGCTGGAAGTCATGAAGCTTTTAATTTATATTTTCTCAAATCCAGGTTTTATGTAACATTTTCTGTGTCCTTCCCAATGTACAATGTATCTCTGTTAGCCTTTATAACTGAAAGTGTATCACTGTCCTAAATACCTACGCTGCTTTTTGTGCAATGGATTTTATTTCTGTCCTACTTTAGGATCTTTCAGAAATGTTGTCCTGAGTTGGGATCTGAAACCATCTACTTTACAGAGGTGTTCTGTTCGGCCTTTGGTACCAGGCATGTGAAAATCAGGGCTGCTTGTAAGAAACTTCACCGCTGTTCTCTGCTGTATGAAGAGCTGGCACAGGCAGGCCCCATAGTTGCGTGCAGTCATATGCAGGATAGAGGCCTAGAAATTTTTTCTGTCAAGTCAGTTCACAGTTGCAGGCAATTGAGATCTATTTTCATTAGGGCTTTTCCTTCTTTTTCTCCTTCAGAGTCAGTGATGAAGGAAGCTCTCACATCTGCCCTTATATTTTTGTCCCAGTGAAGTAGAGCTTCCTATGGCATTTTCTTTGCTCCAGAACTATTCATCACTAGCACTGTGTTGATAATGTGATGACAGTTGTTGCCAAAACTTTCCTGTTCACTCTAAATCTGTTTTCCTTGGTATGAAAATAAAGAGAAAAAGCTCAGCGGAGAGAGAGCCCTCTGTGGTATGAGAGCTCAAGGTGACTGGAAAAGAGTAATTAACCAAGGACAAACCCTGATGCTGGAGGGTGGGCAGGCAGCATTTTCCAGATTCCAGAGGGGAAGAGGAGAAGAGGGGTGTGAGGCTAAAGAGAGTGGGCTGGGTGGTTTGTGCCTGCCGGGGGCTGGGGAGAGAGCCAGTGCTCCTCTTCTACAGGAAAATGAGCAGCCAGCAGAAACTAGATGCTTCTCACTATGGGGTGAGGGTGGAGAACCCACCAAGTGCTGAGACAGTCAATAGGCATATTATTCATCGCACATTGCTAGGAGATTAACTGAGCAAACGTTCTGACAAAACTGATTAAAGCCTTCATCCTGTAATGGGAGAACAAAGAGACACCAAGTTATTACACCCCCGCCAAATGCCAGATGATGATTACATGTAGTGGAAACACAAAGTATGCAGGAGGATCCCACCCTCCCCAGACTGAGGTGACTGTCCCTTTCTTTATCTTGTAGCATCGCAAGTTACAGTTTGTAAATACGGCTAGCTACTGAACATTTCAAAAGCCAGATTACTGAGACCTAACCGATGAAGGATACTGCCTCTTAGTTTGCTTCTCTTAAAATGTTATCTCAGAGTGTTATCGTGTCTAGAGTAATCTCTCTTCTGAAGTGCATTCTTTCCCAGTATTATCACTACTGTTTACAATTGGAGATACTTAAAATGAGCTAAATACTTGGCTTCCCCTTATAGTAAAGTTTGGATGGCACTCTGTCAGCTACATGTAAACTTTGAATGTGAGTGCTCCCAGTATCAGTGTTTGCTCTGGTAAAGGGGAAATGGACATGATTTTTTACTGTGTTCACTAATTACCACAGTTTCTAGCCTTGTCACATCCTAAAACAAGAGAATTAGTATCAATCAAACTCAGTCACTTAATTGCACAGTTCTGAAGACTGGGGAATTCATGAAAGAGAGCCTGAGAAAGGAATCCCTTTTCCAGACAACTCTGATTGTTTTCTTTTGACAGTCAAAAATTTACTGGGTCATGGAAGTGATCAGACTAAACCTGTCAAGTGTCTACTACCTCTTAACAAGTGTCTGTTAACAAGCTAAACCTGAGGCACTGCTGAAGCCTATGCACTGAACTCAGCATTGATTTAGACATAACTGTGTGTGTGTGTGTGTGTGTGTGTGTGTGTGTGTGTGTGTGTGTGTTCACTGTTTCTCAGGCACGAAAAATCTCCCCTTGAATCTTCCTGGTAATGTACAGAGACTTTTGGAAAGGAAGGCCATTGTCTGTCAGGACCCTGAGACATAAAACTAGGTGCTGCAGCCCCCTGGGGAGTGAGTAGCAGGAGCTGGGTGCCACCAGTGGCTCTTCCCTCTCTAAACCCCTGACTCTGAGGGTAAGTACATTACAACTAATTACGTCTTTGGACTGTGCTGACATGAATAAACCATTTAAGGTTAACTGTCATGCTTCTTAATGTCATAAAGCCTCCTTTTCATAGAATTAAAGCCCTATTAAAATTGTGTCAAATCATTCCCTTGTGCTGGGTTAGTTCCTATAAAAAGGTCTAAAAAAGTTGGGTTTTTTTTTGGGAAGAGTTGGGCACACTCACTGTAGTAGTGTCCAAGTAATCTTTATTATAAATGTGTTCTTCATGCGTCAGAAAAGTGGGTGTTAAATAATTATATTTTGCTACCTCATGGGGGTTTTTGCTTAATGATTTGCATTTGTTAACTTGCATTTACCTTAGCTGTGATTGTCAGTGCCATCTCTTTAATATAAGCAAAGAGGAAGGAGGTAGCAAATGATAAAATGATCTTTCTATTTAACGCTGTGAATCCTTGGTTAAAAAATAGCTCACATGTATTAGAAGCAGATGCAATAGAAATATTAATAATAAATCCAGCAAAATTTTGGTACAGTACAGTAATACATATACTGTAATAATTTGTAACTATAACTCATATACTCATATACTTTTATGTACATGAACATTTTATGAACCCAGTCGACGTGTTGAGGTGGAGCAGTGAAAAATTGAGAAAGCCCTAGAGAACTGCAGATACAGTTTTACATAATTTATTGTTGATTTTATCCTAAGTTGTTAACTAGCTTTATCTAGCAACATGTTGCAAGTACGTCAGCATTTCATAGCTAACATAAATCTGCAAAAGATGGTGTTAACTGTTGGGGTTTTTTTCTGTTTTGCTTTTGTTTCATTAAATAGGAAGCTTCTTCATCAGTCAAATTATTCATGCAATTTTGAAAGCACCCCAGTCATTAGATGATCTTTGAAAAGGCAAGCATATACATCTGGATTGCTCTGGCAAGGCAAGGAGCTTTTTGGAATGAAGAAAACAGCTTCTCTTTTAAAAAGCCATTTATACCCTTGTAAAAGGCAATAAAATATATATCAAACGTAGATGATACTGACTGCTCTTTCCAGTTACTATTAAGATTTATGGTCCCTGAAGTTAAATATTGACTTTGGCATCACCTTGGTCAATATTTATCTCTCAGATCAATAAATCTTAATATTGACTGCAGCTGAAGTCGCCATGCTGCCCAGTGATACCTCTGAATGATTTATATCAATATATTTTCCTGTCCCCTCAATATATCTTTTATTTTCCTGTGTTCCTGTTTGGTGATCTTGGAAGATCTTTTTACATCAGGAAACTTTTTCTCTGCATAGAGCGTTGTCCTTCCCATCAGGTTGTTTTACTCCTTTCCTTATTTCTTTATAAGTTCTATCATAACTTCATAAACCATCTAAGATAGTTTATGGCATGAAAACATTTTTCCAAATGCCTAAGTGAACGTATAACTTGTGAGAGCATACTAGATTGGATAATTTTCATTGTGATTTTACATACTGGAAGTTATAATCATCATAATCATCCTAATCAGTATTAGCGCTTTCTCTTATTATCCTTAAATTTCTATATTAACATTTACTTTCCTGCCTACCAATGTTTTCCCTCATGTGTTAGAATTATAATACAACTGAAAAGTACATTTTTTTTTAAATTTAATTTTTCAGTCCTATTTGGCAAGTTTTTATTACTTTGATTTCTGCAACGCAATCCAGTTCACGAAGAAGTTAGAGGCATGATCACAACTAGCTTTTCATATATATATAGTTTTCCTAATATCACTGGAATTTTTGTGTTAGCAGGATCTTTGAGGCTAATTGAACAAAGCTCTTTTACAGAGTCCAATTAAAAGTGAAGTTACTAATGAACTCTTCTGAATGTGATATATAGATACTCATTAAGGCAGAAATGGGTTGCTGGCTACCTTCCTTGTATTATCCTAAACCAAACCTTGAAAAAAATCTTTTTTTTTTTTTTTTTTTTACATAAAAAATATATGTGTTATTTCCTGAACTATTTTCTCACCAATAGAAATGTACAAGCATGTTCAGTGGAAATTACCCTTACTGCTCTTTTTTCTTCTTCTTCTTCTGTTTCTTTCTTACTGTTCTGTTTTTCAGTTTCTAAAAAATCTATCTTTCTTTCATTCCCCTGTGTGAATGCTGTCTGTGCCCTGACTGCTGGCTTGTGTCAGCCCTGGCGCCTCACCACTCTTCAATCCTATCCAAGAGACTGTGGTACACAACCAGCCCCAGCACTGTGTGCCCAGTGAATCACTGCATCATCCACCTATTCAGCCTTTGATCCAGTGTTGCTCTTTTTCTACTATACATCTCCAACCACAGTGGTAGCTTAATTAAGCAGTAGTAATAGAGATGATCTCTGCATCCATATTAACTCCAAGAGTAGGCATTTGAATACAAAAAGATCCTAATTTTTTATAAAATGTAATTCTTTCAGATGTTTGAGACTGTAAAATGTCTGTATGAGTTGTGCTCACACTTGAACAAAGGAAGAATAGGAGTTTCAAGAAAATTCTACATTTTATTTCTGCCACTGGGAAAAGCTGGAAGAATGCTAATGTTAAATAATGAAATGAAGAACACAGGGCTGCTGCACCCTACTGAATATAATAGCTCTCTTCTACTGAGAGTGTCATGGAAAATTTGCCAAACAGAAACAAAGGCCTTCTTCTACTTCAGCCTTCTGACATAAACAGCTGTACTGCTGCATGTGATGAATTATCAGAATGGGCGAAAATCTTCCTTTCCTTCTGTTTTCTTTAAAACGAGATTGGAGTGCTCCATGAACACAACCTCTCCCCCTATCTGAGAAACAGTGAAGATGGCTTCTGATGACCTACATTATTTGGGTAGCTTGGCTAATTAGGGACATAGCAGAACTCCCTTGTGACTTGCCCTATCATAATCCTTCCCAGCTAACACAGTTCAACATCTGAATGCACCAGCAAAAATCAGCTTCAGGATGTTTCTTGTAATCAAAAGAAGAAATAAGTTTTCCTCTCCATGGATGGAAAATGGAGTGGCTGGAGGGGAAACAGAAAGAAATTCACTGATGCATTTGTGAATGGGGAGTGAAACTGTGAGCAACAGTCTGAAGTTGAAATGCAAAGATTTGCATGACTTACTCCTTATCGCTTCTTAAGGTTCAAAACTTCCCCCCTTAGTGAAACTGAATAGTTTTCTATACTTCCTGCCTTAAACTCTGGAGTAGCATTGATGTACACAGCTACAAGTCTGGTGCACTCATACTAAGGATCACAGTAAGTTCTCCAGAAATACTTTCAAATGTCAGGGCCAGGAAAATGACAACAGTTTATTAGCTTTATTTCATATTATTAACATCAGTACTATTAGTATTAGTGATATCATTGACACTATGATTTAGAACTGGGAGGGAAATTAGGTATGAATATCCTATACAATCTTTTGTAAACAATCTATTTGCTCTATAGAGGCAACTATGGAGATCAGCGAAGAGTTTTTCAGTGTCATGTGACACTGCCAAACAAGGTAATATAGAAACATTCTCTAAATACTGAAATGCAATTATTAACTGCTTCTCAGACCTCTAGGCAAACAAGACTGAAAATGCTGGTGACCTTGTACCACCACCTAAGGCAAGATGACACATCTTGCTCTGCCTGTGAAACTGATGGTTGCTGATGAGGACAACAATGCTAATGCAGAGCAGTGATGGATGCTTTCATCCTCGGATGCAGCCCACAGGGTTCAAACACCTCACTTGATGTGGCCCCTGACTCCTCAGCTAACTGCATCAGAGCTGAGTAAAAGTGAGGATGGTGGTAAGACCATGAAAAATTGTAAGGAAAGTTTATCTCCCAGTTGTTGAGCAAACAATAGAAGGAAATTCCTTTTATAGGTCCTAATAACGAGCAAATCAAATTTGCAGCCACTTAAAAGCATTTGGGCACATGTGCCATGCTTCCAAGTCCTGCTTTTGAAGTTGAGAGGAACCTAATAAAACTATGGTGCTTTCAATGGTAGATAGAGCTATGACACTGGAGGGACTGATCTGAGAACAAATAAGAACAATAAAATATGTTTAGCTTGGATAAACAACAGCTAATGGACTGGGAATGCATATAACTGACAAGTTTGGAGAAGACTGTAAACAACAGCAAACTCGATATAATTCTGAATGTTCAAGTAGATTCAGCTAAAGAGTAAGGTATTGTTTACACCAATAAATTCACTTTTATAATTATGCAGCATAATTATGCAGCATAATTGTAATTATCCTGGAATTATTCTGAAGGAAGAGCATCCACAAGGGGAGTTATGCTGATATAAAGATACTACTGAATTTCCCTGTGTAGACAAGCCTCAGTAAAGGAAAGGATTGTTTTTGCACAAAGCCTCTGTGCAGCTACAGTTACTAGTACCACAGAGCAATACAAAACAGAGAATGTAAATTACAGGCATAGCTTTCAGCCGATTTTAGCTATCTAGTTCAAGCCGTGTCCCCAGAGAGAGACCTCCTACAGCACCAGCTTGTGTGGCACTTATTCCTATTTCATATGGAGAGTCTTTGCACTTTTCAGTCCCCTGATTCGCTTGGGACTATGTCCTGCTCTGTAGTTTAGCTGAACTAAATAGCTTGCATGACAATAGCTCACTCTCTGCCTCTATGGCACTGTCATCAACAGCTATAAGGCACTTGTCCTGAAGGTGATTTACTCCAGCCTATTGCTGGTGTGTCAGTATCTAACAGGGTTTATTTTTTTTCATACTTCTCTAGATTTTAGTTAACAAGCTTTAAGCTTGTTCTGGGAAGCTGTATTATGTGCCTAAGCCTGTCTGTGCAAAATGTTGTTCTGCATTAATGGTACCAGAAGAGTCAAAGTGATATATTCCCCTCAGTTATGGATGCTCGTATACAATGACATTTATAAACCATTTGCACGGCTTTGTTCTCTTTGGCCATCTCATTGGACTAGAATGCAAGGTTAAATGAGTGTGCTCCCAAGTGAACAAAATCTATGAGTTCCATGCCCCTAGACAAGCAATGGTGCAACTGCTTGAGGAGGAATAGTGAGGCTTCAGGATAATCAGAATGTCCTTCTTACAGTGTATTTACAAGGAGATTTATTGCTATAATCTGTTTAAGATTTCAACCTGAGCTATCTAGAGCAGTTTAAATATTTGAAGGAAGGTCCAGAAAGCAAACAGTATGACAAGGAATTGCTGTTATAATTAGTTTGAATAATAACATCGCTACTCTTGCCTAGCATTTTTTTACAGTCATTTCAACAGGAAGATGATGTCATAATCTTCATTTTATAGAAGACAGGCAAAGAGAAGTGGCTTACCCAAAGTCCCGTGCCACTTCCCTGCTGGAAGGAGTAAACTAGTGTGCTAAATTCTTGGACAGCTACTGCTGAGAAGCCATGCTCCAAGGACATGTTTGTAATGACATGTATTTTAAATACCTTAAAAGAGAAGCCACTTTCACTGCTGAAAGAGGAGGCTGGAAATATATTGTTTAATTGAAATAAAGAATTTTAAAAGGCATCTGACTGTGGGATAGGTAAAATAGATTATTCCAGAACTGTGTTTTTCTATGGCTAAACCTTTTGCTGTTTTTTGTTAATACATAGAATTTTGCAAACTTGATTGCTTGTTCCTTGATCCTTTATTTAAAGTGACAACTAACTCTCACTTGGTTTTCTGCATCCAAAATAAAGAATGACTCTTTTTGTCTTCAGCTTGTCACTGTGTGTCCTTCTTTCAATTGTGCTAATTTTAAAGTAAGAAAACACAACAAAAATAATATAACTTATCTGTCTGTAAATTCTTCTTTGCCACAAAACTTGTGTCCAAATTCCCATCTTCAAAATGGGTGAATGACCCTTATGCAACATTTCTCTTTCCTAGTTTCTATTTCCAATTTTCTGACATATTTTTGTCACATTCTTCTTCTCCCAATCTGGGAACTTCAGGTTAGATTCACAAAATGACTCAGGCATCATCTGGGAAACATTGTGGCATCAGTGTGATCCCACATACCCAGGTTATGCCTACATACCATGAACAACCCCTGGAGAGCTGGCTGTGAATGAGGTTCCAAAAGCCTAGTGGGCTGATCTGTTGAATGTAGCTGTGGGGAAAAGCTCAGGAGAGTGTCACACTCCCCACTGCACCTTTGGAGATCACACTACTTAGCTCTTCTGCATGGGGTTTGCTGAGAACTGCGTGCCCAAACAGGTGGAATGAAAGTCATGGGAAAGGTTTTGTCTTTTCTAGTGCTACAGAGAGCACAATACTCCCCTAGGATGCAGGAGGGCCAGTTTTGTCTGTTTCTTCCTAAAGGAGACCTGAGTCAATCTCTTTCCCCTCTTAGAAAAATGTCAACAGCACCAGGTGCTAGCAGAAGACCTCCTCTGATGAGGCTTATAGCCCCACTGCTCTTCTCCCAGTACAGTCCCTTAATCACCTGGGTATTATAAACTAGTTTAGGTCTCTCTGCAAAGCACATGTCCGGAATGAGGCATCTCTCAGATTAAGCAACAGCTAAGAGGAATTTAGAATCATCTTTGTGTAGATAGACAGTTTTACAGATGTATCCCTTTCTTCCTTTAAAACTGTTTGCCTTGTCTGCAATTCCAGCTCCGTCATCACTAGTGTGTGGGTTCACCAATTTCTAGCCCATGGTGCAGAATTCTCCTTTTTCTGAGCCATTATTACATTTACAATACTGGCTTTTAAAGACACTACAGCTTTGTCATTAGGCAGAGTTAAAAAGAATGCTGATTAATTCAACCTAGCACACACCTTCCAGAATTTCAACAAAGGAAAATGGGTCTTTAAACAGGGTAGGCAGTTCTAACTATAAGCTTCTCTAAACAGCATAGCTCAACTAACTCAGCACCTTTTATGTTACTGCCATCTCTGTACTCAGAAAAAAAGGAGTGAACTTATGGCTTCTGCTAAATTTTCTTCTTTCAAAGGCAAGGTTGGATTGTCAGTCTTTTACATGCATGCCTTCCTCCCTACCCCCCAGGAGATCTGGTTCTAAAACGGAACCACTTTGTTCTCCTGGAAAATATAAAATTCAAAGTCTTAGGTAGAAATTAGATATTTTGGAATACTTCCTTAAATTATGCTTTCCAGTACCTAAAAAGTGTGCGTATTTGAAATAATGTCCTATCTGCTGGAGCATTATGGCAATATGGTATGAAAAAAGATTTTAAACTATTGCTGCCTAACATTACTAGTAATAGATTTTGCTGTGGGAAAGAAGTTGTCGAGTCAAATCTTGTGTCCTAATTGTTAATTATTGTTGTCTTTGTCTCAAAGAAATTCTGTAATGAGACTAGGCAGCTTTATTTGGTTAAAATGTTCCATAAAAATGTAACACCAATCACATTTAAAATTAAATGTTCAGTAGCACAATGAAGAAACAGACAATAGCATACCTATTACATTTGCTTTTCTTAATCTCCAAACAGTGTTTATGCTTGTGATGTCCTCTATCTCTTAAAGTGAATACTGTGTTAATGTAAGCTGCTCATTTCACTGTCCTAGGGAATGAACTCTGCTTCAGTGGGTGAGTTAGTAATGCATGCCTTTCAGCATGTGAACTAATCATTGCTTATAAAGCCCTGCAAATACAATCTGGTATTTATTTGGTGAGAAGACATAGTTGCAAACTGATTGTAATCCTGACCTTGATAAAATAAGACATAATTTTATGCAGCAGTGATCTCCTGCCCTCCTAGGGGAGCTTTACCAGCTTTGTTTGACATTTGTCTCAGTCTGAAATTTTAGTCTGACCTAAGTGTGCATCCATTTGATTGAAAGTCTTGCAGAAAGAAAATCTTTCTCTTTAAGGCTAGGTCCCACTTGTATCACCATATGCAGTGTGTTTTGATGAAATCATGGTTCTCAACACTGACATTAATAGAAATTAAAGGTCACACACATGAATTAGCTACGGTAGTTTGCTACCTTGTCAGATGTCAGTTTAAGTATGCTAACTTTTGGTAAAATTTAGGCACATGCTCTGAGTCTGCTCGTATGTAAAGTAATGTATTCCTTAGCTCAATCCTGATGAAAGAGTTTGAGCTAATCTTGCATACCATTGCTCAGCTGATTGAAGGTAAATTGTTCTGCTGCCATAACTTCATTATATATCTATGCCTCAATTATCATCTCATATCTTCTATGAGTCTTAGAAATGCTGGTATCAATTAGAGCTAGGTCTAGTAGCTGGAGTGTTATGTAGGCATTTGTAGGCCTGTATGGACAGAAAGACTCAAAGCACCAAGACACTTCGTTTAGCTAACCTTTAGCTATCAGGAAGTAATGCTTTCAGTCCTCAACAGTCTGAGCTACTCTGTAACCTCCATGGTAGGGATTGTCACTTAACTTTGTTAGTATAGTATTGCTGTATAGCAATTGGCCCATTTGAGTAGTGACAGTGTGTAAACATAATTTCTGCTTTATTCTAAGCAGATTTGCTCTCTGTAATGTCACTGATCTCCTCAGACATGAAGAATCTCTTTCTTTTATCAGTCTACATCACTAGCTGTTTGTGCTTTAGATTGTGATGAAACATTTTTACATGCATGGACCATATGGCAAATTCAACATTTCAAGCACCTTTGTATGAAGAATATCTGATATGTTTAATATCTGTCCTTTTTTCCCTCAACATCAGTCCAAAACCACGACTCCAATTAGTTCCTGTCTATCTCAAACAGTTTATTGGCAGCAATCTGTTCTCCGTATTGCCAAAATACATAAAACTGTTGCAAGTCCCATGATTTTTCATGGCTTTCTTTACAATTCAAAATTCAGATGAATACCTTAACATTACAATGAGATGAAAAGAAGTGAAAATTACCTTTCAACTCAGAAAAACAAAACAAACCAAAGCTTGGATCTAATTAACCTTGGCAAGAAAAGAAATCACTGAGAAAGAATGAAAATCTCTCCAACTCAAAGAGGCCAAAACAAAGCCCTCTGAAGTCCTAACAAAACTCTCAAAATAGGATTTAACTGGTATATCAATGCTGCTCAGGCTGATGTTGATGCTCTGTACAGAGATTAATTTTACCCTCAAAAAGGAGGCTTCCTGCCAAATACATGCAGTCTGTATTATTTATGTCTTTAAGTCCAGAAAATCCTGGAAGTTCTCTGCTTACTCCGCTATATCTCAAAGAATTAGGTTAAGGCAAACATCGCAGGGACTGAGTATTTCCTCATGCCTGGGTGTTTACTGACATTTTAAATAAGTTCCAAAATTTATGTAGGGCAAAGATTTCTGGGGCTCTGTGTTCATTCTTCACTCCACTGTCACTACTGTGAAATTTTTGTATTTAAATAAAGTTAATACAAAGTTGCATGGAAATTATAGTCAGCTTACCCCAAGGGAGCTAATAAGCAAGACAATATAAGCAAGTCCTCAGAAAAGAGTAGACGTCTTCAAATTATATCCCAAAGATGTGCTCTGACAGCTTGCATCAGAAATAAAAATCAGAATTAGGAACAGGACTTTTAACATCCCTTTTAGGCAGAGCATCAGATTTCATCTCAGTTTTAACACAGGTAGAATCTGTTCCAACTATGAGAAGAACTGCTGTTCATAAGTATTTTAATTTCATGTCTCTTGTGACTGAATCACTTTGGGGAATGAGAGAATAAAAACTGGGGCAACAAATCAGGTGATATGCTCCCCATCCTCTGCAAGCATATGAACAAAATGCTGTATAGGTGGTATCAGGGTACATTCAAAAGAGGAAAAAAGCATTTCCCTTTTGTCCCAGACAGTTCCATGAATCAGATCCAAAGCTGCTATCAGAACTGCAGTATCTGCAGACAAAATCTATATGGAAGGTGCCAGAGTGGTACATCATGGAGATCTTGCAGGCTGAGATCCCCAAGCAGTAACCTTTTGTTGAAAACTATAGCAGTTTTATTAGCTTCAGTACCATTTTCACATGTGTGTTTACTTTTGTAAATCAAATCACTGGATGAGTGTCTGTCTTCACTATATTTCTCACAATCACTCCAGCTAACAGAAATCGAAGCTTCCCTGAAGACTTAAGCCAAGTCTCAAATTATATCTCAAAAATAAATAAATTGGCATACTTTTAGAGGGTTTTTCAACACCTTTCACTATCATTACTTCTGCTGCTGTTGTTTGTGCTTTGCACCATGCCTTCAAAACCACATGCTTCAATGTTGGAATACTCAGTACTTCTGTAAAGGATGGGAAGAGTAGAATGAGATAATCATATTCCATTTTGTTTCAGGATTGCTAAAAGCTGAATAGACAAGATAGAATAACTGCAGGATCATGATTGTTCTATGAAGTAATTCCAGATAAAAGCTCCAAGGTCATCCCTTCAACTCCCAGGATTCTGATTTGCTTCTCTTTTGGCTCTGACACTCACTAGACCCTCTTTGGAGCCAAATCGATTTATTAACCCAGAAGAAAATAATAATTTATCTTTTTGAATTTTTTTTTGCCACATTAGTGAGCTGGTTTACAAAGGAGTCTGACAAACACCAGAGCTGGTACACAGATCAGGTGCCGGAGTAGGAATGTATGGATGAAGTGGCAAGACCTTTCCCTTACAGCCGCAAGGCACTGTTAGATTTGTTTATCTTTCATAACTTACTCCTTCTAGCAAATGAAAGTACTAAGATAAATTCATTATTGTTGAAATGTCACATGAACTCAATCAATTTGTATACTTCGCATGTGAGATGTTTATAGTGAATTTTAGAAAGAGGTGCTCAGTTTTATTTTCAAGATCCGCTTGGATTTCTGCTAGAGTGCCTTTCTACAGAGAGTTACCAAAATGAGAGATTCAGCACTAGCCTTACATGTTTTACATAATTACCATTTATATTTGCTAAAGTGGCCTTTCAGGGATAAAATATAGCTGTATGAAATCTGTTCTAGAGAAGGAAATATACAAATATTCTCTAGGTCAGCAAAAAATACTTGCAAACTCTCAATGAAGTGTTATTCTGCAGGGACATCTACAATTTTATAGGATGCAATTTCACAGTTCAGGCTTGGTTTGCCATGTGTGGAGAGCAGACTGCATCAGGTGGTGGAGCATTATCAAGTCATTGTTAACTCATTGCCACAGAGGACATAAATGGTTTTCCCCACTGCAGTTACTAACAGTAAGAGTCAACTGGTTCGGCAAGCATTTGACACCTTACCCCTCAAAATACTTTAGTGTTTCTCTTCAAAGTGCTTTTTAAAGTCCTTCTTCATTCTCATTCTAAATATCTATTGGTAGGCCACTAATAAACTTTGACCTTTTTTCTAACTACCAATTCTAGTAATTCTTGTATTTTGAATCTGTTCTTGGCAGGATCTTAATTTTATTCTGTATTTGCACAATAACTTGCACCTATTTTGGTCCATAAATCTGATGAGCTGGACTAATGCAAATAATAAATGCATACAGTAGTAAGCCAGCTGTACTGGCCTGAAAGTTTATCTTTGTATTATTCAGATACAGATATTGACATATAGACCTACTGTGATAAATCATCACATTTGACAAACTGAGTAGAATAAAATATAACAGCTGAATTTTAGGAGATGAACATAATGTGCTGAAACAACAATTCATTCTACTAAGCTTCTACCTGACAGGAATGAATGAAGGGCAGATACCAGAGAAGATTGTCAAACCAATATGGAGGCCTTTAAGCTTATGATGGAAGTGGGGTGCTACAATTTTCACAAGAATTTTTGAATGTACTTGGAGTAATGTTTCTTTGTGTTAATATTGTTGGTTTGCTTATCCACATGTGCTCTGTATTTTTCTCTCTGTAGCCCAGCAACATACCTGGCATATGTTATATATATTTTACATTATATTGTGCATGTAACCAAAGCTTTAAGCTGTTCTCAAAGTAGCATTCAAAACCTCTACACCTTGAAACATGAGGTCCCATGAACCTCAGCTGTTCAACTTGACATGGGCTTGAGGCAAGAGATGATACCAGTGATTCCTGTGTGATGCATAAAATAGTAAAGCTCGAGTAGCATTCCCTTGCCCACAAGGAAACTGAGATAGGTAATGGCTGTTACTGTACTAGGTCATGAACTCTCAGGGAGACTGTGAAACAAAATGAAGCTGATTGGCTAATACAGTAAATGTTGGGTATAAGATTGCAGGCAGGAAGCCTGATTACTTGTAAAAGTGGCATGGGATGTATAAAATAGGAGATGACAGAGGATATTTGTGAAGGCCAGAAGACACATGAACTTTATACAATAGTAATAACAATCAGATTTATTATTAATATTCTTGTTAGCAGATTGACCAAGGCAAACCACAGCATGACACAATTTCATAAACTTAGATGGACAAGCCAATATACCGATGGACAAGCCAATATACCTGGGGCTCTAGTTGTCTCTAATGAATCAATTGCCTGACCAGATGTGCAAAGAGATTGCAGAGCTCTTGCAAAATACAGAAATCCAACTGTGTTCTGGAAGTGTTCTAATCTGGAAATAATGGTAGGACACTGTAGTGCATGACATAACCCATTAGGGTTTTCAACAAGCAAGTAGCTACCCACTGATCAGTCTTTCTGACAGTAAATTACTGATGGGAAAAGATGGAATCAGAGGAGATGTCCGCTGTGACAGCCTCAAGGAATGTTGAAGTTATCAAGGCAGAACATAAGAACAGCCGCAGTGGTTTGGCCCAAAGATCCACCTAAACTGCTACTTGAAAGCCGCCAAAAGTGGATAACCACTTTTGGATAGGTGGTGGAAAATCCTATATTCATAGAATCATTAGAATCATAGAATAGTTAGGGTTGGAAAGGACCTTAAGATCATCTAGTTCCAACCTCCATCAATCTGCAGTTCATGTTTTTCCCTAACCATGTATATTATCTCTGCGCTTAACAGGTATTAATGTCTTGTTTTTCTATTACTTAATCATTTGGGAAACCCTGAAGCCTTTTGGCATCCATGATATACTGTGTCAATAAATGCCACAGTTTAATTGTGCTTTTGGAGAAGAGTATCTTATTTCAATTTATTTTCAACATGCCACCATAGATTTTAATTCTAAACAAGCATACCTGTTCCAGTCATATCACCTCCAATTGTATCTTTACTATGTACTTTTAACTATGCCGTTACTTGATTAACATGGCTTCACTATGAAAGTTTGTCAGAATAATATTTTTCACAGTATTTGTAGCAAGGGAGACTCCAAAGCGTTTAGTCCAATATACAGGGATGCATAGTAATTGCCATCACACAGTATCAGCAGGATAGCACTCCACCGATCTGCAGTACAGAACAAGGGCAGATTTCCAAAGAGTCAATTTCAGATCCCCAAGTGGACCCAAAATTCTTCCTAAAACCCTAATTTTTATTTTGGTAGCCAATTTTACCAGAAGATCATGATAAGTCTGAGCTCTGTCAAAAGAAATGTCAAGAAAAATAAGTTTTTTCTGTGGGCTACTGCATCACTGTTTATATTTTCACACTGAAGAAACATCATGGAAGTAGGAAATGTATACAATTAATTTAGAAGGGGTTCACTTCCAGTTCTCAGTTATGGCTGTAGGTGAGTATTCATCTAATTCAAGCTGTCCTAATGTTCAGAAAGGATCTGAGGGCATTCACGTAGATGAACTTACTGGATAGATTTTCAGAAAGACAATTGTATACATTTGAAAAGAAATACTGCTACTGTGGAATATTAAAGTAGGTAGTTGAGCTAGGGTTTCTTGGAATTGTTTGTGCTGTTTATATCGCTTGGTTTATACTAGCAAGTTTTCTTGTATTGAGGAAAAGACAAAGTACAATGAGTTCCTATTCACCCTTTTTATGCTGTTGATTTTATGGACTTCTGCCATGTCCCCCCTTGGGCATCCTTTTTTTTTTCAGGCTGAAAAGCCCTACTGCAGTTGTCTATTCCTTGTATGAAAATTATTCCATATATTTGATCTCCCACATTTCCCTTCTTTAAAGTTTTCCAGTTCTCATATTTTAAGGTGGGGGCCCAACATGACATTCTGCATTCAGGATGTCTGTTACCATGTGTTTGTACAAAATAATGGCATAATGATGATAAAGAGAAAGAATAAAGTTCTCTCTCTCTCTTTTTTTTTTTAAATAGACTCACTGTGTAATGTACTTTTACAAGTCCTCCTGATCACCAAATTGACATTTTTTCTGTGTCATTATTTGACTAGTTCTATCTATGATCTCAGGTATCACTGATGTATGTGGAACCTCAGACAGAATTGATCTTACATTCACCCTTCCCATGAGTAACCTGAAGGACGTGGGTGGCATCATCAAGGTGCTTAAGAGCTTCTGAATCATATCCTGTGTTAAATGAGAATTGCTTTGTCAGTACTAACTACATGAAATATATGAGACATCTTGTTGGTTGTCCAGTTCCTACATTTACCTTCTATAGAAACAAAACTTGACTAATACTTGACTTTTAAGACAGGTCTCATTTTTGAATGTATTGTATCATTAAAAATAAGTTTTCTTGCTAACTAGGACTACTTCATGATTTTGGGTTGAAAAGGCTCTTAATTCTTGGTGAGATACATAAGATTGACTTTAAGTGAAGTTTAATATGAGGTTTTGAAATCATTTAGATCTGAAGCTCCCAGTGAAACTGAAAAGGGTAAAGTTGGAACCATGTGGACTGAAATAAAGAAAAAATGTACAGATAACCTCTCCGTGAGTACAACCTCTTGAGTTTCAATGAGATAAAGTGACAGTGAGCTCAGCTAGTTTCTAAGTTCCCAGTCCTTTGCCTGCAGCATGAAATTACCAACTCTTTTCATTCTTACCTTGACTTGCTTTTCATGGTTCATTGTGCAAGAATGAAGAATGATTTCTTTTGTCAGTCATCCGACTGAAAATTGTTTTGCTTATTATTCAATATAAATCGTTCCTCTGCTAAAACACAAGCTATCAGCATGTAAGGATTTATTGCCCAATTTTACCTCTCACAATTCTAAAACAGTACTTGCTGTTTTGGTAGAGAATGAAAAACATGGTAAAAGAAGGAAATGTAGTTTTCACTAAAGAGAGAGTATTGTACAGCTCCCAAATTTGCTATAGTTCAAAGCGTTAGCTCTGGAAATCCATCACTTTAGAAGAGGGTTATGGAGAAATGCCATCTTTGTATTGAATATGAAAAGACAAGGTTTCCCAAAATGTTCTGGTGAAATAGGAGGCTACATCCTGTTGAATCAAGTATCCTTTGAAATTGAAGCTCTGAATATAGGACTGGAAAAAGTACAGCTGAAGTTATGCAGACTGAGCACAGCACATAATATTTGAGTGAAGAACATCTTCTGAGTTACAACTAAGTCTAGCCAATTCAATGAATTTAGAAACATAGTAGTCTTAAGTTTTATCTTTAGTCATTGCACACCTAAGATCAGACTTATTCTTGATCACCTCTGTGGACAACTGAGAGGTTGACCTGAGGCCGGTGAATTTAAGGACAGTTAGTTACAGTAAGGTTTTACCTCTGAGCAGGCTCTGAGAGTATAATTGTCACGAAATATATGTAGATAACTTAGCATTGCTGTGAATCCCCCAAAGTCATAGCTGAACTATCGTTGTGGTGTGACCACAATTAAAGATTAATGTATCTCTGACAGAGAAATGCAGGAAAGCCAAAGCAGCTAAACAAATTACCTGGTTTGTGATTACAGCATATAGAAGAGCTTTTCCAGTGTGAGTTGTAAGAGCTAGAAGGAAAATGGTTCTATTTGTTTGTATATTTTACATTAAACAGTAACATGACAGAATTCATAAACTATTCTTGAAGAATAGTCCAAAAGCCAGGACTTTATTGAAATCTCCTGTTGTTGAACTGGAGGGTAAATGCTTTCTTTCTGTATTTTCTCTTTGACCAGTGAGTTTTGAAGTCTTTTTCTTGACAGTGAGACAGGTTAAGCAGAAAGAGTAGAAGTGGTATTTTTAACCAGTCAATAGCTCTCTGACCAAGAAATTTAAACTCGTCTGGAGCTGCAGGGAAGAAGAAATCCAGAGTTTGGGAAAGAACCTATTGTAAATGAAGGGGCTCTCACTTCATTGTGTGTACTGCCCTTCACAGTCCCATGAGTCAATTAAAAATGAACTTCAGAAAGAGTTACTTGGGGATGGTTGTGAAAAACTGCTGTACTTTTGGATACTATTTGGAAATTCACTGTGGGACTACTTTTGAATTTCTTAGCACTCTTAGAAATACTTTCCATTGGCGGGTGCAACTACTCAGAATAGCACACACTGGTGACAGGAAAAAAAACACACTGGGAGACCCCAGATGGGTCAGAATAAATACCCACAACTGAAGGTTAGAGAAATCATCTACTAAGGTGAAAATCAGTGTTATAATAAACAAAATGTTGGAATTTTTAGAAATACATGGCTAAGATGTCAGGGAACAGCACTAGCAGGTTTGCTCTGTGAGGGAGGACAAGGAGCCAAGGGTGACCTTCACATAAGAAGGGTGCTCATCAGCTCGGCACTGTTTCACAAGGTCTGAACAGAACCAGGCTGGTGATATGGTGGCATGCTCCATCAAGGCAAGGCCTATGGATCACCTTGGGGTCCTTACATAAGAAAATTATCATCTGAGTGAAAGTTGTCATGAGTCTAAATCTTACTAGTTTTGGTTTTTAGTTATTTACTGTACTGTGGATTCAACTGCAAGCCACAGATCAAATGTCTGAAAACTCATGACAATTTTGTATTCGGATCCAAAGACCCTTATCACTGAGGGCGACTTATTTGGAAGCAGACTGGAATTTTGTGCTTTGTTGCATCTGTTCAAAACAAATTCAACCCTTGTGTCCTCAGGCAAGTTTGCACATGGATGTCACTTGAAGGATTCTTGGTTTCAGTAGCATCTATTCATGGTATCACAGGATGCCAAAAGTACTATCCAATCCTCGTTACTTAAGTTGTATCCTGCATCACTGGGAATTTGTGAAACAAAACAGTGCCCATTACTTCTGCAGCTCTTCAACTGAGATTATTTGTCCCCCATCTGTGGACTTAAAAGTAATAATTAAGTAAGCACACTATTTCCTGAACAATTGATAATGCTGGAGAAAAAGAAAAGGTGGTTTGGCATGACCAAAGGTGTCTTTTAAGGGAAATATATAATTAGGGCCTTGATTACCTATAATCAATAATATTCTAAAGTGCCATAGGTGTTTTGGCCTGATTTCACTGGTTAGGAAACACCACTGTAAAGATATCATATTATTGCATAAGTCTTGTTATATAAACTGAAGATTTTAAACTGAAACAGATGTGTTGATTTCAGCTTGGCTTAAAACACGCACAAGAAGTGAATGTTTGCCAAATGAAAAAGGATAAAAATCAGCTGATAAAATGTTATTTTCCTGCATCTGAGATAATTACAGCCAGTAGGCAGTGAAACAAAATTAAAACCTATAAAGAATAAGCTGGCAGCAGCTGACAGTAGGTACTACAGAGGGAGGTAAAATCCTTGTCAGCAAACCAAGCCAGTAGGCTAGTAGAACTATATAAGGAAAATTGCATTTTCTGTATTCCCCACAACATAAGATTTAATATTCATTTATGATGACTTTCATGTCTACAGACAGTATTGATAGTTATAACATTAGCCTTCTTTTTAAACTGTATTTATAGTATTTCACTTAATAACCTTGTGCAGTACTATATCTCTTGTAAGTAAATACTTCTCTTTCTAATTGAAATTTATTGCCTTTTAATTTGCAACTCTGTGTTGTTATATGATGGGACAAGTTTAATAAAAGGAGAGATTGATCAGTTTATTACTATACCAGTAGCAATTTTGTACATCTCCATCAAGTATCCTGTTACTCTTGTTCTGTCTAGGTTAATCTCTCCAATATAAATTCCAGTTTACCTCTACTACTACTCTGAACTTCATCAATCTCTGCTTTATCTTTCATGAGAGTGAGTCCACCACAACTCTGCTCAGTATTGCAAGTCAAAATTGTTAATTTTTATATAGTGCTGTATACTTCCTATGTTGTTTCTATGCATTTAAAAATGTAGTCTTTTAAAGCAATTCTTAAAATCTGGCATTTTTCTCTGAGACAAAAAGCCTTCTTAGCAGTTCTAGCATGCAAACATACATGCAAATTGAATTTTTATTTGGCCTTTTCAACAAATGTTTTATAACATCACTTTGTTTACCTTGAGAGTTGAAAACTAATGAGCTCTGTCAAATTGGATAGCACGATGTCTAGGAAACTGCTAGATAAAATGCTGATTAGTTAGTGAGCTAAAACCATAGCCACAATTTTCTGTTGATTGTCCAAGGCAGGTGGTTATTATCTACAAGATAATTCTTAAACAGAATGTATTTAGCTGGTTAGATTCAATAACAGGGAATCACATGCATTCAGTGGAAAGGACAGAATTATATTTTGAGTGATGGTCTAGGGAGAGTAATAGAGTGGGTGTTAACGTCTTTAGTTAGAAGCAGTCATTTTTCTGAATTAGGGTTCTGAGTATACTTACCGTGATATGGAAGGAAGTCAGTAAAGTATTTAGGCATTTAAATAGGACTCACACCCACCTGAAATTCTCTTGGAAATCAATAGAAGATTGGGAAATTTTAACCGGAACCTAAATTAATAGACATTGATGCTGAACCTTTCTCCTATGTATCCTTCATTTTGAATATTGCCCAAAATGCAGGTCTGCATATTAAGCTTAATTCACTCTATGTTTTATACTGATCTCACATATAAGGGCATTCTCTGCATGTACTAAATAAACTTAATGCCAGATTTTGCTTTGCTCAATGGAAACAGAACAGGGCACGTTAGGATCTACTGGTGCTCAGGAACTCATGACTGAAAAAGACTATGTGGTCAGTAATTATCCAGACAGGATGTTCTGGCATTAATGGCTATTGTGAACACATCTCTGAAGTGTTTGAAGGCTTTTTGTAATTTTGTGATGAATGTCTTCCAATAAAAGACATTTACATGAATGTGGTCAGCTATAAACGACTTAAGACAGATCTTACACTGACTCCAGCTTGTAGCATCTCTATTTGTTTCCTTCAGTGCTCGATCTATACTGTGACAATGACCACCTACTAAAACAATTATTTTCCTTTCAGCAAAAAATTACTTTATTGTTAATATTTGCTGCCCTATCATATTTCTCAATTTTCTCTAACATGTTCTCTAAAACAGTTTCAATATTAAAAAAACAACAAAAGCTATTACAGCCAGTTTTTTTGTAGTCATAATCTTGTGCTGAGAAAGCCAGTATCTTGGTGAGACAATTCATTAATTGATGGTACTATAAAGCTTACCTTTATTTATAAAATTTAATTCTGATTTAATAAAGGCAACTTGTGAGAAGCTGATATCTTTTTTTTTTTTCTTTTTTTTTTTAATAGAAATACACCACAATAAGGCATTTATAATAAGATGAATGATGCCTACAAGCTATGTTGGAACAGTCATCCCACAGTCTCACATCTTTTTTTTATTACTAGATCTATAGTTAATCCTCATTTATACCAAATGTGTGTGACTCAGAAACACTGACAGAGGGCTGATGACAAAACATGTTTTTGTTGATGATGCAGAAAATCATGTAGATGCACTGTCATCATCCTCCAAGGCTTGGAGAACACCCCCTTTGTCAAGCTGTTTACTCAGTCATCATAAATCACAATGGCACTGTCTCAGTCCATGCTTCAAAGCAACATTGTTTTCTTTTTGAGGATTGATCCAGTCTTTGATGAAATTCCATAGCACTTCTTTTCTTGTTTGCTGGATATTTTTTATATTTAGACAATCAACAAGAATGACTAGCTGAGGTAAAGCAGCTGACCAGCAAGGCTTCACATCTGTTTATTTGCATCTCTGAAACTGTGGAGGACAGAAAAGTCTTTTAATTGGTGAGTCAACCTGAGTAGGAATACGCTTTCATGAAATAAGACCTACACCATTTTCTTCACACCAGGCACACTTGTTCTGGTTGCCATGGTAATCTGCTGGAGCATGCTAGGTCCAATGATGTGGAAAACAAGATGGCTTCCTTATTTGTTTAGCCTTAAGGAAAATTACAGATATTAACAAATCATTACAGGGCTAAGAGACACTCAGAAGACTTGACCTAAATAAACTGCATCATATCAGATTGCTAATAGCTGCCCAAGTTTTATTTCTGTGACTCTCCTGAAAGTCCTTAGTTAATGAAGGTTTTATTGACCTAAATATTTGGTTTTCTTCGTCTGCAAGAAAAATCCTGTACTCTGAATATTAAGGTGGACCTCCTATTCAGGGAGGTGCATTTAATTTATCAATCAATTGACAAGAAATTTAAATATTAAAAAACAACTGATAATTTTGTGAATATAAACCCAAAATTTTGATTTTTTCTTGCCACTGTCCCCTGGAAAGGTTTTTCTGCATTTCACAGAAACCTCTTTCTTGGTGTGGAGCAGCTGACATGTGATATGTTCCTTATGGTGATGGAGCAAGGTCTCAGGGTCCTCAGCTTCTGGGGGGCTGGGGAGGGTGACACATCTCTGAGAGAGGAAACATTGCATCTGGAGTTGGTGCTTTGAGGATGGAGGGGAAAGGAAAATTAAATACAGGCATGGGAAAAAGAGTAATAACGAATGAAATTGTTGTTCAAAATACAGGAGGAAGTGGCAGCCAACATAGTAACTGCAGATACGATGGTGGTAGGATCATATGAAGGAACCACAAGATCAATAGAAAAATAGACTATGTCTTTCAAGTTTTCTCAGTTAAATGGTCTGTAATTTCAAAGCGGATGATTTGTTGGTGCCGTCCACTTCCTCAGAGACTGCTCCCTAGGGAATGAAAGATGAAGATGAGGAATTTCACAAGTTGCTGAAAGAAACTTAAAAAAAAAGGACTTGTTTTGTAAGTTTTTCAACATACCATGTCTTTACTGGGGGCTTCCAGCATCCTCTGGAATCTGAATGATAGAAGAAACCAATTAACAAAGAAAACAGATGGGACAAGTTTACTGCTTCCTTGATTTAAAAGTTTCAGTGACAGATACACATAGGTAGGCACATACTCCCCATCTAGCTCTGTGCACTGTAATACGTAAGTGGAGAAACTATGCCTTCTGCTTCCTTTGATAGCTTTAAAATGCAAGTGCTCTGGTTTTTGGTTTGACCCAGGAATCTGGGAGATTCCATGTGGAAATGCCTGCACTGTATTCAAAGCAGGGTGATTTTCTAAACTATAGAAATACTAAGATTGAGTACTCCTTTTTAAATGTAGAAAAGCTGTCCAAGCACTGCATGATTAAGTGAAATGGCCTCCCCAGAAAAAAAAATAACGACATTCCAATATCATTGTATTTATGCCAAGAATCTGAATTGCTCAGATCATTATTGATATTTAAATGGTGATTATTTCCATTTCTACGAATTGCTTGTTCTAAGATTCACCCTTGCAACTGAAATAACAGCATGTGCTTCCATTGTTTTTCAAGACTGTTTTAAATTTCAGCAATGAAAATATGCATTTATTTAGCAGAGGGAACTGGAAACATGATGGATCAGGGCACTTATTGCAACTGCCTCAGTGTTGTTTATTCATTATGTTCTGGCTTTTTTACTATATTAATATATTATGAGATAGTACACCTTATGCCAGGTATACTATCTGTGTCCATAACTGCACTTTCGATTTTCCTTTTATATTACATATCAATTAAGTAAATTAAAAAAACAGTGGGCACCGAGACTGATTTATTTTCTTGATGCACCAATTTTACTTAGTTCAAATATCCTTAAATAAATAGGATAAAAGATTGTGTATGATTTCATGGATAAGATCTATTATTGCTTTTATCCCATAGATCTTTATTTTTTTTTAATAACTTCTATGCATGTCTTACTTCTCAAGCGTGCCTGTGATAGCATTTCATTGTGATTCTCTGCTCTGACATCTCAGGTGTAAAGTTTCTGATATGCTTTATGAAGCACCATGTCAGTGTGTCATCCTTAACAGCTGAGATTTACAATTTGAGAAGAATAAGAAAATTCCAGTTTGGTTGTGGGGGGATTTAAACCAATTTGGTGTACAAAATTATCTAATCAACGGTCTGGGTTTGCAACTGAAGTGTATCCAAATATTGAATCCTCAATATAAATCGACTAATATATTGAGAAGAATTCAAAAGTCTTTAATGAGAACTCTGTTGTATTTTACAACGGTTTCTTGGAAAGGCCCAGCCTCTGACTCTAGATGTTCCTATTTTGGAATATTTAACTTGTTTCACTAAGCATGTTAAGAGGAAATGTGAACACATACAAAGGAGAATTTACTCTCTGTAGAGTTTCAACAGTGAAAGCTTGGTTCCTGTTCAGGTAAGCATTACAAAAAGCACTGAGTGTACTGAACTGTTATTTTAATTTGAAATTATTTGTTCTCAATTGAGTTCTCAACCTTTTACTTCTGGAAAAGGAAATATCATTTAAGCTATGTCATCAGAGCTTCAACTTGCTAAAGGATGAAAATCACTCATAGCTGCTGCAGGAAAGGAGCTTACATATTATAAAAAGAAAAGGAAAGAGCATTTGAAAACGAATGGGAAAAGAACAAGGAACTCGAAGATGAAGACATTAGTAGAAGAGAATGAGGGTAAAAGGAATGTGGTGACCTGAAAAATGTTTAAAAGATCATTCCATTACTTCCTACAAGAAGAGACGCAGTTGCTGGATATGTCTGTTACTTTGTAAACCTCTCCTCCATAATAAACCACTTCTTCTGTTCTGGTGCAGGGGAAGAGTAACAGTTTTCTCTTTTGATTATTCCACACCTCCATTCCTGAATGCATTTCAGGCCCTAGAGGCTTTGTGAAGCCGGGTACTGAGGAATGGGCCCTTGAAATTCTCTGATGATTGTAGTTACAATGCCAGCTGAGAAGGGACAAAGCCTGGCTACAAGTATGGACCATTCTCTTCTCTTTTAGTCAACAGCTCTGCCTCTCCCATAAGGCACCATTGCCATTTCTAATATTTTTAGTCTTTTTTTATCTTGATGGTAGATCCTATGAAAAGAAGGTATTTTTATATTGCGGAAATGATTTGGATGTTCCCTGCAGTTTTGAATTTGTGGTGATTCATGGGGAATTAGGAGTTTGTTTAATATCAGTTGGCAAATGGCCCCCAAAACAACCGAAACAGAATAAAAAAAAAAAAAAAAAAAAGGGGTGGAGAGGGAGAGAAAAGAAAAACCAAGAAAGAAATATAAAGCAGGGAGATCACATTTTCTGTTTGAGCAACTGATGTTTTCCCTGAAATGAAGAAAACAAGTGAAGGATGAATTTAACATGAGCATCCTCAGGGTGGTCATGGGGGAAGGAATCAGTCTGAAACCACTTCTCAGAGTCAACCTAAAGCCTTTAACTGTGAGCTGGTTGGGAATCCTTGTGCTGATTTATGCTTGGGCAGAAAAGAAATGAAATTTCCCACTTTGGGGGGCAGGTGGTAGCAGAGCTTTTGTCTTAAAAGTCACCCATGTAAGAGCCAGCCTCTGTTCAACCCAAGGTTAAATTCAGCGTGGCTTCTCTTGGTCTGTCTTTTCCAACGTGTATCAGGAAGTTATTATCTTTTGCCATGCACAGAAGCAGCTACTACTTCTGCATGCAGTTCTGTTCGTATTTAAGAAATCCAAATATTTTTCATTATTTCAGGCAGATCACTCCGTAACAACTAGTTGAAATTATAGTTCTTGCTATTATTGCCTCCCCACTATTATAAGATGTTACTAAATTTCTGAAATTACTTGCCTTGCATTCTACTGGTATAGTTTCTGTCCCAGTATTATTTGTTAAAAAATTGGAGTATTGTGTGCAGTTCTGGTGTCCTCAACATAAAAAGGACATGGAACTGTTGGAATAAGTCCAGAGGAGGGCCGCAAGGATGATGAGGGGACTGGAGCACCTCCCGTATGAAGATAAGCTGCAAAAGATGGGGCTGTTCAGCCTGGAGAAGAGAAGGCTGTGTGGAGACCTCTTAGCAGCCTTCCGGTATCTGAAGGGGGCCTATAGGGATGCTTAGGAGGGACTCTTCATTAGGGACTTTAGTGATAGGACAAGGGGTAATGGTTTCAAACTTAAGCAGGAGAAGTTTAGATTGGATATAAGGAAGAAATTCTTTCCTGTGAAGGTGGTGAGGCGCTGGAATGGGTTTCCCAGGGAAGTTGTGAATGCTCCATCGCTGGCAGTGTTCAAGGCTGGATTGGACAGAGCCTTGGGTGGCATGGTTTAGTGTGAGGTGTCCCTGCTGGTGCAGGGGGGTTGGAACTAGATGATCTTAAGGTCCTTTCCAACCCTAACTATTCTATGATTCTATGATTCTAAAATTATTTATATCTTGAACACAAAAGATGAGCAATTTCTCAACAAGACAGCCAAAAAAGCACATTCTCTTTTGTTTCCCTTTTGCTCTTTTTACATTTCATTAAGAAAGTGATTTGAAAAGTGTCATTTGACATAGAAAGTCTTCACTAAGGGGCAATGAACCTTAGGCTGTTGGAGAAATAAGTATTTCCTGTGCTATGTTGTAATTCTGAACTTCAGAATATGATCCAGTCATTAAGAAATGCACTGCAGCTTAATGACTCTAACCCCACAGAGAGGGCTAAAGTTGAAAGTTGTTGTGGAATTCTGGTGATGGCAATCCCTTTCTCTTCAAAGAATAACTGTGCAGACTTCCTTTTACATTTGTGTCTCTTTTTACTTGTAATTCATGTTACTGAGCTTTCTTTCAAATCTTTGCTGTCACTCTCTTAAGAATTTCTCCTCCCCTCCCATAATTTACGTAATGTCATGATTTGTAACAAAAGCAGACCCCATTTCTTCTTTTCCCCTTTTGTATTCTCTCTTCCCTTTCAAGTTATACTCATTTGGTTGCCTGCGCACTATAATCGATATGTATTGTTGACACTCACTTCTAAAAGTCAGCTACATGTGGAAGTTAGCCACTCTCCTGCTTCTGACCATGCCTGTTTGCTACAGACATTCTGCTATTTACTCTTTCCACTGTCCTTTCTGCACCCAGTAATTGTGTTTTTGATTCTTCTGTTTTCACTGTAAACAAATACAGATTATTTCGAAAACCCCCTTGCTTCTCTCTCCAGAGACCAATTTTCATTATATCTTTCTTTTTTTTTTTTTTATCCCATTAAGGATTACCTTCTCTATCTCATTGTCTTTTTTCTAATTATGGTATATGTTAGCTGTGTTTTGATAGACGGTTGTCCGAAGCACCAGAACAATGTTTAAATTACCATGGTCAGACATCAGCTGCTTTTTCCCGAGAGTGCAATTACTTCTCTTTGTAAAAGTATCCCCTTATTTCTGCTCAGCTTCATGTAAAAGGCTGAGTAACACATACCACATGGGTACTACAGATTGACATCTATAAGGAATCATTTTTCAGAAAGTGGATAATGCTGTTATGATAGTCCAGAGAGGTTTTCTTCAATGCAAGTGTTTCGACAGGACACGAATCCGGTGTGGAGTTAAGAACAGGAAGACTTTAATCGTTTTCATTACAGATCTTGTAATAAATGTAATAAATGCCTCGCTCTTTCTTTTATTTTCCTTTCTTTTTTCTTTTTTCTTTTTTTTCCTCCTCTCCAGATTACTCTTGGAGACCAATGAGAAATGATTACTGGCACTCGCAGAAAAAAACAGCTGGGTTCTACTTCCAGACATTAAGCTGAGTGTAATCTAAAGATCTTGTAAATATTTCATGTTAAATCAATCTGTTAAGCCTGGTGTGCATCCCACAACCTTTGCACAGATCTTTACATAAAATGTTAGACTGGCTCTGTGCTTGCCATAGTGGGTGGAGTCTGCAAGAAAGGAGCAAAAACCTGATTGCTTAGAAGCATGGAGGCAGATTCCCCCTGAGTATCTAAGGAACCACCTGCACTGCTATCAAGCCAGGTCATGGAGCATGGAGATACCATTTGGAAAGTGAAATATGCAAAATCCTGCCTACACAAAGAAATCTTGTCTTCAGCAAAAAATGGCCCAAAGAGATTCACCAGTGTGAGCTGCTGATCTGGGAAGGAAGAACATGAAAAAGAGTAGCTTGGGAAGGGCAACAGCTCAGATTTTACTCAGGGCATAGAAATAATGTCTCTCCTTTTTTGTTGTCTGACAGGTAGTGTACTTTGGTCTTTATCCCACTCTTTCCAAAGTCATCTTAGAATCATAAGATAGCTAGGGCTGGAAGGGACCTTAAAAATCATCTAGTTACAACCCCTCTGCCATGAGCAGGGACACCTTCTGCTAGACCAGGTGGCCCAAAGCTGCATCCAATGTGACCTTGAACGCTTCCAGGGATGGTGCAGCCACAGCTTCTATGGGCAAGCTGTTCCAATGTCTCACAACCCTCAGAGTGAAGAATTTCTTCCTAATATCTAATCTAAATCTACCCTATTTCAGTTTAAAGCCATTATCCCTAGTCCTATTACTGCATGTCCTTGTAAAATGCCCCTCTCCAGACTTCTTGTAGGCTCTCTTTAGGCCACTGTAAGGTGTCCCCTGAGCCTTCTCTTCTCCATGCTGAACAGCCCCAGCTCTCTCAGCCTATCTTCATAGCAGAGGTTCTCCAGCCCTCTGATCATCTCTGTGGCCCTCACCTGGACTCACTCCAACAGGTTCATGTCATTCTTACTTTGGGGGCCCCAGAGCTGAACACAGTACTCCAGGTCAAATGTTTTTCCCTCTCTATATCCCCCCACTTAAAAAATAAGCAAAAAAAGGTACCCCAGCTCTGCCTACTGGCACCAGCCACTTCTCTGTTCATGCATTCTCTTAGGTCATCTCTGTGCTCCAGCCTGTGAGATTTTGAGAGCTGGACTGTACTGACACTGACACACAAACACTGACAGTTCGAGTTGTGTAGAAAGCCTGTAGTGAATTCATGAAGTCCGTTAAAGATTGTTTTTTTTTAGCAGCTGGTAGTCTTTTCTCAAAAAAGGATGCATAATTGTATAATGCATTGCATTTTCTAACTGCAGACTTTGCTTCTCTGGCTCCCTTTTGAGCAAATATTTGGAAACTGATGTGTGCCTATGTCTTTATTAGAGCTACAGTTCTAAACTGTGTTGGAGGCAGTGATACAGTACAGTTTATTCAGAACCACATACTGAGGAATTTGTGCAAACTAGTGCAAATTTTCACAGGAGGGCCATGATCTATGCTTTGGCCATGTAGGCACTACAGTCTTAAAAATGTAATCAGTAAGAACTTGCAGGAGTTACAAACTGAGGCCAGAAACATAGTGTTCTAGTGCAGTCTTAAAAGGAAAATAAGCTATGCACATTTTCAATCTGGCAAAAATTTGGCAATAACATTCGAGCACTTGTCTCTAACAAAGCATTCAGAAACATTTTTAAGTAAACAAAGCCAGCTAGCAACGGACTAAAGTTGATTTACAGCAAAAAGCAAAAGCCAACAAAATGTTGTTAACTTCTTGTTATTGTTAAATATTTAATTCTACTATTGTTAACTAATAATGGATGCCAAAAGCCATATATAGAGTGCCTTAGGTTTGCATACTATACCTATCTGGGTATGATTTTTCAAAATCTTTAGAATACATGGATTTGGTTTATTTTATTCATGCTTTCTATACATGTTATGTATGCATGTATGTATGCACACTATATACATGTGTATATGCATGCATGTATATTACTGAGAGAGAAAATATTGAAGTAGGAGACTTATGGTTTTATCTCATCAATGAGGACCAGATTGAAGAAGTTTTATTTTTTTTTGTCTAAATTTGTCATTAGTTGGTTTAAAATTTATAGATCCCAAAGCTGGTATAGACCAGTGCCAAAGTCATCCAGGGTTTGAAGTGACGAGAGGTTACTCTTTAGATCCATGTTCACCCTCAGAGGTTTAGCAGTGGAATTTCCAGAAGTTCCAAAATGCCTGAGAAGTAAAAGCTTTCTTGAACTTAATGGGACTGGGATTTATCCATGTATCCTTCTAGATGGCGGCGGGTCTCTTACACCCCACTGTTTCACAGACAAACTCTGTGAAAAATTGGAAGCAAAAGTCTAAACCTAAAGCAATGCATTCCAGTAACTCTCCCTCTCATCAGGAATCCACCCCAGAAGAGGGGCTTCTTGTCAGCGTCTGCCAAGGAGAACGGATTGCATCCAACAGGCTGGCCTGAGAAATGGCTGCTTTATATATGCCATTTCTGTGCCTGAGAGCCACTTCTGAGAAAAAGAAAGGCATGTCATGAATCGGAAAAGAGTTTGTTCTAGGAATTCTGTCAGAAAGTTACAGTTTAATATTACTGAGGTGAGTAATGATGCTAAAGTAAGGCAATTTTTTGTGCAAGTATATGAAAGTTAGAGGTGGAAAGATTATTAAAGTAGCTCCCACTAAGTTGTGTAATAGGAGAACTCATCAAAGAGTCTCACATATGTAAGAAGACGGATAGTTCTCTTACTACTATACATATTTTTATTAAGAGGTGAAATAACAGAAACTGCAGCAGTTAACTGACACAGCTAGCAGAGAGGTTGATGGGAAAGGGAAAGACAGAAGAGTAGAAACAGCTTGAACTGACCTTTTTATGTGGGAAAACTTGACAGTCTCAAAATGAGAAGGAGATGTTAACCACAGGAAGAAGGAAGCAAGTGGCTGGTGCAGCTTTGCCAAAGAAGGCTGCAAGACATTATACTTTATGGCTTAGGCAGTGCATATTAGCCAGTTGTTTTACTTGGTCCGGAATTTTCCCTTCTCCCTTTGGTAAAATTTTCTTGTTGCCATTGATTCAAATTTGCAAGTTGGCATAGTTAGCTCACCGAGCATCAATAGTATAATTTAAATTCCTGGATGTGAGGCAGAACTTGGATTTCACTGAGAATCCCAATTCAGATGGGACTAGCCCCTTGCTGCCAAGTCTATGGAGTGAAATTAAACAGGATGGCCAGCCATAGTTCACCTGGTAGTTCCTGGGCATAGCAGGGTGCTGAGGCATACAGCATGTGCTGAGGATGCTGTGCCACAAGGACATGACAAAATTGGCAGCACCTGAGGGTGGCACAGGCACAGCTTTACCTGCCTTTGAAAGCAGCCCTAGGAAGATTTGTGGATTCTGTTTCTCACTCTCTCTCAAGGAAAATCTTCCCCCTCACCAGCTGTGAAATGCATCCTCAGAGCCCTTCACACCCTCATGTTCACTCAGTTGTGGAGATTATCTGCGGAACCTGAGCCACACTGTGATGTGTTACAGACTTCTGCTCTATAGCCTGGCAACCAGAAGCAGATGGAAGTGGGAGATGCAAAGTTTTGCACCTACAAAACCCCTCTAAATTTTTTTCTAGGATTTTTTTTCTGTCTCAGTCAGCTGGAGGCTTACCAGCCACTAGTTATTAGGACTGTCATTTCCCCTCAGGAAATACCTGGTGGTGTATCAATGTAATTGCTAGCAGTTAGCTGTATCCCCAGAGGGTGGGTATATAAAATAATCAGGAAAAGACTGAACTCTTCTTGGTAGGAGGCAATAAGGAGAGTGTGTGTGTGTATGTGTGTGTGTGTGTGTATGTGTATGTGTATGCATGTGTGTGTGTGTATTTTTATCTTAATGAAGGATCTTAATGCAATGTGGGCTTTTGTTTCAGTTTTAACCCTGGTTGTGACTCATTTTTCATTTTCTGCTGAAGCTTGAATTTTACAGACTCCTTTTCTTATCTGAGGTCACCACTTGCAATGCTGGCTGGTTTGTCACAAGTATTCTCCAAAACAGAGTAGATAATTATAGCTTCCTGAATGGCTTGGTGTCACTATGTGGTTTTGTTTCTAGAATACTTGAAGTAGCATTCCCAAATGCCCTTCACTTTGTTATGCTCTTGCCAATCTTTCCTCTCACACAGGGAGTAAACTTCTTCACTTTCCTGAGCCTTGGTTAAACTATCCATGAAGCAGGTATATCAAATAATACCTTCTTGTTACCCTTTAAAGTTCATTCGAAAATTTACAGCATTATAAAGATGAAAAGCAAGACAAAAAATTCAGAATCACTCGCACAGTCAGTTTAAAGATTCATTCCCTCTCCTGCCCAGGCAGAGGTCTCGCCGGAATATTGCAGCCTGTTGGTGTTAGCCTGTCAATTAAAGCACTCTGCCTCCATCCTTTCTGCTGTAATAAAGTTCCCAGAAGTGCAATAAAGCCAGGCATTCAAAAGAGGTCACTATACCTGACCCTTGTCTCTTTGGACATGTCTCTACATATCCAGGCTTTCATGCTCCCTGGGCTTTTTCCCTTCTCCCAGAAGACTTCTCCAGACAGCAAGTTTTCACTTGGCTTTAACCTCAGAAGGAGGCACTCTCTGCCTCTCTGTTCCCTCACATTCTTTCTTCCTGCCTGACATTCACTGAAGGTGTGTTTGAGTAGGACCCACTCCTTCCTTGCCAGCGGAGAGAACTTGTATTTGTCAAACAATGAAGTGAGCTTCACCTGGTTGTGAAGCTCAAGTTCAGCGTTTCCTGGATGGACTCAACACTTACACGCTCTCCAGAATGACTGGTAAAATGTGTCATGATCAGGTCATGAACTAACCACAGACTAAGGTGCTTTTTGCACAGCAGTGAATGTCAAATATATAATAGATTAATAGAGTTCATGATCCATTTTCTGATAATTTACAACTAGGGAAAAAGGAATAATTTGATGAATAAACTATTCATAGTCCTCCAAAGCAGTTTCTCAGCAGAAACTGATGTAGGATTCAGAAGTAAACCATCATTATTTACTTTTCTCTTTCCTTCTGGTGTTTACTTCCTGAAATGGGAGAAAATATCTCCCCTCAGACTGCTGTGGTTGTCATATGACTAGCGAGGTCTTCTGTGAATCATATGCCTTCAGATACTGAGTTTATAAGGAGATCTTAAACCTTTGCATGATGTATATGGGAAGTATGTCAGCTTCATTATTCTAATTTCCAGAACTCAGGAAACTGTGAGGTTAAATTCTAAAAGAGTTCTCAATTATAAAGTTGTTGTGGTTTAAGCCCAGCAGTAACTAAGAAAACCACACAGTCTCTGTCTCATCCCCTCCCCCTTCCTTCTTCCCCCCACTCCCAGAGGGATGGGGAGGAGCATCAAAAGAATGTAACTCCCATGAGCTGAGATAAGAACAGTCCAGTAACTAAGATATAACCCAAACCACTGCTGCTACCACCAATAATAAGAATGATGGGGGAAATAACAAGGGAGGAAAGTACAACCGCTGACCACCCGCCAACTGATACCCAGCCTGACTGAGCAGTGATCTAACCCTTCCGGGTAACTGCCCCCAGTTTATATACAGGGCATGACATGCTCTGGTATGGAATACCTCTTTGGTTAGTTTGGGTCAGGTGTCCTGTCTCTGCTTCCTCCCAGCTTCCCTTCCTCCCAGGCAAAGCATGAGGCTCAGAAAGTCCTTGGTCAGACTAAACATTACCAAAACCATTACTAAGCAGCAACTATCAGTGTAATCAGAGCTGTTCCCAGGCTGAAAGTCAAAAACACAGCACTGCAGCAGCTACTAAGAAGGAGAAAAATGACTGCTACTGCTGAACCCAGGACAAAAGTTAAAAAAAGAAACAAAACAAAAAAACTCTTTTGCAATCCAAATTTTTCAGCTGATGAGAGTTTTTCTTTTGCTTAGTGCACTCTTCCTGGGACACTTTGTAGGATACTCAGAAGAGGCCTGAGGAAGACACATGATTTGATTTCCTAATTCATTTCCAAAATGTTCTGTTGAAACTCTTAGCTCATTGCCTTGTTGCCCTTTGTAAGTGGATGGGATCTATTGATGGGAAGAGATGAATTCTCTGTATAACAGAGCAGACCTTTGTGAAAATGGTTCTTCTTATAAATGGCCCAATCCCCTCCCTGAAAAACAGACGCCAAAAGCAGTTGTGGGACATTATGTTTCAGCTCTAGAGACTTCCACATCTAAGAATAAAGTAGAGGAGTCATTATTTTTCTAAACAAGGCCTTTATGCTATGGTTCAGTGGCTGCTGGACAGCCATGTGATCTGTCTTGTGTAATGTCCTCACCCCTTCCTTTCCCCATTTGGAGAAGAGAAAAAAGGACTTGTACTAGCTCAGAACATACACATCTCACTATCTGTTGTGCTCGGGTGCTCTCTCTATTATGGTCCATTAGATAAACATGATGTTGAGCAGCCGCTCAGCTGCTGATATGTACAGTGGTGCTGATAACATGCTCTATGTTTAGAAGGGAAGCAGTGCGCCACATACTACGCTTAAGTATATGTGTGTGCTTTCTCCTCAACAGCAGAGAGCTCCCCTCACAAAACTCCTCTCTGAGGAAAGAGGCAGATTTTCAAATTATAGACTTTTATCTTTTGTGATAGATTTTTTCATGCTGCTCCTCAAAATACTGCCTTGTATTTCTGTGTCTGAGGCTAAATGAAGTGAGATACAGCCTCCTAATCTTTTCCCTCTCCTGTAGGAACTTGTACTTTAAATACAGAAGGAAGGAGGCAGCTGGCTAAATGTGCAGTTTCCTCATGCTAGTGAGTCTGTCAAAGTTTCTGTGTGTAGGAGGCAGCTGATCTGTTTCAGGAGCCAAGTGGTCAAACAAGTTTCATTTTACAAAAGCACCTGATTATATTTTTTTCAAAAGCAACTAAAGCACTTTAGAGCCAAGATCTCTCAATCTGAAACAGGGCTTGGGACTTACCTATTCAGGAAGGCATACTGCTTTTATATGTTTGGTTTTCACCTCCAGATATGTACACAGCCCAATGCAAAAGCTTCTCTTGTGCTTCTGAAAATGTCACCCGAAGCACACAGTGCTCTGAAAACTATGTTCTGTAGAGGACTGGTCCAATATCAGTGAATACAAACTTGCAAAGAGCAGACAGACTCATGAGTGCTTGCTGGTGTGAAACGGCAAATGATCAGCAGTTACTTCCTCCTTCATTATACAAAGCAACAAACCGAGCACTGAGACTGTCTTTAAACTATGAGAAGTTAGGTGTTCTTGTCCTGCACAAGAGAATGGGGATTTTTCTTTGAGCTCAAGGTAATGGGCACTGCAATGAAACTGGAGCTCAGCATCTGCTCTCATGAGACCTCACTTGGACTACTGTGTGCAGTTCTGGTGTCCTCAACATCAAAAAAAAGGACATGGAACTGTTGGAACAAGTCCAAAGGAGGGTCACGAGGATGAAGATAGGCTGAGAAAGTTGGGGCTGCTCAGCCTGGAGAAGAGAAGGCTGCATGGAGACCTCATAGCAGCATTCCAGTATCTGAAGGGGGCCTCTAGGGATGCTGGGGAGGGACTCTTCATGAGGAACTGTAGTGAGAGGACAAGGGGTAATGGGTTCAAACTTAAACAGGGGAAGTTTAGATTGGATATGAGGAAGAAATTCTTCACTGTAAGGGTGGTGAGGCACTGGAATGGGTTTCCCAGGGAAGGTGTGAATGCTCCATCGCTGGCAGTGTTCAAGGCTGGATTGGACAGAGCCTTGGGTGGCATGGTTTATTGTGAGGTGTCCCTGCTGGTGCAGGGTGGTTGGAACTAGATGATCGTAAGGTCCTTTCCAACCCTAACTATTCTATGATTTTATGATTCTATGATCATTTGCCAGCTAGTCTTTTATTGAGCAGATTTCATGATCAGACCACCACTGTGGAAACAATAATGATGACCAACCTGGGGTGATCGTAGCCTCTTTCTTGCCATGTGCTGGGCAAGCTGCAAATGGGGTGTATGTTAAGAAATATAAAAGTTCTGCTGACTCCTCTGAGGCTTCATGAATAATGACTCGGTTCTTTCTAAAACGGCCCAGTTTGCGGTAATGCTCCAATACAAGGTAATAAATAATATATTTATTAAGACATACCTTACATAGTATCCAAATACTTATTTTCAAACACTGAGCATGCAGACTGCTATGCTATACAGCAAAAAATATTTAGAATGTGATGGTTCATTGCAATAGAATGAGTCCAGTGAATCGTTCATTCTTACTACTTTTTTCCCTGTAATTGTGGTGTTATTAACAGAACAACAAATTAATTCAGCAAAATCTTTAAAAAAATTCAAAGTTGTTCCCATGAACCCATTGAAAAGAGCTCAACTTTTCTTTCAAAAATTTCTTGGCAACACATGCTTATGATATTCTTAATTAGCATTCTAATGTAAGATGTACTAGTTGCAATATTTTGATTTCCAAAGTACTGGTAAACAAGACAACCCACATAATGATTTTAATCTCTCCATTGCGAGTAAAATGTATTACACAAGAATTTACTGAAATGGAAAAGCATTGGTAATGCCAATAGTTTCTCATGAGCATTTTGATCTATATTTAACATTAACCCCCAGACACTTTTTAATTTGATCGTATTCAAAGTTTCTAATCTCCATAGTTTTGTGGACTAATTATTTTACTTTTTCTTTTTCCTAGTTTGAATCATTCTGAAGCCTGTAAAAAATTCAATGCTTATAAGCAGGTTTTATACAGTTGGGTTTTCACAGCTTTACTTGTTCCTGAAGGGAGCTGAAGTTAACTTCTTTACCTGAATTGTCCTATTGCAAGATTCTTTTTTGTAGTGTCATGGGGAATCATATTAATAGCCTGCCTTCATTTCCAGTAAAAATTTTGGTCACGATTGCAGACTTGAAAAATATATGCTTTTTGCTTCATCTTATTTCCCAATATTCATATATTTTTTTCCCTTTCTTTCGTCTACTCTGCTTTCAGTGTCAAAGTATGTCATAGTTTTTTCTGGTAAAGGATTAATTAAAGCTCAATAAAAATAAGAAACAAAGCACAAATACATAAATAGTGAAATTCAGACCGTGATCTGAATGTCGCAGCATTTACACAGAAGCCTTACAGAATGCAGGGCATATATCAGACATTTTTATCTATCAGAAAAGTTCTGGTAGTTTATTGTATTAGATGTATCTCTCTTTGGACATTTTCCTAAGTGAGTGAAATTGAGCATGAAGGTGATTTCTAGTTTTTACCTACAAAAAAATAAATAAATATCTATATCAATACCTATATATAATCTGCCTCCCATTACATATTCATTTTATTGCGCAATCACTTACAGTGAATCTGGTTTGTAACTTGTTTTCATCTCAATTTTTTTTTTTCTCATGTAAAAATTACATCACAGGGCAGGTGTGTGCATTAGATGCACTTCTGAGTGGGAAGTCTAATAAGAGAAATGAGAGCCAGAAGTTTCTTGCAGAGCACAAGCACACAGGCTTACAGACTGCCAGCTCTGCTTCCTTCACTGCTTGCAAATGATATACGGCAGAGCCTACACCTCCTGTGGCACATCCTGTGACAACAGGAAGGTATGGTGGAGCCAGGGGTTCAGGAAGACAGAGGTTAGGTGGTTGTTCAGATACAGGTCTGGATGAGAGATAGCCATTTCAGTGCCCTTGCTATGTACATCTTACTGTGGAGGGCTGCAGGCTGGCTGAGCTAGGGAGGGCACCAATGCTGGGATGAGTTGTCCTGGGTTTTTCCCACTTTACAGATGTTAATGATATATTCCTATTAAGCTGTGGAAAGTTTAATGCCAGAACTGGAAAAGAGAGAAAAGAATGAGGAAAAGACACAAAATGTGTGAAAAGAGCATATCCTACACTGAGTGCTGAAATCTTACTTTGCTCTGCAGTTAGCAGTACAGCCCATGTAAAATTTCCATTCATTCTGGTCAATTTAGGCACACTGTTAAAGCTAGGGGAACCTGCTTTCAGATTCCATCAAATCATCAAAGTATCTCCAGCTAGGCACTTCTTTTGTTCTTATTCCCTGATTTTCATCCAATCAGATGTTTCTTTTGTTTGACGTTGTCTTTTATAGCATGAGTTTTGTGTAGAATGCTCTTCCCAAGCGCAATTGACATCAGTAGTTCTCTTTTGAACTGTCCTCTTCAGCTGACCTCCTTCAATGGTTATAAAGTTTAGGCAGGGAGAAAGGCAGTCATACATAAGAAATAACTCAAATGTAATCCCCAGTGAATGCCAAGTTGCATAGGATGCCTATTCTCTTTGCATGCCTCTCTGGCAACAGTATATCACTTTGTAGTAATAGTATACAGTAAAGCTAAACTGAGTCATTCATGCACAGAAGTGCAGTTCTGACAGAAGCAAGTAATCTGAAGTGCTAGTATACATATGCAATCAAACAGTATAAATCTTGTTTATCTGAGTAATTTGAGTGAAAAAGGGTTCAGCTCTATCTGCAAATACATTCGCAGTATATGATTCTGTTTAAATACAGGTAAGTAAATAAACAGTATATAATTCTGGTTTAGAAATCAGTGCAAGACTTCTGATCATTAGGCAGTAGCAGCTATTGAAATATTTTCTAATTTGGTTTTATTTTCACATGTTAGCACCTACTGCTTTTATACAGCACATTTTCCTTAGGGCTGCCCAAAATTAGCACTGGTCATTAAAATGGAGTAAGGATAGAGAGGGGAAAGGAGTGATGGGGTGATGTAGTGGCAAAATACAAGACAAAATAAATGATAAAATATCTTCTGCTCTACAAGTTTATAGAGCATTACACTGGCAATTCAGTTTCCAGCATCCACTTCCCACCTTCCTGCTCTCATGGATATTCACTTTCTTCGTGCCCTTTTACTTGACAATGTCAAATGAAGACCAGCAACAGGAAGGAAATATTTCTCTCTGGTGCTTCAAAGTCTATAGACTTTCCATGGCCACCATGGAAAGCTGATGAGAACTAATATGGGATTGTCTGAAAAGGTCAGTAGTAACACCAGGAACATTAAAAGCATGGTCGGTTTCAGTGGCAAATGCAATATGCTGTTGATTAAAAGCATATATAAAATGATAACTTGTTTTGCTGATAACTATAGCTACAACTGTTAGTTCTGGGTGACTCTACTTATCTCCTGCATCCTTTTCCTGGTTTAACTGTTCCCGTGTTCCAGTAGAACCTGTATTTTTAAGCCCAAATGTTTGATGATGGTGACCTTTCTCAGGATTGGTGCTTTCATGCAGTTTGCTGCATGTTTCAGCTATATTTTGTACAAACATCTGCATCTGGATAGAGAGAGAGATTGGTAGAGATGTTTATAATGGCCATTTAAATGCATTCTTCAGGCCAAAAGAACAGACTCTCAAGTGCATAGATTCATCTTCTGTTCATTGCCCACTGGTTGAATAACAGCATCTTGACTGCAGTGAATAGCTATGTATTCTGGTGTGGAGCAACCTGGTACAAATTAAAGATTTCAGGATTTGGCCTCAGGGGAGTTTTTCTTGACTGAGGACTTTGAGATCTCATTAACAAAAGCCAACCATCAGTCAATAAATTGTCATCTTTCTTCAAATAATGTGTTTGACAAATCAGTTTCTTTAGTATTTAATCAGCTTTTTAAGCTGTTCATCAATTGTGCTACTTGACATAAAAAACATTTATCAAACAAACATAGTTGATAAATTTTTACAATACTTTCTCATGTCTTTGTCTGGCTTACAGTTTTGCCTTACAAAGCTCCCTCCAATCCTCACACAGCTCTATCTTGCTCTCTGCCTTCCCTCTTCCCCCTCCACCGCAGGAAGATGAAAGAGAGATAAATATTTTCCCCGTCATCACTTCACTGTTTCTTCATAATGTTCTGGAACAGTAAATAAACAGCAAAGGCAAAGATCAGAAATTTTTATCCTTCATTGCCGAAGTTCCTTCTAAAACCACTACAGTTTTACACAGAAGTTTATTTATGACTTCAAGAACCTTTGGAGGGGCTGGTGGAAATGAAGAATCAATGTAACTCCATTGTAAATTTAGAGTAACATATATGTCACAGTATTGTGATAAGATCACATGTTTGAGATAGGTTTACTACAAGCAAAAGACTCAGGGAAATAAGCACGTATCTGATTTGCTTGTGAGGATAAGGCAGGTAAAGTAAAGGTTGGATGACACCAGCTGTTCAAAGGAAGTCTGACAAGGGCTAAGGAAAGCAGTTCAATCTTATAACCCAGAGCTCTGTTCACTGAGAGCTGCTTCTGCTGAAGAATTCTGAAATGCTCCCTATAACATTGGCAGGCTGAATTTTGAGGGAAGGTTTCTCTCTGTGTATCTGTGCATGGGAATGTGGGGATGGGGAGGTGGTGGTGAAAGTCTTTCCAGTGTAGCTTTATGAGTTCCTTATTTTTGCATGCTGTGCAAAAACTGAAAAAAAAAAAAAAAAAAAAAAAAGAAGCTCCACACTTCTTAGAGATTTCCATCACTGGATTAACACATTTGTCATCACTGTGTATATTTGTCTTATAAAGCACACACAAAAGAGACTTTGATTCCTGTCTACTAGGAATCCTGATTTTAGTGACAGCAGAAACTCTCAGCAGTACTTTATCCAAAGTCTGCCTACAGGGTCACAGCTGACTCCTTAAACTACCTGACGCTAGCCATTTCTGTTGGAATCTGAGGCTAGCAGAAGTTAGTATATATCCGAACCAAAAAAGACACAGAGAAAAATACTATGCAGCACAAATGCAGTCAAATCAAGCTACTTAGATTTAGTGAGTGGTCCTGTTTCACTTGGCTGTATAGGTGTACACCCACATGAACTTCTGAAGAATGTCTTTAAAGTGTAACAAAGAAATATGCTTTCTTCAACTGCTTACATCCTTGGAAAAGGATCATTATCAGGAAAAGAAAACATGATCTTGTACTGACTTACATATTTAGTCCACTTTACTGAAGAAATTAGCTTATTTTCAAGAAGGGGAAAATGGATGACCTAGGGAACTGCAGACAAGTTAGTCTCACCTCTATGCCTAGCAAAATCTTGGAGCAGATTCTCCTGGAAGGCATGCTAAAGCACATGAAAAACAATGAGGTGGTTGGTGACAGCCAACATGGCTTCACTAAGGGGAAATCCTGCCTGACCAATTTGGTGGCCTTCTATGATGGGACTAAGAAACTGATGTATGGGGTAGAGCAGTTGATGTCATCTAGCTGGACTTGTGCAAAGCGTTCGACACTGTCCCACACGACATCCTTGTCTCTAAATTGGAGAGCCATCAATTTGATAGGTGGACCACTCGGTGGATAAAGAACTGGCTGGATGGCCGCACGCAAAGAGTTGTGCTCAATGGCTCAATGTCCAGCTGGAGACCAGTAACGAGTGGTGTCCCTCAGGGATCGGTGTTGGGACCAGTCTTGTTCAACATCTTTGTGGGTGACATGGACAGTGGGATTGAGTGTGCCCTCAACAAGTTTGTCAATGACACCAAGCTGTGTGGTTTGGTTGATATGCTGGAGGGAAGGAATGCCATCCAGAGGGACCTTGACATGCTTGTGAGGTGGGCTGATGCCAACCTTATGAAGTTTAACCATGCCAAGTGCAAGGTCCTACACCTTTGTCAGAGCAATCCCAGGCAGGATTGCTACAGGTTGGGCAGAGAAGAGATTCGGAGCAGCCCTGCGGAGAAGGACTTGGGGGTGTTGGTCGATGGAAAAATGAACATGAACCGGCAGTGTGCGTTTGCAGTCCAGAAAGCCAACCATATCCTGGGCTGCATCAAAAGGAGCGTGACCACCAGGTCAACGGAGGTGATCCTGCCCCTCTACTCTACTCTCCTCTCGTGAGACCTCACTTGGAGTATTGTGTGCAGTTCTGGTGTCCTCAACATAAAAAGGACATGGAAGTGTTGGAACAAGTCCAGAGGAGGGCCACGAGGATGATCAGGGGACTGGAGCACCTCCCATATGAAGATAGCCTGAGAAAGATGGGGCTGCTCAGCCTGGAGAAGAGAAGGCTGCCTGGAAACCTCATAGCAGCCTTCCAGTATCTGATGGGGGCCTCTAGGGATGCTGGGGAGGGACTCTTCATGAGGAACTGTAGTGAGAGGACAAGGGGTAATGGGTTCAAACTTAAACAGGGGAAGTTTAGATTGGATATGAGGAAGAAATTCTTTACTGTGAGGGTGGTGAGGCACTGGAATGGGTTGCCCAGTGAAGTTGTGAATTCTCCATTCCTGGTGGTATTCAAAGCCAGGTTGGACATAGGCTTGGGTGGCATGGTTTATTGTGAGGTGTCCCTGCTGGTGCAGGGTGGTTGGAACTAGATGATCTTAAGGTTCTTTCCAACCCTAGCTATTCTATGATTGTATGATTCTTATCAAATCATGCTATCTGTTCCTTCTGTCACTTTCCCCTTAGCTTCTTCCTCCCAACAGCCTGTACCTTTCATGCTCAGTAGGTGTGAAACCCGTTCACCAATTTAGGAAATGTTCATAGAAGAAGGATGAAAAAAATTCAACCAGGATAGATGGCATCCATTGCCTAGATAGAAACCATGATGAATGCTCTTCAGGGAAGAAACTCTGCTAAAACTTAGTCTATTCGCATTCTGAGAGGGGGCATCAAAGTGGTCAAAGTATGTGCTCTGACTAGCTGATCAATGCAGCATAGCTCTGAGCCAGACAAGCTGCACAATGTGCTTGTGTGCAGCAGGAGAAATGAGGAGAGCAGTATGTGAAAGATGTTATTTTGGGGAAAAAGAAGGAACTGGAAGTGTTAAAAGAGAGAATGAAAGACATGCAGACTTCAGGTTTCACTATGAAAGGAACAACATGTTTTTAAAGAAGCAAAAATTTATGTGTTATGCATCATCCTGTTTATTGTTGCTGCTGTTGCAAGCAGCCCTCCTACAGGAATGGCTGTTTGCAGGGTATATTTAGATTACAGTGATCAGATTTCTCCACACTGCTCTACAGTACAGGTCAAAACTGTGCTGCTTGTTTTCATTTTCAACAGAAATGTTAAACATTTGGTATGTGGATGCATAAACTCTTCCTTTTCAAATAAGGGTATAAACAACAGCATCTCTTCCCAGGAGTTGTTTTATTTTATTAAATTTTTAATTTTATTTATTTTTATTTTATTTTATTTTATTTATAATTTTTATTTTATTGTTTTATTAAAAAAGCAATGGAAAAAAACTAATTGTCCCCTAATTCAGTGCAACAAGCACAGAATTTTGTCATGGGATCAAAGCTATACAGCATTACATAATGGTGATTGGAATAGCTGTGTACTGTCAATATTAACTCCAGTCTTGATTTCCAGTTCTTCCCACCATTAAATCTCTTATGTAGTTTACAAATCCTGTTTGTGTGTTGGGTCTTCAGATGGAGAAACTTATAAGAGTCTACAGAATCTGCCTGGTAATTAGCTTTGCTCAACAGGTTGCTAGAACAAGCCTCATTGCAGGGTTTTTCATCTGGCAATACCAGAGATTTACTGTGTTTTCTTCCTTCACAAGTAGCTCAGAAAGTGAGTTGACCATGGTAGTAATTTCCTAAAACCTCTTTCCAAAATCCCAGGTGGTCTGTCTGTAGCTGACTAAAGGCTCTGAAGATAAAATTTCTGTGGGTTCTGTTTTAGGCATTAAGGGGGCTGTCCAGGAAGTGGTTGGGAGGACTACCAGCTGATGTGAAGATCTCATGCTCTGTATAAGGAACAAATGATGCTGGCAGAACGCAGTGCCTCTGAGCAGGAAGATCTCTGAGTACTGGTTTACCTCACAAGCCTCATCCCAGAAGAATAAGCATTAGAAATCCCTGTCTAACCATGTTTGTCGGCCACTGGCAATCTAGACTATCCAAAAGATGACAAGCAGTGTGGTCTTGCTTAATTATTGTTGCAGAACAATCAGCACATAACTGGTATGGTTAAGACTGTGTCTGCTGCATGCAGTGCCTGCCTTCTCTAGGCACTTTGTAGCTTGTTGTCCACACTGCACATTGGCAGTGAAGATGTGGACTGGTTATAGCAATCATTTAAAACTGCCATTTATCTCTTGCAGCTAGTTTGCTGGTTAGATAACAGACTTTGCCAGTTAAGTGAGGGAACTCTTCCTGTTAAATCCTTTGAGGAGTTTCTGAGCCCTGGGCTGTGACTGTAATTATTGCTAACAGAGGCACTACAGTTAGGGTTGAGGGCAAATACATCATGCAGCAGTAACAGGGGGTTTTGGACAGACTTGAGAATAGGTCAGTGATTAAAGGCCAGTAATAGTACATTGTGGGCCCCAGGCTGAATTTTCTCAAAGCCAGCTTGCGTAGAGCAGCTCCACTGTGAACTGGGCTGGAACATATGCCAACACCTGCATCCAGAAGGTCGCTTGGATCAGCAGAACACCATCTAACCAATTTTCAGGCAGGCAGCAGTGAAAAACAGCTGCACCTCCATTAGCACTGGGTTGCACCAGCAGAGACATGGCGACTTTTCTTCTTGCCTAGATTTGCTAGTTCTTTCTGCTCCTGCAGTCTTGTTTAGAAGCTTTAATACACCATGAAACAGTGCAATAGGTGGTATTCATCTTGTTTTGACTGTGGCCACCTAAAATCTAGGCATATACTCTGATGTCCAGCAGTCAGAGAAGAGCTTCTAACCCTGTGCATCTTAGGCACCTGCCCTGGAATAGGTTACTTCTACAGGCTGGCCTTACTTCACCAAATGCTTTTCCTACTATAATGAACTGTCACTGAGGTTTTTTGTACATGTAGAGATGTCCTCAGAGATTTCTAAAAGATCACTGTCTTTTGGTTCCAGCCTAATCAAGTGTGGAGATTTTGTATAGAGCAAATATGCTTCTAGTTAGGGTAGCTCCCAAATTCAAAATGCAGGATCCTTTTTTGAAAACCCTTGTTGTGAGGTAGGCTTAAGCAAAAAGAATGGGGCTGGTGCAGGTGGGTGACTGACAGCACAGAATAGTCAGACATAGGTGAAACATCCAGGGCCTAACTGCACCAGCAAATTACATTAAAGCTTCCCCTCCAAATGACAAGAAAAAAAGACTTCATTTTCTAGCATGTAGCAAGCTGATGCATTGTTTTATTCTTGGTAATAGGTAATGGGAAAGATCTGTTCTCTGGATAGCCCTGTCACAGTTTTTGGGATGTCTGTCTTCCTTGGGTGAATTAGCACTAAAGGGCATCCTCAGGTCCTCTGGAGTACTACCTAGTAAAGGTATGTTAATCTTACAGCACCAGACTGCAATTTTTTTAGCTTTTTTTGGTAGCCTTTTGTAGAGCCCAGTCTTGGCCTGCTTTGTTCCAGGTCATTTTGGAGCTTATAACGAAGCATCTGTGCAGAAGCAAATGGCAGATCATATCCTAATGTGCACTGCCAGAGTTCTGGTAAGGCCAACAGTTCTTGTTCAGATCCCAAAAGACAGAATTTCAGGAAAGACAAAGCCACCGAACAGACAAAAGTAAAGGCATGAAATGGAAAACTCAGGCACTGTTTGTGCCAGCTACTAGGTATCAAAATTCTGGCTACTTGGAGCTGATGCAGGAGTCCGCAGTCAGGAAAGGTTCAAACACAATGACAAACAAAAATGGAAATACAGCCAAAATGGAAGCTCTGGGATCATGTTTAGATAAGGCTGGTGACATCCAGATTCCTTTGAAGGTACAGAGAAGGAAAGGCAGGACTAGACCAAATGAGGGAAGTCCAGAGAAGCTCTTGCATGGACCAGCTGTTGATGAACAAACATACCTGCATGGAAGCAGCCTGTCAGAAAAAAAACTGGGTGAATTTTTTGCAAGATTATGAGTTTCAGCCAGAGCAGGGCTCTGCTTCACATTGCTACATTATAATTGGAGGCCTCAAGACAGATTTATGGTGCCATCAAACCACAGTCTTAGTTTTACTAACTACTCTGTCTTTTTAATGGTGCTTAAGAGCTTTATTGCAGTTGGGCATTTTACTGTGTTTAGACATGGTTTTAACAACTGAGTTAGCTCTCATGCTGCTGCCAATTGCAGTCAGTGTGGAGACACAGAAGTCTTTTCAGCTCTGTAAACTAGTAGATAGGGTTATATTTTGGTCTTGCAGAGGTTAAGAATAACTAGAGGCCATTATGTTGAACACAGCTTCTCCCTGTATTTGCTGATGTCCAGCTCAGATGGTGTCAACTAACTTCATTTGTTAAGAATTGTATTTAAACAAGCTAAAGAATTTCTAAAGGAGCAAAAGTTTAGAGGCTTTTTTCAGCCTTGAAGGACTCTTATGGAGAGAGTGAGTTGAGAGAAGGAGACAAGCAGAAAAAGTAAAATGAAGGCATATCCAACCTAAAATCAAAACTGTTGCTTCATGCTGAGAAAAACAACCAACTCTTCTCTTCTAAACTTTCTTTTAAAATATTTGAACTTATTTGAAAAGTAATAATGTGACTTACTTGACTTTTAAAACACAAGATAATTTAAATTTTAAAGGACAAAACCAAACCCTAAAATTTTTGGAAGAAAGAAAAGAGAGAGAAAACTTAGGTTTTGTCCTGCAATTTTCATGGTAGCACAAGAATGATATACACTGCAGGAGACTGACTTAATTTTTTTATGAGCCATCAATGATTTATTAGAAATCACCAAGTTGTTCCCAAAGAAAGAAACATATTTTATTAGGTGGCAAGGGATGGCATAAGGAACTGATCTGTTGAGCTATTCTCTCTCATATCCCATTCTCTCTTCCCAAAATACATTTATTATTATGCAGTATTAGGTGGGTGAGTTCTGGAAGCCAAAGAGTCCAAGGGACATTTTTTGTCATGCTAACATAAGACCAATGTTTCCTAAATCAGGTGTGAAAAAGCATATATTAGTTACTTTAAATAGGGTAGAAACATCCCAAATTTATCTTAAAAAAATGATAGTGTGAGGTTGCTACTTATTATTACTCACAGCTGATTATTTCAGCTTTGGCTCTATTCCGTGGTAAAACTGCTGTCACCAGCTAAGCACTGTGGCCACCCTTCTTGCCAGTAGTCAACTTTGGGCAATGGATCAACTGAATGCCTTAAATTCTGTGTTGAACCTTGGCATTATTATGGAAGAAGTCTGCAGCCAATTCATGGGTCCCTGGTATAGCTCCAGCAGCTTAACAGATGGACCACTAGCAAGTCTATTCTCAATTTCTCTGTTAAATATTCATGGAGCCAGCATGCACATAGGCCCAAGTGTGCCCCTGGAGGTGCCAGCAAGGGTCTGTGATGTGGGGAAGATGTCAAATTGGCTAGTGGAAGTCTGAGGGCAGAAATGTTTTCTGCAAGGACCCATCCTTCAGTGCAGTACATGGAGTGACAGCCATATGTGCAACTGTGCTGGTGAATATGTCTGCAGTGCATGCTCATACAATCTATTAATAGGCTAGTGGCATACTGAATGTTAATGTGGGGAAACAGTGAAAGATAACGAGGAAATGACTTGGACTGAGTTGAAGCATCAACCAAAGTAAAAGTCTTCCTCTTAGCTTGCTGTGAAGAAAAAAAATTAGCTACTTTCCCCACCCCCATACCCCCTTAGAATATATGGCGCCTATTTTCAGAATGTGCTACTGAAAACATTGCAAAAGGCAAGTTCATACAGCCCTGCAGATTGCTGATCCCAGTCAGGGTTAGAATGATGTTTTCTTTGCTATTATTTAGTACTGTCATTGAAAAAACAGCCAAATAGACCTCTGGAGTACCAGGGTTCCTGTATGAGTATTGGGCTACCTTATTGGGCAATACTGTATATCAACACCTACAATGTTTTTTAACTCTGCAATATCTACAAAGCCTTAGGAGTGCTCTTTGAAAGTCTGTCTCTGGTAAAAGGAGGTTGCAGTTTTTTACTTTGACTAATTTATGTTTCCTCTGCTATACCAGAAATTGAATTTATCATTATGCCTTATTAAAAATGTTGCAGAGAAGTAATGTGTGGTTGTTACAATGGCCTGTACTGCACAGAGTATGGACAATTAAAAAAAAAATCCTGGGAAAGAACATATGTACTCCATCTTGAAAGATTTGCACCCTGTCCTTTGAAATTACACAACGGTAACAAGCTACTATATAACCAGTATTTGTAATACTATTAGTTTGAATAAAGGTGAAATATTTCACGTGAACTTCATGCAAGCCCTTTTATACCATGATATTACAGAATATATGTGATATTCACATGTTGTAATGAAGAAACAAACATTTCTGCATTTGCCAGTGACATGCTAGTCATAAGTACAATAAGCATTACAATTAAGATCGGATGCCTGGGAAAGGCTGTACTACAAGCTCCTGTTTCCTTTTAAGCAACAACATAAGGCCTTTAATGCTACTTAACTTGGGTTAAAGTCTCCTCCTTAGCCAGGAATTCGGAAAACTGTTTGCCCCAAAGCTGGTTCTATGCATGATTTCATACTGTTGCACTATTAGCTATATTAATGGAAGAAAATCAGTGTTCTAGTACTGTCTTCTATTTCCCAAATGATGCAACAGAGTATGTGTTTCCAAAGGACATAGTCTGTACAAAAATTGTGAGGTATATTAACTGGTTTTTAGATACACTTCAGATATTTGTCACAACCTGAATTATGCACCAGAATGCTTCTGTAAGGTGATGTAGCAAGCTACACAGCTCAGCTACTATACCATTAAACACTGCATCCAGCATAGTCTGGTTATCATTGTAGACCAGGAAGATCTTTTCTCTGTGATAGAGGTATTTCTGAAAAGCTGCTATATAATTTGCTGAAAGAAGTAGTCTTTCAGTCAGCTCAAAACTAACACAAACCAAGTGTCTTAGAAAGCAAGTTCAAAGTATGCAGACTGAATTTCATTTACAAAAGGACAATAGAGACTATCACCCAAAAGTATGTGTATAATACCAGGAGATTAAATTTGACACTTGCAAACGAACATGTTTGAAAAAGTAAATGCCAGCTTACTTTAAAACCAAAACTATTTTTGCTGTGTTTGCAGTCAGTTGGGCTGGGGAAGGGGAAATAGGAAAATACTTCTAAAGGAAAATTTTGTTCTTTTTACTTCAATAAAAGTTTGTTCCTTGAGACTGATTATTCAGACCTTCCTTGAAGTGCTTCGGTAGAGAGAAATAGTGAAAAAAATCCTGATTTAAAGCATAGTTAGAAAACTGGCATTTATGCTTAAGGTAAGACCAGAAATATGATTTCAAAGCTTCAGTGCAGTTATGACTCATTCCTTTTGCTGGGGTGTACAATTGATCAGCATATTTGACCTGCTGCTTGTTCAAGATAGACTGCTTTTATTGGTGGCTCTACGTGTGACAATGATCACTTCCCTTTTTATATTTCACTACATCTATTAGAAAAAATGAATAATAGTTCTTGCCTAAGTGTTGATTCATTCAAATGTTAAATCACAAAAGCATGGATAACTGACTAATTAATGAATAACTGTATCAATATCTTCAGTCAGAATATCCCCTCTAAAAGTACAAAGAACATCTTAATCAAGAACACAATGTCACATGCTTTTGGGTACTAATTTAGAAATTATTCTCTTCCTTGTATGCTAGCAATTGAAAACCTGCTTTACAGAAATGCTGGGAACCTAATTTAAAACATTGTAGAGTGTAATTTTGTTTAGCTCTTGAAATATCACGGCTTAAACCATTCATAATAGAAATAGAGTGAATAGGACAGGTCACTTCCTAGTGAAAATTAATCCAGTAAGTGAAAATTTATTTCTGTTCCAGAATATATCCTTGTTCATTTGGTTTATAAATTTATAGTCTATTTATTTTTCTTCACTTAAGTAACACACCTTTAGCAATGACTATCTGACTATCAACGGCCTTCTACCAGTACTGGAAAATCTTAGTTAAAGCTAAGAAGGAAACAATTGTCATGTTCTAGTAAACGATTAAAAAATTTGAAATATGTCATTTAGTTAATCATGAAGTGTTTGATTTTTGATCACTGTCACAAATAAAAATCAAGAATTCCAAATTAAGAAACAGATTGTAACTGAAGAGTTATTTTCTTTTTGTGGTTATTAAAAAAAAATAAATTTATAACTTCAGAGTACTTTCAACATTTTTCCATGTGAAAAATTTACAACACTTGACTTGTTCCTGGCAACAACTTTTACTTTAGCCAAATAGTTTTTAACACTGAAGCAAGTTGTAGAAAAACTCTTAATAATTTTTTTAGTTTCAGTAGTATTTTATTAATATTTATTTCACAGTTGTTCTGTTTGCTAGATAAGCGAGAAGTGAACTTCACAAACATGTGGGTGTTAATTATAGTATGTTTGATAAGCAACTGAAAGTTCTCATTTCCACTTTGACTGATACCAATATAGCCTATCTTATGATATTTTGACACATCTCTTTAAAATCCTCTGCTAAATAGGGCAGATAAGAAATAAATGTGTGAAAACAGAGAGCAGAAGAATATATTTTTTTTTAAGATCTGAGAAGCTTTGAATTTGTTTATTATTTTTGTCAAAGGTTATGGTTAGTTCTTCAGTATTGTGGAATTGCTTCAATTACATTATGTCATACTCCACGAGTATTGGCTTGGTACTACCGTAGTACCTCTTGATCCAGTTACAGTAGATCATACAACATATACACACACATGCAGCTGGGTGAAGACAGAGAGGAAGGAGGAGAAATAATGCAACAGTATGAAACACACATGCTTACACATTGCATCAAAATAGGTTGTTATCATCTGTTCCTGTTAGAAGTCCAGCCACATATGTCACAGGGAACCTTATGGGTATAGCCTAATTGTGTGGTAAGTGTGTGCTGCAATGTGCTCTGTTGAATCCTGTTCCTCTCATCATCCAGGCATGTGGCCAGGACTCTTCCATGTTAAGCTCTTAAGGCCACCATGCTCAGGTTTCTTTCTCAAGGATAGCAGTGATACAGTGGAGAATCAGAATAGAACGTAATTAGGTTTCATTCCTGCAGGGATCAAGATATGACTGGAGAGCTCACTTGACTTGTGCATCTGAGAAGCATTCCCAGGTCCCTGACCTTTAGATGACAATGTGCATAAAAGGACCATCTAGATCCTTAATGAAACTCTTAAACTACTTTTAAAGGAACCACTTAAAATCTGAATCAAGAGGCAACACATATGTCCAAGTACAAAAGGAGTGCTATAGGATTTCTTTTCTGCATTCATTTACACCTTGTGAAATTGTTTTCTGCACTGCTGTGATACAGTTCCTTCCATTATTCTCTCAAAGGAATCATAGTCTCATATTTTTTCCTCTTTGGTGTGTTTGGCTTCCTGCTTTAATCTAATTCTCACAGCTCAGGGGAATCATCAGACCTGGCTGAGATTTGTATCTTTTCAGAGAGCTCATCAATAGTTTACATAATACCGTGGCAGGTCCAGGGTTCACACAGCTGGAGAGGTACTCGGCAAGAGTCCCGAGTTAAGCAGAAAAAGCCTTCTTGGGAATCATAACTTTGTTTAAAGAGTTTTTTTTCTGAAGAAAAAAACCAAAACAACACAAAAGCGGTGTGTGCAGGTTTGCTGGCAGCTGGTGTGCTGTGACTGATGATGCTTGTGTTAATTATGCTCTCACTATTACCATGTGATCCACCCATCTGCTTTTTGAAGCCAGCTGTTTTCCTTTATCTTCCTGTTGAACTACCAGCTATTCAGGGTAGTGACCATCTTTAGGTGGTGATCAAGGAGAGAAGCAAGCACAATGAAACTCTGATATGGGGGAAGCAGTGTTATTACTCAAATAATCAAATTAAAAAGCTAGCAAAATACAGCTTTAGCCGCATTATGTTTTCGAGCTTATATGTCTTTAAATATTAATTACGATGGGACCAAGAATGTGTTAAGAAGAAATTGTTGAGTTTTGCTTTCCTGGAATTCAGAAAATGTTCTTAGCCATCGTCAGATGGCTAATAACATAAGTTTTAATAAAGAATGCTTGTCATGCAGCTAATACAAATGTGTTTTACTTGATTTACTTATCTCTCTCCAATTTGTGACTGGTTACTTAAGTTGCGCAATCATCTTCCTGCCCTTTATCAGATAAGCCATACCTTTTAGCCTGGAAAAGTCATGCCTTTTAGCTTTTTGTTCAACAGAACACTGGTATTCATGTGGAGAGCGGCCATTCTCCACAAAGTCATGCGCATGAAAAAAAAATTATGTTACTGTAAAATAATGGAAAAGGCACATGAACATAGTTAAAACAAACAACTGTGCAGAACTAAAAAAAGTTTGTGAACTGTTGCTTTGCAGTGTTTGTTCAGTTCTTGGCCAAACAACCGAAATTATATATATATATATATAACCACAGCAAACACAACAGCATAAACAAAGCTGTTATTATTATTCCAGAATTCTTTTTCTGGTCTTTAACCAGCAAATATAATCTTGTTTAATCTCTTGGAAGAACACCCTCTCCCTCCACCCTGCCTTTAATGGTCCCATGTGTTATTCCCATGTGCTATTTTTTTGATCTCATAAAATATTTTCCTTTAAGAAGCAAAAAGATCCGAACCAACCAAAAAAAAAAAAAAAAAAAAAAACCCAAACAAAAAATTAGTTAACAGAATTTCTTAGAGATCTTACCCATGGATAAAGAAAAGGCTATACGATATTTAAAATTACCTTAAAATTGCCTTGTGGAAATTTAAGTATTATTATTGTTATTGTTCGGATTATCTTTAGCTTTCCTCTTTCTACTGATCTCCTTGAGCTACATCGCAGAGCTTACTTTTCCCTTAAACATCATTTGATCAAATGGGTTAAAAGAGAGTAGAATTTTAAGGGATATAATATTGCATGTTAGAAACTGGAAATTTCTGCAGGATGGACTTGTTCACACTGCACAAACATTTAGGCCTTTCTTTTTGTCACATGTGAGAAGAACTAAATGAAACTAGTCTGAACATATAAGATGTGTTGATATAATGGCATGCTAGAAACAAAAATTTGCAATTGCCAAGTTTTTCATGTAATTGAGACATATCAGAGAAACTTGGGATTTCCCATGTGTTCCTTGAAATTTCATGGCAATATTCACAGATCTAACTCAAATGTAATTCTTAGTTGAGTCAGTGCTTTCAAGTTTCTGTGACGTAGTCTTTGCTAGCAAGGTATCTTTTGTAATTGGAAAGACCTTGAGTGTATGCAATTGGAAATGTAGAACTTTAAAAATAAAGTCTAAACAATACAATTTAAACTTTCAGAATTTTTGTAAATGCATGAAAAATATCCATCAGTCTGATGTAGCTATGTAATGTTATAATCTGCCTGAGCTACAATTTATTTTCCAGCATAAGGAAAATCGGATATCACTGACATATTGTAGCCTGGATTTAGAACTAAGAAGGAAAAAGTATTCAAGGCTATGAATTAAATAATTCTCAAGGGAAAACTGGAGTCCCTCATTTAAAAATCTGGCTTCTATAGCTCTGGCTTATTGCATTTGAATGGGTATTGGAGGGATTTATGAAGAGGGAGAGGTTCCTCTTATTAGCAGTGGGTTACACATAATTTCACCATGGCAGCTGAGATAAAGATGCAGATTCTTCCTGTCATCCTAGTCTTAATGCATCTAGCAGGAGCTCTGGCACTTCCTCAGAGCCAAGATTTTAATCTTAAAGTTTACTGTGAATTTTTCTGGATTTTGACTTTTTATAAATCTGAACAAGTTGAATAGAGATTTTTCTTGTGGTCTTATTTATTACGTGTTTTCTTTAATGCTCTCACCACTTGTTTGTAAGAAAAGCCGCTAACTGACATGTCAAATTTTCTTGAATAAATAATCCAATTCTTAGAAAAGATTACATCATCTACTGTTGTCTCCAATTTCTCAGTCATATGTAAACATTCTTTCATGTTAATTCTTCCTGAGTGTAAGTATTACTTTGAAAAGTGTGGTAACTAGATTGCTTTGCGTACTTCTAACATCTTAAGCAAAATGGACACTTTAAACGTATATCAAAGCAATTAACCTTCTTATCGTGTGCTTTGGAGCATGCAAGGTGAAGCAGCACTCTGGTGACATCATTGTCAGGTCACCCTACAAATAATACTGAAATCATACAGAAAGGTGTACCCTGAGGCATGCTGTTGCCATAATTAGGTTGAATGCTCCCTTGGAAATGATGCCTTATTGCAAGAGCATTTGCAGGAACTAATTGTGGTATGCTTTTGCATCAGCATTGGCGTACAACATCATTTATGGTCTGAAAATAGCTGTAATTGTGTGCATGATTGAGTCATTTCCTGAATTTAGTATCCTAAGCAGAGTATGAATTAAGTGACTAACACACTCTTGACTTTGTCATCTTTTTTATCTCTGGCTGGATTCTTAAAAATATCTCTCTGTGCTTTTGCATTTTAAAGCCAAATTAGATTTGATGTATTTTAGTGCTGCTGAGACTGACAGGTTAGCAATAATCATTGTTCCCAGACAGAGCTCACACAGGTACTGCAAGATCTTCCCAGCCCCTTGCAGCTCCGCCAGTGTGTTTCTGGTCAGCACCACCTCTGCTGTGCCAGTGGCTGCAGGTTTATTCTGAACAGTAGGACAGTGAATTTTTGGAATGGAGAAGTGGTCAGCGGGGGGATGAGGTTGAGGTCGGCACTCCTGTTTCATTTGCACCTCAAGTTGGAAACAAATGTACTCTCCTCAGTTACTTCTACTGTTATATCATATCAGTCTGCATCTCAGGAGGACCCATTTCCTCTGAAATTCTGCCTGTAGTCCTCTGGAACTCACAGGGGCACTTTCTCTTTGTTGTGAGGCTGCACTCTTGTCTTTTTAACTGGCAGATCCTCCAGAGAGGATGAAATGACAGTTATTTTCAGTCTCGTGAAAGCAAAATAAACAACTGGCACTGTTTTTTAAATAGTGCTAAAGATCTAGAATCCTGCTGCCACTCAGAGGTTGCAGCATATTAATTATGAATCATCAATATTTTTGGTGCCATTATTATCACACACACACAAAAAAAGAACCTACCGTACTTGCATTCATATCAAACACATTTATTTCATTTATTTGGACTGCTTTTCTATCCGGTACCAGTTAATCACTAGCCCTATTTCAACTCAGAATCTGAATGTTATTTACCATCTGTCTCCAAGGGATGCACTTGCCAAGTCCCTTAATTTGCTATAATTGGCAGGTTTTCAGTGTACATAATTTATATTAAAAAAAAAAACCACCCACAATCCTGAAAAAAAGAAGATTAATTAAACCATTTCTTCTGGGCCCCTAGAAGTGTTCCAAAAGAATGGCTTTAAGGCCGCAAGGTCTGCTCTGTGTATGTGCTGTCACAGCTGATCACATTAAAAATGTATGCTGGGTTGGTCCCTTGTGCCTCTGCACTGGTCAGAAGGATGTCACTGGCACCTGGGTAACATCACACATAAACAGTGAATTAAACATCTTGCATTTGCATTTGTGCCTTTTGTTCACACACTAGAAACTCCTAGGCTGCAGTATAATTTATGGATACCTCCATGTAAGCATTTCTGTAGCTGATATGATTGGAAACACCATGAAAGAAAAAAAAAAAAAAAAGACAAGCCCAAACCAAAAAAACAAAACCCCAAGCAGATGTACAGAATACTAAATAGAGCTACTGAAAGACCACAAATGGACTGAAAGACACCGCACATGTGGTTTGTAAACATGATTTATACCTTCCTTTCTCATAACTTCTCCCTCCTGACAGCACCTGGTTAATGAGCATGTGGTGCAGTGATGTAATGCCCTTGTAGGCAGCTGTCAATCTGGGGGATGTCAGCAGTTCTCCTGAGTTACCTGTGTGAGGATGCAGCTGACTGCTATGTCTCTTCTGCTGCAGTTCTCCCCCTGCCCTTTCAAGACAGTGACAGTTACAAGGTTGATAAACGGATGGGGATGATTCATTATGTTTGGCCTGGAAAAGAAAAAGAACAGATGAATGTGGATATTTCCTTGCTCTTTTTACCAGATCTATGATGATATCCAAGTGATATGTGAGGCCTTCACCAGCCTCCGAAGTTGTTGACATGTGACCATACAACCTTTTTGTGTGCCAGTCACTGTGTATTTATTTACGTAAGCCACCCAAGAAAAGCACAAATTAACTAAATATTGTTAAAATAAAGCAGAAAAGGTCTGCTCCTATCCCTACTCCATTACAGTTTGACATATATAATTTCAGACTCAAATGAGAGATGCTTTTTTCTTGTGTTGCTCATTTTCCAGTGGCTGAAACAGCCCCTTTTTCAAACTCAGGTATTCAAGTTTGCTAACACTAACTCTTCCAAGGCACAATGAAAACATAGGTGAAGTTGAGAAGAAAATTTAGTTTTCTTTTGACTTCATGGGATATCAGTCATCTTTTCTTTGGGGAAAACATATTTTCCAATGTCATGAGATGATTATTTTTCATAGTATTTCAAATGGAAAAATGTAGGCTTTGTGACTGGACATAACCTGTACTGATAATAATGGTTTAGGAAGTCATTCTGAAATAAGGAAGGATGAAGCAATAGCTGTAGTGTTCACTAGATTAGCTACTGTCAGTTCTTTGAAATATATATTTTATGGAAGAATACCTTCAAGGTTTCCTTCCCCAGTAAAATTCTGGAAAATTTCCTTCCAGGCCAGTTTTTGTGGAAATGAACCGTTTTCCAGTACAGCAGAACTGTACTCAGATAAATACGACAGTGGATACGACATAACATCTAGTTGAAGACGTCCCTGCTCATTGCAGGGGAGCTAGACTAGAAGACCTTTGAAGGTCCCTTTCAACCCATACTATTCCATGATTCTATGATTCTACAAATTCCTAAATGTATTAGATCAGAGAGGGACAGCAATATTGTGAAATGCAGCAAACCTAAACAAATATACATCCTGAACTGCTTCCCTCAGAACTAGGAGAATGAGACCTGTTGGCACTGGCAGAAAAGTTAAGGCAGTTATCGCACTATAGGACAACAGAGATCTTGGGAAAGTAGCAGAGACCATCAGTTCTCCAGACTTATATTGAGGTCTGCTGTGAAACTCAGCCTTGTAAGACTTTGTAATATGAAGTTTTATCCCTTCCCTTAGTTGAAAGTCTTCAAAAAACTTAATATTTTCCTTGTCATATTAAGGTCTGGGAAGTAACATGGGCTGTAACCGATGGTTTCCCTGTTCTGCTGGAAATGGGACTAGTTATTCAAGTGTTCTAGGGTATTCTAAACTGTATCACTGTTTTCTGCAACTGAAACACACTAATTCAGAGCCAAGCTCATTAATAATTGACCTACATCAGGATGCCATGCTTTTCCCAAATAATATTTTATGCCTGTGTTGGAGTGTATATTGCCTGTCCAATTCCCAGTGTAAAACTGAAAGCTTAACAATGCGTTCAAACACCTCTACAAGGTTTTGGCAACTGAATTGCTAAATGGGTACATTAAATATAGAGGAGAGGGGACATATTCCATTTAGTCTCTTTCTGGACTATTTACACCAGGAGTTAATGAATATTCTTATACAATATTGAAGTCACAAGGTAATATGGTCCAAAAAGAGAGGCAAAGCTTCACAAAATGCATATGTGAAACCAGGAATACTTGTTCCTTTCAGTGATTTAATTTCTTGCAAATGCACTGCAGGCTCATTTGTTGTTGCAGGCACTCTTGTGAGGACATCAGAGCAAGCTCCAGATTTCCTGTGCTCTTTGATAAGTAAGATGCATAGAATTTGGTCTGGCCTAGATAATTACTCAGGGTGTCTGAATCATTGGCTGCTCAGTGGATATTGACAGCTATGAGAGAGAAACAGGGCCACGGTTATTTTGCCCAAACTGTTATGAGTGAAACAGATGGTTATCTGACATAAACCTTGCACCTTAGGAGAAACTGTCCCATACATTACATGGCAATTCTAGATCCAGTTTTCTTCTTGATTGATGACAAAGTCCATATCACAAATCTGTCATGAGATTGAGAGCACCTGAGGCTAATGCATTTCAGGGAATTTCATTCTAAGTCCCAACACCTCTCTATATCTGTGTATCTATCTACCTGTCTATCTATCTACCTACCTTATCTCCCCAAGCTATTGTTGTCACTTTTAAACAAGCACCTAACTTCTTGTTTAAAGAATTTTTATCCAGCCTTTCTTACAAGCCTGGAAGTATAGACCAACCTTACACAGTGAATCAAAAGAATACAAATTATATTTTATTCAAGTTTCATACTTTTGCAGTCAAAAGTCTGATTTTGCATGGATCTAAAAAATTATTTGGAGTTTTCAGGTATTAGCAAGACACTAATCTTAACAAATTATTTTCCAAAGCACAGAGTCTAAGTTTGATAAACATGTTCCATTCCTTGTTCTTGTACATGCATCTAAATATCGTCTAAATAGAGCAATTCAGCTTTTAGCCATACCCAAAAGATACAGATACAAGGTAGCAAGTCATACTGATCTTTTGAAGGCAGGATGGGTTTCAACTTTTCGCTGCCCCTGCCTTGTTGTGTGAGGTCTAGGTGCTTTAAAGTGAAGTGTACTTGAGAAAGGCCTTTTCCTGGTGGTTTATTTCAGTGGTTGGGTTTTTTAATGATTTTTTAATGTTTCATCCAAATCAGCCATGTTCTGGAAAAACATACGTATTTTCGTAGCACATCTTTCATGAAAAATACCTAGGAAAGAAAAAATAACAAACAGTCAAAGATAACCAGTAATGGAAGGAAAGGTATAGAATTATCTACAGAGAGTGCCTATTTAGAGTCTACAGAGTTCAGATAAAGTCTATTACCTTTCATACCCAGACTGCATCAAGCTGAATTTAAATGTTTTTAGTTTCTCATATTAAAACAATTTAAATGGAGAAAAGATGAGGAGGAGAGTAAAGGTAACAAGTACATTCTTATATTTCTACATAGAATGCTCATCATGCTATCTATCAGAAGGACTTTTTTATGTATAAACTTTTTGTGGTAACCATGTCCCATCTAAATATCAATGTTAACCTTCTGAAAAAAGCTCTACTGAAAATCCGGTTTCCTGAGGCCTTTAAAACTCTGATCTTTACTGAATTTCTCTAAGGGAAGCTGACTCCTCTTGGAAATGTGGCCTTTGAAGTAGGCATTGTGACATTTGTATACAAGTCAATCTATGGGTAAGATTTCAGTTCTTGGTGTTTTCAGAGCAGTGGCTCTCCTTTAACGTTGGAAGATTTGTCCTTTGCACTACAGTGTTTTTATTTTGTTATTTGATTCATTCAGCTTTCCGTGGGTATTCCAAAGAAAGGCTGCAAGGTCATGGGAGTCTTTGCTGATTTGGGAAAGACACATTTAATTGCAAAAGGCTGCTTTTATTTTGTTTTTGTTTTCCAGCATGTGCACATGGAATGCTGTTGTGGTTGTTTCAATGTTTACAAGATATTTCCTTCAGTGATAGTTTTATTTCTGCCAAAAGAAAAGTTAAAAAAAAAAAAAATCCATTAATGAGCTGACGGTGCTTTTAATACTGCTTTAAAAGGGGAGGGAATGCTCGTGTGCCAAACAAATGTTTGGAACAGCCTCAGACAGCAGCATTTGTTCTACAAGGGAATGATCCACAATAGGACACTTCAGCTGCTGAACATCTAAAAGTACTCAGATGATGCACTGCTCAAATGATCAGCCTGTTTCAAAGATGAGTAGCACTTCTGTTATTGTGGTAAAAGGATATGCTCTACCTAATGCAGAGGTAAAATCTCCCAGCTCAAGGTTTAAGACTTCCCACAGGAAAAAGTTGCAGAGCTTTCTGCAGAAGTGTGAATGTGGGAGTAGTACATGTCTTGGCTCATCAAGAAGGGGGATGCTCTTGACAGCATAGAGGCACATTCTTGATGTTTGTCAAACTTTCTGACACATATTTATCCATTTTGAGACCATGACAAAAATGTTGCAAGCATTTTTGTGAAATGTTGGTCTCATTTTCTGACCAGGATCTTATAAGAAAATGACAGCAAAGATTGAAAAGTAGGATATCTTGCTTTCACAGGCACTATACTGTCTGAAATTGCCCCCAAAACAATTAGTATGGGCAAGGAAATAACAAATATACCTCACTAGAAAGCTTCTAAAACATTTTCATTTTTCATTCTTAATTGTTGCTATCTTTTTCAAGAAATTTCCAACCCCCCTGCACCAGCAGGGACACTTCCGACTAAACCATGCCAGCCAAGGCTCTGGCCAACCCAGCCTTGAACAGGCCATTCGCAACTTCCCTGGGAAATCCATTCCAGTGCCTCACCACCCTTACAGTAAAGAATTTCTTCCTCATATCCAATCTAAACTTCCCTTGTTTAAGTTTGAAACCATTACCCCTTGTCCTATCACTAAAGTTCCTCATGAAGAGTCCCTCCCCAGCATCCCTAGAGGCCCCCTTCAGATACTGCAAGGCTGCTAGGAGGTCTCCACGCAGCCTTCTCTTCTCCAGGCTGAACAGCCCCAACTTTCTCAGCCTACCTTCATACAGGAGGTGCTCCAGTCCTCTGATCATCCTCGTGGCCCTCCTCTGGACTTGTTCCAACACTTCCATGTCCTTTTTATGTTGAGGACACCAGAACTGTACACAATACTCCAAGTGAGGTCTCACGAGAGCAGAGTAGAGGGGCAGGATCACCTCCGTTGACCTGCTGGTCACACTCCTTTTGATGCAGCCCAGGATACAGTTGGCTTTCTCGGCTGCAAGCGCACACTGCAGCCTGCTCTTGTTCATTTTCTCAACAGCCAACACCCCCAAGTCCTTCTCCTCAGGGCTGCTCCGAATCTCTTCTCTGCCCAACCTGTAGCTGTGCCTGGGATTGCTCCAGCCCAGGTGGAGGACGTTGCACTTGTCATGGTTAAACTTCATCAGGTTGGCATCAGCCCACCTCACAAGCATGTCAAGGTCCCTCTGGATGGCATTCCTTCCCTCCAGCGTATCAACTGAACCACACAGCTTGGTGTCATCAGCAAACTTGCTGAGGGCACACTCAATCCCACTGTCCATGTCACCCACAAAGATGTTGAACAAGACCAGTTCCAGCACCGATCCCTGAGGGACACCACTCGTTACTGGTCTCCAGCTGGACATTGAGCCATTAAGCACAACTCTTTGCATGTGGCCATCCAGCCAGTTCTTTATCCACCAAGTGGTCCACCTATCAAATTGATCTCTCCAATTTAGAGACAAGGATGTCATGTGGGACCATGTCAAATGCTTTGCACAAGTCCAGGTAGATGACATCAACTGCTCTACCCCTGTCCATCAGTTCGGTAGCCCCATCATAGAAGGCCACCAAATTGGTCAGGCAGGATTTCCCCTTAGTGAAGCCATGTTGGCTGTCACTAACCACCTCATTGTTTTTCATGTGCTTTAGCATGCCTTCCAGGAGAATCTGTTCCAAGATCAGCTTGATCTATTCACAATTGTGATTTATGTTTCAACTGAAGGTAAATGATAGCTATTTGATGATTAATATCCTGTTCTCATGCCAAGTCAACTTCAGATGTGCTGTTTTAATTTATCACTAAACAGCAGTTACTATTAACCATAATTATAAGAAAAAGCACATCATTTGGACCTTTGAGCAATCATGTGGGCAGACCATCCCTTAATGTTTGCATGTAATTTTCTATAAAGCTAGCACTTTCTTCTCTGAGGAGATCTTTGCAAGTCCTTTGCAAAAAGGTGATTTATAGGGAAGTGGAGGCTGCAGTTTTGAAGGCAGTTTATGAAGCTGAAGCTGAGAAAGGACACTTTCAGAAAGATCAAAGGCAGCAGCAAGATGATAATTTTTGTTAGACAAAAAGATCAATTGCTAATTATGATATTATCACAGGGCAGGCATGTGTGTGTGTGTGTATGTGTGTGTGTAAGGGTTAGTGCTAGGTAAATTGTAGTCAAGCAAGGTGCAGAGGAGCCAATCATGAATGTAACAAGGTTTAAGTCTCAGTGACCCTTAAGGAAAAAGGCTGTGGGTGCAGTAGGTGCCATGATCACCTTTGCTTCTTTTGGAAAAGACAAGGACTTGGGCTGCTTTGAATATTCTGAGGGTCCTTCTGAGCACTGGTTGCAATGGCGTGATTCAGCACTGCATTGAAAGAAACTTTTCAGCCACCCACATTCAGTAATTCTTTCAAGGGGAATGTAGTGGGGACCTCATTGTACGGCACTGCATTTTGAGAGTGATTAAGATGAAATTTCATGTCTGCTCAGATGTACTGTGTTTCGAGGGCAAAAATATTCTGTATTTGGTTTTTTTTTTCAAATAACAGGAGAACTCCTCCAAGAAAAAAAGCTGCTTGCTGCAGATCTGAAAGGCAGTAAAGAGGTGAGATTGCCTGCAGTTGGGTCCATGCCTGTTTATTTCCAAAGGCAGGGAAATTATCAGTTTTTTCAAATTCCCTGAGGCAGCAGTAGCCAAGCCAAGTTGGCTCTAGCCAGCTCTTGTTTGTAAAATGTAATTCTGTGGTAATGAGCTGGTGACAACTTGAAGAAAAGAGTCTAAACATCCTGAAAACAATTCCAAACATGACTAAATATGAGAAGGAAACTTCTAATAACTGCCTCATGGGAATCAAAAGCAGTACATACAAATGCAAACATAATTTATTTTCCAGACAAGAATATATATGTGATGATCCTCTTCCTTTTTTTTCCTCTTGGAATATATATGTAGGTAAGTGTATATCTCTATATCTGTTATCTGTCTCTCCAAATGACTTATATTTCATGCAGGAGCTAGCAGTTTTGTCATTGTTGGAAAAAACAGAAATTGAAGTCTTAGCCAACACCTGATGTGACCACAGGAGATGAAAACAGATTAAAGCTCTGTAGTGATGATCAATCTGCCTGGAGATTTTTATGCTACAGTGTTTTGATTTAACAATTCATGAAACTTATACAGAAGAATTTGAATTGTTTATTTTAGCAAATAATGAAATAATCAATATATTGTATACAAAATGGAATCAAGTTGGCTTGTTACCTCTGAAGCAATCCACTGTATTCCTAAGCAACATAACATCTCTTCTTCTGATGTTTCCGCTTACCAGTTTATGGCTTGGCCACCTAAGCTGGTATAAATTTCTTTCATTCCTGATATGTTAAGAGGCAAAGAATTTTATTTCAGTCTAAAGCACTATGAGGAACTGCAGCAATAATGTTGAAGACTCCATAGTCTAAAAATATATTTTCTTAGAATATGAATACTGGTTTTTGGACCTCAGGAACACAGCATCCTCTGTGTAGCTCTGTTCCATGTCCCAGACCTCGAGACCACTTGCAGTGAGTGCAATTTCTGACAAAACCATGTCTGCTTTTACCTCCTGAACAATGAAAACAAGCTTACAGAAACCAAAGAATTGGTCTTAAAAATTTCAGACCAGCGCTAGACTTCAGAGACAGTTTGCTAGGGAGTTACTGTTGTCTATGTGTCAGTGAAACTGCTTGCATTAGCAGTCTTAGTTCAAAGCAGGTCAGGCTGTAAGACAGCTTGCCAGGGGTTGAATCCTAAGTGTTACCTGTTAATGGATAAGCAGGGCACTAGCACTCAAATCCTGTTATTCAAGCAGTAATCACAAGCAAGTGTGTTTATAGTAGAAACCTGAGACTCATCTGAGGCATTTGAATGGCATGTTATTAATGATCCCATTTTAAGGAAGTTCTTGCATAAAAGAATTACTAAGAGAGCATGTGACGACTAATTAAACAGATATTCAGACTTCATTTTGCTTTGCACAGCTTGTCTAGTTCCCATGTTTAATACTTCAGCATTCCTCCAGAGTAATGGGAATGGGGGGAAGGCATATTTCAGAGTACACTGGCAATTTATTTTTTTTACCTTAAGCAATTTTTGTCTCTGACAATTATGCTAGATGAATCTGATAACCATTCAGTAACACTGAGCTGGATTTTTACCACTGTAATTACTTTTGTGGCGGTTTGCTGCAGTAGATAATACAATGCAATGGGTGGCTATTCTGTGTCTTGAATATCCACTCTATCTTCTCACCAAATATAGCCTTGAAAGCTTTTTATGGAGTCTGAGAAAAAAGAAATATGGCTGGATGTTCTCAAAAGTAGAAAAACAAGAGCAACAAATAAATGTTGGGAAAAACAAAGACTGAGTTGTACCATCCTTTGTAGCAGAGACTGAGTTGGCCTTTATGGCTGCTGCAATATTAAAATGAATAATAATTCCAAGTGTTTAATGATCCAGCATCCCAGTCCTATCATCTTCTCTATGGCAGACAACAGTAAACTCGTTAAAAACCTCTCCTCAACATTCTGAAATTACCACTTAATACCAAGAGTGATTTAATTTTTCTATCACTGTGTTATAAATCTATATAACTTGCAAACACCTATGCCCACTGTCTTTGTAAGCACATGGATAGAGGGGAACTTTATCAGGCTGTGTGACCATGTTTTGCTTTGTTTTGTTGCAGCAACGGAGCATGCTCTTTTCAAGATTGATATAAGAAATTTTCACTCTTGTCTGACTAGAGAGACAGAGTATCAATGCTTCCTGCTGATGAATGTGGGTGGTCAGCATAGCTGCACTCCAGAATTTGCTGATTGGGTTTATGGTTGAAAATCCAGTAACATCAGGTGCTTTTCCTCACATTGCTTCCTCTTATTCAGGAGATACAAAGCTTTTCACTCTAGTCGGTTAAATAAGCCTCACAGATTCAATATTAGTGCACCTTATTAGTACACCTTATGAAGCAAAGTTGGAGGGAGCTGCCTGGGGATAGCCAGTGAGTCAGCAGCAGGGCTGAAAGCACACAAGGAGCCCTTGGAGGTAATAGCTCTTATCCTTTTGACCACCAAACTGCAGTAAGTGCTTGCTTAAGTGCTCAGCTGCTGTTGAACCTTGAACTTTCAAGGATATCAGGGTAGCAGATAAATGCTGAGTAGTCCAAGAGCAGACAACCATTTTTTTCAGCGGAGGGGAATTAGCAGCCAAAGGGTTAATGGTATTTGCTGGAAGACTGCAGCAATTGAATGCTTACTGCCTCAGCCCTGGGGCCTTTCTCTGAGGGTTTTTGGGAAAACAAGGCCAGGACTCTTTGAGGGAAGCTAAAAGGTTCAAACACAGAGGTTTCTTTTGCAGCATGGCAAAAAAACAACTGTATATTCATTTACATTGTTCAGGGAACTTTTATTCAGTTGCAGTTCCAGCCCTCTTGGTCATACTGCTGAGTGTTCAAGGCTAACAACTGGAGAGTCAGTGGTGGCCGTTGTAGCTGGGTAGTGCCCTGATGCTGCCAGACAAGAGAAGGGATCCTGCAAGCCTCTGAGGACAGCCCTGCTTTATGCTGCCAGCAGAGAAAATTCCTTTATGGAGAAAAATTCTTTTCTTTCCTTGCTGTCATTCTTTGAAATAAGATTTGCTCAAAGCCCCTCCCAAGAGTTATGTCTATGTTGAAAGGACACTGGGCAAATATAAGCCCTTGAATATGGGAAAGCGTAGGCATATGATGTTAATGGCATTACTTGCTGTGCTTCAAATTAATCACTTATGTACGTCTTTTGCAGAGCCAAGACTATGATGAACTGTCTGCCACTATAAAGCAGAAAAAGGGCAGATTTTACAGTTGCTGTGGATGCCTGATATCATCTTCTTTGGAAGCATTCAAGGATATTTTTGGTTCAAGGTTAAGAAGCCACCAGATAAATTATTAGCAAACTGAATCCTACTTATTTTACATATATGAGCAAACTACACTATTGAAACAATATTCTGCACTTAGGGCTGTCAGTGGATATTCACACATTGTTCTTAATGTGTTGTTTCTTTCCTAGAGCAATATTAGTTTAGATGTTTTAAACATGAACCTGATTTTACATCTTCATTTGCAGCCTGTTTTGCCCAATATTGACAAGATGTGAATTTTCTTTCCACCACGAAGCTGCAAGCCTGGTTTCTTACTGTTTACCTATACTGTTGTACAAATTATATCATTATACTGGTCTAAAAAATGTCAGTAAAGGAGTTTTAATGGGTTTTGAGCCTGTGCAGACTACTTGTAACAGACTAAATGCTGCCACCGAGTTGTCTTATGCAACATTTTTTGGAATCTGGCTCAGATTACCAGAAGAGCTGTTAATTTTAAATTTGATAAGTATATAAAGAAAGAAATGCAAACACAGAGGATGCAATGCCTTAAAGTAGAGAAGAATGCCAGGTTGTTCTCATTTAAGAAAAACTTTTGTCCCTTCATCTCTACCTCCAGCTGGATCTCTGTGCAGAAAATTGGCAGCCACTTTAAAGACACTAAAGGGGAAACCTTTCCTAAGAATGCCCCTCACCCCAGCTCCTGAATGTCTTTTGATAATGCTCTGCAGCTTCCTAAATATGCCTATGAAAAAAAATACACCAACCAAAAAAAACCCCTCAGAAAGCAGAAGCAAAAGAATTCTCTTGAATGCTCCTGAATGACCTACTGTGCTGCACAAGGGAAGGACTGGCTGATTTTATCATGTGATGCTTTCCTTGCTCTTATCTTAGAACATTTAATGTCTCTCTTTTTTCTTTCCACCTACGTATCGTTATGGTGATCCCTGGTTTCCTCCCCCTCCTTCGCTTTTCCCTCCCCCTCCACAGTGGCAGTCAAGCCAAAGGAAGAAGGAACCTTTAAGAAGTGGTGTAATTATTAACTAATTTTGATCTTGGGAAGGAGAGCAACCAAAGTATTTCCTGTTTCCTATAATTAAGGACTCAAGACTCAGTTCTGCCACACACACACATGCAGTTTATTTTTAATGTACTCTCCATGGAATATAATCCACTGCTTTATTTCTATATCTTAGGCCAAATTCATAATTGGTATAGACAGCTGCTACTCAACTGACAAGTCCTAAAATGTGGGTGAGGGAAAATGAGGTTATAAGGTTGCATCTGCTTACACCAGGAATGCATTTGTCCTGTTTGTTCTTCCCCTTCACCTCCTAGTGATCTTGGGAATAACAGCAGTGGAGGCAGAGGAGTCTCTGAGCTATACTGAAGCAGAACAATTTGGCCTTGCATACTCAAAAGAACTGGGCAATCTGTATATCCATGGAGCAGGTCATGGACACTTGGCTACAGGTACTAAAGACGAACAATCCCATACCTCCTGCTGGTAAAATTTCCCAACAGGGTTTAAGAGCTGCATAAGGAATCTAAATGTGTAAATACTGGGGTGGAAAAATGAGATGCTATAATTTGGAATGACCTGACTAATTTCATTGGAAGATTCCCATGCAAGTTGTTGAACATACTATTGGAACTCAACAAATAGCTAGATGCACGTAGGTTTTAGTGTATTTTATGTGATATCTGTCTTCCTGTGTGTCTAAATTCCTCGTCCTCCCTAGAATGGGTTGGCTGAACCATTTTTTGAACTGTTCCTCATTTTTGATCCACACTTGAATGTATTGCTATTGAGAGCTGTCAGATCAATGTACAGAGAACACCAACGCCTTCTGTCACAGTTAGCCTTCCATTAATGAAGGTTTGGTACTAGAAAGAGTAAAGTGATATGGTTTTGGAAGTGGGTGCTAACGACTAGCAGACAGAGGAGGACATGAGTGTGACTGTAAGCCCTCCTCTTACCAGCTTCATTATATTTGGTATCCCCACTTTCCATTTTCTGGTCACTGAGATTGTAAAAAATAGCAACAAATAGAAAAATATCCTTCCCAGCCACCCTTTCTCAAAGAAGAGGCCTGAGAAGTGATAATATAGAATATCCACCTCTTGCTTTTCCATTTGAGGACTTCTATATTGTATTATATTTCATTTTATTTGACACTAAAGTGTTTGTTTGCCTACTTGTGTTGCCTGCAAAGGAACATATTTCTAAGGTATACTCCCAGGAGGAGTCAGATTTGCTCAGCAGCACAAATCTGTTTGCAGTACATAAATATTATTCCACTTTAGCAGCTCTTTTGCAATGATACTTGTGACTTTGACTGTCACCTGCACATATTTGAGTAACTTCTTTTTACAGTATGTATATTAATTTTTTTTGTAGCTCAACTTATTAATTCTTCCTTACCCTCGAAACACACTAGTGACCCATCAGCAAAACTTAGGCTGTTATGCCCCATTTAAACTCACACCATTTAAACAATATCGATTTCATGAAAAGCAGGAAAAGAAGTTTGAAAGCAGCAAAACCAAAGTGGAGCTCAGTAACTGTGACTCAGCAACACTAAATTCTGGTGCAAATTTAAACCCCATCTTTTTGGTTGCAGCACAGGTGAATGAAGTGAATGACTAGTGCCAGCCTCAGAGTTTTAAAACAGAGTGATTAGAAAACTTTGTTTACATAGCTAGCAATTTCTCCACTAGATTTTAGGAGATCTAGGTTTGGGTTTCTATTTGGATTTGATAAGCAATGTGACAGCCAAGGACATGACTTTATTGACGTGCTGCTATCCTGTGACACAGACATGGTGATGTGGACATTCAGGGATGCTCCAGCAGCTGCATTACTTTAGCAGCACAACCCTCAGCAGTGCTTGAAATAGAGACATTTTCAAGGTAACAGTGCCTGACAAAGAGATTTATTACACAGCCATACCTTCAAATCAAACAACTTGACTATGTGGACCATTCTGAAAGTGAGGAGAAAGGACCACTTTGCTTCAGCTGTCTGCTTACTGAATGCTGGAAGATTAACTTTGCAGAATTAATCTTGCTATATTGTAAAAGAAGAGTTTCACCGATTACAACCCGTGGATTCTTTCCCAAACCAAGGATATTCACTAATAGCTTATTCTTCATAGATTTTCTTTGTAGACCATTTAGACTGTGGGCTTGCGGTGATCACAGGTTGGAAATGATGGTTTTGGAAAATGTGTATCTGATTCCTTCCCTTATCCGCCTACCTTCTCAGGAGTCTGGCATGGGGAACCACTGGGGCCTCACTGCAGAGCTACCTCGAGGCTGCTTTTGGTAGGCAAAATTTAGTTACTCCACCCAGGCTGGTGTGCAGGGTGCATGCTCTCTCTGTCATGGGAGGAGTAAGGACACAGCCAAGGGAAAAGGAACGGCAAGGAAAGCTTAAGAAAGTCATACTTTGTGGGGAAATGGGAAGGGAAGGAGCAGCAGTGCTGCATCCGGGGCATCTGCCACTTCCTCCTGCTCCCTGCTTCTTACTTTGGCAGCAGCAAGAACAGCCAGACTATTTTTGTGGGGAGAAAAAAAAGGACAGTTGTGCCCTGGCCTTTGTGTCTCCACCTACAGCTGCCTCCTTTATGTGTAGCTATAGCTGCATACACACAAACAGAACAATGTACAACTAGGTATTGCTGGCTGAATCCTGCGCAACCCACCACCCAGCAGACAGGATGTTATAATCCCATGTTAGCTACTCCTTGGTTTCCTCTGTGCTTACTTTCTCAAGGTGGATCTAGCTTGTATTCTGGTCTATACGGGGAATTTGTATGAGCTTTACGTGTGCAGATAATTTGGGCATCCCACTCTAAGCTCAGTTCTCTTTGATACATATACTCATGCAAACCTGTTTCACCCATTCAGGGGATATTTGAGCAAGGAAGCAGAACTGTATTCCCAGAGGGAAATGATACATCTGCTCACCAATAAGGCTGGAGCTTAAAGGAACAGTGTTATATACCATTAATTCATTCCATTTACAAGATATTTTCTTCTTTTCTAGTGATAAAAGAATAATGATTAAAGCGTGGTCCTGCTATAAAATAACCATGGGGACTATATATGTGTATTTTGTCAATGTGGGTTTTTAAAGTAAACTATAAAATGAGATTAAAAAAAATTAATTTTGTTGTGAATAGCTTTCTGCTGTGCAGAATAATGAATTATGACTTCCAAAATGAAATGGAGCCCTCAAGCTGCTTCATCTTTGTCCTTGAAACTTCCAAAAAGCTTGAATCAAGGTCTACAGGAAACTTTTTTCTCCCTTCCTTGCAGCTGAGCTTTTTAGAATCGCATACACATTTTTCTATTTTTACTTTCTGACCTGGGCCCATTTCCAAATGCAAAGCTGAGGAATTCCTGCACTCCTACATATGTGAGACTCAGACTGAACTCACAGAGCTAGCCAGTTTACCCCCCTTTTCCTCCCAGACAGCCTACTTTCATCACAGTGCACAATAGAAATTGGAGACCACTTGGGTTTTCTTACTTTGAAAAAGGTCAGAAAGAACCTTTGCAAGTCCTAATGAAAGGCTGCAGAGAGGAGCTGAAATTAAGTCAGCAGAGTTCACAATTTGCCTTGGATAAGAGCCTAATTCAGTTTATAATGCAAAGTCTATGCTGCAGTCCCAGCACCAGGCAGGTTTGGACTGACCTTCCTGTGCTGTCTTAGAGCTGTAGAGTGCTTTCGTGCATTTTCACCACTCTGTAAAAATCTGGTGCAGCGGTAAGCTCCCCTCTTTCTCTCTTATTGGAGGAAGAAAGATGTTGTCATTGTCTTTCCCCTCGAAAGGGATGACGAGCTTGATCTACAAGCTGGGCTGGTTTGGGGGAGGAAGGAGAGCAGAGCTCCCTTCCCCCAGCTGCTGTTTGTCTGACGCAGAGCTTGTACTTCAGTTGTTATCAGCTGCTTTGGTAAGATCACAATGTGCTGGAATTGTTTAGAAGGTTAAAATATGTTGACTAAATTTTCTTCAGCTACCAATGCAAAAGGCTAGCTAATAGCATCTCCAGCTGTCAAAGGCAGCCAGCCCTTGCATTTCTCATGGTAATGAAACACACCAGAGTTTTTCATGGCTTATATACATCATGATACCTATGCTGCGTATGTCACGTCAGTGATAGGAAGAATGGGCATGCCAGCCAATAGATCTATCAGGGCTTGCAAACAAACACACAAAATTGCCTCTTTCTGTGAATTACTTGGTTTGTATTGATTTATGATGATGTATAGAGGGAGATGAGGACTTTTAATTTTGGACCTTTTTCTCCTAGGCTGTCTCCCATGATTCTCAGCTTCTGTAACAGATGCCCTGCTGTTTGCTTTGGTGACCTCCTGACTGTCTTCAAATCCCATTTAAAGAGTGATCTTTTCTCCCTGGCCTCTGACTTTTATAAGTCTGTATAATAAAACAATCAAATGGTACATCCTAATGCTTCCAGTTTCCCATGGCAAGTTCTTCTTCCTAAAATGCTCTTTTCTTGTGTCTCAGCACCTGTGGATATTTAAAAATAGACCTTACACAGCCGTAAACCCCTTTCCCTGGAAAGTTCAGCTGTGGGGCATTCATACATGGTGTAGGAGACCTCAGCTGACATACTTTTGCCTAAGGTGATTTGAAATGCTATCTCATCTGCCAGGAAAGTGCCTTGACATGCATGCTGCTCTGTGATGTGTTTTGTTCTATACTCCCATTGACAGCATTGTACAATTTTTGGAGGCATAAGTTGAACTCAGGCTACATCCAGAAATACCAGTGTTTAGGTAAGAAAGCTCTTAGATAGAATTTAAAGGACCAAGTACTTAAGCCAGTTTAATTCATATTTAAAGCCACTCCTATAAATCCATATTAATACTCAAGGCAAGTATAGCCTGAAGGAACATCTTGTCTTTCTAACATCTCTTCTACCCCAGGATACCTTACAGAACAGTCAGTGGGTAAGATATTTCTTCAGGAGATGAAACATATGCCTTCAAATCCCCTTGTGCTGAGGAAGGATTTTAAACTGAGTTTTGTTCAGCCTCCATAAAATCTCTAGTAGCCAGTCTTCTGTGAAAAGAAAAAGGTCACTTCTGATGCTTCCTTAAGTACCAGTGTGCATTTAGCCCTTTATTTCATTTGTGTTTATTGCATGTGCCTGTAAATGAAGCGTTTCAGAAATGTTGGAACAGTTCACTTAGACTTTCCACTTTCTTTTTCTTTGCTTGAAAGTACTGGGCAAAACATAACCTTTGCTATCAAGTCATTTTGGTTTTCCTGGAACAACTTATTAAGAATACATGCCCAGTTTTACCAAGAAGCTGTAGTCATAAACGAGATAAAAAACCACAGCAACAACATCTACAGCAGCTAAATCCTGGCAGTGGTCAATAATGAAATTTAACCTCATCTCAGCAAAATGCTCTTCTTACTCTGAGGAAGACTACCCTGGCTTTGTCACAGAAAGGCTCTCAATAGTTCAGTTAGAGATATTGGTTCAAATCCTGCTGGTGCTGGGATCCGCCTTTGTTTGCCTGAGGTAAATACATTGATTTTGGCCTTTGTTTACTTTAAAAGGTCTTGCATAGAGAAAAAATTTTCAGTGGTCCTTATTGTGATTAGCATAGATCGAAGTGTTCTTTACCCAAATTACCCCTTCTTATCAGGTGAAGTATAACTCATGAGAGTTTCCTTGGGGCTACAATTGTATGGCAGCCAGGTCTTACTCTTCTTAAGTGATGTATGCATGTATCATGATATTAAACTTCTTTGGGCCAAAATCCTTCATGTAAATGTGAAACATTATTTTTGTATTTAAGCTGCCTAAGGAGATGATCCTGGAGTTAATACAGAGCTGCAGATGTTTTGGGGTGCATTCAAAGCCTGGGCAAACAGGAGAACAAGTGCTTTCTGCAGTACTCCTGGGCAGCATTGTTTGAAGTTCACAGACATTCACAGTGAAGAAGAACTGAATCATAAACTCTTGTGAGAGATTCCAAGGGGTAAAGAGAAACTGTATCTGCTGTTCTTTAGAGATTCAATTAGATATTCTTTTTGGGAGACCAAGATTTCTAGGCCTCTTATAAATAGAAGGCTGCATCTCAGCTTGATTACTTCAAAGCAGCTTCCTGCAACCTCCCACTAGGAAGATGAGCAATTAGTATAATCACAGCAATAAGTCAAAGATACTTAATGCTGATACTTGGGTAACAACTTTTCTTTTCCTGGTTCTCTGTTGAGTTATAGGCAAAGAACAGTCCAATACATGCTCCGATTGCTGAAAACACACTGACAGGTCTTTTTTTCTCGCTGTAGTTAATTTGACACCATGAAATGGTCCAACAAAACTGCAGGGTGCTGTGGCTTAGGTGGATGCCTTTTAATATGAAGTACTGTCATGCAGATGGAAGTGTTGTGAACAAAATGGTAAGCAAAGATCCTCATTGTGAGTCAATCTGCTAGTAATAAAGGTGCCACTGGAGAACATTCCACCTCATTTTCCATCAGGAACATTCCAGTAACCCAAGGTCAGGAAATAGAAACATGTTTTTGAAAAAAATGAAAAAAGGATTTAATTAGCCCCCTCTTTTGGCTAATTGGGAAACAGCAGTAGGAATTGGTCAAATTTCAGATCCTGAAAGTACTCTTCCTCTCACCTATGTGTCCATTACACTATCAGATATAATTTTATACACATAGATGCTGGGCCTCCATTGTAAGTAGGTGCTATATCTAAACATAGGTCTCCTGGTTAAACAAAGATTTTGTGTTTTAGTATCTAAGCTTCATGTCTACAAACACTCTCTGCATCTAGTAATTCTACAGCTGATACCATTTGCTAGCACAGGAACCTCAAAAATGCGTGCAAGATCCTCCCAGCACAGAAACACAGGAGTAAATTAACTGTGGGAAGAATCTCCTGGAGACTGTTGTGGGTTTGGAGGGACATTCTGTCACTACATAGTAAGGCACAATTTCATATAACATTTTTAAAGGTTTTAGGACAAATATCTGTTTTTGAAAACCAGAGAATTTTTAACTTTAAACCCACTACTTCCTGCTTCTGCAAAATGGCATGGGTTGGTGACAAAATTTAGCTATGACAGAAGCTATTAATGCTTATGTCTGATTTCTAGAAGTACCTCTAGTTTTCTATAAGTAATAAAACCAGTATGGTAGGGCTATTATTCTGAAACTAGTTTAAAAAATCTCACAGAAAATTTTTGGGAAAAATAGATTTCTAATTAAATTCTTCCAAAATTTAAAAAGATAAAATCTTGAAAGTGTTTAAAAATTTTTCTCTTCAGAAAAAGAAAAAAATCCCTGTATTAACCAGAACATTAAATTGTCTTTAAATGTGTATGAGTGTGCCTGTATGTAGTGTGAAAATCCCAAAAGCCAGATGCTGTCAAATGTTAATAGAAACTGAATAGTTGAGTTACATAGAAAACATAGATATATATATAACAACACTTTTGCTTTTGCTTTTCATAATATTTTTATTCAAAAAGCCATTTCTGCAAATATGCATTGATCTATGTGCACTTAGCTACTCTTTAAGCACTTAGATAAAATAGATGTTTCCTGGAAAGGGGAAATGTTTTGTTTATTTGAATTTTGGATTGTCACCAAAGTTATCAGTGATGATTTCATCTCCCATGTCCTCATCTAGTTGTGTTAGATCAAGAAGTCATCACCTCCAGACCTTTCACTCTATCCAGGGAGACTACCCATTGATCTGACAGCTGAATTCACGTGTGTCAGTCAAAAGGAGTGAGGTTACTGAAGAACCAGTATTTGTACTGTCTAAAGTAACACAAGTCATTTTTTCTGAAGCAGGAAAAAGCATGAGCTCCAGCAGGAGACTAGAGGTGGTTAACTTGGAAAGTGGGGGGTTGCCAGTAGTGCTGTTAACCCAACTCAGACTTTCCGACTATAGCTATCTATTTACTAAGTAAAGCAAATAAATTATAGTTTAATAGACATTGTTACACTCTGATTAGTAATACACTTAGTCTTCATCTTTTCCTCCATTTCCTCTTCCTTCTCCCCAAAGGTTTTCCAAGCTATTTTCCTGGATCCAGCTCTGTGAATGTTCTTTGGTTTTTTTTTGTGGGATATCCAGAATTCTTGTTATCACATATTTATTTTTCTTGGTTCTTGTTTCTGCAGTTTCATAACTTAGCTTTCCAACTAAACTTTGCAGAAAAAGGGAGAACACCCAAAAAAATCCTAACTTTGTGGGTTTGAAAAAGTAGAGAATCTTCAAAACTTTGTTCCTAGGCAGGTGACACAACTTGCAGTAGCTACCTTGAAATCTGTGACCACACTGACAGAAGCCCAAAAAACACTGAACCAGTTTATATACTGCAGGGTTACAGCATCAGCTCTCATGCCTACCACCTGCTGATACTTAGGTATTCTCATGCTGACAACTGGAGATGTGTGATTTGAGACGGGACAAAGGTATGTACTTTTTATAGTTTGCACAGGCTGCTCTACATGTCAGGGATTAAGAAGACTGTTACAGGTCTGTCTAATCCATACATGTCCATACTACCACTCTGTGTTCTGTGTGTAGGCTTGACAGTGAAGATAACCGTCACTGGATAGAGGGAAGACTAATGAGAGTGTTGCCAGGTGTTTGAACCTGCAGAAATCATACTGTGGGCAACTGCAAATTCCTTCACTTATTTCTCCCAACACGTCACTATGTGCTATAAGGTCTAAAACTTATTTAATGATACCAAGACCCTTTCATATTTTGTATCAGCCCTTGCAAACATTTAGATGAAGGGTCTGCAAGACTTTTGAAGCTTGGCAGCTCTGTGTAGGAAGACACTGGGTCTGTGACACCCCTGCCTCGCTCCTTTGCTGGCACTGGTCTGGTGGGAAAGATCAGCAACATTTTGCTAATGCTGCAGGATTTTTGAGGTGTCTGGAGGAAGTACTGAACCACAAGATCAATAATAGCTTTCCTTGACCCTTTGTTCTACGTTTAGACACACCAGTGTCAGAAGCATCTTCCTGTATCACTTTGCAGGGGAAAAGTCCTTTTTATTTGATAAAACTAATTAAACATCCAACCCATTTCTGAGTTAGACAGATGTTCCTTTCTAATATAAAATAAATTGAATACCATGATAGTGTGTGCAGTTCAAATGCTTGTGCTTTTCCTGCCCCTGCCGCCCCCCACTCCCCGGATAATTTGATAGTGTTATTTAAGACACATTCTTCCTACATTGCATAAAACAGACTAACCTGTAAGTGCCAAAATGCTGGCTATTGCTGAGTACTTCTTCATTCAAAACATGTGAAATATTGACCTATAATGGCCTACACCTGATACCTTCCAAGTCAGCGAGGACTTTATTAGAAATTCGCTTGAGCTTTATTTTGGTCATAAGGGTGCCAGTTCATTGGGACACTCAAGCATGCTTGGACATACTTAATTCATGATACAGTAGGTGAAGCTAAATATCTTTTTTAAAATGTGGGTTTGATAAGGGATAAATAAACTTTCTGCTGGAAGAGGAATCCAAACTGGGGACAGAGAGGAGGCAGAATGATGTTTTCAGTCCTGATGAAGAGATCTATTTCTCTCTACCAGAATCTTTTATAGAAGGATATATGCAGTCTAATGACTGGCCTGCAGTGAAATGTTTATGGACCGTATCAGTTGGGAGAACCCTAGCAGTGGCCTCCTTACGACAGAAGGATTCCTCCCAGAAGTATGTTCAGAGGCACAATAGGGATGTGGCTTTAAAGGCTTGATATCTTTAACAACCCCTAAGACTGTTAATCAAAATATGAGAGTGGAGTCTATCAGTTTTTCCTCCTCTGGTAAGCTGCAATTTCTCTGATAAATTTGTCTCCATTCTGCACATGCTGGGCACAGTGCAGCTTTATGCTCTTGCTGCTGACACTGATCCAACATGAGCTGGAGGGCATATAATCCAAGGCTTTTCTACAGGTCTGTGGTTAGATGGTCTCTCATAGATGTCATTTGTTCCTCCTGCCTTCATGGCTAGAGAAAAAGAATCTTAGAATAGCAATTCTTCCACAGAAAAAGACCATAATCTTCTGCAGCAGTATTTTTTTGTAGAATATCTGCTGCAGAGAGGGCATAGGACATCTGCTCTCGGTTTTACATACTCAGTGTTCAGTAGGAGAGGCAGCACACCCCCACGTGGTGCTTGGAAGGCCTTTTGAATAGGGGCAGAAGAATTACAGAGGCCCTCAACCTTCTTTGGGCATTTTCATTTAAGCAGCTACTGGTGGGGATGTAGAAGAGCAGTGTTCTTTCTGTAGCCCTGTAATGTCTCCAATTTATTAAAAGATTCTATCAGAAGCCTTGCAGATCCCTGAGTTAGTATTTGCCAGAAATATGGTTTTTTTTATTCCAAGCTGTATAATCAGTGTGTTGAATTCAGTGAAAAGACACAGGGGGTAAAGTTCTCATATTTGCACTTTTAACTGAATGCATCATAATTTAGCTGTACATTCATTAGCCTGTGAAGAGCTGTCATTTTATCCATGCTATCCTACTTTTTTGTGGATTGACCTCTTGTTGCAGTTTGCATTAGTGCGCACTCCAAAACAATCAGAAACAGGAACAGCAGATATCGGCTGCTCTCAAGCACACAGCTACTGCCCCTGCCCAGAAAAAAACATACTCTCATATGAATGGAGTGGGTGGGAAGGGCTAGGGGAGGTATGCTTCCCTGTAGTTAAATTTTGCTTTTATTCATTTGCCTCTTGCACCTATGTGTGCTAAGAAGAGGTCAAGGCTGTGCCTATTCACTATATCCTGCTCCCTTGCCTGTCTTGCAGTCTTGCACAAAAAAGTCCCCCTGCCACATATCCCAGCCTTGCTGTCATCCGTCTCCTGAAGTAGCGCAGAGCACTGTGCAGTATAAAGGGAAGGACTCGGATGAATCCACAGCTGTATAATCTAAACGCTTGTCTTTGCCCATCTCTTATTGAGGTGGGTTTTTTTTGTAAACATGGACAATTTCACTAAGTTTAGTAAAATGGAATAATAGAAAGTGGGTATGGAGAAAAAAACATGCAGAGCAACAAAAGAAAAATGTTATTACATAAGAATGACTTGAAGTCTTCAGTTTTCAAAAGCTTGAGCACTGTATTCCTGTAAAACAAATAGGCCTTGAGTAGAAAGGGTAAGGGGAGGTTCTGAGCCATGGTTAATGTGTGACCATGGTGCCCAGAGGTCAGAGTCAAATGGCAAGTGACAGAAAAAAGGCATCTGCACTCCTTTTTTTTATACTGTGAAGAATAATGCATTTCTGGAGCACAGGTACTTGCTTGAATTCATTATCACGAGAAGCTTCACAGTAAGGCAGGATGTAAATTTGATGCTGTAAGCCAGGCCATGAAAAGACATGACTGATAAAGGACAGATTATTTTTACATTCAAGGTCAAGTGGCATTTAAAGAGCCATTTTGCAGACACAGTGGAAAATTACAGAGCAGAATTTTTGTTGGGCACTTCATCCTTTTGAGCTCTACAGCAAAACTGGAAAGAGGAGAAAAAATCAGTCCCTGCTTATGACTGTTCTATCCTTTCAGCATTGTGGGCTCATGTTACAGGTCTGCCATTTTCTCTGTAATTATTTTAAAGCCTGAGTTTTGTGGGATGTGGAATGTGGAGATTTGTTCACTCTGAAAGTTCGAACTGTGTTCTTTCATGATTCATGAGTAGCAGTGGCAAGCTTAACTCTCAGCCCCTTCCCTGGGCACTGAAGTATTTCTCAACACTGACCTGAGAGACTTTCTCACAGAAAGATATGTTCAGGCTCCCTGCTCTCCCAGTACATGATTTTTCAGCTAAGACTGCCAGCAAATGATTGCTGAACGCTTGCCAGACAGCAGTAACTTTCAGTCCTCAGTTTATAATAATGCAAAATCAGTATTCTGCTGTCAACCCCTGGTTTATAATAATGCAAAATCGGTGTTCTGTTGCTAAGAATGTCTTATTCATTATGGGCTATGTCCAAATCACTTGAATGTGAAGCTGTGGTGATGCACATCAGCTAATCTGCCATAAATTGCCTCATAAAGGTGCAATTTGCCATACAGGCAACATGTAATTTATGAAGTCTCCTTTTCAGACCAAAATGCAGGTTGGCTTATTCTAAGAAGGCTAAGAAAGATAAACTCTCAGTCAACAATAAAATTCAAAGGGAAATAGGCACCTAATTCTATAAGACAACACTGAAAAATCCCATCTGTTAATGTTTAAAACAATATATCTTCATAAAAGAAAAATACATTCAAACAGCTAGTTCTGTCTGTGCCATATTTTTCATTTTGCCTCTCACAGTCCTTTTACTTGCTTTCTTGAAAGATATGCGGTTGATATGCAAGGTCAGGACCGGCCTTAGCCACCCATGCAGTAGGTATTCTGTTCCCACTCCCACTAGAGTCTTTTTAGTATACATTCAATTAACCTCAGTTAAGTATTGGCTATGCAATAACATGTAGGCAGCAGAAGAGTTCCTCTAGCTGTTTATCACTCCGGCATCAGATGAGAATAAATACAGAGCATGATCTGACCCTCAAGGGCCCTGGCCTAAATCTAGTAACGTAGAGACTGGAGTTTTTCTGTTTTTGTAGCTGACACTGATTTCATGAGAAAGCCATCTGAATGCTTAACAAAATAGTGCAACAACAGATAGGATTTTCCCAACATTATTTAACATGGATGCATGGTTATGCACATGCAGGCATTGGCATATATGCTGTATTATATGTTGTTTGAAACTTGTAAAGGCTTTTCTAGAAAAAATCAATATCAGACTTTGATAAAAAAAAGTACAACACGGAAACATGCAGTGGACTGGATTACATTTATACCTCTAGTAAATCAATTGACTTCAATGACCAGCTGTAAATGGATGTTTAGCCACTTATAGATACACCTGTTACTTTATATCTACTCATAAATATTTGCGTAAAATGATTTAACATATGATTTTGCTTTAAAATTTGTAGAAATACAGAAGTTTCTGGTTATGAAAGGTATCCAAATGCAGTAATATTTTTATGTCTATAGTTTTTCCAAGCATGTGTAATGTGATTGCTTCCTTGTAAGTTGCACTCTTATTATATAATGGGAAAATAGTTTTATTGTTCCCTCATAACCATATGGGGAACATTTTAGGATATGCAATACAGAGGGCACATCTCTCTGTGGGACCAGAACCACATACTACGGTTCATGACCCAGTTTACTGCCAGTGGGTCCAATACTACATAAAATGCTATACACTTAGAGCTGTATCTTTCCTACTTTTTTTTTTTCCTTAAAAAAACTGGCCCAGTCCACCAGCTTGAGTGGAAATGTGATTTGAATACCCTAGCAAAAAAACGGATTAAACAGCATGTTCCAAGATTTTTTGTATTTGGTCCTTTGCTAGCTCTGTCTCAATGTTAAACATGTTTAAGTACAAAGGAAGAATCATGCTTACTGTAGCCCCTTAATATACACGAATTGTTTTGGGCAAAACCAGAAAATACACACAATAATATCAACAGCAAAAGCGTTTGTACAGTGCTAAGCTTTATGTCAGGTTGTATTGGTTTTCAGATGTTAGCACTTCCAGCAGGCCAGATTCCCTGCTGGTTGTAGTATAATGAAGTTTACATAAAGCAGGAAGTTAAATTTATTTCCATACCAAAAGGCAGGGGGTTGAGAAAAATGTAAAGTCACTAAAATAATAATGAAACGGAATGGGTGGAAGAACAGCCCCCTGCAGCAGGCCATGTTAATTACCCTTGCAGCTGGGAGATCAATTTGCATATATATTCTTTGAAGCCTGTCAGGTATGAATTGAACCACTGAACTGTTACATTTGATAATCTAGCTCTCCAAAGCATTTTTGCTAAAGATGTTATGTTTCATAGGACTAGTTATTTTTCTATCTCAAAGTAAAGAGCTGTACTTAATTTGTTCCTGTATAAACAATTCTATATTTGTGACTTCTTGGAGCACCAGGTTAGCAACATAATCTCATCAAAAGCATCTGTACTGTTGATTAAACACAAAAGAGATATAGTCGCATAGCCTTGACAACCAGTGAAAGCAAGGAAATTAAAACTTAAAGCTAGTGGTGACAGGCATGACTCAGGGGATAGTTAATGAGATATGGAGCTTTCCAGCTCCAGGACACATATTCCATTATGTTCTGTACTAGAGGTGACAAAATTGTTGCTGTTTGATGGCTGCTTCATGGCCTGAATGAACCTGGTGTGTGGTCCCAGGAACTTCGCAAGTCCATTTGTTTCGTACCATCCATTACTGTAGCATCTTGCTGCCCATGCTGCAAAATTGTTTACTGTCAATGGTAGCAGTTTACCACCTGTTGGCAGTAGTTTCAAGGGAGCATCTGAGATTTATAGAGCTGCTGGAAAACGTTTCTCTGGGTAATCCAGAGTAGCTCAACTGAAACCAGTAGAGCCCTGGGCTTCCACAGAACAAAACCAGTTCAAAGGGAGAAACTGTGCATGAAAATGAATTTTACGCAGGAAGAGGATATAAACTGAAACTTGCTTGTTCTCATTTAACAAAACTACAAGAACTGTGTACAACAGATTTCATACAACTCGCATGATCTCACTTTTGCTGAAATCTTTACAACCCACAATAAACCAAACACCCCACTCCCCACCTCTCTCCCCCAGCAAACAAAAAACATAAAAAGCAGTACCTTATCTGAGCTTCAGAAAAGCATATGGCCCTTAACACATTCTTTTCAACACAAATGAACCCTGGCTCTTCAGATATTTCTCAGCATTGAACCAAGGGTAACACTTTTTCAATAATAATTGCAGATGATATTGATGTGGGACAAATGCTTCATTAATACTGATCAAGAACCTGTGGAAGAAAATTTTTTAGGGTGAGGTGTCCCTGCCCATGGCAGGGCAGTTGGAACTAGATGATCTTAAGGTCCTTTCCAACCCTAACTGTTCTATGATTCTAAGATTAAGAACCCCAGCACATACAATTCTGTTGCCAGATCTAGTGCAGGGGCCTTGGACTCTGGAGCTATTAACAATGCTACTTAATTTTGTGAGGTTGTTTCTTTGCGTGGTTGCTTTGCCTTAGTTTCTTTCTATTTGTTGGGAAGATTTATACAGAATTCCCTCCCTGCCTGTCTTCACTGACTGAACAGAGCATCCTAGGTTACTGCTTTCCCATTTCTGAATGTAAAGAGTTAGACTTGCCAGAGATGGGCAGGACAGGGCATGTGGTAGGGTAAATGGAGATTACAGTTAATTGGTGTGTTCTGATTGCTTTGATTTAATAGCCGTAAACCTCCATCACCCATTTAACACACTTTTCTGGAAGATTTCTTCTGAAGGTCCAAGAGAAATACTTTGTAATATTTAAGCATTGTTGAACCCAAGGCAAACTTTTGTGGTCTTCTGTGAACCTTGTTAGCTAACAAATCTAGTTCATGCATCTGGTTGTTACTATCAGTGAGAGAGGCACAGTTAGGTTTCCTCTCTTCATTAACAGTGTATCACTGGTAAAACTGGACACTTGGGGCTCCCAGTTTGATCTAGGATTGAAAAGAGAGATTGATACCCAGGTCTCACAGAAAACTAGATGGAGTTGCATGCCCATGGTAGAAACATAAAAAATATTGCCCGAAGTCAGCTATGAATTGGAATAACTTTTTCTGACAGGGAGGGCTGGCAGGAGAGCAAGTAAAATAATGGAGATTTTCTTTGGAGAGAGATTGAGAATGTTTTCTTATTATCTACACTTTCTACATAAGTATGACTGTATTTCCTCGCTTGTATGCAGACTTTCAAAATAAAAGAGCTGGCTGATATAATTTTAATACTCTTTAATATAACAAATCTCTTGCATGAAAGATGTTTATTTAATGATCATATATTAAAGATAAGTGTATTCCTTTCTTTTCCTGGCAAATAAAACTCTCCAGGTCTAAAATGAAATGCAAGTAGTTGTAATGCAAACCATGCCTAGAAAACTAAACTCCTTCTGTATTATCTTAAGCTCTTAAAGATTTAATAAAGTCATACATTCATTGATCAAATATGCAACGGGTGTAGTGCAAGCACAGCATTCAATTCATAACAGGGAGAAAGTTTTATACAGCAGAAATCTTACTTTACAATGGAAATGGAGGTAATTATAAGCACTGAACTTTCTTTAAATCTTTTTGAAAAATGTCCAGTGCTTGCAATAGTCCATATAGAACATCTAAGATGAAGAAATATTTCTTCCCATCCATTTTGCTTTATTTTAGCAAGAATAGCAAAATGAAAGCAGGATGAATACAGTGGAAGCAAGACATACATCTTAAAATTATTTTCTGGTTAAACAGGTTTTTGAAATTTCCATTATTTATTTCCATTTTTAGAGATATTCTTTGTTGAATTCTTGTGCTGATTCCACATGGAGTCTCCTGTCCCGAAACACCACATGCTTTTCCTCCTGCTTCCTTAGGGTCAGTCTTGACTATCTAGCAGTTACTTCATCCTATAATGCTTTTCAGGATTACTCACTTGTTGACTTTTTTTTTTTTTTTTTTTTTTGTACGCCATTTATACCTTGTTTCAGAGCAATATTGCTCATGTTTTTTATGGCTGAATTTCAACTATTTGTAATTGGACTGATTTTTTTGTAAAGCACCATCAGGTAGGCCACTGCATAAGGCATGCTAAAGTAGTAACCTGACCAATAGTGGGATGAAAATCATAACTGGAATGATCTACAAAAATAAATGTTAATATACATAAGCTAAAAAAAAGTACAAAACACAAAGTTTTGTCTTCAGAAATGTTTCTTAGCTGAAAAGGTTCCTTCCATTTAGCTTTCTTGTATGCTGAAGATTAACTAGAGGACACGAACCCCAAGGGGATATATGAAATACAGCACATGTCAGATTCTGAGGTGAAGAGTTCAAGAAAAGTGTCAAGTTTTTCTGATATCACTATGAAATCTGGAAAAAGATGAAATAAAACAATCAGCTCAAAGGTTTATTTATTTGTTTCAAGTTACATTGACAAGGCATGGAGAGAATGTTAAGAAGCAGCATTTAATAAGCATTAGCAAATAACCTTTACCAAGGGGAATTCAGAAAAAGGGAGGTCATCTGAAAACAAGACAACCTTGATAGAAAATCATGAGACTTTGTTTATTGAGTTCCTTCTTTCCCTGATGGTGACTACTTGTACTGCTGTTTATCCTTCAGGCCACAGCTGCTTTATCAAGGACATTTTCAGACTGACTTGTGGGTGGGCTGGTATAATAATAACAATGATGATAATAGTGAGTATCATCTCTCCATTCTCTGCCTGCCCTATGTATTCTGAGCAAATACCATTATCTTTCAGGCCCAGATCATTTCTGCCTATCTTTTAACTATAAAATAGTATTAGTTTATAAATTAATTTTACACTGTCACTGAAAATGTTGAAGAGGGACCACCTTACACCCCTTTCCATATCGCTATTTGTTGACCACTAACTAGCGGTTGTAGTGGTGAAAATTACTGGCCACTTTCCAGCTTGCCTTTTTGTCAGCTGGTGCAAACATCCTAGTACTTAGGTTTATAGCTACATTGTTAGGGTTGTACAGGACATATGCAACTTATAGCACATTGAGGTCCAAATCTGGTGTTGTGCTTTTCCCATCTATAAGTGAGATACCAATGCTGTGAAAACTTTTCTGTTTTGTGATAAACTTGTACCCTTTATATTCTATTTTTTAACGTTGGTGAAAAAAGCAGGATAGAAAAGAAACAAATTTTGAGGTCTCTAACTTTCTGCCCCTCTATTTCTTCCAATTTAAGAAAAAAGGACTATAAAATGAAGTTGGTAGGGGACAGGATCACAACTATCAAAAGCAAACAGCACTATAGAATTCCTTTCCAAAAGGTGTTAGGAATACAGAAATCTTGCATGTGTCACATGAGAGACTGGACAAGTAGTTGAAAGAGAGATGTATTGAGTGCCATTAAATAGACAAACTACATCAGAATCAGGAAATCCCCTGGGCTGAAAATAGCTGGAAATGCATCATGTTGTTGTGCTTCACAGCTCTCTACTGTGAAGGTGGTGAGGTACTGAAATAGATTGCCCAAAGAAGAGGTGAATGCTCCATCACTGGCAGTGTTCAAGGCCAGGTTGGATGAGCCTTGGGCAACATGGTCTAGTGTGAGGCATCCCTGCCTATAGCATGGGAGTTGGAATTAGATGATCTTAAGGTCCTTTCCAACCCTAACCATTTTATGATTCTGTGATAACCTTTGCATCTGTATATGGTCATTGCTGCTGACAAGGTTCTGGTTTGGATGAGTGCTTTGTTTGCACCAAACGCCCAATGTATGTTTCAGGATCTTCCCTGTCCCTCTTGTTTCCCTTCTGAACCACAGATACTCTTTTTTTATCTTGTGAAATTAGTTTCTTTTTTCCTCGTTTTTTTCGTTATTCTCAGTCAGAAAACAAGTTCAATTTCTTTCTGTTCTGTTTTCCTTCTCTGTTCTCTATTTTATGGGAATTCCTTTGAATTCTGATTAAATTACTATAACTCTGTTCTAAATCTAGGATTAACTGATTTTATTTTACTCTATTTCATATTCTCCAAATGTGACTTCTTTCCTTCTCATTCACAAAGACAAGTTAAAAGAAACTGATTTCACCTGGGTAATGTCAACACATTGTACTAGAGTCCTTCCATTCAGGTGGGATTCATCTTTTTTTAACATACCTCCACCATTTGTGGTCTGTCTGTTACATGATATAATTCACTCCAGGAACAACTGCATTTTCATTGTTGCAATTCCTGTGCAGTATATTGACAAATTACTCAGTTTGCATAATCTGAGAAATGAAATGGTAAGGGTTCAAGTTGGGACTATTTCAAATGCTGAAGTGGAAGTTAAAGATGTTTGAAAGACATGAGCAAGAGCTATGTCCCCCCTATTAATAAGTTCTCCCGCACTTGTTCCAGCTTTGTATATTATTTCAAATTTGTTTGTCAGGGAAACTTTTCTCAGTATATTTTATAGCCTTAATTAGCAGGATAAGGTCCATTATTTCAAGAGGTTAAAGAGCTTAAAAGACCTACTAACTGACATTTTATCTCAGATACTGGGAGTGGAAAGACTGAGAAGTCACTAAGGTAAGATCATATATATATTTTAAATAAGTTAGTGGGGAAAAATTACATTCACAGTGATAGTCTTAGACAATTCCAAGGATGATTATTTTATATGCTCAAACTATGTCTACACCATCTTGGATGAGGGTAATGGTATTTATATTTGGCTAAAAGCACCATCTATATTCTATTGGGATGGAAGCTGTGTATTCAAAGACTGTTAAGGGCAAAGATCTCAAGTTTGTTTTGTTTGCGAGTTCATAACTGACTTTCAGAAAGAACTGATGTTTCAATTTTCTCACATCTTTAAAGATGTGTACTACAAAAAATGTGAAATTGTCTTTGAATAGAACTCAAAGGCAAATGTATTGATATGTTTGCTAAAGACTCAACATTAAGGTGTTATATAAAAGCCTCACAAAGAAATAGATGTATAACAGTGTGAAAACTGAGGAAGAATTATTGATAGATTTAATATTTAACATCTTTGTTCAAGCTTTCTGTCTGTAATCCAGGCACTCTTTAGATTAGTATAGAAATTGCACTTTGGTGTGTGAAATGTAGTTAGTACCTAATTTTAGGGTTTAAGTTGCTGTATAAAGCTTCATTATGTTTAATGTCTCAGAAAAGACAAAAGTATTTTCTGCTCCAGCAAAGAGTTAAGCTGAACTTCGAGAAGGGAGTTTAATAGAGCTATACAAAATATTACCTCAGTATTTCACCCCAGCCAGTTATTTGTGCAGATGTGAATTAATGGACTGTTATAAAAGTAGTGTGATTTCTGTCTTTTCAGTTAAGGAGTGATGATGGCCAAGGTTACTTTTAGTGTGCTACCTTTAAGTAATACCAGTATATGAATAAAAAAAATCTCTACATATCCTTTAAGAACAAACTTCTTAAGAAATATTAGGAAGGGTGGAACTTTGCACCCTTTGAGAAGCAGAGTTGTCCTTCAGACATCACCTGAATCTGTTAGAAGTGCTTATATCTGAAAGGATAATGGCTGGAAATGTTGAGGATATTAGAAGTCATACCATACATCAAGTCAGAAAAATCTAATTGTTTTCTTATAAGCATTTTCTAGTGCTTACTGCTGTATTGAATATATAAAAATATTTTGCAGAAGCAAAGATTTTTGACTGCAACTTGTCATCCGTTTTCTTTCTCTGACATATTTCTGAAGGTTGTTCTCACTCTCACTGGGAGCCATAAGACCACGGATATTTCTTCCTTGATATATGTCCTAGGTTTGAACATTTAACTGGCAATTCTGCTTTAAAAATTAACTGGGTTACCATGTACTGGGACTGATGAACCTTCATAATAAATAAATCAGTAATACCTTCTTTTTGGTATATAAAAAAGTGGTTATTCTTGGAGAGAAACCTTTTTTTTCTCTGAACAAAATAACTCAGATCTGGAGATTTTTGAGCCAAACTTATAAGAGGTTGTTATGGTCAGAGTGCAGCTAAGGGAAATAGGGCTCCCAAATTCTAATTCAACCACCCTTTGAAGTAAAAAATTTCTGACTCTCTCCTCCCCAAACACTCTTATGTTTCCAAAATACAGACTGAAGTAGAGAATAAGAGGCATACAAGCCTTATACTATTCCCTGTACAAAGGTAGATATCATTTAGAGTTGTTATAGCCTTGTATTTGTAAATATTTTAAAACTGAAAAGCATTGTATAAGAGTAAAATCTTTTTATCTCTTAAGTAGTTCTAGTACAATAACATACATTTTTCTCTTATCACTTCAATTACCAGAGGCAGTTGATAATCTCTCTCTTCTTTGGGTAGTGAATGCTTTTGATTTACACTTCTGTATATCTCATCATTTTACTGGAGTTTAGCCTGTATGAAAGAAAGAAACTGAAAAACCTTTGCTTTGTAGGAACAGCACATGAGTAGCAGCACACAGACTTTGGTGTTAGTGCGGCTGTTGTTGATATTTTGGAAATCTTACTATCCAGAAGTAAGGACTTAATTTTTCCAAGGCCCTCAAGAAGGGGAAGAAGTTGCTGTAATTTTGGTTTAAGTGGTATGACGTTATTCTATTACATACTTGTCCTTTGATTTGGATAAACCTTTTATGTAAATGAGCTTTGCATGATTTGCAGTGTGTGATCTCGGTCTGTGCTCCATGCTTTTCTGAAGGATATCAAAGTCTAAATATTTGCAAGTTATGCAGATTGTAAAAATAGTACCTAACAGCAAGCTATGGACATACCCTGGAACATTACGCTTGTGTTTAGGACTAATATCACATCATGCTTCTGTATTAGGGTTATGTTCACAAAATCTAAAACTTACTCCGTTCACTTAACAATATGGACAAATAATTTTCATACCTAAGCTTGACAAAGATGGATAATTCATGTGAGGATTGTCACTGACTTTACAGCTTCATGGCAAGGACATAGAAGGGACATGCAGGGTTGACGAAGACACAGCAGAGAAACTCAGTGAAATCTTTGCATTGGCATTTAGTCCTGTGACTCCTGCACCTGATGCATTACTGAGGCAGATTGTCTAGATGATACGGATCAATTTGAAGTAAATACATAGGAAGTATTAGACCAGCCAGGCAGGTTAGGAAGGTCACCAGGACCAGATGGCATAAAACCAAGCATTCTGAATATGAAATTTCCAAACTTTTGGCTAAGGGATGTAAAATGTCATTACAAATGGACACTGAGCTAGAGGACTAGGACAGCTGTTGTATCTGCCATCTGTCAGAGTGGCTTTAAAGATGACCTTGGGGATGACAAATTAGTAAGCCTGATTTCCATTTCCGTTAAGATGGTGTATGTATATGAATAAAAACAACCTGTTTAGAAGGTCATGTGTATTCTTGAGTTTAGTGATGTTTTCAGTAATAATGTGGATAAATGGGATTAAATGGATATAATAGACTTTGTTTTCTAACATGTCTTTTGTCAGGTTCCACACCAAAGGATTATTAAAGAAATTATGTTGCCATGGGATTCGATGAGATCTTTTAGAGGAGAAAAATCAATGGATAGGACCTAATAATGTCAGTCTTTCAGAATGGAGATTGCTACTGGGACCAGTTTTTATCAGCATCTTCATCTGCGGTCTGGAGAGGGCAATGGACAGTGAAATCTGCAAGTCTGTGGATAATAACAAATTTTCTGTTCCCATCAATGCCATTTTTCTTCCGTGCCAATGCCTTCAATGGTAAGGATCTCCAAAAGTACAACATAAAATCAAGCAGACCAAAAGTTGGCAGGTCAAGTTCAGTGTGAGTTAACATATTTAGGATAAAATAATGTAAACAACATTGACATGATACTGAACTCAGAACTGGCATTTAAAATTCAGAAAGAGACCTCCAACATTTCTCTGAAGTCAATGGCTCAGTGTTACGTGGCAGACAAAAGGCCACCAAAATATTTGGCATGTTTAGTAAAATTTGATAGATTATCCTTAGGAGCAGAGTGCCCCTGAGATGAGAGGACAAGACATCACTCTAAAAATTAGCTTGCCAATATCCTGAGTTTTACATGCAGTTTCGTCTCCTTATCTCAGGAAGAGTGTAGCAGAATCCAAAGAAGTATAGAGAAAATCAAGTAAAATGTTCAAGTTAACGGGGCAGAGTCTATAAAAGGCTGGGACTCTTCGGTTTTGAGAAGAGGATATGACTGAGTTTCATGAAATTTTGTAGGGAATAGCTAAACCAGATACAGAACGGTTGTTCACAAACTTCCAAAACATTAAACCTATAGGAACTTGAAACCATTAAGTGTTTTGTTGAAAGCTGGTAAGCATACTTCTTAACATAGTGAACTTCTGGAATCAAGGGTCACTGGAGAGGGTGGAGGAAGCTACTACTGGCAGGTTCAGAAAGTGGTTAAACAAAGTTGTGGCTAACACTTTCACAAAGGTGCCCTTCAGTCCTTTTAATACTGGGCAGGCATGTACCCACTGACAATATTAATAAAAACATTCTGGACACCAAGAACATGTATGAAGTGAATGGACTGTAGAAGAAGCCAAGTTCATGTGCTCTCCTTCTGCTTCTCTTACTTGAGGCAGTATATTAGGTTGGATGAACTCTAGCCTGTTCCTGAAGGGCATTTCTTACTTATCCTTGCTTTTATTTGGCCAAAGAATTTTGTATGAGGTTTCTTTTAGTGAATGTCTAATGTGTTCTTTAAACCAGATTGGTGCGGATATGTTATCAGTTTGTTTAGTTAGAGACAGTTGTACTATTCTAATAATATCTTTAAATACTTTTGATAATGATAATGCCTAAATTACTCAGTGGCTATGGTTATGCTTAGCTGAATAACCTGTGAGAGAGATTCTACATGGAGAGTTAAAAATAGTCAAATATTTCAATTTACAGTGCAACTGCGGACAAAGAGACTAAATACAATTTTCTCTTTCATGAAAAAATAACTTTTATTTACAACACATAATGAAATTAAATCAATGGTTCTTACATATGTTCTTAAAGATGAGCAAGTGCTTCTGTGCTGTTTGGAATAGAAATAAAATCAGGAACATGTTAAAGTTCTGTCCTGCAGTCTCCTAAGGGAACACTGGAAAACATTCCTATAAGATAAAGTAATAGTTTTAAAAACCCTATTATATATGTATTTAGATTTGATAGAAAATAATGCTCACATAAACCGCATAGCAATAATTAGGCTTATAGAGATAAAGTACTCACTGTATTAATAGTAATATGCAGGTAAATTTACTTTGTTATCTCACTCTTGAATAATCAGTAGGTAGTAACAAATTTCAGTATGACTCAATGGATTGCTAAATTTAAATCAAGTACTTGATTTTTCAATTGACATTCACTGAAGCACAGATCTCTTTCTCTCTCTCTCTTTTTCCTTGCTTTCCCTTCCCAATATTATTCGAATACTTACACAGCAAATCTCTGAAGTCATTTCAGACCCAGCATTGTGTGCAGAAAATATTTTGTAATAATTTTGAATACTAAACAAATCAAGAGAAAATTTTCCCTTGGATTAGAGAAGAAATTTGTTGAACAAATTATATATTTTTTAATTATTTCCTCTCCTTTAATAAGCACACTAGATTAAATTGAGAGCCCAGTATAAAACAGCCAGTGGGATATCTATTATCTCTTTGTCCTTTTATTCTTTTGCAGTTCTCTTGGGAAAGTATACATGTATATGCTGCATGAAATGTTATTAATTGACGTTAAATCTCTCATCCCCTCAGGCTGTGCCTTTTTTGCTGCTACCGTACTGACCATTAAGCAACTCCTGTGGATGTGATCTGGCAAGTGTTGTATTTATACCTTCTAGAACACCCATATTAAACTGCTCATTAGGTTTTGATATTATGTGACTTTGTAAGCCTCTCATAAGTTACAGTATCAATTACAGTTTAGCATAATGACATGAAAAAGACAAGCTATTGGTTCTTTGCTCTAAACACTTGCCAATGTCTTTTAAAATATTAGCAGTCATCTCTCAGGTATCTGTCTTTCACTCTTCTTTCTGTCATAACTATGCATGATTAAGGACAAAGTAAGACTGCCTACCAAGAGTCTTGGAGGAAGCCAGGTGGAATCTTTATCCTCTGTCTGACTTGTCTTGATGGAAAGCAGTATTTGATGGCTTGTGCTTTGAATGGGATAATTAAGAGTATACTTCATGTCCAGGCATGCTTCTGAAGAATGTTGGCACACTGATTGTTTGAGTTACCGTATCAAATTTTATGCTTAAAGATAGCATGGTGAGAAGGAAATTAAGGTATTGCACAGATCTCTTGGTTGCATTCTCCACCAACTCCAGTGAAAATATTTGCCTGTTTGTACCCTGCATCTGTATAACAGCACTAGCAAAGAGCAAGTACAGTGTACCTCTTACTTTTTTATTTGATCAGAAGCTTCCACCCAGGTTTAATATTAATTTGTGCTAAAATATTGCACTTGTTTTAAGCTTAGAGGCTCAAAACTTCAGCTCCCCTTGGGAAAAGCAAAAGATTGTACTAGTACAAGAATCTCACTTTACTCTGCACCTGAACTGTCTCTCTCTTTTTATATTTTATGGTCCTGCAGTCCTTTGTACAGTCACACTGACTTCATTAAATTATGTAAAAGCACAGACTTGTGACATCTCTGAACAAACCTGCTAGGGAATACAAAATCTCTCTTTTGCTCTCACCCTGACTCAAAATTAAATTCTAGAAATTATATGCAAATAATATCACCAGTCTAAGTTTAATGAATGGAATCAAGGAAAGGCAAGGGCAAAGGCATCAGTTTTATCCTCTACTAGTGCTGAAGAATTAGCACTAGAATTAGTATGAATTTGCATTACTAAATGGTCTTTGAATGACATGATAACTGTGTGCAATTCAAGTTTGTTAATATTTCTGAACAATAGCAGAAGATGAACTCTCTGCCTGAAGCTTAGGGCTGAAGCAAGATGCACCAAGTTCCCAGTCACAGGCTTTCAGGGTGACCTTGACGAGTTACAGAACATTTCTGTGCCTCAGTGTGAAATGGAGGATATTAAAAACATTTCCAAGCTTGCAGAGGTATTGGTAGGGTTCAATTAATCAAAGTCTTTCAAGATCTTTATGCAGAAGAGTCTAGATAAGAGCAAAATATTATCATTACTAAAGTAGACCTCTCCTGAGCACTTAATTTTTTATTTTATGTAAACTTCTTAAGCTTATATGCACTATCAGCATGCAGAGCCATAGATACTTCAGATCTAGTTTGTGTGGAGTTTGTCAAGATACAGCTGGTTTTAGCACTATATCCCTATCAGGGTATGACACAATACGTCATAACAGCTCCATCAGAACCATTAGCATGTAAGCTGTCAATGCACAATGATTACTGTGCATTACATCTGGTGGCGCTCTAATAATGCTGAACTAGCTGCACTATCGTAGAGTCTACAAAGCCTTCAAACCATGATGTTGCAACATTTCTTTAATGAATTCAGCAGGATTATTTTGAAGTAGAAACAGAATATCTTCTCTACCATGTGTGAATAGCAATTTAATTTGTAAAATAAATAACCTGAACTTTCTTCTGTTTCAGAAACCCCCCAAAGATGTTCTCCTTCGTATCTTTATGTATTAAAGATCTGTAAATATTTCTGTTTGCAGGTGAAGTTAGTTTTTGAAGGAAGGGTAAAATTTGCCTCTTTTGAAAAAATAGCCAAATTTATTGTCGTGGTTTAAGCTCAGCAGCCTATGGCCACACTACCCTGAAAATGCCCTGTAAACGCCTGATCTCATCTGATCTTGGTGGGACCTCCAGTATCCACCCCTTATTCCATACCATTCACATCATGCTCAGATCCCACATTTTCAATATACCATCACTGTTATCTCGTATATATATATATATATATGCACATCCACACAGAGAGAGAGAGAGAGAGAGAGAGAGAGAGAGAGAGAGAGAGAGATTATTTCTTAGTGCATGGACCAATCCCTATAAAGCTGCTGAGTCCATGTAGCTGAGTCAGCCAGTAACTCAGAACCACGCAGCCGTTCCCTCTCCCCTCCCCCTTCCTCCCCCCGCTCCCTGAAGGATGTGGAGGAGAATCGAAAGAATGTAACTCCCATGGATTGAGATAAGAACAGTCCAGTAACTAAGGTATAACACAAACAACTGCTGCTACCACTAATAATAAGAATGATAAGGGAAGCAACAAGGGAAGAAAATACAACTGCTCACCACCAGTGGAAAGATACCCGGCCCGACCAAGCAGTGATCTCACCCTTCCGGGTAACTGCCCCCAGTTTATATACTGGGCATGATGTGCTGTGGTATGGAATACCTCTTTGGCTAGTTTGGGTCAGGTGTCCTGTCTCTGCTTCCTCCTGGCTTCCCCTCCTCCCTGGCAGAGCAAGAGACTCAGAAAGTCCTGGGTCAGACTAAACATTACTGAGCAGTAACTAAAAACATTGGTGTTATCACCGCTGTTCCCAGGCTGAAAGTCAAAAACACAGCACTGCAGCAGCTACTAAGGAGAAAAATGACTGCTACTGCTGAACCCAGGACATTTATGCAAACAGATATAATAAAATAACTGGCCTTAGATGCCATGGACTATAGGAAGGTTGCATTCAGAATGGCTGCAAAAACAGGGACAAGTTCTAATATGCTTTTTGTCTCTTCAAAAAGTTGAATTTCAGACAAAAAAAAAATTATACTGGTTTCCCCATAATATTAATCAGACTATAATTGAGCCAGGAAAAAAGAAACATTCAAATAATTTGAAGTAAGCATTCAAAAAGCTTTTTTGATTGTCTAACCACAATCTAGAAAAATAACCAGTACTTTATGTTTCAGAGAAAGACTATATTAGAAGGTTTGTGCTTCCCTGTCTGCATAACACCTGAGCATTAACTAATCAATGGTGAATTTATTTTTCATATACCTTTATGGAGGACCTTTTATTGGGAGAATTGAAGCGCTGGCTTGACCAGGGTCACAATAAAGTCTGTAGCAGACAGGGAGAAGTGGGCTTTGCTGATATTTTAATATCATCACCAGTAATCTACAATTCTATGCATGAAACTCTTGTTCATAGCATCTCATTATTCCTGAAATAATGTGTCTAAAGTGAGCAAGGTGACTAAGCTATAGCAACAGATATATCTTGCTACAGATTTTGCATGGGAACTTTTATGTATGCATGCATGTGTGCCTGTACAGGAGGAAGTTGTGGTAAGCTTTGAATTAAGGGAGAGGTGAAGGGAAAGCACAAACTCTAAGTGCTTACAATATTTTCAAGTTTTCACAGAGAAGACTGAGCTGAGTGTCTTCAAAGGAACTTTAACATAACACTTGGCCAGCAACAACATTAGTACATCTTCAGCAGGTCTATAGCCTGTGGAAGTTATAGCCTCTCCTAAACAGATGTCTTGTGAATGTGCGAGCTGTTTGATTTTCTGACTCTGCACCACAGGCAACAGGCAGGCCTATGATCAGAAAAGCTTAATAAATTTTCTAGGAATATATATTCTAAGAAGTACAGACTAAGAAGAGAAAACAGTACAGTCATTTTCATAACGATAAAGAGTCCTGTTCAAAGACTTTCTCATTAAAAATTAACTATTTCTTGGTGCAGGAATAGAAGGTAAATAGGAAATACATTCAGAGACCTGACATGCTGACAATAACAACCAGGAAAACATGCTGTGGTCCTTGAAGGAGACATATAGCACAATGAAATGAGGAAAAATGCAGAAAAAAAAAAAGGTAAAATTTAAAAAAACAAGTGAAGTGAAGGGGAATGTCAATGATGTGACAGGTAGCATGCATACAGTCTTTTTCCGTTATTAGGATGAAGAGGAAGATGCTGTAAGAAATTCAAATGCTTTGTGAGTATAGGCTGACATAGGGAAACAATTGGCTGAAGGGAAGGCTTGCTCGCATGTAGAAAGAAGTTACTCATTTAAAAAAGTATCTAACAAATTACACTGAAATTATCTCAGAATATGCACTATTATTACATGTTCTCTCTCAGAATTTTAGTCTCTGGTAGTCCACACAAAGAAGACCATGAGAAAAGTCAATGGCATGAATTAAATCTTCTGTTCAGGATCAAAATCCCCTTTCATAAATATAGGAGCTTTCAATGAGATAAAAAAATACATAAAATGCTGGGAATGATCTAGAACAAGCAGTGAAGAGCAAGAGTTTTAAGAACAAGCCTATCTCAGGTGTGAAATGTCATTTTCCTCATGCAGAGTTTTCAAAAACATGTCATGGGGGTTTTGGAAGAGATCCCCAGTTCTTCGTGGCAAAATATTAAAAAACCAAGTCTTCTGCAAGTGTAAAAATAGACATTAAAGGATGCTGTTTTCATTTACAGATTTGCAGTGTCAAGGACAGAGTAACTTGAAGGAAGGAAAATTCAAAAGGACAGAGTAACTTGAAGGAAGGAAAATTCAAAAGGCAGTTGATTCAAAGATCCTCCCAAATTGAGCAAGAACACCAAAGAGCATATGCATTCAAAAGCAACATTTGCTGAGACAGCAGGAATCAAATTCTTCCATAAATTAAATGCTCCTTTTCCCCCACTACAGGTTTGATTTATTTATTTTTTTTCCCTTGGAAGGCTGTTTTTGAACCTCGGTCCCCAGATGGTTAGAAACCTTCTTCTGATTTCCAGCCTAAATTTATTCATAATCAGTTTATATTCATTTGTCCTTGTGCCAGCACTGTCCTTTTGTTTTAGTCGTACATCTATATTTTTTAGATATTTGTATAATAAATTATTTTGCATTACAAAAGATATTATCAATTTTTAAGAGAAATCACCAGCTAAGATTATGAAGATAAAATTTGTTGCTGCAGCAGCTGTTTGATCATAAAGTTATAGCTTAAAAAGATTATAAATGCAATAAGATGTGTTTTCACATCACTTCAGGGGAAACTAACATGTTGTATCTTTCTATTACTTCTTTTTATGATATTCAGTAATGAAATACAGTTAAAATAAATTTCAGTAAAACAAATCTTGATTTGAGAAAAAGCAGACTAGGTAAAGTCATCATTCATTTATTAAAGGCAGGAGCCTGCGCATCAGTCTTGGTACCAGTGATATGATGAAGTTCTTTTTTAGACCTGACCAATTGTTTGGTTACAATTGGTAGCAATATGGCAATTAATTGGCAACTGAATAACAACCAGCTATTTTGGAAGTAGATTTGGACAAATGGATGCTTGTGGGAGGGAAATTGATAGTGTCTGGGTGAAGGAATAGTGTTCAGGTCTACGCAACCATACTGTAGATATTATATTGCTAGGTTGCAGTCCATTCTGAGTAGTGACAGTCCCTTTCCAGATGCCTGTGAGTATTACAGTGCTTGTTGTATTAGTATATTAAAAGCACAACACTAATAACAGTTTTTAGGTTTCCTCTGTTTCCTGTGTGGACAAAGAATGAAGAGTAAACGGCTTTTTTTCAGAGTGTCCAGGAAATATTACAGGGAATCCCTTGCATCACTTTACCTCCTGTGCAGGACAGACTGAAGAAATGTGAAGCAGATCATCAGAAATCATGTTTCTTGGCTGAATGAAACAGAAGATTTACCTTTCTATTCCTGTTATTAGTTACCTGTAGCCCCTCCAGCAACATCTTCTATCCACAACTGGACACCTCATTCTCCACCCTGGATATGCCTAAGCGTTGGTACTCCGTCAGTGCTGAGCTGGTGCCTCCTTTCTCTCTATCTCTCTGCTTTTCCTCCTGTGTATTCATGTAGCACAGGGTCCTTCTTTATTAATCTTTTCCACCCGAATAAGCCAGAACAACACATGACTCCTGATCTGAAGCAATGCAGGGAAATTAGTAGTCTGGCTCTCTGTTTGCACTGCCTTTCTACACGATGGCTATGTTTTTCCTCGGTGGACACAAGATACCAGAGATGTATCAGAGATGAGGACAGTGTATCTGCTTGCCTGCTTACCCTATAGCAAGTAGGGTGAGATGAGAGTGTAGCAGTTCGTGCCCATAACAGCAAGCCTCCCACAAGTAGAGTGAGAGGTAAATAATGTATATTACTGCTTGTATTTTAGCTGATCATAAACATAAACAGAATATAGTTGCCCAAAGGATAAACTAAACTCAAAGGTACTTCTAGCTACTCTGAAACTTGTACTATAAAAAAATCAGAAGCAAACCATTTATTGAAGTACTGGCTTTCATGCACTTGTGTTTGGCATTGTTATTTTAATCTCCTGACCCCATTTTGTGTTTCTGTACTGTTTGTCTTCTCTGGAAATGTTTAACTTGCTAGGTTAAAATTAGTCTTGTGTTATGGAGATAGTGTGCTAGGCTACTGGGATTTTTCCCTCTGAATCTAACCTGATCTTTATCAGCAATTGCTCAACAGCTGCATAACTCTGTGTCTTTTGAATGCCTAAACAATTATACTTGGTAGGCTGCCAGCTCATGGTGGCGATAGGAACCTCAGATGAATGTGAGAAAAGTTTATATCCCGCTTGATATGCTTTATTCACGGCAATATTTTTCAGGTACACAAATCTGTTTGGGCTTAATCCCGCAAATGCCCTTCAGAAGGCCCAACTGCTGAGGAGCTGTCTCTTCAAAGCGTTTTCTCCTTCAAGTCTGTGAGCCTCTAGTGCATTTGACAGAGAGGCTGTTGACATTACTTTCCTTCCATTACTGCCACATGACCTGTGATTTATTTATTTATTTATTTATTTATTAAGTCACAAGTCACGTACAGAAGTCCATGGGATCTGATAAAATCCATCCACGGGTCCTGAAGGAGCTGGCAAATGAAGTTGCTAAGCCACTGTACATCATATTTGGAAAATCATGGCAGTCGGGTGAAGTTCCCAATGAGTAGAAAAAGGGAAATATAGCCCCCATTTTCAAAAATGGGAAAATGGATGAGCCGGGGAATTACAGACCAGTCAGCCTCACCTCTGTGCCTGGCAAAATCTTGGAGCAGATTCTCCTGGAAGGCATGCTAAGGCACATGAAAAACAATGAGGTGCTTGGTGACAGCCAGCATGGCTTCACAAAGGGGAAATCCTGCCTGACCAATCTGGTGGCCTTCTATGATGGGGCTACCGAACTGATGGACAGGGGTAGAGCAGTTGATGTCATCTACCTGGTCTTGTGCAAAGCATTTGACACTGTCCCACATGACATCCTTGTCTCTAAATTGGAGAGACATCAATTTGATAGATGGACCACTCGGTGGATAAAGAACTGGCTGGATGGCCGCACGCGAAGAGTTGTGCTCAATGGCTCAATGTCCAGCTGGAGACCAGTGACGAGCGGTGTCCCTCAGGGATCGGTGTTGGGACGGGTCTTGTTCAGCATCTTTGTCAGTGACATGGACAGTGGGATTGAATGCGCCCTCAGCAAGTTTGCCAATGATACCAAGCTGTGTGGTTTGGTTGATACGCTGGAAGGAAGGACTGCCATCCAGAGGGACCTTGACACGCTTGTGAGGTGGGCTGATGCCAACCTGATGAAGTTTAACCATGACAAGTGCAAGGTCCTCCACCTGGGTCAGAGCAATCCCAGGCACACATACAGGTTGGGCAGAGAAGAGATTCAGAGCAGCCCTGTGGAGAAGGACTTGGGGGTTTTGGTTGATGAGAAAATGAACATGAGCCAGCAGTGTGTGCTCGCAGCCCAGAAAGCCAACCATATCCTGGGCTGCATCAAAAGGAGCGTGACCAGCAGGCGGAAGGAGGTGATCCTGCCCTTCTACTCTGCTCTCGTGAGACCTCACTTGGAGTACTGTGTCCAGTTCTGGTGTCCTCAACATAAAAAGGACATGGAACTGTTGGAACAAGTCCAGAGGAGGGGCACGAGGATGATCAGGGAGACTGGAGCACCTCCCTTATGAAGATAGGCTGAGAAAGCTGGGGAAGAAAAAGTTGGGAGAAGAGAAGGCTGTGTAGAGACCTCCTAGCAGCCTTGCAGTATCTGAAGGGGGCCTCTAGGGATGCTGGGGAGGGACTCTTCATGAAGGACTGTAGTGGTAGGACAAGGAGTAACAGGTTCAAACTTAAACAGGAGAAGTTTAGGTTGGATATAAGGAAGAGATTCTTTACTGTAAGGGTGGTGAGGTACTGGAATGGGTTGCCCAGGGAAGTTGTGAATGCTCCGTCGCTGACAGTGTTCAAGGCCAGTCTGGACAGAGCCTTGGGTGGCATGGTTTAGTGTGAGGTGTCCCTGCCCATGGCAGAGGGGTTGGAACTAGATGATCTCAAGGTCCTTTCCAACCCTAACTATTCTATGATTCTATGATTCTAAGTCCTAAAATGAGGTTGAGGGGGGAAAAAAGAAAAGCCCTGCAATCTGTGCATTGACTCTGTACCCAGCTACCCTTCATTCACCACCTCCACCTTCCTCAGGGTCCTCCCCATGTTTCTACAGTCTGGACTGGCCACAGAGTAATACCGTGGGAGATCATGGATAACACACGCAGATAAATGTAATCAGGTGCTGACAATTGATTGTAACCGAAGTGTCGCCTTTTATAGAAAGTTTCAAGTTACTAGAACATTCCGTGATAACTGATTGGTTAACATCTCCTAGCTAAGTGTTAGTAACAAGGTCTCAAGCCACTAGAACACTCGGTGATAACTGATTGGTTAACGTCTTTAGCTAAGTGTTAGCAACTGCTTAATGATTGGTTAACTGTAACAGCATATGTTCCAAGGTAGGGGCTATCAGATTTCTCCCTTCACACCCCGCCCAGCAGCCCTCCGGGCCAGCCTCCTCAAACTTCTGCATGTACTTGCCCTCTAGTAACCTTCAGGCAAGGCCTCAGAGCCTTTGGTTCGCTACTTCACTAATGTCAAGTAACTGTCTGGATTGCTCATGTGGCTGTTCTCAGACAAATAACTCTCCACATAATATCCCAGGAAGAATGTTTGAGTAATTCTACATTTTAGCCTACATAAATTCTACCTGCTCTACATGGTACTTTGAAAATATTTTTCCCTGAAAGACAATGACAAATTAATTCCATCCAATGATAATTTATGTATAAAACAACTTGGAAATTATCAGAAAAGTCACTTTTATCTTCTGTGAGAGCATATTCTGAAAAAATATGTGATAATATCCTATTTATGCCGTAATGAATCATAATCTTCCTTATCTTCTTCAGCCTCTGGGAAAAAGCCACTGGTTCAATCAAAAGTTTAGCTGGTCCTGGAAACCTTTAGTAAACTGGCTTTTCATGTCTCTTTCCATCCCTTAACATTAATACTGACATTAAGAGATGATTATTTATGTGAGAAAAATCACTAATAAGTAATCTGATTCTTTCTTGATATACTGCTCCTGGTCTTTAATAGGAATCAGGAATATTAATGTTCAAATAGTAAGTCCTCTAAAGAAAAGACAATTTTCAGGAAAAGTCATACTCATATAAGTAAAATTTTGTCCATGTCTGTGAAAACATTTTTGATTCTATAATTTCTTTATACAGTGGATCTTGAATAGAATTTTAATTTAATCAATTTCTGGATAATGATGAACAGTGCATATAAAATCCCCATAAATCTACTTAATACAATCAACAGGTTATCCTAATTTTGTCTTGAGTTGTCTATTTTTATTTATTTAAAATAAATACCTTTAATAATAATATATAGACTCTGATTTGCAATTACCATGTATGTTATGTACTATTCTTTTATAACAAATATTATTTTGCAGATGTATACAACCTTTAAAATAGCTGAGAAAATCTAACTGATGCTTGAAAATGCATACTTATGCAGAATACAGCGGAAAATGATCAGAAGCTATATGTCAGTCTTCCTAGAAAATATTCAAATGGCCTAAAAGCATAATTTGCCACTTACGAAGCATTAAGAAGAGATTCTTTTTTTATGTGTCCTGTTCTAATTATCTCTGTTGCAAGCATTTCTTATTCCTGACACCATTTTGGACTGATCTGGCAATTTCCTCCTTTTGGCTGAATTATTAATCACATAGATGATGCCACTAGGTCCAGTGGGTATGCTAGAATGAAGTTATTTTTGTCAGAGTACCTGTTCACAGGACTGGCACCAGGATGCTCAGTAGCAAGGCAAAGATATTAAATGTAATCAGTATGTTGAAGACTTTCAAGTACCCACATGGCCTTCTTTTGGAGGTGTACAATTTCAGAAAAAAATCTTGGCTATCTGGGGTTCTTAATGCGTTTTGCTTGCCTCATCTAGTACCTTGGAGACCCAGTTACCAGGCAGATCAGCCCTCTACAAACTTTTCAATGAAGTGCTTGGCCAGAATTCTCTCCTAGGTTTGCTCACCAGTTCCAGCTGTACATAAGTACCATTAAAATGGGTTCAGCTAGATGGGACATGTCTTAATAGTGAGAGATATGGGGCTACTTGATTATTTTCCGGTGCTGAGCACAGGAATGTAAATCTGCAGTGTAGTGCTGAGGCCATTCACCTACCTGTCTGTTATGCAGCTGTCTATCCAATCCTGGAATACAGGGCTACCCCTGCCCCAGAACTCTTACATTAAAAGCAAACAAGTACATACTTAGATATCTAAGTTTACTGACTTTAAGTTTCATAAGATACTACAACGATCTCTTGCAGTTTTAGTGTCCTTCAGTAAATCGGGAAATCTGATGGGAAAGCAAACACTGGAATGCACATAAATATGATTCTCATTAATGACATCTCCAGATCTAGATTAGAGAAGAATTCTGAGAAAGAGTGATTCTTGACCCTTTTTCTTGGAAACAAGCTCATCATCACAGCATCACACCTGATTTCAACCATCCAAAGGAGAGAAAATTTTTCTGTACAGTTCTGGTGTCCTCAACATAAAAAGGACATGGAAGTGTTGGAACAAGTCCAGAGGAGGGCCACGAGGATGATCAGGGGACTGGAGCACCTCCCGTATGAAGACAGGCTGAGAAAGTTGGGGCTGTTCAGCCTGGAGAAGAGAAGGCTACATGGAGACTATAATATAGTTATAAATCCACAGCAGCACCCCTGCCAAGCTGGCAGAGGAAGGTACACATTGTTTGTCACCTTCAGGCTTCCATCCTGGTAGTTGGCTAGCAGAAGGAGGGAAGGTGATTCTTTATAACAGAAAATCTTCTGGAATTAATTATACTTTCTGAAGGGAAAAAAAAAAAAAGGCATTTAAATCATTAAAAAGGACTAGCAAACAGGGGACGTTTAGATTGGATATAAGGAAGAAGTTCTTTACTGTGAAGCTGGTGAGGCACTGTAACAGGCTGCCCAAGAAAGCTGTGAATGCTCCATCCCTGGCAGTGCTCAAGGCCAGGTTGGATGGAGTCTTGGGTGACATGGTTTAGTGTGAGCTGCTCATGGCAGGGGGATTGGAACTTGACCATCTTAAGGTCCTTTCCAACCCTAACTATTCTATGATTCTATGAATCTAAAATTCCGAGGTCACTAGATTCACCCGTGGAATGTTGAGTAAATTGAACTAGGTAGAAATAACCATTTATTACAGTTTAATTAATTAAAAAAAAAAAAAAAACTTTTTTAAAATTAAGAGTTATATAATTCTGACCTATCACTTGATGTATTATTGGCAAAAAGTCTAAACCTATCAGCACATATTACCTAGTAGCAATGAACATTACAAATGAAAGCCTGTCTTCTAAGAAGACATGAGGACAATAAGGTTCTGAGTCTTATAGAAATAAAATGGTTTCTCATGTTATGTTTTATGGAGGTGCAGTAGATCTTTAATGAAAATATTTGCATAAACTTTCAAGAGCATGTGGATTTCAAGAAGCTTTTGCCAATGAAAGAAAGGCCAGTGGAGTTTGTTATCAGATTCTTTTTTTTTTCAAGAGAGGGTTACTGTAGCTCTAGCACTCTTTTTTTTTATTTTCCCATGTGGACCAGTCTAAATTTTATGATTTTTTCTATTTTTTTTTTGTGGCAAGAGCATTCCTTTAAGCATCCTTTTTATGTACAATTTTGCAACAAATTGTGGGAAAATTTCACTCATCTGAGATTTTTGTGATGAGATTATTTTTCTTGTGCTTGATTAGTTACCTGTTGTAGCAACCAAAGTTTTCCAAATGTTATGTGCTCAAAGGCATTCATATTTATGTTACGCTATGAAGTGGATTAAAAACATAGCCATTTTTGTATAAGCGCTGCATGAGAGTATTTGTATAAACAGAAATTAAAAGAATTTGGAATTCCCTTGCATATACCCTCTTGAGATACATTATCAATGCAAAGATGTTTCCAGAAAGAGCATAAGTTAGGTTCTCTTTCTGAATCAAAATCCACACAGAATATTTATGTGCCACCTGTGTCTTATGAGTATTACTTTTATGCTTAACTTATGAGAGGATCTAAGTTAAAGAACTCTATTAATTAAACTTTTATTTACTGTATTTTTTATGATTTTAAACACTCAGGTTGTAGGAAAATTAAATATTAAAGTACTAAGAACATAAGGAATTATATAAAAGCTTGAGAACTTGAGAAATTAATGCTAACAAGAAACAGAAATTTAGGTCTGATATTATTGTTATTATCCAAGCTGAATAATATGTGAAATGTAAGTGCTATTAAAAACTGAACATCAGAAGAGATTTTAACATTGGTTCAGTTCCAGCTTGTTGTGGAAGCAATTTATTCACTGTATTTCCTGAGTAACTCACTACATGATACTGACCTCAACCTTATTTTCCAAGGGCTTAACATCAAAATGTAGTGCTATAATAAATTCAAAATATGTATATAAGAAACATTCTCTAATATTTTCAGGGTTTCTATGCATTCATGGAGTGAAGAGGGTCCTTGCACAGACATTTATAGAGGAGACTCTGCTCTTTGTGCCATACCATGTCCACATTAAATCAACATAGAAGGTTAGGCCAAGATGACGCGTTAAAAGAAGTAGTCACCTGATTTCTGACTGTAAATAGGCTTCTTGTTTGAAACCCCAGGCAGTCTGAATTTCTCTATTTCCAAATGAGACAGTTATTAACATAAATGAGGCTGTCCAAAGAAGAAATTAAATAAAATAATTACTGCAAAACCAAGATGGACATTTAGAGTATTCCCACTGCTACAGTGCAGTTGGTACTGTAGAGGTTTCGTGGAGGGCACATGGTTGGAAAACACTGACAAATACTGGAGTTTTATCAAACATTCATCCTGGAGATTTTTTTTACTGTTTAATTAACGACACATTTAAAAAGCTTGATATGTTACTAAAACATCAACATTTTGTACTAAAGTACATTAGGTGAATGTATTCTGCATGGCAACTACTTGGCATGTTGGCTGTTTAATCATTAAGAGCTACAGAAATACTGTAAAATATCTTTTGTGCATTTTTGATTGAGTTCTACATTAATTTCCTATCCCTTTTACTCTTGCTTTCTACAAAGGTTTAACAAATAGGCTTTATTTGCACCATTTTACACAATAGATGAAATTTATTCCTGTATGGATGAAACACAGAAGCACACCCCGGTACAAAACTGACTAAAAAATAGCTTTTGCATTGTTAGGGATTTACTATAAGCTCTTGAGAGGCTGCAGTCTCTTCCCCAACTGGGTTAACTCTTCCTGCTGCAATGCAGGTTTGATGTCTCAAGATACAAAAGCAGCTTCAGAGATGTGCATCACTCCCAGAGATGGACAACAGCCGCATCCAGCCTTCCCACTGAGAATGGATGACTTCTCCAGACAAGGAGGTAACGATGTCAAGCATTAACCATTAACAGCGGCTTCACATGCTTTTTCAGTGTTGTAGTAGCCATGGAAATTTTGCCATTCAAGAGAATGAGGATGTATGTAACACAACACAGGCAAGTCTAAATGATATAACAGGTTTCTGTGGTGGTTTCCCCCTCCCGCCTGCCCCCCCCCCCCCCCATCAAGTTCATGGGACTCTTATATGCAAAGACTTTATATAACAGTGAAAGAAAAAGTAACCTCAGCTCAGTTTTCGGGAAATATATTCAATAGCAAGCTAATTTTGGTGGCTATCCCTGAAAAGTTATGAGTCTAAAGACAGGGTTCTAAAATTCCTTAATCTTCTTTACCTACTGCAACTCTGCAAGAGGTTCAAAACCTATTGCAAACGGTGATCACAGATCAGAAAAATGTGCTGAATAATCTGAACTCTTACACTTTAATTCATGAAGCTCAGAATTCTATTGTGATGGACAAATCTCTAACAGAAGCTGTTTGCAATCCTTCTAAAGGAATAAAGCAAATAAATTCAGAGAAATCTAGGTTTACTCTTGCACATTCTGCAAGCAGAAAAAACTAGGCTGGATGAATACATTGCTAATTGTGAATTATTCATCTCACTCTAGCAATCAGTAACATCCACATTAAACATTAAAGACCTAGATTCACAAGGAGAATTTAGGCACATAAATACCTCTTCAGGCAGTCAGGGTTGACATTTAAATGCTAGTGGTATTCAACACCCCCCCATTTCCCCTCCCACCTTTTCATAGATGTTTAAAACTGCATACATACTCGAGTTTCTGTTGAAAGGCATCAGAATAACTTTCAAAATTTTCACAGTGGGGTGTTAGTATATACCTAGGTTAGTGCTTTTCCATGTCAAAGTTCCTGGGATAATTCTTTCTTAACACAATTCTGATATCTGAAATTTCATCTTACAAAAGATACATTATGAAACTCTTTCACTTAAATATTGTAGAATTAGCCTAAATCCTGGAAGCTGAGTTTCTGTACTCCTACTTGACTGCTAATATAAGATGCAGAGTCAGTCTCCAATGTCAGTGGTTTGATAAATATTTAGATCCTACACAGATATGAGCTTCAGAAACTGAGCTTCAAGAAGAGAAATTAATTGCAGCTATCTAGAATATCTGTAACATCAATACCAAAAATGTTTGATTTGGGACTTTATGATGATTTTATGACTCATGATGATAACACAACAGTGATCACTTTTCTGAGCTTTAACCGTGATCATGGTACCTTCTTTTGGTTTGCAGGGAGTGCTGGCTAATAGCATGTTGATTAGTGATTCCTGCTGCGTTGTTTTAGATGTGTTTCAACCTCTACTAGAAACAAGTGGGCTGGGACCTCATGTTTCTTCCCCAGGGTGAATAGTAATCCTCTGGCAGCTGTGTTTTCAGGGTGACTTGACTTCCTGAGTTACTGAAGAGAAGTCTCAAGTTCCCAGGTTTAAAAGAAGGTTAATGGCTGTGGGTTGAAAAGGGAGACTGGAACTTCATAGTAGCACAGGACTGATCTTCTGTCTCTCTTTTTGGGTGCTGTTCAAGCCCACAAATTTAGAAAAACTTCTTTATATGAAATTTTGAATTTATTCTATATTTTGATATATTTTCTCTGAAGTGAGGTGGTGATTGCTCAATCTCTTTTTTATCTAATGTTCTACCCCTTTTCTAGGGTTGTTTTTTTTTCCCTGTTTTAAGTGTGAATAAAAAAAAAAGTCTTTAGGCTGATTAAATGCAACCAATGTTTTTGGGGCTGTTCAGGTAAAAGGATATGACAGTGCTTGTTAAGATAATTTCAGTGTTGCATATGAAAGATCTGTGCATACATCATCTAATCAAACTCTCTATCTTTGGTTTACTTTTCAAACAAGGAGCCCAGAAATGAGCTTTATGGAGACTGGGCTTTCATGAGATTTTTTTCTTCCTCTTCTCCTCCTTTTGTCTATTTGGCCTCAAGCCACCTGGCCAATATTAGTCCAGCATGGGTCTGATCCCCCATTGTGGGAGCATGTCTGGCAGACGCCATAAAGGAAGTGGCGGAACAGAAAAGCTCTTCAGTTGTTCAAACTTATGCTTCATAAACTACTTCAGATTGTAGGGGTATGAAAAGTCTGAATCATGGATATTTACATGACTCAAATGATTAAGTTCCATATTAAATGTTTGAATTACAATGATATGAAGCTGAAAAATGTGCAAGAAATACAATGGAAAGTCAACAGTCCTCATTTAACTTGTTATCCTACAGTGGGGTGAGAAGGCCAGTATGAGGAAAGAGAAAAGTAGGAGCAAAAGTATGACGTGACCCAAACCTTGAACTCCCCTTTGAATTTTAGCACTTCAAGCATAAGTGTGCAAAAGAAATATTTGGTCACATTTGTTTGGTCTTTAAAAATATTTCACACAAAAGGTTTTTTAAATGTGAGAGTGTTAGCTAGTGAATTCCAAAAAAATGTCTTTAAAGCAAAACAAACTTTATCATGTCTGACTGGAGCAGCTAAAAGACTTTCCAGCTTTCCAAATAAAATTTCTTTTTTAATATGCATAGAAAGTCATTTTGTTGAAGCCAGAGACTAAAAGGTAGTTCTGCTTTATTAGAAAGTGTAGCAATGTTGTGAACAAAATCCTTCCAACAAATGAATCTGCAATATTTGCGATAGATATGCAGTAACTGCTAAATTGCAAGATCTGTCACTGTAAAATAATTAATAATATCACATTAATTGGACCACATTTGAACAAATAAATAATGTTCACTTTAACTGAAGTATAATGACATCACAGACAATAATTGACATTTTTTCTATTTTTAGTACATGATTAAAACCTCCATGTAGTTGTTCCTGTTGGCAGACAAAAAAATTGAAAACAGGAAATCGTCCAGCTTACCAATGGCACAAGAAATCTCTGCAGAATTATTATTTTGATATTAAATCACTTTGATTCTAGAGTGTATTATTCACTTAATAGCCTTTCTGGTAGATCTCACAGGCTTATTCTACTGTAGTTGTAATGGGCAATTTCCATGTGCAGATATGCTTAAGGTTGTGCAGAATATGGGTTTTGGAAATAATGCTCCATGCCAAGATGTTTCATAGAATATTTATTTTTGCTTGTATTATAAAGCTCTGAAGATACAGATTTGTGAAAGGGATGAATGCCTGTATGATGATGGGAACTTGACAAATATTAATAGCCTGGCTTGAAAATATGAGACAGCTGTTTCAGCTGGTTTCCACATGTGATTTCAAATATTGTGGTGGGATGTGATCACTATATATAGTTCAAAAACCAATCTCCAACTCAAAAAATCTTCTAGAAAAAGACTTCTTCAGTTGGAAAGTAGGTGTTTAGGGCGGTGGAAGCCACTTTCAAGTTTGTTGACTTCTGCTCTGTAAGTGGATTGTATCAAGTTCTTGAAATGTGATATCTTTACTTTGAAGGACTGAGAAATATTCTGAACTTTCCAGGTCATCTCCTATTTTCAGTCATGATATTCCACTAATGTTTAAAATAGGAAAGCATTTTGCTTAGAGCATCAACTTTCAGTTTTTTTAACGTGTTTGAGCAAGAAGTTATGTGTGATAGGAAACGAAGATAGCCCACTTTTTTCACCTTGATCAGCCACAAGCACTCCATTTCAGCACAACTTGAGTTGCATGCACCTCCAAGAATGAAATATTGTATGCCTGTCCAGTATGACCAATGAGGCTGTGTTTTTAATGGCTGAAGAGTGCCCGTGTATAGTGTAAGGGAATAGAGTGGGATTTTTGGACTTTAGAGCACAATATTTGTTACACACCATCTTCCTTTAAGACTTTTATTCTGCTTAGTAGCATCCATTTACAAAGTCACAGGTCAGGTGTGTTTATGTTGTGTAATAGGTATGCTATGCACTGCTGAAGTTTTGGTTCCCACTCAGCATGGATACGCTACTGTACTCCATACAGCTCCTTCCTGCTTAGACTCAGGTGCTGTTGTGTGGTAATCTGGGTATGTGATAAGAAAGAGGAGAGGCTAATATTCACCCCTTTGCACCTACAATAGAGCACTCCCAGTCGTTGCAGTATAAGTCTGACCTTCATATTCAACAGCACTGTCTATATAGAGAAGCAATGAGGAACAATTGCTTCAGACAAAAAAGGGTTCAAACTGTGCAAGCAGCAATGATGTTCAGTTACTGAAAGACGAATCTGTCAGTCCCTGGGTCTGACTCCCCTTTTAGCCTTACATATTGTTAGAACTGCCTCCTTGTTGTGGTTTACTTGTGCAAAGGAATGAAAAGAAGGAACTGGCCAATTAGCATCTGAACCACGTGCTGTTCCAGACCCAGTACAAAACTCCCCATTTCCCATACTAGCCATGTGGTAAATGCCACATAAGCAGGCAATCATTGTGGAATCAATTTGATACCTGGATCTAATTAATCATACCCATAGACGTTGTCTTAACCAAGTTCTGCTGCTGCCATCAGGATACACAAGCATTTTCAAGATTTGCTTTGAGACGGAGATGTATTCTGCAGTATTTTTTGCTATGAAAGATCAACGTGTGAAGTTTAACCATGATAAATGCAAGGTCCTACACCTGGGTGGGACCAATCCCAGGCACACATACAGGTTGGGCAGAGAAGAGATTCAGAGCAGCCCTGCGGAGAAGGACTTGGGGGTGTTGGTCGATGGAAAAATGAACATGAGTCTGCTGCAGTGTGCGCTTGCAGCCCGGAAAGCCAACCGTATCCTGGGCTGCATCAAAAGGAGTGTGACCAGCAGGTCAACAGAGGTGATCCTGCCCCTCTACTCTGCTCTCAGGAGTCCTCACTTGGAGTATTGTGTCCTCAACATAAAAAGGACATGGAACTGTTGGAACAAGTCCAAAGGAGGGCCACGAGGATGATCAGGGGACTGGAGCACCTCCTGTATGAAGGTAGGCTGAGAAAGCTGGGGCTGTTCATCCTGGAGAAGAGAAGGCTGCCTGGAGACCTCCTAGCAGCCTTGCAGTATCTGATGGGGGCCTCTAGGGATGCTGGGGAGGGACTCTTCATTAGGGACTGTAGTGGTAGGACGATGGGTAACGGGTTAAAACTTAAACAGGGGAAGTTTAGATTGGATATGAGGAAGAAATTCTTTACTGTGAGGGTGGTGAGGCACTGGAATGGGTTTCCCAGGGAAGTTGTGAATGCTCCATCGCTGGCAGTGTTCAAGGCCGGGTTGGACAGAGCCTTGGGTGGCATGGTTTAGTGTGAGGTGTCCCTGCTGGTGCAGGGGGGTTGGAACTAGATGATCTTAAGGTCCTTTCCAGCCCTAACTTTTCTATGATTCTATGATTTTAAATATATGCATTTATAATTATTTTAAATCTGTGACTTTATGTCCTTTATTTCTGAAAACAAGGCCAAGAAATATATATTCTTTCTTTGGAAAGAAAACTATTGAGTTTTTTTCGGTGTCCAATTAAAGCAAATTTTAATGCTTTTAATTTTAAGGGGCTTTTGACGTAAGTCATGATCATATGGAGATGTATTTAGGCACAGACAGTCATAGTCCATTTCCCATAATGGTAATGATATTCTAGGCAAAGTCACACACACACAAAAACGTTGAAAAAACTTTTGCTCTGAAATGGCTAAAAGTCAAGGATATCACAGTGTCAAAAATAATTATATTGAATAAATCTGAAATAAAGTACCTTAAATCAGTCAAAAAAAGTCATATAGGAAAATATATTGCCGAGTTAAAGAAATTAGAGTAAAGGAATCAGCAACTTAAGTATTGAATCTCTTTTTTTCATCCTTTTTCCTGGAACCATAAATTATTTTTTTCCAAGATGAGCAACACTTTTCCATGCTAACTCTGCTCACAAGTGTCACCAGTTTGCAGGGGCAGCCTTGCAAAATTGGCCTTGGAGATATAACAACCACCCGAGCAAGCGGGGGGTCAGAGAGTGTCTTGGTTTCCAAGGCCAGGATAGGTCTGTATGCATTTTACTGAATGTAAACATAAAATGTTTACAAGCCCTTAGTGGCATTAATCAATTCAGCCTTTGCACTGTTCTAGTATGTGCTCAGTTTAAAGGTTTGGAGGGTAGTACATCTTTTCAGCAGGACAAGTTTTGGAAGATCAAATAGCTCAAAGCCAGGGAACACACTGAGGCCAGAGGCTTGGGAATAGCTGCTGCTAGCCAAAAGCTCTTTTCCAGTGAAAGATAGTACTGCCAGAGATGAGGGGAATGTGACTAATGTTTGATTTTCTGGAGAAATTTTTAAAAACTTTCAACCTTAATGATCAGCTGATAACTATTTTCAATTGCAATTAATATTTTCAGATGAGTCCAAAAACTAATAGCATTTTTGTTTTAAAAATAAGGTTTGTTGAATTGCATGAGGGTTTCTTCCTTGCCTTAAAAGGCAATTCTTTGGTGCTATATGCAGCTCTGGACTTTCAATTCCACTTCTCTCCTCTTTCTATATTATCGTGGTTAATTTAAGACCTTAAACTTTCTATAGGAATCTGCCCAGAGCAGCAATCTCACTTCACACACATACCTTCTACTCCCATGTCTAAAATTTTTTTATTTATCTTTTTTTTTAGTAAAACTTTTTTTGCTGAATTCTCCTGAAGCTGTTCCCTTACACAGTTTTTGGCTCAGTTTGTGAAAATTACACATTAACTTAGATTTTGACTAAGGCTGTTTTTGTGGTTGCTTGCTAACCTTGCAACTTTAGAAAAAACAATCAATCAAGTATACTGATCAACATAAATATACATTTGCTCAACATCCAAAAGGTAAATAACTATGTTGTTGCTAGAGAGGCAAATGTTTTCCATTCATTTGTGTTTATTCACTTAATTGTACCAGCAAAGGCTTAGGATCATTTAATATCTGTTACTATTGCTAGATGTTAAATACAGATAAAAAGAAGTGCTGAAAGGAAAACGTTTGGTCTGCTTTTGTGATGGTTTTCACATATGCTCTTAATCTAGCACTTGCTCTTTTTATAATTTGACACAAGAGTTAAAATCCTGAGTACTAAGTTTCATATGTAATCATGTAGTTATGCTGTGTCAAAAGCACATATTCCGATTCATTATAGACTGAGAATTCAATTACTGAATTAGTATTTCTGTAAAAAATTGTTAAAACTTCAGAATTGAATTAAGGTTAACTTCAAATACCTTTCTTTACACTGAAGAGCTCAAGGTCTGCAAAAGAAATAGGATGGTATTCCATTCAAGTGGAGACATAAACACTTGTTCCAAAGCTAATAAATCTTCAGTTGCTGTAGTATTAGGGCACTTCTTTGCCAGTACATCTGTAATGGGCCATTTTGCTCAGTGGAACTATGCAAATTCACCTTAACCAAGCATCTGGCTATTAATGTCATGTAAATTAGGTATTAATAACAACATAAGGCTATTTTGCCCATTTTTCTGCCATGGTGAAGTTATTATCTGCAGCATATTGCCTAATTTGGATTATTAAAATAATGAGATTTCTCTTACTTCCTAAGAAAAACTGTTAATTCCACACCTTTAACTATGCTCTCAACTGCAGATTATTTCCTTGAGGTGCAAAACCATTTCTTAGTTTCCTTTCCTTGACCTGTTTCCACCTCTCTCTTCTCCATAGACTGCTAAATATTCTGTTCCACTCAGCAAAATTCTCTCTTATTGGCTAGGCAGGTCACTATGTTTGAGCTCTGGCCTATTAAAACAAATGTTTCACGACAGAGAAATGTTACTGTCAGTGAAATGGGAATTTTTGCTTATCAGATCATGTTGTTTTAGTTTTCAAATGCTCTACTGCCATAATCTAAGTCCTCTTCTACAAACTTAAATTTGTGAAGGAGCGCTTGTAGAAGAATGAGGGTTCCTTTGGCACAAAATCAAACACTCTGCAAAGCAAATTCTAGCCAAGCACTTTAGTTAAATACTTGGTAATTTTAGGCACTTGGTTTGAATATTCTTTTCTGACTTCAAACATTCTTTTCTGGGTTCATATGTTTTTATCTTCTGAGGACATTCCAGGATCAACGCTTTCAATGGCCTCTTTTGCACACTTTCTAGGCAAAAACTGTTTTCTCAGCTTATAGAAATGGGAATTCAGAGCTTCAGCTTTCCAAGAGCAGCTGGTATCTTAAAGTTCCCAGGAAAACTTCCCTGAAAATTCACCCTATCACAGCTCAGGCTTATAGTTCATTGCTTCTGTGACATTTGATAGTGGAAGTAGTCAGACCTACTAACTTTGTGGAGCCACATACATTCTAGTTAGGGAAAAATCCAGAAAGAAAAAGAACTAGACAAAACAGGAGGACATCTCAGTTTTCTTAACATAGTTGAATATTTTGGGTCATTCAGGAGTCCAGGTATTTCAGTGTAGTACAAACCTTCATATATTTTGACTAGCCTCCTTTGAATAGTAGATTTCCTTCTTTCCTTTTACATTTCCTTCCTTTGTTGCCAGTTTCCCACTTTCTCACGTGCTGACAGTTGAAAAGTCTCCATCTGCCAGAAAAAACTTTTACAATAGTTCTTCCATCCTGCTCAGACTTCTTTTGCTTTTAAACCTCTTAGGCATTTTCAGCATTAGGTTTAACTTAACGTGCACACTCCAGGTAGATTTGATAAAGCTCAAACTGACTTTAACCTCTCTATTAATTATACAGAAAATCCAGGATGACTAGTGCAGGTATCGTCACAGCAGCTACCTAAATTTGAGTGGATGAATTTTGCACCTGGGCTGAGTCCTGGCCAGCTCAAGTATATCTGCAAAATTTTCTCTATCCTTGTGGATATTTGCTGGGGTCAAAGACGGCAATCAAATTGCTCTTGTTTGGAAAGCTCTGCAAAGAAATAGGTCCAACCTGGAAATGTTGAAGGCTAGCGTGGGAGATGCAGTGGTGAGCCCATGAGAGGATGGCGCATGCCTACTGCCTCCAAGTGGAAGTGTGCTTCCCCTTAGCTGGCCTTTTATGAGAACTGGAATTGCATGGAACCTAGAAAAAGCCACAAGCCTGAATGAAAAATTTGCCTGAAAGAACAGAAAAGCACAGTGCAACATGAAATATATTGTATTAGATATGTGCGGGAGGTCAGCATGGAAATCACACCAATATGAACAAAAAAAAAATTATTTAACACCAAAGTTTAAGTTCAAAGCAACTGAAAGAATAAATCAGTAAACAAAATCCTCCACTGTTCAGTTTACAGGAGCATGCATATGTGAAAAAGACCTTAATTGCCTGCTCCCACCTACAAAGCCCATCAGCTTTTTAGTCCAGCCTTTTACAGGACAATAAAGAGAGCATTTATTAAAGAGCACTTAGCAATATTCAGCCAAACGGCTCATTCAAGTGGCTAATACTCTCAATCCTGTAATTTGGTGCCTGGAGTGCCTCACAAAAATACTGAACTACTTGTTGAACTGTCTATTATTGTGTGGCTGAGATGATACTCACCTGAATTGTTACCAAATCTCATGATGCAAACTATCCCCTCTGATCTCTAAACAAATTTAGTCAGAGAGTCTTGGGGACACTGTGGTTCAAAAAAGGACAGGAACATGCTGCTACACTGATCTTTCAAAACTCTTTTCTTTTCCCTAGTGGCAAAGGAAAATATTTCAGGTCATAGAAAAAAAAAATAAATGAAAACAATTCACTACTCACTTGCATAGGGAATTATGTAAGTTGCATAATTCCCTCAGTTCAACAAGATAGTGATGTGATGTCACTTTCTTATAGTAAGGAAACATTATAAACTATTTCTTTAATAAATAAATTATAATATTTCACACTGCCATTTAATAAAATGTACGTTGCACGCACGGAAGTATACTAGTGGTTCAAACAGGAGTAATAACCCTGTTCTGTACTTCAGTGCTCCCTTTGTAGGACGGTACCTTTTAATGTTGTATTTGGTAGTTTCTTCTATGTAAATCCTGATTAGTTTTATTTATAATTTAATAAATAATTTAATGTATAGTAAGCATAGTCTTTGAAAATAATGTTGTCCACCACACACGGAAGCTGCCCATGTATTTTCTTTGCCCTTTTTGGGGTATATTCAGAATCTATGTCCACTTTTTGTCTATTTTGAATGTGTTTTGAACTAGTGATGTGAGCTGACACTCAAGGTTTTCCACCGGATTTTAAGTTCTCTATGCATCTAGGAGTGTGTGGGTGCTTAGGAACAGATGCAAAACTAAATATATATCCTTAAGTACCACGCTGAGTACTATAATAGATGTTTGACATATTTTATATCTATCCAATTAAATTTTAGAACAAGTGGTATCTTTGACAGGAAAACAATAAGAAAAACTTTTACGGTAGTAAACTATAACTGCTCTGTTTCTTCTTCCTCTTCTTTCTGAATATCATGTTTGATTTCAGAGATGCTGATAGGACTCAATGAGAATCAACAGATTGCCCTCATGTCAATAATTTTGTTTCTGGTTTTGTTTCACTCGTAGAGTTTTGCTTCAATGTGAATTTGAAGAGTATCAGTTTCTTAAAATAGAATCAAACTGACAACAGCGTTTTTGTAATGTTTAGTGACTAGAATAATTTTGAACTCTGCAGTTTGACTGGCTTCCATAACTTGAATCAAGTTTGCTCAAATCACATCTTGATTTTCTTGATGTTTATTGAAGTTTATTGCTCTATGGAGAACCTCAAAGTATTCCAAACTACTCAATTTATACTCCTAGAAGAATATAATTAAAGCTAAAAACTTAAAAACATTTTTAGCAGAGAAAAATAATTTTTCATATACTTAATTACAAATTAAGTAGTTGTTAGTTAAAAGGTCGCATTACACCTTTCATTTTTCAGTAAGAATTAATAACTCCGGTTTAGACAATATAGTTATATTCACAGCTTTAATTTTTTCTTATTTCAATCAGTTTATTATTGATTGGCCAGTATACAATGTATTTTGTATGAATTTACTGGCTTAGTTATTTGATTATCAGTCCAGTAGATTGTAATTCCCTAATGTGCAGCGAATAGTAGAAAAATGTTATATGTGCTACAGAATTGACAGGCAATACAGAAATACCCTGCACTTTTATAGTAGCCTACCTAGAATGTCTGCTCACTAATCTAAACATTATATTACACATCTGGATTGACTGGCTATGTATCCAAGCCCACAGCGTATTAGCTACATAAAATCATGACAGTTACCTCTTGTCAGGAATCTAACAGAGAAACAGACGAATGATTTTTCTTGTTGATCTTCAAAATGATGATGGAGGCATTTTTCAGGGAAAGCATTATAAACTCCTCTTGCGGCTGCTCTAAGTTTATCACTGATGGAGACAGTAGCTAATTCCCATAGAAAATTATTCTATCTCTTTTTACAAGTATCAAGTTAACATGAAATGAAATAATGGAATTAGAAGTTGTCCCATCTTCATTATTCTTGGTGCAAACTTAAACCTATTATACCTCATCTTTGGAAGGCACAAGATTCTGCTTGCAGGAAATCCTTCCACTTTATGGTATAGTTTGGGGGAGGATGGGGATGGACAGAGAGCAACAGCAAACATATATAAGTAGTGTCGATATTTTGCTTAAATAAACAATTGTTAATGGTTGCTGACAGATTCAGTTAGTTTCAAATTCTCAGCAAAAATCTGAGTATCTCAGATCTTTCAATGTACTGAAAATCCCAGCCTAACAAAATCTGCACTCATTGACAGAAAGCATTAAGAAAGTGTAGTAAAAGAGCTTTTACCTTCAAATGAACGTTTTAGGAACCAGAAAGTTAGACATGTGATGTACAGCACCAATAGTTCATTACATGAGTGTAATTAAGAAATCCCAGCTAAGTCTGCATCTGGATGCATTTTACTGTATTAATGCTGTGATTCGTCTCCCTGTAGGTGAAACATAAATTGGTGTGGCAGAGTGCCATGTGAACTAGACATTGGCCCTTAAAGGAACTAGAGCTGAATTATAGGCTCAAATTTAGATCTGAATGATGGAAAGACAGTTCTTCAATACAAATTTAAATGCACACCATATTTACTATAAGAAATCACAGGCAGTGTTTTCATCCTAGCATTTGACAGAAACTTTCTGTAAGAATAAAGAAATTGCTTGGGGAATACTGAAAATTCAGATTTAATGAGTCATCTCTTGTACCAAACCTTGAATTTATCCAAACAAATCAGCATTTTAGGCAAACACTCACAATCGCAGATCCAGCTACATCTGATCAAAGGCCTATCGATTTATTCTCTTTGGAAGAACAATAATGTGTTGCTCTTTTGTAAAGCAAGCTCATTAGAAGTGTTAGCAGCTCAATTTTTCACACATAAATTAGTGAGAATTTAAAATCTGGCTTAAATATGGTGTACACACATGTTCCTGGGTGTAACCTAGGTCATGATTATTTCCAGAACTGGCAAATGCTAGAAGAAACATAATGTGAACATTCATTTGCAATTTTAAATGAATTTCATTGACTTTGTAGATATAACTATTTTATTCACTTTCCGTTAATATCCACTCTTACAAGCAAGTTTCCTGGCAAGTGTTTTCTGGAGCATAGGGGTTTATATGAAAAATCTAGACTGTTAGCTACAAACAGATTTTAAATTGGTAATCAGGGAGATATATGGAAAAAAATGCATATTCTAAGAGTCACAGCCCTCCAATAAGCAAACAAAAAATCATCATGTGATTATTTCTTCAAGTAAAGTAGCTTGGATTATGAATTTCAGTTCTTCACAATGAACTATGGATGAGCTGCAGACCAAGAATTATAGAAATTAGTTGGCAAATCATTTCAAATAACAAATAAATTAGAGTGAATCATGATGCTTTTGTGAAAATGTCACAATTACTATGCTAATAAGTTTAAATTTACATAGTGCCTTTCATCCGAATGGATCCTAATGATGTATAATTTCAACATCCGGAGGAGGCATGATGTGACAAAGGCTGAGAAAAAATGTCTAATATTACTTTGTTAATACACAGAAAATGATACTTTATTTTTCAAGCTGTATTAATGTATTTAATTGCTATCAATAAAATAATCAAGTGCTTTTTGTTTCTTTTTCAGTACTCCTTGTTTCTTATTGTGGCTTTTTCTTTTAGCATTTAATTTTCTTTTACTTCCCTGCTTTTAACATTTATTTTTCTTTCATTCCCACTGTATTTTCTTTTTTTTCTGCTACTGTTTTGGGTTTTTTATATATGTATTTTTCTATGCCTATATTTATTTGTATTTACTTTATGCTTCTTTTCCATCTGTCATAGCAAATTCTCCTATAAGCTGCTTTTTTCTCATTGTGGGCTTTTTGCATTCAGAGCTAGGAAGCAGGAGTACCCCTTTTCCTCCTCCTCCTCTCATGCTGTGTTTTTATTGCCTTAAGCCATTTGACTGATTTTTCTTTTTGCCATTTCCCTTATTCCTTCTATTCCATGCTCCATCCGGATATTGTCTTCTCCTGGCTTAAAAATCCCTTCTCTTTGCATCCACATCCAAATGTCTCTTATTATGTTTGGCCATGGTGCATCACAAAAATGCATGTAAGCTATATGCAAGTGCTATATATACCTAAATAGCATATGTTTTACATATTGAACTTATGTGAGATCATATATTGATTCATAAGAGTGGTTCCCTTTAATTACAGTCCACACACATACCATATGTTATATATAAAAAACATGTGTCAGACTATCTGTGTGTATGAAGCAATCACGCCTTTTCCACATGGGCAGGTTCTGGAGCTATCCTGATCTCCCAAAGCGTACTTTTGCTTTTCTTCCTCAGTCTTCCAAGTCCCAGGGGCTTCCTGTTGGCATGTGTACCCATTTCTTAAGTTTGCCATTATGTTGCCTTTCTTGCCCCCCACTGATATGAATCTTAGTTTTTTACCAGAGATGTTTTTTGGTAACTTGATTTATACAATACCCTTTTCATATCTTGTTGATGGATCATTCTTTATACTGTCCTTTCTCTTCCGTATTTCAGGGAGCTGCACTAGCTCTGCACCTACCTGACTTCTCTTCTCAGAAAACTGGTGTTTCCCAGATCTCATTTCTCAGTTATGATAGCAAGGGAGCTCAGTGCCACCTTCCATTCACAAGTTTTCAATATCTCTTCTCTTAATAACCAGGCAACTGAGATAATATGTAAAGACTGCTTGATCTTTGATGAAGACTTTTTTGTGTCAGGATCTAGTCATAGCTGCTCATGTTCCTTGTGAGTAATACACTGATTTACATTTTCATTTAGCCAGGGTTTTATCTCTATGGGTTGTTTCCTGTCTTTTTTCCACTAAAGTGTAAGCCCAATAGCGCATGATAAAATAAGGCTAAAGGGCTATAAAATGACTATATGCTGCATGGCATGTGTCAGAACTATGACATTATATGGTATGTGTATAGATATAGCACATATTAGAACAAGAAATTAGTTACTATAATGCTTAGTTATGAAAAGGGAAAATGCTTGTAAATGAGGAATATTTCTTAAGTTAAAAGGAACACTTACTAGGAGAAATATTTGCATGTGATAGAGAAATGTTCAAGATATAACACTAGTAGCTTGCAGAAGATGCTGCCTGTTAAAAAACTTTTGGTAGAAGGTAAAGAAACCTATATAGCAGGCTACCACATATAAGAGAATGACCTTGAGAGGATCAAACTGTGATCAAATGAAAAAAACCCAAACCAACAACCAACAAAACAAAACAGAAAAAAAAACAAATAAAACCCCTCCACATACTCTGGTATGTAAAACATAAAAACAGTGAGGCAGTTCAAAATAGATAATATTTTTAGAAAGCACTTGGAAGATGCACACAAGCTAACAAATTTTTTTTCAAAAACATCAGTAGTAGAAAACATGCCAGAGAATCTGTAGGGCCTCATCTACTGGAATAAAACACACAGAGATGAGACTATACACATTTATTTTGTTTTTTATTTTATCTCTGTATGCACCGTGGGTAAATTTAGGAAAGTTTTCATTCCATAATCTTTATCGGAGAAGCACTGGGTGATCTGTCTGAAAAAGAAGGGTCAGCAGAACACATTATAGAACAAGCTGGACAAAATAAACTGTCAGATGTCATCAGGCCCTGGTGGTATTTACGCCAGGGTTCTAAACCAGCTGAAGAATGAAATGAATGAACAATTAACATGCTGTCTAACATGCTGGTGGAAATTGTCTGAGTTTGATGTTCATACCAGGCATGTTGACTATACTAAGTAGCAGACTTGTTAGAAAATTGATAATGTAGTTTGATCAAGGGACACTTGACAGTGCTAGTGTAAAGAGAGGCTATTCCTCACAAACCCCATAGAGTTCTTTAAAGGAATTAATAATCTTGACAACAAAACATTGTCCTAGGTGATATTGAAGGAATATCCAGTTGATATAGTGTGTCTGGGTTTCCAAACGATGAAACTTTGTCACCAAAGTCTTGTAAAGAAGCAAGCTGACATGGTAAAAGAGGAAGTGTCCTTAAAAAGATCAGCATTTGGTCTGGAAACAAAGAAACATACTACAAAATAACAATCAGTTTTCTCATTGCAGGTCACTGGTGTTTGCTACAGGGATCTGTGTGAAGGGTTATGCACAGATAAAGGTTAATGAAAGATCTATAATGACTGATCATACACTGTGATAAGAGGTATTTGATAATATTCAGTCTTGCAAAGATGTGGCAGAAGGCCTTCAGAAAGATGAAAAAAGAAAAATGCAAATGTGCAAAACAACAAATTGAAAAATTAAAAAAATCCCATAAACAAAAAAATCTAAATAAATATAAAATTATGTAAATGGAATTAAAGACATCAAAATAGCTTTTATCACTCCAAAAAACATTTTGCTGTTAGTCCCTCAGAAACTTCAACTCATTACTCAGTAACAGAAAAATAAAAGGTTAACAATTATAAAGGAATGAATGGAAAACATAATCAAAGTCACTCCTATGTAAAAATTCAAGATGTGACAGCATCTCACATAGGTTGTATGATTGTGGTCCTGTCATCTCAAGAAAGATAACAATAAAAGAGTTATGAAGGTTTCAAGATAAAGTGATCAAAGGCATGAAAGAGCTCCTGTAAAATGGCTGAGGACTCCTTACTGGGAAAGGAGATCATTGGAGCGTGCTTGTAAGGGTATCAGGGAGGAATGGGACGTTCCACATAGCAGATATATTGCTTGGCCATTCACAAACATGAGACACTGAACTGGATAGACCTTTCACCTAGCATGCTGCTCTTCCATTCTTATGAAGTATACAAGAGGTTATCCTCTTTCTTGTGGCCAAGAGATGAATGCATATAATGACAGTGGTCTTGTAAGTCAGAATAATTTTGTGTGCTTTTCATAAATTTTGTTCGACTGTTACATTGTGCTGAAAAGACAGAGCAAGTCATGGAAGAAAAAACTTGGAGAAGACAGCCCACAACTTTTCTTTGTCATCTCTTCAGTTTTTGTTGAAGTTGCAGGTTCATTCAAATGCCTGGTTCAAAATCATTAGTCATGATTTTTTTAAGTGCTTGGCAGGGCTAAGTAATCAATTCTGCTACTCATTTACCACTGTGTATGTAAGTGTGTTCAGCTGGTTCCCCAGTCCTACTGAAACAAGCACTCTAATATTCATAGAAACATGCTCTGATTCCCCTGCATCTGCAGATGCAGTGCCAGCCTATCTGCTATGCCTGAGAGGTAGGAAAAATTACGAGGGAAAAATTTGTCTTAAAATAAAGGTTTCTCCATTATTTGTTGAAATGGTTTTCAAATATTCTTTTTGAGTCAGATTATTCCTTGACAGCTTTGAAACAGTTTGGAATGAAGGCTTCTTGATGCTGAGATGGTCTGGGAAAATTAGTGATTTAGATGTCAAATGAAAAATAAGTGATTTAGGTGTCAAAAGAAGTTGTCACTTTCTTGCATAATATAAAGAACAGTGAGTCATGCAGCTGAGATTTTGGGTGTAATTCAATACAAGATGATTTGTTGCCACACTAGATATTGTCCTCTGTGGTATTAGCCCCCTCAGAAATAAAATGGTCACTGAAAATAAAGATCTTTTTATTTCTTGTTCATTTTGATTTTGGATTTAAGCCAGGCAGCTGTTAAGATCCTCCTGGGAATATGAAATGCTTTTCCCTAGTAAATAATATAGTTCTATATTAGAGGATAAGTGGACCCAAAAGGTGTTTTATATTAGATTGAGAGCCCAATAAGTCAAAAGTAAATATTTAATACATGACACAGAATGTCACACTCCAGGATTATGGAGTAACACAAACACTGAGCTAAAATACAGACGGACTAGATTATAATTCTATTAAAAGGTTTGTACCATACAAACAATATGCTGTATTATTTCTTTAAGAAATGATTTACTGTGTTCCCATGAGTTAGTATACATTTCAAGATCATAGTGATGATAACATGCATGTTTTATGTCAAGAATGGTAATTGACCCTAATGAATTATGAAGGGGATATATTGTATTCCCATGAATGTGTGTGTCATTTGCCATACTTTTTCAATAAAAATAGTTCTTAAGCAGCAAACTTTTCTCAAGAAGAGCTGCTAGTTTATATTAGGATGAGATTCGCAAGGATCCCAGCAGCTAACACGAAGTATTGTTAGCAGCCTTTATGGTGAAAATGATCTTTGCTATTGCAGGGGCAAAAAAGTGGTACATCAGTATAATAACCGTTCTTTATCATCCAACTATTTCTCTGTGACTGGTAAAACCTATTGACCCTGTCCTGTACAAAAGTGCAATGAATTAAGTTCATTTTTGTGAAGCCTGGTTGCGGCATATTTTCTTACAGAACAAGGGCAAATTTTATTGCTGTGGTTGGCCAGCCTCTGTCTGTCTGCTGCTGCAATCATAGTGAAGGCTATGAAATAGAAGACAAAGTCTGTTGTTAATCTACTTCTTTCGTTTTAGGCCCTAATTATCTATGCTCTCAGCAGACTCACTTGCTCTGTAATCAATATTGCCCTTACCTAGTTATTTCTGTAATGCCACAGTCGTTTTAGCGCAGGTAGGATGTCTATTGTAAAAATGACGTTTCACTAAGAAAACGCTCTTTATTTTTTTTTTCCTGCTGTTTGTGCAATGTTTGTGAGGTCTAAATTCCATGTTATTTTACCCAGAATCAATCCCTAGGCTGCCTTGTACAATCAATAAAGGATAGCTTCCCTGTGTAACCATATTTTCTAGCTTAGCAGTCTTTGTACCTGAAGATGATCTCAGCTCATCCTGCTTTTAATCACAAATGTTTTATATCAGATGAACTTTGAGCTCTCAGGAGTCATTGGAGGATGGAGCTGAATGATATTCTGTGCTCTTGGGAAAACTGGTTTCTTCTTACCACATGGGAACATGTAAGTAAAGTATATTTATTTTCTATTTCAGCTATTGTCTCATAGCCCTAGCATTAGTCTCAGTTGGAAGCTGATGGCTTGCCAGAAGAATTTGTTACTGCAACATGATGCTATAGTCTCCAGGTACTGTTGTCCTCTCTTATTATCACTGTTGCCTCCAGGTCCACTCCAAGGTCGATCCAGACAGTTCAACACTACTGTCATGAATTATTTCCTGATGATGCAGTTCAATGACCTCACCACTACCTGAGGAGAGTAGCTTATTGCTGGGGGGGGGGGGGGGAAATGTGCTTGTTGATGTTAAAACAGATTTCTTCTGCCTGTTCTGGTGAAATGGAGAAAGAGTGCACTGTGCTGCAAAATGAAAACATGTAGGGCTTAGCGATGCTATATTTTCATGTATGTGTGTGAAAACTGAAGAAAAGTGGAGTGGCTATGGAGCATTCTTTGCTCACTGAGTGTTTTTTAAAAGTATTTTTTAAAGCACATGCAGCTACCTATAGGCAGTCTTACCTGAGGACTCAATGGGATTTTGGTATCCAGGACTTCTTACAGAGAGAGAGGTTGGCTGTGATCCACTTGTCTATGCACATGGTTCTCAGTTACGGTTGCCCTAAGGGCATGTGTCCAAATTTTAGGAGTTTCAATTGGCATAAATACCATATAGATGAACAACACATACAAATTCTTCTCCTTCTAAAGACTCTTGACATAAAGTTAGAAGCCAACAGATTCAAAAGGTGGAGAGGTCAGCAGTTTGATGCCAAAGTTCTGAGGTACAGTGCCTAGTGATTATGAATGTTTGGTATCAATTAAAAAAAAAAAGGCAAATGTTTTCAGACACACAATCAATCTCATTCTGTCTCCAAGTAAAATGTGGTGACCAGATTTCAAAATCTGCTTGACTCTTTTGATAATCAGGCCTATAAACACCAAAGACAATATTTCAAGAGCTTGTGTAAGCAAAAATAACCATTTAAGCATCATCTAAATTCCAGACCAGTAGAATGAGTATAAATGTTCACTTTGTTGTCAATATACTGCAAAAAACCCACCTCCATAATGATAAAAACGCAAGAAAATTGCTTCCTTCTGCTAAACTTCTTTTGGACCAAGAATGAGTCTAATTTCAAGATGCTAGCACGTCCTGGTTGGAGGTTGCTGTTTGTTGACAATGAAACTGGTTTCCTACTTCTTAATAGAAACCAGAAAATTATCTGTGCACATTAAAACCAAAACTAAAATAGGCAATCTGCTAAATTAGCAAAAGCCTTTGTAGCATGGTTGCTGAGTTTTGGTTCAGTTCTGTTTTTCTTTCCTTTTGCCTTCTTTCTTTTTGCCTGTTCAGTTGAAGCAGACTTCTCATGTTCATCAGCCAGGTTTATAGAAAAAGGCACTATTTTCTATGAACAACTCATACCACTGAAAACCCAAAATGTTTGAGCCATGAGCTCTTCTTTTGTACATTGCCTAGCTGTCCTTTGAGGGCTAAATGCATCCAATGCAAGGCCTTTCCTGACGGTACTCTCCTGCTGTTCTGTGACTCTGATTCATCTTCTGTTCACAAAGCTACTTTTAAAACCTTGGTGCTAAGCAGTACCACCACTTTAGGGCCTCCTGCAAACCAGATTCCTTGGGCACATTCCTAAATAGAACTAAGCCGACTGGGTGGGGGGATTCTGATCTGGTTACTGAGGATCTTTTCCCCTCAAAGGGAAACTTGCAAACAACCATCAAAGTAGTGAATTTGCAGAGGGTTTGTATTTGGAATGAGATTTCTTTCATGCCTTTGCAAAGACATTCTTAAATGCTGAAAAGAAAGAAAAAACAACAAAACAACAAACCCAGAGGTTTCATTTTCATGGTAAGGACTGTAAAAGTATGTAACAGACTAAGTATGGGGTAATATAACCAGACATCCCAACCGGCATATAATGAGCCAGCTATTCCTTTAAAAAAAAAAATTATTTTTAATAGTGTTGCATCCATCTGTCCTGAGAAAAACCTGACGAGAATTTTTCCTGATTCTCTTCATGTCTTAGACTCTAGGGGAAAAAGCGAACAGCTAGGCTTTTTTTGTGTGGGCTAGGCTTGTCTGGGCATTTGGTTCACATATGTCTCATAAACAGCCCCACCCCCACCTTCTTCCCCGTTTTTTGACATACTTTCCTGTTGCATGTTTTCAGTGGGAGTGTCTGCTATCTCAATTAAGAGTATAGTATTGGAAGATCTGCTATTTAGTTCGCTACACATCTCAGCCATGAGTAGTAGCAGGGAAATGATGCTCGTTTGTTTTAAAGAAACACTGTACAGGGTGCTAAAAACCTTAATATACAGGCACTTATAAATAGACTTCCCATCCAGACTGTAATTTTAATAGAGCATACCTATAAAGGAATGGAGCTTAGATCCTTGTATCCCTCCCCACAGCAGCACCATTTTATGCTGCTTTAGGAGAAAAAAAAAGGTTTTACAAAGAGAGAAAGTTATCCCACATAAAGTGAAAATCTCGGGTGTTACAGATCTGACTTGTCTTCTGATGGTGGCAATTAAGATGAGCGCATATGAGAACATTGAGATAGGAGCCCCAAATGCACAAGTGTAACTTTAGATAGTCCAGAGTCCTAGAAGTATTCACAGAGCTAAACCCACCCTCTGTTAGTCTGAGCCACCACTGTGACATCCTTCCTTTTTTTTTTGACCAGGGTCCAGCCACACTGAAAAAATCTCATCTGATAGTTTGAGAGAGGAAAGCATGAGCAGGGCCTGGCAAAAGTTCGAGCAAGGTATAATCGACTGTTTTCTGCCATGCATAAATTAGTCAATTAGTAAGAGGAATTACACTGTGCTGCAGCTGAGAGCAATTGCATCTGCACATGCCAAAATGGATTCAGCAATCTTTTAGACTTTATTTTGCATCCATCACATTAAACACAACTTAACTTTCCCTGCACAATAACATGCAGGGGTTTTGTGCTATCATGGAGCTTTCCTTTTTAACACAAGATTTTCTTGAAGCCTAGGGGGCATGTTTTCACCTGTTTGATTTTTTGTTTGTTTGTTTGTGGGATTTTTTGTTTGTTTGTTTTTCTTTTTGTTTTGTTTTGTTTTTAATGGTGGAGGAAAGTGGCTAGCAGAGATTGTGAGTTTTATAACCCTACTTCCAGGTAGACATCCTCATTAGCATATATAGAGCCATTTATCTAAGAAATCCTGTACTACCTTGGAGGGCAGAGGTTGTTCACACTGAAGAAATATCTTATTTGGGATCTCAGGAAGTTTTGGGGGTAGTAAAAGGAACAGTGGCTGTCCACCTGGAAGATGAATGAAAAAATTACACTTCCTTGAAAGCATGAAGAAGGTGGGCTATCCCCACCCAAAAGCGGTGTTTCCCTTCTGACAATCTGCAATGTTACAGAAGTAAAATAAAAAAAAATAATAAAAATGTTTACAGTGCTGATGAATGGAAGTGCAACTGTTTGACTACCTGTGTTACTCTAGAGAGTTCTTTGCCTTGTTTCTTAGCTGCCGTTCAGCCCTGCTCCTCCAATGGCATGCTTGCAATAATCATGGCTAGGCAGTGCAGAAAAGAGTTGCAGTGTTATCAGTCTTCAAGCAGGGGCTTCTCAGTTGAGAAAGGGAAACAGAGGTGATATTTCAATATGCTGTGCTCAGATCAGAGCACCAAACAAGAGTTTTTCTGCGGAGAAGCTTCTCAGCCCTTTAATTACGAGTGCCATGTTTTCTCTTTCAGTCTGAAGAGGGTTGTATTTGGTCTGTAAAGTGCAAAGATAAAATGTGAAACACAAAGTACAAAACAGCACTGAATACTAAAGCGAATGAAGTGAAACTCCAAAGTGCTTATTAGGGAAGAGTTGTTTATACCATGAGTAAACGCTGCATGGTGATCTAAAGTTTCCTGTGTGAATGGTCTCCTACAGGACTCTTAAGTCCTTTCCTTTTTGCATGTTTTCTATTTAAGACAGTGAGCATGCATGTATCCAAATTTCAAGATCCTGTGTTTCACATTTTCAAGTAAAAGTATTTCTATCCCTTCCACATCAAAGCTGGACAGAGAGGCTGAACTTGGTGAACCTCTCACCAGTGATTTAGTGCCATAAAAAAGGGGAGATAATCTCCATGACACTCTGCTGGGTCCTAACCTGAGTATACTCCTCTGCAGTATATAAAGGGATTAGTGAAACTTTAAGAAATTGTTTTCATTCTACCAGTATTACACAGCTTCACTTAAAGTTGAAGAGCTCCAGAGGGCCTGGGAGGGCTCTTGATAGAATCCACCCTCAGGGAATACTGTCTGCTAATTAAAGTCCATATTCACAGGATGTTTACAAAGAAAAAAAGTGTGTAAAGCTTGGAATGGGAGAAGCTGATGGGAATTTCAGGAAAAGCTGATGAAAAACAAGCTGCAAATGGGTAGAGAAAAATGGCAAAGTTATATAATCTTAATTTACTTCATATATTCTTAATCCTGCTTGAAAAATCAGATTTTAAAAGATATTATTTCCTTTACTGTATAGAAACAGAGAGGGAGAATTATTGTTTGGGAAGAACAGTTGTAATGGGGAAAGAAGAATTTATTGCTATTGCATCCCCTTTAAATTGAGGTATTAAGTATCCTTGAACACAAACCTACTTACAGGAAAGTAGTGGTGAATTGTTGTTGTGGGAACAATCACGCTTTGGAAAGAAGAAATGACTTACCAGCATCCTAAGATTAAAGTTTTCTCCATGGCAAAAAGAGTTGTAAGAGAATAATACTGGTTAGCAAAACTCAGAAAGTGAAAGAGGTCTGTGTCTGGGTTTGGAGAGCCTGGACTTCCTTTGGAGGGTAGAGTATAAAACAATGGACAGAAAATAATGCAAGATGTTGCTGCAGGCACTTAGTTGGCTACACATGCTACAGGTGAAAAAAAGGAACAAAATCTGGTTAAGACTTCTTAGCCCTTCAGTTAATTAATTCATACCACAAGGTGAATTGTGGGAAAGGATGAGAGCTGGATGTGGTTATGATTGCTCTACCTCTAAATTAGAGCAGTAGGGTGGTCATGCTACGTAAGTTTGCATGATATGTGGGGTCATGCAGTGAGTTTGCAAGGAAAAATGGCATAAAAATTAAAAGGTAAAGTTTTAAAAGGTTAAATCAGGTATACTTCAGCCCACAAGTATCTTAACCTATTTTTGCTAGCTGAGGCTTTTTTTGCCTTTCTTATAGAAATCCTAACAATGAAAGTAGAGCAGCTAGAAAGCCCACTAAGCCTGTCTCATTGAATAGACCTGGGCCTGAATTCTCATATATTCTCTTCCTCAGTCTGTGGGCCAAATCTTGACACTGTGGATGATTCTGGGAATGTTTTCTGAGTACAGGGGTCCGTATTAGTAATTTCAGCTAAGATAACAGTGACAAAGTAGGATGTTTTGCTGCTATTGTGTTCTGTTTGTCATTGGAAATTCCTACCTGCCCCTTATTCCACTTAGAAAGGATTTCCTTAACAGAGATGGTCTACATTACTCCCGCATGTCCTACTGTCTTGAAACTTCGTTCCTCTTCTGGCAATGAGATGACAGACCCTCAAAAGGATGTTGTTATGCAGTACAATTGCCTTTTTGAAAGGTGACATGTTGGGGGATATTTAAAGAATGGTTCACAGGGATTTTACTGAAGGATTCCCACTGATGTTGGTTTACCCCTGCAAGTCTGACAGGGTAGATTAGACCACATTGGGGAAAATAACATTCATGCTCAGTCAGTCACAAAAGATCACTGCTATTGTGTTACTCCTGACAGAAGACAGTAGGTATTAGCCATTGCAATCCCTGTTCTGTTGATTTGAAGCTTGTTAAGCTGGTTTATATTCGTTGAAGGAGTGTGCTTGTGGTAATCAGCAGCTAAGCTGAAGCCCTGTGATCCTGTAGCTAGGGCTCATGAAAGAACTAAACCACACCTCTTCAGCTTAGTGCTGAGAGAGGAGGGCATTTTTTCCCGGAGTTTATTTTTTAAAAAAGAAAAATCAATTTAATCAGTTTAGAGCTGTCCTACTGTGTTCATACAGAGCACGATGGTTTGGGCTAGATCCAGCATTCCTTCCTTCCTTCTCAAAACTCCAGACATCTTTATCAAGTCCCTGAGGTAGTTAGTCCCTCTCTCTTAGTTTTAGAGAGGGTGGTGGATCTCTGATTTCTTCTTCTTGCCTGCCTCATTCTCCCACACTTATTTTTTTTAGCACTTCCTGTTTGCTTCTCTTCTGTTGCCATATACTAAAGAGTTAAAAATATTTGAATCCACCTCAGCCTCTCTTTGCAGTGATGGGGGAAAAAATAAATGTTGTTATTTTACTTAACTTGAGATATGTCACAAAGGTTGCAGAAAATACAGTAAGTGACAGCATCTTTCATGTTATTCTGTCATTTTTCTGAAATAAGAAAATTTCAAGCACTTATGAGTTAGAAACACTGACTCATTACCAACAGAAATAAACAATTCCAAATGTCTAAAAACAAAAATAAAATCTATTTAAAAAAAAAAAAAAAAAAAAAAGTCCCACAATCTGGCTGCTACTGTCAAACAGCAGAAAACAATTTGCTGATAATACATCTGTATGGCTTGGCTTCTTGAAAGGCAATGCAGTCAGTCTTAGAGTCAATATGGACTGTAGTTTTCTTCTTACTGTAAAATTTAAAGAAATACATGAAAAAAATGCATAATGTTACTGCACTACAGTAGAGTATATGTACTTGCAAAAAAAAAAAAAATTGAAGTGAAGATCAAATGTAAAAGAACAGTCAAAATACATCTTAAAGAAAAAGTAGAATTTATGTCCAGAAATTCATGCTCTGTTGCTTCTCTATATTTTATTATGCTAAGGCTAAGTACTGGAAAACATTCCCATGTACAGTTTGATAAGTAAATGAACAGTCAAAAATGACAAAGCTAACTTGGCTCTCTTTGTTTAGATAACTGGAAAGAATTAATTTTGCACTTCGAATCACCATATCTGAAATAGAAACAAATTGTCTCCCTCACAGAAATAATTTGAAGTCGATCATTTATATAACTGCTTTTATTTTATTTGTGTGTATGTTCTCTGAAATAGCTTTGTTCAGGTCAGGATTCCTTGTTTCTTTGAGTGGAACCTATTTGCCAGTTTTCTATATTTATTGCCTGAAGGCATTAATCATAAACCATTTTCTGTGAGTAGTTGATTCGCAAACAGCCAAATTTTATACTGTTGTTTAGGTGTAGCTGATTAGAAACTCACATGATACAATTCCTCTTTCTGGACTGAATGACCATGCATGATCTGCCAGGATGAATATTTGCATGGGTGAATTGAAAATCCTATTTCTGTGTATACTTACTTGAAATTCAATTCCACATGTGTGCAAGAAAATGGGATTGCTGAGAAAGGGAACACAATAGGAAATACATTTAAAAATGGAGTGAAATTTTTTGCCTTGATCTAGAACTGACGCTGCAAAATTAATTTTAAGAGAAGAATAATAAATATATATCTATTTACTTTTGAGTGGTGACGAGCAGTTCTGGAGTATGTACTTCATAATGTATTTTTCTTGACCTCATTATTTCTTTTCATGGGATCAATTAGGTTTCTACAGGTTTAATTCTTTGCTCTTGATTTTAAAGACTTTTAAAAGCATTCTTGGCTGCATTTGTAGGTATATTCTCATATGTTCTTACTTCTTCTGACTTCTACTCCTGTAGTAGAAATATCAGCCAGCTGCAGAAAAGCATGCAAAAATGGTGCCCTTCTTTACTGATCTGAATGTTTAATGTATGAGAGGTTTTACTTTTAGCTATTTTGGTTAGCTTTTCTGTGAGTTTAAACTTGAGCTTTTAATAAATAGTCCCTGTTGCATTTTCAAAACTATCCTTCATTGATTTGGAAATCAATAAACCATATCTAACAAATATGACCTGCTAATGAACAAGGATTTGCTCAAACTGCTATTTAAAGCCATGGAAATTTTATATTGAGCCCAGGAGTGATTATTTAAATGTTGGTTAGTTAACAGGTCATATTCTTTAGAATGGTATTATTAATTTCAACAGCTCTATTGATTTCCTTCATATCAAATATGGATTGATAGCAAGACCAGTGTTGACGGTTTAAATGGATCCAGCAACTTGGTTTGGCAAAAATATTCTGAAAAATATGTGCTATTAATGTGCAATAACTCTTGTTTCAATGACAATTTTATTGTTTCACTTAAAACCTCCCAAATAAAATGTTACAGATATGAATATAAGCTTGAATAAAAATTATAGTTTTGACCTAAATAATAAGTGACATACACTCCATGATGTTCAGCAGAAGATGAACTCCAAATATTACAGTTCTATTGACAGGTTTTTTTGTTTCAAAATTGAACTGTAAATCTTTGAGCAGTACACTTCTGTATGAAAGCCAAAAGACATCCTTTATGTTGTTCATGGTACTTGGACTTCATAGTTTTGACTGCAGCTAAACAGTTCAGAGCAACAGGCTTTTCCTTTCTTTTTGACAATATTACTTTTCACTCCTTTTCTTCTTTCCATTAAAAAATGGTCAAGCCCGTACATTCAGAGAGACACCAAAGCTGCTGCATGAGAAATCTGGATTGTTATTTTTTTTTTAATGTTTCACAGAAATATCACAGAATCATAGACTCATAGAATCATAGAATAGTTAGGGTTGGAAAGGACCTTAAGATCAAGTTCCAAACCCCATGCCAAGGGCAGGGACACCTCCCACTAAACCATGTTACCCAAGCCTCTGTCTAACCCAGCCTTGAACACCGCCACAGATGGAGCTGTCACAGCTTCCCTGGGCAACCCATTCCAGTGCCTCACCACCCTTATAGTAAAGAACTTCCTCCTTATATCCAATATAAACTTCCCCTGTTTAAGTTTGAACCTGTCACCGCTCGTCCTATCACCACAGTCCCTAATGAAGAGTCCCTCTCCAGCATCCTTATAGGCCCCCTTCAGATACTGGAAGACTGTTATGAGGCCTCCACTCATATCTAAAATATGATAGATTAGTCAGGAGGACAGTCTCCAAAATCACAGGAAGGTTGTGTTAAGTGTGCCAAAAACCTGGTGTGTGCACCTGGCTCAGAAGAGTAGGCAGCATGAAATATAAATTGCAGCGTAAGTGGGAGATACAGATTTTCAGTGATCATCCAAAGGCAAATCAGTCCAGTGATCCATATTTTGTGAGTCAGGATGTGGTTTTTCTCTCTCTTCCTTTTACATATATGCTTAGAACTGTCAGTACTTATTTCTGTGGCACTGGTAAACCTTCACCGGCTGCTGGGCTTGGATTCTGTATTTCTAAATATCTGGGAACTGAGTGCTTTGGTGTTTTCTCTGGTCTGGGTAAACTATATCTTTGTTGGTTGCCTCTGAAAACCTTCCAAGAAATAAGGAGGATGTTATGCTTCATAACAAGGGGATTTCTCAGCCCACTGTCACTAATATCCTTGTTTCTTATTCTTGTTTTCCCTATACAACAACACATATATGCACACCCTTTACCCTCCTATTTTAGCTCTCTAGGTATCTGTGACTGTGAAAGAAGATTTAGTTCCTAACTAGAGATGATTTTTTGCGATCACATTGCTTTCTCTATGTGCTTCTTCTACAGCTATCTCCTTCAGCTTGATCCTGCAGCATGGGAACAGTTTTGCTGGAAGACAGTTACCTGTCATTTGTATCAATGATCATTTTAGCTTCATGCACTAACACTACTTATTTGCCATTGAGCTCAATGAGATTCTATAAATTGGCAAAACTGGAATTCAGGAGTGATGAATCAGGCTTTATCTATCATACTGATTCTTTTGAAACCTGGCGTATTCTTTGAAAGTATAAGGTTAGGGGATGTTAGTCACATAACAATTGACTCATGCTTAGAAACGCTAGAGGAGATGTCAGTCATACAGTGGAATTTGGAAGTAGTGATCAATAATTTATACTAGTGATCACTCAGCTCTTATCTAATAATCCACTGTACTTCCCACAATCTAATTTCATTTGGCGTTAGTGATCACTGCTTTTCCACTTAAAGTGATCTGATTAGACCTTGAAATGTTTCCATTTTTCAAGATATAGCACATATTATGCAACTCTATGTAACATATATTCAGGTAGAATTTGATTAGACTAGGCAATTTACTTGTGATTCATGCCCAGTTTAAGATACTGAAGCAGGCAGGAAGGCGCCAGTAAAATTTTAAGCTGTCCAGGGCACCAGTTAAAGAGCCTTTCTATGTCCTTGATATATAATGAACATTTTAGTTATTCTCAGAATCACATCAGATTTGATGGTTGTAAAAACAAAACTCAAATGATCTCCCAGAAACCCTTGCACATATAGTTTTTATCTCTTGTCAGAAATTCTAATGTGCCCGACAAAGCTGCACAGATTACTGTACCAGGAAGGACTACTATGAGACTACTTTTGACATTTATGTGTTTGAGCTAAGAATATAATAGAAATCAACATTGACATAGGCAGATATCACATGTGTTTTTATAGATCACAGTTTAACAGTGATATTTGTTACTGGAGTAACTAAAGATATATGAATTTATATATATTTTGTGTGTCTACTGGTATGTATTTGTATACATGTATAAAATGTGTATACAGACATATGTAGTGTGGGTATGAATTTACATACCTATTCCTATACCTGTATATATACGACACATGCATACAAAACAGGTAGTGCAAGAGGGTGCAGGGCCAAATTTGGAGCAGGGCTAGAGCAGGATCAACAACAGGATCAGCCAGCATGACCTATGGCCACTTGATGATCTCTGACTATGGAAATGGCAGCTGAGCTGAAATTAAGGCCAGAGAGGGCTGAGACTTATACAGGCAGGGTGTCCAAAAGGCACTGTGCACTTCTTGCGTCCAAAACTGCTTCTGTTTGGCTATTTGGTTCTCCTTAAGCTTAGTATTTGGGCCATCCCTAAAGATTCAAGCCATGAGAACCAAAGGGTAAATCTTAGAATTGGAAAGAGCCATCATAAAATATAAGGACAGACATCTAGGTTTAGCACAGAGACTAATAGGGATGTTGGGATGTTGGGATTATGCCACCAAGGGTTTTCCCTGGGTAGGTCAACAGGCCGACCAGCAGATACCAACATGGACCACCTTTTCAGTTCTATCATAAGACCTGGCAGTCTTTGATCTGCGTTAAGGAATCAGTTCATGTCTAACACAGTGTCATGGGTTCAGCAGTAGCAGTCATTTTTCTCCTTCTTGGTAGCTGGTGCAGTGCTGTGTTTTTGACTTTCGGCCTGGGAACAGCGCTGATAACACCAGTGTTTTCAGTTACTGCTTGGTAATACTTTGGCCTGACCAAGGACTTTCTGAGTCTCATGCTCTGCCAGGGAGGAGGGGAAGCCGGGAGGAAGCAGAGACAGGACACCTGACCCAAACTGACCAAAGAGGTATTCCATGCCACAGCACGTCATGCCCAGAGAGCAGAGATCCGGAAGGGTGGGGGTGCACTGCTTGGTCGGGCTGGGTATAGGTGGTGAGCAATTGTGTTCTTTTCCCTTGTATTTCTCTTGTCACTATTATTATTGGTGGTAGCAGTAGTGATTTGTGTTATACTTTAGTTACTAAACTGTTCTTATCTCAACTTGTGGGAGTTGCATTCTTTTCAATTCTCCTTCCTCATCCCTCTGGGACTGGGGGAAGAAAGAAGGGGGAGTGAGAGAGCGACTACGTGAGTTATAGAGGCTTAAACCACGACACACAGTTACAGGAATTCAACCTTGGGATGAGTTTTGTGAGTAAAGCTCATCCCACCTGCTGCAATTTTAGGCTTCCGCCCAGCGGGGTCAGACAGACGGTGTAAATAAATTGCTAGGATTAAGGTGACCCATGACGACCTTAACCCTTACTTGAAATGAGATGGAATGACACTTTAATGAACATGTTGCCACCTTCATCTCAGATCTTCTTTCTTTGTACTTCTCTATATTTATTAGGTTGGACTGAAATTTATATACAAAGGTATGAATTAAACTCAGATTATGCAACTACTGAAAGCAAACTTGCTCACTACTGAAAGCAAACTTCCTCACAATGTCCTGATCAGTTTATTTTTCTCTTCTACAGCTCTTTAGCTTACTGTTTCCCTGGAGCAAGGCTTCATTAATTTCAGAAGAGTCCCAGAGTGGACTGGGACATAGAACAACATGTAGTCCTATTTTTATTTGGGCTGCATAAAATGCAATTTACTAAAGCTCATGAAAGTATATAGCTTAGTACATTCACATAATTCTCTAAATGTTCATTTCATTTTGCTTCCACAATTTTCATAAATGACATCTGCTTAAAAAAAGATACATGTCAAGATTATAGCTTATACTCAAATTAATTCCTTTCAAATCTAAGGTGTTCTGGCATGAAGATTAAGAGCCTCTGTGATTTCAAAAGTCCCTGACTTAATGTTCAAAATATCTTTTTTTTTTCTCCACTTTTTCTAAGTGAACTCAGTCAAGAAAATAACAAAATTAACTAATTATTTATCATGCCTCATCAATCTTCCTTTGTTTTACACAAGCAGGGACTTTTTAGTACTCCTTTCAGTCACCTTAGCAAAACCCAATAAGAAATAAACACCTTGTTCCATTGTTTTGGCCTCATTACTAAAGAACTTTGTTTATTTTAGCTGGCATTGACGATGTCTATAATATGTCAGCAGGACTGCATGTCCAGAGGGAGATGTTATCTGTACGAATTATCTATCAAGTGTTAACTTATTTCAGCCTAGCACTCTATTTTGTGTTTCCTGAAATATTCCCAGAATTGTCCTGTCTTGACTGCAGTTATGCCTCTGAACATTCTTACCTTCAAAAATCTGTCACTTTGTCCTGGTTTTGATTAACTCTTTACCCTTTACTCCAAGTTTAATTAACTCAACCTACATCAAAACCAATCATTATTATGGAGCAGAGTTCAGATATTAAATTATGCCTTTTTTGCCTCAGTCATTTAAGGCCTTTCATTGCTGCAGAAATATGTACAAGAGCAATGTACAAAGTACACATTTTTGCTAATATTATTAGTTACAATATTTTTATAGTAATTTTTAATAAGGTAGGGACTTCTTGCCTATGCTTAATTAGAATTGAGTAATTAATTTTCCAAAAGAACAGAACTTTCTGCATTAGCAATCTGTCCATTCAGAAAACCCATGCAAAGATATATTAGAAACTGTTATACCATTGATTTTCTCTTGGGATTTGGAATTGATAGATTGGAAAAACTTAATATTCTTATGTTAATTAGATCTTAAATTTTCTGAAATCATGTCAGCAGTGATCTGAAGAGGGATCCTCATGTCTTCTAAGTCAATCAATGTTTTAACTAGAAAACAAGCAAACAAAGAAAAGCTTTAGAGAACAGTGTAAGAACACTTACCAACCAAACAAATGTAACTGAACTACAATGGACAGACTCCTTTGGAGTACGATTTAGCTGCTTTTTATTACACTAATAAAGATCTGAAAAAAGTTGCTCATCTGTTGTGCTGTAGACATGCCCAATGACTTTGCAATTTAAACCACCAAGAAAAATCCCTGAGAAGGAAAACATGATGGTAGAGAAGCATAGATCAGATGTTTTGCCTGAGGATGAACTACAGGTCCCATAATGAACACTGGGTTTCCCATTCTAGTACCGCTCCAGAGTTCATAGTCTGTTAGGTCTTCCACCCCTCACACTCCTTCAAAGAAGATTGAGAGGTGACTTAATTACAGCAGGTAGAGTAACTTCACAGAGAGAAAGCACTGGCTACTGAAGTGTTCTTTCATCTAGACGACAAAGGCATTACAAAGTATAGTAGCTGGAAGCTGAAGTCAGACAACTGCAAATGAGAAACAAAGTAAGCATCTTTATAGAGAGAAGGTGATTAAGCAGTGAGAAAAAAACATATCACAAGAATTTTCAACTTTCTTATCAATTAAAGGTTTCTGTAGCATTGTCAGATGAAACAAATTTTCAGAAGCAAATTTTTGTCTAGATACGTATGTATGATTTTTAATGAAAGCAGAATCTTTCACCTGTAAAATTTTTTTTCTTTAGAGTTGTCTATATTTTCTTTCACCAGCTGTTATATTCAGATTAAGGAAAGATAGACAATCTTGCAACTGCATAATGTATTTTATGCATTAGCATAGAAGATGGATTCCTGGAGGTATGAAATTATGTCAGAAATACAGTTTCAAAACAAAACCTTAAAAAACCCCATAAGCTTCCAACGTTTTGGCTGGAGAGCAAACTGCAGAAGTGACTCAGTATGTCTCAAAGTCTCAGAAACTAAAAGACAAATAGTAAGAAAGACAAATTAATTTTTAAAATCATATGAAAAAGGTGTCTACAACCATGGTTTGTTAAATGCTTGAAAAGAAACCTGGGTTCCAGGTAAGAGAAAGAAGATGATGTGTCTGAAAATATTTGAACTTATATTTGTTTGATATTTTGATGGGATATTTTTTGGTTGTTTTGTTTTGTTTTTACTGAAAATGACCAAATACACATTTTCAAATAATGAAGAAACTCAATGCCTGTTGTTAGGAAGAATCTATTATAAACTTAAAAAAAAGAGATACCTCTACTTTTCCATGTCTTTTGACTGTGCTTTACAATTTTTGTCCTACTCTTGGAAAACAGCAGCTTTGATCCTTCTGAGGAGGTTTCCACCTTCTGAACTCTAAGACTGGCTAGCTCTTAAATACCACTAATGAAGGGTTTGCAGCACTGGATGGGCATGCATACTGCTTGTTCTATTTTAACATTTATATTTTTCACTTAACTCCATCCTATGGAAGATCAGTCTAAAGATAGTCTCAAAAAAAGCCTGAAATGATCCAATTAACTTCAGTTATACCAAGAAAACTTTGGTCTCAGATGTGACTGCTTCAGTGGCTCAGATAAACACAAACCTAGTGCAGTGTCCTGAATGAAAGTGTGAACCTGATCCCAAGCTGTTAAAAGGCAGCAGCCATGTTATTTGTGTGCTGCTGAGGGAGGATTTAAAACTGGAGGTGGAGGGAGGGAAATCGCTCTGTAGGGCTGCTGCTTCCATTGTTCTCCTGTTACAGCCTTATCTCAGTGTCCAAATAAAATGTCAAAGGCTGCAAGAAAAATGCAGGAGCAGAGTGGTCTGAGAGTGATGGCTGCCTTAGTTGCAGGCAGAGAGTGAGGAGCGATAAGGGTCATATCTCATTTTAGAGTGTTCATCATCGCTATAGTGCTCATAACTCCACAGGCTTTGTAAAAAGGATGTGTTTTCCCAGCATTAGCAGACTTCAAGGGGAGTCAATTAACAGTCCTTTTTTTATATATAGTGCCCTGCTTGTTAACTTATTTGGAATTTCAAAGGAAAAGATCCTGTTGTGCATGAAAATTTGGAATTTTTGTCTTGCATCTGAAAAGTCTGGACCTCTGCTGGCAGGATCTAATTTAGGCTGCAGACCTGTCCTGGGTTCAGGAGTAGCAGTCATTTTTCAGAAGACCCCATTACTTGTGTAGTCCTTCCTGTTTCTGGAGCCATTTGTTTGCTCTTATGGGAAAGGATGTCTCCTGTGAACAACTCATTGTTTTCAGGATGGCATTGGCAGCACAAGGCAGCTGTGGGAGGGGGTCTTATAATGGAGATGTAGGAGGAGGCAGGTGAAATATTTTGTAAATGTGTAGCTATATTTCTCTCCAGATTAAGAAAATGGTCATAAAGTATTCTTGCATCTTGTCTTGATGGACTTAACTGTCCACTCGAATCAATATTCTAGAAATTATTTTCAGGCTCAACCTTCAACAATTTCAGTTTCTCAGTCAAAATATACCTATCTCTGCACTAATAAAAAAGATGACTTCAGTTCATTGTCTAGTAAATTGCTTGCCAAAGTTGTGTCGAATGAAGTAGGAATACCTTTCTGATCTATGTGTACAATGCCTGTGACCACAAGTTCTTAGTCCATGTCCAGGACTCATAAATGTTAATAACACATGAATAAGAAGGTATAATTATCAGATTTTGATTAAAATGAATGGAATAAACATTTACCATATGTTCCGAGGCTGGATGAGGAGGAGAAGAGAAAGAGGGAGAGATTGCAAAGTTATGAATTTTAACATGGTTCATGTAACCTATTTATACATATCCAATAAAGCACAACTTTTCTACTTACTGACCAAGTCTCTCTCTCTCTTTCCCTCCTTATAATGTCACTGTAGGACTCTTATGATACAGCTTTTTTTCTGCTCAGATTTGTTTTCTGATGTAGTCAAGAAAATAACATGATGACATCTCAGCCTATAGTTTTCAAGACAAATCAATGAGAAATCCTTAGGTCGGGAAAACAGTGGCTGACAGAATATAACTACAGAGCTACCGCAGGCCGCGGTAGTCACAACCCTTCTTCACAATTTGCTTCTGTAGTGTTCCCGACTCCAAGTGGTCTCAATATCTGGCGTGATGAGACTAAGCATGGAGAGCATATGAAGCCATGTTCTGTATTTTGTCTGACTAAATGGGTATGAGAATTTGAAGATTATAAAGTTGGAAGAGGTGTAGTTCGGGTTTATGAGGGCTTCTGCTAGAATTGTTGGTATTTGTTGATTTTTTTAACATTTCTGACATTTTGGCAATGTTATTAGACACTAAAGAGATGCCTACAGAAGAAAGATTAATACCTTAATATCGCAAACAATTTGGCTTCCAAATATTATATAAGAGGAAAAAAAAGGTGAAAAGGCTAACAAAGAATGAGAGCACAATGCCTTGCACATATGGGTGGCACTGCCTTTTCACATGCAGCTGAGGTCTCTTTCTAGACGCAGAGGTGTAAACCACAACCAGCTTACTCTTTTGGGCTATCTACCGTTGTTTGACTCTTTTCAATATATCCCTCCACAAGCTATCAGCGAGACAAGCAATTCTTATTTTCCTCTTCACCATACAATCATAGAATAGTTAGGGTTGGAAAGGACCTCAAGACCATCTAGCTCCAACCCCCCTGCCATGGGCAGGGACACCTTGCACTAAACCATGTCACCCAGGGCTCTGTCCAACCTGGCCTTGAACACTGCCAGGGATGGAGCATTCACAACTACCATCTGCAAAGTCAAATGCTACCTTCAATGTACTGCATAAGAGGTTGATAGTCACTACTTCACAGGCGTACTACAGCTGGGTCGGAGCAATCCCAGGCACAGCTACAGGTTGGGCAGAGAAGAGATTCAGAGCAGCCCTGAGGAGAAGGACTTGGGGGTGTTGGTTGATGAAAAAATGTACATGAGCCGGCTTCAGTGTGCACTCACAGCCCAGAAAGCCAACCGTATCCTGGGCTGCATCAAAAGGATTGTGACCACCAGGTCAATGGAGGTGATCCTGCCCTTCTACTCTGCTCTCGTGAGACCTCACTTGGAGTACTGTGTCCAGTTCTGGTGTCCTCAACATAAAAAGGACATGGAAGTGTTGGAACAAGTCCAGAGGAGGGCCACGATGATGATCAGGGGACTGGAGCACCTCCCATATGAAGGTAGGATGAGAAAGTTAGGGCTGTTCATCCTGGAGAAGAGAAGGCTGCGTGGAGACCTCCTAGCAGCCTTCCAGTATCTGAAAGGGGGTTATAGGGATGCTGGGGAGGGATGCTTCATGAGGGACTGTAGTAATAGGACAAGGGGTAATGGTTTCAAACTTAAACAGGGGAAGTTTAGACTGGATATGAGGAAGAAATTCTTTACTGTAAGGGTGGTGAGGCACTGGAATGGGTTGCCCAGGGAAGTTGTGAACGCACCATCACTGGCGGTGTTCAAGGCCAGGTTGGACATAGGCTTGGGTGGCATGGTTTAGTATGAGGTGTCCCTGCTGGTGCAGGGGTGTTGGAACTAGATGATCTTAAGGTCCTTTCCAACCTTAACTATTCTATGATTCTATGATTCTTGACATCTTTAATTCTGCCCCATGACTTAATGGACTGAGTTTTGTTCCTCTAAATATCCTAATTTCTTCTTCTGGAAAAGCTCTTTATGCACCTATATCTCAGTCTCTTGGGACTACTGCGGTTCCTTTTAACAGTGTTGGGAGGTCACTACATATACATTCTTTTAACTGGCTGGTACTTTACAGTCACATTCAGTATCCTCCAGATACACTGCAATTACACTGTAATTTGTATCTCATGTTTGTGTGATATATATTTGTAGACTGTAATCTGAACTCTAAAAAAATGTATTAACAACTCAACACAGTGATTCTGCATGGCTAATTCGTTACTGGTATGGTAAACTTTTTAGTATTTAGATTTCCTACCATAATGTTATAGTGTACAGTACATATATACTGTACCTGGATTTCAAAATCTGTGGAATAAATGCTTAAATATTCTACACTATGTTCCATTTTTATTAATGGCAACTGTCATATAATTTCAGTGGAACTGTCACATAATTATGCACTACCATGAAGTGCACCTACTTTCAGAGTAAGTTCTGCAATGATTTTCGATAAGATTTCTTTGCTACTGATGATTTCCTGATAAGATTATCTCCATTCTCATACATAAACTAAATTATGGCAGAGGCATTTCTCTCACTACAAAGTCTTAAAGAGACAAAGAGTTTTCTTTTTATTTTTTCTGTCATTCTCAAGGAAAATATTCCCTTCTGTTATCCTTGGGGACAGCTTCATTACAAAATGGTTTCTTCTTTCTTACTGGGGGATGAGTATCTATATTTCTTTTTTCATTTACCCTTTTTGTCTCCTCCTAAGATTTTTCTATTCTGTCCCTCTTCTTACATTTTTTAACCGTCTCTCCCAGTGCAATATGAAGTCTCTCAGAGCTCTTTCCCTGTCTTGCTCAACAAAAAGAGAGCAGACTTTGGCCTCCTCAGGAACCTGCTTAGTAAGATTCCATGGGATATTGCCCTAGAGGGCAGGGGGGCCCAAGACTCTTGGTTGATATTCAAGGATCGCCTGCTATAAACTCAGGAGTATTGCGTCCCAACTTGAAGGAAGTGCAGCAGGAGGGCCAGGAGACCTCCTTCGATGGATAAGGAGCTGTTGAGGAATATTCAAAGGAAAAAAGAGGCTTATAAAAGGTGGAAGCAAGGACAGACAGCCTGGGAAGAATACAGGGATGTTGTCTGGGAACCTAGTGACCAGATTACAGAAGCTAAGGCCCACTTAGAATTAAACTTGGCTAGGGATGTTAAAGATAACAGGAAGGGATTCTATAGGTACATTGCAAATAAAAGACAGGCTAGGGACAACGTGGGCCCCCTCTGGAAGCTATCAAGAGAACTGGCTACCCTGGATTTGGAGAAGGCTGAGGTTCTTAATGACTTCTTTGCCTCAGTCTTCACTGGCAAATGCTCTGACCACACCACCCAAGTCTTGGACTATTCTATGATTCTATGAAAAAGTGATAAAAGACGAAGACTGCTGATCCAACAGTCCGCTGGGAGGAACCTGTTTTTACATTTTAAGGTCTTTGAGAAATAATCCCTTTGTTTTCTCTTTTTTCCGAAGCATAACACAAGAGTCCAGGATCATAGTGAGAACTTCCTTGTGTTACCAAATTGTGCATAATTTATGATAGCATGTACATAACAAGATCTGTGGTTGAAATCTCCGTATAAGCATGGGTAAAGGTGCTCATCTGGAAAACTGATGGAGACACAGAGCTGGTATCTTATGCTGCTTTCAGTGAAATACAGCTACGGATGCCTGACAGACAGATATGTGGTTAACATCCCCAAGCCTACCTGATGATGAGCCACTTAGATGTATGAGACCAGCATGACCTCTAGTGCAGGGCCCCCCACTGTGAGGGTGTAAGGCTGTAAGACTGTAAGGACTGATTTACAGTGTCAGCTGAAAAATATACCAAACTTGCCTCTGAAAGTGGTTAGTGGCAAATCCTTATGGAAAACTATAGGAAAGTGAGAAAAAAACCTGTCTTCCAACTTCCAGAAGAGATGTCTATTCTCAAAGTGTTTGAATTTTCTGAAATAAGGAAGTTCTTTGAAACAGAAGATATATTTACTTAATTGCATTTCCTTAACTGTATTCCCTTACATGAAAATGTAGTCCCTTAATAGTAGAGATGTATGGTTTTTACATATGGTGTTTACATGTATTTATGCTCATATTTTATTTAGAATCAAATTAAAATGGAAAATAATATTCCTGTATCACTCTGTGGCTATTGGTTACAAGCATACTGCAATTTGGCTTCTGTTCATGTATTTATTATTTATTTGCTTATTCCAGAGACTTAAGCAGCCGTGGAAGATGATCACATGCTTGCAGGGCTATGAGCTCTGTGAGTTTGCTGCTCAAGTTATTGCTTTCTGTCTCGAAGCAGTTCATCCTAGCCCTGCTCCGTTTGCTCCTCTCACCCAGTTCAATACACTGGAAAGTAATGAAAATTTTGCTCAGTGTTTATTGTTCCCAGAGTAAAATCTCCCATTGATTCTTGTGGCTACTGGAGGAGGCCTGAAATGAATGAAAAAAGAAAATAAATGCTGAGCTGATGGTTTATTCAAGCAAGCAAATTATAGATGAAGCAAGGGCAATTACTAGAATGAAGAGTCCTGACCTGTGCCCAGCCTTGACTCAGGAGGGACAAAGATTATCTAAACTGATCAGAGCTTGTGTGGGATTAAGATATGTTGAGGTTGGCTGTTGTTTGCCAAAAGGAAATGCAAGCCGACATGGAAATGATTTATACAAGGAAGAAAGATTATCACAACAAGCGGCAAACGAATGAATTATTAATTATTCAGTCCTGGAAGGAAAAAATAACACTCTTTAAAGAAGCAAGCGTACTGAAGAAATGGAGCAGTAAGGAAAACTGCTCTCAAAGAAACTGCAATACTTATTTGACAAATCTGCCAAGGAAATATGAAGCCAGCCTCCTAAATTAAGGTAGAAAGTGAATAATTTGAATGGGACTATTAATACCATTAAAATTGATTGCCTTAAGATTTGTTGTTGTGCTGTTAGATTAAAAGATAGATCAATGTCAGTTTTGTATGGGAGCCACTCCCGCCCCAATAAATCAGTGACTCTACAGCTGCTGTCCTCCATTCCTCTAGCACATTCTTATTTCTTTTCCACCCCTTAAGTTAGAGGATGTTTATGTCTACATGCCCTTAGTTTTTCTATGAGCGCAATCTGCCTCTTGTGGGAGCTGACAGTAATCCTTCCTAAAGAGTCCTATACTGTGCTTACACCATATATTGCGGCCTTATCTGTGCCCTGAGTTGAAAGGAAAAAGGATACATGAAGGCATTAGTAAAGTGCTGAGCTAATGAAAGCTGTTAGAGGCTCAGAATATTAGCACATGATGGGTAATGCATTGACACAGGTCACTTAAGGGTTGGGTTGTTTCCCTTTTTTTTTTTTTTTTTCCGTCCGATCTCGACACAGGTAGAATCAGTTCACTTGTGCCTACAAGAAGCTGCAATTGATGTGCAGCATGTGGTGTAAACATACAGATAGTGAGTAGCTTTTTCTGATAAGGAATGTCAGATATAAACACTGGCAACTATAAAATCTGACTTGAATGCAATTTATGTTGGTGATGACTTTGCTTGGTGGAAATCTGACCTTGAATGCCCAGTGTGCTCTCCTAAAACCTATCAAGAGTATTGCTGACAATAATGTCCCGCAAATTTTCAGTATCACAGGGCTTGATTTGTGCTTTGCTACGAAAGTTTCATTAAAGTGCCCTTTTACGTACTGACTGAATTCAGTCTCTAGGCTTATCCATGTTCAAAGCTGCTCAAAAGCATCGTGCATTATGCAGGTATAAATCCTCAAAAAGAAGAGCATGCAAAGCCATCTACTGTGGACTCTCGTGGGTAGGAGGGTGCTGCTGTGGCTGCCTCCAGGCTTCTTGTGTGCTGTTCAGAAGAGTTACTGTTGAGAGTCTCCTTGTGACTTCAGGATACCCCAGGAGAATGAGAATGCTTGGGATAGGAAGGCATTTACCCCTCTAGAGTTCAAAGCTGCTACAGAATTTTCTGATGCAGCTTGAAATACTGATCACTATCCCTTAATGGGCAGATTTAGTAAGTTGGTGTGGTTTAAGCCCAGCCGGCAACCCAGAACCACACAGCCACTCACTCCCTCCCTCTCCCCTTTCCTCCCCCTGCTCCCAGAGGGATGGGGAGGAGAGTCAAAAAGAATGTAACTCCCATGGATTGAGATAAAAACAGTCCAGTAACTAAGGTATAACACAAACCACTGCTGCTAACACCAATAATAAGAATGATAAGGGAAATAACAAGGGAAGAGAACACAACCGCTCACTACCCACTGACCGATACCCAGCACAACCCAAGCAGCGATCTTGCCCTTTCGGGTAACTGCCCCCAGTTTATATAGTGGGCATGATGTGGTGAGGTATGGAATACCTCTTTGGTTAGTTTGGGTCAGGTGTCCTGTCTCTGCTTCCTCCTGGCTTCCCCTCCTCCCTGGCAGAGCATGAGGCTCAGAAAGTCCTTGGTCAGAGTAAACATTACTAAGCAGTAACTGAAAACATCGGTGTTATCAGCGCTGTTCCCAGGCTGAAAGTCAAAACCACAGCACTGCAGCAGCTACCAAGAAGGAGAAAAATGACTGCTACTGCTGAACTCAGGATGTAAGTACGTGTCATATCACTAATATTTTCTTTATACCTGTTTGTGAGAAGGTGTCAGAAAGTGTTTCTCAGAGTGCCAAAGCCTTTTGAGAGGATGTTTCTGGAGGTTGAGGGTACCCTCAACAACTAATGTTGAAACTGCAACACAAGGTATGACTAAACTATACGTAGTTTGATAGGGATTTAATCATAGCAACACATTTCTACTTTAGTAGTTTCCCACAGTACTGGACAAACATGCCTTGGAATTTGTGTTGCAATAACTTTAATGGTACTAATGTTTGGTATAACAAATTAAGCATTTCAAGACTTATGGATAGCAACATTCTTTTTTAATAACAGTGCTGATTCACCCTGACAGAGACCTGCAGAATCAATGGATAATTTGAGCCATGACCACAGAAGACAATGAAGCCTGTGTTCCACATCAAGAGTGCTTCAGATCAGCATCTGAACCTCCTGAAAAATTAAGGGCGTAAGTTAGTTATGAATGTGGCATGTTACTGTGATATTTTCATTCCTGGAAGTACTTTAGAGGGTGGAGATACAAACAAAATTATATGGAATCATATAAATAAATGCATGCACAAATGTAAAAAGTTGTGAATTGTTCGTTGAAATATGCCACCAGAAACATTAGTTCTTATCATTTTTTTTTAATTTCCCATTGCAGTTTCCTTTCTCATTGAACTGCACAATCCCCCAAACTGATCCTATCTTTAGAAAGAAAATGCAGGGTCAGTGCTCATTGAATTGCTTTATTATGCATTGCATTTACATCCTTCAGAAGTATTGAGTTGCACAAATGAGTGTATAGGTACATAGTCCACAATTTTGTAGGAGCTGTTGTAATATTTTAGGATTTTTTCAGTTGCGAAGTTTAGAAATAGGAATTTCTTCTTCCTAATGTTAATTTGATTTCACTGTTTGGACATAGAAGGTATCTGTACCACCATATTCTGTCAGCATTTCAAGAACTATGTATTCAGGGCTAATCAATATGGTGCTAAAATGCTGACAGAAGTCAAAATAGGTTTTCCAGTCTAGGTATGAAATTTCCCCTAAAACATCCTTAGTGTAGACAAGGTGTGAAGTACAATTTGCAGCCAGAGCATGGTAACAGCTACCTTCAAGTTTTATATGTTTACTCTTCTCTAGAATGCATACTTGCAAGAGAATTGGCCTATTTACAGGAGGAAGAGTCCTCCTGAAGTTCCTCCGGGGGCTGCCTGCAGTGAATGTGATAGAGCTACATTTATTGATCAAAAATAAGAGGAAGAAAATGCGTCCCCTCAAGATGTTAACCAACAAGGACACACTTACCTCATCTTACACTGTAATTATTCTGTCTGCATTTTATCTTTCATAGAGATTATGCCGACAAAGAAAATTATCTGCATTTTAGAAGGATGTTGTGACCAGCAGTTGGAATGGAAACATAGTGTTGCTATTTTCTTTTCTTTTTATGTTAACATTGACTCATCTTTATCCACAAATTGAGATACACATGAATCAGTAAGAAAAAAATGAAAGGCATACCTACACCTCTGTTTGGCAGAATCATCTAATTAAATGATTCTAACTACTGCTTGTTGGATATAGCACCTTATAGTGAAAAAGACATATTTTCAAAGTATTATGCTAAAAAGAAAATCCCAGAGAAGTTCAAAATTGATTACAAATAGACTACTCTGTGTCAGAAAACAAATATATGAAGATCTTGAAAGAAACCTTTCTAGTTAGATAGCAGTTGAAAAGCTCTACTCACCAAAAGGTTTGTATGGCATAAAGTATTGAAGGCTTATTATTTCAAGTGTTCAGATAGTGCTGTTCTCTTGGTCACTTATGAAGTTATTTAGCTGATTGATTTATTTTTCATTGATTTGTATGAATCCCAGTTTCCTGAGAATGTACTCTGTCTTAGGAGGTTTTTTGGAAGGTATTAAAATGATGAAAGCTGTTGAATTGGTAGCCTTGGGGACTGAAGAAATCTATTGATGCTGTGTTTTTTAAGAAAAGCTGATGTAAATTTCTCCCCAATAATCCATTATTTTTTCACGAATTTTGCTGGAAGAGAAATTTTCTGGGGTGACATCTCATCTTCTAGGTCTCTTACATCTGTGAATCCAAAGATGCCATGATGGCATCTGGTGATGACGGGACTAATGATACATAAAAAAAACTTTTCAAGCATCACTAACACTGACCCTGAACATCCATCAAATTAAAAGATTTCTTTCAAAATATTTTTATAGAGTACAGTGATGAATTAAAGAAAACAATACACTGCTTTCAGAATATCATGTAGTTATTCCTTGTGTTGTGTTCAGCTATTGATTTAGAGGTGAAAGTCTTGGTAGTGTAGTACTGTTCCCCTGAGACATCTAGTCTCTGCATCTGTGAACCTCTCTAGAGGAATGTCATGGTCTGTAGCAAAATATGTACCAGAGGAATTAACCTGATCAGCTGCAGACTTCCTTGCTCTGGAATTTACATATAAAATAGTGGGGTTATTTTTTCTTTCTTTCCAGAAACACTGCTATGTGAAACCTCTGTTTATTTTCTGCAATCTTAGTATGAATTTTATTCAGGAGTACGTTCTACTATTTTTTTTAATAAAGTGGAAGCATCCTGCCTCTGATAAACTTACTGAACTTGAGTCGTATTTCCCTAGGGAAATATTTGCTGTTATTGCAGGAAAAAAAACCCTCATAATTTTTACTGTAAAATGAGCCTGCAGAGCCAAATGAGTGAGAAAACAACTAGCCTTAAAAAAAAAAAAAAAAAAGACTCAAGAATTATTTTAATCCTCCCCAAAATAGCATGTTGGTGTATTTTTTTCAACCAGCTTTTGAATTTAATATGTAATTGTTTTTCATACATAAATCAAAGTAACAATTAACATTACAGCTGAAATATCTAGGTAGAGCTTGGATTACTGGTCTTCTATATGGTTTAATGTATAAGAGGTTGCTTTGGCCCTTGTAGGGCAGACCATTACTTAATGAGAGAGGATTTTGAGGACTATGGTACTAATTGGCTCCTGAAATTCAGAATTTAAAGTCCCACTCTGTGACAGTCTGACTTTCCTAACGAACTCTAGGTGGAGCACCTAAGATCATTGGTGCCTTTTGGACACAACAGATTTGAAAAGGTTAAGAGCTTTGTTATCATGGAAATACACACATACTGAAAAAACTCCAAAAATAGGCCTTTGTGGATTCCAAAAGAAATCAGTCCTTAAGAAACTACACTTGAGAGGCTTGATTCAAATGATATCTAGGAAAATGGGTAATGACAGCACTATCAGCATTTCTTTTTCCACTTTGCTATGATTTCATATAGTTAACAAAAAATCTTCATAAACTATGATTTATCTTTCACTGTGCATGGTTTTTTATAATGAGGTTTCATCTGGTGACTCCTTCCCTTTATGCGTCAACTCCACAATTTGAATCTGTGTGCTGCATATCATTTTATGTAATTAGCCTATATTTAGACACCTCTCTGTGATGGAAGGTTCTGATACGTATGCTTCTCCTGGAAAAAATGTTTCTGTTGTAGCCTTTCTGAACTTCATTTGGACCTGATCTGTGAACAGAACCTAGATCTACTATTGTAAGATTTGCAGCATCATTTTGTGCAATTTTAAAATATCTCGGTGATTGAAAGTCCCTACATTTATTTTAACCAGATAGGCACAAACAGCTTTTTTAAGGTGACCCTCAGATGTCCTTTCCTTTACAGTCCAGAGCCAATCTCATGAATGAAAAGCATGAACTGCGCGAAGTCTGTTACTATCAGATACAGCAGTGAAGTGGCATTCCCCTTTCCCATGCTAGATGCCTGTCATGCATCCTCAGTGCTGACAAGCAATTATTAGTCTTTGTTTCTTTTATACTATATATTGGCAAAACAATCATTGCAAGGAATTGTAGAGGTAGAAACCATTATCTTTGCACTATAGTGGTAACAGCTTTTAGGCTTACTGAAAATATCCATTAAGTTCTATTCTCTTATCTACAAATACTTTCTAGTTTGTTTTGTGCTATTCCAGCAGTCAAATCACCAACTTTTGCTGCATTAAGAATGGATAACTCTATTCTGTCATCAGATCATTTTCATTTTCTACTGGCTTTTCTTAAGGGTTGAAGGCATTCTTCATTTGTTTTAAGTCTCACTGTATTGAATATAATTTGGGTATTAGCCTCATTGAAAATTTTGTTTTCCTCTTAGCAGCTGTAACATAACATTCCTGTTCAAGATTAAAAAAAGAAAAAATAACCAACAGACTGAGAAGACAATTTTAGTTTCTGAGCTAGGAGAGAGGTTTTTGAACTTCACTCTGCTAGGTGGTGATATCTGTACGACTCACATAAATCACTGTTTTAAAGTACTCTTAATAGCCTTCAGGAGCTTAAGCAGGCTGCAGTCATGGAGAGCAAAGATTTTTCTGCAGGTCTCTGAGCTAACAACACACCACAGTTATGTCCTCCCACCTGAATTAGAACAGACATGAGTTATCAAAGGTCTCATCTCCAGCAGGGATTGTCTGTGTCTGAAGACACACAGTTGCCGAAAAACAAATTGCTAGTGGAGGCAAAAGAAACAGCGCTTTGTATTGTTCTGCTGTACTTCTGTACTTCTGTAATTTGCTTCTGCTCAGATCTCTGGAGAGGTTCAGTGCTGGATTTTCATTTTCATTTTCCCAAAAAAAGTAAGTGACTCTGAAACCTCTTCCACCATCTCCATCAGAAATCAGTTCCCTCTTCTTCCCTGCTCTTGCCTCTTAAATGTCCTTCAAGTTTGTCCTGTTGCCGTGCTGGAGTTGTCTGTTAGCCTGTTTTGTAGAGCAAGATTGTTTTCAAAGTCTCTTTCATGCTGTCATTTTTGGAAAATACTTGGTAACCTTGTCTGGAAACTTCTTCAAATCTCTCTTTGGGATGAATTAACATGGGACCTACAAAATGTAATCCCACCTGTGGAGAAGAAATATGGGCATACACACAGGCTGAATTATTTAGAAAGAGAGACCCAGAAATTAACTTCAGGACTAAGAAAGCTTATTTAATGAAGATATAAAGGGAGAAAGTGTATACAGATTTCCTGATTTGGTAGCACTCACTCTGTACTACAGTGTCACAAGAGTTACAGTTTGGTTACCATACTTAATGTTCAATCCAAATTTTAATCAAATTCCTGAGGTGTTACTTAGGATGAAGTTTTCTTCTTGCATTTGCTAAGGCTGCCAGAACTATTCAACTTATATAAAACCAAAAAATTGCTTTTCCACACCTCACTTTTGACATGGTGTATAGATGGTTATATAAAAGCAGTTACGGTCACACACTGTTTTAGTTTTAAAGGGTTTATTCTCTTTTATCTCAACTTCTGTTTCTTTTCTCCTGATATAGAAGAAAGGTTTTATAATCCTATTAGCTTTTGTACTGGCATTTGACATCTTTGTCTTTGACACTGTCAATGAACAAGGAGAGGGTCTGTCCAATATATAGTTCCAGTTCACCATCAGAATGAAAAGATAAGTTGTGCTTTTTTTTTTTTTTTTTTTCCTGGTGCGTTTCTACTGTCCTGTGGTCTGACAGTAGGGGAATGAGGAGACTTAAGCCCCTTCTGCTCATACAGACTGACATGAGAGCTGCTCCAGGGAGAATGGACTAGCTTGCCAGTGCTTTCTCAGCATGAATTATTCTGTCCCATCATTCCACTCCTCATCTGTTTGAACATTGTCTGCTCCCCACTCCTGTCACCAAGCTACTTTTACATCCAAATTCAACCCCATTCTCAGCCTGTCTCAAATATAATTTCTCATTTGCACATAGTAGAAATAAGCTACCTTTATTTCTTCCGACTTGGGACAGGCCGCTCCATTTCAAAAATACTTTTTATAGTTAGGTCTTCTTCAGCTGCAAGATGCCTTTTTCTTCTAGTTGCTTTTAGACAGGAGGACAGGAAACAGTTCAGCTGATTGGGCTGCCTCTCCTGTCATTCTCCTGTGTAATTTTGCAGGAAGGCTGCTGCCTGTCAAATCTTTCTCCCAGGTGTCCCTCTTCTGGATCATGCAGAAGAAGCAGGGAGGCTAATGCCTAGGCACTTGTCTGAGACATCAGGCCGTGTTCTGAGCGGCTGCTCTAGCCTTTGACAGTCAACCAAGTACCTAGGGGAAGATACAGACTTGCTTGCCATGAGATGAACAAATTTCTTTGACAAGAGACACCTTTCTGCCCTTCTTTAGTCTTTTTTATCCATTATCTGTCTACTTCATTTAGGTAATAAAATCTTACTCTGCTGTGTATCTCAGACCCTACACTAGTAAGCCCAGTGTCATGTAGGTGCCTCTAAGCATTCATGTTTTACCAGTAGTGAATATATGAATATGGTTCTTATAGCAAGAAAGAAATACCTGAGTAGTCTCACATTGGTGTTACTGAACTTTACTGCCATATATATTGCATGCAAGTGCCTGGTACAGTGCTATGAAGCACCATCTCTAAGCATGGCCCTTTCTTTTTTCCAAATGCTTTTGTGGAAGACCAGAGTAGGTGCTGGCCACAAACCAGTTCCCAACAAGGTTTTCAAATTTTATCTGGGCTCTGTTGAAGCGATCACTGGTCCTATATGAAAAATATCATTGTTTTATGTAGATATTAGTATTTCACAAATTGTGAGACTGAAACTGTCTCTTAAAATGAAGAACATGTGCAAGAATTAGTTTTACATAGAAGGTTGTTGGAAGTAACTCTTCTGTATTGAACTTCATTCTGGTTTATTTGAAGGTGTAAATCAATGCCAGCAAAGAAAGTGAGATCCTTTCAGTACTATACACGTCTATATCTTTTTAGGTTCTTGCTTATGTGTTTCAACAGAAAATTAAGATTAAGTTTGTGTTGTGGGACAAGACAGTGTTTTACAGTCCTCGGGTTTCATACTGCATCTGTGTTCTTTTGCACATTTCCATGCCAAGGAAATAAAGCCATAAAACTCACAGAGCACTCCAGTTTGCAGCAGCTCCTAGTTTTTACCCTCGCAGATCACATTTGTTTCCTCGCAGATTTTTTATTCTGTTTAAGCATCAGTCTTTGCACTTTCATTGCTATGCTGTATGCGCTCATGCAATTAATGCAAGTACCATTTACTCAGTATGAATCACTGCCCATATACTGACTTACTTCTAAGTCACCAGGATGCTTTTTAGCCAACATCTTTTTCCCATTTTTCAAACTGACCTTTGCTCATATCTTTGTTCAATTCTTGCCCTAGAAACAGGAAAGTGAAGAGAATACTGAGACTATTAAGAGCACAATGTCAGCTTATGAAAGTAACAAGATAAGAAAATTATTAAAATTATTTACTGCTTGGTTGGTTTTTTTTTTTGTTTGTTTTAATTTTTTGTTGTTGTCTTTTGCTTTGTTTTGTTTTGTTTTTTTAATTAATATTGTGCTTTCAGGGAGCCACAGTATCCTAAAAATGCATAAGGGAAAAGCAGATGAGACAGAGATCTGCAAACGTAAAAAGTGCAGTTATGTATTCAGTCCTTACCAACCATCTACCAGTGTCTGAATGTCCTTTATGCTTTAGAAAATCTTTCTCTGAGATCCTTGGTTGTCAAGTTTGAGCCTTCAACCTGGTTTTGTGGTAATGAAAAAGCCCTGTGAGCAGGGACTTAAGCTAGGAAAGGCTGACATTCCCTGTATATTTGGCAGCACTAGCACGTGGTGTTGTAATAAATACTTTGAAATGTGCAATAGCAGTTAATTTTGAAATTTTGAGAAATCCTTTGTGTTAACCCCCATCTGCTTTTCAAAGAGAGAGGGTAGGGGTCTATTGGATTAAAACGCTTCCTGCTGGCTCCTGCAGTTGTCAGCCAGGCAATTGTGTACAGTATTTACATTCACCTCACCACTTCTAATGATACCTTTTCTCATGGCCATTGGATGCACTCTTATTCAAATATTTTCTCCTGATTTGTCACTGCAAAATAGACTATGGTCCTTTCCTTCATTATCCTACATTTGATTTAATGATCTTGGACTTCTATGAACCTTACAATTCAAGATAAGTGCTGACAGAAGCAGATTGGGTATTTATATGTAGTTTTTAACCTTCAGCAGTGAAATGAGTGTGTTTCAGTAAAAATCACACTGATCAGTATGGATATATAAATAACATTTTGCTTTAAGATTTCATGAGCACATATCTCAGTAGACTTTCATCTGGTAGGATCAGCATGGTAAGCCACTGACAACTTTCAGCTGTATGATATTTTTCTGAGGTTCAGCTATGTAATTTAGCCTGAAGTTGCCTGGGTTACAACAGTTGCTATGATATTATTAGAATAGCTGTCCTCACAGCACTATGGTTAACTGAGCAAATTAAAAAGTACTTGACCTGTCCTGACCAATTTTTCTTTTTTTGTATTACATTCATAAACCATTGTTTTAAAAACATGCTATTTATTTTCTTCCCACAGCATCTGCATGGTGTCAATTCTATCAAAGCAGCAAGGGAAAACTGGGTATCCAGCAGGGGATGTCAAAAGAGTAGGTAAGCAAGCTACAAAAAAAGAAAAAGAAAATACTAAATATTCTTGACAATTTTCAGAATTTTATACACTGTAAGATGTAATTTTTGTGATAGGTAGGTGATTTTTCTAAGTTGATGGTAAATTTTTAGTAGCCTCCCTCTTTTCCAAATTTTCAGTTCCAGAATGATATATTTAATGACAGAGATGATCTTAAATTCCTATGCTTGATGTGTCTCATGACATAAGTCTCTAAAATTTTCAGGCATTAAAACCTTTATATGGAAGGAGTTTGCATACTTCTTCCATTTATCTTAACCCAACAAATAAACCTGAAAGAAAGATAATCCTTATTTAGTAGTGAAATTGTGGATGAATGGACTGAACTATTTATGGTCATTCCACCCTTTGAAACAAAATGAATTTGAGGAGGACATAACTGTTCTTAAGAAGACAATTGGTAAAAGAATAGACCTGTCAAACCAATACCTCACATTTAATTATACAGTTTGCTCTAATGTTTAATTAAGAAATTAACACAGTTGTCCTTACTCGTGTCCAGTTACGGGAAACCATTATGTGTTCCCTACCATGCCTGCTCACTTAGTGAAATACTCCAGGAAGATCCATATGGTGAGGAAGCTGGAGCCATTAATGTTTATTAATTCATGGCTGGTGCTCAAGGCACTGATCACAGAAATAAAGCCATGAATCAGAGAAGAAACCGCCCATGTATTATAGCTGGCCCTTATGGTTTGTTTGTTTCTTGGCCCTGTGTTTCTGTTCTCTCTCTGCTGACCAATGGTGTTTTTTAAAAGGAGAAACTAGCATTTAGAAATGGAACAGCCCAGCTGTCTGATTGCTTTTTGGATACTCCCTTTGATACTTTGCCACTAAAGAAAAAAGTCAGGTGTACGGGCTGTAAATAAAGACATTTCTTTTGACACATTGACATGTTTGGGATTTTTTGGATCTCTGGAATTTGCTTTTCCTTTGTCTATGAATCCTTACTTCTGTCAGTTTGGCTTGTCTTCTACTGCAAATGAATTACGTTTTATCCCACCAAATTTTTAACTGGTAGATCTAATCTGAAAAGTCGCGGTTTGATCTCAGGACCATTTGCCTCTGAATTGCCACAGAAATGACATGTACTATTTCTAAACTTAGAAAAAAAGATTAAAAACATAAACAATATTGTCTCAGGCTACTTGTCCTTCATGTATTTGGTAGTAAAAGGAAAAGACTTTAGGGGATGCTTCTTTCAGCTTTTGCTGCAGACTGACAGTTAAAAAAGGAAATAAACTAGAAATAGACTACAAATATCCGGGACAAGGCTTGTGATGTGTTTCAAAGAGGTACCATATTTAGGCCAGTAATGATGAAAGTTTACAGCTATCTGGTGACAGTTCAGCTCAGTCGTACATATGACCACTCTCTTTTATTCACCATTCATAGTCTTTTTGTAAAAGTATTATTATTATTATTGATATGGAGATATTTGTTCACCTTTAAAACCACTCAAATTATCTTCTTCGCGTTTCATTTGGCAAATAGTTATGATTCCACCTTCCTTGTGCCCTGGATAAATAACTGAATGAGCCATGTAAGGGCTGTATTAGACACCACAGGGAGCATTTAATCAGTGATAGCAAGTAATGCATTGCAACATACTTTATCAAGCATGTTTCAAAGTATCTTGTTTGACATTGGCAGTAACACTACAGATGCATGCAAAATAACATTCAGTCTGGACTCAGTGCGGTCTTGATAAAACTCTACAGTGTATCGGTTTCAGTTGGCTGTTAGCTGCAAAACACAGGCTCCAAATAGGTCCATGTGAGGAACAAACAATGTGGAAATTACAGCTCCTTAATCCTAATAAACTGTTCTCAGCCCTGTTGTTTGCATTTTATGGTTTAACCTTAGACTCAAGATGTTACTTTTCTTTTGCCAGGCCATCACTGGACAGTCAGTAGGTGCTGCTGCTGCCATCGCCTTGCCCTACTTGTCCTGCTTCACTGCCATGGCACTGTGCCCCATGAGCAAGCCTTGATGCTCCCCGTCAATCCTGTTTTAGCTGTGTTTTTTTCCATGCCTGCTAAGGTAATCTCTTAACATTATTTTATCACTTTTCAGTTTCTTTAACATTTTACTTTTTTCAAAAGCAAAAGTTGATATTTGCAAACAAATGCAAGTTCTGCTTTTGAATGGATGGCCTTCTTTCTATTTGCATGTGAGCCTCATAAACTCATTCCAGAATGAACTTGGCCATTAGTTACTGACATGCTGTTTATATAGTATGGAAAATAGATGATGAAATGGCAGATATGTTTGTTATCATTAGTAGTCATAGATTTAAAATCCCAAACGGACTGTTGTGTCATCTACTTGATCTCCCAGTAGCACTGCTAAAATTTGGGTTACTGTCTGCTTTTATCTTCATACCTTATGACTGAGATCTTAAGATTGACTCTCCAGTTTATGAGTATGATTAAAATGGTATAGTCCTCTTCATTTCTCTTCAGTTGTATTGGTTACGTGGCGAGCAGAAACTGAGAAAGCAAAGTTGTTGCATATTTTTAGTAGATGTCATCCACAAGCAAGTCCTTCTCTGATGAAGCTGGACATGGTATGATGAAGCATCAGCAGCAGGTGATAGAGACCACTTCATGAACTCTTTGATATACAAGCCAGAAGCAATAGATGCTCTCACAGGACTACGATGCTTAATAGGCTTTTCAGGAAGCCAAAGCAAGGACTTCACCAAATTTCAGCACACAAAGGTAATTATGCATAAAGAGAGTATAAGGAAAGAAATTCTTTTTCTGCAGCCTGTGCCAGATATTTTCTTCCATCTGCCTCCAACACAACTCTTAGGTATCTAAAATTCTGGTACCTGATTTTTGCTGCTGGTCCTTTCTAGGAAGCAGACTTCAAGTGCAAAACTTCATAGAAGCTAATAAATGAGTTTCAGAAGTCTTGTAGAAGAGAGGTGGGTTGGTTTAAACTGGCCTGGGAAATTTTTAGATCGTAACTGAACTGTAGAGGAAACTGGAGGTTACAGAATTGTGGGAGCAGTCTGTTTCATGCTGCACTGGAGGTGTTTGTAGCCTCACTAAAAATGGCAGCAGAGCAGCTCAGGAAATGGAGTTACATGTGGCTGCAGATCTCCAAACATCAGATTAGATAGCTACTGCTGCTGAGCTGTAACTTGATTGTGACAACATTGGTGTTGTGTATGCTTTAAGCACAGCTCAAGCACTGGAAAGCTCTCCAGGAGAGGGATTGTATTTTAATTTTTTCCACTCACTATTTAGAGAAGGAAACAGTGTGCCTTCGAGCTAATCAATATGGATAGCTGAGGAATTTAATGCTCATGATATACTGAAGTGTCCTCTTACAGATCAACTCAGACCCAGCTGCTACACCAAGCTCATAATCTTCAGAAAGGAAAATACCTAACAGGGTTAATGATACTTTTCCCTATTTGAACAAGAGATTGGGTTAAGCCAATCTAGCCACTAGCAAAACAAAACAAATCCTGGACTTTCAAGCTAGGCTTATTATATTACACTGAAAGGTATTAGGATGTGGATATATGCACTGGAAGAAAATATTCTGCATGAAGACATTGCTAGAAAAAACCTTTTTGGAGGGTTCAGCCAACTTGTACTCTTTCAAGAAACTTCTGGGGACAGTGCTGGGAACTAGCACAGACCATGGATCATTCCTGATAAGAAGCTACAGAACAGAAGGGTCCATACTATGCTATTGACCTCAGGGCCAGGGAATGGGCCTTGGCACTGTTAAGTTTAATGGTATAGCTATAGCCTTGACGTAACAATCTATAAGTCAAGATCCTCAAGGATACTCAAGTATGTTTAAGAAATAAACATTATCTTATGGACAGGTTTAAACAGACTGTTGTGAACTCTCTCATTCTTTCACATTTGACAACATGAAAATACAGTATAAACAGGATGTGGGTTTGTTGTTTTTTTGTTTGTTTGCTTAGCTTTTGGGGTGGTGTTTTGGGTTTTTTTTTTTGGTATTTTGTTGTTTTGTCTCCTGGAATTTATGTGGAAAATCATAGAATCATAGAATAGTTAGGGTTGGAAAGGACCTTAAGATCATCTAGTTCCAACCCCCCTGCACCAGCAGGGACACCTCACACTAAACCATGCCACCCAAGGCTCTGTCCAACCTGGCCTTGAACACTGCCAGTGATGGAGCATTCACAACTTCCCTGGGCAACCCATTCCAGTGCCTCACCACCCTCACAGTAAAGAATTTCTTCCTCATATCCAATCTAAACTTCTCCTGTTTAAGTTTGAACCTGTTACCCTTGTCATATCACTACAGTCCCTAATGAAGAGTCCCTCCTCAGCATCCCTAGAGGCCCCCTTCAGATACTGGAAGGCTGCTAGGAGGTCTCCAGGCAGCCTTCTCTTCTCCAGGCTGAACAGCCCCAACTTTCTCAGCCTACCTTCATACAGGAGGTGCTCCAGTCCCATGATCATCCTCGTGGCCCTCCTCTGGACTTGTTCCAACAGTTTCATGTCCTTTTTATGTTGAGGACACCAGAACTGTACACAATACTCCAAGTGGGGTCTCACGAGAGCAGAGTAGAAGGGCAGGATCACCTCCGTTGACCTGCTGGTCATGTTCCTTTTGATGCAGCCCAGGATACGGTTGGCTTTCTGGGCTGCGAGTGCACACTGCAGCCCACTCTTGTTCATTTTTCCATCGACCAACACCCCCAAGTCCTTCTCCGTAGTGCTGCTCTGAATCTCTTCTCTGCCCAACCTGTAGCTGTGCCTGGGATTGCTCCAACCCAGGTGGAGGACCTTGCACTTGGCATGGTTAAACTTCATCAGGTTGGCATCAGCCCACCTCACAAGCATGTCAAGGTCCCTCAGGATGGCATTCCTTCCCTCCAGCGTATCAAGTGAACCACACAGCTTGGTGTCATCAGCAAACTTGCTGAGGGCGCACTCAATCCCACTACAGCTGAATAGCTTTCTGGGAATGTTTGGGCTTAAATGGAAGGATTAGCAACCATTTGCAAACTGTCTGTCCTTAAATAGAAGGGGTAGCAACCATTTACGAAGTGTAATAATAAGTCTTGCTCTGATTCTGAATTGAATGGACTCTGTCACTCCTCAGTTTTTAACAGGTCTATTCCATCTCACCTTTTTCACACTCATAATGCTTGTAACACTGCACTGTTTCCAAATACTTGAAAAATATACATCCAAATTCTAATAGAAATTTAGTGGGTTTTGTTTTCTATTTTTATTCAAACTCTAGCACTTGGGATTTCACGTAGGTGTAATGGACATTGTAGTTCTTAATGCATTGGGATAGCATCTGTTAATAATTGATGTGCATTGTATATTAACAGCAGTAATATTTTGTTTAACCACAGGAAGTATTTTTGCATATTTTTGCTTTCACAGTTTAGGCTTTGAGACACTGTCAGATCTGCTTCCAGTCACCAGATTGTGTTTCTCCTGGCAAAGATTGTCTGGTTGGAAAAGTAAACAAATACTACGTATGGGTTTTGAAAAACCTCACATCAAATGGCAGAAATTACTTCAGTCTACTGTCCCAGTGCAGGTAGAATTTGCAAATGTAAGCTTGTGGTATGCTTTTCCTTCCTCTCACTGAGCATCAAACTTCAGGGACCATTCTGTTTAATAAGTGGAGATAGAGCAAAACGACCAAAGCACAACACCAAAGCCTCCCAAATAATGTAATAATATGCCCTGTGGTCACTTTCATTCAGAAACATTATCAGGGGATACTGATGTTGCCTTGCAGTGCTTCATATTCAACAGAGTAGGCTGCTCAGATGAGGGTAATGCACTGCATGCCGATACCAGTTACATCTGCAGATTTTAGAATCAAATACCAAAAAATGCAAAAGTATTCCAAAGGAGGGCAGCTATAATGTACTCATTATTGTATTCCTGAGCAGCTTTCAGTGCATCAGGCTCTGATGGGAGCTTAGGACAGAATATATCTTTTTGAGGCAGCCACACTCCTAACTGAATACCTGCAAACAAGATTCCTAGTCAGCAGTGGTGGTTCCTGCTGCTCTGCCCCCTTCTCTTGCAGAAAATGTGGAGAGGATCCTAAGGTGTTATTAAGGCTTCTCTCAGGAAGGCCACTAAATGAGAATGCTCCAAGGAGCTGTGGTCTCTTTCGTATCTGAAAGTGGTTCTAGGGTGGTACAAAGCTTATGTGGTACAAAGTGGCATGTGGTAATCTAACAATAAAGTGCAGTGAGAAAGGTTTTCTTCAAATTGCCTTCAAACACATTCAATTAATTTAGTAACTATGTATACATGATAAAAGTAATTGCAGCTTGCTGTGCATTTAGCAATTAGTTGGTTTTCAAATTCTTTGAATTATGTGTATTTTCTAAACAGTTTGCTACATGCCCAGCTTGTAGTTATGGTAGCCAAACTCACCACATATCTGATCTAATGGCAAAAAAGAAAGGAGGTGGAAAGCTTGCACAACTGGATGCATCCAGTCCTCGGCTGGCTGTGACCCACTTTGATTTAGCAGTTACAGGCCAGTGTAAAGAAAGGATTGGTATTTTAAATTAGGGAAAATAACAAGGTCCCCCCTTCATGTCTGAATATCAAAAACCTATAATACAAGTAACACCAGAGCTCACCATGTTAAGTTAAGCCACCTACCCTTATTCTTCTGAACATAGTGAGAAATGCTGGATGTAAAATGGACCATACTATAATTGATAGTCTTGTCCATCATCCACTAAAAAGACTTCATTCTCCATATTGAATTCCAGTTACCTTTTCCAGCACATTGTAAAATAGTGCTCACATGAGGATCTTAGTACCTCTCTTGGGAAACTGCACATTCAACAGGCAAAACCTTTTGTGTATAGCACAGTATGAAGGAGAGTGAAGAGGTTCTTGAGGTTCTTTGAGCAGCTGAAGCTGGGATGTGGGTAGGAAAGAGTGATTTCCACCTGTATTTGTCCTAGAAAGAGTCAGGGTACCAGTAGTCCAGCTCCACTTAGTTTCAGAAACATTTTTTTCTGTTTGCTTTTATGGAAAAGTTTCCTACTTAAAACCTATTTGTTACAGCTATTACTACTGAATTCGCAGAAGACATACCTATATTGTAGGGTGAATCAAAACTGTCATTATATCAAGCATCTTACTAATAGATATATTTTAAGACATTAAAGAACAAGAAATAAAATTTTCTTTTGACCAATTAAACCCTGAAACAATGACAGGGAATGAGGTTTTCAACTCCACTACAGTTTGCTTTCTACTGCTTTGGATGGTGTGGGAGCTGTGCATATTTTTAACAAATACCATATGCACCTATCTTTCCCCAATTGTTATTGTCTTGTCTGAATGCAAAGGGAAAACCACATGAAAGGAAATAATGACAGAGTCAGAGGAAAATGTCCAAGGTCCTTGTGGGAACTAATAGGAAAGCTCTGAATAGGAAATTACCTCTGCCAGGTACCAGACTGGTGGGCAAGTTTACCCTTTCCAGGCCCAAACAGGACACAAAAACTTTTCAGATGCTAATTTAATTGAAAAAGGGACGTTAAGTGGGCTGTCAGCAGCTGTACAGGGAGGAGGTGATGACTGACTCTGAGCGGCACATGAGCATGCTGAAACAAAACAACTGTCTCACCTACTTCCATCTAACCTAGAGATGGAAATAGCAGGATAAAGCTGCATTTACTGAGGCTCAGATGGAAAGATGAAAGCTGAGGTAAGGGTCTTTTGTTTGTTTAAGCTCTTTTCTTTGTGTTTGAGTCAATAATGCTTTGTTATGGAGAAGCTGGCTTGGGGTCACTTCAGTTCATCTACTGTCATAGTCTCTTGGAAGAAAAGGTATACTGATGACAAATACAGGTGGGTCTGTCAGTTGAACACCAGAACTAAATGAGATATTGCCGCCAGGATTTCCAGTATGAAAGTGGTGGGACCATATGGCTCTATCCATAGAAAGCTGAAGATGATGAACCTTTTCTCAGGAAAGTGTGCTTGAGAGGTATGAAAAGGCACTTCAGTATAGCTTATATGTAGCAACTAATCTTGCAATTCTTTCAATTTAAGAAAGCATGATGTTCTCTACTGGAAATCCTTTCATCTAATTAGAACAGTCTAAAAAAGAGCAAACATCTACTTAAAAATGGGTAAAATGCTAGCATCTTTGGCTTCCTGTCAACAGTTGAGGTATGCAACAAATGATCCAGATCTAGCGCATCTCAGCTCAGTGCTTAAAAATGATATTTTGTGGATATGTTACTGTATGGAATTAAGTTTTCTCCTGAATAGCTGGATTTCTGCTCACATGTTCTAAAAAATATTTGAACAAATGAAATTTGCAATGGCTTTAAAAGATGAAATCTTAATATTTGTTTACAGACATTCCGTGCAATTTTCATTGAAGCATGACCTGTAAACACCTAGTGGCCAGTATTGATTACACGTTCCCAACTAATGTAATGCTCCTGAAATCAGCCACCATCCCTGCAGGGAGGGTGGGTGTGTGGTTCAGAAAGGTTTTAAATCACCTTTTTTTAACAGATCAAAATAGACGCCATCATTTTAAATTACAAGTAGGGGAATCTTTTTTTGCATGTCATTAAAAAGGAAGAAAGTGAAGGTATGTTGAATCTGTGTTAACCTGCATGAGACACTAGAAAATCTAGCAGCAAAATTATGTCAGTTTATTATTAGTTGCTTGCTGGAAGGTCACAGACAGGAGACATAGGAAAAAAAAGGCAAACTGCTTTGCCCCAGTCTTACTTTTGAATTTGTAGTTCAAAGGGATCTCTACTTTTTTTACTATTTTAGAATGAAAATTTGGTCTTATTTTATTAACTTTGGGTTATAGAGTTTGTTTCACTGAATCTAGAAGTGAACTCTTTTCTTGATAAAGCAACTGCGAATAAATGTTTAAACTGGAACATACAGGGATAGAAATTCATAGTTAATATTGTTGCAGATTCATCAGTGTATCTCTTATTCCTGGACTGATATCCCAGAGAGCAAATTTTTCTTTCCTTTGAAGGGAAGAAGTGAGGTGTGAAAACCAGGAAAAATATTTTTCCCCTGAAATAATTTTTAGAGTTCATGATTAATGTTTAATCTGGAAAGATATTTAACAATTTTTGAAAGAAAACGATCTATGGTCTGTCTAGAATTAATAGGCAGTGAAGAGATTCAGAGCAGCCCTGAGGAGAAGGACTTAGGGGTGCTGGTCGATGGAAAAATGAACATGAGCCAGCTTCAGTGTGCGCTCGCAGCCCAGAAAGCCAACCGTATCCTGGGCTGCATCAAAAGGAACATGACCAGCAGGTCAACGGAGGTGATCCTGCCCTTCTACTCTGCTCTCGTGAGACCTCACTTGGAGTATTGTGTGCAGTTCTGGTGTCCTCAACATAAAAAGGACATGGAAGTGTTGGAACAAGTCCAAAGGAGGGCCACGAGGATGATCATGGGACTGGAGCACCTCCTGTATGAAGGTAGGCTGAGAAAGTTGGGGCTGTTCAGCCTGGAGAAGAGAAGGCTGCCTGGAGACCTCCTAGCAGCCTTCCAGTATCTGAAGGGGGCCTCTAGGGATGCTGAGGAGGGACTCTTCATTAGGGACTGTAGTGATATGACAAGGGTAACAGGTTCAAACTTAAACAGGAGAAGTTTAGATTGGATATAAGGAGGAAGTTCTTTACTGTGAGGGTGGTGAGGCACTGGAGTGGGTTGCCCAGGGAAGCTGTGAATGCTCCATCACTGGCAGTGTTCAAGGCCAGGTTGGACAGAGCCTAGGGTGACATGGTTTAGTGGGAGGTGTCTCTACCCATGGCAGGGGGATTGGAGCTAGATGATCTTAAGGTCCTTTCCAACCCTAACTATTCTATGATTCTATGATTCTACCACTTTAATAGAGAGGAGGGGCCACAGACCTTGAAATACAAAAAATGCCATGGAATACTAAAAGAAGCAAATGATTCTGGTAGCAACAAATCTGTAAAACTCATTCTGAAGATCTGTTTTGTGTTCTTTTTTCTTGTTTTATGTGTCAGATGGTGGGAGCTCTAACAGAGGGGTTCTTGGTGTTGAAGCTCATTTCAGAGTTTCTCCTATAGGTGTATCTATATTGTCAGAATCTGTGCTATGGCAGGATGTGATAATGCAACACATCTTTCAAGCCCACCTAATTTATTGGAATATATGTCTTTCTCCACTCCTCACTCAACTTTTGCTGAATCATCAGCTACTAAATCCAAGAGTCACTGGAGAGGGAGGGAAATAAAGACAGACTCACTTGCATGTGAACATATGTATTTTTAGGGTGATCCTTTAATAAAATAAGGAGCTCTAATGACATCTGATATTATGCACCCAGCCATGAATGGGAATAGGACTTGAAGACCCTCTTCCAGCCATCTCAAATGGTGTTCAGTGTTTCTTCAGACAAAAGGATACATGGAGGTTTCTCTAGAAACTGTCTGTGGTGCCTGGGGCAGGTCAAAGTTCTGACTAGATGTCAAAACTCAGACAAAGCTAGCTGTTTGAACAACCTTTCCTGAAGACTGTGGAGAAGTACTGTCCATCATCAGTCTCTGACTTCCTGAGACTCATAGCTCTCTGTCAGACAGCAGAAGACATTTCTGTAAACATAAGTGTGATTTTAGAACAAGGGTCTTCAGCCTTCATACTTGGAAAGTTTGCGACTAAGCACAAAGTCTGTCATCAGAATTTTTTTTTTTTTAAACATCTAATAATGTATGTTAGAAAAGAAGCATATTAGGAAAGTTAGGCCTCAACTTGCTGTAAAAATATTGGGCCATGTTCATCTCAAAGTGTCGTGGTTTAACCCCAGCTGGCAAACAATTACCATGAAATCTGTGGGTTGAGATAAAAACAGTTTAATAATTGAAATAAAAAAGAACCCCATATAATAATAGTATAATAATAACTGTAATGAAAAGGGAGACAAGAAAAAGAGAGAAATAAAAGAAAAAAAGAGACACAAAATCCACGAAACAAAAATTATGCACAGTACAACTGCTCACCACCCACTGACAAATGCCCAGCTTGGCCTGAGGAATGATCGGTCCCTTCTATGTAAATCCCCAAAATTTATATACTGGACATGACATGCTGTGGTATGGAATACTTCTTTGGCTAGTTTGGGTCAGGTGTCCTATCTCTGCTGCCCCCTGGCTTCTTGTGCCCCTCCTTGATGGCACAGACTAAAAGGTCCTTGATCAGGGTAAGTGCTACTTACAACAACTAAAACGCCATTGTGTTATCAGCATAATTTTCAGACTGAAGCCAAGACACAGCACTGCACCAGCTGCTAGGAAGAAAATTAACTGTATCCCAGACAAAAACAGGACACGAAAGAAGGTGTAAGACCTGATGAACATCTAGTATAGCTAGAATGTACCAGTATATTTAGTATAGATGAACCAGCATATCTAGTATGTCTTTAGCTATCAAGCAACACACACTCCTACAGCATGAAAATTGCTGCTTTAGTCCTGATTTGGGAAGCTGAATCATTATTTAGATGCATGTGTCTGGGTCTTGGCTGAGTCAAAATAACTGGGACTGCTTTCAGAAGTAAGCGTGTCTATTATCTCCTCAAATAGATGTAGCTTTTCTTTTGGACTCTCAAGCTAAGATCCTTGAAGGATCTTGACAGGTAGGAATGTTATTTCTTTCTTAACGCCCAACAGAGCATATTCAGCTGCACATACCTAGGAAATGTATCCAGGGACAGCTCATACCCAGGGTATTCTAGCACAGTCCATTACACTGTTATATGTATGGGGTTACACTATGGTTACTCATGCTAACACACAGGTTTCTCAAGCCTTGCACAGAAGGCCCAGTATAGCAGGCGTGGCTTGTTCAAGATCTCTAACTCCCTGAATACACTGTTTTCTGCAAGACTTCTCGTCCAGGTACTTACTTGAATCCTGAGGAGTTGGCTTCCTCAAGTTAAGTCAAACTGATTCAGAGGAAATCCTCTATTCTGAGTGCATTTTAAAAAATGCCATCACCTTCTTCTTTGTTAATATATTCCTATAAAGAGCACTGTGTCATTGCAATACAGTAATACAAGTAGAACAAATCAGTTATTTGAGAATAGATTTTATAAATTTATAAAAAAAAATTGTATTAAGCTTTTCAGTACCCGTATAAGCTAATGATCAAAAGTAATTTCCTTAAAGACATCTTGTAGAGTTTCTGTGTTTTGTAGGAAATATAATTCTCTATTTTTATTTGCCAGTTAAGTGGCGTCCAGTCAAATAATTAAGGGCAAGGAAAATTCTGATTCCTCCTTACTAAATAAAGAAATGGTAGATTAAAAAAAATTAGGATATTTTTAAAATTGTAACATCTGTTTGTGGTGTGATTGTGTGCATGGCGGTGGGAATGAGGAGACATAAGATGTAAATGAAATATGAGCTGTTTTCTGTGAAGTTACTTCCACTGATGAGTTCAGAAAGAAGGGCGAATGTTGAGTTTTCTGCCTTTTTTCCCCCCTGTCTATTTCAATTGTGTTTTCATTTGGATACCTTTAGCAATTTCACTGGTCTGTCTATTTGTGATACCACAAGGTAGAGAAGGGGACATCTGCTAGATCCATTTAGTCCTTGAAGGAAGGTAGTCTTCTGGTTGTTACAGGGTGGTTAATTAAAATAATGCATCTTTCTGTAGGATGGTAAGTTGTATATTGATTGTTGACAGGGGCTTGTGGGAGGGGTGGACTTTGAAGTGACAGCTTGCTCAGAGCTGGAAAATCTGTCTCTGAGGACAGACATTTTCAGAGTGTAGCGCTTGTGGCTTACACTCAGCTTAACAAACATGTCACTTCTGTAACAATACAAAAGTGAGAGGGGCCAAGCCTGTTCCTCCTTCAGGGGTGGTGTCATGGTTTAAGCCGAGCCTTAAATCAGCCACGCAGTCACTCCCTCCCTTCCTCCCCCCGCTCCTGGAGGTATGGGGAGGAGAATCGAAAGAATGTAACTCCCACAGGTTGAGATAAGAGCAGTCCAGTAACTAAGGTATAACAGAAACCACTGCTGCTACCCCCAATAATAATAATTACAAGGGAAATAACAAGGGAAGGGAATACAACCGCTCACCACCCACTGACCGATACCCAGCACGACTGAGCAGCGATCTCACCCTTCCGGGTAACTGCCCCCAGTTTATATAGTGAGCATGACTTGTTGTGGTATGGAATACCTCTTTGGTCAGTTTGGGTCAGGTGTCCTGTCTCTGCTTCCTCCTGGCTTCCCCTCCTCCCTGGCAGAGCATGAGACTTAGAAAGTCCTTGGTCAGACTAAACAATATTGAGTGGCAACTGAAAGCTTCAGTGTTATTAGAGCTGTTCCCAGGCTGAAAGTCAAAAACACAACACTGCAGCAGCTACTAAGGAGGAGAAAAATGACTGCTACCCAGGACAGGTGGGGAAAGACAAGTTATTTTTTTTTTCTGAATTTTGAAACTATTATTTTTTCCATAAATGACCTGAACATTTAAGTTATTCTGAGCAGTATCCTTTTCTCTTTGTTTTCCATACTCACATGCCCACTAAATTAATCTGTCTTGCTGTGCTAGTAAATATGATAAGGTATTTTTAAAGTCAACAGTGAATTACTCATCTGCAGTTTTATCAAAGAGCACAGTTAGAGAAAGTAATCACAGCTTCACATTTTGATGCATAGTGCCATATGTCCTTACAGGTTTTGATACACCACTGACTTAGTTTCATATCTCATTTCTGCAGTTTGTAGACTAATTGACTATTTCTTGGGATGAAGCAGAGCATCCTTAAAAAATTTCTTCTGACATATTATGAGCTACAGTGTGATGTTATCTGTGTGTCTTGCTGCAGTTATGATAACTGTGCTGCACTCTGCTATTTTACAAGATCACTGATTGGACACAGGGTGTTTTGGAGACACTGCCTCTACTTGGACACTCTCCTTCTGTCCCAAAGAGTGTCTCTTGAAATAATGTGTTACATTTTGCTTTTTGAAACAGCATGTAAAATCTGAACTTTCTTTTACAATTACTGACATAAAAGGGTTCCACTGACTTAAAAGAGTTCGGAATAAAGTCTTAAAATTAAAGATAATTATTAAACTGAATCTAACTGAATCAGTAATCAACTTTCTGTTAAAAAGGAAGTTAGTATTTAAAACAAAACCAAGAAAAGTTTTTGGATAATATTTTCCTATTTCTACTATAGTATGATTTAATTATTAAAAATTAAGCAGTATAAAATTGTGTAACAGGTAGAGGTAAATGTAGAACTTCTGATATTTTGGTCCCTCAAGGTCCACAACTTCTGCAAAATATGAATCAATTTCAGTTTCTATTGTAATATAGGAAGATCAACACTCTATAAACATAAAAATCATACACCAAAATGTATATTTAACATTTACCCCTCATTCCTATGTTGATTAGATTTTGAAAGCCAGAAGGAATAATTAATATGACCTAGTATATAACAAGGCCATTTAATGTCACCTGGTAATGATTATGCAATTTTCAATAACCCGTCTTTCAGAAAAAGCCACTATGCTAGATATAAAGACTTTGAAGATACTTATTTCACCACTAGTTGAAAAGAATTGTCTTTGGGTATTCCTGACTAGCAAAGTTTTGGAAAGATAGAGAAAAATATGTAATTTCTATTCAGAATACAAAGTACCTGGATTTCCTTGTCTTCCCCTGTTGATTTCATGTACATGGCAGCAGGTATCAGCAAAAAAATTATTCACTGAAAATACAAAATACTTAGACAAACTTGATAAAAGACTTGTGCTAATTTTAGATTCAAATTAGTTTTCTAAGCTTCAGTCTGGAATACATATATAAGAATGACTTATTAGCTTTGGTTATCACTGAAGATAGAAATTTAGAAAAGAAATGCTGATGTAATCTTAGCTGGAAAACGTATGAATGTCTGCACAGACATCTGCTTGCAAAGATTTTTTAGAGTGAGCAGAGGAATTTTGGGGTATTAAGGTAAAGGAAATGAATGCTCTAATTTCTCAGTTAAAATTATCATGAGATAATTATCATGAGATAATTATCTCATGATAATTTTTAATTATCAACACCATTTTTTGCTGCTGAACTTTTCAGTGAATTTCACAAATAAACATTTCCAGCAACAAGTGCAGGCATTCTCATGTTTTTTTGGGATGATCCAAAATATTAACAATTTTTAGTTGATAGTTCAAAAAACATATTTATATTTTTCATAAATATCTACTGTTGAGAACCTTGGCAGGGAAAAATCAAAACTTTTCCAATGCATTGTATGGTTAGACTGAGAAACCATCAAAGCTTTAGTTCCAACTGACTGTCATTCTCCATTTTCACACCTATTACAATGTGACACCCAGGGTTCATAAAAATAAATGAAGTTTAGGCATTGTACATAAAGTTACCTGCGTCTTTTTTTCTTTCCCCTGCATTTAAAAAAAAAAAATCATGTACATCCTGCCACCGATGAAATCATACCTTATATGGTCTTCCACAGTTTTCCACCTGGGATTCATTATCTGTTAATGCTATGACATGGGACTGCAATGTAATGTGAGTTTTGTTGCAATAGGCATGGCCATGAATTGTTCTGGAGCCCTCAAAAAGGTACTTGAGTCATCATCAGAGGGCATTCACAGGTATGCTGGCTGTCTAACTCCCATTGTCTGAGTGCCAGTCAGGCTTTTGAAAACTGATGTTATAAGTAATGCCATTACAGAATCTTAAATAAATGAAATGTAGATGCCACCACCTTTGGCTCATCTTCCAGTCTTGTCATTTTGAGTCTCTCTCTCTTCTACTATGTTAAATCTTGAAGTTACATTTGTCAGTACATGCACAATCCATGGATATAAGCTTTTTAAAAGTACAAAGCGGAATCTTCCTCCTTATATGAAAGATCTCAAATTCTCCATGTGAAACAGTACTTATACTTTTGCATTTTCATTCTTGAAATTAAGTAGATTTCAACAGATAGTCACGTAGAGAGATCCTCAGTTTCACTTTTCTTTCTACAGTACAGTGCTAAAAATAATGATTTAAATATTTCCCTGATTAATTTAGGTTTGTCTAGCTTTCTTGGGATCCTTTCACCTGTCTTGGCACATGCTTTAGAGAATGCATGGTATATCTTTTAAATAGGAGGCAAAAGAGCTTTTTAGATGCCTGTGAACTGGTATTAATTTTTCCAGTTTTGGCATGATGATGCTCAGTTATGAATTTTTGCTCTTTGCTGAGGTCAATATAAAGCTAGATCTGGCAGAGGGAAAAACAAGGAAGTTCTTAAAATTTAGGAGGATAAATCCATTCAGAAATTCACAGAGAAAAAAAGATACGCACTCAAGATTGTAATTTCTGCGTGCCCAAATATCTTCAAGCAGTACTTCTCCCAGAGCTCTGTGTTGACTGAAGCTCCACCTGCAGAGTATAATGCAATCACGCGCTGGGCTTTCCGTTGAAGAAAAGAGCATAGGAAAGTATCAATTCTCATTTTTTCTTGTACAAAACAGACCTTGCCATAAAGAATAATGAAATAAAAATATAATCTAAGACACTGAACATGGGTAATTCTTATAAATTCCTAATTCTTTTGCTTGTAAATAGGAATATAACTTTTTCTCTTTATAATATTTTTGATACTAATTCTTATTTTTTTAAAGGGCCTGCTTTGACTATTTCATACTTTCTTGTTACTTATATTAGTGCAGGTGAACAGTATGTTTCCTAACTTTAATAATTTGAAGTATCAGTGTTACTGTCTGGCAGGAGTCATTGATTTTATTGTACTGATAAATGCTTGTGGGAGTGTGTAATTCTAAGCTGCCGTGTATGTGCAGTACCAATGCCTTCTTTGAAATGATACTAGAACATGGGAAAGATGGGTTAACCTTCTTCCCTGGAGCTATCTGTCTGTGTGTGATTTCATGAACTTGAAAGATGACAAGTTTTTCTTTGGTGCTCCCTTTGTCATGAAATAGAATAATGAAAATGTGGTTGATTGATAGGTGGTTGAATAAAGATGCAGGTCAAATGGCAATGTGTTGAGTGTCACAGTAACTTCCTGAGGACGGCTGGTATAAAGAAGCAGTAGTATTTCTTAGGCTGCACCATGAAGGCTACCGAGCTCATTCCTCAGATGATACTGAAAGGGTTACTCAGTATCTTAAAGAGTAAGCTTTATATCCACTTCAGTAGAATTTGACTAATTTGTAATTCCTAAATTTTGTAGCCTGTGGAAGGCAGGCACTGCATGGTTACACAGCTAATCTATTACCCACATATACCATACACATTTTTCCTCAGGTACTGAGAAGGGGTAACTGTCACTAGATCTGTTTGTAGAAATTCAAATGCAGAAAAAAGAATCCAAATGCCATTAATGAAGCTGTACTCTTCAACTGAAAAATATCTCCCTGTTTTCCCTTTCATGAATTCAGGTTTTGTCTCCTTTGCTGGGCTGCATCTGTTTGTGCAATATTCAGTATCCATAATGAGCTGTCAATGAGCTGTCGATTATGAATGCAATTTCTAGACAAGAAAGATTGAGGACTTTAGGTACTCTTTCAACAAATAGTTCTGTATCTGAGTTCTTCATGTACAAACCTACACTGTTTCTGTTACAATATCTCTCATACTAAAACCTTATTCTGAGTCACTACGAATGTAGTTACACATTTAATGAGTTTCCTTTAATGATATATTGACTATATCCTGAATATTGCAATGAACAAAGACTGCAGAATAATGAAAACTCTTTATTATACCAAGAGCAGACTCCAAGAATTATACTCATTAAGCTGTGATCCTGAATCAATGATTTTAATGGGAAATTTGCCATCAAATTCAGTGCTAACAGAACCAGAATTTAATTTCTTAAAGGAATTCAGAAATATGGTCTTTAATGACAGTTTTGTAATACATCATGATACAAAGAGAATTAGCTACAAGCAACCTAATTATACTGGAGAATGAATCAGCTAATGCTCTGTACACAACATGCCCTATGCACAACGCTTGAACGGATTTGCATACTTTGCATTTTGTTCACCTTTTCTTTACAGTCAGGAGTAACTGAGGAACAGATGCTAAAGTAAAAGTCAAGATTATATATAAACAATGGCAAAAATGAACCTAGATCTCTCAGCCACTAACCTGTATAATCATGTTTGAAAGCAACCTTGGTATAAGAATGGGCATCAGGTGGACTGTGCACTCACCAGGCAAATGAGGTCTAGTCAGTCCATTTCCACTAATTATAATCTTAGTGATCTGAAATTGAGTCAGCTCATGAAACAGAGCTTCTTCTGAAATAAACAAGTTCATAGAGAGATTACCTTGAATGAACCTTCAGATTTTATGAGCTTCATCCCTTCTCTGAGTGAAGGAATTCCAGTACGAGTTTTTGCTACCACCAGAGATTTAAATATTTATTAGAGATTGGATAGAGCAGCTTTGAGAGGAATCAGTTACTGGTGGTTAGCAGAGAGGATGCTGAGGTCCTAACTTGATTACTTAAGGCCCCCCAAACATCCAAAGCAGTCAAATGTCAGTTGGATGTGTTGTGTTCTTTCTATTTATTTTATTTTAATTTGTATGTTTCTGCTGGGTCAGAAAATATTATTTGTGCACAGTAATTTTCCAGACGTGCAGAACTAGATATTTTATTTATTATTTTGTTTGCTTGTTTGCTGAAATTTTGGAGAAACCTTGTACTTTTTCTCCTGTCAAAATCAACATCTGGCAGGAACCAGGGGTATGGAGGCTTTCAAATATTTGCTCTGAGTTTGAGAAATGCAGCTGTGGTACTGTACTTACAGCCCTTTATTGCTCTTCAGAAACCGGGGGTGGGGAAAAAAAGAAAAAAGAAAAGAAGCCATTTAAAATCATGTGACAGGTTATTATTTTGTTTAATGTGAAATGTTCATCTGACAAGCTTATTGGGCTTGATTTGTATACAGAATCCTTCTGCAAATCTACAGTCTATCTGATTTCTCTTTCCCCCCTTCTTTGCTCTCCTCTCTGCAACTAGCACTGACATCAACCATTGTGCCATCTGAGGGAAAAAAAAAGGCACCTGGAGTATTAAAGTGATTTAACCAGTTTGATTTATGTTAATAGTACAGAAGAGAATATTTTTTGGTCCTCAAAAACATAACAGGCAATTGATGTGCCATATTGCAGTATGGTTTTAGCTATCAACATGTCAAGATTTAGTTTTGCTGTTAACATTTTACGATTTAGAAGGCTGTAAGAATATGTGCAGTGTAGCAACAACTCAGGCATCATTCTTTGAGCTATATTTATTGGGCTTTCATATTTTCCTTTTATAGAAGAAATTGAAAAAGAGGAAGGGAAAAAGGACAGATTTTCAGTCTTTCATTTTCTTCAGTCTGTCAAGTTGTGAGAATAAGGAGAAGGAAAACTGACTTCTAATGGTTTGTTTTCAGACCAAAGTAGATTCAGGGCAGAAGAATTCAAATATACAATTATTTTATTTCTTGCTTAACTAAAGATAACCTGTGCATAAACTGTAGCTTCATTGCTTCTACCCCCTCTATCCCTATAGCAGAAAGCTTCATGTTTAACATTCTGTGGAGATGATGATCTATATAAGCCAATTGTCTGAAAATCTGGAAGTACCATGTGCAGCATACATGGTCATATAAGAATTTATTTTCCTTCTAGACCTTCATTTCCTTCTAATTCTGATGTGGAAAATCGATAAGATGTACTTCTTGGTGTGTAAGTGGGAAATGAAGTTTTTCACACTAAAAGAATGTCACAGTGGCTAGAGCTAAACTAAGGTCTAAATTCCTCTGTGAACTTTGGTGGGTATTTTTACTTCCCCTAGGTTTTTAGTTGTTAGTCATGGGATAAAAATTGTTGCTGACCATTTAGAACCAGCACTGCAAAGTAAATGAAGCACATACATAAACCCCCTACCTTTACCTTCTGAAATTCCATGCTTAAACTTCCTAATTAAAAAAGTAACATGAAACATGGGTAATAGGAGACAGTATAAATTTTAGACAATGTTTCAAGCTTATTTCTATGTACATTTCAGAATTGGAAATTCAAGAATGTATTGAAATTCTCTGTGAAGGCCTATTTAATAATCTTTATTTTTCCAGTTGCTTTGTGTGACTAAGAAATACCTAGTATTCAGGGCATTAGCTCAAGAACTTTATCTTCCCAAAGCTGTGTAAGAGGATGTGAAAGCAGTCTGGAACTTTGTAGAGGCAGATGAGGAAAAGCGTATGTTTCCACTACTTGTTACTCATATCTCACGGCATTCTGCTCTTCATGGCAACAGGAATAAGAAGAACACACACAGGTATGTATTTGTGTCTCATCTGTTTCATAGTGGGCTCTGCTGAATGGAAAAACATTTAAAATGTCTTTTTAATAATTTTATTAATTTCTGTACTGAAATTTCATACACAGTTGAACATCTTAAAACACAACAACTTAAAGTTATACAGCACCATGATTTTCCTCATAGCTTCTACTTTTGTTATTCTGAAGCTCAGTTTGGCATGTACTTATACTATTTATTTTACTGTGACTGCCTGAAGTTGCCTTTGGTTTCAGAGGCCAGAACTTATTCTCTTCAAACAGTGATGATGGTTATGTCATATTTTTTTGATGTGAAAATCTAGGGTCTCAGGTTGTTGTGTACAAGAGGGAATCTGGGCATCCTTAAGTTACATTTCCCATCTTCCAAGACAGTGAAGGCCTTTACACTTTTTGTCATTCTGTTTTAATGTGAGCTATTGTCCAGGTGAGCTGCTTTGGTGAAATGCTGCAAAATTTGGAAGAGCGACAGAAATGTTACTACATTTGTTATGAATAAAATCAAGGCAAATGTCAGACCTTTTGTCTCTGGTCAAGTTTAAACTGTGGAAGACAAAAAAGTCTTTCCAGCTGCCAATTCCAGAGGCATGGCTTCCACACTGAATAGGACCTAGATATGTGCCAGTCCTCCACTTTTTTCCCATTCTGTGGTTTTGATAAAGGTCCAAAAACATGGGCCAGAATGATGGTCAGGAGCAAAAGACTTTCAGATCCTACTAGACAGATATTGTTCCCGAGGTCTTAATTCTCCAAAAGTTTTAACTACTGAGGATACCACAAAGATGAATTATTCACCTCTAAGTCCTAATATAGGGACAGTAGTATCATAAAGAAGTCTATTGAGAAATAAATATTATTCTGCCTAGTGAACAGATTCTGGAGTAAATAAGGCCAGAACTACACAGTACATGGGAAGATAGAAAGAAATATTGGTTAGCTGCTCATGAAAAGGGAGCCAGTGATTTTGTGGATCATGCTGAAAAATACTCGGTAATTACCTAATTAAAGATTTTATCACCAATATGCATAAGCAGCACATTTGAATTAATAATGTACAGGCAAAATATTGATGTCAAAGCAGATCAGTATGAAAATGCTATAAAATCTGTGAGGATTTTGCTATTGATATTGATTTTTTATGGAAGATATTCAGCTTTCACAGTGACAGACTTTGATTTACACTCTAAAGTAGAAAGAACTTGTTGTCCAGTACTTTTTATTATTTAAGGAATTAAGTTGCAAGCCTTCATATTCTTTGAATAAAATAGTATCTTTCAAATGCAGGAGTGTGTACAGTCTTTTATTTGAAAAATAATTTATATGGGACAAGGTAAAGTAGGCTATGCAGCTTTTTTTTTTTTTTAAGAATATTTGATTTTATGATTTATAAGAACATACATTTAAAAAAAAGTGGAGTTTGTAGTAATTTAACAGTCATGTTTACTGTAAAGAAATTGATTTACCTTGACTGAAGTCTGTGTTTAAAGAGTAAAGTTGTATGGGGATAAAATAATCTATTCCTTATATAGCAACAAGGGTCTTCTTTCCCACACCTCTCAACTGAGCTGATGCATGGGTTTAAAAAGCAGGATTTTTACTTGGTAATTTTTGGAGCATATATTGCCATGAGGCAGGCTTCTCATAATACCTTCTGTGTATTAAAATAAAAAATTACTCAAACATGTCACTCAAAATGGAGTTAGAAGAACATCTGAATAGACCCAGATGAAATAATTGAGATTACGGTTAGATTGGGTACAAAAGTGGTGTGATCTCAGATTTAACTAGAAGTCTGATTTAATTCCTCCTCAGCACCATTTTGCGGTATCTTCTGTGTATAAAAAGAAATAATTGTAAAAAATCTAGGTAGAGTAATTTAGAGAAGTTCCTATTAACAAAATATGTTATTCTGTATGGAAATCAGATTGTATATTTTGACTTTATGCATGAGGTTTGGTACCCCTGGGTATTCTTTAAGGAACAGGAGCAGATGATTTCTTCATTTGCAAGCCAGAAACCTGACAGCCACAGATGTGAACTAGTCCAGCTTAAGGTGTGAAAGCTGTTTTATGAAGCCAGAATCCAGGCAATTAAGCAGGTTCCCCTCCTGGTAGGTTGGTATTTAGCCAGACTCAGTACTGAGTATTCTGCTCTAGAAACAGAAAGGCAGACTGTGATAGCCAGAACACCTGAACCAATTTTTTGAGAAGAAAAAACCCAAACCAAATAGCTAGGAATTCAGAGTGCATATTATTATAAGTGTAATTTTGCCTTTGGTTCCCTGATATTTCTACCAAGATCCCTAGAGGTGCACTGCACAATGATGCAAAGAAGTTGGAATGCAAACTCTTGGTGTACCATATAAAACAGAATCTAAGCTGAGGATATTCCTGAGATATAAATTTGTTTACCCAGAAATGCATGAGTAATGCAGGGCAAAACTCTACCTCAATCCACCTCTGTATTATTCCTGTTTATTATGCAAATGATTGCTCAGGCTAATGTGTGCTTTGATAATGGATTTTTGTGTGTCCCTCTAACAGCTATATATATAACTTCTTGTTTTCTCTAAATCAATGCTTGTTTTAAACATACATTAGCCTTTCCTTACAAAAGCATTGAAAAGTTAATAGTCATACCAGGAAGAACTTTCTGATGGTTGCTCTTGCATGCTGAGTGGCTCACAAACCCTTCCTGCTGCCTTTGGCCCTGGGTCTGAATGTGTACTTAGAATATGTTCCTCTCTGTTCCTATGTATAGGAAAATGCTGTAATGAAAAAGTCTAGTGGTGCTAAGCCAATGTAAACCAGATGTAGTGACTGGAGTACTACTAATGAATTTAAGGCCTTGATTTTCCGTGCAACTGAACCTTTCCACTTACATTGCATGTATAATATTACACCTCATAGCTTAAACCTAAGGTTGTGAGCACAATTGTTCTTACAGTCCGCCTGATTTTGTAAATTCTCAATGCTTAAGTTGATTCACTGCCTTGTGTGACAAGACTACCTGCTGCAGTTTAAGAAAAGGACTTCCCCACAAGCAGTGTCATCTACTGGGGTAGCCCAGCTGCATGACCATATGACAGATGAGCTGTGGATTGCACAGCAGACTGGCACAGAATCATGGGTGGGGAAGGAGTTTCATTCCTTGTGCTGGCCCTGGATGCGAGACACATTACCTGACAACAACAACTTTCTTATTCTAGCCTTCTGCTACCGGTATGGCATTCGGCTTCCCAAAGTGAAAGACAGACAATTCCATGCTACCCCTACAGACAGGGTTTGATGTGGCCTCCATAACAGGGGGGAACATGAAGCAAGAACCTTCAGATGAATCACTACAGGATAGCTGACCAGTTTGCGTTTAGTTATTTGTCTTGTCTAGATGATGTCAGGTAGCAAGGCAAGTACATGACTGTCAACACTAGAGGTTAAAAAACCTGGAAGGATGAAATATTAAAGTGTCCATGTTTTCACCTAGCACGCTATCCAAGAACATAAAAAAGCACATCTAATAAAACCAAAAAGTAAACCCTTAAAATCATAATTAGGAGGAAAAAAAATTAGGTATGTGATATAGCAGGCAGAACATAATATATCTGGAGTCCCCCTGTAAAACTCCGAAACAGCCTGAGTCAATTCACCCATGCAACAGTCTATTGACAAGCCTATTCAGTTTCAAAAGAGATGAGATAACATTTTTAGATGTTAAGATATTTCTATTCAGATGTTATCTTAATAGAAATGGATCATTTAGGAAAGCATGTACATCATTTTATTGCAGTCTCTTTTTCAAGAGTACTGTAGTGGGTCAGAACTAACATATACTTCTGCAGTCAGATTAAGGAGTTAATTGTTTCAAAGGATATTGGAAGATAGTTTACTAAATCTAAGATAGTTTCTGTAACATTTTTTAAATATCTCTTGCTTTGAAACATGTCTAACCTACCATTCTCTTGCCCATTTAGAACATTCTTTTCTGGACATTGTTTTTGAAAGAGGACGAGGCAACCTGTAGGCAGGCTTTCAAAGAACCTGCTGGGACTTCGTTGAGGACAGATGATGGTTTCCACTGATAGCTTACTCAATCATCATAACGTGTATGACAAGCAAGTGGTGCCCTCTATGTGTATAACCTCCTCTTCATGAGAAGTATGTTTTTGCTGTATAAAGTTCAGTGGCCACTTGAAAGGATATGGCCTTCATAATGTCCAAATTATTTTATAACTAATACACATGGCAAATAAAGGGTGTGGTGAGAGATAAGGTTTTATTACTATGATTCATTTTTTATTTTGAAAATGAAATTCAATATAAGCCTGGACACAAGTTGTACAGACCTCTCCACATTGAGCTTGCTACTCAGAAGTCTTTTCTCTTAGAGTGAAATGATTGTTATTGGGGATCTGTATAAATAAAGCACTTTGATGAACAATAGCCAAGGTGACTCACATGCTACATCATAATTTCTTAATCTGAAATTTGAATGAGAACAATCAAGCAACAAAACATGTAGTAGAAAAAAAAAATTCGTGAAGACTTTAATAAAAAATATGGTATATAGCAAGGCTTGAATTGCTGCAAACCTGCAATAGATCTTTTGAGAGTATAAACTGGCATTGTTCACCATAGTGCTCTGCCACCATCAGGCAGCTGAGGTAGTGCTATTTTAACTTTTCTGTTGCTTGACATTTTCTCATTTTAATTGTGTAACTTCTGTGTTGGACTGTATCTTGGCATTAAAAGCCTCGTCACCTCCTCTTTTGACTGCTGCTTTTTAAAGTAAGAGGAATAAAATTAAATGTTTCTGATCCACCGCAATGGTAATTGCACAGTCCCAAGTGGGACCTGACCAAGGATGAGCTGTGGTTGTTGCTTTTTGGCTGGAGACACTAAACAGGGATAATAGAGAAGTATGTCTGTTGCAGTGCACGGGTTGTTTCCTACAATGGAGAATGAGAGAAGTCTTTATTGCTGTACAATTACAGTGTAGCATTTGCAGGTTGCAATAGCATCTAACAAAGACTGGAAGAAAAAAAAGTAAATTCCATTGTTGTATATGTCACTTTGCTAAGTGTATCAGTGAAAATGGGTGCCTGCTACCTCTTTACTCCTTGAATCTTCATTAAAACATCACACTGGTATTTCCACCCTAGCAAAATTATTAAAAACACAGTTTGTATACTGTATGGCCTTAGAAGAGAAAATGAAGCAATAATGGTAAAAACACTGAGAATGGTTAGTAAATGCTAACATCCCAAAGGTGCCACAGTCACTGTATTTAATGATAGTTGTCTATTTGTTATTTCTTTTAGAATCTTAAATGGGAAACTGAGTGATAGATTAATGTCTTTCTTTGTAAAAGGTATATACATTCTCTTTTCAATTATTTATACTAAGAGCACAAGGAAAAGAACTTTGACAGTAGGTAAAATGTGTGGTTTTTTGCTTGTATATCCCAGGCAGAATAGGAGGAATTTCACTGATCTTTAAAAAACCTACTATATTTAAAGAGAAAAAAGCATGTATTTAATGTATTTTTAAATGTAAAAAATTAATGTATCACATTGAGTTAGGTCCGTAAATTAAGACTGCTGACTTAGAAATGGTTAAGCTATTAAAGAATAATACATTTTATTTAACTTCTTGATTTCCATATCTTCAGAGCACAATTTTTTGTATTGAGTAGTGATGGTCAGGAAAGATTTTTTTTCTTTTGAAGATGTTTTTCTAAGATGAGCTATTGATTTAAAGAATCTAAATGTGTGAGACTTACCGTTAAACTACAAGGCTGAGCAACAATTATATTAAAACATTGTTTTGACTATGACCAAAAGTAGTTTCTTCAATCAGCTCTGTGAGTCTCACAAAGAAGCTTTACAGAAAGAATATATAAGATGTAAATAATAGTGTGAAATTTGTTGTTGGCTTATAGTCTTCATAGAAAGCACAACAAAATGTAGGCATCTAAATGCTTCAAAGCTAAAAAAGGGTTTACATGACGTAGCTGTATGTGCTTTCAAATGCATGCATTTTGAAGATCTTGGTATGTTTTAGCTGAGATCCATTAAGTGTATCAAATTGAAGACAAACTTTATGTAAGAAATAGTATGATGAAATTCCACAACAATCTTCAAATTATTGTGTGAATGTGACAGAAGCTCTACTGCTTTCAGTCTTAGAAACCTAACGCTAAAATAAACTTTGGAGATAAATGTCTTTCTTTCTTTCCATGATATTCTAAAGAATAATTTTATTGTACTAGATTTCTGATTTAGGCACTTTAGAAGTGCTCCTGAGTAATATATTCAAGGTTTTCCTCTGCAATGCAAAGATGGAAATTTACTTTAAATAATACAACCTGATTTTTAATGTAATTTTTAATTTTTTTCTTCATGTAGGATGAGACTTCAAGCAAGGTAACAAACATTATCAAAGCAAACCTTATTGAATGTTATGCTAGTCCTTTGAAGTGTCAAATTTCACTCAATGTCTTTTTTTAGCATTTGGAAGCAGTTTTTGTAGCCTGTGTTGGTCTCATCACATGGCATGCAATTCTATGGTTAGAGTAACTAAAGCTTCAGTTAGCAAAGCAAATATACTGAAACCCTGTCATCCAACAAATATCAACCATTTTCTCAATGTACAACTCTAGAGAAGCCTCCATTTTTAACTAATTACCATGCCATCATAAAAAAATCATGGTGCAATTCACATCTGCCGTATTCTTAATCTCACCTCTATCTTGCTTTACAGGCACTTTAACATTTAGGCAATTATACATGTAACAGAAAGTCAGTGGTCAAAACACTATTCGCTTAAATAAAGAGTTGATATTAACCTAAGTTCCTCTCAGTGACTTCACCTTTGCTCTGATCAGTTCTGCTCCTTGCTACACTTCAGTCCTCAGGTGAATCACCTTTTCTGGACCAGGTCACCTCTACCATATTCAGTGGTCTTGGAGGTGTCTCCAGCTGTCCGTGCTCTTCCATTCTTATACCTGCAGTGACTGTAATCTCTGAAATGGTCTTTCAGGTGACCTGCCTGGCTGCTAGAAATAAAACACATTCCAAAAATATATAAAGTTTAGAGGAATCTAGAGCAGAGGTCCCTAAACAGTGCATAGAATTCAGTGATAGCCATAAATATCCAGCTACCTGTTACAAAGGATGAATGTAGCTCAAGAGCACACTGGGACCAAACAGCTTTTTAAGTGGATGTGTTAGGATTTGCCAGGGATTCTCAGGGCATTTGAATACACCATCCGCATGAGAACAGCAGGTCTCTCTAAGCAGTGCTGTCACTCAGTTGACCCGCATTGCTAAGCTAGCATCAAACAGGAGAAAGTGATATCAGTGAAACCTGCACAGATATTCTAAGCAGACCATTTGAAATCATTCCTTGTAAGGAAAAACAGTGAAATACAGAGGAGTGGTTGCACATTTGATGGTGCACCACTGCAACTCTTTGGAAAGGTAGGCTGGTATAAAATGTTTTTCTCCATATATCCTGCATTGGAGATAAAAGAACAAGCCTGGGAGAAAGCCCTTCTCTTAGCTGCCAATGCACAAAGCTGATGCAAAGGGGTTGTTTGGAGAACATCTTTGCTGCTGCTGTGCAGGTGTTGGCACACATCTAGGCTTGCTGGCTTCTTCTGTTGGTATCCTTGAAGCTGAACATTTTGGGCTTGTTGCTGACTTCCTCAGCACTGTTCAACCTGGAGGAGAGGCAAGCTGTAGTATAAACCATACATGCCTTGCTTTGCTTGGACGCAATTGCAAATGGATGTAATAAATAAGAGGTCTGCTATCTACAGAAAATTATGAGAATCTGTTAAAAAAATTGTAGGGTTCTGTTTTTCAAAGAAAAATCCAAGTGATGAAAGAGAAATATTACAGATTAAAAAATGGATATATAATGAAATAATAATTACTAATGTAACTTTATAAGTTTAGTATGAAATCATTTCAAATACCATTATCCTGTCTGAAAGACCCACTGCTGTCTATGGTTTAAATACTCATATTTAGTTTTCTTACATGACTTTTGCTTAATTATCTTCATTACTGTAAGCATTTACATGATAACAGGATCTTTGCTTTTAAGAGTTCATCAGCTCCTGCCACTTAGTTCCCACTTGAAGACATAATCTTCTGTTTATAATTTCATAATTGTTTGCAGTAGAAGTGATTAAAATCTCACAAACATAACATTATTTTGACTTCAGGCAGGGAACAAGCAGCAGATGAACTCTTAAGGAACAAAGATTATGTTTTCATGTAAATAGCCCAACTAGCACAAAGTAAGGGAAAGAAATGAGCAAATGGAACACATCTAAAACAATGTTTTTCACTGTTTTCTTTTAGCCAACAATAGCTCTTTGAAACACGTACATTTCAGAACTTCCCATCTTCCAGTAGAATACTTACCTCATCTCTTAAATTTTCCTGTTTTCCACTTTAGGTTTCTAAACACAGGCAAAATATTAATTGATGCATTAATTAGGCACAATAAACTCTCCTAAGCATTAATTGACACAAAGGTCAGAACTTTTCCAGACAAGCAAGCATTTTAATTTCACCCTTGCAGAAACACAAATCAGTGCAATGTCAGCATCAAGTGCATGTGGGTATTCTTACAGGAGGTGCTTAGAGTTAGGAGCGTTAGGAGTTTGTGCTGCTTGTCTTTGCTCCTGTGTGGTCTGTAGAGCAGGCTGTTGGGTCCCATATAGCTGTCTGCACAGATTCTTATTTCTGGCTCCAGCCATTCACTGGTGTTTTACCATAAGCATTCTGTTGGGACAGAGTCATGTTTCACACTACGTGGACAGGCAATATTTGGGAATTCAGCACACCTAGGGTCTATCAGATGGGTGAGGCAACAAAGTCAGGGTGACTTTTTCCTAAGCACACCCCCTCTTCAGGTACTATACAGCAGTGGGGAGGACTAATGTAATTTCATGTGCTCTTTATGTTGCTGAATACCAAGAAAATTAGTACCCCTCTTTCACAAATCCCAAAGAAACTTGTAATCCAATGATAAATTATCTCTCAAAAATAGAAAGTACAAAGGTATGAGCCACTCCTTAATGCATGTGATAATTCTTTAAACTCACTATAGGATGTACTCATTCAGCCATTTTGTTATTCAAATAGAAATATGGAAAATATTGAAAAACAATGAGGCATTTTGGTTTTGCTCCTCAGTCATAGTTGTTTTGCTACGTGTAGTAGTTCCATAAGAAGAAAAGGACTGTGACAGAGTTCCCTGTGAAACATACAATCTTCATCTTGTATTTGAACAATGCAGCATGTTTTTTTCCTGAAGAAAACTCCAAAGGTAGACCCTGAGTGCTAAGTAAGTAATGGAAATTTTTAGTTATTATTTTGCCTCTTCATTTGAAGGTTGAGAGAGGGGTTCAGTAGTCACTCACAGGCAGCATATCTGAAGGGCTATCTCAAGGTACCAAAGGTATCTTAAAATGCAAATAATTTTAAGTGAATGCTTAAGGGAATAGATTTAAGGCAAAATGAAAAAAAGAAGTGAGGGGTCTTAAGCCTAAATATTGTCTAGGTTGGTTTTGCTTGATTTTAGCTGGCTTTATTTTTCCTCTGAAGAATCATATACCCACCGTACAGCTTTAGCAGAAAACAACTAGAACCTGCCAAGTTTTTTACAGTTAGTTTTTCCTGGTAGGACCTACTGTTAAGCTTGGAAATGGGCCCCCAATTTGGTCAGAATACTTTTCTTTTCTTTTTGGTTTTTTTTTTTTTTTTTGTCCTCTGGGGCAGTGCTCGAAAAGGTATGGGTATGTAGAGAGGAAGAAGAGGCTGACGGGCCTATATTTCATCATTAAATAGCTTATAAATCTAAGGGGTAGAATATATTGTCTGGAAATTTATATGTCAGAAATGCAAAAATGTGCAGCTGTTTTAGTTTTGTAACTTTTTTAATATGTTGCAAAATTTCTGTTGGGACATATAGATATATGCATGCATTGATTAAATATATGTACAGTTTTAAAAGGAAGGGCATGTAAGCCTTTCTTAATATTAATGCATGAACTTGTTTAAAAAGTAGCAGCTTATAAAGGGAAAAAAGTGCTCTAGTTTAGTTGGGCAGATTTGCAAAGACCTTTGAAAGTGTGAAAGAAAGGGTAAGAAGGAATCATCTCCTTTACAATCTGTTTATGGCTTTGGGACTGTGCTTTATCTTGACAAATAAGATAAAGATCATTTGACAGCAATCCACTTACTTTTATCTTGCTAGCAACTTAAAAATTGAATTATTCATCCTCAGTGTGAAATTTGGTGTTTTCTATTCTAAATTCAGCTGCATAGTTAGCACCTCGCCTCCACAGAAATATATCCAATGCAATAAACCAAACTTAGTTCAAATTGCCTTTGTAAGACTAGCATTACCAAAAATTATAAGCATTCTATAAATTAAAGAGCTTTCATAAACTAGTAACGTCACATAAATTTAAGAGAGTTATGTCCAACATAAATATTTCTTTGGTTTCTGTCAATATCTTTTGGGTTTGAGGAGGGGTGAGTTAACTTGCTACATCATGCAGGAATTTTCTTCTTCACAAGAAATCTCTGAGTGAACTCACTTAAACCATGTGAACTTGCATATATATGTTAACCTTGACCATATCACACAGATATGTGAACAGCCATGGCTGCAGACTTCCTATCCTAGAACTACAAATCCCATATTACAGATGCAGTTGTATCATTTTTCTAGAAAGGTTTGATGAAGACTAATATAACCTCAGCTGGTGCCAATGTTACATTAATAAAGCAAATATATTATGCAAGTCTTTATTTCTATAAAAATAGACTTTATTTCTGTAATTAAAGTGGTGATTTGCAAATACAAATCTATAATCTGAATGCTGTTTAGAACAAATCCAAAATGTGAAACTAGACAGTTTAAAATTAAGCATAAAAATTGCATGGAAAAGCTAATAAACTTTGCTAAGAAGAAGTCTTTCATGCTTCTTAGTAGTGTTGAACCATACAAGCCTTTTCCTTAAGAATTCATTTTCTTCTGCATACTTTTTCTATTGCTCATTTATATATGTATATAGATTATATATCAGTTAAGCATTAGCATCTCTTGAATTAAAATCAATTGGTTAATACTTGTAAGGTCAAACAAGTCAAGTTAGATCAAATTCTAGTCACCACTATTCAAAACTCATTTCTCTGACGTCTGAATGTCTCCAGCTCTACAATTCTCCCCCAGTTTTTAATTTAATGATATATCTTTGTTAACACATGCTTTCTCAGATCAGTTGCATCTGTGTGCAAGAGTGAAGGTGAGCAGTCTCAATTTACTAGGAATGCGATGTAGAGAGGCACGAGCAGCTGAGGAGGGATTATTGTGGGCATAGTGAACACGAAAGTGGCAGCTATCTTTCCCACTACAATAAAACGAAAACCAATAACAGTGGTGTGCTATAAAAAGCGAAGGAAAATTCTTCTTTGTGGTTACACCTCTCTGGCAGTGCTGCTACTGCAGTACACTGGCTGACATCCACTCTACTTTTGAACTCTGCTGTTACTGGATTTCAATTAAAACTGAAAACTGCACAAAGGTGGCAGGCACAGAGAATTCCAAAAGAAACAAGGTATTAATTTCCTTGATTGTTTTTGTTTTAAGGCTTTTCTTTTTCTAATTTGGAAGCAATCTTGATGGTGAAGGCCCCAGTTTCTGTTGTTTGGGTTAATTTACTTTGTTTAAGAAAACCAAGAGTTATGACAAGTTCTCCCAGAACATCAGAGCTGCCATTCAAAAGTGAAAGTCATACTGGGGTGCAAAACCCTTCCAGTTCCTGCTTCAGTCCGTTAAAAAAAATTATATATTTGAAGCCTGGAGGAAGAGTACAATTTAAGAGAGATTTTTTCCTTATGCAATGAACCCAATAAGGCCTTATGTATGCTGCAGCAAACTGCAGTACCTGCAGGGTGCTCATCTACCATGAGTTTTCTATTATCTCATTCTTTACATGAATGAAATGTGAATATAGTTCCTTCTTTCTCAAAATCCATTACACTGATTGGATTGTGTCTGGAAGCAACAGAATGGGTTTTTCCACACAATTATTTTTAACAGATTGAAAATGTATGGCCTTCCTCGTAGGTGCTGATGGAAGGTACTCTGGAGTTTCAAAGATTGTGCGAAAAACAGTAGCTTCAGTAACCTTTGAAAACGTTCTAAGTGGATAAAAAAAAAAGAAAAGAAAGAAATATTTAAAGTGGTTAAAAATACATATCTTTACTGTGGGTTTTTTTCTGGAATTCAGTTGCCTTTATTGCTCCAAGTTATTGCTATTGATTATAATGCTAACATAAGCTTCATAAACGTTCATGTAAGTAAACAAATACCTTATGATAAAATTAAGAAAATTGTGGAACGATTAATGATAATAAAAGTGAAATCTAACAAGGTGATAGAGTAGTCACACAGGGAATACCAGTTATATTTTCTCAGGACTGCTGGCTTTATTAATATCATATAAAACTGTTCTGAGAAATCTGGGTTCTGCACAAAGGAGTGTATGCAAGGTTTTAGCTAAAAAGTAGCCATTATGTTCTCACAGGAAAAATGCTAGAGAAAACTGTTTCGTATTAGCTGAGGATATATATGTATGCATGTGTCTGTGCATGTATGCATATATGCATAGCTATATGTGTATAAATGTATTCACATATTTACTAAAAACTTTTGAAGTGATGGAAAATTGAAAGGACTGGAGTAAAACCTAGTTTGACTAAAAACCTGGTCATTCCATTTTTCCATCTCCTTATTCATTTATATCCGTATTTTAATCATATCTCTTTCCCTACTTTCTTCTTTGGATTGTCTAAAACCTATTTTCTAATTCAGTCTGGCAGCTCATCTTTTAATATCATTTTAATAGACCTTGTCTTTCTTTCATGGAGCAGTAAAAGCAAAGTTTCATTGTAAAAGAAAATTGCCTCACTTTCACTGGGTTTTCTAATTATTGTGTCTGGTATCACCATTGAAGGTTTGGAGAAGGGGAAACGAAAGGAAATAGAGACTGTTATTAATCAACCCTTAACGGTAATTAAGGTCCTCATCTTCTCATTGTGTTTTTTTCTCTTTTCAGTTTTAGATTTCTTGATGTCAAATAAAGAAAATTACAGTGAAAAAATCTCATTTGCACAGTGTGGTCCATGGGCAGGTCACTTCTTTTAAAAATGTGAACATTTTATGACATTGCATGTGCAGCTGCAGGACTGTGGTCCCTCAAACACACCTGTTTTTTCCAAAGGAGTTTTATAGTAATACAAGGTGGATCAACTCCAGTGACATGTAACTTAATCAAGACCTGCATCAGTGAACTCTTCAGTGAACTTGGATTTGTAGTCCCCTCCAGTGCATTTGCTAAATTCTATATTTACAAGGGTGAGACAAGAACAAGGTCCTTTGGGTTAGGATGAATGAGTAGCTTGCCTACCTCATAAAAAAGTCTGCCACAGAAAGACAGAATCCCTTCTTCCCTACGTATGTAATTTATACATTTGCCCATGGTCACCATGAAAATGACCATTTGGCAAGACTGAAGATTCAAATTTTTGTAATATTTTCTTGTAGAGTCATGAGGTAAGAGGAAGAAGGGGGTAAGAAGTGACCCTGCCTATATGAGGAAATACATTAACACTGAGGGAAGTTTAGATTGGATATGAGGGAGAAATTCTTTACTGTTAAGGGTGGTGAGGCACTGGAATGGGTTGCCCAGGGAAGCTGTGAATGCTCCATTGCTGGCAGTGTTCAAGGCCAGGTTGGACAGAGCCTTGGGTGGCATGGTTTAGAATGAGGTGTCCCTGCCCATGGCAGGGGGGTTGGAACTAGATGATCTTAAGGTCCTTTCCAACCCTAACTATTCTATGATTCTATGATCCAGATGGAGGATGGCAGGTCAACTTGATGACTATTGCTCACAGGACAGCTGCAAGGGCAGGCGAAGTGCTTAATTTCATCACGATTTACTACTTCTGATTTCTTTATTTCAGCATTTAAATTATACAAAAGCCCATCATGTAGTCAGGGCTCTGATGAAAAATTGCACAAAATTTAATATGTTAATAATTATTGAAGAAAAACTTGGGGGCTGATATGAAGAGATGAAAGTTTATTAATGCTGGAGAACTATTGATCACTGCTGTTTAATCCAACACTAAATTTGATCACACTTCTTCGTTTAACTAGGATTACCTGTAGAATGTGAAAGTCTCAGAATATACTGCACATCTTCTTCCCCCCATAAGTGTCGGGGCCTCTATAAGCAGTTCGATTTTTCATCACTTTCTCATGAGATTATGGCACAGTGAAAACAAAGTATGACATGAAAAATAACTTGCCTTTAAAAGGAAAAAAGAAACCAGAAAACATAATCTGAAATCCCACAAAAACATAAATACAATTTATTTTGGTTTTCTTAATCCTTTTAAAATAAAAGAATTAAGCCCAAGAAGTTGTTTAACAGTGTGTAGAGATCATGATGGAATTTATTTTGATTGGGTGACCTCATAAAATTATTCACCACTGCTGCGATTTTTTTGAAGGCAGCTCAATAGAGTTTGACTCCCAGTTCCCATTAGAATTTAATGAGAGCTGGGCCTGTAAGTCCCCCAGATTCCTTTGAAAATAACCAAGTCCATGATAAAATAATACAATTCTGTGCATCCTTAATTTTTGACAGTTTGTTCGTGCCTGGAATATTGATTGAAATGGCTACTGCCAAGAACACGGCTCCCATCACTCTTGCCTACTTTTCCATTATGTCATAAATAGATCGCCCAGCTCAATAGATTATGCAAATAGATGGAGTTGGACTACTTGCATGGGTTTGCCAGAAAAAAAAAGCCTAGTAAAAATGACGCATCTACGTTCCTTGAACAAGTTAGTTGCATGAATTTTAAATGCTTTGAAATAAGTAACTTGCAAAAACGAATAAGAACCAAAGAAGAGCGAGGTCCAACAGTAGTAACTAGGTTCAAGTCAAAAGTGAGCATGATTGGACATTTTTAAAATGTTTGTGCTAAGCAAGAAACCTGGCATGTGTATGGTATCAAAAATGGGAGTTCAATTAAATCTTGGGAAAGGCAAAAAAACATGCAAGCAGAAACACTGAGCATTCTGCTAAGCTGAAAATGCATTCTAACTGAAATGAGAACTGAGGTGACTGAAAAAGCAATAGGATTAAAGGAAGTGAGTTGTCAAAATAATACGCGTTTGGGAATGGCGTGAGTGAAATTTTAATCCTTGATTTTATTTGCTTGCATGTCTGTACATTTGTTCCCAGTATCGAACACATTATGACGTTTGACAAAAAGGTAAGGCAAAGAAAAGAAAAAGTGCTGATTATTCAGCCCCCAGGCTTTCCACAAAGTTTACTGGAAATCAGGATACAAAGCTGTGTTTGCATGTCCTAGTGAGGTTTACGTTGCTATTGAAGTAATTTATTTCCCAACTCTGCCGAGGAAGGCATGGGACAACTCAGGATAATAATTAAACACTTCTGGGCATCATTAGTCCATGGAAAGAGAAAAAAACCCTGCAGTGAGTTACAACATTGCACGGAGGCTAGATTACGTACTCATTTTGCTAGAAGGCCATTATATTTGCAGGGCTTTTTGCTGGAGTTAAGGTAGTGGACTAGCCTGGGAGGTCGTGTTTGTATGCAATAACTCATCAGCCTCAATAGGCTGGATTGATCAGGATTTCTGACATCTCAGGGAAAATTTCAGAATCAATTTATTAATTTGGCTTTGTGCGGTTGGTGTCTTTTTTTGTTTTCTTTCTTTTTCTTTCTTTCATTTTTTCTTTTTTCTTTTTTCTTTCTTTCTTTCTTTCTTTCTTTCTTTCTTTCTTTCTTTCTTTCTTTCTTTCTTTCTCTCTTTCTTTCTTTCTCTCTTTCTCTCTTTCTCTTCTTTCTTTCTTTCTTTGTCTTTCTCTCTTTCTCTCTTTCTCTTCTTTCTTTCTTTCTTCTTTCTTTCTCTTTCTTTTTTCTTTCCTTCTTTCTCTCTTTCTTTCTTTCTCTCTTTCTTCTCTCTCTTTCTTTCTTTCTTTCTTTCTTTCTTTCTTTCTTTCTTTCTTTCTTTCTTTCTCTCTCTCTTTCTCTCTCTCTTTCTCTCTTTCTCTCTTTTTCTTTCTATGATAACACTACCCAGAAACCTGTCAGGAACAAGGACCCCATCACGTCCAAAGTACATAGGACCTGCAACTTCAAAACCAGAAATGCAGTTTGTGTCTTCACACACTTCTAATAATGACGAGAAAGGATAAAACTGAGATGAAGCAGGAATGGGTGTCTAAGAAGTCAATGTTATGTCTAAAAGCAGTTTAAAGCAAACCTAAATACATTTACAAGCACAAATCACCCTTCTGGACATACCTGGCTGGACAAAATTGGTCACATTGGCAGTCCAGAAGTACAACCCCTGTCTATCTGCTGCCAAAGGGTTGGTTGGTTGGTTTGTTTTAAAGCCATTATGGCAGAAGAGTGTTAAACAGCACTTAAAGACTGATGGGATGGTTCATGGATGATGATGATGAAGTTCTCTCCAAAACAGCTTGGCTAACACCAACAAAATGCAAATATACTTGCTGGAAAATATAATGATTATATAATATCATAGGGTGGACAGATGTTAAATTGATCTTCTGAGACCAAATAAGAAATGAAAGACAGATGGAGGCTCATGATGAATGTGCTTGACTGTGAAGTCAGGAACCTTTTATCTGACAGATAACTTTGCATGCATACAGATATAAGGGTGACAAGAATGAAACTATGGAACCTTGAAATAATGCCTTCCTGTACATTTGTATTTAAAGTCTATTGACTCGAATAGAGATAGTGGCTGCAAAGTGGAAGATTAGTTTCTACTTGTGATTTAACTGTAATCATTCATAATATTGTGTTGGACGAAAGGTAACAGTTCAGGGACAGGCTCGGGAAGAATATCATACCATGGAATGTGTGAAACAAAGTATGGAAAGTTCTGCACCATTTTGAACATATTCAGAAATGCTTCCAGAATTTTTTCTTTTTTTTTTTTTTTGAGGCAAGTTCATTTCTTCTCTTGCAGAAAACAAAATCCTGTGACCATTTATCACTGCCAAATTACAAGTCTGAAACCTCAGTTGGAGTTATAGGAAAGTGCGTACCAGAGCAGACAGTGCCTTGGTTTCTGAGAATCCATCTAACCAGTGGTGATTTTACACCTGTGGGTTTCTTGTGCTTTTTATGTACTTTTGGAACCCCTGCATGACAATGGTTCCGATCTCGCAAGCTGCTGCGTGTAGGCAGCCTCTGACATCAGAGGTGGTTGCTGCTGGAGTCAGAAGGGCTGTGTACAGATGGAAAGGTCAAGTTTCACAAAATAGCTTGCAGGTTCAGAGGCCTGGCTGCAAACATTCTTACCTTAGAACAAATCCAAATTGTCTTGTAAGTGCAAAAGCCATTTAAAATGAAATCCAGCAAAAACTGCTAAAGGTTCTGCATGGGCAGCTCAATATCAGCTAGCTTGAGGCTTGATCAGTGATTAGTCAGGGTAGCTCTAACTTCTTAAAATTCTGGCCTATGACATTAGAAAGAGCAGCTTTAAAGTTGAAAGGATCACACTGTGTTTATCACTAAACACTGCCCCATCTCTCTGAGAAGACAATTCTGAACTAGCAACATGAATCTAACAACCAAAAACACCGCTTTGTTTTCTCAATAGAAACATTTATTTGTGTTTGAATCCTGGAAAGTTTGTAGCTCTCTTTTAACTCTTTTAAGAAATAATATTTCTCTTTCTCCAATTATTTACTTACCAAAACTCCAGAGCATGTTTATGTGCTGTGTAATTCAAACAATGGCTAATGCTGCACTGTTCACTTTCCTACAAAAACTTTACCTCAGAATTTGTTATGAGACTACATTTAAAGAATTAAAATAAATCAGAATTTGAAAGCTCAGCCTCAGGATAAAGCAGACTTTCAGAAGTCTTACCTGCCCACATTTAAACAGTTCCAACTGAAACATGATCTCTTTGGCTTGCAGTTATCTGATACTAAGAAAAAAAGAAAGGTAGATTGTCATGGAAGTATTATAAAGTGACCATTTCTAATAATAATAATAATCCTAGTACTGTGTAAAGTAGGGATGAAAGGAAGCTCTTTTTGCCTAGCTTCAAATTCATCTCAGCTTTCTCAAGTTTGCACATTTATCACAGACACCTACAGAATTGAGTCTGTGTTTGAAAAGAAAAAATATAGCAGAGGGGAAATATTTAATGTAGGGAACAGCCTGCAAAATATGGACAACATATCCTCAGAGAGCAAAATAAATAAAGGCATATTGTGAATAAAAAGAACAGAGATGGTACAAGAGATATAGAAGAAAATAAATATTACAAGGGCAAAAAAGCAGTGTCAGTTTCTCTATCTAATAATTTGTTGTTGAAAATATATTTAGTCACAAATTATGTTCTAATAGTTAAATAACTATCTACTTCTAGATCCTCATGTTATTATTAATCTTAAAAGTATCTGATATGATGGTCATTAATGCGTTGCATATTTTTTTAATTGCTTTGCCAAATCTGTATTACGACTGCTCATTTATTGACCTTCTTTTTGCTATGTAGTTTGATCAACTTTGAACTATTAATATTTAAATATTCCAACAGAATATTGAAGTCTCATAATACAGTGTTGTTTGTAACAAAATCGTTAATATGATAAGATGCAGATCAAAAGGAGTGTTCACCAAAGTGAATACAAATGATACAATACAGAATTTATATGAAAAGATGAAGCACACTGAACAATAGACTTTCATTAATGTATTAGTGAGCATATTAATGAAAAAACTGCCGAAAGACATGATGGAAAGTCTCTCTAAAGAAAAATAAGGAGCATTTACAGAATATAAATATTTTCCTAAATGCAAAAATTTAAAGGTTGATTTGGTTTTTTTTCCTGCAAGAGTATGTAAAATTTACTGATTCGTCAAAAGCACAAGTTTGCATAAATAATTAAAAAAGTAAATGCTTCTGATAATAAACAGTGTTCCAAATACTACTTTAAAGTGATCATGCAGACTGCTTGCCTCTGGGCTGATGAGTCATTCAGGGAGTAATATAAACTTATTCGCATAGTTTGAAATCTAAACCAGAGATTCATAGTTTGGGAAATGCTAGGTCACATGTGCTCTTTCAAAGAGAGCTTATTAGTATTCTCTTGAGGCACTGTCATTGGTCAGGGTAATCCTGATGTAGGTGATATAGAAACACTTGTGGACATGAAGAACAAAATCTTTTCAGTGCCAGCTTGATTTCCAAACTAGTGGGTTATTAGCTGTTCTTTAATGAATGGGCAGGACTTCCATCAGTGTTTTATTAAAAAGTTCAAAGAGTCTCAGAAAAGGCAATGCCCACCTGCCCACCTGATGTCGTACTATCAGGAATATCATGATATTAATGTCAGCTTCCTGATATTTTTCCCAAAAGAAAACTGGAAAAACAGAGAGCATGCTAATCTTTATAATTAATGTTGTATTTCTTCACATTCTCTCTCTCTAGCTATCATCAAAATCTGTTTGGGTCTGGATCCTTATAGTCTTTAGAGACTTTGTAGCAACATTGTCAATATGACAGATGTTCGTCTGTGTAGTTGTAACTCAAAACAAAAACACTATATTGCTGATAAGATATATATAGATACAGATAGATATAACAGAAAAATCGCATATGGTCAGCCATAAGGATAATACTAATTCCTACATCATCTATATTCGGAAATGAAAAGTTCCAGGCCTAAATAGCTGACAAAATTCTCATGTTTCTGCACAAGAAAATTAATACTGCTCCTTATAAACCCATGTTTGGATTTTAAGTCATATAGGCTGCTGGACCAAATAACTAAATTGAGCCATAAAAATTGTTTTGCTTGTGTATGCCATATCGGAGATAAGGATGGGGAAAATGGATCTATTCTGATAATGTGAGGCCAAGTCAGGTATCAGAAATTGCATATTTGACAACCATACTTCAGTTACGGTAAAGATTTTCAGCATTGTCAAATGGCACAGAGTCGTGGTTTAAGCCCAGTTGGCAAATCAGCCACGCTGTCGCTCTCTCACTCTCCCCCCTTCTTCCCCTCCGCTCCCAGAGGGATGGGGAAGAGAATCGAAAGAATATAACTCCCATGGGTTGAGATAAGGACAGTCCAGTAGGCAAGGTATAACACAAACCACTACTGCTACCACCAATAATAATAATGATAAGGGAAATAACAAGGGAAGAGAATACAACTCCTCACCACCCACCGACTGATACCCAGCATGACCAAGCAGTGATCTAGCCCTTTCGGGTAACTGCCCCCAGTTTATATAGTGGACATGACATGCTGTGGTATGAAGTACCTCTTTGGTCAGTTTGGGTCAGGTGTCCTGTCTCTGCTTCCTCCCAGCTTCCCCTCCTCACTGGCAGAACATGAGACTTAGAAAGTCCTTGGTCAGAGTAAACGATACTGGGTGGCAACTGAAAACATCAGTGTTATCAGTGTTGTTCCCAGACTGAAAGTCAAAAACACAGCACTGCAGCAGCTACTAAGAAGGAGAAAAATGACTGCTGCTGTACCCAGGACACACATCATGTAATTCCTGATTTCATTTAATAAAATTGAAATGTTTGGCAACAATTTAATTTATATTTTATATTTGCATTAACTTATAGTGGTTGAGGTATATGTGAATTTTAATTTTTTGTCTAGACAGTTATATACGCAAAATATAATAATATTCACATGGCTAAGGTTAACAATAAGAGAAGGAAAAGTTTTTTATGGGACTGTTTAACCACAAATCAATAGGTTCACCCAAGATAATCAATTGCTATCCTGGGGTTATTCTAGTTTCCGGACTAAGAAGGAGTGGAAAATTGCTTGAAAAATTTTAAAACAAAAACAAGAACTTCAAGAGAAGGTGAAGAGGCTCATACCTGGAGCTGTGACATAAAACCAGTGCTGTGTCTTACTGTGTATCACCAGATACTTAAAGGTGCAAAAATGAACTCTAGAGATGTCTCAATAAAAAAGAATGCTTGATAGCTTTCTCTTTGTAATACAAATACTCAACTTCACTCAGATCTTTAGAGAGAGGGACTCAAATACAGCCTGGAATGTTTGAGAATATGCGAACTTCTCTTTTGAAAAATAATGCTCTCGGAAATCACTGTTTATGTGGAAACTGAAAACTGGGATTACTAGAGCTATGTTTGCAAAATAGGCCAACAGCATGAACAAGAGCAACCTGAAATACTCACTTTTTAATGAATAAAAGTTCTTTTATAATTAGGTTATTTACAGAAATTGTACAGGATTGGAGTTGGAGTGCTTGTGCTTTAAAGAGGAGATTGCTCATAAAAGCATGGAGAACAGGGTTTTGATTTCTCAAGCGGGACAGAATATTATGTTTCTGGGCAACACATGTTCATCAAGATTTAAAACTGTAAAATGTGCAGTTCCTGAAGAGAAAAACTAATGAAACCTGTTTTCCTATGGATTTCTGCCCTAATTCTTTATGATGCACACTGCCTAGCTCACAATTGCTCTTCTTCCTCATGGTACCCTTCCCTGAGCAAGTAACAGTATTTCTGGTGGGTAACCTAGTGCTGCAGGTGTGCCCTGTGCCAGCTTGTTCCCTGCTGTTTTGTGGGCCTGGCTGTCCTTTGGAGGGGCCAATAATTCTAGACTTCCCTCTGGCTGATTTCTTACTTTTCCTCACAATACTCATAATAAGTTATCCTTCAGATTCCAACCTCTTTTTTCAGAGCCAATAGATTAAAATGTTTTTAGAAGGGGGCTCTAACAGATGGACAAACATAATAAGCAAGCCTTATTTCCTTAGAAAACCAGGTTAAAAAGTAAAAATGCAGCTAGTGATAAGTAAAGCAGAGAATGATCGATTTCTATATAAACTACTGAGCAAAAAATTATTGCTACATATCATTACCTAGGACTATAGTATTAATCATGTACAAACGATCCAGAGAATGAATGTCAAATAATTGAATATGGAAAAATAAGTAGGGTAAATCAGGCCAAGGTAAACCAACATTGACTAACCTTTGTGAGTGAAACTAATATGAGAAAGATATGACCAGATGCAAAGCAGGTATGTATAAAAACATTCAATAAAGCCACTGATCTGAAGGAATTGTTCTGAGCTCTTCACTCTTGATGAAGCAATAGTGTTTTCTAAATCCCGTGTATTTGGGTTAGCCTCTTAACTGTAACAAATAAAATTGTTGGCCTAATTCTGATCATTTTTACACTACTGTCATGGATAAGTAAGTTCCCTGAAGTCATGGAGTTATTTGGATTTGAAGCTGAAACAAGAATCCAGTCCAGGGACCTCTTACACTAATCTCTGCTTGATCCTTGCTGTAAAGTTATTGGCTGGCATTTCACTGTGCTTTCTTAAACCAGAAAGATGACAGAAATCAGGTAAATACAAAACATTAGAAGTTTGTCAACAATGTAACTGATTAAACAGTGCAGAAATAGTATGAAATCAGAGCCTTTGCTTTTCTTCTGAATCTCTTAGGCAACTTGAATTAGTTTTCTGTTGTCACATGTTTTAAAAAGAAGTAATCTTGAGCCAATGCATAACACCTGTAAGTCAGAACTATTGACAATCTTTTGTAGGATTGATTATTTCTACAGTATAGCTTTTGCACTTTCTTGAAGTGTAACTGTATACAAGCATGTAAACACCCATGCAGATTGCAAGAAAATATCCTTTTTAACTCCATTTCAGTAATGGTAATTCTATGCATGGTAGATAGTCTTAGTATATAAATATATCTATATATGTTATTTTAATGAAAATATAACATCCAAAACAGTGTCCAGTTGAACAGTTCTTGTTATTTTAGGGGAGGAAGGTAGGTAGCCTTTCCAGTTTTCAAGCCTCTGTTTTCTATATTTTAGAATAAATTCTGAAGACAGATCTGTTCATTCAGTATATTTTCCAACGTCTTGAGTTTGTTCATGGCCTCTAGTTGCTACTAAGCTCCTTCAAAGAAACATTTTGCTGGAAGTGCAGAGTCTGGGGATTTTCTTAGCTCAAATGAACATCAACTGTGCTCTGATCATGTGCATAGCTGAAACTAGAATGATGAATCTGAAATATACTCCAGTTGTAAGACAAGCACTCAAATTTCAGTGAGTTGTTTGCCATGTTGTTACTAATCCAGGGCTGCCTGTTACAGTGCAGCAACTAAGTGGTATTTCTAGACTGCTCATTGTGTCTTGTTCTTTGTTGATTTTTCTCATTCTGTGTATTTGAACTACTTTAGCTGGAAGTCCTTAGCTGAGATATTTCAGAAAGAACACATAGTATGGGGTGGGTGACCTATGAAGTCAGACATGAAAGATTCCTGTTTGGCTACTTTTTCAATGTTGTTTCAGTTGAATCTGCAGCATTACTGCCTGTGACATTGCAAAGCAGTCGTTCTGTTTCTTTATAGTAGCTAGACAGATTTATCAATTTCTTTTCCTTTGTTCTTGATGATTTTTTTTCCTGTTGTTGTTCTAAAAGGGAAGAAAGAAAATACAATATTGGAATCTGGAAGACAAATTCATTATCAAATTCCTTTTACAATTGATGCTCTGAGAGGAGGGTCACGGTACAGAAATATTTGAGGTTGTGGTAGAATATCTATTTAATGAGTTCTTTGGCAAGTGAAAAGCATTTGTTGCTAAACCTTTTTTTTTTTTTTTTTATTCGTTTGTTCTTTTTCTAAGTAAAAGCTGTGCAACAGAGTGGAACTGAGGGTCAAAGTTTAAATACAGTTTGCTGTGCCACCTGGTTTTGATCTAGAGCTCAAGCGTGTGACTGGCAACACTCACTGTCACAGCAGGGAGACCTGGTAAGGGGGGACAGAGCAACATTTCTCTCTTTATTTCTCAAATTGTGAAAGGTGTAAGATTGACAGCCTTGGAAAAACAAGTCCCCTGTTTTATTCACAGAGAAAAAGGATGGCAGGACAATCATAATACAATCTTCTCCCACAGTGCTTTGCCCATTTGTTTCAGGCTTGCTTTAGCTGAACTGTCTGGAGGGGGTGAGGAGATCACTTTTTCTTTCAACCGAATCAGTCTTTGTCCCACTGCTATGACTCCCCAGCAGGGTGCCAATTGTGGTTGTTTATTCTTGGGTAGTTGCCACCTGTCCATTAGAAACTGGCCAGGGACCAGGAATTCACTTCACATTGACCACAGAATAGAAGTCATAGGCTCAAATTAACATTTTAGAAACCAGGTTCAGATTTGAAACAGCATTTTAGAGATGAAAGGCGATGTAACTCTTCCTCCCTGATTACTTATTTATGGACTTACTGTGTATTTGAGCTGCATGCACATCCACTTGACTAGTCTTTGTCTATTGTACATTTTCTATACTCAATTATTATTTTTCTTTTTAAGGAATCACTGAATGTCTGAGGCAGATTAGGACCCCTTTTGCTAAAAGCTGTACAAACTTTGATTTGTCTTCCTCAGCTGATGGAAGAGATTTGACTCTGAGTCCTATGACTGGCTTAAAGGTCTGTTGCATCATACGAGTCTCAAAGCACAGCCTGACCCAAAGAATTAAAAATCCCTGAAAACCCATCCTTAGTAATCAATGAGAAAACGAGCCAGCAGTGTGTGCTTGCAGCCCAGAAAGCCAACCATATCCTGGGCTGCATCAAAAGGAGCGTGACCAGCAGGTCAACGGAGGTGATCCTGCCCCTCTACTCTGCTCTTGGGAGACCTCACTTGGAATATTGTGGGCAGTTCTGGTGTCCTCAACATAAAAAGGACATGGAACTGTTGGAGCAAGTCCAGAGGAAGGCCACAAGGATGATCAGGGGACTGGAGCACCTCCCATGTGAAGATAGGATGAGAAAGTTGGGACTATTCAGCCTGGAGAAGAGAAGGCTTGCTGGAGACCTCATAGCAGCCTTCTAGTATCTGAAGGGGGCCTCTAGGGATGCTGGGGAGGGACTCTTCATGAGGGACTGTAGTGATAGGACAAGGGGTAATGGGTTCAAACTTAAAAAGGGGAAGTTTAGATTGGATATAAGGAGGAAGTTCTTTACTGTAAGGATGGTGAAGCACTGGAATGGGTTGCCCAGGGAAGTTGTGAATGTTCCATCTGTGGTGGTGTTCAAGGCTGGGTTGGACAGAGCCTTGGGTGACATGTTTTAGTGGGAAGTGTCCCTGCTCATGGCAGGGGATTGGAACTAGATGATCTTAAGGTCCTTTTCAACCTTAACTGTTCTGTGATTCTATGATTCTGTGATTATTTTACTGAAGTGTGATGACTGTGGGAGAAAGTTCGCATGAAAAGCCAAAGAGATCAGTATTAGAGATACAAAAAATGTAAAGATGGGCCAGAACATGAAAGCAAAATTTATAGATAGCTGACCAGTAAATATGGAGTCTGGGTATCTCTTTTTTCACAAGTTGTCCAATTGACTATAAAGGAACTTTTTAGGGGATGAAATATTTGTCACTCTGTATCAGAATCTAGTTGGTGATTTAAGGACTTGTCAAAATTGCACAGCTGTATCTATAAGGTCTATGGTCATTGTGGTGATTTGTCTGTAAGACTGTGGCACTAAAGGAGGTATGATATATAGGGGTGTTGGTAATGTACTGTGCTCTAGACATCTAGAACTAGATATAGACGTACTAAATCTACCACTGTCCCTTCACTGGGAATTGCTGTCATAATAATATACAAAGCCATAAGCAAGGAGAGAAAATTAAGAAACTACCAAAATGAGCATTCCTGCCATATTTGCACAAAACCAGCACACTCATTTCAGTTTTAGTCAGTAAGGGGATATAAATATGAACTGGAAAAAAAATAGCAGTGTTGGCAAAAATGTATTTTCTCGTCATGGAAGACAGAGATGAGGACACTTTTATTTTCTTAACCTTTTTTAAAAAACAGGAATTTACAATGATTTACACTTATGGAACTAAATCTGCAGAAGGTCATGGCTGTTTGTTTGAAATAGTTTGTTTTGAGAAACTTTGCTGACCAGTGCAATTCTTAGGTGCTGTTTCCTGCAGTGAGTGTCTGAAATGTTATACTGCCAATAGCATATTCTTTGGTTTGGATAAATTCTGCAAAGTGATGTGCATCTCTGCATTACTTACTGCAGAAATTATAAGAAATTTTTATTGTGTATTTAAATACCTGTATTATAATGACATTCTTGAGCTCTGTGTAATGGATGGTTTTAGTCCACTGGAAGGGTAAGGAGGAGCCTGTTGATTTTTCTTGTCTAAAAAATAAATGCCCAAAGCCTGGCACTACAGTTGTTATTTTAACGTTATACAGCAGCAGTCAAGTTTTCAGTTACAGTTTGACCTTTCCAGGTTATTTTTTGTTTTATTTTGTCACAAGCTTAACTAAATCAAAGCAGCTCCAATCAAGAAAGAACATCTTGTTTTCTTACTCTAGAAGTGCCTACCCAGTCTTTTCACCAGTCAAAGTCTCAGCACTGATATTAATTCCGTGTTTGACATCCCTAATGGAATAAAGGACCCCATTGAATTCTTCCCAAGGAAAAGAGGTACCCACAGTAACAACTTTTTAACTTATAACTGAAGAAACATTTTTCATTTTTCTTTCATTCAGACTATGCATTACTCATGCTTCTTTTTTTTTTTTTTCCTTTTTTTTTTTTTTTTCTGGAAATCTGTTCCCTGTTCTTTAAAAAAGAGAATTCTCACTGCAGTGATAGCAACTGGTTAGTTCAGGAAGAAGGAATGTTTAAGACACAGTCATTTCAATGAGATGCTGTATCAGCTTTCCAAACTATATACTTCCTTAGTGCACTCATCACACATGATCAAATGTAATGTTTTGTCAGTTTTTAGACACTTTGCTATTAGAGTTACATCTTTTACTTTATCAAACTAAGACTCTGCTGAAGGACAGATTGTACAAATAAACATCAGTTGGAATGTTTTAAAGAGCAATTGTTTACTGATTGAAATACAAAAACTGTTGCTCATGCTTGGAGATCAAATTACATGCTCAAGAGAAAGCAAGCTACATAATTCGTTGACTCATGACTCATAAGAAACATCAGGCTGTATCTTTTGATGTGGAGAGCTGCAGAATCTCTTGTCTTTATTACATGGAGCAGTAGATGACAGGTTTTTCTTAAGAACAGTGCCACTATATATATATCAATCTCAAAGCCATTAAACTGTAATATCTCTGTGAAGCGGAGCAGTGAAGACGATGATCTGTCACATTCAGGTTAAAGAGTCTTTAGTTCTAAGATGAATTATTATATTGACATTAAACTCCACCGGAATTCTTGGGGAGAATTTTTTAGCACACATTGTCTCCCATTTTGAGTCACTGGGAACTGGACATAAAGCAGCCGTGCAATGGTGAGAGAAGAATTTTGTAGATCTCTTTTCTTATGCAGTGTGAAGCCAAGCTTCCAAAAACAGTGCAGAAGGAAGGATGTTAAGATGTATCCAAAGGATATGCAAGGAGTGAGAGGCAGAAAAGTGATATCAACTCAGATCAAAGGTCAGCTGGGCTCAGGCTCCCATCTCTTGGCAGCTAATAGGGGAAAAATTCAGCAAGGGTAAGCACACAGTGACATTTGCTCCCAGATTGCCTCTGCCATACCATTGCTTGTAACTCAGGAAGTTGAAGTCAGGTATGGTGTCTTTGTCCCTTATAGCCTTTAGTGACCCATACCACAGCACTGTCTAATTGCCAGCAGCACTTGGGATCAATCAAGCCCTGAAGAGATCATATGGGGTCCTCCCACAGGGGTGTATACATATCAGTGTTGGCTCCTGTTTATTCCTTTCAGAGAGGCCCAAAGTGTGGGCACAGAGGGAGTAGTGGAGTTTTAGCCGAGACTGTTAACGGAAATGCATCGAGAATTTGCTCAGAGTATTTTTCCTATCTATACCAGTGGATAAATTACTTTGTATTTTTCCATTATAGTTTTATATGTCTGGTTAATAATGTTTGCTGTAAATATAACTGAGTGTGAAGCATATATAAGATACATAAAAATGCCTAAGGAAAACCTTGACCAATTAGAAATAGTTTTCTTGAAATGCATCTACCTGTTCAGACGGAACTGTAGTGTTATACTTAATGAATTAGTGTTTCCAGTGTTGTTACCTCAGTCTTTATTGCACTGCAAGTGGATTCTCTGAAAATTTCAGGTATTGGAATCCTATGACTGCAAGAAGATCTGAAATGAAAAAAAAAAAAAAATTAAATCTTTTCTTGAATACTGTAGAAGAAAAACTTGATCTCACATTTTTCAAGATTCATAAAATGAAGGCAGTGAACTCCAGACATGTAAGTCTGTTTTTAAGGTAATAGACTATTTTCTATTAAGAAGGAAGAAAGATGTGGAATTCAATTAAATGATCTTGGTCTTTGTGATTCACGATTCAGCAGCATGGTCTGACCTCATAGTTGAACTTGTTTTGAGCAGGAGGTTTGACTAGAGACCGGAATTGTGCTGTGATCCTGTGATTCTGCATTTCTATAGAAGCAGAAGAGTGTGTAGACCTCTTGGGAGATACTACTGTCTGAACAAAAGCCCAGCTTCATACAATTATGTTCTTATGAAGCATAGGAGATGTAGTCAGACGTTTGAAATGCTCAGGAGAGACTGTTTACTCCTGTTTCTAAATTTCTGTTAGGGAAAAATCTGGTATCAAGTTTTGTGGTCTATTTTCTAGTTCATTCACCATAGCCACAGAAAAATACAGGGGAACTGGGATTAACGTGATCAAACCCAGATATATACTGTAATAAATACTGTACAGTTTTCTACTGTCATGTTAGTCACCTTAACCTACTTTGATGGAATTAGAAAAATGGGTGCTTTTGAGTACTAATGGTACAACCTAGTTTAGGTGTCTCATTTAAGATAAGATGAATTGCTTGCTAGAAAGTTTATTTCTTCTTCCTGACTAAGAAGAACTATGATAACTAGCTCAAAAGTAAAATCCCATCCTTGATGACCCAGATAAAATATTATGCCAAAAATAAGAGGGATAAAAAAGAGAATTAAAAATGAGCTGATGATTTCATTTTCATGCTGAGAATTGAGGGAATGAGCTTGTTGCTGCATTGCAAAAAGACTGAAAAAGCCTTGTCCCAACCAAAAGATTGGAGCTGAATCCCTCTGTTAATCAGTCTGGCAGCTTGAAGCACTCCCTGTGGTATCTGGGATCAGCTGGACAAGACACAATTGCAGGATTTGTGGATAGTCACACAGCCATGAAAGCATCTGTGTTTTTCTCTGCGCTTCTGAGGCAAATCCGTGAAGATCAGAGACATGCTAGATGTACACGAAACAGCATCTGACAAATTCAGTAAAACAGAGAACTGTAAGTTTCTGTCTGTAGAATGTTTACTACAGTTTTGTGACACTCCAGAGGAAATGATGGACAACCACGCAACCTACAGAAAGGTAGCTGTAAGTGCCATAAGACAAACACTACTTATATAGTCTGTGCGATGCATTCACTAACAAGGTTTAAAATTTGCCACTGTGAGTCCAGAGATAATGGCTCTACTGTGTAAACAATCTTGTTGAGTAATTAAATTCTTTTAGAACATCTTTACTAAACTAGCTAATATTTGAATTACAACATTACCATAAAATCTATGAGGTTTCTTTTATCTACCTATTATGAAGAAGACCCTGTAGGATAATTTAAGTTCCCTGGAGGAGTACTGGTCAGTAATGTAACACAGACACATAATACTCTGATAACTATAAAATCAAAAGAAATGTATAAATATGTGTTTTTATCAACCAGCCTATTTTCAGAAATTCAGGTATGCAGAGTATATACCTGCTTATATTGTCGCAGAGCTCAAATACCCAGAAAGCATTCCTCATTTCCCAAAACATAAGATTTTAAAACAAATCCTCCTTGATTCCTAGTTTTAAACTAATTTTATGTTTCTCTTTTAAAACGTAGTTTAACATTGGTTAGTTTTTTTCTGTATCACTATAGACACCATTATGACAGTTGTCCATTTAAACAGAGTAAAACTGAGTTCTGTATTACCTGCTGACATAGTGGAGACACCCCATCAAGTTACTTACTCCTGGCTTAATTTTTCTGAATTTGAAGCAGTTGTTTCTGGAGCTAGTTTGTTCTTTTGCAGAAGAAGCCTCACCATCTGAGCATTCAAATTCTGTAAAAATCTAACTGGTTACAACTTGATCTACCACTAAATTTTACCATCTGGTTTGCTTTCATTCCCAACTTTGAGATTTGTTCATGAAAGCTGTTGCCAGACTGAACCAGTGCTGCAAACCCCATAGTGCTAGTGATGGCTAAAAGCCATTATGGGCCTTTAGATAAACAAAAACATCCTTCTCATTTCAGTAATTTCTTGTAAGCCGCAGACTGCCTTTATACTTACTGACAGATAACTCAGCATTGAAAGTGTAAGCACATGCGAGCAGCAGTATCTCAAAGAACTGAAGCAGACTCAGTCATTGAGGGGTGAGACCCGTAATGGGGAAATGTTGCTTGAAAAAAAGATTAATTCCCTTAATTGTTCAGCTCTTCCTGGGCACAGAGGAATATTTTATGTGTGTTTTACAACCCATTCCATATAGCTACTGAGCTTATGTAGAGTTACACAACATGTTCCATTACCTTTGATTTTTCATCAATAATAGAAATTATTGTGATGAATAAAGAGCTCCTCTCTTGTTCCATCTCACTGACCTAATCTTCAATGTAATTAGAAGATATCTTGTCAGTTTAGTTTTTCATGTGTGAATATGGCTCCATCTCTGTTGCTGTTGAGGAAATGAGAAGAACTATGTACTTCAGCCAGGAGAGAAAAGGGACAAGGCAGGTGCATTTTAATCTTTGGGATTATAAACAGCTTAGGGTACTGAAAGAAAAAAATAAGTGCAGGACTTGGCAAATGACAGAACATGGAGCAAGGTCGGAGAGGGGCAGTACCAGCAGACTGCAAAGGAAACCAATGAAATATCTCTGATCACCTCATATTTGCTGGTGTTGTGGAGGATGGTGTGCCCTCTGTGCTAGGATGTGCATGAGAACCTTGTGACAACGGGCATCTTTCATGGCCTGAGGCAGAGAGGCTCTGGAATGCACCTAGACAGCAGAACAGTGTTGGACAAGGATCAAAGACACTGCACATCCTACGTGCCCTTCAGGGTTCAGATAAAGTAAGCCTGGATAAAGCAATAACTCATTTAAGGTATCAGATTAAACCATGGTGGTGCTTGAAATAAAGTTTTTATTTGCATGACTGTATCCTCCCTGCTTCCCTTTCTCAGTGCCTGACAGCAGGGAGTAAATGAAAGCTCCTTTCGATCTTGCCAATTTACAAGTACAACTTGCATGGGCAATCAAAAGCAAAAAAGAAGGAAAAAAGGAAGATAATATTATTAGCAATCTGAAATTATTCCCACATGTATGCTTTTGGCTGTGCAAAGAGTTAGAATTTCTAGCAGCATAAACCAATACATTACTGAAAATCATGCCTAAACATTCAAATAAAATACATGGACAATTTAAAATTATCCTTGCAAGCTATGCAGTAACCAGTTATTTGGACTGCAGGGTTTTTATGAATAAAATTGTAAAGCAAATCTATAATGTAGATATCCAATCCCAAATACCCTAGCTTTCCAGCCATAGAGTCCAAAACAAATTATTTGCACACTATGTCTGAATTCTGAGATGGACAGAGAGCTAGTTGCTGCTGAGTCAGAAGGTGAAACTTTGAATTGGCTCACAAAATGAGACCAGCCTGGTCAACCTTCTCTATTCGCAAAGCATCAGATTTTTCTTGGCACAGGAATAATTTTGTTTCCCAGCATAACCTTGAAAATATTTTCAAGCAGTTCAAGCCATGATTGTATAAACATAGAATCATAGAATAGTTAGGGTTGGAAAGTACCTTAAGATCATCTAGTTCTAACCCCCCTGCCATGGGCAGAGACACCTCACAATAAACCATGCCACCCAAGGCTCTGTCCAACCTGGCCTTGAACACCGCACATCTCTTTGGGACATGCACAGACAGATCTCTGCTCTGAGAGGTGGGGATGGAAAACAGTCCTGGTGTACATCTGCATTAATGCCAATTAGAGGCAGCAGGTGTTGAGCCAAAAGCCCCTCAATCCTGGTAACAGGGCTTCTGAAACACATGCATGGCTCTCTGGGAATATGAACAGAGACTGTCATGGACAACCCACATCCATGTAGATGTGCTGTCTCTGTACGAATCCCTTTCTCTGCAGATTGGTAAACCAGTTTTCTGTGACCTTCTCCTGACTACTCAGAGAGTACCATTTCTAGGCCTTTAGCAGTGACAGTAGGCAGCTTTGAGTCTTTAACAACTTCCTGAATGACACTTCAGCTAAGATCAGTCTTTAACAGACTTAGTCTTGGAAATATTTGTTCTTTTTTGCATTCTATTTACTTTAAACTTAATTTTTGGGATGCCCCACGGACTCCCATCATTATCTGAAGGTGAGAAAATTACACCTGCACTCATCCTCCTGACTCTGAATTATTATTAGAAAAGACATCATGGTCATAGAATCATAGAATAGTTAGGGTTGGAAAGGACCTTAAGATCATCTAGTTCCAACCACCCTGCACCAGCAGGGACACCTCCCACTAAACCGTGCCACCCAAGCCTATGTCTAACCCGGCCTTGAACACCGCCAGTGATGGAGCATTCACAAGTTCCCTGGGCAACCCATTCCAGTGCCTCACCACCCTTACCGTAAAGAATTTCTTCCTCATATCCAATCTAAACTTCCCCTGTTTAAGTTTGAACCCATTACCCCTTGTCCTATCACTACAGTTCCTCATGAAGAGTCGCTCCCCAGCATCCCTAGAGGCCCCCTTCAGATACTGGAAGGCTGCTAGGAGGTCTCCAGGCAGCCTTCTCTTCTCCAGGCTGAACAGCCCCTACTTTCTCAGCCTAGCTTCATACGGGAGGTGCTCCAGATCCCTGATCATCCTCATGACCCTCCTCTGGACTTATTCCAACAGTTCCATGTCCTTTTTATGTTGAGGACACCAGAACTGTACACAATATTCCAAGTGAGGTCTCACAAGAGCAGGGTAGAGGGGCAGGATCACCTATTTCAACCTGCTGGTCATGCTCCTTTTGATGCAGCCCAGGATACGGCTGGCTTTCTGGGCTGCCAGCCACATTGCAGCCAGCTCATGTTCATGTTTTCATCAACCAACACCCCGAAGTCCTTCTCCGCAGGGCTGCTCTGAATCTCTTCTCTGCCCAACCTGTAGCTGTGCCTGGGATTGCTCTGACCCAGGTGGAGGACCTTGCACTTGGCATGGTTAAACTTCATCAGGTTGGCATCAGCCCACCTTACAAGCGTGTCAAGGTACCTCTGGATGGTATTCCTTCCCTCCAACATATCAACCAAACCACAGAGCTGGGTGTCATCGGCAAACTTGCTGAGGGCGCATTCAATCCCACTGTCCATGTCACCCACAAAGATGCTGAACAAGACCGGTCCCAACACCCACCCCTGAGGGACACCACTCGTTACTGGTCTCCACCTGGACATTGAGCCATTGAGCACAACTCTTTGCATGCGACCATCCAGCCAGTTCTTTATCCACCAAGTGGTCCACCTATCAAATTGATGTCTCTCTAATTTAGAGACAAGGATGTCGTGTGGGACAATGTTAAATGCTTTGCACAAGTCCAGGTAGATGACATCAACTGCTCTACCCCTGTCCATCAGTTCTGTAGCTCCATCACAGAAGGCCACCAAATTGGTCAGGCAGGATTTCCCCTTTGTGAAGCCATGCTGGCTGTCATCAAGCACCTTGCTGTTTTTCATGTGCCTTAACATGCCTTCCAGGAGAATCTGCTCCAAGATTTTGCCAGGCACAGAAGTGAGGCTGACTGGTCTGTAGTTCCCCGCCTCATCCATTTTCTCCTTCTTGAAAATGGGGGTTATATTCCCCTTTTCCCAGTCATCGGGAACTTCACCTGACTGCCATGGTTTTTCAAATAGGATGGACAGTGGCTTAGCAACTTCATTTGCCAGCTCCTTCAGGACCTGCGGATGGATTTCATCAGGTCCCATGGACTTATATATGTTCAGGTTCCTTAGATGATCTCAAACCACATCCTCTCCTACAGTGGGCCTAAAGTCTTCATTCTCACAGTCCCTGTGTCTGCCTTCCAAGACTTGGGTGGTATGGTCAGAGCATTTTCCGGTGAAGACTGAGGCAAAGAAGTCATTAAGAACCTCAGCCTTCTCCAAATCCAGGGTAGCCAGTTCTCCCGATAGCTTCCGGAGGGGGCCCACGTTGTCCCTAGTCTGTCTTTTATTTGCAGTTTACCTACAGAATCCCTTCCTGTTATCCTTAACATCCCTAGCCAAGTTTAATTCTAAGTGGGCCTTAGCTTTCCTAACCTGCTCCCTAGCTTCCCAGACAACATCCCTGTATTCTTCCCAGGCTGCCTGTCCTTGCTTCCACCTTTTATAAGCCTCTTTTTTCCTTTGAATTTTCCTCAGCAGCTCCTTATCCATCAAAGGAGGTCTCCTGGCCCTCTTGCTGCATTTCCTTCTAGTAGGGATGTATCGCTCCTGAGCTTGCAGCAGGTGATCCTTGAATATAAAACAACAGTCTTGGACCCCTGCCATGAAACCTTACTGAGCAGGTTTCTGAAGTGGCCAAAGTCTGCTCTCTTGAAGTCCAGGGCACCTGTTTCAGTTTGTTATTTCTGGGAAGATTTTTACAGAAAATGTTAAGAAATTTTCCCACCAATCTTCTTGTATTTGTCAAACCTCTAAAAATATCTTTTTCAACCTATTTTCACCATTTGCCTCATTTGGGTTATCTGTAAAGAGGCATCCTCCCCACAATGAATCAAATACCAATTTTATGTCAAAAGAAGAAAAAAAGAAGAAGGAAGCAAATGTCTATCAAATGACCCAAGGCATTATGAGCCTGTGACCCCTGGTACATGAGGGGGGATGAATGTAAAGGACCAAAAGAAATGTAAGAAATTACTTCAAGAAACTTCAAACATGTAGCTGCTGTGCCAGAAAAAGCAGATGGCGAAAAGGATCGTGCAGAAAAATGCAAAGATTTGTATCCCAGAAGCTAATATGTAATACAAATAACAGCGAAAAGCTCCTTCACTATCTCCAACTTCGTTTCAGGTGTAACACAACAATAAAGCTCTTACATTCAGCCTCAGAGTAAAAATAAAAAAATTAAAACAACCCACAGGTATAGGACTTACAGATGTGCAAGTCAGCCGTAGCTATTGGAACATACCAATTTAAATGGTTTTCTTTTGAGGCATTTTTTTTGCTTGTTCTATATATTAACTTATCAGAAGTTAATATATTGCTTTGTTTCACAAAATACTTATTCATTCTTCCCAGAAAGACATTTGTCTCATGAAATCATACAGTATCTTACCAATCATTTAAAATAAAAACTAAAACCCCACAAAACAAGGCAGTCAATATACTCTTAAGACTGTCCTCAATGAACTCATACCACACCTTTTGTATCTCATTCACTTCTAATGTTTTTCTTCCCCTCTTTTTTCACAGGTGGTCACAAACTTCAGTAATAATGACAGGGACACTTGAAATGCTGAGATTGAGGCTTGCAGTGCATTTTCTGAATGCTTTCAGTCTACCAAACTGTATTTTGAAAACAGGCTGTGTCTGCTCCAGGATTGCAGGCTTTCTTCATACTGCAGTTCTAGAGCTTATTTTACAGCTTTGTAGGCGATGGTAGGTCAAAGGATGCTGATATTCACTGGTGGCATTGTAACTGTTCTCCAACCCTGCTTGCATTCCTTCTACTGCAGACACCATCACTGTCTTTTGACCACCTATAGTCATTTCTGTGAGAATTCTTTGATGATGAAGGTACTGAGAGGGAAAGGCAAATCTGAGGACTAAGTAACAGTATTAGAATAAGGGCAGCCTGTTACATAATTCTGCTATTTAGAAGAGGATTAAAAGGGTACTATTTGCAGGATCCAGTTAATGGCTTTACGTAAGAGAGGAAATAGCATGTGCAGCTTAAAAATTAACCAGGACAACTCTTACTCTTATGGACACCACAGATAAAACTACCTGAATTTTTCTGCTTGAAAATAGGTCTGATTTTAATGTGGCACTGCTAGAGGGATGTGGCAAGCTTATCACGCAATACCAAAAATGCAGTCTCCCCAGTCTGAAATCATCCCAGCTTTGCATCATAATTCAGATTTATTTTTTCCTCAGCCCAGAATGACCATTCTGCCATGCACAGATGATCAGTGAATGCCCTCAGCACCCATCAGTTTCTCTTTATTGCCTGCCATCCTAACACTAATTTTTCTCTGCTTTCATGGTATTCAAATTCCTGACAACTAAATATGCTATCTTTTCACCAGATACAAACCACCAGGAACCTCAAATCTGATAAGGAGAGAGAAGACACCCTGAAGACAGGGTGAAGAAAGACTGAATTATTTATTGAAAGAGTACTCACAGTTCACAGCAAAAATGGTTCCCACTCACAGCAAGCAGCACAGTGGGGTAGGAACAGTGATGCTTATTCTCCACACAGTGCATCTTTTCTTCCTCACTTGGAGGTCAATCTGCATGGGAAAACTGTGATACTACTACCTGTATGGAAGTATATCTGACAACCATACCGCTTCTTAATGTAGATACTCAGAAAACAAAGACTAGGGACTTTCATTTCCTGTATTTTTTTCTGGGTTGAACTGTGCTTCCAGATGCCAAATCTGTGACAGAAAATTAAATATATCTGTTTCCTGAAGCCAACCTGAAAGGAGCAGACCGCATCCTTAGTCCACGTACTTAGCACACACTAACCTGCTCTCCTGGTTCCCCAAAGAGGATGCCTACCTGTTCAGAGTCCCTAATAGCACCTGAGCTGTGCCTGAAAACTGATCAACAGAAAGGATCATTGGCCTGCAGCAAAACCAAATCAGTGTCAGTGTTAATAATTCAGCAGCCAGTAACCCAGTGCTTGGAAACTTTCTCTAGAGTTATTTAATTTACTAGTGTAGATGTGCTCACTGAGATTGAAGATTATGAGTGTGCCCATTCCTTATATGTGTATTGTTACCTTTGACTATTCCCTTTCTTAAGAAGTCTTTTTCATCAGTTTATTGCAACTTGACCTTATTATGAACTAAGACAGTATATGAAGCTGCTGATATTCATCAGCAGAAAATGCTGTTTCTCTTTAAGGGTTTTATATCATATTTATTTCACTGCTTCTATAAAAAGGCTAAGTAGAAAGTGTTGGAGTGACTATGATTTTTTAATTAAACTTGTATATCAATTTTTATTATTTAATTAGGGTTTTTATTTCTATAGGCAAAACTAAGTGGAAATGTCATCAACTTGCATATTAATTTACAGGACAAATTAACACTAAATCCAGCTATGTCATGTTTAGAGTTAGTCTGGTGAATTTCTGTGCTTTGGTGTAGTCACATCTTTGTGTTAGGGTACTTAGTAAGCTGAAGATCTCTCTGTACCATCACCCTTTATTTATTTATTTGTTTCTCCCACTACTCTTTTTCATTTCTCTGAACAGCAATTCTTCTCAATTCTAATGAGCTGTGACCTCCTTTGCACCAGCAGAGATAATATAGACAAGGGCAGTCTGTGTCCTCAGTATGAGATGGTTTGATGTGGTTTCCTGCTACTTCTCCATCTTGTGTTTGCTTGCATGCAGTGATACGTGCCTTGTACACACAAGGTGAGAGAAGGCACAGAAGGAATAACCTAGGGAGACAGGCCCAGTGGCATGAGGAGAGCATGAAGAGCTGTTGCTGTAAGCAAGTGATGACCTAATGTTGTCATCTGACAGCTGCTCAGTGACCGCATGAAGTTTGGTGTTCTTAGCCCAAATCCTTGTGAGCAAGTAACTACATCACAATAACTGCTATTGTAGCTGGCACTAACTGGCATTACTAGGAGTCTCAACTGGCCTCTCATGCACCAAACAGGTTTCTGGATTTGATCTCACCTACTGAGCAGTTGGTGGTTGGGCTTATGTTCTGAGTCTGGACAAAGCTGGGCTGTTCTGTTCAAAAGTTCAGCTATTTCACACTGTCACTGACTCTCAAAAGAAAAAAAATGTCAAACATTTAGTGGGATAAATTTGTAGGTAATGTAGATAATGTAAAACCTCTGGTCCTTGATGTCTGTCTCTGTTCTGCCTCCCACTTGGCTGCCAAGAGTAGATAGATACAATTTTCTACAGAACAATTAGAGTTCCACTAGAATGTGTTTAATACTTAGTTCTACGAAATGTATTTGGTTGTAGAGTAACAGCCACATTTATTTCCCTGTTCATATTTTAAATGTCATTTCCTGTCTATTGATTCTCTTGGCATTGGTTACTGATCATACAACTCCCAAATGGTGTAATCCAAGCTGTTTGTATTATTTGGCTCGAACTTTATTTTGAAAATCTGTAGTAATCTAAGTTAAATAAACATAACACCAGAAAATATACTCTAGAGAATAAATCTGCATTGACAGGGAGATGGGTAAAATAGATCTTTTCCATCTCTGCATATGACTTTCTGATTAAAGAAAGTAATAGCAAAAGATGGATGACTGCCTAATTGGACATTAGTAGGGAAAGAGTGACACATGTTATAGGATACTGCTAGAGGATGACTCTGAGGGTTGCAAAGTGAAGTACTTAGGACAAATGAGCCTGTCACATTAAATAAAGTAAAAGAGACAGTCGGGATTCCAAGAGCTTCTCTGGCTCACAATTAAGAAAATGTCTCCACGGGAGTATGTGCTAAGCATATCAAAGATAACAGATGCAGTATGTTAAGGGCATCTAGCCCCCTGCATAGAGGAAGCTGCCTTTCAAAGGTGATCAGAAAATGGGAGGAACTGGGCTTGTTCTTCCCCCTTATGAGGTTTCTTTTCTGCAATCTATATATGAAAGTATATGTGAAAAAGTTGTTGGATAATTATCATTATTTTCAATACAAGGATGCAACTTTCCTGTGTATCTATTTTTACATTGAGACGTAAGATGTTGTTTGTAGTGAGAAAAAAATTATAAGAACTACAGAAAGGAAAATATGGCAAGAACTTAGTAACTGAATAATTGATATGAGAAGGGATTTCTAGTGAAGAATTTCAGTTTCTTTGGGTTCATTTATTTTCATTTAATACTTAAAATGAGGAACTGAGGAACTGGTAGAAAGCCAATACTTTTGAAACAAACATTTTCCTTTTTTTTTTTCTTCTTTCTTTCCTTCCTTCCTTCCTTCCTTCTTTTCTTAGCTGGATACTGCAGGCTCAACTTCTTAAGCTCATTGCTAAAACAAGGGCTCTTGGTTTATTCAAATACTGTTGAAAATTCAGACAGGACAGTTCAGAGAACTGATCTCTTGGATTCTCATGGCTAGTATTCTAAACAGGTCTCAAATGGAGTCATCCAAGTGTTGACTTTATTCTCATTTATTATAAGACAGATCTCCAAAGCATTACTATCATCCTGTAAAGGTCAGAGTTGATACTGTTCACTCAGAGTGGTATAGTAGCACAGTTGGAGAACATTTGAAACTCAGTGTATTTGCAGACACTCCATAATGCCCCTAGGTACTATATATTCTGGAAATCCATAGATGTTTACAGCTGTCGGGTTAACAGTTGCACTAAAAGCTCTGACCACTTTTGATCCCTCTAGTCTTGCAGCTGATTCTGTGAAAAGGCCTGTCAAAATTGAAATAGAATTGAAGTCTTTTGTGTGACATGGATCTTTACCTGGTACTCTTATCTAAAGAGCTTCACGTGATATTTCAAAGTGTACAGAATTTAGTGAGAATTGTTTAAAAACCCCTGAGACACCAAGAAACAGAACTAAATTTCCTGACATAACGCCTACAGCGTTGAGAGGAGAGGGCATGGGTCATCACTTGCTACTGATCAGTAAAATGGAAATATAATCATACGATAGATATGGTAGAAAGTCTACAAAAGCTTCTAGCTGGGACTGAGTGTGGCTTTAATTTCATATATATTATCATATGATTGTTATATGTCTGAAATGAAAAGTTGCACTCTTGTAGCAATGGAACGGTAACCTGTTTTGCTTCTGCTGTGAGAATGGCAACAAAACCCATGATAGCAGAAAGTGTTTTTTTAATTTTGACTGCTGGGTCACTATCGCTAGGATATCTGAGCCTCAAAGGCTACTGTGGATTAAAAACAAAGTGCTGCAGTTTCAATTTTCCTCCTATGGTCATAGTTTTTTGTTTTGTTGGGTTTTTTTTTTCCAAAAGATGCAAATATTTCCATTTTTTTCTTGATGCATATGCCATTAAGCAATTTTTTTTCCTTTTCCATTGCTTGAAAATGTAACTGTAAAAAAATAGGAAACATTTCTTATCCTATAAGTGTTAAGGATAATAGAGTTGTGATGCAAAACTGCAACAGCGTTTGTAGTGAGTGGTGTCAGGGTATTTAGGGCTTTTTGATTCCAAAAACAAAATTATTCTGTAGGATCTCATTGTAGTAAGATGCTTATCACTGAAGTGAACAACAGAAAATTTCTAAGCAATTATGTGAAGAAAAAAGTGAAGATAAGGAATGTTATAAGAAATAAAAATTGGCAACCAGCAAGACATTCCTGTGTGGAAAAGTTATTCCACTGATAATTCCACATACATCATGTATCTGCATAGGCAAAACATTAGGCCCTATGGAGTATTTGCTACTAGAATATCAACTCCTGGCAAGCATTCATGGGAAACAGAAGTGGGTGAGAACTTTTTTTTTTCCCCCCAGTTAATCTATCTGATTTAGGATCTGCTGTGTTTAGGTGCTCCCTAGAGGGTGCATTCTGAATTCTTAGTAGGATTAGGTGAGTAGGCCTCTAGTGTATAAAGCTGTAGCTGAAAAAATTTCTGCATCAGTATCCATTTTACCGTCTGACTGATTTTTACATACCATTCATTTTTCCCTATGCATGTATATTATTATACTGTAGGGCATTATTTCTGTGCAAGTTATTGCATTCTGTATATGTGCCTTGGGACATGTTAGAGCACATTTTCTAAAATAGTCGATACATAAATGAGACTGTTCAACCGTTATTGGTGAAATACCGAGGTAGGTGTCATATAGGGGATTATTATCACTAGCTGGACAATGCTGATTTGCACTCTTGAGTATTAAATATTCTTAATTCTGGAGGCTGATTTGACCTGCTAAGTAGTTAACAAACTGGGAGGTCAGGTATTTGCTATCTGGATAAGTTAATGATTAAATACATCATGATTTTGCCAGAAGATTTTAGTAATTTCACAAGTTGTAAAGCAAAGTTTCTAGGACTGGGAACTGGTAAGTCTGATTTGCTGCTCTTTACAAATACCAGGAAGAAAATCTATTAAAAGTAAGATGAAGTTTGTTTGGAAACCAGATAACTGCATTAAGCAGTGTGTTTCTTCTTCACCTGAGTTCATCTGTGTGTGTCCCCTTAACTTTTATTTAAATGTTAAGTCACTTTGATTTCTCTTACTTATATTTTAGCTAGGAAGCAACTTAATATGCCAATAATTAGATATTTTTTTATATGTTGTTCCAAATGTTTTGCTTTTAGAACTGATATTATATGTGCTACAATGAAGCTGCATAGATCTGTCCCTTGACATTTAACTTATGTATATATTTCATTTTCTTAATATTTAGTAACTTTAGATATTTAAGAGCTAAAGCTTAACCCATAAAGTTTCTTAAAAAGGGACTCAGGATAATTATGTGTATGCACATGTCCAAAGCATAAATTGGTTGATTAATGTCTGAATTGTTGAAATTTAAATCTCATATTGTTGTGGAACTCTCCTGTTAATTGCTTTATACCTTCCATAAAGATTTAGTCAATTAACACTTAAAATTGATAGTGCTTAATTTTATTTAATTTGTATATAAGCTAATCAGTAAAACCATATTAAATGTGGTCTAAAACCTTCTTTGTGTACCAAACACGTGGCTTGGACTCAACAAAATACTTAAGTATGTGTTTAAGTCTGCAACAAATCACTTTGGGCCAAGATTTCATTCCATGTATTCATTAAAGACAAAGACAAAACTCCTGGTTTCAACAAGCCAGAGTTTTAATTCATAGCAAACTGTAGTTGCATTTTTGATTTATATATAGATTAAATTAGTCTGTGTGTGTCCAGATCCAGAAGTTGCATTACATATGTAGAGTTTCAGTCATAAACTCTGAGCAAATCAAACAATCCCCTTAATCAGTGATACACATTTTGTGAGCTTAAGAAGCATATGCTACTACAGTGGAGGCATTCATGGTATAACTCCTGTGTGATCTAAAGTTGCTGTGCAGGGATGATATATGCAGGTAGGCATGGGTGCAAACACACATACTCATAATTTAACCGCACAACTGGGCACACATCTGGTCATACAAAAGAGCAGGCAAGCATGCTTTAGGACCTGTCCATGCATGGTCCAGGAGGCAACCCAATTTATAAGCAGTGGCTTGACACTGATTACATATTGCCATGTGACATCAGATATCTCCTTATTATAAAGTGGCTGTGGAAATGTGTCAAAGAAAGGGAGCAATTCAGAGCACCTCATCAGACTGCTTCATTTCTGAGAGGTTTCCTTGAAAGAACAGTGATAGGGAAGGGGCCAGACAACTTGTTCAGGTGAGCCACTTATTATTTTTTATATGTGGAGTACCTTCTCCAAGAACTCAGCAAAGAGTGTGTGGTATTCAGTGGCATTTCAAGGAAGTGTGTTTATTCTCCTTTTTTTGTTTCCATAATAAGCAAGACAAATGCCTCCCTAGTCTATGTCCCTGTATCTTACAGATCTGTAGGAAGTGGCAAATACTTTGGTGTCACTCTTAAAAAAACGTAACATTCTATTCCGGATAGTGCTGAAAGCACACATCAGTATAAATGTCCTTCTGAGCAGTAAGTAAGCATATTAAAAAGGGAGAATTTTCAAAGACATCCATCTAATTTAAGCAGTTGACATCCTGCATTTAAGAGACTCTTGGACATTACAAAATCTTGAGTGAGTTTTATAAAATCTTATCCTGACTTGCAGAATTCTTAATGTGTAACATAATCTAAACTTAAAGCTTTGCCAGATAAAATATGCAGAGCGTTATGGAACTGTTAACGCATGTAATACAGTAGATGAAGTATGGGATGTGGAACTTAACGAAGCTTCTCACCAGACAAGTGTATAACACATGTAGCTGTGCAAGACACCAACTGAGGAAGCAAGCCAACTTTTGGAAGCTAGTTAAAATGTTTATGCAAGATTCTTTCCACCTCAGAATCTACAGCAATTACATTAAGCTAGAGGACTTCTAAAGCATAACAAAAGTCACACTATCCAAGAGTTAGTGAATGGAACTCAGCCACTTATAACCTAACCCAAAGAAAACCTTTACCTATTGGATGGCTACTCTGCTATCTGACCTTATAATAACCTGTTTGGAAATGCAAAGCTTGGTAAAATTTTGTGATTCAATAGGGATAGAGAACTCTAGAATATGCAGAGGAGCACAAAAACTGAAAATGTGAAAATGTTTCATGCTGGTGAAGTGCATGTCACACTGCCTTACCTGAATTTTTTTGTCGCTTGACAATGCTACAAATCTGGCTTTGGACCTTTTAGTAGTGAACAAGAAATGCCAGTACCGTGACAAGAAGGTATTTGTTAAAAACTTGTTCTATTGGTCCAAATTTATTTGAAATATACAACAGTTTAACTCCATGGAAGGATATGTGGAACATGTGTTGTGGACCCTCCCAGCCTTGGTGTAAAACTAACTCCATGCTATGCTCTCTGATTAAGTTGACAAAGAGGATAAATGACACATAGTTAGTATTGAAGTAAAACTGCATTATCCCAGAAGGACAAGCATGTGATACACACCAAAATAATTCTTTTCAGAAGTTGTGTTAGAAATATTAAAGCAAGTGATGCATTCATACATTAAAAAGTGCCAGCCAAATAAATTTCTCTACCTTTTTATCGCAAGCAGTTATATCTTAACAGGAAAGAAAGTTTACCAGCACAAAGCCATTATAGGAATTTATTGGTTTTATTGTCAGTCTAAATATTGTACACCCCATAGCACTGATTTTTCTTCACCGTTTACAACAATGAGCAACTATTAAATGAAAAGTCTGAAAGATAAACCATATATAGAGACAAGCACTTATTTATGTCATATCTCTGAAACCACTGGAACTGCTCTTTTCGCTCTGATGTAAATAAGGGGTTCCAAAGATGGCTAAAGTTCATTGTTGTTTTTCTAGTACACTACATGATAGGAAGGCTTCACAAATGATTTTTCTTTATATTTGATTATCTTATTCTTCCTTGCACCCTTGTTTTTTTGTAGTTTAGTTAACTTTTTTTCCCCATTCCCTCAAGTGTCTCATTCTACAGGCAAATTTAAGTTTCTTTTAGCACTCTTTGAACTCTTTCTATAGTTTCATTTTTATGCTTTTAATGTTCTTCTGAAATTTATTCTATGCATTTTTCATTACTCTTCTGCTTCTGGACAGTCTTTTTTTCCATAATAACATCATGGTTATTTTACCACAGCAACATAATTGTTAGCTTGGATTTATCCCTTGTATTGAATAAAATAAAATTGAGCATGATAACTATTTTATTATTTTTTTTTTTTTTTTACATTTTGGCATTACTGTTACAAACAAACCTTCTCCGTTAAGGGATTTGATCATCAGTAACTGACAAATGTTAACTGATGTAGGATTTCCATAAAGATGTTGAGTGTTATGAGAATCTGAAAGTTGAATCTAAGATGGCATTCACCTACTGCTCTAGTACTGTGGCACTGCCACTAATGCACAGAGAACTGTAAAGAAAAAAGCTGTGAAAAAAAGTAAATCTGCCAAAACTGCACCCAGTGTAGGCTCCTTGTCAATGCTCTCAGGGAGGAGGAATGTCACTCTTCTGCAGATGGGAAGTAGTACAACAAAGAAAGGTGTCTGTGGTTGAACAAAATTCTGTGAGAAAACAGTGAGAATTGAGCTGGGCCAAACCAGTGCTAAAGAACAAAATCAGCAAAAGTTGTCTGTTACATATGGGGGTCATACGAGTACAGTTATCTGGTGTTTGTGCAGCATATATGTAGTAAGCAGGTCACAGCAGCATTTAGGTTTTAATAAAATGTTGAAGTGTAATTTAAATCAGTGAATCTAACTTTGTACAGTAGTGTCTTAATAAATGCTTTTCTACTTATTACAGATTCCTCATGCTCTCCTTACCTTTCATTTCAGCGCATAAGAAACACACATGCTATTATTACTCAGGGGCTGACAGAGGTTGATTAGTATGTATGAGAAGGAGAATTGAATGCAGTGAAATCTGGACACAAACATTTCTTTCTACCTTTGCAAATTTCTTCATCCTACATTTTTAATATTCAACATTAGCAAAAAGGATAGCTTGTACATTTAAGCTGGTCACAGTTTTGTCTCCAGGGTGAATTTTCCAGCTGTCCTCGGCATAGATTGCTAACCTTTTCATTAGCATTGGTCATAAACCTGGGCAGTTTGCCTTGAGATATCTTTCAGGATCTGATAGCCACAGTTTCAATTTCTGATGAACAGCTGGAGGAGGAAAAAGCTGAACTATCTGAGCAGCAAGTAAAGATCTTTACAACAAGACTTTCTGATGCTTTACAAACTATTTAATATCTGGGTAGCAAATGTTCAAATTCATCTGTCAGCATTGCTTCTGAACAATTTTTTTTTTTCAGACAGATAGCACTGTTGACACCTTAATGTCTTTATCAGTCTTGGCTCAGAAAGGGGAAAACTGAACTGTAATATCACATTCCCCTGCTTACCTTTCTGCAAGGATCAAACTGAAACAGGAGGCATTCCTTGGCTTTAAATATATATTTGAATTTTTACTAAAATACCTTGATATTGCCATTGAGTTTGCTCTGGCCATGGCTGACATATTTGCATTCCAGAAAAACAATATATGACTGAAGCAGAAGATTCCATTTCTGGAATCTGAAAAATGACTGATAACCGTCAGGCAGAAATCAAACTGTTACTAGGTTTTTAAGGACTTGTTGCTGCACTGACTTATATGTAATCTTTGCCACAGTCCCACACACAAGGCATGTTTCCTTCTGAAACACTGGTGCCACAAAGCTCCAGTGTTTGCACCTCTTCACTTATGAGAGCACTCAGTTCTGAGGTCATGCCTGGGCAGCAATTTCCTACTGGGAGTTGTTTCTGAGCTGGAACATTTCACTTAAGAATAGTAGAAATGATTGACAATAGAAAAAAAAAAAAAAAACCAAAAAAACCCTAAAACAAACCAAACCCCAAACAACAAAAACCCATTTGGGTTTCCTATAATAATGGATTTACTGCTTGAAAAAAACCTGTTAAGGAATCAGATGGGATTTGGCTGGGGGTAAACTCTGTGTTCCAAACTAATAAGTTAATGTTAATGCAAAGTGTTAAAGGAAGAAAATAATTTGTTTTTCCTCTTTTTGACTTGTTTTTTATTTTTGCTTGGGCCCTGTGCAGGAGACAAATGCAAAACTTCATGGTCAGGTACAGCAGAATTTGGGATGAATCAAGGCAGATTTCTTGAAAATTGATAGTTTCTCCAAATGCTGCAAACTGCAAAGGTCCTTTGAAACAGGGTGGATGACAGATGCTGTTTCCACTTTCTCCATGAGCATGAGTTTTACTAACAGATAGTCTGGATACACTTCAGTACATTGCTGCCACTTTTAACGGCAAGGCTACTTTTTAACATTTTTGCCATCTACACTTCAGTCTGCGAGTCTGCGCCCCCAGTTGGAAGACTACTTCCCTCCTCCTTGAACTGCTTCACTTCAAATTGACAGTTTAATAGATGTAGTTTGCCAAGTAGACTATGATAAAGAATTATGGCAATAGAAATTGATGATGAGTAAACAAGTGCTAAAAGATACTGAAGGTTTAGCTGGGATAATCACATTAACTTGGGTGAAGATTTACTTGAAATGTAAACCTTTTTTTTTTTTTTTCCCCTGCAGCTAGAGATAGAGAAAGTATTATAGAGCTTTACAAAGGATGGACCAAAAATCCCTAAGAAAGCAAATACAGAGGTGGGTTTCTTCCTAGTTTAATTTATTACCAATCAAATTAGAGTAGGATAATAAGAAATAAAATCACATCTTAAAAACACCTTCCTCACCCTTCCCTTCTTCCTGGGATTAACTTTACTCCCCATTTTCTCTACTCCTTCCCCTCGGTGGTGCAGGAGGAGGAGGAATGGGGTTTCAGTAAGTTCATTATAACTTGTTTCTCTAACCCCTTCCTCCCTGGGAGGACTCTTCTGCTACAGCGTGGGGTGCCTCCTGGAGGAGACAGTCCTCCACAAACCTCTCCAATATGACTCCTTCCCCATGGGCTGAAGTTCTTCATGAACTGCTCCAGTGTGGGTCCCTTCCATGGGATTCATCCTTCAGGAACAGACTGTTCCAGTGTGGTCTCTTTCATGGGGTTCATCCTTCAGGAGCAGACTGCTCCAGTGCAGATCCCCCACAGGGTCACCAGTCCTGCAGCAAACCTGCTCCAGTGTGGGCTCATCTCTCCATGGGGTCACAAATCCTGCCAGGACCCTGCTCCAGCACGGGTTTCACCCTACAGGCACCCCCATGCTCTGGCGTGGGGTCCACCATGGGCTGCCGCGGGAGATCTGCTCCAGCATGGACCTCCATGTGCTGCAGGAGGACAGCTGCCTCACCATGGACTGCACCATGGTCTGCACCATGGTCTGCAGGGGAATCTCTGCTCCAGTGCCTGGAGCACCTCCTCCTCTCCTTCCTCACTGACCTTGGTGTCTGCAGAGCTGTTGCTTTCACATATGCTTTTTCTTCTCTTCTGACTGAAGTTGTGCAGTCCTGTCTTCCCCTCCCCCACTCCTCCCCCAAAAATATCCAAGTTGAAAAGTATAATCTTCATGACTGTGTCTCTCTTTTTGCTTTCTCCTCTGAAAAACTGAATAATAGCCATTTAAAAAATATTTTGAGATTCTTTGATAAAAGGAGTTATATGAATGCAAATTATAACACTTTTAACATGATTGCTTTGTTTATTCTCCTGTGTGGGAATTATTAAATCTTATTTTACTGTAGAAATCATAATTTTATAAATACTATAAAAATGTACTAAATGGAAATCATATTCAAGATCTGATGAACTTCTATGAGAGCAAGGACATTTTCACAATGAGGAAATCAATACTAAGTTACCACCTTAAATCTCTTTGTGCATTTTTTTCTTTAATGCTGAGGATCTGTAAACTATTGTTGGAGGTTCACAAAACATGATTCTTGGTATTAGTTGTATCTTTGCTGAGTATTTATCCTGCGTATGAGGCAAAATTTGGTGTGTGCCCCTGAAGTCACTATTTACTGACTTTAAAAACAAAACCTGACTAATATTTGTGGATCTGTCATTATCCCCACTTCAGTCACCTGCCAAAATGGCCTAGGGGACAAAGTGGGAGGGAGCTCAGATCCTCACCCTGTGTGAACAGACTGTGAAAGATGAGTTTACAGAACTGTCAGTTGTTGCCCTACTCCTCAAACTGGTGATGTTTTGTGATCAATTCTGTTGATCTCTTTCAGTTTAAACAAAGGAGGCAAGGTCATTGAGGATTCAATTTGTTTGTCTTCAGGTAAAAATACAAAGACTCTTCTTACTTACAGTGCCCATGATTGCTCGTCACGGAGATGTGTATCCTCTGCCTTAATTTGGATATAATGTATTCAGAATATGGCTGGGACAATGGCCAGGCTAAGGCATAAGATTACAGATGTAGAGTAGTTACCTTGACTATATCTGACTATGCATTTTTGAGACACCTTCATTCAATCAGATTAATTTCTAATAGAAACCCACAACAAAGATTGCTGTAAGCATTATCATTCTTTAATGCTTCTTCTCTGTTACTTGCTTCTATAATTGTTCTTTCTTTTCCGTTTTCTTTCTTTATTCTCACTTCTACTGAAATGTATTGGCTGATTTCTGTGTCTCCAAAAATCTATTTATTTATTTACTTATTTCTTCTCACAATGTTGTTTGACACCATTCCTATTACCATGGGGCGGCGGCAGAGAAAGGCAAATCTCTCTTACATCATAGGGTTTTGCACCTCATTCTCCTAATAGCACTGGTCAGAGAGAGCATACTGGATTAAATATAACCACACGGCATGACCACTGTACTCAGCGTTGTCACACTGTGCCTCAGTCTGGCCCCAGGTGACTTGACCCAAGTTGGGCAGTACAGTTGTGGCAGGATGTAGGATTTGCCTGAGATGAATGCTAACACTTGAGAAAGATAAGCAGCTCAAGAGACCCATAATGGGATATAAACACTGATGTGCTGCCAATTTTTCCACAATGGGCACCAACAAAAATTTTTCCCACTAGATTGTGACAGAATTCATATCAGGCGCATACACTTGCAGAGATGTGTCAAGGGACTGGCAAATGCATTCCTTTGTTTTTGCAAGCAAACAGAAATACTCTTTAATAACCAAAGAAAGAGGCACCACCTCTTGAAAAATTTCTAGTAAGTGTGCTTCTCTTTAGCATTGTATTCTATTTGTATTACTTGATTGAGAAAGAAGTTGAGAATATTTTAGGAAATTACTACTAATAAATTCTACTGCATTTTAGAGCCAAAAAGATGATCTATATGAGCTTCATGAATAAAAATCAGCCTGGCAATTCTGATTTAGCACTAATTATAAGGGCAGTAAAATACAAAAAATGTGGAAAAAGTAACCCTGCTGTTCTTTAATTTTGTCACTGGTGTTCAAGAAGCATTCCTGAGTGCACAGAGACCTTCATATCTGTGTAAAGACTTGAAATTCTGGAAGCAGTGACAAAGTACTTGCAGGATCAGCCGGGTCACTGAATACAGTTTTCTTTCTCCGGTGATAGAAGGAGATATAAAGAATGTTTTAGAGGGGCCTTCTGGAAAGTTCATTCTTTTTCCCCTCTGAGTCACACTCTTCAAACTGTCTTTTATCTCCTAACACTCTATCATAAACCAAAGGCTTTAGGCAAAATTCTGCATACACAGAAAGATCAATATTTAGTAGAGAACAGAACTGTTCTTGCCCTAACACTTTTTGGACTATTTTGTATGAACAGTGCAATGTATTTAGTGTTTTGTTAGTTTGCATAAAATGGTGTTATTCATGTGCTCTTGTTCATTTCTTTATGCACATTGGCGCCCCACTATTTTGCCATGCACTGCAAGAACAGAACAAAAATACCCTGCTATATTTAAATTCAAAGTATAAGATGAGATACAAAACTTGAATCTCCACAATGAGGGCTGAAATGTTAGTGATCAGTATAATAAGCAGTGCACGCAATATCCCAGCTGCTTAGTTAACCAAGTTCACTGCAGGCATCAGGAGACACATTTAAAGGAAAAGCTTGAGAAAAGAACAATTCTTTTAATTTTTTTTTTTTTTTTTCTGGAGAACCTAGTCACTGCCAAGTCTTCTATCCTTTTAAAGGGGAATAAATGGGCCTGTGACAGAACCCATCCTATCTTGACAGTCACAGCTGGTGTTTAAGGGCCAGGACTGATAGACAATAGCATATTGGGGGCACTTTGCTGTTGCTTGTCCAGATGATATTTGTCTTAATCATCCGTCAAAATCTCCAGTGATGCCAATCTAAGGCCTTTCAACAGCAACTTTCTGTTTCAAAGATATAGGTTTATTTTTGGACTTTTTTCCATGTTCCTATGGTTAATGGCTCCTGAAGGGTGCTGACAAAGAAATCTTTCTTATGAAACTACAGAGTAATTTTGACTGTTGTTCTGAATTCTTTGGGAAAGCTGATTGGTCCTCACAACCCCAACACTGCATTAAAAAAGTATACTGCTCAAAAAGTATTGTATAAAGAATATAAAAATGTATTTAACTAGACAAGAATGTAGCTGGCCCAACTTTTGCATTACATTATACCTCACAGTTCAGGCATTTTGTCTGCTTTACAAGGTATTACAGGCAAGGCTGTAAATGCAGATCAGAGTTGCAGTAGCAGAACACAGTAGAGCTAAACAGCTGATTTAATGAGATAGGAATTTAACACAATGCTTTATTCATAGAATTTGAGTGTTGAAGGCCAGATGGTGTCAGCAGTATTTCCCTCTGACTCTACATCCAGGATTAAAACAGATTTCTGTATTATCTTAAAGTTTTCAGCCCACATCTCACTGACTACTCCAGGTAGCATCTTCCTGGGTTAATTTTTCTGTTTGTTTCTCTACAGTACATGCTGAGTAATTAGTTCGCAAGCCAGAAAAATATCTGGTGCTCAGTATACCAGAGATCAACATAGTCAAGTGACTGTCATGTTAGGGACTTGGACAACATAGCATGCTAAAGGAAGTAGATATTCACACCTGCCTGGTGAACCATTAATGGCTAGACAGAGTTCAGAGTCTTCTTTCCATGCAGGGATCCTTATATAAAGTACTCCCAAAGGCAGAAAAAATATTCCAGGAAATGGTTTTCATTGTAGAGAGCTGCAGAACAAACCCAGTGATTCCGAAGAACTGGCTCTTAACTATTTTGACTGTGAAATAAAACTCATTACCTGCAAGCAGGTCAAAATTCTTTACAGTCTGCTGAAATCCGGTTTGATTTCAACCAGAAACTGGAAGATTCACTACCCATTGGAAATTTAACAGTCTCAATAAGGCGCAAGAAGTCAGACTGGATTTCTCCTCATCCTGAATTGACTACTTCTGACAAATCACTGCTGTGATCAATCCTTTGGAGGCAGGTGTTTTCAAAGCAGCATTTCAACCTGAAAAGTGTGTGAAGTTGTCAGGCTAGAAAGAGAAATTACGTGATCATCTCTCCTCACATATTATGATCCCAGTGTGTTTGTATCAATAAATGTTTTCCCTCTTAACAGTTCTAATTCATCTGGCTTTGTTGCTGGAGATGGGTGTACAAGTTTGAATCTGGTAACCTTTCTGGGTTGCAAATAATTCTAGCAAAATAGTTCCCACTGTCTGAGACCTATTCTGGTCATTGAACCACCTTCTGTCCCAGAAAGCAAAATGAAGTCTCTGGAAATTCCCTCAAGACACGATTTGTCTTTGCAAAAGTCTCCATCTTCCCCTTAGAGACCTCAGTGGAGAAACTGCAATTATATTCACTCTTGTGCTTTTACTCTATTTCTTCTTATTCCCTCACACACAACTGTGTTTTCTACTTCAAAGCATTTGCCTAGCTTGTTGTTTCAGCATCTGAGCATTCACTGTGTGCTGTCACAGAATAACAGTCCAATATGGTCCCCAAAATTTCAAGTACTGGAAAACATTGCTTGTATAGTAGGCTTAGATAGAGGTATAGTAGGCTTAGATAGAGGTATAGTAGGCTTGGATAGAGGTATATCAGGTTGGAGGAAGGAGTTCTGGCCAGATGTTTCTGGGGAGTTTCTTTTGCCTGAATCAAATCACCTTTTTTTAGTTTGGCTTATGGTTTTTCTCTTGTTTCCATGTTCCAGCAGGGATGAGCAGAAAATATAATCATGCCTTGCAGAGAAGTGAGTGGGTTGCAACTGGCTGGAGTGAAATTGCTTGCCATTGCCAAGAACAGAAGAAAATATGGGGGTTTGGGGACATGATTATCTCCTGCAAGGCCAGAAGAGTAACAGTTTGCCAGCACACCTCCTAAAAGCATTACAAATGGATGAATAAGCATGAAGAGGCTGGGGTGATGATGAATAACACTTTCAAATTATCTCAGTGAAAATCAGAAGAGCTGGGACATACTGAAGAAGTTGATTTTAGTGTTATAATCTTTAAATATTGAATTATATTCAGACATACAAATATTAGAATCTATGATAATTATCTCAGCACTACCAATTCCTGATAACTGTGATTTACTAACTTATCATGCAATCACAGAATAGCCCAGGTTGGAAGGGACCTCAAAATATTATCTTGTTTAAGCTTTCATAGGAAATGCAGCCTAGATGAGATTAACTAGTACCCTGTACAATCACATCTTAAAAAACTTTAGCAATGGGGACTCCAACACATCCTTGGGGAGATTGTTTCAGTGAATGGTTGTTCTTACTGTAAAATATTTATTTCTTACATCAAGGTAAAACCACTGCCAATGACCTTGTTTTGTTTTCGTGGCTCCTTTAAGCCTTCTCTTCTCCAGGGAGAAAAGACCGAATTCCTTCAGTCCTTCCTCACAGCACAGGTTCTCTAGCCCTTTGAACATCTTTGTTATCCTCCTTTGGACCCTCTCCAGTCCAGCCGTGTCTTTCTTTAATTGTGGGGACGAGAAAGGAGCACAGTGCTCCAGATGCTGCTGACAGGTGCTAAGTAAAGTGGGATGAACACTTCTCTACTTCTGTTTGTAATATCCCTGTGGATGCAGCTCAGGATTCTATTTGTCTTTGTTTTTAGCAGCAGCACACTGATTACTCCTGTTCGGCTTGCTGTTCACCAGTACCTTCTGGTCCCTTTCAGCAAGACTGCTCCCCAGCTACATAGATCCTAGCCTGTACTGGGCTTTTTGGTTATTCTGACCCTGGTACAGGACTTCACACTTTGTTAAACTTCATACTGTTCTTGGTGGCCAGCTCTCTTCCTAAGATGATTCTCCCTTCTGATGTGTTCAGCTCACCACCCAGTTTGATGTCATCAGCAGGATCCTGCTGAGCCCTTCATGCTCAGGGGAAATGAATTACAATAGAATTAAAAAAGCCTATTTCTTTAAACTCTGAGAATGACTTGCTTTGATGTTTTCATTATGCTCTGATGTATTATTTTAAAAATATAATATTTTTACATGCAAGTATTTGTATGACAATATGACTGTAGACAGACAGGTTCAATGGCTATACTTGATAAGGATTTTTAAGACCTAATGAAGCTCTTGGGTTGTTTGCTTTCATCTTATATGATGTCTGAAAAGCTGTTTTGGATTTTTGTGCCTTAGCTCTCCATCTGCAAAAAGGAGTAACAATATTCAGCTTTCACCTATCTTCTAACTAGCTTAATTACAAATCATATTGGACTGTGACTTTTACTACAGGCATTGACAGAATTTGGGACCATGAACAACACTGGGATTTCTAAAATCTGTTACAGCATGAGTAATAGTTTGGTGAATGTCTTTCGACAAATGGATGCATTCAGTGTTACTCATACTCAGATCATTTTCTTGTTTTCAGTCTTTTCTCACTGAGGTTGCCTCCCATCATTACCCTACTCACAAAGTAAGTAAGTAATAATACACAGGTTGGGATGAGATAAAAAATTTCTGAAGACTCTGGAAACAGCACTTCAAACACAGTCAGTCCCCTCCTTGGAAACTGGCTGCTGTAAAACAGAAATGAACAAAGTAAGACTTGGTCTGAATAGTTTAAATTCTGGCCTTGCTGAAGTCAAGGCCAGAATTCTTGTTGATTTTAATAGAGTGAGGATTTTACAGTTTGTGAATGACTTTGTGAAGTGAAAAAAGAGCCAGGACTAGAATTTTCCAAGGTACATGAGGGGATTAGGTACTTCTGGCATGCCTTGAAGATCCCATCCTAAATCTGTTTCATTGTTCCAGCAAATGGCTCAACCACCCATATTCAGTACTGGATTTCTGTCTCTGGTAAACCAGATAGTTTTGAACTGGTATCCTAAAGAGGAAAGACTCAGTCTCCATTTAACCACCATTTGAGTCCTCTAGCCTTACAACATAGAGTATCATTGTTTCTGTAATCCTTTTGTCATATCTGGAAATTAGTTATCCTGAAATGATATATTAAATTTATTTTCAAAACATGAAATATTAGAAGTGCTATCACATGACCTCTAGATGTAATTAATATAAGAAATTATAAACAAGACATATAATTAAATAATCTTTCCAAAAATAGAGTACTGAGGGAAGCAGTCATTATCTAAGATTATATTACCAAAAGGAAAAACATTAATACAGTCAGTCATCATTGCGAACAGCAGCACAACAAGGTTCCTTCCTATGCTTGTGGATATCTATTTATAGTATAATGACATGAGCTGAAATGGCCACATGACATCTCTTCCAGTATCTGAATTTGTGGGTATCTATATCTGAAGAAAGAACACAATAGGCAGTATTTAGAAATCCAACTCTTCTTCAACCAAAAATATGTAAAAAATAAAAAAGTCAGAGAATAAGAGTGCAATTTTTATTTATTGCTTTGTTTAAAGGATTGTATTTTTAACTGATTCACCTTTTATCGAAACACTTTTTCTTCCACAAAAGAAATATCTATCTCTTCATTAGAAGGCACAGAGAAAAGACAGACTATGACAGCATGATCTAGCACAAAACAATCAGCTCTGCCAGGAATTTGAATTTAATGTTGTCTAGTTTAAATTCATAACTTTCAAAAAGGGTTGTTTTAGTGCAATTTGGTTTAATAAGAATTGTATCATTAAATTCCATCATTATTCTGACAAACTATGAAAATAACTGATCATTTGGTGGAGAAGAGGGACAGGCTATAGATCGTGTTTCTTAAATCCCTCATCTTTTCAACCATTCTGTGCACTATAGAGATGGTTCTGGGGAGGGTAAAAAGAAAGTATGGACTAATCTGAATTTGGGCAAAATGAAGAAGACTGAATCCTTTGGGAGCAAGCATGAAAGCTGTTTTGATTTCAGCTTGCCTACATCTGTGAGGTGGAGGCATAAGAAGGCAAAGAAATACAGTGAGGAAAAAGAAATGACAGGAACCATCACATCTGATCAGTAAGCAAGAAAATATCCTATCCTATATTGTTTATGAAAAAATATACATGTACGCTCCAAATAAACTGAAAAACCCCACCTCAGACTCTGCCATAAAAAGTCTAGGAGAAATTAATATGGTAAAACCGTCTGACCCACCGGTAAAGAAGATCTCTACTGGTGCTGCCAGGAAAAAGCGGAGGGCCATAGTAGTAGGGGACTCTACTCTGAAAGGAACAGAGGCACCCATCTGTTGGCCTGACCCAGGCTCAAGGGAGGTGTGCTGCCTACCAGAGGCTCGGATCAGGGATGTTGCAGAGAAGCTGCCTGCTCTAGTTGGTCCCACTGACTATTACCCACTTCTAGTGATCCATGTGGGTGCTACTGATATAGATAGCAGTAGCCCGGAGAACATAAAGAAGGACTACAGAGCTCTGGGAGAGGGGGTTAGGAGCTCTGGAGTGCAGATTGTCTTTTCGTCAATTCTCCAGGACACAGGGCAGGACCTCAAAAAGGCTAGGAGGATTGGCCAGGTTAATAAATGGTTAGAAGGGTGGTGTTATAGTCAGGGGTTTGGGTACCCTGAATGTGGGACTCAATTTAGGAGGCCAGGTCTACTGGGGGCTGGTGGAGCTGGTCTGACAAAGAAAGGGAAGAGTGGATTTGGGAGGAGGCTTGCCAGAGTGGTCAAGGATGTTTTAAACTAGATGTGTTGGGGGAAGGGGGCGTCATTCCATGCCAACACACCCAGTCACTTGCCAGCACCTATAGTAAACGTTCAGAGCAATGTAGAGATATTCCAGCTGCTCCAGCCAATGAGCCGGCTTCAACTGGAGCTCAGCTCAGATGTCTCTATACAGATGCCCGTAGCATGGGGAACAAACAAGAAGAATTAGAGATGTGTGCATGTCTATGGGGGTATGATATAATAGGCATCACAGAAACATGGTGGGATAGCTCCTATGACTGGTGTGTTGGAATGGAAGGTTACAGGCTCTTTAGGAAAGACAGGCCTGGTAGGCGGGGAGGGGGAGTTGCTATTTATGTTAGGGATAGGCTGGAGTGTATGGAACTGTGCCTGGGGACAGGTGAGCAGTCGACAGAGAGTTTGTAGGTCAGGGATAAAGGCAGAACAGCGATGGGAGATATTATTGTGGGGATCTGTTACAGACGACCTGACCAAGAAGACGCTGTGGATGAAGTGCTCTATAGACAGACAGGAACAGCCTCAAGCTCGCAGGCCCTTGTTCTCATGGGGGACTTCAACCACCCAGGTATCTGTTGGAGGGATTGTATGGCCCGGCACAAGCAATCCAGGAAGTTCCTCAATTGTGCGGAAGACAGCTTCCTTCTGCAAGTAATAGAGGAGCTGACAAGGAGAGGTGCCATACTTGACCTCGTCCTCACCATCAGGGAAGGGCTGGTTGGAAATGTGACACTCCAGGGCAGCCTTGATTGCAGCGATCATGAGATGGTCGAATTCGAGATCCTCAGGACAGTGAGAAGAGCGTGCAGCAGGCTCCCTGCCCTGGAATTCAAGAGAGCAGACTTTGGCCACTTCAGGAACCTGCTCAGTAAGATTCCATGGGATATGGCCCTAGAGGGCAGAGGGGCCCAAGACTGTTGGTTTATATTCAAGGATCATCTGCTGCAAGCTCAGGAGCGATACATCCCTACTAGAAGGAAGTGCAGCAAGAGGGCCAAGAGACCTCCTTCGATGGATAAGGAGCTGCTGAGGAAAATTCAAAGGAAAAAAGAGGCTTATAAAAGGTGGAAGCAAGGACAGGCAGCCTGGGAAAAATACAGGGATGTTGTCCGGGAAGCTAGGGAGCAGGTTAGGAAAGCTAAGGCCCACTTAGAATTAAACTTGGCTAGGGATGTTAAGGATAACAGGAAGGGATTCTATAGGTACATTGAAAATAAAAGACAGACTAGGGACAATGTAGGCCCCCTCCGGAAGCTATCGGGAGAACTGGCTACCCTGGATTTGGAGAAGGCTGAGGTTCTTAATGACTTCTTTGCCTCAGCCTTCACCGGAAAATGCTCTGACCATACCACCCAAGTCTTGGAAGGCAGATGCAGGGACAGTGAGAATGAAGACCCCGGGCCCACTGTAGGAGAGGATCTGGTTTGAGATCATCTAAGGAATCTGAACATATATAAGTCCATGGGACCTGATGAAATCCATCCGCAGGTCCTGAAGGAGCTGGCAAATGAAGTTGCTAAGCCACTGTCCATCCTATTTGAAAAACCATGGCAGTCAGGTGAAGTTCCCGATGACTGGGAAAAGGGGAATATAACCCCCATTTTCAAGAAGGGGAAAATGGATGAGCCGGAGAGCCACAGACCAGTCAGCCTCACGTCTGTGCCTGGCAAAATCTTGGAGCAGATTCTCCTGGAAGGCATGCTGAGGCACATGAAAAACAGCAAGGTGCTTGATGACAGCCAGCATGGCTTCACAAAGGGGAAATCCTGCCTGACCAATTTGGTGGCCTTCTGTGATGGAGCTACAGAACTGATGGACAGGGGTAGAGCAGTTGATGTCATCTACCTGGTCTTGTGCAAAGCGTTTGACACTGTCTAACATGACATCCTTGTCTCTAAATTGGAGAGACATCAGTTTGATAGGTGGACCATTTGGTGGATAAAGAACTGTCTGGATGGTCGCATGCAAAGAGTTGTGCTCAATGGCTCAGTGTCCAGGTGGAGACCAGTAACGAGTGGTGTCCCTCAGGGGTGGGTGTTGGGACCGGTCTTGTTCAGCATCTTTGTCGGTGACATGGACAGTGGGATTGAGTGTGCCCTCAGCAAGTTTGCCGATGACACCCAGCTCTGTGGTTTGGTTGATATGTTGGAGGGAAGGAATACCATCCAGAGGTACCTTGACACGCTTGTGAGGTGGGCTGATGCCAACCTGATGAAGTTTAACTATGCCAAGTGCAAGGTCCTCCACCTGGGTCAGAGCAATCCCAGGCACAGCTACAGGTTGGGCAGAGAAGAGATACAGAGCAGCCCTGCAGAGAAGGACTTAGGGGTTTTGGCTGATGAGAAAATGAACATGAGCTGGCAGTGTGTGCTCGCAGCCCAGAAAGCCAGCCGTATCCTGGGCTGCATCAACAGGAGCGTGACCAGCAGGTCGAGGGAAGTGATCCTGCCCCTCTCCTCTGCTCTTGTGAGACCTCACTTGGAGTATTGTGTACGGTTCTGGTGTCCTCAACATAAAAAGGACAAGGAAGTGTTGGAACAAGTCCAGAGGAGGGCCACGAGGATGATCAGGGAACTGGAGCACCTCCCGTATGAAGATAGGCTGAGAAAGTTGGGGCTGTTAAGCCTGGAGAAGAGAAGGCTGCCTGGAGACCTCCTAGCAGCCTTCCAGTATCTGAAGGGGGCCTATAGGGATGCTGGGGAGCGACTCTTCATGAGGAACTGTAGTGATAGGACAAGGGTAACAGGTTCAAACTTAAACAGGGGAAGTTTAGACTGGATATGAGGAAGAAGTTCTTTACTGTAAGGGTGGTGAGGCACTGGAACGGGTTGCCCAGGGAACTTGTGAATGATCCGTCACTGGCGGTGTCCAGGGCTGGGTTGGACAGAGCCCAGGGTGGCATGGATTAGCGTGAGATGTTCCTGCCCGTGGCAGGGGTGTTGGAACTAGATGATCTTAAGGTCCTTTCCAACCCTGACTATTCTATGATTCTATGATTCTAAAGGTGAGGGGCAAGTTGTATCATTCATTTTTCTTCTGAATTACTTTGAATTGCCTGGGATCAGACTGCTCTGCTTGTTAGTGAAGTGGGCACTGGAAGCCTCACTTCTGAACAAAGATGATGTTTACTGTTTCCCTGTTAGGATAAGGATGCATAATGTAATTTATGTTAGTATGATGCCCATCTTTTCTGGCATTTGCTGTCTGTTTATTCTGTAGATAGGATGACTTGTCTTCTGGGGATTCCTTGTCTCTAGAAAATGAGCTAATAAAATTCATAAGTACATTTCTACCTGTTAATTAAATCTCAGCATAGTCAGAATATTAATCCTGTCCATCGGAAAATATGCTGTTTGTTTGTTAATTTTATTGACGTTTCAAATTAGGTTGTGAGTAAGCTATGGCATAATACAGGCGTATCTCACTTTGTGTAGCACCAACACTATAACATCCATAACTTACACTGCAGCAAAAAATTCTTCAGCAAATTATCAGGATGCATAGGCCAAATGTTCAAACCCACTCCATGAAGGCCAGCGGAATTTACCAATAGTAGCACATTGCTCCTTTCATTACATCTCTCTCTCTCTTAGAATCATAGAATCAACGAGGTTGGAATAGACCTTTGAGATCCAACTACTACCCTAAGACTGCCAAGGCCACCACTACTACCATATCTCTGAGGGCCTCATCTACATGGTTTTTGAACACTTCCAGGGACAGTGATTCCACCGCCTTCCTGGGCAGCCTGTTCCAACGCCTGACCACCCCTCTGTGAAGAATTTTTTCCTAATATCCAATCTAAACCTTCCCTGGTGCAGCTTGAGGCCGTTGCCTCTTGACATATCACTTGTCACTTGGAAGAAGAGACTGACGCCCACCTCAATGCAACCTCCTTTCAGGTAGTTGTAGAAAGTGATACAGTCCCCCCTGAAATCTTCTTTCCAGATTCTATGTTTGTGTCTCTAGACTTCACACTTCTGCTTTAGTTTCTTTCTTATTTCTATACTTTTGCAGATGTGTATGTTTTCCACCTTAGAATCATAGAATCATAGAATAGTTAGAAGAGTCCACCACCAATGGTTTCAGAGTTCTTTAAGGTCTAATGTTGCATATCCGGCACTACCCACACATATGCATCATAATTGAAATGCAGTTCTTTGCAATGCATGTATTCTGAACTCAGCCTCCCTAACTAGTAGAGTGAGCACTGCAATCTGCTGTTTACTGGAGATGTGTATTATTCTTTGTAACCAACTTGGAACATACACTATTACTTATATATGCCTATTTATCTGACTTTTGCTTTAAATTTAAATATCTTCATATACCCAGTATTTGCCTCTATTTGAATAAAGAATGAAAATTCTATAAGCTGCATGCAAACTTGCCCTTCTGTAAGCGTAACCTGTGCTTCCACTCAGGCTGGTGTTGTGTCTTCCTCCTGTGTTGGCGACTAGGCAGATGCTTCCTTTTAAATTATAAAGGCTCAAAACCACACAGAAATTGTATGTTTGATTTTTTTCTGCTGGTGGCTTACTTGCAGGCATGGCATTCCGATCTTCCAGCCTTTGCAGCTGAAAAAGTAGATCCGCTATTGTCTCAGAGGGACAAGCAATACTGATTTTTAAACATGCAATATTGACTGAGGTTTCCATATGTCCAGAAAATGAAAGATTACTTTCAGAGTTGTAAGATTTCGTGTTACTACTCTCATTGATGATCCGCGGCAACACCAAGGTTACAAATTTACTTTACACAGTTTAAAGTCCGCCAGCCTACATATTTATTTTTCTTTAAAGTGAAATTTTTTTGCCAATCAGTTCTAGGAAATAATAGATCTATTTGAGAGCAAATCAGCCTCCTTACATAAGGCAAAGAATTAAACTTTGAAAATTAGAGAAAGACTAATAATAAAAGTCTGCTATTTAGAAAAAAAAATTATTCTAATGATAGAACTGAATGTTTCTAGTAAGGATTCTAGTCCTGGTCCAAACCTCTCTGTTTTTCATGAGCAAATATTCTCATAGAAATAAATCTGAGTTGAAGTAATAGATTTATTTTTTTGCTTCAGCAAACAGCTGAAGTTTGCTCTGCATCAGGTTCCTAAAGACATAATTCAGGTAAGAATAAGAACTATTTTTGTCTTTTTGGAAGAAAGTTAACAGAAATTGACTTAAAAAATTTTTATTATCTAGTCTGAAAATATTCTGCTTGGCTTCACCAGGAGTTTGTTATCAGTCTGGTGGTCTGGACTGTCTAAGGATCTGGATGACACACATATATGAGGTTGCAAAAGCTGCATTTCCTTCTCTGTAGCTGAGAAAAATGGGACAGGTTCCTCATCTTTCCTGCCTGCAGCTAGACCTGATTTTGAGTGGCTCTGCCACCTTAATATTTTTTAGGCATCACTGGTTTGTCTCCAAAGTCATCAGGTCTTTGGCACCTCTATACTTTTACTGCTGTTGTACAATGAATATTAATTCAAATCCTGCAGATTTCGTCAGTAGTCTTTACTCAGCTTTAGTAAGGCTGGCTGAAATACAGCAATCGAGTTCTTCCTCCCCAGATTGTCAAGATCTGATGTTTCTTTCTGTTCCTATGCTAAGCAATTTTGAGACATTAATTTTTCAAACTCCCCTCTTCACCCCAAAAAATACACCTGCAGGACTCATCTTGGATTTTAATGATCTGGTTAGACTCATGTAGACAGACTGTAAAGCTAAAGATCAGGAAGATGTCACCTACATTTACTTTTCTGTAGTATATACTGTATTTGAACTAGTGACCTAAGGCTTTCTTTACAGTCACCGGGGAAAAATAAGAACCTGGTCTCTTTTCAATGTTTGATTTAAAGTGGGATGAACTGTGCTTCTGTTTCTGTACTTGACTGGTACCTATGTATACTTCTCCTTTCATCCATAGTCTGATAATTTCTTTATCCAGATGCAACACCTTCAGCTGTAGTGCTTATAAAATACAGGGTCTGTATCTTATCAGCTTGACACTTGCTTGGCATCTGCAAAACCGAGAAATATATTCCTGCATTAAGTTAGTTGGATTTGAAACAAGGGCTCTCACACACAGGTGAGCACTCTACACCATGTCATCTTCTGTAGAAATTTCGTTCCAGACATAAGCTTCATTGATGTGTATTTCAACATTTTTTTTTCTTTTCTAAATGGCATTTTTGAGAGTACTGTATTCATAAATTTTGGATAAATTTGCCCATTGTTAACCCTCATCTCTTTAGTATAAAGCCTCTCACAGCTGGTTTACAAATACTCTCTTACTTCCTGAAGACTTTATTTTGTGGTTCTGTTATCTTATCACAAGGGATCTTCTGAAGTGATCATATAGTTATAAAAACAAGCTAGGCTGTGCACTAAAGTACAAAGAGGTGAAGTACTGATTAATAAAACAAAGCAAGTCTGTGACTAGACCTTGGGTACTTCAGGAGGAAAAAATGCCAGTATTTTCTCTGTGAATAGGCATAAAGTGGACAACTAAGCCTTCAGCAAAACTTTCTTACTTTCTCTCACATGTGATGATGAGACATAGAATATATTTTAAGTGCAGGAAGTAATACAAGGTTGAAGGTGAGCACATTTGTTATTCTTAGAGAAGATAAGATAGAACAGCAAACAGTTTCTTCTGTGTAACCTAGTTTCTAATTTTTTCTGGAGAACAGTGGTTACCAAAATAAAGATGTGATTTAGGCTACAGAAATTATTCTTAACTCTGTTTCGAATGGTCCCAAAGAAAGATCTGCAGCTCATTTTTCTTTCTAAAATCACTGTACTGCAGAGCCCTAGAGGCTTTAAGTTCCAGGAGGATTAAAGGGATGACATCAGGAATGGTGCTGTGCATCTCTAATTGCCACCTTGCTTTGAGTGTGGAGGGGGATGACTTCCCTTAGCCGTACATAGCGTGTCCCAAAGTACTGAAAGACTTGGGAAATTGTAGCATGACTCTTACAATATCCAACACAGCTCCTGTGAGCTGGTGAATACTGAATAGTATTTTCACACATAGCTTATTAGTTTTTTGGTTGGGTTTTTTTTTATTATTCATACTGGTGCCCTCCCCAAATTTTTGTATCTCCTGAGAAGTGGTGCAGAGCCAAGGAAAACCATATCTGCCCTAGCAAGTGAGCCTGGCAGATGGAGACTTGGGAATGCAGTATTGAGTACTCAGCAAAGTCACAAGAGCTTTATGTGCTAAGGAATTGATTTAAATTCTTACCATTCATACAGTGAGATTTGCTTTAAGGTGTTTTAAGAAAAAAAAAGAAAAAGTTATGTAGTTGATTTGCATGTGCCTAACTTCCCCTTTTGCAGGAATAAGTAAGTGTGTGTGTGTGTGTGTGTGTGTGCATGTGTAAATGTCTCTACAAGGTGCACAGTTAACTGACCCCTTTGTTCAGTTCAGCAAGTTTCTTTCTTCTTTGGTCACATTCCCTACACTTTCCTCAGTTTAGATGCAATCGAATCATTCGGCTTTTGATGACAGTTTGAGTTTGGATTTTAAAACCCTATCCACTAGCTGAAATGTCTTTAGCATCACCTGAAAGGCTTGTTTTCCTTCTTCTGTTCCTGTCATCTGAAAGGAAATGTACTGAGTGTTTTTCACCAACTACTATAGAGCCAGGTCCTCTCTGACTCAGGTAGGATGGGATTTAGTGAATGCAAGAACTGGACACTGTGTCTTCTGTCAGTCATTCTCACCATCTTCCTTTTCTACGCCTATGATTTCTGTGTTTGAACTTTTTTCCTTCTTGTGGTGTGTTGATCTCAGCTAGCGAGTGACCTCAGCCTCTCACTCGCTCTCCCCTCAGTAGGATGGGAGAGCAGCAGAAGAGCAGAAGCGCAGAAGCTGACATTCTGGTCTAAATACAAAAGCTTATGAAGAGACCACAGAAGAATTTTGCAGGCTGATGGAGTTTTCTCCTACCTTTGTTTACTGGTTAAAATACATTTAGCACAGGCCTTTTTCATTAACCATCCCTGCTACATTATGCTGTAGCACTCTATTAAGCAAGTGTTTTAAGTTCTAATTAAACATCTTTGCTAAATGAAAGCCACTGTCTGTAAGCACCTACTGTTATGAGCTGCTATTACAGTAAGCCACAGTTGCTTGCTCAGTCACTTCTTGTTACCCAGTTACTATTACATTGTTATCCTGGTCCATTCAATTCTGTCTTGTCAGTAGCTGAACCGGTTATTGGCTGAAGAACAGCTATGGAATTGTTTCACTTCATAAAATGTGCTTTAATTGCACTGCTGATATTAATTGGACAGTCTGTGTTGGGATCAAGGGGAGTTGAAGTTTGCTATACTTCTTATAACCCTTTATTTGTAGAAACAGACTGTAAAGTTGCCCTTTTTTCCTGCCCATAAATTAAGGCACAAGATAACAGTAAAGAGAAAAATGCTAATAAGTGATGGACAGGGGAAGGTTTGTCTGTACTGTGAAGATGGTCAGCAGTGCAAGTTCATAACTCTGGTCTGGCATTCTATGTTATATCTTTTTATTGCTTTTGCCAAATTTTGTCTGTTATTTATCAGTGGAGCTATGTAGAAGGTTTATTTAGAGCTAAAACCTTTATTTAGGGCTAAAACCTTCATGCTCCACTTAAGGAGCTTTAAGAACACTTTTCTGAGAGGGTTACTTAAGTTATACAGCTTAAGAGAGATCAGTTAGTCCTCCCCTTTAGGTGAGTACAGCAAACTCATTGATGTTGCATCAGCAAAGAGTTTGCTTCACCTGGCAATCAATAAATATCAAGTTAAATAGCAGGCTGGTTATAAACCATAATAAACCATGAGGCAGGCCTATGTAGTACCTCACTGATGGTATAGGTGTGTTGAAGCCAGTAAAATTTTGCTGCTGGAAATCTGCAGGTGGGGAAGCCCCTTTTTTTGGCATTTACCACAGCATAGTTAGTCTCAATTCCCCCACTTAAATAAAGAGAGTTTGAAAGTTTGATTTGCCTCTAAGTGGCTTAACTACTTTGCCAGTTGTAAAATTTATTGTTAACATCATAGCAAAAATGACTGAAATACTTTTTCCTTATTGTTGTCATACTACGCACATAGCTTAACCTTGAAAGTGAAAACCTAGCCAATGGTACCATGGGAAAATCCTGTTTGACAATGAGTAGTGCAAAACTTCTGGATTTTCTCAGCTGTCATACATCCAGATAGTTTCACTGATATAATGGAACAATGCTCACAGACCTCCTGCTGAGGATTTGTCTGACCACTAGTTTATAATCAATGAAGTTTTGTGTGAGATGACAACTAAACAGTTCAGGAGACTAATAATGGGTAATGGAACCTTTGATATTGCTTTAAATATGGCCTCCTTCTGCCACGACAATATCGAATTGAACAGTAGGAAAGAGCTGTTGAGCCTAGCGCTGCAGATCTCATCAGAAGGCTTTCAGTGTTTCCTTACTCTCAAAATACAAAGGAAGGACTGAATAGGCTTAGACACTTCTATATTCTTCTTACAAGTTCTAACAAAGCTAACAAAGCACCTGGGATCAGCAATAGAAGAGACAGCAGTTGTTCTGTTCATGTTTTGTTGTTAAAAAGCCAGTTCTAGCCTATTCTCTTATCACTAGCACTCTTTTGCAAAGGTACAGGAGGAAGAACCCTGTTCCACGTTGATATCCCTCGCTTTTACCCCGACATTTTAACTCAGAATGTGAAACGCAAGTAACAAAAGTCAAACTTAGAGCAATTGTTTTCAACTTGTTTTTAGCCTAGTAATTAGCTACTTCAGTTTATGCCAGACCTAAAGGAAGCCTTGTGCGTTTGAAAGTCTGCTTGTTTTGCAGCAGCATCATTTGGCAGAGTAAAAAAATTACTACCTCTCCCACAGTAATAGATGCTGAAGTTTGACCTATTGCCTATCACAGTTCATTAATTCCCCTCAGATACCCTGTAGCTGAGCACAATAACCTGTGTTTCAGCTGAAGCACACTGTTTTTGGCTAAAGCGTAACTTCCTGAAAGGCATCCAATATTGTTCTTGAGACCATAGGAGCTCAAGAATCTCTTGATTCCTTTGGAGCTTGTTCCAGTGTTTTGCTTTCTTTATGGTTAAGGAACTGCTTAATTTGCTTGACTTCAGTTTTCAGCTCCAGGTTTTTGTTATGCCTCTGTTAGATTAGAGAGCCCTCATATTTTCTCCCTGTGAAGGTACTTACATGCTGTAATCAAGTCACCTTTCAATCTTTTTGATGAGCTACACAGATTGAGCTCTTTAAGTCACTTATGGTAAAGGTTGAGTGCTGCTACTAGCTCAAGAGTTCAAGCCTGTTGTGGTCAAAGAATACTGATTATTGACGTTATAAATGGACAATTCTTTGTGAGTGAGTCTTACAAACAGCTCTCAGCTGATGAGTTTCATAATGTGGACTGAAATACCTATAAGCTGGTCATCTATAGTTACGCATATACTCAAGGAGACAGAGGCTACCACTTCTTCATTTTAAAGTGGGCTACATAAGGAAAGGGTATTTAGTGAAAAAAGAAATGAGAATTATGGGCTCTACAGTATCATTATTCCCTTTTTTGATTTAAATGCTTGTATCTGTCCTAACATTTCCTCTTCTTAATTTTTTTAATGCTGCTTTCTGATAAGACCAAACTGATGGCATAATTACTATGAAGAAATTGTAGGTATCAAGCAACTCCTTGAAATCACCTCCTCTCAGTTTCCATGCAAGCTCTACTAATTGTGAATATATTTAAGATTGACAGATTTTCAGCTTTTCATGTTTCTGCACCTCTTCAAAAAGTTTGGTGACAAAATATCCAAGGTCATATAGAAACAAGTATACTTGTTTCACTGCTTCAGTATAAAGGTGCTGTGTCTGATTTTATTTCTACAGTAATTAGCAAACTACCCTTAAGTTATCCTTGATTATGAGCAAATCCTAGAGGAATTTATTTTTGTTTGTGATCTGAAAGCAAGAGTGAGTAATTATTTCCCTAAATTTTGGCTTTGTGACTGCCTTAAAGTAGAAACTAATTCGCTTATCATCAATCTGGCAAAGTCTTTATGATTAGCATCTTGAGGAAATACAGAAAGTCAGTCTTGAACCTGCGTACGCTGTTTGATTCTCTCCTCTGTGTTGAATATATTTCTGCAGAGTCTCTGATACAGGAACAGCCATTCAAATTGGGGTTTATTTATTCCCTTGTTCTAATCACTTACGCTCACAGAGCCAAAACACATAATGTTACTGGATTTCTATGTGGAAGATTTCTCTTTTCACTCTAGTCCATTGTTGTCATCTGTCAGCACTGACCTCTTCATTGTCAGCATTGTCAAACCTGACAACACCTGACGCAGGGGAAGAAATGGACAGAATCAGAATGAAATGTCTTCACATTCACTTTTAGTAATGTCAGTTCCTCGCCACACTTGGTATTTCAGGCTTGCCTGTGACAAGGTTGCCATTAATATTGGAAAGCAGAAACTTTTTGAACAACTGAACTGATTCAGTGCAGTTCCACCTAGTGCAGAACAAGACCTGTGTGGGTACAGTCCGCACAACTTTATTCTGCTTACATATGTGGCAATGCTGTGAAGCAAAATGATGGGCAGGATTACAGTATCAAACTGTGGTGAGGATGTTAGCTTGCTTTTTGGCTGACTGCCCTACAGGGGTTAGTAGGAGGGTGCAAACACACTGGTTTATTACTAAGATCAAATTCAAACCAGAATTAGGGTCAATAATGAGTTTTAGATTGTGGTGACTAATGATAAAGAACAATTTTTCTCTCTCAAATGAGAAGTTTGGAGGGGATGCAAATATCATGCTATTTTTATTATCTGCATTAAATGAGCGAGTGATTGACCTGTGTGTGGTTTTCGGTGTCCACGCTGGGACAACTTCTCATCCCCTAAGTTAGAGAGCACGATGCAGGCTGAAACCACAGCGTTTGTCTGGAGCTGGCACCAGTATGTTGCTGGGAGGGTGCTGTTCCCTAGAGACAAACGCTCCACCAATGGGCCAGTTCTGCAGTCATCCCTCCTTCAGGCAGGCAATTGCACATATGGTATCATATTTGCCAGATTCTTTATAAGACAGCCAGCTAAGCCTAGTAAGTGCTCACTACTTTCTAGAGTTTTATTTTGATATTTTGATTAAAGTTTCAGCTGATGGGATCCTGTGATTAAATAAGCAACTTTATTCTTCCCATTTTTCTTCTGTTTTTCCAAGTATACAAGTATAACTGTGACTGCATCATCAATAAGCTGTTCTGGTTTTCATTTCAGTCTGCCGAGAAGTATGTTTGTGAGCAGAGTGTACCCTAAAGGTACAAAAGCCACACACAAATGAAAAAGAAATACAATACATTATCATTAAAAAGATTTCCATGACTAGTTGAAATATCATTATTCTTTTGTAACTGGTTCTATGATTTTTGAACATTTGGGATTGCCTTAGCTGGTGCTATAATAATTTCTATTTGAACCAAATGTCTGGTATTTTATGAAGCATGACACTTGTTGTTTCCATTCTTTGTTACAGCCTTTTGAATCTCCTTGATGTTTCTCTAGTAGTATGTGGGATACTTTCAGATCCAAATAATTCAGTGAGAGACTAAAGTAATTATGTTTTTTTTCCAAAAATGTGTTAAGTATACTTTCTTGACATTTCCAGATTTCTTCCTTTGTCTATGATGTTGATATTCTGCATGTAGTTTGGAACAGTCTGGGGAGTATTTATGTCTTCAAATCACTATTGAAAATGACAATGGTATTCTTTTCCTAAACTAGGCTTTAGTGTGTGTACATATGCACAAAGAATAGTACTGAGACATGACATATATGTTTCTTTTTTCCTTGAAGAGAAATATTACCTGAGAGTCAAGAAGTTAGAGAAGGACATTTGGCAAAAAAAAAAAAAAAAAAAAAAAAAAAAAAAAAGGCAAAAAAAAAAAAAAAAAAGAAAAAGGATTGAGAGATCTTTGTCAGAAATGGTTTAACCATGCTCAGTATGATGGCTGAATTTATTGATGGAGTAGAACAATGTTTTACTTGCATACTTGGGAACAGGTGAGGGAGCAAGTTAACAGAACAAACTGGGAGGATGAGAAGACCAAATCTATCTGCTTTCATATCTATTTAGAGGGTACAAGTCCAAAAAGACATAGTATTTGATCTGGAGAAGCGCTTTTCTCAGGCACACAGATAAATAGTTCCTGACATGAATGATTTAGCAGGACACAATGCAGTGGTGAGTCCCCCAGAGGAAGGAAGCACATTTCATATTTTCCTTCAGTTTTAGGGTGGGAAGACAGATGAAGCTGACCATTTAGCCAGTAGAGGCTTCTAAACAAGAAGAAGTGTGTAAAGGGATGACAGCCCAAGGACTGTGAGCAGCAGTGGGAGGGAAAGCCTAGAAGTGCTGTGCTGGAAAACAAATTTTAAGTAGACACTCAGCTGTGTCAGGACAGTAGGTGAAAAACTGAGAGCTGAACTAAACCCTCAAACTTTAATATAGGTGGACCTGTCTGCTAATAAGCTGTGCTCTCCTCGCACATGGTGACAAGTGATTCCAACAGAAGTTGGGATCTACAGTATTTAATCACTCTGCAGAGTGATCTGGGCCAAAAAGAGTTAACAATGCCAAGGCAGAGAAGTCTAGTTAACAACCCTTCTCGTTAGATTTTCCCAGAAGACTGATGTTTGCAGGCAGTTTGGGTTGCCCTTTCTTGCATTTGTTGTCAGTTGCCTACAGCATTTATAACTTCTGTCAAAAGTAAGCTTCAGTTAAAACCCTATCTTGCTTAATGTCTGGGTTAACAAGATCTGCTTCCCCCACTTTGTCTGGATGCTCTGCACAACTTGCCAATATGATCTGTAGGTTGATTTAAGAATCTTAAAGTTTTGTCGCTATGGTACCTCTGAGGCAGATATGTGTTTCATTCATTTTTGAACTTGATACAGGTTATATAGGAAGTCTCTGATTTTACTCAGTTTTCCAGGGCTAAGCCCAGGATTAGACACAGCAAGAAAGTCCACATACTGCAACAAAGACCTCTTGCAGGCTTATGACAACCAGGTCTCTGTCTTTTGCTTGGTGAACCAGTCTGTGCTTTGGTAATCTTCTCGCCATGGGAATGCATAATTTCTTTTTGTTAGGCGTATGGTCTAGGCCGTGGTGAGTAGGCTGTGTCTTCTCTCTTGCGAAGTGATTCAGAACAATGAGTGGGGATGGTAAAATCTGAACTGGTGATAAAAGGAATTTCCGCAGGTGCCTTGCCAAATGGGTATACTTACCCTGTCTGGATCCTTTTTCGGAGGACGCAAGCTGCCCTCTATTGGCCAGAGGGCGAAATTTGGCCTTTTTCCTCTCATTGTACATGAGGGATTGAGTGTTTGAGGCTGACCCTCTCTCTCTATCAGAAAAAGCAGATATTTGGTTTTTAATAGGCTGCTACATTGAGAAGTGGCGTGAAATTTGTCTAAAGATAAATAAACAGGAAGATGCCACTTTCAAACTGTTTAAAATATTTACCTGATTTTTCAGCCTTTTTTCAAGAGTGATAAACAGAATTCCAATTTTCAATTAGAAGGATTTTCTATTGTGTGCACTTTTGTATTAATTTTATCCATGTGGATAGGAATCCAGGAACACGAGCAAAGGTTAAAGAGTGAATACTGTGCTGGACCAGTAAATATATACAAGTGTATAAGCTGTTGGCAGTGATTACATACAGTATGGGGGGTAAACCTGAGCAGAAAACAAATCTGAGGGCATCAGGAATAGGGAACTTTTCATGCTATGAACTGTATTTCAGTAATTTACTGTACTTGTTGCTTTAAATTACCTCCTTGTTAGCAGCATTTGGTGACATCCCAACTGAATATTGCAGCAGCTGGTAGCTCTGGAAGTGCTGTGTGAAATCTTCACATTTATTGATCATTGTAGGGGAAGCTACAATTTACAGGAGTTTACGGAGCCTTGCAAAGTAAGCAGAACTGCTAGACTCAAATGTTTGTGTATGTGATGTGGTCCAAGCCCAATAAATATTGCTATTTGATTCAACTTTATGTGCCTATAAAATGCACTCTTTTCTTGATGTGTTATAGTGGTGGAAAACCCAGGTAGTGACATGACTAAATTAATGATTCATGCTACTGTGTCCAAATGCATAAAGAACCTATGTTACCCTGTTATGCCCCATGTTTCTCTCATGATTTGAGGTAATCTTTTACAGTGGGAAAAGGTCTTTTCGAGTATGTTTCTGTCTATATCTACATAGACTTCTTTTCTAGATGACAGACAATAGCCAAATATCGGCCAAGAGAGTTTTGGGATTTAGATTATTGTTCTGGCAGCTTGAGGACTCCAAAGTGATAAAATATGTCCCCTGCATGATCCAAGGAAAAAGGCAGTTTCCTGAACAAATTAGAAATATTCCAGCTTCTTTGTGTTTGCTTAAAATGGTCACCCTGCCTTGATCCCTCTGCTTATCTGTCAGTAACTATCTGGGATGATATTTCTGATGCTCAATTTCTGTGTATTTGATCTGCTTATATTTGGTGTTATGGTGGTGAGTTTTTTTGCTCCTAAAATTTCCTTGCAAACTGATATTGCCCAGCAAAGTGTGGTGAATGGGCTGGTAAAGATAGAGGTGAATTATAATTAGAGAAGGTCTCTAGGTTTTACTGACAAATGCTGTGTTTCAAGTGTATAACATGCACTCCTCACTAAAATATTTCTGTCTTATGCACCTAAATTGCTTGCAAGTATTGCACAGTAGGAAGTAGTTGTTGCTATAGAAGCACTGGAGCTACTGACAGTGCTGGCAGCAGGAACAGCAGCAACAGCAGAAGGTACATGGTTATCTTATGGGTTTGGAAATGAGAGTTTGCATTTTATATCTTATTACTTCTCATTGCATTGGCAAAACAACAGGAAAAAAAATAAGGAAGGGAAGGAAACAGAAAGGTGAAGGGAAAGGAAGGGAAGGAAAAGAAAAAGGAGAGGAGAGAAAAGTCTCATTTATTTTGATTTATTATTTTTGGATTTACAAATTTGGTCTGAACTCACCACAGGTGGAGCAAATTAACTGAATTTGCAAAATAAAGACAGAGTGATATTCCTAAAGGTTTGGATTTCCTCAGGACTGCTTACAAATAACTGCCTAATAATTCTGAAAAAGGTGAAAGTCAAACAGCTCCAATAGGAACTGGATTGGTAGGGCTGTGGAGGAACAAGGGAAGAAAGAAACCTCTATAATAGTAAGAAGAACTGCCTTCAGTTATAAAGGACAATGAACGGATCTGCATATATACAAGAACTCACACAGAAAAAAATCACTCTTTAGTTTGTAGTCCTATGCCATGACTGCCTCAAAAATTGTGTCTCTCATGTGGAAGAAATCAGTGTTCAAGAGCTTTAAGTACTTCTCTTCAAGAGAGGGGTACTTGCATGTCAGCAACGAGGGGTGGGAACAGTACTCTAAAGGAGCAGTTAAGATCCTGTGACTACTCTTCCCGTTCCAAGAAACAGTCCCAGGAAGCCACTCTATGTTTTTCAAACACATGTGAAGCAGGAAAGTGCTTTCCTTCCCCAAAATTTTGTTATGGTCTTTAATTCCTGGCTGTGACTTTCTTCTGCACTGCTGCATCTAGCCAACTGCCTCTCTGCTCCATCTCCCTGGCTCATCTCCAGAGCAGAGCTTCTGCCCAGCCTACTAGCCGAAGCAGGACCCTTGTGCAGCATTGCTCTCACTTCTTTTCTTTCAATAGGATGTGAGCAAGAGAGGGCAGTGAGGACTCTTGTCTCCTGCTATCCAGATCTGAGGGATTTTTCCTGCCTATTCTCCTATATAGCTGAGGAGGAGCTCCAGCCTGAGATCAGTCTGTGTGCATGACCAGTTTTAGGGCACTGTACACAGCAGGAGAAAGCAATGAGCATTTAGCAATACTGAAGAATTCACACTTCCACAAATTAGAGTCTGTTCCTAATTTTGAATATAACAATAATGTTTGAGAGCTTCCAAAATGCTGTGCATTTGCTCTTCATTAGTTTCAAACAGTGAGGCATTAGTGTCACTCAGAATTTCGTGCCTTTTTTTTCCTCATTTTTTTTCCCTTTTTTTTTTTAATGTGAGGATGGAGATACTGTGAATACTGAGCCTGAATAAAAACCCATCCAGAGCAACAGCCTTAGTGGAAGCTCAGAGTAAGCAGATAGTGACCATTATGTTATATGTTCTCCTAGCCTCAAGCCATGTAGACCAGGAAATTTTTAAGCAACAGGTGATGGGTTTGTATTTAGTACCCCAAGACTGAATATTCTTCCATGATGTTCTCCAGATGACTTCCAAATCCGTGTACATGTATGAATCGCAATGCTGCAAGCAGGTCCAAGGCTTCAATATGTGCTAAGGGGCAAAATCATAGAATCATAGAATCAATTAGGTTGGAAAAGACCTTTAAGATCATCAAGTCCAACTGCTAAATGCTGCCTCCAGTTTGTCTGAGCCTGATGACTGCAGGAAGGTATTTATTTGATTCCTCCTAATATTTGTGGCAGAAGAGACCAAAATGTCATGATGAAAGTCATGTCTGTGGTGAACTCTATAGCAACGAGTAAGCAAAAGATAATGATCTGAGGATTTTGTGTGGTGGAAGAGGATTTGATACTTGTCTGTATCTGAACTGTGTGCATACTTTGTATCTCTGTGTGTATCTGAACTGTATATATCCAAACTGTGATGGACTTTGTCATTACAAGATAACCTTGAAGGTGGCTCCAAATAAATATAAACCCCATCTTTCAGAACACGTTAATCTTGCCTGCTGACAAATATCATCACACATAGTTCTGTATAGATCAGATGAGAATTAAAGGCTACTGAAGTTTACCAAACCCTTTTCCATCCATGAAATTGTTAATAAGCTTAATATAGAACATCTGTTTAAGATATCTTAGTTTCAGTCTGTGTCTTGCAAGGGTTAAATGACAGCATAAATGCAAGTCTACCTTTGAAAATACTTTCCATTAGAGGAAAAAATACCCAAGATGAATTACACACATACACACATACATACACACAACCCCACCCACCCCCCCCCCCCCCCACCATTTTTTTTTCTTTCATTGGAACCTACCTGAACAAGTATTCATTATTGTTAATGGGATTTTCTTTTTCTTTAGTATCACTAAATAAACTCTGCTGGGATCACAACAACAACAAAAAATGGAGCCAGAAGGGACAATCCTATTCTAGTGGAGGATATCACTAATGTAAATAGCCTGCTTGAAAACATTATATATCTTTTCCAAACTATTAGAAACATTGTGAGCATTTCAGATATAATCCCATGCAGTTAACAAAATGCCTAGAAAAAGAATGAATTTGTTTGCTAAAGCAGAAAAAAAACCTTACGCACAATAATAAAAATGAAGCTTCTAAGTGAATAGTACACAGCTCATTAGAAAAAATAAATTCCCAGAGTCCCTGAAGGTAAAATACAATAGAATGTAGCCTATTTAAAACTTCATTCAATGAATATGACTTTTGCATACTAAAGCAAACCATATTTCATAACACAATGGATTATTTTAAATTACTTTCTTCTACTATTTAAGGTTCTTATTATATAAGCTGCATTTTCCACTGAACTATCTTTAAGAAATCATACTTTTGTAAATATGCTTTGCTAAGGAGTGCATTTAAAAATGAATCATCAGGCAGTAGTGAGACTTCTGTATTGTTTATCAAACATATAAATATTTGGTGATGTATTGAAGGTATAAAGTCTCCCTGTAGTATGCTGTAGTTATTTACGGCTGCCATGTTAAAAGACAAGTATTTCAAAATTATGTAGAGAAGCTGCTGGAAAACAGTAGGCTGTATGGAAAAATACTGACACACTGATATGCCAATACTTAACTGCATTTCTACAGTTTTGCAAGGTATTGCCTTTTTAGTATTTATCATGGCCCACTTTATTCAGGTTTGCTTTCAGGCCACCTATATGTTCAGAGGACTTAGGAGAGGAGATGACTAAAAGAATAACATTTTCATTTGAAAGCAGGCAAAGCTGTAGATGAAATTTGTAGTTAGTCTAGAGCACAGAAGGAAGTCTCCTCATGTCCCTTTTAGCATCCATAAAAGGATCACCCTTCCTGAAAGTGTTCTTGCTCTAATCAGTAGTTTGCATCCAATTCAGAATTCTTATTCCTACAGCATTCTTGACAAGATCACAGCAAAACAGCTGAGGCTTTTCTTTAGTGCTGCCAGGCAGGAACGATAGGAATGATTAAAGGTGCTTAAAGGCACAGCCCCCATTGGCAGGTGGGTGAGTACTGAAAGGTATAAGAGTAAGGCAGTGGCCTTCTACTTAAAAAGTCTCCTCCAGCTGATGTACAGTAGCCAATGTTGACTGCGCCAGGTGAAGTGCGTATTTGCTACTCCTTTGAGTTGTAATTCAGGTGAGTCTACCTGGCATACCATGAGTGTGGACTCTTGACGTGTCTAAGGAAACTGTTCTATGTAAGCAAGAACTGAGCGCTGTATAACCAAACTTCAAGCTCAGTTCTGCTATTCAGACTTACACAGACACTTTGGATTAAGAAAGCACACATTCTGAGGCCTAGTTTGGATAATAATGGTATACAACTGTAATTCAATGAGAAAGCATACCATTCATTAACTTTGTTGGTAGTCTGGGAACATTACTGAGTGTCCAGATGTGCTGAGCAGAAGTGTTCAACAATTCTGGCAAGCTTTCCCCAATAAGAAACCTGTGATCTTTCCTTTTAGCACTATTGAAGTCTAAATCATTTGAGGGTTGAAGTACTTTAGAAAGCTTTAGACTGTGTTACGACTTTAAGCAAACAAAGAAAAGAATCTTTTTCACCTAGCATAGGAGGATCTGTACACCTCAGCAATGGTCACAGATGGGTGTATGATGTGGCAACGAAAGGAGGATTTTCAGTTAACCGATTTTTAAGTAGCATTAAAGGTGCTCTAACTTCAAAGGCCAATCTTATGTAATTACACACAGGGATTTTGAGATTAAAATGGAGGACAATTCCTGTTAACAGTGGATGATACATGCTTTCCTTGAGTTTGGTTTATCAGAGCTTATGGTCAGTGATTTCCACATTTTCTGTCCCAGACTGCTTTATATGCTGCTGTAGGAAGGAGGTTTGAGTGAACAGTATGATACAAGAATGAACTAAGGTGAGAAGTGGTTTTAAATCTGGAGAAAGTTACAGCTTGAATGTGCATGTTTCAATGCATTACTGCGGCTATGGGGTATTAAAATGCAAACTGTGCATTTTATGAACAATATGCTTCCATACTGTATGCATACCTAAAACTAAGTAGTGGGTAGTTTAAAAGCTTTGACTCAAATGTAATTTCTTATAAATCACTCAGGTTTTTTTTCCTGTAACAATGGTGAGATTGAACCCAAGGACTCTGGTGTCCTATTTCTTTGCATAAAAGGCACTGGTTTTATATTCTTTGCTGCTCCTCCTCACCAGTAAACCAAAGATGATGTAGAGCATCTCTCAGGTGGCAGCACATTGTTCCTACTAAGAACTTGGACATTTCTTCTCATGATACAAGAAACAGTGTCAACCTCTGATAATAATAATGACAAGATTTGGAAGAAAATGCCTCTCCATCAAACTATATCCCATTTAATTTCACAGGTCATACTGACCATCATATTATCACAGAACCGTAGAATAGTTAGGGTTGGAAAGGACTTACAGATCTAGTTCCAAAACCCTACCATGGGCTGGGACGCCTCACACTCTGTCCAACCTGGCCTTGAACTCTTCCAGGGATGGAGCATTCACAGCTTCCCTGGGCAACTCATTCCAGTGCCTCACCACCCTCACAATAAAGAATTTTTTCCTTATATCCAATCTAAACTTCCCGCGTTTAAGTTTGAACTCATTACCCCTTGTCCTATTGCTACAGTCCCTAGTGAAGAGTCCCTCCCTAGCATCCTTATAGGTCCCCTTCAGATGGCTTCTATGAGATCTCCATGCAGCCTTCTCTTCTCCTGAACAGCCCCAACTTTCTCAGCCTATCTTCATATGGGAGGTGCTCCAGTCCCCTGAGCATCCTTGTGGCCCTCCTCTGGACTTATTCCAACAGTTCCATGTCCTTTTTATGTTGAGGACACCAGACCTGCACACAGTACTCCAAGTGAGGTCTCACAAGAACAGAGTAGAGGGGCAAGATGACCCCCATTGACCTGATGGTCACGCTCCTTTTGATGCATCCCAGGGTACGGCTGGCTTTCTGGGCTGTGAGAGCACACTGCTGGCTCATGTTCGGTTTCTCATTGACCAACTCCCCCAAGTCCTTCTCCACAGGGCTGCTCTGAATCACTTCTCTGCCCAACCTGTAGCTGTGCCTGGGATCGCTTCAACCCAGGTGTAGGACCTTGCACTTTGCATCGTTGAACTTCATGAGGTTGGCACTGGACCATCTCTCAAGTGTGTCAAGGTCCCTCTGGATGGCATCCCTTCCCTCCAGCATATCAACTGAACCACACTACCCAGCCACCAGTACAGCCTGCCCACTGGGGGATGTGAAACTAGTGTATGACATTTAATTTGTTTGAGGAAAAAATGGCCGGGCTTCCCAGCATTTTAAAATTCTCATTCTTAATAGTTTTAATCCAAGAAGTGTTGTAGGAACACTAAAAGTTTTAAAGCAATTTATTTCAGGAGAATAAGAAAAAAATGAAGGAATGATGGAGATCTGTTTTGTTGTTAATTTTTTATTACCAAAATTTCACATAGACTAGGAAGAGAGTATATTCCTCTCAGTTGAGTAGGAGAATGTCGTGGTTTAAGTCCAGTCAGCCACATAGCTTGCTCGCTCACTCCCACTTCTTTCTTCCCCCTGTGTACCAGGGGGATAGGGAGGAGAACTGAAAGAATGTAGTTCCCACAGGTTGAGAGAAGAACAGTCCGGTAACTCAGGTATAACACAAACCGCTGCTGCTACCACCAATAATAATAATTACAAGGGAAATAATAAGGGAAGGGAATACAACTGCTCACCACTGATACCCAGCCCGATCCAGCAGTGAACTAACCCTTCCGGGTCCCTGCCCCTTGTTTTTATGTCCTGGGCACGACGTGCTGTGGTATGGAATACCTCTTTGGCTAGTTTGGGTCAGGTGTCCTGTCTCTGTTTCCTCCTGACTTCCCCTCCTTCCTGGCAGACCATGAGACTCAGAAAGTCCTTGGTCAGACTAAACATTACTGCAACAACTAAAAAAATTGGTGTTATCAGTGCTGTTCCCCAGCCAGAAGTCAAAAACACAGTGCTGCAGCAGCTACTAAGAAGGAGAAAAATGACTGCTACTGTTGAACCCATGACAGAGAACAAATATTCAAACATAGGCAAAGATTGAAAAATGTCTTAGAAAGGATGAAAGGTATGTTACAAAAATTATATATTTTCAGTTACATTTATTATTTGTAAGTATAATTTATATGCTAGATGTGCTCCTGTGTAATTACTATTGTTATCTGGTAAACTTGTGGACTATGCAATAGGTATAATTTATTAGACACTGCCCATATATTTAGTAGTCCAAATCTCTGGTCACCATCAAAGAATTGGGCTGTTCTTTTTTCTGCTTTCTAAGTCATTGTATTTCACCAGAAAATAAGTGTGAGATTTATTCCTGAGAACAGTCTGTGTGAGATATGGCTAAAACAACTAAAATTCATGGTCATTTATTACAGTCTTTTGTAACGTATGTGTTTAACACTGGATGCTCTCAGTTCATTCCCCTATCCAAAAGGTAGTCATGTGCCACTGTAAGACGATGTGTCTGGCTGAGCTGAAGGGTTTGGATGTAAATTGTGTCTGTTTTTCATGGAAAACATTATCTGCAGTTTCTTCACAAGGGAGTTTCTACACTACATGCATGTCCATGCCATACAACTGAACTAGCTGACTGCTAGGAAATCTACGAGACATCAGCCTAGTCCCCATGCTATGTCAAGATGGCAACATAAGCACAGTACTCTGCTCAAGTTAAGTTGGTGTTGGGTTAGAGATCCTGTTTAACTCATTTGTGACTCCCTGTGTGTGACTAATACAGCCGTTGTTTTCACACCATTACATACTATTGGACTTCTAACACATAAACACGGGCATTTTGAGCTGGCGTATGTATATATGCAGAAGTTTTCTTCTGACTTCCTAGAGAGGGGGAGGGTAGACCTGTTGCAGGTGTCTGCTCCGTATTGGTACACCAGGGCACAGTATGAATTTTAGGAACTGGACATGTTGAGGTTGGTAAAAACCTGCCCAGCATGCAGGTTTGCCACTGGTTTCAGAGGCTGTGTGCTTTGTCTAAAAGAGTTTGAATTGATGAGCTGTTCAGTTCCTTGGAGCTGCTTGCCCCTGCTAAAGCTTGTGTATAAAAGTGGTTTGGGACCAGAATGTTTAGTAAATATTTAATTAACTGAAATGTTATTAGAGTGCAATGAGTAACTGCAGCTTAACTTTTAGCTTCCACTCCTGTCACTCCCTCTGCAGCGTGGAAGAGGCAAATTGGGATAAAGAGCCATGCAAGTTTTGTCAGCAAGACTAGCTGTGGCTTTTAAATATATTGTCTACACCCTAAGGAAAGCCTATAAAAACTTGAATGTGAAATCATTACACTGTTTTGTCATGCCCGAATGACAGTAACAACCATGAAACCTTTTCTGTAAAATGTCTTTACATAGGCTAACTTGATTTGCAATGATTTAAATACTGAAACAAATTCCCTCTATTTCCATCATTTAAACAAAATGACAACGTATTGGCACCATCACTGCCTCATCTTACTATAAATCAGGAGAAATGAACAATCTGTCTAGTTCCTTATCTGTATTCTTTTTAATCTTGTACAGTATGTGACTCTCTGGAAGAAAAAAAAATCATAAATACTTCTGTGCTCCCTTCCTGTTTGACTGGTTTTTATGTCCTTGTTACAGCAAAAGGTCTAGGAAACTAGGACAATCTCATGGGTAGATGAGTGGACTTACTGGTGAAGGAAAATCTGGAAAGGTAAAGCAGTAATGGCAATGCTCATCTGGCAGTACTGGTAATAAGAAAGTATAATGTGTATGACTGAAGATACTTCCTAAAAGAAATGATGTTATAAAACCCAGCTCACACCAGTACAGGACAAAAACCAGTTCTTCTGTGGGGTGACCATTGGCCAGCCTTACAAATAAACAAGACTCTCCTCAATGACTATTCCTGCTGTTTCCAACAGAGAATATGTGGGAAGTAACCAGCTAATATTTTGTGCCAAGACACTGGTCAAGTGAGAAAATATGACTCAGCCAAAAAGCTCACTTAGAAATTGAATTTGAATTTAGATTTATCTAAGATGTTTAGATTTACTAAATTACTTCAGCTGATTTAGATAGGAGCCAAATATGACTTGCACAGCATTCAGTAGCATATAAACCATATGTATTGATGGGTTGTTTCTATTAATAAATGGGTATTGGTTTTTGTTTTCCATGATGATATTTACATATGGTGCTGTTCTTGAAATAGAAGAAGAATAGTACTGAATTTTGCATATAAATATACATATAAGCTCTCTATAAAATTTACTGAGAAATCTTATAGAAAGTAGTCTATCACGTCTACAATAATAATCTCTTCTATTGCCTTTGCTGAGATGCTCACAGTGTGACTCTAAGGTGTCTGTCCAAATAATCATGAGGATGAAGCCTCATGCTTTTCAGGAAGCAACAAGTATGCTCTGTCTTCTTTCTTTTTTTTTTTTTTTAAATCCAGTGGAGATGAACAACAACATGCATAAAGTAATCAAGGTGTTATTATTCCTGGATTCAAATGGGATGTGGAAAATAGATCCAGAATGTGTCTGTACCAGTGTAAAAGTGGCAGAATAGAGGTAAGCATATTACAAGAAGACAAAGAGAGCAAAGGGAGAAAATAAGAGAGATATTGAGGTTGATTTTTGCACTTCTTCCCAATAGGTTGCTCTTCTAAAATATATTGGAAGAAATTACATCATAACATCTGACTTTTTGGCTTATTATTTATTCTCTGCTAATTGGGGAGTACAATTCTTAACATCCTACTTTTATCTGGCTTACATATGATATTTCCTCTGTCCCCTTTTGCTGCATGCAAAGCATACAAAGTGCCACAGTTAAAATAATTGTGCTGTATGGAGTCATGTTGTTGTAAAGAACTACTTTGTACATGCTGTGGAGAAGTGGGTGAAGAGATTCTATAGTTCCAGGATTCTGTAGGAAAATGGGCTGCACTAAGTTAATTGCATAGACCTGCTGATAGAAACCATGGTATTTGTTAGCCACAACAAAATATAGCAATTTTTCTGCTCCAGGGTCACATGGGGGCACATAAACCTTGGGTGGCATGGTTTAGTGGGAGGTGTCCCTGCCCCTGGCAGGGGGGTTTGAACTAGATAATCTTAATGTCCTTTCCAACCCTAACTATTCTATGATTCTATGATTCTATAAAGACACTGACGACACAGACTAACAGCTGAAAATATCAGGTGATGTATTGGGTTTGCATGGCAAGGTTTTGGTGGTGAAGAAGCAACAGGGGTGGCTTCTGTGAGAAGCTGCTAGAAGCTTCTCCTATGTCCAACAGGGCCAACGCCAGCTGGCTACAAGACAGACCCATTGCTGGCCAAGTCCAAGCCCATTAGTGGTGGTGGTAACATCTCTGGGATAACATGCTTAAGAAGAAGGAATTGTTACTGAGCAGGAGGAACTGCAGCTGAAGAGAGGAGTGGGAAAATGTGAGACCAACAGCACTGCAGACGCCATGATCTGTGAAGAGGAAGGAAGAGGAGGTGTTACTGGTGCCTGCGCAGATATTCCCTGTTGTGTAGACCATGGTGAGGCAGGCTGTCCCCCTGTAGCCCATGGAAGTCCATGCTGGAGCAGATACTCATCTGCAGCCCATGGAGGACCTCACACCAGAGCAGGGGGATGCCCAAAGTAAACTGTGACCCTGTGTGAAGCCTGGGCTGGAGCAGGCTCCTAGCAGGACCTCTGGACCCATGGAGAGAGAAGCCCACACTGGAGCAGGTTCGCTGCAGGACTGGTGACCCTGCAGGGGATTCGCATTGGAGCAGTCTGCTCCTGAAGGGCTGTATCCATGAAAGGGACCCACATTGGAGCAGTCCGTTCCTGAAGGATTGCACCTCATGGAAGGGACCCACACTGGATCAGGGGAAGAGTGTGAGGAGTCCTCCCCTGGGGAGGAAAGAACAGCAGAAATAACGTGTGAGGAACTGACCTCTCCCCCCCACCCTCCCCCCATTCCCTGTCCTCCTGCACCACTGGGCAGGAGGAGGTAGAGAAATTTGTGAGTGAAGTTAAACTGGGGAAGAGGGAGTGGTGGGAGAAGATGTTTTTAAGATTTTTTTTATTTCTCATTATCCTACTCTGATTTGATTGGTGATAAATTAAACTACTTTCCCCAAGTTGGGTGTGTTTTGTCCATGATGGTAATTGGTGGTTGATCTCTCCCTGTCCTTACCTTAACCCAGAAGCCTTTTGTGATCTCTGTGCCCTGTCCATTTGAGGAAGGGAGTGATAGAGCAGCTTTTATGGGCACCTGGCATAAAAACAGGGTCAACCCTCCACAGATGAATAAGACAGTTTGGACACTTGACAGAAAAAATAGTTTCTTCTGTATTGTAAAAAACAAAGCCACCAAAGATGTGAGTTTCAGCTTAGGAATACAAGTCTGGCACATATATATCTAGAATGAGAAATAAATGGTCAAAGATCAGACAACTGCAGTAGTAAACACATGGACAGATAAGGAAGCAGTATCTTACAGGAAATGATCAACCTAGTGAAATGGTGCAGGAAGTCACTAGTATAAATAACTCTTCATGACTATTGAAAGAAAGTGTCAGGTTCTTTCTAAGAATCAAATCTTTCTTCAATTACATACTGTGCTAATGTGCAATGGTTATTGCTGCAAAGGGCTTAAGATCTACCTAAAAGCAAGATCTAATAGAAGGAATTACTGAACATACAGAAGGAAGATAAAACTAACTTGAAGCTGCACAACCTATAAAAAAGTACATAAAGACAGAGCATAGAGAATGTAGCTCTATAACATTATCCACAATTGATTGTGCTCTACTTACATTTCTCACCAAGTTGTTACTATTGTTAAATTTTAGTCTGGCTTTTTCCCTTCCCTCTGCCTTCCCCCAATCCCATTCCTGCTCCCTTTCCATTCTGACATCCTGCTCTCTACCCCCATCACCCTTCATCTTCCTTTCCTTTCCTTTCCTTTCCTTTCCTTTCCTTTCCTTTCCTTTCCTTTCCTTTCCTTTCCTTTCCTTTCCTTTCCTTTCATTTCCTTTCCTTTCCTTTCCTCCCTTCCCCTTCCCTTCCCCCTTCCCCTTCCCTTCCCCATTCTTCCTTTCACCTTCCCCTTCCCCCTTTCCCTTTCCTTCCCCCTTCTCCTTCCCCTTTCCCCTTCCCGTTTCCCCTTTCCCCTCCCACTTCCCCCTTTCCTTCCTCCTTCCCCTTCCCCTTCCTCTTCCCACTTCCTCTTCCCCTTCCTCCTCCCCCTTCCCTTTCCCCTTCCCCTTTTCCTTTCTTCTTCTCCTTTTCTTTTTCCACTCAGCCATTGCCCTTCTGTTTCCACTTCTCCATTCTATGTTTAATTGGTTTTTTTTGTTTGTTTGTTTGTCTTTTTGTTTTCTCTGATTGTTTTTTGTTTGGTTTTTAAAGAGACTGGAATATCTTTTGGCTTATTTTTTCTTTGGAATAAATATGTTGACTTTTTCCTTTACATCAAAATGCTTTCTCTTCTCCTCTCATGTATGTAGGTGACTTCATACTACCTGAAACCCTCAGTGGTGGTGTGGGTTCTGACAGTCCTGGACAGTAGCATACTGGACATATTTTGCACATAGCCAAGTGATCAGTATCAGTCCCATGTCTTACCAAATGGCTCTGCTATTCATGTCTTATGCAACTTACAGTGGAAAAGCTACATGGATACCTACTGTAGAGTCAAGTATAATATGCAATGTAGAAAAGCTGTAAGAGGAAAAAGCAATGCAGAAAGTATGAAGTGACAAAGCATTAAGTTAATCTGATAAAGATCTTGACTGTCATGCAGTACACTTTACAAAAACTTGAGAGGCACAAAGAAAGGTGTATTAATGGTTCATCATCCTGCCAACACTGCCTACGATTCTTATATGCAAACATTACTGTTTGGGGAGGGAGTGGGTGGGATTTTCCATGCATCAGACTGTAGCCATGAAAATTACAGCATTTTTCCAGAATAATTGAAGCATTACCAAGCAAGACAATGATTGATGGTGTCTTTAACAGTCTAAGAACACTGTCTGCTTTTCCTGATAAGTATGTTGCATGTTGTCATGGGTTCAGCAGCAGCAGTCATTTTTCTCCTTTGCAGTAGCTGTGTTTTCGACTTTCGGCCTGGGAACAGCGCTGATAACACCAATGTTTATAGTTATGGCTTAGAATGCTTTGGTCTGACCAAGGACTTTGTGAGTCTCATGCTCTGCCAGGGAGGAGGGGAAGCCGGGAGGAAGCAGAGACAGGACACCTGACCCAAACTGACCAAAGAGGTTATTCCATACCACAGTGCGTCATGCTCAGGATGTAAAAACGGAGGGCAGAGACCCGGAAGGGTGGGGCTGCACTGCTTGGTCGGGCTGAGTATAGGTGGTTCTTTCCTTGTTTTTGCCTTGTCATTATTATTATCGGTGGTAGCAGTAGCGATCTTGTGTTATACTTTAGTTACTAAACTGTTCTTGTCTCAACCTGTGGGAGTTGCATTCTTTCAATTCTCCTTCCCATCCCTCTGGGAATGGGGGAAGAAAGAGGGGGGAATGAGTGAGAGAGTGACTGCATGAGTTATAGAGACTTAAACCGCGACACATGTATATGAAGAAGAAAAAGAGTATGGAGAAAAACTTATAGCACTCAAAAAATGCTGCTCATAGCATTCAGTTGATGTTATTCATTATCGTTTTCAGAACCCAGTTGTTTGATTTTCATTTTAAATTTTAAAATCATTATATTATTGCCAGAAAGGAAAATTGCTGCTTCATAACAAGTGTAAGATAATTAACTGGGTATATTAATGTTTGTGACAGACACACTTCTTCAGTTTTTTAGCATTCTGAGAGTCACAAAGATGTTGCTGAATTTGGCAACAACAAACTGATTTTCTGTCAATACAATAAAAAGGAGATTGCCTATACTTCCTTTGTCTGATCAGCTCCAGACAGTACAGACATTCATACAGGCTGATATATGGCAGAGAACTATACATACAGCAATGCACCATCACAACTAATTTACAGTCTTGAAATTACAAGTGAGTTGGGAAAAAAAAGGTACATGGCTTTCGTGTTTTCTTTGACACAGAGTTAAATTTCCTTCACAGAAAGGAGAATTTTAAGGAGGAAAGAGTAAGCATGGGATAGATTACTTTATTTTCTGAGACATAGTAATGCCATATTACTTGGCAAAAGGATATGTTTTAAAGACACATGTATGCATTTCACAGCAAATGTTAGATGAATCCTTTTTGAGACAGGTGACTAGGAATTTGGGGCCAAAATATTGAGTCTTTCAAGGAATATTTTCTAAATGTATCAACTTAGTGCATATGTTTCCCTTCCAAGTTGCAAAAATATGTTAATGAGGCACTACTGAGATTGTCTCTTGGATCAGAGTCACAGAATGGTTGAGGCTGAAAGGGATGTCTGAAAGTCATCAGGTTCAACTCCCTCTGCTCAAGTATGGTCACCTAGGGTAGGTTGCTCAGCACCATGTCCAGTTGGCCTTTGAATACCTTCAAGAAAGGTGACTCCACAACCTCTCTGGGCCACCTGTGCCAGTGCTAAGTCACCATCACAGTGAAAAAGCATTTTCTGATGCTCAGAGGGAACCTCCTGTGCCCATTGCCTCTTGTCATGTCACTCAGCGTCACTGAAAAGAAACTTCTTTACACCTTTGTCATGGTTTTAAACCCTTCAGATACTTATATATATTGATGAGGTCCTCCCTGAGCTTTCTCCAGGTTGAACAGTCCCAACTGCCTCATCCTCTCCTTGTATGAGAGCTTACAGTCCCATAATAATCTTGGTGGCTTTTTGCTGGACTCTCCCCAGTATGCCTATGACCCTCTTGTTCTGAGGAGCCCAGAACTGGAGACAGTACTCCAGATATGGCCTTCCCAATATTGATTAGAGGGGAAGGATCACCTCCCTCAACCTTCTGGCAGAATTCCTCCTGGTGCAGCCCAGGACATCATTAGACTTCTTTGCAGCAAGGTTCAAGTTGGTGCACATCAGGACCCTCAGGTCCTATTCAGCCAATCTGCTTTCAGCTGATTGGCCCCAGCATGTACTGATGCATGGGGTTGCTTTTCCTCAGGTGCAGATTTTGCACTTCCCCTTCTTGAACTTCATGAGGCTTCTACAAGCCCACTTCTCCAGCCTGTCAAGGTCCCTCTGGATGGCAACACCATCCTCTGGTGTAGCAGCCACTCCTCCCAGTTTGGTGTAATTGGCAAACTTACTGAGGGTTCTCTCTGCCACATCATTAATGAAGGTATAAAATAGGATTGGACCCAGCACTGAGCCCTGTAGTACACCACTGGCTTCCAACTAGACTTCATGCCACCAATTACCACTGTGTGGGCCCAGAGACCTCAGCCAGTTTTCAATCCCCCTCACTTTCTCCTCTAGCTCCTGCAGGGTCTCTATAAAGGTTTTGCAGAGATAATGTCAAATACCTTACTGAACTACAAGTTAGAGGATTCAGCTGCATCCTTGCAGGGGTGACCTTGATTAGTAGCAGCTTAACATGTGAGGATTCATCTGTGCCACTGATGGAGAGGAGCTGCGCAGCAGCATACCCCTTTTCACCACAGCTGAGAATGATCAGGCACCTGGGTAATGCCAGTCAAAGGCAGCTGTGGCATGGCAAAGAGTGCCTGGATAATCCATCCCAGCAAAATACCTCTGTTTGCTGGTCAGGACTTTAACTTGGGAGCTGTTGACTGTATGTCTTCTTGGCAGCCAGTATAGTAGTGCCTGAGCAATGTTAGTGCGGATTTGCAAGGACCATGAAAACAGAATAAAAGTAATCCCCAAGATGGAAGTAATGAAAAGACAGCTCTTAAAACCAAATTCTTCTTCTCATCTTCTGCACATTATCATTCTTTTAAAACAATTACAAATCAACATCATTTCTCTTTCCTTCTTCTTTTCCTCCTTTCTTTTTTGTCCTGTCCTTCTCACTATTATATATTTATTAACTCTTCCTTTTTTTACTTCTCTACCAGTCAGTTTTTTCCATGGTCTCTTAGTCTATAAATTTCCACACATTCTGATTAATCTTTGCTACTTTATGAAGGCATGAGGTTTTTTCAGCACCTGCGTCAATGTAAATCATAACTCATTCCTTTGCAAGCAGTGTAGTGACAGTACTGTAAAGCAGATTCATCTGAGAGAATCAGAGATCCTAACATTTACAATGGACCTATGATAAAAATTTAGCCTTTGAATACTGATTCAGAGAGGTTAGTAAGATTTACAAGATTAAGATAGTAGGGTTGTCAGTGTGATATTGCAATAGTTCATTTAAATATTGAACAATTAAAAAGCACCAAAACCAACCAAAAATTATTTTATCCATTATTGATGTGCTACAAATCCTCATTTTTCTAATTTTAGTATGGGTTTCTAATCCTAATTGCTAGGGGAAGGGCAAATACTTTCAGACGTAAGGTATCACTGCTCTGAGGTTGCTAGGATAACTGTAGCTCTGTGCATGTTCCAACTTCCCTTTGCAGCTTGCCATTGGTTTAAATGATATGGTCTAGTATGAACTGGAAGTGTGGTTTTATTATTTTGTTCTTTTCTCCTTTGTGTTTAAAACCGCAAATATGCCCTCAAGTTGATTGCAATTAGGACTGTGTGAAGAACAGCACGTTTCTTCTTGATCAAAGAGAGGGTTAAATCCTGACTCTCCCACATTATTTTCTTCAACCCACTTAAAAATGTCTCTTGTTTAGTACAGTCGTTGCTGAACTCTCCTTGCTTTAGTATTGAATGGTGTACATGTTTTGAACCGGAAAAAAAATGCTTTGGAGCAGAAAAATAACTAGGTTTTTTTGGTTTTTTTTGGTTTTTTTTTTTGTTTTTTTTTTTTTTTTTATGGCTACAAGTACTGAGAGATAATTATTTTGTGAGGAATCAGAGACTCAGGGTTAATGATGCCAACCAGGATTAAAAGCACTTTCCTCAGTGCTTTTATTTCAGGTGCCTTTTAGAAAGGACCTCATCTCATGAAGACACTGCTTATGCCACACATGTATTTAACCTAGGACTTTTTAGCAAACAGAGTATGTGTGTCAGGGTGAGGGTGTTGTCTGTACTGAGATCTATGCTGACTTTCTTTATATTCTTAATATAATAAATAAATAAATAAATAAACCCATACAATAATGGGTTAAAATGCATGTTTTCCCCCTTTATATAACTAATTAAAACTTTCCATTAGCTTGCCAATTGTTTTTTTTTTTCTTCCTGGAAGAAAAGCCAGAAATCCAGCTGCAAAAACAAAGGAATATAGTTACAGGAATACATACACAGACAATTCTAAGAAATTATCTTTAGCTGGTTTTGTGCCAGCCATCTTAACTACATTTTTTTATGCTATAGACACAGCTGCCCTACTAGACCACTGCACAGGTGGAAATATGTATTTTTGGGACACTGAAGAATAAATTTCCCCAATGCATCACAATTACAGAAACATCTGTGCAAAACAGCTTTGATCCATTTCGCTGTGAAAATATGCATCACTCATGATGGTCTAGTGACTGCAGATTTCTCTGAACTGTAAAGCTAGAAACAATAGGAAATTGGTTCAAGACACACCAATGAAGAGTTTTCCTTCTGTCGCCTGTATGTCTTAGCTGTTGTTCCTGTATACTGTAAGGATATAATTCTCTTTAATGTTAAAATGGAAACAAATACATTTTACATGCATTAATGAAATCACATGGACAGCATGTAAATACAGGCAGGAAAAGCATCTGAAAAGGGCACTTGGATAAAAATAAGCTGGACATATGAGCCAGTTTTGGTAAAACAAAAATCACTTTTTTTGTTTTATTTACTTTATTTCTACTTGTCTCTTTCCTCTCCTTTAAACATTTATATCTGCAGTTTCAGCCAAATCTGCCAGTTTCAACTACATTTGACAGATAGGGTTTATGATCTTACTGCCAGTGGCATCTCTCACTTTCATTGAAATATGTGACTTGGTAGACATGAGAGGCCCTTCTGATGTCCCTTTTAAGAGAAATGATGCCATGTGAACTAATTCCTTCTTCGGTACCAGAGAATCCACAACTGTATGAGTCTTAATAAATACCTCATCTGTGGAAAATCTTAATGGAACACCAATTGACTACTAGAATATCAAGCCATGAAAGTAATAAAATATCAGATTTATTATTTTTCCAAACTTGAAATTCTGTATTGTGAAATATAAAAGCTAGTTTTATAAATACAAGCTGTTATATTGCATTATGTGTCCAGCTGAAGACACATTAGCTGAACACATAATCAGTTTCACTTTCTATTGCAGGTAAAGAAAGCACAACAGCTGCAGGCTCTGGGCATTTCTTTCCTTCAAGCTTTATTTGTAAATCACATAAACACAGGAGCAGGTAAAACCAAAATCATGGCCCTGAAGGGTGATTTTGATATATTGTTCCATAGATCAACATGTTTATTAATAGCAGTACTCTGTAAGATATGAAATAGGTGTTGACAGTCACTAAAAGTATGAAATTGCTTTTCCATCTATCTATTAATCTCTCAGTCTGACAAAGTGAATAGAAGCCTAACTAGCCTTCACATCAGTAAGGGTTTTGCAAGCTTTAGATTTCTCTGTTAGAGCATCTGTTTTCTCCCCTTTCATACCTTCCCTTTCCAAGTGTAGCATTGCTGCCTACGGGACAGAACTTGGTTATCTTTGTGGAGACACACTGCAGGCTGGTGATAAATGTAAGGAGGTAGGCAAAGCTGACACCTTCAGTTGTCATTAGACCTTATTTACAGGAAAGGGTGAAGATCAGCCAGTGTTTCTCAAAATGCGATAGGCAAGATGACCCTGCAGAATTTCTCTTGTTAGAACTGAGCTGCAAAGTATGTATCTTACTGCTTAATTCATTCACTTTCTCATACCTATTCTATTAGTAAACAGACCATTTTAAATTGCCCCCCAATATTAATTTCAGAAAAGTGTAGCATGAGAAGTGGATGATTATATTCCTAATTAAAACACAGATACAGTAATTACAGTTTATATGCCATTATCCTGAATCTATACGGGATGACTTTAAACAGCAAAACAGCCATTAATTTTACTGTTCAAAGAAATGCTCATAATCTTTTAGAAATGTCATATAAAATATTCATTTTGAAATGCCCTACGGTGATTTCTGAATTTATTTAAAGTGGGCTGTTGATAGCTCTTTTATAAATAACCAATTACAGTACACTAAATATATCATGGCCCATCACATTATACATTCTATAATTTCATGGATGAAAAGCCTACAGCTGATCTGCATAAATGTGGTGCATCTCACAGCAGGTGAAGAGTTTGATTACACAAGCTAATCAGTGTTATTATTTATAGTAACCATTTATACCTGTTATTTATTAAACCCCATCAAATCAGATATTATTTAAGGAAGTTGCTGTATTGTAGGCTGAACTACGCACAAGGCTATTAAACACATGTAAAATCCACTGTTACATTAGTAGTTTGAAATCAGCAGGGAATGAAGGCTGGTACTTGGTGGCAATGGAGAAAGCTATATTGAGTAAGCAACTGGGATCCCTCTGGACAAATATCATCACTGCAAACGTCATTGCCCTACTGGCAACATTAGATATCCTTGCTATCACATTAGATGAAGAAGCCAAAGGCTGATTAACTGCAGAAATGTTGAAAGAAACTCTGATGCACTTCAAATGATTTTTCTAAACTTGAGCTAAAGGATTTTCTTGAGAATTGCTCTGCACAGATTACAGTACTGCTACTCAAGGTTTTCATATTCCTTGGTTATTCAAGTGAACAGAATATTTCTTATAAAACAACGTAAATCACAGGATAGTCTCATTGATTATTTGAGTATTGTCATAGCACCTGGAAGGTTACACACAATTTTTCTGCAGTCAACATTCATATGTCTGTAGCCTTGCTTGAGCAGTTTTATGTTTTACACTTCTTGCTCAGCCCTTCATTACAAGTGACTACATATAGGAGACAGAAAGTGCCATCAGCATGGGCATGGCAAAAGAGGTAAGATACCCACAGTGAATCCTCTTGGCCTCTCCCTTCTGTCTCTGTGCAGGTGCTGCAAACCTCTGCTGAAGGGGGAGAGCAAAAGGGAGACTGGCCCAGCACTAAATCATTGTCCCAGAGGAAATGGCAGTGCTGTAGAGGCTCTCCAGCAAGATCGTCAGATTATAGCCTTTGGTACTTGCGGATGGTGCCTGACACTTCTTTGAGTTTACTTAGAGTGGCAGAGATATGGGAACTGCCAGGGAAGAAGGGAACAATGCTTCCAGTGAAAACTCAGATCTGTTACTGACAGCTGGTGGGATGACAACAAGAAGTTTAGAACAACAGAAGAAACATATTGAGAAGACAGGCCACCTGGAAAATCACCTGCCCTGACAGTGCTGGCATTTTGGTGACAGTAGCATGACAGATCATTTACTACTCCCAATGTATATTTCTTTACTGAGCATTTAAGTTTACAGCAGTGAAAATTTTTTCCACATACAAAATCTGTACCATTTCTGTGTATATACATTTCATTTAAGAAGTTCACTTCCACTTCAGTTCTTTGAAAAAAACCAGGACAAGTAAATGCATGGCTGTACATTGTAAGAATGTTCTGGAAAAGAAAAGAAACTTGTTGTTTTTGTTGCAGAGTCAAGGATGTTTCCTTTGATCATAGCAGCTGAGCATGGCTGAATTCCATAGGAAGATAGAATCATAGAATCATAGAATAGTTAGGGTTGGAAAGGACCTTAAGATCATCTAGTTCCAACACCCCTGCCATGGGCAGGAACACCTCCCACTAAACCATGTCACCTAAGGCTCTGGACAACCCAGCCTTGAACACCGCCAGCGATGGAGCATTCACAACTTCCCTGGGAAACCCATTCCACTGCCTCACCACCCTTACAGTAAAGAATTTCTTCCTCATATCCAATCTAAACTTCCGCTGTTTAAGTTTGAAACCGTTAGCCCTTGTCCTATCACTAAAGTCCCTAATGAAGAGTCCCTCCCCAGCATCCCTATAGGCATCCTTCAGATACTGGAAGGATGTTATGAGGTCACCAGGCAGCCTTCTCTTCTCCAGGCTGAACAGCCTCAACTTTCTCAGCCTATCTTCATATGGGAGGTGCTCCAGTCCCCTGATCACCCTTGTGGCCCTCCTCTGGACTTGTTCCAACAATTCTATGTCTTTTATATCTTGAGGACACCAGACCTGCACACAGTACTCGAAGTGAGGTCTCACAAGAGCAGAGGAGAGGGGCAGGATCACTTCCCTTGACCTGCTGGTCAAGTTCCTTTTGATGCAGCCCAGGATATGGTTGGCTTTTTGGGCTGCGAGCACACACTGCCGGCTCATGTTCATTTTTTCATCAACCAAAACCCCCAAGTCCTTCTCTGCAGGGCTGCTCTGAATCTCTTCTCTGCCCAACCTGTAGCTGCGCCTGAGATTGCTCCAACCCAGGTGGAGGACCTTGCACTTGGCATGGTTAAACTTCATCAGGTTGGCATCAGCCCACCTCACAAGCATGTCAAGGTCCCTCAGGATGGCATTTCTTCCCTCCAGCATATCAACTGAACCACACAGCTTGGTGTCATCGGCAAACTTGCTGAGGGCACACTTAATCCCACTGTCCATGTCACTGACAAGGATGCTGAACAAGACCGGTCCCAACACCAATCCCTGAGGGACACCACTCATTACTGGCCTCCAGCTGGACATTGAGCCATTGAGCACAACTCTTTGCATGCAACCATCCAGCCAGTTCTTTATCCACCGAGTGGTCCACCTATCAAATTGATCTCTCCAATTTAGAGACAAGGATGTCATGTGGGACCATGTCAAACGCTTTGCACAAGTCCAGGTAGATGACATCAACAGCTCTACCTCTGTCCATCAGTTCCGTAGCCCCATCATAGAAGGCCACCATATTGGTCAGGCAGGATTTCCCTTTAGTGAAGCCATGCTGGCTATCACCAACCACCTTGTTGTTTTTCATGTGCCTTAGCATGCCTTCCAGGAGAATCTGCTCCAAGATTTTGCCAGGCACAGAGGCGAGGCTGACTGCTCTGTAGTTCCCTGGGTTACCCATTTTGCCCTTCTTGAAAATGGGGGTTATATTTCCTTTTTTCTAGTCATCGGGAACTTCACCTGACTGCCATGATTTTTCAAATAGGATGGACAGTGGCTTAGCAACTTCATTTGCCAGCTCCTTCAGGACCCGCGGATGGATTTCATCAGGTCCCATGAACTTGTATACGTTCAGGTTCCTAAGATGGTCTTGAACCAGATCCTCTCCTACAGTGGGCTTAGGGTCTTCATTCTCACTGTCCTTGTGTCTGCCTTCCAAGACTTGGGTGGTATGGTCAGAGCATTTTCAGGTGAAGACGGAGGCAAAGAAGTCATTAAGAACCTCAGCCTTCTCCAAATTCGGGGTAGCCAGTTCGCCCAATAAGATAAACTGTGTCTATATTAAACTGAGCTGCTATTTTATTGTATATTTCCATTTTCAAAACACTCAATTTCTGACATTTTTTGAAGTGATAAAAGTCCTTCAGAAAATTATGTCTGGAGGAAATAGTTGAATAAACAACCTTTTAATCTGATAATAATATAAAAAGATAACTTATTATAAAAATACATCCTATATTGTCCTTTTATGTCACCTAAGTATCAGTTATATATTACAAAGCAACAAAGCAGATATTGTTTGACACTGAGATGATATGGAGAAGACACGAAGATATTCTGGGGCTGATGTACTGAATCTGAGACTACTTAGAAGTAGCCTCTGATAAAAGAGAGTTTTCAGTTGAGCTCTTTGGTTTCAGTGGACAGGAATCATACTGGGATCAATCTGAGCTTCAGTGAGATTGTTCCTTTCTGAAAACGATACAAATATCCTCACAACTCTTATCTTTGGAAATATTTTGGTTGGCTGTTTAAGGAAAAAGGTCTCAGTTCTGTCTAATAAATCTTCTCAATTACATAAAATTACATATAATAAGAGCAAAGAGACCATTAGATCAGGTATTCTCATCTCCTGTATTACTTAGACCGTAAAATGTTACATTTAACTGGTATGTCTTGCGCAGTGGCATCTAATCTTAATGGATAGGTATCAACAGATAAACAACCCTTTGGCAGTTCATGTTCATAGTTAATCATGTTCACTGGTAACAGTTTATGATACATTTAGATTTGGATCTGTCAAGATTAAGCTTCCAGCTGTTAGCACGTCTTTCTCTCGCTCTCTTTTTTTTTTTTATCTCCCTCTGTTATCCTTAGGGACAGGGCAGGAGATACAGTCAATTTTTCAGTCAGTGACAGTTGATGTTGAAAATGAAAAAAAAAGAAATAAAGATTGAAATTGGTGTCAGGTAACAATTTATTCACTGTCTTAAGAAATAGTTCACATAAAAACAAAGTGCTTCGTTTCTGGAAAGTTATAAAAGAACAATGAAAATTATGGGGTTTTGTTCATAAATAAGTCATGGTATTTCACCACAGTCCAGTGAGTCATTCACCAAGGTTACAAGGGATTTGGTTCAATTTGTACCTTTGCCTTCAGGGGAAATGAATACACATCAAAAAAGGTGGAAAGATGCGAGATATTCTTTTCAATGTTCTCAACCTAAGGCAGGACCAATTGCACCTTAATCAAATATATACTTGCTATAAAAGAGCTAACTCACTAAATTATCAAGTACTCTGGGAAGGAATTATCTCTTTTTTTTTCTGTTCATGCTGTTCTACTTTAAAAAATAATCAACCAACCAAATATCCATTAACAAAGATGAAGGGAATGTTTTGATATTTAATGAAAAATGGAAGAGCTTTTTGAGGAGGAATTTGCCTTTCATAATGCCTTCTAGGCAAGGTATTGGTGGAAATTCCCTTAGAAAAGGGAGCTGAATCTAGGTCTCCTCAAGTTTATGTAACTGCACTAACTAATTTTCTATTGAGAAAACTGGGAAAAAACTTACTAAACTACTGACAAACTCATAAAAAATTTTAAAGATGACTCAAGTACATTGCCAAATTTGTTGCCTATCTTTATTAAAAAGTTACTTACCAACTTATTTTTTTTCCTATAAGGAAAGACTCTGTTTATGTTATGAAGTCATATATAGAGCTGCTTTTCTAGTTATTGTGTAAATTGAATTGGTTTTCTCTCTGTAAAATTTTTTTGTAATCAGAGGTCTAAATACAAACTTTTGACATCTTAATATCGTACAGAGACGTCTCATTTGGTCCAATTTTGTTGAAAATATGCTGTTTATATACAATTTTTCCATTCAAACATTATTTTCACTTTGCTATATGAATATGAAAGCTTGAAATCCAGCAATGTTTTAGACAGGCATCTAAGTGTCTTTAAAAGCAAATGCCTAAGCAAAATTCTAGATGTTAAATGGAATGAAGGTATAACAAATGTCAAAATTAATCAGGTATTTTAACAACTCCTTATCTCCAAAGATATCCAGAAAAGAAAATGAAAATATCAGGGGTTTGTCGAATGAAACCGGAACACCTGCTTTGGTTGACATGCAGCTCAGTAAGAGCAGAAACATGTAAAAAGGACAGAGAGAAGAGTTTTTCCATAAAACAGAAGTGACAAAAGGGATATTCAGCATTAGAAAAATAGAGATCACTAAGGTAAACCACGATGAGCAAAACCTGTCTGTGCCAATATTTACAGTAAGGAATAATTCAGGTTCAGGTGAGAACAATGCATTTGACTGAGAATCAAATTAAAAAATATATTTCCAAGACATTTTGCTTTTTGGCTCTAATTCCTGCCCTGCCCCCTGCTCCTTTCTCCCTCCTTCTCCCTTTCATCCCCTCCTCCCCCCAGAAATCAGGTCTTGTTGAGCTAGAGCCTGCATACAGATAATTAAAACAATAGTGTTAGTTCAAGATAACAGATTAACAAGGAAAATGACTAGGCGTATAAGATGAAAAGATCATATTTAGTAAGATAAGACTGAGCTGAAAATAACAGATGTTGCTCATTTATCCAACCTTGTAGTTTGTTAGTTGGAAGATCTAGTGGCACCAAGAGAGAAATGTAGAGCAGTACACACAACTGTTAAGTGGAAAGACATTGAGAAGGATGTACAGTGCAGAAGTCAAGGTTATAGGAGGACTGTGTAATGGTAAGAGGAAAAAGAAGCATGAAAATCATACTGAAGGTAAGGAAGCTAGAGTGAGATGGGAAAATTCAGGCACAGAGAGTAAAAATGATACGTGGTATGACCCAGTATTGAAGGCTAAATCAAAAAGACAATATGGAAGAGACGGGAAATGTGATGCAATGTTAATGTACTCAGTATTTCAGACAAAATATTTTCCTCCTGGAGAAGACCCATAAAGACATTTTAATTCTTTGTCTAAATTTTGTCTTAGCAGGAACTGTGTGTCACAGTAAGTAAATATTACAAGGGGGGGGGATCAGAAAGCGAATAAGAAAAAGATCCCCACTGTTTCTTAGAGGGCAGTAATTCTACAAAGTAGAACAAATCATAGGGTATACAAAGCACCATGGTGTAAGAATTTTCTGTGAAACATCAGAATTAATCTGCTAAAGATGTTTCAATGAAAAATCAACTTTGTATCAGTAAGTTGAAAAAAGAGCCATAAACAAGTACAACATTTTCATGTAGAGGTGCAAAAAGAATTTAAATAACTGATATATCAAGATTATTTTTTCAGAGAAGTGTTTAGAAAAATAAATTAGCTCATTTTCAGGGAATTTTCTAAGCACCCATTATCACAGAGATGATGTGGATGATATTCCCAGGTGTAAAAGAAGTGTTCTCACACAAAAAATTTTTCTTTTCTTCAGTTCTACCTGTCACTTTATGGGCAACAAAGAGAAAAGATTGGAGCACCAGTGGGAGATTATTTATCAAGAGAGGTTTTGCAGTAGACAAGTAGTAAGATCTAGATGAAAAGGGAATGATAAAATTGAATATACTCTACTGAAAATAGTGATAAGTGGAAGCTGAAGGCATAGAAAATAGAAAATAAAGTTGAAGACTAATGATGCCAATGAAAATGAGATTCATTCTGAAATTTTCCATGGAATTAATTTGTAAGAAAAATGCAACTTCTAAACATTTTGTAGTTTTTATAGAAAAAGCTTCCAGTTAATTTTATATGCATAATTTCCTTGGAAAAAGGTTTTTTTTTTCCTCTGTGAAAGTGTTTTTTTTTTTCATTGTAAACAACAAAAGAAGGTTAGCTACCCGAATTGCAACAAACTTTTTATTGGCCAGTCATAATATATTTAGCAACTAAAAAAGGCAAAACCACCACTAATCCCAGCAGTAATCTGTATAATATTTTTTAGCACGTTTTCTTATGTGACTGTAATTGAGGAAACTCTTGTCATAATGCATACTGGACTGAAGAAGCTCTGTAGAATTTCATGATATGGAAAGCATTGTGGGAAATGTGGTATAGCTGAGAATTCTCATATTGCCATTCATTCTGAGAGAACAGGCACTTTGCTGTACGACAAAAAACCCAAAAACCAAACACACACACTCACACACAAACCCAAAACCAAACAAACAGACAAAGGTATCCTTCTATGAGGTAAAAATCATAGAAAGTTTGAAATAGTGATCTTCATGTACTAGATATTTTCTAGAAGTTATCCTGGAATTAATATTGAATATAATGTAAGAAGAAAGTCAGAATCATGATAATGTCAGTAGAATATTTCGATGGTATTTGTTAAAAAAAAATAATCTAATTGTAGGTGTGGATATTTGTGACAAGTTGGTTGTCATGGGTAGGATTTATGTAAAATAATTAAAAGGCACACTATCAAACATCAGCGTCACACAAAGATCACTTTTGATACTGATTCTGTGAATGACAGAAATACACATACTGTATTTTTTAAAATAGAAACTTTATTGTTTTTATGGGAGTTTCCCAATTTACATTATGTTGTGTTACACTGCACAAATCCAGTCACTTGTACTTTTGGCTTCTTTATTTTCTAGGGGAATATTTCAAATACCCCGAAACTTTGTGTTACAAGAGGAAAATATTCTACTCATTTTTTCTTTTTTTTTTCCCTACTACTTGCAATAGTCAGTAATGCTATGTATTATATTAATTTCTGTGTTGGATAGAGTCATTTGGGTGTTAAGTCTCTACATCTCTTTTATGCTAGCTCTTCATCTGCAGCCATCAGTCTCCACCTTGTCAGAATGAAGATAAAATATGCAGCAGGAGCAGCAAGATGACAAATTTTATCTACATCATGGTTAGACTTGTTGAGGTTCCTTTTTGGGTATGTGAATCAGTCAATAAATACTTAACTCTTGGCTCAGAGGATCTGCAGATCCATAGTGAGAAAGGTAGGTTTCAGTCATGAACAGATCCAGACAAATAAGACTAAGGTCCCTAGGAATTTCAGAATTCTGAACATCTCTAGATCAGAATTTATCTTTTATTTAAAATTTTCAAATCTGGGATTTTGTTATAAGATCATTTCAATTGGAGGGTTTGCACAAAGCAAAGAAGATATGTTGGATCATTTCATGCAAACATAAGATCAAAGCAGATTAGAATTATTTTAACATCATAAGGAAAATGGTTCTTCCCCATATTGACAGTTTACATTCACCCTTGTCAAAAAAGTAGATTTTCTGATGTGTGGATGTTGAAGGTATTAAATAGTAAAAAGTAAGGAATTTCCCCAATGGTTGTATAAAATAATATTAACTTCTTATTTGTTACTTTTCAATCAACACTCAGAGACTGATGATACATATTATGCAGTGGTGGGCGTAGAAATGTGAGAAAAAACCACAACGCTCTCAGACAGAGGTCACTAAAGCAGTCTGGCAAGGTTATCTAATCATTACCTCATCTTTATGCATCTAAGAATGATCAAGAATTAACATACATTAACTATGTACCATTGTTGCAGAGGCTTTTTGGTATTTCTTTAGCTTTTAAACTAGACCAGGTCAGACAAATGTTTGAACAGGCTGTTCAAGATCTTTACTCTCAGAAGGACAGATTACATAAGATATGGTCTATTTTTATATTTTTAAGATCCGCTCTGATATGTGGCTGGGTTTTTCAAGTCATGACATATGATTGTATGTATGCATTTCTGAGAAACCATGGGAGTAGAAAGAGGAAATTTTTGATCTGTTGTAAGAGCAGTAACAGTGAGGATGGGTTTGAAAGACTAGGTTTTTTCAGTGTCTAGCTGGGACTATTGTAAACAAAGAAGAAGGGGGCTTCACTTAGTATAAATAATGGTACTGAACCTCTGTCTAAGAAGCAGACAGGCATAGGTAGCTGAATTAGATTAATATTTACCTTTCTCCTCTCTCCCTGTCCCTTACGCTACCATTACTACACATTGCATGATGGAAATAAAATAAAATGGTACCATAATCAGAAAAATGAGTTATGCTGTGGTGCTGGGCAGAAATGATGAGCTAGTGGCTGAAAGACTTTGCATAGGTGGTACATGGCTTCAGAAAGAAAGATATTTCTCCAGCTGGTCTTATAGGAAAAAAAAGAAATTGTTCAGAAAATACTCTTAGGAGGCTGAGAAGGTGTAGCAGCACTGTATCATCTTTCAAGATCAGTGGTGGGAAGAGCCTAGGTCTGGTGCATCACAAACTAGCTAGGAGTGGGGAGCAAAGTGGCAGGCATTGGAGCAGCTTCAAGAACATAACATTGTTAGAAATAAAATCATTAGTCTGAGCCTATTATATCAAATCTGCCTAGGAATGAGAACTGAAATATGGGAACTTGTGAAAAGAACATTGCCATTTTTAGCTTGGATGGTGGCAAATGATTGAGTATGAGAAGGAACTAAGCTGATTACAGTAGCTGTGTAGGTTGGTCAATTGCTCCTGAGACGGGAAAGAAGCACAGGCTGAGGATTTTTGTTAGAAGCGTCTCTACCGCTGACTGCAAGTTTGTCACTTCCTTCCTTTCTTCTTCAACTGGTCTGAATGAGAAAACCTTCACATGACACATACAGAATTAGCTACATACATGACAGTGTCTGAACATCTGAAGTCTCACTTTTCATTTATAAATTATACTTAGTGTGCTTAGATATTCACTCAATTTCTGCTGTTAAAGCTATTAAACAAATAGTTTCTTTTTTCAGTAAATGGATTGCTGTGGATTCTTTACAATTTTGTGTATTTACTTCTTTAGTCACTGTCTCACATTCTCATATTTCTTATTTTCAGTCCAGACTGCATACAAGCTTAGTCCAATCAAGCTTGCTATGCAGATATTTTCTGGGTAAAACCTTCTGTATATATTTTTTGTAAACTTATTTTCTGAAAACAGTATATCAGTTCCTTGAAACACTGACAGCATGCAGTACCATTTTTTAACTTGGTGATACTGCAAAGCTAGTTTTGCAGTGTTTGACCTGTGACAAAAGATACAGGGATTGTAAATTATAATGGTGATGTAAGGATGAAATTAAAATTTGTCTTGTTACAGCTGTAATGTAGATGAACATCCAGTATCATATGTGTGTGTATGTGCATGTACAGGACACTTAGCATTTTTGTGTTAGTCCAGGAACACTCCACTTACTGCTTTGTAGGTTGAGACAACGGACTGACTTGAAATAAGGTGATGGACTGCATTGTTAGCCAGCCTCACAGTAAAGTATTTGAGTTACTGTTACGGGAACTCAGAGAACCCTGGAGATTCCCATGGGCAGCTCCTACTGCCCCAGGATCAAGTGATAGGCACAATCTTTACGATTTGGATGTGTTGACCAACTCCCTGGGTAAATAATCTGGATATAGCAGGTACTTACCTATCAGTTCCTGTCATAGAATTGACTGAACTGCCCATAAGTAATTTGAAATATCATAAATTGTTCTGACAGATGCAGTAACTGTCACATCAGGCAATCTTTTCTATATAGTTACAACAACCAAGAGGTGATTTGTACATGCTTTAGGATAATAAATAGAAAATAGATCATGCATGCACTGCAGTGGTCACGCAGCACCATGGACCAGCTGGGCTCCAGCTCCCAGTCTTGCTGGAGATACTTGTGCAAGGACCCTTTCAATGGAGACTCAGGTCACCACTAACAGTGACTGGCCACCCTGTATGAGAGATTTCATTCCCCATTTGAGCATTACTCCATGGAAAAGTCAGGTACACTTGTATTTGTTCAACACCCATTCCAGTCTCCATTTGAATAATTTGAGCAGACTAGCTTCCAATATTAAACTCAAATGTTGCTACCAAAGGGGCTTCAAAGACACAATATTTTCCTCGTGTGGGCAGCATTTTTTATTTTCAACATCTATCTGAAGGTAAGATAGCCCAAATCCATGCAATTAAATAATTGTGTGTAGTCCAGGCTAACACAGAAATAAACTAAAACTAAAAAAATAGGGAAGGTAAAAAGCAAAAAAGGTATGGAACAAAAACTTAAAGCATTTAGATAGTATTAGAGCAATTGTATTTTTTTTTTCTTGCACACATTTCTGTTTGAGACGTTAAATATATTGCCTGGTGACCTGGAAATGAATTGGGAAGTTATAGTGTTAACTGGACAGTTGAAGTTACTAATTTCATTGGGTTTGATGAATGGCTTCACTTTTAATGAGCTATTAAGATTTAATTCTGTCTTCAGTTACCCATGAGTAAAGCTCTACATTGAAGTTTCAGGCTTGTTTGGATTTTCAATTCATTTAGCAAAGATATATGACAAACAGATGACATTTTCCATGTAAATATTGACAACTGTATAAAAACAAGATGCAAGTGTAATAACCACAATAAAGAGAACAAATTACTGTTCTGGAATAGTTTCTTCATATGTTTTTTTCTGTTTCTTATGGCATTTTCAGATTTTTCCATCTTTTTACATAGAGCAAAAGTTTATGCTCTTTTTAGAATATTCTGGTATCTCTTCATCACCAAGATGATACTTAAATACCCCAAAGCAATAGGGAAAATTTAAAATTTCCTTAATATTTTCTTAAATTTCGTTATACTTTGTAGTTTATGGAATAATGATCATTTAGAAGGCACATTGGCAGGGGCAAAAAAGACTCTGTTCCAGTAATATTAACCTCCTCTGCATGGAAAGCTCCACCAAATGCCCCACTGGGAAGTAAAGTCTCTACAGCATCCAAATTTCCGTAACTGGATAAAAAAAAAATTTAATGGAATTCCTTAAGATTAACTTCTGGATCTCAGTCCTTGCTGTTATTCTTTTAATTAGAATCATAGAATAGTTAGGATTGGAAAGGACCTTAACATTATCTAGTTCCAACCCCCCTGCCGAGGGCAAGGACACCTCACACTAAACCACGACACCCAAGGCTCTGGCCAACCCAGCCTTGAACACCACCACGGATGGAGCATTCACAACTTCCCTGGGCAACCCATCCCAGTGCCTCACCACCCTTACAGTGAAGAACTTCTTCCTTATATCCAATCTAAACTTCCCCTATTTAAGTTTGAACCTATTACCCCTTGTCCTATCACTACAGTTCCTCATGAAGAGTCCCTCCCCAGCGTCCCTAGAGGCCCCCTTCAGATACTGGAAAGCTGCTAGGAGGTCTCCAGGCAGCTTTCTCTTCTCCAGGCTGAACAGCCCCTACTTTCTCAGCCTATCTTCATATGGGAGGTGGTCCAGTCCCCTTATCATCCTCATGACCCTCCTTTGGACTTGTTCCAACAGTTCCATGTTCTTTTTATGTTGAGGACACCAGAACTGCACACAATACTCCAAGTGAGGTCTCACGAGAGCAGAGTACAGAGGCAGGATCACCTCCGTTGACCTGCTGGTCACGTTCTTTTTGATGCAGCCCAGGATAAAAAAGGTGTTGAGACTAGTTCATTTGAAATAATGCTACGCCAGAGTACAGAACACACGAGGTGCAAGGTAGAATGCCTCTGCAAATTTCTGGAGCTTTTTATAACTTTTCAGAGACTCACTTTGCTCCATATTAAATCATGGTCTGAAGTGTTATCTTCTAGAGAAATTTACACATGAAAGCACTAAGAAGAGGCAATTTTTTTTGTTTGTTTTTTTTTTTGCCATAAGCCTTGAAAGCCAAAGGATAAAATATTAACAAGTACAAAAGTATTCAAAATTGAAACTGCAAATTTTCATTGCCATGGGCAGCTTTCTGGGAATATAGAAACTTAGAACAGGAAAGAAAGAGAAATGAAGTAAAAGTGGTACCAGATAAGTGAGGAGCCCTAAACCTAAATTTTTATCTGGATTAAGTCTTTTATCCTAGTGAAAGTACACATTCATAAGCTATCAAGTATATAATTATTATTAAGAGACCAAAATAAGAACATTCTGAAAGGGTATATGAATTATAAGTTGTTTAGGGATGAAAACACAGTCCTTATCCGCACACAAACAGAGAAGAAAAAAGATAATTCTTGCTCTTTTAGATTGTTGTGATAACTACTATTTTTTGTCTACTGATTTTCCTATTGCAGAGGAACAGGGTCCTATTGTTGCTGAGGTGACAGTTTCTAAGCATAAATGTTCTACATTGTAGTTTGTCTATCACCGCCTCTGTCCCAGTGGAGGAAGATGGTTAAGCTGCCCTGTGACTCATTTTTATTAAGTAGGCCTCAGATGCATGGTGCTTAAATAGATGCCACTTTTTTCCATTTTCCCCAAACTGACAAACTCATTTATCTGCCTTTTAAGCACTCAGTAGTGCTGTTGACATAAGCGACCTCCATTGCCTTCAGTGAGGATACTTACACACTTAAAGTTAATTTTCTTTAATGCTTTACAAGACTGGCACTTAGGAGTTAAGCATTTTGTGCATCTTCTTCCATGAATGAGGACTAGTAAATTGAGATCAGCTGTCATTTTTTTGCATACATGTGGCACCACTTTGTAGTTTATTATATCTGTACAAGGTGATTATAGTTAGTCACAAGAATATGTATTTTCTCAATTGAAAGCAGTAAAGAAGCTGTCGGCACTGGTATCAGGAAGATGTGCCCAAAAGGCCGGATGAAGTAAGACCTCCCGTTAAATTAACTCACCTCACAGCAAAAATTTTTATACTCCAACTACATTTATAAGTAATGAGTGTTTTGAAGACATTTTTTAGGAGCAAGTATGAAAGCTCTGATACTGCTAACAGATGTAGATCTGAAGAAAATAAAAGTTATAAAAAAATCATAGCAAAGAACTAGCAATTCATTAACATTGATTTCAATTAATGATCTTAATGTTTAATCTTTAGTAGCAGAGCAATTCCAGATGTAGTTATGAAGGTAATGTTTCTGCCTCATTTTTGGTAAGGAAAACACAAAATAAAAGTAATCATGAAGAAGACAGCATTTTTTAAGAAAACTCCTCAAACACTGGATAATTGCTAATGTTTTATGATATTTTTCAGGTTTTTCCACAGCTTAACTATTGAAGCAATGTAGGCACAAGCTCATTATATTCTCTTTCTTTTTTTTATCGGTCTATAACCTGGTGTTTTGATTATGTGCGCAATAGCTAATCTGGAAGCCAAATCTTACCATGTTATAGCATGCTATCTTGTGATGGACTGTTTAGCTGACATTATATTATATTAACTAATAATAATCTTTTAATATTTACCAAATAAGTTTACACTATTATTATAATTTATTTTTTATTCTTATATACTAATATAAAGTATTAAATGTCAGAGAATTAATATAGCAGTAAGCTGAAAAACGAGACTGATCTTGACAAACTACATGATTAAGAACCCACTAGGTTAATTGTGAGAAGAAAAATGCCTGCAGAATTGAAGTGTATTAGGTGTCTGAAGGTGTGAAAATGCAGCTGGTAGAATTTTTCTCATGTGCTAAATTGAGATTCTGACCTAATCACCATGGAGTTTACTCTCTAACTAATCCTGGAGAAAAAGCTTTATCTCCTAAGATGCTGTAATATGTCATTGCTACAAAAGATGGAACAAAATCATCATGAATAGCTGCATCAGAAGGAGAAGAGTGTGCTTTTCACATACTCTATTACATGTAAAACTTTAAATGGGAGAATCAGAATAAATAAATAGGTGTAAACTTCAATTATTTCGTTTGGAGATTTAAATTTCTGTGAATCATTGCAACGATCACTTTCTGTGGATTTGCAATGAGGTCTGAATGTCATGAAGTATTTATTATCTTCATAAAAATAGTTGCAGGCAACATCTATAGTTTTTTATGCACTAGCTTGCATTGTTGATTTTTATCTCATTAAAGTTACAGTAAAAATAATGAATTTATAAAATAAAATAAACATTATATATATAGTTCTAATAGCAAAATATCTATTTTTAACTATGTCATATTTGTGTTACTATGTGACAGTTTTGGAACTTAGCAATGTAGGGTAAAGATGCTTTTAATTTTTAAAGGAAACATGATTAACTGAAGCAATTTTACTCTGAGGAGTTTTGTAATACAAAAGTGTTTCAATAATCTGCAGATCAAATCTGCTCAGTTTGCAAGAATATCTTACTAATTTGTATGACTGCATTTCCGTAGCTTTAAACTCTTCCTGAGATTTGAAAAAGTAAGCTGTGCTGCGATCTCCATCAGCATTAGTGGTGACTCAAGAGTTTTAAGCAGACAACCCAGCATCTTTTGTACATGCCTAATAACATAATTTAGTGGAGTTAGAATAACAGTGATCATCCACATGCAAAAAATTCCTGGATTGATGCACAGATCCTAAGTCACTTTACCATTAGAAAAACGCTTTAAATTACTCTATTAATTGAAACAAAAGGAAAAGAGGACCAAAATTTCTTCTGTAGTATTCAGCAGCTTCCCAGAACTCCTGGATGTCATTTTCTAGGCACAATAGGATTTCACTTTAAAAGAGCAGCTGATTGGTTTTAGAAATTATATTTCTTTAGTTACATGTTACTCATAGCATTCATGTAAAACTGATATCAATTATCCTCCCAGTATAATTTAAATGTAAGCAAAATGCCATAAATTGAAAGTGATACTTCATTAGCTCATTGGTTGGTTTTTGTGTTGGCTGTCAAGAACTTGGAAAGAAAGGCCAAATGCTGTGAAAGTGCAGTGGATAATGATATTTTCTTCACTTGCTCAGAAATGGAAAAAAGTATTTATGCTTTCCAGTTGCATGTCTTAAAAATATGTGTAGAGGTAAAGAGAAAGGGAGAGAAAGAGAAAGAAAAAGAGAGAGAGGAAGGGAGGGGAGAGAGAAGAATACATATTTTTATAGATTTATATAGCAGATTCATAGGAAAAGAAAACCCAGGATGAGTAGTCACATATTTAGGTTGCATGCTGATATTGTGAACATAAAATTGTTAATGTAGTTACATGAATCAGGGTAAATCTAATTATCCCAAATTAACTTATCAGAAAATGGAGACAGAAAAATTACTTGAGGAAAAGACCACAGAGGCAGTTCATATGCTCTTCTCCTTGCTCTGCATGTATTCTGAAGTTTGTGAATAAGATGGAAAAAAAGCTTTCTTTTCTTGCATAGGGAGATTTAAGGTACAATGATAGACTGACTGAAGCCCATTGGAGTTTTGCCAGTGAGTTCATTTAGCACCAGGGTTTTGCCTTCAAATTAGGCTTCTCACAAAGTTCTTCATAAAGGCTTTCTAAAAAGTTTCTCTGAGTCAGAACTTTGCTCCCATTGGGGCAGAGGTGGATTTTGCTGTTTCCTTCAAGGAACAGAAAGTAACTGTCAGTCTTTGATAAATGGTGTAGAATGTCCCACCTAAAACACATACATTTTTTTTTTACTTCATTCTCAATTTTGAATAATTACAGCCTTGGCATGATTCAACAGAATAATGTTTCAACAAACAGAGGTTTTTCAATCTTATAATAGTTTTGGCAATAGCAACACAGGTCTTTCATTCATTGCCCAGCTGTTCTGTACCAGAATAATTGCGGGCAAGAGGCTTGGGAAGTCTCCTTGCTTGTTCAGGCTCTTGAGATTGTCAGTAGGAGTGCTTGTTTTCATGTGAACATCTGTGCAAGACTAAGAAACAACAGCCTAAAGCTGCTGAGTGGCCATCAGATTGTAGAAAAGGCTTTTAGCCACTTCTGACCTTATCAAGATCAGCCTTCCCAAGTGAAAGCTTTTTACAGCTTTCCTCCCGTGTTTCACAAAGTCTACTCTCTAATTCATACATAAAGGTTATCTATAATTTTTTAATTTACCATGCTCTCAGACAGACCTTATTCCAGGTCATTAATTTTATTTTTTTTCTTTTCTGAGTAGTTGCAATGCTCTTTCCTGCATACTCTCTAGTTCTTCTGAAATATTGTGTATAGTCAGTAAAGGATTTAAGAGCTCCTAAGCAAAAACTTCTACAATGAGAAGAGGGGAATAACCCCTTCAAAATTTAAGCAACATTAAACCCTTCTGTTTGACAGTGACAAAAACACCAACAGATACGTTAGCTGCTTTGAAAATAGAGCTTTTTCCAAAAAAAATTTATAGCTTGAAATTTTGAAATATATTACTATTTTCCTCCCAGAAGCTTCACTGTCAGTTACTAAGTAAAACCATCATTAATCACAAGTAGCTATAGTCATGTGCTGATTGTAATTTGGTCACACTGAACAAAAGACGAATGATATAGAATTCTATTAGCAATGATGGTTTTAATGTAGACATTTATCATTGATTCAGGTTCACTTGATATGACTTTGGGACAAAAACAGGGAAAAATTGCCTTGCTGTTGAAAATTTTATTGCTATTAAATCATGATTTTGGCAAAGATGTGCAAATAAGACTGGCAGAGCTTTCCTTTCCCATTTTTCCTCTACTAAAAGACACAATTACAGAGGACTCAAGAACCCAGATGCAGTGCAATTAGATAAGTGAATGCTGATTAGTTGTCATCTATCTAACAGCTAATAATAGAAGCATAGTTTTTGGCAAGCTGTCTATTTATAGGAGTCATTCAGCTTACCCAGCTCATCAGAATAGGTAAAACCCTACAGCAGAAGGATAGATCCACATGCACTTTCTGCAAAGGCTGTATTTCCCCCCTCAGCTCATAAACCTCTTTCAAACAGCCCTGCATAACAATGCTAGTGACACTGAGACTGATGACACACTTAAGAAAATTTTTATTATCTAACTTTGTTCCAAAGTATCAGCCAGAAATACAAGGCAATTGTAAGTTTGTGTGACAAAAGAAAAAGAAGAAAACAAAAATGATTATTTGCTTTTCTTGTAGAAAATAGATTATGCAGTGTGTGCTAAGCATTATTTCTCTTCTCCGAGGTACCCTATAGGTGTAAAGCTGACAGGAGGAACACAGCATAGAAATGCATCTATAATTCAAAATTATCATTAAACCTTGAACGTGATCTAGATCAAGCAGACTTCACGAATATATACAGTCTTGGAATAGAGCGCTAGTTCTCCATCAAAAAGAAATATACCATTTAATGTGTAAAAAGACAGAAAATCAAATGTGTGTCATTCATTTTTTGGCTTCATCTCTGAGGATTGAATCCAGAAGGTCCATCTGTGGCTGCAGGAGGGCCAAACTGTGATGGCCCTGAGTCAATCCAGGCAGGCAGGTGCACACTGGGAAAAAGAATTTATTTTATGAGGTAAACCTGAGGTACATGATGGGGCTCTCCAGAGAATTGTCTCAGGGAGATTTAAAGCAGATTGGTGTTAGGGGAAAGAGACAGAAAGAGAGAGATGCTTAGTTAATGAGTTTGTAAATGTCACAGATCTGCAGGTTACAGATGCCATATGGATTCAAAGATACACTTGCAACTAATACAGCCCATGAAGGCTTTTCCTTTTCCATAGTTTTGTTCTGTTCTGTGTTTTATGCAATGATTGGGCGGTATAGCTGGATGTTGTCTGCAAACACTGTGATCTGTGATTAGAGCTCTGTGGAGATCATGTCCATAGGCCAGCATGTGTGAAAGAAACTGGTAGTATTTATCCAGAAGATAATAGCTTCCCTATTAAGTAGCAAAGCAGAAAGTGTTCTGTAGTCTTTTTGTGTAACCATGCTTTGACAATTGTAGCTTTTTTGCATGTTTTTAGGGAAAGATTTTTTAATCAATGTTAGAAATTATTTTATATTAAATTATAACTGTATTTGGAAATAAAGTTCTATTTGTTAGTAACCTAGATAAATTCTTGAAGACTTTTTCTTAAAGCTGTGACCAGGTAGTTACTCTCATGATTAAACAACAGTGCACTTCCTTTCCATTTGTTGTCTTAAAGCAGTTACACTGTTACCGAATGCTGAAGATGAGTTTATCAAATCGACTAATCAAAACTTGTTAGTCTGTTTTTAGTAAACAGGTTTTCCCCATTTCAATATACACAGCATTTATTTTTCATTCTATTTATTATTTGAAATGCATTTCTACTTTTTATAATTAAAACTGTTTTGGAGGGTATTACTCATGGGCACATTTTTAGCTTTCAAATCAGCTGTGCAATGTGTAACATAGAATAATCTTTAGAGATTCCTGCTAGCTGGCACTGAAATGAATCTTCAGAGTCATTGTTTCCACTTTCCTGAAGGATTCCCTGAAGATTGCATTGAAAATAATTCTGTCTTGCTGTCTAATACAGTTCATATGAAAACTGTAACCCTTACTGACATTGGTGAACTTCAGCAGTATAGTACACTAGATGATTTTGTATATACTGTATACTAATGACTTTTGAAGAATTAAGTCTTTTGCATACAGCTTTCTAGGATATCAAGCTGCCTCACTTTGGTGGGTAAAGACTAGTGATGACATCAGGCAGCATATGTTTTGAATGTACAATACCTCTTGTGAGAAAATGGGGAATGGTCTGCTTCATTACACCTTAGAAAGTTGTAGGAAGTGTCTCAATAAATCTAACCTGATCATAAGCAAGGTTGTCAGCAATAGCCAAGTCTCATCCAGAACCCTTAGCATTTCCAAAACAACCAAAATTGACTTCCACTACTTACACTCTGACAGATAGAGCTATGAATGGGCGGCAGACCTATTTTTGTGGCGATGTCCAATACACAAATGAAACAAGGGTCTCAAAAAAAAACCCCAACTTTTCACCGATCATCATGTTATTTAAATTTATAATTCTCAAAATGTGTGTTCTTACTGCATATTCTCTAAGTGTTTTTCTGAACCCTGATGCATTTTTTTGAAATCTGGGTTTGTTCTTTGTTTGTTTGTTTGTTTGTTTGTGGGTTTTGTTCATGTATTTGAGTGCAAAAAAAAAGGGAAAACACCATCGTATTTCCCATATTATTAGCTGATCCATCTAAGCCTGGTGAAGTCAGATGGGAATTGTTGTTTAGGAATGATTTTTCTCTATTTTTGTCTGAGTGCCATGGAGTTGGAAGTGTAGTTAGGGGGTTTTGCTCTTAAAAAATTGTCTTAGAACTGAATTGTAAATCACTTTCCCACAATTATAATTTCTGTTGCTGTTTATACAGGAAGACCTCTGAATTTCCAGTGATCCACCTAAGGAATCACTCTGATTTTGGCAGCTCCTTTAGAGACAAAAACTTCCCTCAAAAGCATAAATATGTGTATAAGTGGCCAGACTAGAACCTGCCCACAAGCATCCAGTTACTGAATTTGCCCTGTGCTTTCTATCTGATTACAGAAGAGTCAGTAGCCATTAACAGCACTGAGCAAAAATCCCCAAACAACTTTAAGGCTCTCATGATTTACTAAAACCTTTAACAATACAGTTTATGCTTCTGTATATTTTTCCTGTCACTGCTGCAACTGTGATTTATCTAAGGAGTGCCTGTGCCCACTCTGGAAATATAGAGTATGTTGTGCAATCACTTCTGAGCTGTTCTGCTAGCTGTGTACTTTGATGAATAATACTCACTTTGCACAGAGACATTCCCAGCAATACTGGAATTCAGAAGGGAGAGGAAAAACCCAACCCTGTCCACTTCTGATATTGTTTCTGGTTTTTGGTGAAGGTAGCCACTAATTTGTGTGTGGTGGCATGCTTCCACTGCATGCTTCAGAAAGGGCTTGACGGATATAGGCTACTGTGCTTTTGCCCTGTCCTAAACCCACAACAGAAGGACATGTTCCTGGCACCAAGATCTATAATACTAAAGGTCCTATTTAGATGCTTGATTAAAATAACCTTGGGCATAACATGAGTCTTAAATGTATTTAAAGTCTCTGGAATGTGTTTAGCTGAAAGAAGTTTGCAATGTGATTGACAATCATTGCTAATAGGCTTAACCTATGTCAAAATTTCTGTTCGAACAGGAGCATTGCCTGTATTAAACTGTCAGCTTAAAAGCCATGGAAAAGTTTGATTAATGTCCTACAGATATTTGATCTGCAGTTATTGAGGCCAAGAATCCGTACATCCAGAGCTTCGTAGAAACTTCTTTCCTTCTTTTATTATGTTTGACGATCCTTGTACATATACAGCTTACATATGTACATAAAACAATCCTGGCAAAAATGCAACCGAACCCCTGTAACCTCTATACTCGTCTAATCTTCAAATGTAATCTTAATAGTGTTTTCTCTTGCAATGACTCTTCATTTGAAGATGCTACTCGCATCTTGAGCTCTTTCATACTCTACTCTTACTTCATATTGAGTTTTTCTATTCCCTAAAACATTAAGATTTATGGTTCCTTCTTTTGTTCTTATCATCTCTAAGTTAGTAATAGTAGCTGCTGATAGTAATTAGTAATGGTGGCATATTATTATTATTATAACAAAAACTTTTGTTGTGATTTTCGCCTTTTAGATAAAATCTGAATCTCAGACCAAAAGCAAAAAAGCTTTTCATTTTCCTAGGCTTTAAGGCTTCTTTCAAGGTGGTTGTCATAAACAAGTGATTAGCTATTAAGCTAGCGCTGCTTAAATGCATATAAGACCCATGAAAATATTTTGAATGGGGGAATTATATTAAAAATGACATTAGACACTACTGTGTGTGGTATTTAGGCTGGCCAGAAAACAAAAATTCAGTTTTGCTAAATCATCTGAAGGTTTCTGGGCTCAGTTTTGTCCCACACTGGATTTCCGACATCCCTGTGCTGTGAGCACCAACCTGTAAAGGCAGTCTTCTATAATATTAGGTTGGCGCTATCCCATCTCATTTAAGAATTGACTGGTCATTATGTTGTCCTGGGAAGAGAGATGTCACTACACTCCAAAGCACGCACTTGCGGAGAGAAATCTCCCGCTTCAATTTTTCTGCAGAGACAGTGGGGAAGTGATTTGATCTTTTATTCTTCTGCATTTTGAGTGAGTGTTCTTCTCATGTTATCTTTGCCTCTCACCAAAATTCTTACTAAGGAAGAGCTGCAGACTAGTCTTGTTTTAACTGCTGGTAACAATTATTCTTTCAATGATGGCTGTAAAGCATCTACACAATGGCAGGCAGCAGAGTTTTCACCACGATAGATAGAAATGTGGATGCGTTAATATGTATTTTCTATCATGTCAAGAGTGACTTTGCCCCTCTTCTCTGTTCTTCCCCCTTGCCTCCCACCACTCCTTCAACTTGTAAGTTTGCCTTGTGGAAAACTTCCTTGGGATTTTGTGGAAAACTGCTTAATCAGGTATAGGTTTTTCTATTCCATAATTACCTTTCAAGCACATTTTCAAACTAGGTGGCAAGCTGTACCACCAAGACAAAATTAGTGGGTTAAGTCCCAATCAATCTTCTGAAAACAAATCCTTATTTAGTGATCCTTGCAGTGAAAACTGCATGTACTCAAAATACACAAAATTATGTGAAACACAAAAGGCAAAAAAGCATCTTCCACACTGAAACTGCAGCTTCCTGAAAGCCAGTGTGATTTTGTGTGGGTGGTAAAGTTTACACAGTTAGAGCTTTCTGAAAACAAATCATTTGAGAGAATTCGCTGCTGTGATTATAAATTACATTAAGCAATTTTTAAAGCCCTTGAATTCTAAAGATGTTACTGAATCAAATAAAGTTATATTTAATTCTGGAATTGCCAATTTTTCTGTGTTATCTTCTTTTAAGAAAAACCATCTTTTACTTATCTCATGTTATATACATGTATTTTATTAACCAGGAATTTCTTGATTTGAGGCATTCGAGAAGTGAGGGAAATGTTGCAATATTAAATGCCACTAAATAGTACAAGGCCACAGAATGTAGTCAAAGAAAAGAGATCATAAATTAATAGTAAGAAGGAAAAATCTAGTGAATTTGCTGTGTAATAGCTACTGATCATGTGTCTATCTCCTTATTATACCTCAAATGATAGGGAAATACATAAACTACTTGCTGTTAAATTATTCCATTTTCTCAATATCTAAGAATATGAAAAAGCTACTTTTGCTCAACAATTCCTCATTCGTGAATTATGAAAAAGCTCTAAGTGAAGTGTTTTCCCTAAAGGTCCCTGGATTAATCATTTTTCAGCCTAAATATTCTTTGGCTCTTTGCCATTCACTGGCTTTATCAATCATTTGCACTTATATATCACTTTGCAGACACTATTAAAGCTATGTCTTGCTTCATTCCTGTGTGAAAGTTAAATATCATGCCATATTCATTAGAACATGTAGATAGATTTATGGAGACAGTAGAGAGAACACAGTTAACCATTAAATTTTCTTATACGTATTTGTCTGTTTTTCCCTCCTTTTGTACTTTTGCAGAGGACAAGATTGCCATATCTTTTAACAGATGTGCATATGCCTACAGATTGAACCCATTTTGCATTCATAGGAATGAATATATATTTATATAGTCACAGCATGATGACTCTTGATTTATGTTGGTGTAAACCCTTTGAAATTATAGTGCCATGGTAGGCCAGATTCCTAAACTTCTGCATGAGACATAGTTAGCATTCCTGCAGTAACCTTCTAGGTTATCCTAATCCCTGAAGTATATTAAAGTAATGATATTGCACACTGAAAAATGAAAAGTGGGTGTTAGGACAGGGTTGAGACCTGAACTGGAACCTGTTATCTGCTCACATTGGCAGCTTATGGAGAATGTCAGAACTGCGCAGTATGAACTTATTTTGAAGATATACTCGTTTTGTAAGGTATACATAGAGAGAGAGTGGGAGAGAGAATGCTACAGACAGGTAAACATGTATCTGTGGGTGTAAAGGAACATATGCAGTACATTCAATTTTGTGTACAGTAAAAGACTTTTTACTCAGTGAGTGAATTCTGAAATCAGTGTATTACAAAAAACAGGTTTTATTTAGTCATGTTTAGTCTTAAAAAATCATAAGAATTACTGAAGAACACTTCTCCCTCCCACACCTCAGTGATGCTATTTTCTGGGCTATGTGGAAAGTGGTATGATACAGACTTCCCAGCCAAGGAAGAGATGGGAACACATAATTAATCTGGCTACACATTGCATCTCTGCATTCTGTGCTGATCCCTGCCAACACACTGGAGTAGGAGTTTCCTTCCTACCCCGATGTGCAGCCTGGCAGCCCCACGCTTGTTCCCCAGCACCCCCACTGGTCCCAGGTTTGCTCAGGTGTTTCCACTGAAAAAAGAGAGAAACACAGCCTAAGTATGGGGAGATAAGAGGCAGTAACTTCGAGGTACAGAATACAAAAAGGCTTTATTGAAGGAGGCCTCCCAGTTGTCTACTTTGCTGCATCTTTCTCCCCTTTGGGATGACTGAGGAGACTCATCCAAGAGCACTTAACTTCTGGAAGCTATGGATTTTCATGCTGCTGTGGATTTCTCTTATAATCTAAACATGTTTGCTGGACTCCCTCTATTATCAAAGATTTAAAAGAATAGTAAGGAAGTAAGAGAAAAATCTGATGCCAGACCAAAATATTTTTGTTACAGTTCTTACTACTGTTTGACCTGCTAAATTGAATGTTAAAACAAGGCTAGGGAGGTCAGAAGTCCTGTTTTGTACTTCTGGCTTCTGATTTAGAAGAAATAATGGTAACCCTCTCAGTCAAATTCACAATAGCAGTGCCATTCAGCAAGGGATCAAGACCTCTTTTTTTAACGTGCTAGGAATTTGTCTTGGAATAAGTGGCAATTACTAACCAAGATTTAAAAAACATTGATTATGATTTTTTTTCCATTTGGCATTTTAAAGTTTCTTTCCATCTTTTCCACAGCAAGCATTTTTAGTAATATATATATTTATTATTTTTATTAGTATACATTCAATAGCAATACTATCTGCCTACGGGATATTTTTTTATGTATGTCAGTGTAGATAACAGTTATCTCAACTGCTACTTACAACAAAATTAATACTCAGAATAAAAAGTGAGGGCTATCTGGACTAACATGATTTAAGTTAAATGCTATGATTGAGTTTTAGTGCTTGATTTATAAAAAAATTAATGTGAAATGATCATTAATTTCACCAAGAATTAAACATCTCTTTTCATGAGAGTTGATCATTTTATTTTTCAGTTCTGCCAGCAAACTCTAAATCAGTTATAGAGTTTTTGCAGTGAGTATCATTGTCTTGCTTCAAAATCTGATTTTCTTGCATATTTCTTGCAATATAGTAAACTTCATTCTTCTCAGCCAGTAAGGTCTCTTCTCCCCTCCCAGCTGCAAAGAAGGTATTCATGATTCAGCCTTTTGTTGTTCATGCCCTACACATATAGTGTTGGAAAAGTGGGGCTTTTTTTTTGTTTTTGTTCTGTTTTGTTTTGTTTGTTAACCAGCTACCTGGTCCACAGTGGCTTTACAGAATAGCCAATAGAAATTCCACACTATTTATTTTCTGGGAGTTCCTTTCCCTTTTTCAAACACAAGACTAGGAAACTTATAAAGAGAAAAATATGACATTTATGGGGCTTCTTTTAAAAACAGTTTCAGAGACCATATTCCCCCCCAGTTTTGTATTGTTTCAGGGGACATTTTGATCTTTTTTGGAAAAGAAACAATGCCTGTGAGGTTGTGTCACCTGTCTGGGCTATAAGGGCTGAGTAGAGAAGGCAGGCCTGAAGTAAAGCCCATGAGAGGAAAATGCAAGCTGAACATAGCATCTAACTGCTCTAGGGGAAAGGAATCACTTTCCCAGTTGTTATGTGCATCATGGTGATTGTCACCTGCCAATCAATGCTTGCACATCTCCTGCTGAATATCAAATGGGTAGGGCTCATCAGATGAAGCTGTGAACAAATGGGGAGGCTGTGTTATGTGTGAAGCAGATGAAGAAGTAAAAGTGTAGTCTAAGGGTGCAAAAGCTGCAGCTGGGGAGGCAGAAGACAGGGCAGGCTCTTCTTATCTAATATTGCTGTAGTAAGGAACAAAACCACAGACTTCACTAGTTCAGCTGCCTCCCAGATCAAACTAACAAAACTCTGTTATTCCAGATGTTAGAATGTTCAGTTAAATACTGGTATCACCATCAGTAAAATATTAGGTATAAAATAAATCTATCAAAATTAATTTTGCATCTATTTGCACATCTATTTAGTGTATAGGTTGTACATTCTATGAAAGTAAGGGAGAAAGTATAAAGAGGGGATGATTCTAAAAGGGAGCATGGCAAGGCTGGAGTGGTTGCAGGTGTGTGTGTGGTCAGTTACTCTGCCAGGAACCAGATTAAATGCACTTTTATCTTTGATCATTTTATAGCTTCTCCTTGCACACATTCTTCATACTACTTTCTCCTATGTATTTCCTCTGGCGCAGCACTTTCATTTCTTTCCCTTGCAATTTATTGCCACGTGTAACATGCACTATGGCTTAGTCACAGCACTCCAATGGCATTCACACTTGCTGAGTCCGTAGGTAAATTTGACCCACACCATCTGCCCTGCTGGACTTAGGTAAATTAGGAGTCAACTTATTTTTTACAGGTATGATACAGTTCATTTGATCTTAAAATTGGCTATGAATAAAGAAAAATAATCATTCCCCAAATGCTTGATTAAAGCTTGAAGGGTAAATTTGCAAAGAATTATGTGGCAATTCAATGAATAAATCTTCTTATTGTTAACATGATTTTGATATTTATCTCCCCAAATAGCATTTAAAAGCTCTCAATAACAATAATAATTTTTAAAAGCCCAGTAATGGCATAGAAAGTGTAAAGAATAAGTTTACAAAATTATTTTCTACTCTGTTTTCAGATTTGGATTGAGTGCATCCTTCACAGCACTTTCCAAACTCAGGTGATGCACTATCAAACATTTATTTTGTTTCATGACCAATTCATGACTTTTAACTTGCTATGTAATTTGGAGGAGTTCTTTTCCAAATAACAGAATCTGCTTGATTCCCATGATATCACTTAGGCCCTGATCTTGCAATCACATTTGCACAGATGGACTCCTGTATCCAGACCGGGCCCACATATGCCAAAGAGGCTCCACACAATGAAGGCATTGGCTCATGGAAATCCAATTGCAAGATCAAGACCTCAATTCCCTTTAGTTTTGTCTCTTCCTAATGAGAGCTGTCAATTACTTACAGTAATTAGGTGGGCAATGGATGTTAATGGGAAGAGATTTTAAATATGCTACTTCAAAATTATATGAATAAATCATACAAATTTCTTTGCCTGTCTTTTACCATATGTCCTCCTTCACATCCATATAATTTGTTTTACATCTGTTAAAAAAGCACATAATGCACGAGTGCAGCAGCTGACTTTGAAAGACTTTAAAGGTGACGCCCCAACTTTTCAATAATTATAATGAAAGAGTTATTTTAATTAATGACAGAATTGTTGGATTTGAAAACAAAGTTATCGATTTGCTAGAAAAGATATTCCATTTTGTTCTTTTTTATGTTGCCAGTATTCACTTGTGAAACAAAACTTTCTACACTAAATTGCTCTTAATTTGTACATGAGATGGAATAAGACTGTAATGCTTATTTTGGTTATAAAGGTATGACTCACCCTACATTCCTTATGTATAGGGCTGGTGTCATTTATTAACATCAGTTGAAATCTATAGTTTCTTCATAAGGTAGACATATCATGCAAATATTTGCTATTAAAATGCAGATTTTAATCCATTTTCCTGAATTTAATGCTTATGCAGATAATATATTAAAATATGCATCTTAATATGCCAGGCACTGGATGTATCCTGTGGAGAAAATGAACTTAAACTAAGCAGATATGCCTTCACACTTCAGAGTGCTCAGCTGCTGGATCAGGTCAGTGCCAGACAATCACAGGTTCCGATACTTTAAATAGGGTCTTCACAGAGAGTACCATTAAATAGCTGCACAGATCTATTGAGTCTTCCAAGAAGAGGCAGTAATTGGTAACTGTTGGCATTACATACAAACACTGTGTTCCTCCAAGAATAGCCCAGTGTGGTTAGCTCTCAGAAGATCGGCTCTTCTTTTACTAACTCTCTTGAGTGGCTTTTTGTCTATACGCATTTACAGATAAAGCCACTGTAACTGAGCACAGCTGATGAGTCATCTCCCTGAATCCTGTACATCTGTTCCAAAACAGTTCATTGTTTTCTTAAAAAAAGAACAAACTTCTATTTTTAAGAAAGTCCGGGTTCACAACATTGTTATTAAGGAAAAGCTCAGGCAGACATCTCGTTATGTTAGCCTGTGACATGAAAGACACTCTTGCTTCAGTCTAAGAGCAATACTTACTATAAAAATGCCTTTTTAACATTGTTTTTCTATCTGTTGACTTTTCTCTATCTTACCTAAATACAGAATTCAAACTGTGTCTTCCTCCCTAAATCACATTTTAGTTCCAGGGATTAGAGATGATTCAAAAGTAATTGAAAGCAGAATGCAGCTGGAGTGCTCATCTAGTTCATGTATAATAAGGACTCTTACCAATTCTGCCCATTCCTGGGCTTTTGAAATACAGTATTTCAGCAGGCTATTTAGTTCACACTTCTTCAAACAGCCATGGATATACACAGCTAAGAGGCCAAGAGTTTAACCTTTTATTTAAAAATAGACAACTGTGTATCTCTGCACTATTGAGGAGTCTCAAAGGATAACAAAACTATATACCTCGGCTAAATAATGTTCTATGTCTTAAAATTATTAATTACAATGGATAAGTTTAGATCTATGACTACTATAGCAGAATACTTAACTTTCAGATCTGGTAGTTAGAAATTAAATGTTTCCAGCTTTTTAAATATTGATTTAGCAATCATCAGAAGAGTTTTAATGCTTACAAATGAAATAATTTGCTTAAATAGATGTTTAACTTGTAGAAATTCATGTCAGCATGATGATTGCAACTTACCAGTTGGATAGGATCAAAATTTGGGAATTGAGAATGTAAAGCTCATCAGTCATAGCAAAAATGGAGTATAATTGATTCTGCCTTTGGGCTGGGAAATAGCCTTCTTGACTTCACGAAGTTCCTTGTACTGTTCTGCAAAGATCAGACTCACAAACACTAAACATAACATTTTTGCAAGCAGTAGGATTTTAATTTTCACAGTGAATGTATTATGAATTTATTGAGGTTTTTAGGCCAGTAACTGGAGCAAACTTGCTTGGTAAAATGACGAAAGTGAGCATATAGACAGACAAGAAATCTGGAGAGGACTTTTTACAAGGGCATGTAGTGACAGGACAAGGGGAATGGCTTTAAACTGAAAGTAGGAAGATTTAAATTGGATATTAGTTCTTCACTAAAAGGATGGTGAGACACTGAACAAGTTGCTCAGAGAAGTTGTGGTTGCCCCATCCCTGGCAGTGTTCAAGGCCAGGTTGGATGGGGCCCTGAGCAACCTGGTCTACTGGAAGGTGTCTTGGCCCATGGCAGAGAGGTTGAAAGTAGGTGGCTTTTCAGGTCTCTTCCAACCCAAACCATCCTATGATTCTATGAAGTGCTGATAGTTAACAGCATTCTTTGCAATAATAATAAAAAACAACCACAGCTGCAGATATTTTCTAAAAGATCAAACCAGGTGAAAGTGAAATTAGAGTGGTGAAGTAGTGAATCCTCTGTGAAGGGTTGGATGAGGTCATATTTGTATCTCTTTAGCCCAGATGTTGATTGTTCACAACAGAGTTACAGGCAGAGTGAGGAGGGGACTTTCATCCTTCCTCTTCAGCTCAAAGTAGAAAATAATATTTTGTTCACTGCAACACCGCAATACTCAGATAATTTATCTTTCTGTAAATACCCCTTGGTATTTCTTCAACCTGCTGCATTTAGGTACTGGTAATGCAGAAGTCCATATGATTTCACAGGAAGATAAGATTGGTGAACATCACCCACATCTTCACATTCAGTCTCTCTTCAGGCAAGGAGGTCACAAAATCTCATAAACAGATCAATTGCCAAATAAAAGCTGACTTTTAAAAAACCACTGTCTATACAGGGAAGCCAATCTCAGTGTTCTTAAAGCTGGAAAACAGCAAACTTAATTTTATGAATGGACCGATATCCTTGTGTTGACATTGTCCTCCAGTTTAAGTATCTGTCCATCTTGATACAGTTATGTATTGTAGCCATGGCCCGGCTCAGTATTTGCTTCATTAAGCTAAAAAGCTCAAGCTTTTTTACCTTATTTGTTTAATCTTCCTTCTGAAGAGTTATTCTTACTTCCTGTTTCTTCTGATATGCATGCTACTCACCTGATACCTTTGCCCTGTCTCTCACACAACGTTCAGTGATTTCCCAGGTCCCTTGGATACTGACAATGTTGAATATGGTATTCCTGTTGCTGAATTCAAATGTTCTCATTTGAAAGTGAGAATACAGGGTTATTGGTTTCAGGAAGTGAATCTCCAGGTTTTGTTCTTACATTATAAAACCTTCAGCACTTAGGCACTGTTTTGAGATATAACCCTTGGCCAATTTGACACTTCCACAGCTTTGCAGAACTGAGGGATCCAGGCTGAAGTTTCCTCAGTAAAAATGAGATATTAGTGGTCCCCTTGTGCAAGAAAAGGAGTCTTGAACCTTGGAGTTTATTCCCTTCCTGGATTGTCTTTCATCTCTCACAGTCTAGATTTGTTAGCATTGCCCACCGCAAAGTTTATATTTCTTATTTACCCAGTCTCAGGGAAAAAAAAAACACTTATTGACAGGTACAGAAACCATTAAGCCCAGTTTGTCAAATATTCACTTATTTTATAATCCAGTTTCATAAGAATACAAGGCTTGTATGGTTATGCTGTGTGTGGCTACATGCAACTGCATGCACATATCAAATCTGTCTGTCCATTTGTGCCCCACACCTACAAAGCAACTTTTGAACTAGTTGACTGAAAAGTAAAGTTCACACAGATTATCACGCTCCTGTAGGATTTCGTGAAAGGAGGTAAGAGGGTAAAAGGTGGATATCAATATCCTTCCAACTGTGGGAAAAACTGTACTGTGAATTCAGCCTTTAAGATACACAAAAGACTTCATGCTCAGGAGAAATACTTTATGAATGTTCAACCTTGGAAAAGTTTCAAGAATAGGGTATATTTTTTTAGACTCTTGATACCCATAAGAAACTTAGTTTCCATTGTCTTGGAGCTTGGGGAGCCACTTTGTTAACTGTGTTAGAACTAAGCAAAACTGTAAGTCTTAAATTTTTGACTAAATATTCTGCTCTCACATCATGTAGCTATGTCTCTCTTGAGTTCTTGCTATTTTTCAGTCTAAATAATCAATTACATTATATCGAATACTTATACAAAATCACAACTTCCACATCTGGCTGCTTGCCTCTGCACCTGATGATTCCTCTGGAGGAACTGTATGAATTAAAGACAGAAACTTAAAGGGCCTTGAAGAAGTAAAAGCATTACAGATATACTTAAAATACTTACAGTTCAGAGGAAAAAATATATGGTCTTTACACTTGGGGTTTAGCTGAGGATTTATTTAAGGTGTCAGAAGAGGGCTGACAATAGTGCAAAAGGAACAGTAAAAAAGAATCACAGTTGTAAAGTATGAACAGAGAAGTAAAAATGAATAAAACCATCTGTCAAACTCATGAGTTTTTGTGCCTCTGGAGAATGCCGTAGCCATACCCTTTTCCCCAGGCTTGGTCATTAGCAAAGCTTTTACTTGTGAAAGCTGTTAAAGGCTGTAGAGTGGCTATGGTAAAGTACAAGGCACTGAGCGAGGCAAGTAAGACTTTTAGATGAGCTAGAAAGTGTGCACGTTGCTCTGTGTGTCAGTCATTTTTTAAAAAAATGTCTGAACTGCCATTACTGAAAAATTTTGCCTGTCAGAGAATTTCTGTATCTCTGACTTCTCCCACAGCATTGTGTGCTTTTGTTGGAGAAGGGAAACAAAGTTCAAATAAAAAAGCATTTTTATCTGTGGTATGTTAGCTGCACTGGTGTTAACTGGGCAGGGATTTGGGGTTTTTGCTCACAGGTTGTAACTCTCAGTGTCTCGTGTTTTTGCTTTTCTTATTTCTCTTATTAGGCTTTCTATCTTTTACCGGAAACCAGACACTAGGAATGTTGAACTGCCTCTTATGGCTGAGTTGTATACAATGAAATGAAGACTGAACTTTTAATGCTTCCTGTAGAAACTACTTCAGAAATGTTATGAGATATTTATATCTATACATATATATGTTTCTAGTACTTTTACCCATTCTCCTATAGAAGTCTTCCTTTGAAAACCTTTTATTCTGTACAATCTCTCTCTCTCCTGACTCTGTTCAGCTCCTATCTCAGGGATATATTTTGCTCAGTTAAGCTGTTCAGTAAATGAGGAATTTTTCTGGAAACAGAATAAGAAAACCAAGAAACACGATAGGCACTTTTCACAGCATTTATTCATTTATTTATTTTTTTAGAGAGAAATTGTCCTTTTATTACCTTAGGAATTCTTGTTGGTCCCAGAAGGAGACTGGAACAGAATGTCACTCACTGCTGCTTGCCTGATTTATTTTTACTGTTGAGGCAGGCGTCATCTGCTATGGTGCCAGAGCAATACCTTCTACAGGAACTGTTTTCCTAGGTGCAGGAATGAAGCAGGGAGAAAAGGTCCACATTTTACATGGTCTTGTACTCATATGAAAAAGGGAACCACTATAATGCACTGCCCAGCCTGAAAATAGCAGGGACTGGGAAGCAAAATAAAGCTTTGCTTCTTTCATTCATGCACAGGTGAGCCACTGCATGGCCCATATTTATTAATTTTGTAGTCTTACCTTTACATGATTAGCTTCTGTTCTTCACTTTTCTCCACATTAATATTATTTTGGTTTATGAACTATATCCTCAGATGTCAGTTTAAGATGACAGAAAATTTTTTTTTTTGGAGAAATTGTTCTTTTCCTCCCAGTTTTGGAGAACTTGTCTTCAAAACTTAGCCTTACCTGCGATATTCAGGATTACAATATTGTGTCCTTTGTCTGAGATTCTGATAACAAAATCATTTGTTGCCTGCTTGAACACAAATGCAGAACTCTTCTATAGTACCTAATGGTATCCTGGTATCTATTTTTGTGATGTCTTTGATTTGCATGTGAATCTCAGCTTGTGATGAGCTGTGTGCCTTCTCACAGACTATGCCAAACCCATGAGAACATCATACTGAACACCAGTGTGATGCCGAGACTCAGTAACTTGAATAAACTTCTGTTGTTGTTCCAATCCCATTTTAGTTCAATCAGTATAATTTGATGTGTAGATTGTGAAAATTTGAGTTGTTAAAGTGATGCCTGCTATTGACAACAGATTTATGCTCAAAACCCAACATTTATGAATGCCCCTGCATATATTAGTTAGATGCACACTAGTGTTACATTTTATTGGAAACAGTCTGGGTGAATACAGAGTTTTAAAACTCCTCTTCCTAGTGATGTACCAACTGGGAAGGTCGAGTTTTTTGAGAGATAACAAGTCTTGAGATTTGTTCAGCTTCCAGCTGGAGAAGATCTGTTTGCACACAGGATTTATTCCAGAGAGATCTGCACAAACAGCATCTTTGGAAATCTATCAATAAGCAGGCATTTATAGCAAAGCCTTATTTTCTTTACAGACCATGACTGGAGTAGAACAGTGTAAATAAACCATCAATTCAGTCTGAACTTTGACATCAGGCACTCCTACCAGGCAGCACTGAAAATGCATCTTCAGCTATGGAAATGAAATGGAAGATCTTAACATCTTCTCAGGTATGAAAAGCATAGTGACAATCTGAAGTTTGAACAAAGTGCTGTCCTTCAGAAAGCTGAGAATCTTGCAAAGAACAAGAGGCACAGTGAGAACACTCCCAGATTTACCAAATCCTGTTATTACTGAATGCATAAACACAAACATGCACGGAGCTTATGACCAGTGGATACTCTATTCTTTTGTATATTAAGATTTTTGACTGTCAGCTGGCCTTGATCTGGTGTCTGACTGGTGGTTTGGCATTGTGGAGAAAAGCATTTGACATATCTGATTGGAAGCTTGCTGTAGATTGTAAAGAGAACTTTAACTATTCCTTCTAAAACAAATTGCTTCACAAGGCACAAGCTTCTTTTAACATTTAAAATATTGTGGGGAATAATATTCTGACCCTGAGACTACTTGTCAAACACACTTTAAGTCTTTTTATCATTGAAAGTGCACAGACTTTATGCTTATATAACTCAGTATTTTTTAAGCACCTAAATGATGTGGAAGTCTGTGCATCATTTTAGGAAGAAACTTAAACACCCATTTGTCCAACTTGCCCCCAGATTAAAAGACTTCAGATGCTTTTGAAATATGCACTGATTTTAACTGTGATCTATTTTAACTTGCTTTGAAAATTCATGTAGGGATGAGTTATGAAAAAAGAGGTGTTAGTCCTTCCAGATGTCCTATTTTGTCAAGACTCAGGCTGCTTCAAATGCCACATCTGCTTGCTCCTCTCCCGCAGTGATTCCTGCTCCAAACTCCTGTGCTATCCCTTGCTCCCTGTCCTGGCTCCCCGTTAGCCCCTCTCCTAGACCCTTCTTGTCAGTGTGATTTCCATATCATTTCTGTCCCATCAGCAGCTTTGTCACTCCTGGGAGGTATTTTTCATTCACTGAGGTAAATGAAGGAAGCTCATAGTGGGAAGAAAAGTGTAGCCTGCCCATGGCAGCCCCTCGTCTGTCCCAACAAGAACAGCAGCTGCTGGTGAAGGGATGAGGAAAAGGTCTTCCTCTCACTTGCAGAAACCTCTTAATCCTAGGAGATGGGGCTTTTAATCTGGCATGCCAGAGCTGCTCCTTCCTCCAGGAGATAAGGTTTAGCACCCATCAGACTCTTCATATTCTCCCATGACTCTTAAAAAGATGAGAGTTGGCACCCTTCTAAGTTAAGGATTTAGGTGTTTTGGAAAATGTTTTATTAACACTTCCCAGCTGAAGTAAGGAGTTATTTGTGTTGAATATTTCCTTTTCTTCGAAGGCTTTGGAAAGTTTTGAGTTGCCAACCTTTCACTAACCTAATAAAGCTGTGCCCACAGAGGTACAGTTGAATTTGACAACTCAAAACCTGTGGACAGTGAAAGAATGACAGTAAGAGTGAGGAGATGGGAGGGTTCACCCTGGAAGTCAAAAGCAGAGCAGAGCATGTCTTGTCCCAGCAAGGATATGCACGCAGAGAGCACACCCAAAGAGGTCCCTGCCAAGCCTTCACTGCTCTGCTGTCTATTCACTTCCTGCATTCACACCAGTGAGACCCAGTGTTTCATTAAAGCAAACAAGATTTGCAAAGCTTTCTTTTTTCTTTTTTGTGTGTAAACCCAGCAGTAACATTAATACTAATATTGAAATTTAAATAGTTAGCCTCACAACAATCAAGCATGGATTAAAGATGCTTAGCGAGGTTGGAAGAGTTAGATCTTTACATCAAAATAAGATATTTCAGAATAAGAATAGATCTGTTGTAACTTTTCTTTTGATCCCAGGAAGATCTTGGAGTGAATGGGAAGCTTATTCTTATTTCTGAGTACTATAGAATAACTGATTTTTCTGTGGGTGATAATTGAAAGGGTGTTAGCAGTAGTCTTGAAAGTCACAGACCAATAATATTATAATTTTAATATCTTACAGAAAATCATGCTGATGTTCTTATAAGTTTGTTCCCTTTTACTTTAAAGGATATCTTTAGTAGTATATGATGCTCTTAACATCGGGCAAGTACATGTTTTGATTCCATTTATCATAGCTGCTTGAAACACAGCAGGATGGAAGCACTTTTCATTTTATCTGTCCTAAGTTTTTGCATTTATTTTCCTCTCGTCTCACTGTGCTAAGGTCCTCAGAAACATCTACATTTTTGATCCTGCAATATTAATTATTCACATTAGCATCAAGTTGTAAGTCAGTATTTCTCTCCCCATCTCCACAGTACCTTGGCTTCCTCACCACTCTGTTAGTTTATCCCACACCAACCCCCAGAGTTGCATTGATTTTATCTGTGGTGTTTAAATATGTTACTGTTACTGAGGGGTTAAGCAGGTAGGATGATTGCACTAATAAAAATTGATAAGTAGGCAGGTTATCCTTTCTAATTTATTGCCATGGCAACAGACAGCACATGTGGCTTGTTGCTGAAGAACAGAATGCTAATAATCAAATATGTCTTACCCAAATGAATATATAACACATCTTACTAATACAGTGCCTTGACATTGTATACATTACTGAACAGCAGCATACATTAATTCTGCATCTAAGTTACTTGATGCATACTCTCTGGAGAACAGGAAAAATGAAAAAGCATGTCTGCTACATCAAAGCTGTTCATTAAAGTAATGTATTTTAAATAGTGTACACAGTGAAAGATCCAATTCTCCAACACTTATGTTGTTTATTTCAGTAGGTGCTTGGTATACTAGGAAGATGCAGTAATGCATAGTCATTGTGAGATGGCATGAAAATAACCAACACAGCACAGGAGCCCAATTAAGCAATAATCTCTGGGAAAAAATGGTCATTATTAGCAGTTAATGGTTGGTTTGTTAGTTAATGGCTCAAGGCAAAGCTGAAAGCAGTTAAGCCACTAACAAACTGGTTGTGAATTATGGCGACAATTGTTTTGCTGGGGATTTTCCCCACTATTATATATTATATTTGGTAGCATATGATAGGAAATAGTGTATTTTTAAAGACAGTAGCTGTTAAATAAGATGTTACTGGAAATGTCAGGTGTTTCAAGGAAATAATTGATTTTCTATCATCAAGGAAGAAAAATATGCACTCTTTTACATATATATGTAGTGTATATATTATATATGTATATTCGTAATATCATAGAATACCAGGTTGTAAGAGACCTCAAGGATCATCTGGTCCAACATTTCCAAGCAAGCATGACATAGAATAGATGTTCCAGCAAGCTGTCCAGCCAAATTTTGAAAGTGTCCAGTACTGGGAAATCATTGTTGAACTTGGGAAATATACTGTTGCATTGGGTTTGCACCATAATGTCAGAATTAATTTCTTTGTCAGTGTTGTTTTCTATTAAAAGCCAAAGGTCTTGCTATAACCAGAATAAGGCCCAAACTTTTGAGGCTGGAGACAGCTATGCTGGGGAATGTAATGTTGTGTTTATTGTATCCCAAAGCTTCATTACATTGAAATGGACATTTTGCTCATGGAAATTGTTGGGATGTAAGTGCAGACTACTTCCAGAAAGCAAAAGAGTGATGGGGTTTTAATCAATATCCTGGAGATTTAAAAGTATCTGATAAACTGAAATGGTTGGTGAAAATTGCCATGATGTCATAATAAAGCAGCTTCACAATGAATCTGAGGTGAAGCGATTTCAGATAAGACAGGGAGCCATAAAACTCTCATGAACATAAAGCAAACTACATTTACGTAAAAGTACCATATATTCATTCTGAAAATTTTCATAAGTAGAGTGCAGTGTTAGATCATGTATTTAGATGCTGGTGTAGGTAGGTTGTTAATTCTAGGAATGGTGAATTTGGGCAAATTGAGCTCTAGTGTTAGCTCTACTTGTAAAATAATTTAAAGTTACTCATGAAAACCAAAAGAAGGCCTTCTTCCAAAGATTTGCCAAGCATGAAAATTTCCCATAAGTTCCTCAAAGGATGGGAATTTAAATAAGAACTTCAGAACTATTTTTCATTTTTGAAAATTGTTCTTAAACATGTATATATATATTAAAAATAAGCATATCCATGAATATGCATGCACACACATAAAAACACAGCACTACATAAGAAACAACAATGCAAAGATGTTATTTGTTATTGAAATTAAAGAAATGAACTGTCATATATACATATGCACTGTCTTCAGCTTTGCCTTTTTCCAGGTTTTTTTTCAACAAACAGGACTCCTAGCACCATACAGCAAGATAAAGAACCACTGCACTGCTCAGTCTCTTTGTAGTCTAAGCTCATTTCTCAAAACTGGCAATATTCTGTCCTCTCTGTGACAAGCTGTCCATCAGAGCTTTCAACCTGGGCTTTATGATAATTTTCTTTCTTTTTTACAAGGTGCTTGAGCCCCGCCAGTGAGATCTGCTTCTCTGAGCGGGAGTTACTGGAAATGCAAAAGAAGTTGCTGTGGCTTAAGATCTCTTGCAAGTCTGAAAAACAAAGTAATTGAGCTAAGAGACACTAGGGGGAAAAAAAGGAAAGACATTTTCTAAGCTATTGAACACCCTTATAAATACTTGTATCAAGAAAAAAAATCATAGTTCCTGGGAGATACTAAACAAGTTCTATATGTCACGTTCAACCTGATGTACCATTTAGAAAAAGCAGGGCCACTGGGCTGAATCGCAAAGCCAGTCAGGCATACTTCAAAGAGAGGATTGAGAGACTATCTCTAACATATCCTATAAGAATACACTGCACCACTACATGTTCATGCTACATAAGGCTTTACATTGGGCTCAAAATGTCAAAAACTTCAATTTTTTAATTACTCGAAATTGTAGTACTTCACAATGTTTTTGATGTTGGAAATCGATGATGTGAAATCTACAGGTTTAGGTGACTTCACTCAAGGTTTCCTGATAGTGGACCTCCAGATCACCACAGTCAAGAGCTGCAATTATAAAATTACTGTTAGTTACCTCAGGGTTACTCATATCAACTGGCCAGGATTAGACTGGGTTGTTTTATCAGCTGTTAGTAATCTTTATAAATCTCTGACTCACTTATCTGAATACCTTTCCCTCTAAATACTAAAGAGAATATGTCCTTTTTTCAGAGGATGGTTGTTGAATAAAAGAAATCTATATTATGTGGGCTGAATTGCACCAACTCTAAAATGAACTTTGGAGTTGTAGTCATTTAACTTCATTTAAGTGGCTTTTGGAGATAGGAACTTTGAGTCGTTATTTTCTGCTTATGGTGTGGCTTAGACATCAAGGGCTAAATCCATGAGGGCTGTAGGCATTACAAGGATGAGTGCCTAAAATGGGGTGGCTTTGCAGGTTCTTCACAATATATAGGAAGAATGTTCATGTGTTTAAAGGGGAGGAAGAATGTTCATGTGTTTAAAGGGGAGAACAGAAAGGCAATTAAATAAGTTGAACACTGCTGAAGCCAATCAGGAGGAAATTATGAGAAGAACTTGGGGCATTGCAAGAAGTCCTACACCAGATTGCAAAGGGAAAAGGGAGTCTCCCCTTGTAAATGAGTGTGTGAAACCTTTCCCTGTTCCAGTTTATTTTCCTGATATGAGTAAACTGGAACAGCCTTTTTTGTTCATGTAAAACAACATACAAAAATATCTAACCTAGTTAGGAGTGTTCTTGTACGATGTTAAAAGACCCAGATTTAGATGCCTCTTTGGAATTGGTTTCTTCACCTGTGAGGCTAAATGGTCATCTTAGTGCTTTCATTATACTCTCTGTTAGATGTCAAACCTCAGAATAAACTAGAATAAATGAGATCTTTGACAATCCAGATGAGCACTCTAACCATTGAATTCTTGACTAAAAGCAGACACTCGTTTTCATATTTGTCTTACTTCTCCACTCTGTAAGGCTCAAAACTAACAATCAATTTTGACTTTGTTGTAAAAACAGAAGTGGAAGAAATCTAGGTAACTACATCCCAAGAAACTTAGATTTCAAGAAAACTTATGGATGTAGACACCTAGTGTATCATTTTGAGAGCTGAGCCCTTCTCTGTATACAGCCCCAGGTCTTTGCTGTCCAAACATAAAATAAAAAAGCAGTCCTACACCCTGACTTGATACATGTGGTGCTTTTTATATTTCTACTAGAAATGATAGCTAGAAAGATTTTTTTGGCAATACTAAAACATTAATAAGACAGGTTCTGATTTTCAGAACCATTGCGCAATTACAAAACTGTGCTAAAGCTACAGAGCAACAAGTGCACAGGACCTCTGAAAAATCAATACCTTAGCGTTTGTAAAGCACTTTCATGGCTAAAGATTCTGTATAAATGTTCAGTATTATTAGTGCTATGTGTACATTATACTGGCTCAGTTGATTCAGATCATGTCTAATCAGGATTTTTCAAATAATTCCCCTCTGTGTCTGGAGAGGAAATTAAATCAGAAAGTCTTCTGTACATCTGAAAGTATTTTGTCTTAGAATTTGAGAGAAGGTGGAGTCATACATGAGGACAGGTTGGAGAGGAAGGAGTTGTATTTGTCAGCAGACAGCAGCCTTAGGCAGTGAACTGTTTGTTTGAACAGCAGTGAGAAAATGGAGAGTGAGAGCCATATGTACAGAAAGTATCGAAATAGGGGCAAGAGACAGAAACAGAGACAGAAACATGATTCTGTAAATGGGAAGAGATAGGTAAGGAGGAGAAAGCTGAGGAAACAAAATAGTGGAGGTGGAGGGGAGGGGGAATAGGGCCTTTTAATGGGAGCAGGGTAGGTGCTGAGGAGAAATTAAGCAGTCAGAAGTCATTACAGAACTGCCTGCATGACCTTAATTTTGCCCTCTTGTGCATGCACATTGTGAGTCTATCTTTTATTACATAATCTCGTGCTATTTTTTTCCCCAGGATGGACCATGTCTTGGAGAGGACTCAGAGCTGTGCAGCGGAGGAGACAGCTGCCACATGGCATGGGGCTGAAGGGAGAGCTGCTGTTCTTGGGAGTAGGACTGCATGGAAAGCTGTTCCTGACCTACTGAATCTGTTCTTAACTGCAATTAACCAACACCATTTTAACATAATCCTGACAGTGTCAGTAATGAGAATTTCAGACTAAACCCTGTGCATTTTTTTCTCAAAATACACTCCCTGGGATGTAAAAGCTATGGGGTAAAGACCTTGGCTTCTTAGTGAATGAATAGCATTTTAATCCCAGGCTGTTCTGAAATTCACAGGTCCGGGGATTTCAGGGATCAATACTGAGAGCTGGGTTTCAATATACCTCAGAGTGCAACAACATGACACCCAATGCCACACATCAGCAGAAGCGGGCAGGCATGAATATTGAATAGGCATCCATTCAGCAAATATAATCTGCCTATACCATACAAAGATGCTGTCAAATCTTTTTTATATGATTTAGGAAACATGAGGATCAACAGTGATTCTGGGTGTACCTAAAGTGGGGAAAGAAAAGCAATGCAACTTTTCACTCATAAAGTAGACATGCTTTGTACCAGCTGGTGATAGTAGAGGCTCCAGCTTTCCTAGTTCTTTCATGAAGTTCAGTCTCTGAAAACAATGCATGAAGGGTAAAATGATTGCGCAGGCAGGTTAGTGTTTGGAAACTAGTGTGATGAAATGCAGAAGATGGAAAAGGGAAGCAGATCTAAAATGACAAACCATTTAATATGAAATATATGTGGAAACATCCAGCCTTAAAAAGCTGTGGTTTCTGAGTTGTGAACTCTCCATCCTGCTCTTCAGTCTTCCTTCAGTAATTGATGTCTGCTCTGCACAGACCAAGGTGTGATGGTGCAAGAATGACTTAGCAATGTTCAGAGGTGATTCCAGTGATGATCCTCTTTCCTGAATCCTTCACCTCTCTGTCTCAAACTGATATCAAAGATCCCCGTCCTTCTTGTCCCCAATCATTTTTTTTTGTCTCAAATTTTCCACAATCACCCTCATGTTCTTCTCACAGTTCACACATCTTTCTGCCTTATTCAGATCCCTGTTTCCAAATTATAGTAGAGAACTTCCCACTTCCTTCCCTCTGCCCAGGAATGGCAGGTACAGTATTATGCTGCCAGCACAAGAGAGATGTTCTCAAACCTTCTCTTCGAGCAAATGGCAGGTCTTGACTTTTGAGCAGCCAGAATTGGAAGGGAAGCCCTGCTAGATTTCACTATACTTGGTTTTGGCGGAATTGTCAAATAATTCATCAACCTTAATTTAAACAATCTGTTGATTGAGTTACTAAGATTTAAGTACGCTATTTGGGAGATTTGAGAAAAATAGCTAAGGTGTGGAAAATGAAACATCATCAATGGAAAGATCACTCATCACACGTTTTCACTTCCCTGCTCCAAACCCCATATTTTTTAGAGCTTACAAGTGTGTATCTGTGCATGTGTGTGTGATTTAAATAATAATATGAGAAAAAAAAATAACCTCTTGAAAGCACCTGCAATTGCTAAAATTTTACAAAGTTTTAAGCAATTGAAGAAAATGTCTTATAGTGGGAAGATGGTGATATCTATCTTAACTATAATTACAAAATCGCATACCAGTGAGTCGATGTAAGCATACTGATGAACATGATATAAGCATTTACAATATATAGGAAGATAGAAAAAGACACACGCAGCAGGGAAGTTAACAGCTAGTTTCTCCCAAAAGATGAACTGAGATTATTAGCCAAGATTTTTGAGAAGTTTTGACAGTCTTTTACAGTGTATATTTTTGAACTGGAAAAACTATCTCATTCATCTTTAGAACACGTAATGTATTTAAGGCTAAGTAATTAATTAGTACATGAATTTCTGTTCTAGTAGGAATCAAATGCTTCAAAACCAAAGCTGTGAAATGGTACAGGGGAGAAGATGGGACTTAGCAGGAGAACAAAAATAAGCTACAGTAAATATTGAGTTTGGATACAATACTGTTAGATAAGGAGAGAGAAAAAAGGTGATGAAGCTTGGAGAACAGCTGTCACCTGATTGCACTTGCTGGACAAGTTTTGACCTTGGGAGATTGAGACTGGAAAATGAGAAAGGTGGGAGTCTTGAAGAGCAGAAAGCCAAGGCTTAAAGGTGTGAGGCAAATGGGCTTATCTATTGAGACAAATGTGCAAGTTGTGAAATACTCTTCTTAAAATAGCATTAAAGTAGCTAAGTCACACAATAAAAAGCTTAGAAGATTCAGAGACAGAAGTAACCTGTGCAAAGTCAATTTTTGTGGAGCTAACGCCCTGCGAGCTATGCTGAGTGCAGAAAGCCTCCAGGATTATGAGTGGGAGCTCTGGGGAAATCATAATCTTTGAGAGTGATCATCTAAGTAGTCTGTATCACTCGTGGTTAGAGCAATGTATGTATTTTACTTCTTATCTTCACCTCTTACCTCTCCTTGAGCAGTCAAATCTTTCGCCTAGGCCATGAGATTACCAGTCTCTCAAAAACAAAAGAACCATACACATAAGAAGGAAATCAGACAAACCCTCATTTACCCATCTTTACAGGATGATGTGTGTTAGTCTCAGTGCTTAAATTATTCCCATGTCAATTATCTGATGCTGTGATGCTATACCTGCAGCTGTGGTCTATCTTTGTAAGGGAAATCCCTGTTCAGTTGTCAGCCTCCACTGAAATAGTTCAGATGATTTCAGCAGAGAAGTAACAGCACAGCTGGGTGAGAATTTTTTTAGCAGATGATGAAAAATGTAGAAGCAGCTAACGGTGGTGTAAAGGAAAGGTTTCGCTGAGTCCAGCTTTAATTCTGAAGGATAGAACAGCGGCTTTGTCTGGGTTGGGCCGGGGAAGAATGTAGGCATATACTACCATTTAAAACTATCCCTATCCCCATTTACAGGTGGTATGAACAGTGAAACATGGCCAGGGAATGTCCCCAGGGTATGTGGGATACTGGAAGGCCAACAGTCTTGCTCCAGTGGGCTATATAGAAAACCTTCTTAATGCAACCAGGTAAACCAGCATAAGAACCATGGCAATTTGTGCATACACCTCTCATTCAGTCACTGGTCCATATAGTCTACACCAGATATTGCCTGGGCTGAAGTAGCAGGAAACCATTTGTTTCACTGCTTTACAAAAATTATTTTTAAAAAAGAAGAAATTACCATTATGTTTGACTGAAAAAACTGAGAACAACCTTACAATACCACATGATGAGAATGTGGGCTTCAAAATTAGTTGGAATGGGGAAAAATATGAAGAGAAAAAGTAGTTAAAAAGACAAAGTTATTCATGGTAAAAGAGGACTGTTTTCACCTTCTGGTTTCATGAATTTTTAAATCTCATCTTGTCAGTAAGACTTTATAAATGAGAATGAAAAGAGGACCCATCCCACAGACTCAGCCCTCCATACAGCTAAAAATAATAATAAAATAAAAAAAAATGGAAAGCCTCTGAAGAAAAGAAATTCAGCCTTGTGCAAAGGTGTGCTCAGCAGTTCTGTTGGGTTTTTTCCTTTGATTTTTGTGAGAGGGAATTCATCTTGTGGAATGCAAGTAAATCTTCAAAAAGGGATTTTTCCTTTGGAATGCAAATTGTTACAGTGATGCTTCTCACACCACTGAGGGAATATAGTAATGATACCATGCACAGATACAGCTATTTCCATTTGCAGCTATCAAATACTCATAGATTTATCTTCATGACCCCCTGTGAAGCAGATGATAAGCATTGCAATTGGACTTTTACTACTAGGGGAACTGGGGCAAATTTTACCATCCGTGATCCTATAGCAACTGGTGAAGGTGCTTGGCTTCTGTGCAAACCTACTCTTGGACAGTTAGTGAACTGCTTACAGATGTTAACACTTGTGTTTATAGGATCAGTAACTACATGAACTACAGATATGTATGGACTTATGTTAACATAAGCTTGTTCTGAAGATCAAATCTGGTAGCTATTCACATTGCTGACCACAGCATCCGCTTATGCAGGCTGGTCAGCATTGATCTTCCCTATGGTCAGCAGCACTCTGGAGGAGTAGAGCCTTATGATGTTTTTAGCACATGTGGAGGCTTATATTTTGGAGTTAGGAACAGTTTCCCTTGTCCACCTGAAGGTATCCTTAGGTCAGCTTTTCCCAAGCACAGTGTTTCGTGTTTTTTCTTGGGATTTTTTTTCTTGGCTCCACACACTCCAGCAATATGAGGTAGAAGAACAGGGATCCCAATTTCACCATGCTCAGGAATGTGCTTGGTCCCACTGTTTAGCAGTGAAAACACAGCCTTGTAGTATGGGACTGAGTCTTAAATCTCCCCATTTCCTAAATACTAGTAGTCAGCCTTTGCTACACAAATTGATGGCCTTCTTTCTGCAGCTTTTGGACCAAGTGTAGACCATCCCAATGGGGACACATTTTCTCTGAGTTTTATTTGTCTATCCCAAGGTTTGAGGCACTGCTGCCAACGATAAATATCCCCAGTTTGAAGGCAGAAGACACAGGAATATCTGCTGAGACATTTGTATCTGTTGTGTGAAATTAATGCTATGGAAGAGCTGCTTCATACATGACATTTGTGTCTGTAGTTTAAATTAGAGAGTGTGCCAAGTTTAAATTAAGAGTGTGCCAGTTTAGCCAGTGCTTTTCATTTTTTTTTTTGTGCAGTATGAGAGGAAATCAGACTTTGTGGGAGAAGTTTGTTACTCAGTAGAAGTGTCAATCTTGTGGCACTTAAATCTTCCAATTTATTACCAAAACTGAACTGTTGTATCTTTCTCAATCTAGAAACCTTTCTGACCTTAGAAACAGCAATGCAATAATATTGGCTGCAAGGTTAGTTATTGAAATAACTCTTTTGTTAAATCTGAAAGTGGGAGAAAACTTCATGTTTTATTGATCTGTTATTCATTCTATTTTGAACTTAGTGGTTTGGTATTTAATCTTTACGCAGAGATTGATTATTTAGTAGGACAAGGAGCAAAAAAAAAAAAAATGCAGGGGTGTGGGGGGATGTCACAGGCAAGGCTGCTTAAAGAAGTTAAAACGCCCACTGAGAAAGTCTGAGATGTCCTATTCAGTGGAAGTAACAAGGCATATTTACTTGAAAATGCATATGATCAATTTGATACATTAAGCATTTTGTGAATAAGAATTTATTAGAAAAGGAAGACCTAATCGCAATAAAGATGCAAACTAGAAGCAGAAATCCCTTTCAGTCTAAAAAACACAGAAAAGTATCTAAATATTTTAAAATGTGTCAACTACTTTTTAAAGGGAACCAATAGCTAAAGATCATTATCAACATTTAGGAATGTTTTTTTCCTCCCTTTTTCATCTGTCCTGTCTTTAATTGTGCTGCTCTAAATAGTAGCCAAGTTAATGAGTTTTCAGGGCTAAGCCTTAGATTTTTCATAACACTCTTACATGAGGAGCATTGATTTCCTTATTTATTGTCTGATTTTATTAAAAAGTATAATAAGTCAACATAAAATGAATCTGAAGAATTCACTGCCACAAGATGCTACCAGGGTCAAAATTCAAAGAATAATTATCGATTTAAATAGATGAGAACTTTTGTAGTTTCCGTAGCTCATTAGAATGATTGTATGATCACACTTTCTTTTCCTTAAAAGATGAAGCATGACACTTAAGCTTCAGAACAGAGACCTGGTTTTCATTGTGAAGATATTCTTCCTAGTGGAAGAATAACCTTTCTCTTGATTTCTCACATTTTTCTTTGAAAAACCACAGATTAAATACTGAATTTATTATACCACCTGTGTGATAGGGCTATGAAAATTCTGGTATCACTCTCGTATTACTGTGCATACTCTTTTCTGGGGATCAATTTGGATTTTTTTTGTTTTGTCTTTGCTCCTGGTGGTGCTGTTTATGACAAGATTTCATAGTGGCTTGCACTGAATCTTAATTATGTCACTGCAGTCCTGTGACTCCAAACTCATTACTCCAGATTATGCTCATCTTTAGAGTTGAATTATTCACAAAAATATTTTACAGGTTACATTATAGTGTTTCATGAAAAAAATCAGGGCCTATATACATCATGGCATCAGAGGAAAATCTTTTATAGAACTCACTGTGCAGATCCAGTGGTAAAATCCAAGATTTTCCACTTTTTTGGGATTTGATCTTTTTTCCCACTTAGTTCGTATAGATGAGGATTTACATGTGGGTGGTGAGGAATCACACTTGAACTTTAATTATTCAAACTCTATAAGAGCTTATTTGATGAAAAATAATGTGGATGGTTGAACTTTATGGAACACAGTAATGCACACACAACGAATGACTTCATAAGGAAAGGTCTTTGTAAAAAATCTTTTTTTTTCTTTTTTTTTTTATTGACAGGGTTTTCTTTATAGGACATAGGATTTGTTGCTGTCCTTCATGCAGTTAGGTGCACAATCTAATGATTGCTATCATTTCTTTATTTGATGGCACAGACATCGTCTAGAGAACTCAGAGTTCCCAGCTGACTTTTACTCTTTGACAAACACATCTCCATCTTGTTTCTTATTTAATGTGTGGAGCAGTTCCTCTGCTTCTTCACCCATGAGGATTTTTTTCTGTTTTTTTTTTTTTTTCTGTCATCCCCAGTACAGCAAGTTCTCCTTGTGTAATATCCCCACAGCTATTATGAAATCACTCAGAAAAATAAATGTTAGCATGTTGTCCCTGATGATTGCTATCACTATAGGCATAGGTGAGCGGCATTATGTCAAGGAAGGGTGCTATGAAGTGCTACATGTAGAGGACATCCCTCACAGAATTCTCATGTTTGGATGCATCATGCAGCTGGTCTGCCCCATTCTTTCTGCTTTGCACTCATGAGAATGGTCTGTGGAAGAAAGTGGCTGTACTGTTACCCACTGCTGTATGTGGAGTCCTTTCATCTTCTTTCCTCCTGCCTACTTAGGAAGCAAGCTGCTGCTATGAATTTACTTACTTGCTTTTTCTGACTACCTAGGACAGACAAGAATATCTTGTGGTCCCATGCTGATAAGGAAGGAATGGTTATGAAGCTAATGCTGAATTAAACAAATTCTTGTCATTGAAAATCAATATTTTTCTCAAGCTGCCATCTTCAGGTGTTTAGCTTCAGACCACTGATGCAATAGCTGAGTCTTATGCATGAGATGCTGAGACACTGCTGGGAATTAATTGGTGAATTAATTAGAATAAAAAATGAGCAAACAGAATGAGGTTCAGGAAACAGGTCTATCTGTGTGGATATTTTCACCATAGGAGTCTCCTTTTACCGTGCTGTCAATCTATAACTCCAGGGTAAGAAAGTTCAGAGCAGGCAGTCTTCTAAAATAGCTGCCAGAACTTTATTTAAACATAGAAGACTGGCATAATCTAACCCTTTGCTGTATGGCATGATTCACTGTCAGCCATAATGGATAAAGTTAATAGCCACACAGAGGAAGTATATTGTTCTGTTAAGCATAAACACCTATAAACTCAGTTGTTGAATGCCCTTGCAACCGGTTTACATTTATTTGTAAAAGACAGAAGTAAAAATGTATCTATTATTTTGCCAGTTACTTTTGAGTACCATAGCATTACAACTGTAGGTGTCAGATGCCTATTACATCTTCTGGAGGCTAGATAAAGAAATAACAATTGTGTGGCATTTATAAATATTTATTACATCTAAATTCTATCTACTTCTTTACCAAGTTACTCATTCAGACTAACAGGTATTTTAAGAGCTTGTGGAAAAGAGGACTTTTTTTTTAAATGTTTCTATCATTCACATGGCTCATCTCTTTCACTACCTTTTCCAGCATCTGCTTCTCACCTTCACTTACTGGTCCCTAGGTTACATTTCTGATTGCTGTCTGCACAGTTCAGTAAGGGTCTCATGCAGTCTTCAGTGTTGTGCTCTGGTCTACTGCTTTCAGGATTTGCCTCATATCCTATAAGCAGGGAACAATCAGCAGGGTCAGGTAAAGTTGACACTAAGGATCTGCTTACAACAGGTGGAAAAGGTTCATAATGCCCCAGTAGCTGAAACACCATGAGCTTCTAATGTCTGCATAAACCACAGAAAAGCAATCTTTAAATATACTTTAAATATTGCTTGTAACTAAATGACTGAAAGATATAAGCTGAGACCGTAAGCTGAATAAGGAGGAGGAGCTTTTTACAGCGCCGTAGCAATAAGCACATAATAATGCACCTCAGTACAGCAGTGTCCAGGAAAATTATAGAAAAGCAGAAAAAATGAAGGAGTAGTAAAGGTGAAAATATAAAAGACTACTTGGTAAGGTGAAGAAAATTCCCAACAATATTTTCAGATATCTCTTTCCCCCCGTTCCTGAAAAGACAAAGACTCTTAGCTGCTCTAGCTGCCATGTGGATTACAGGTTGAGAGTAGACTCTAGTTACCTCACTTCAATAAACAGAAAAGAGAAGAAAAAGCTGATATATAGGAAGAGGGGAAAATAAAACAACCCAAGGAATTATTTCCAGACAAAGAGTACCTTCAAGCACATGGATTCTCCTGTCTTCCTTAGCTGTATTGGTAAACACAAATACACAGTTCTGGGGCCTGCCACTGCTACAAGCACCTGCAGAGGGAATGCAGAGTGATCAGACATGTCAAGAAGACCTGGCATATAATAAGGACTTGGAAAAGAGACACTTTACTGTCTTTCTAAATTGATTCACAAAAATACCATTCATGTAAGCCTATAATTAGAGCTTTAAAATCCTGTGTTTGGTTCATTGTTGGCTGCCATAGTCTGAATCTGATAAGTAACTAACTGTTGAGGCCTCCAGATGTCAAGATTATGTATACATCGTGCATGCACTTAAGTACAGCAACCTCTGTGACTGGCATGCAACTGCATACAGTTGGAAGCTGTTGCCTCCAGTTCGGCTGCAAGCACTGCTTAGGAGGATCAGGGGCTGAGACATCTAATATCCAGTTCATGCGTGGTCCATCCTGATCAGTGAGGCAAGACACTGTGAATAACCTGGAAGAAAGAAAAGATCTGAGCTCCTGCTGAACCAATAGCACAGGAAAACCCCAGAAGAAGTGGGGGATTTCTCTGCATAAGCCACAGTAAAATACAGGCTGATTGTCCCAGTGCTACATCAACAAATTATTATGCTCTTTATGCAACTCTCCTGGTTTTGACTAATTCTTAACATTAGACTTTCTCTCTGTGTAATGTATGTGTCATTTGCGATAGGAGCTCAGTAACAAAAAAATTCTTTTCCCTTTGCCCAAAAATCTCCTGAGAGTATTTTGCTCCTAGAGTCATCCAAATCATTAGCTACAGCTGTCATACTGTAGTCATCTTAATGCTAACAACAACAGTTAACAACTAGTGTCTCTTAAGAACAATTTCTGGTTTAGATTTATAATTTAGTGTATAGTTTGCTTAAGAAGTCAGTGTCTTCCTTCCTGTGCCTTTAAAATTTTCACACTGGATTCCTTCATAACACAATACTTTTTGTATTGGTTGTATCATGGTCAATGCAGCACACATTATTTTGGCTGAACTATTTTCTAGTCTGGACTGTGCAGTCAATGCCCCATTAAAAAGTCTCCTCAATATATGCCAGGAGCAGTATGAGAATGCACTTTTTGGTTTCCATCTTACCTACCTTCATATGTTTCAAGAGAGTTTTCTCTACCATAGTGACTCCACAGCAGTGACATAACTACACACCAAGCACAGAATTTGGAATAACAATTTAGGAGTTATTTCTGTAAAGCATTTCATATTTGTATCAATAGCCACATTTGATTTCTGATGAGAGAAAATACTTCTTGTCTCTAAGTTGGAGAGACATCAATTTGATAGGTGGACCACTTGGTGGATAAAGAACTGGCTGGATGGCCGCAAGCGAAGAGTTGTGCTCAGTGGCTCAATGTCCAGCTGGAGAACAGTAATGAGTGGTGTCCCTCAGGGATGGGTGTTGGACCGGTCTTGCTCAACATCTTTGTCAGTGACATGGACAGTGGGATTGAGTGCGCCCTCAGCAAGTTTGCCAACGACACCAAACTGTGTGGTTCGGTTGACATGTTGGAGGGAAAGAATGCCATCCAGTGGGACCTTGACACGCTTGTGAGGTGGGCTGATGCCAACCTGATGAAGTTTAACCATGCCAAGTGCAAGGTCCTCCACCTGGGTTGGAGCAATCCCAGGCACAGCTACAGGTTGGGCAGAGAAGAGATTCAGAGCAGTCCTGCAGAGAAGGACTTGGGAGTTTTAGTTGATGAAAAAATGAACATTAGCCGGCAGTGTGTGCTTGCAGCCCAGAAAGCCAGCCGTACCCTGGGCTGCATCAACAGGAGCGTGACCAGCAGGTCGAGGGAGGTGACCCTGCCCCTCTGCTCTGCTCTCGGGAGACCTCACTTGGAGTACTGTGTCCAGTTCTGGTGTCCTCAACATAAGAAGGACATGGAACTGTTGGAACAAGTCCAAAGGAGGGCCACAAGGATGATCAGGGGACTGAAGCACCTCCCGTATGAAGCTAGGCTGAGAAAGTAGGGGCTGTTCAGCCTGGAGAAGAGAAGGCTGGGTGGAGAACTCATAGCAGCCTTCCAGTACCTGAAGGGGGCCTATAGGGATGCTGGAGAGGAACTCTTCATTAGGGGTTGTAGTGAGAGGACAAGGGGTAACGGGTTCAAACTTAAACAGGGGAAGTTTAGATTGGATATGAGGAAGAAATTTTTTACTGCAAGGGTAGTGAGGCAGTGGAATGGGTTACCCAAGGAAGTTGTGAATGCTCCATCGCTGGCGGTGTTCAAAGCTGGATTGGACATAGGCTTGGGTGGCACGGTTTAGTGTGAGGTGTCCCTGCTGGTGCAGGGGTGTTGGAACTAGATGATCTTAAGGTCCTTTCCAACCCTAACTATTCTATGATTCTATGATTCATTTCCAAACAAACCACAGAGATGAAGTTTTACTTCTCATTATTCTATTGTTTGTCTTTCTCCTTTGCCGTCCTTATTAAAAAAAATAAAAGAGGTATCATCAGCCCTTTTCCTTGACCCTTCTCCTCATTAGTCATCTAAATCACACTATGCATTTCTATTGTTTTGTTATTTTATTTTAAGTTAAATCAAATGGCTGAGGAAGTAAAAGCAATTTCAGAGGAAGATGTTTCAGTGAGATTGGGAGGTGGGATGTGATGCTACAATTCCCAAAACAAAGGGAAAAACATGAGAACACCAGCAATGCCACAATAACTACTGGAGGTTGTCTACAAAGGAAGCTCAAAACATACAAACAAATTTTAAGATCTAATTAATTGCAGTGTTAAGTCTGTTTTGTTAAATTTCTAGGTTTTTTTAACTGTGCCTGTCCGTAAAACAATTTTTCACAATGTGATAACTGACAAAAAATAACCTGTCAAAACTTGAGCCTGACAGTTCCACCCTATAAAATGATTAAATAAAATTTATGTTATAGGGTTCTATATCCATTTTCTTACTGATTTCCAGCTAAAATTTATTCTGTTTGTCGCTTGAGGAAAGAAAATGCTGCTATTTCCGCCCCACCAGTAGCCAGCCCTGTGAGCACCCCCTAGATCTGGGAATTAAGCCAAGATTTTGTTTTGGTTTTGTTTTTGGTTTAGGTATTGCATTCAGCACTATGAGTAATGCAGGTGCTGCTGGCCAGAATAGGTCTATCGGGACAACTCTACAGTCTCTCGTATTTTTATTGCACTCTTAGTAACACCTCTGTGAATGCACAAACCCTTGTGGGTTTACCATGTAAGGAGGGTATAGTCGAAAGTCTGTTGGTTTGTCTGAATGCAGCCAGTGATTTCATGCAGACAACTGTGTTCAGGTGTTGTACAATATATGATAAAACAAATCATTCCTGACCACTTGATTCAGGGTTCATCTGTAAAGTAAAAGGAAATGTAAATCTATTTACCTTGAAATAGTAACTTATCAGAGCCAAAAATTAAAGAAAACCTCTTCGTTTTTATCACCTATATTTATCAGGTAAAAGTGCAGTTTACATGAATGCTAAGAGATTATTTCCTGGGGTCAATAATTCCTGCATATAGTCTTTTTTATTCTACAGAAAACATCTTTTTTCCTAGATGTTAACTTAAAAGTTCTCTTAGAATCATCTTCAGACTACAAGTTTTCTTTATATTTTCTAATTTTCTGATTAGAAATTCTCAATAGGTTAAGAAATTTTGAAAAACTACACTCAACTTCCATACAAGCTAATAATTACCATTTGTTTGCAGCTGTCAGATTTCTAGAGGTCTGGTCTCTGGATGATTACTTGAAACTATATATAAAGTTCTAATCCTGTGTTATGTGGACATAGTATGTGAATAATCATAATATTAGTCTTCCACTGGATGTAACAAGATTCTTGTTGCTAATCAAGTTAAACAAATCTTAAATACTGACAGAAGGAAGCATATTAGTCAAACAGTTAAGTCTTGTATATAAAATATTAGCTGACAGTTTTGCTACGTTGTTTTGATCATATATGTAAAATAATTTTTGAAAATATTTGTTAAGCTGTAAGTATTTTGCTCACTCAAGGCAGCAATTGCCCATAACTCTTCAGATTGCAAAATTTCTGCAAACCTCTTCTTAATTATTCAAAGCATTCTGCTTTAGATCACCAAGCCAAGAGGTTGTCTTAAGTGCCCATATGTTATCAACAGTTAAATTCAGATATTTCTGAGTTCTGATTTCCCCAAGTGCAGAAGATACTACCCAGTACCTCTAAATGTTTTCTGAATAAGAGATTCTTAATTCAAAAGACTGTAGACAGAACTGACATGAGCAGATCACATGAAGCACAATACGTCATTCCGTATTTGGAACTGTACATATTATTTTTCTTCCACTGTGGATGTTTATTTGAAGGATGAATAGGTCAGTCTTAGCAGGAGAGCTCATCATATGAGTGCCAGATACAGAAGATAGATGAGTCAGTTTCATACACACTACAAGTCATGCATGCAAGAGAAAACTATATTCATATTTGCATTTGACCTAAACTTCAACTTTCAAAAATAGGTTTAAGAGAAATTATTCTGAAATCCAAAAATTGCTTTGCAGAAAGAAAACAGTTTAAGCAACAGAGCTGAAGAACAAAGAAGTCTTTGCTGGTAGGAAAAGAACACATTGAGAATGAAATACTGTATGTCAGTCTGCATGAGCTCAAGCCTGTATTTAATATACACTTTGAAATGTGTTTATCTGATGCATGATTGATACTGCTGCAATGTTCAAATCTCAGCCACTGTCCAGTCATTGCTTGTCATTATAAAATATGGCTTAGTGTAGAAAAAAATCAGTCTTTTTGTGTTGAATGCAGTACAAAATCTCTGTCTTCCCATTGTTTCTTTTGCGTATATTAAAAAGTATTGATCTTTTTCTTTCATGATTTCTCTTATTTTTTGTTTGTTTATTTATTTTAAGCCTGCACGATTTGGATACAAGACTGTTTATGCCTGCTTATTTGAATGAGTTCAAATGAACATGAGGTGGGAAAGTCACACAGCTCCTTACAGGAACTGCAGCAAAGTCTAAAAAAAGAAAGCTGCAATGAACAAGAGTACAATGCTGAATACGACACTTATTTCTGTATTCTCTCTCCATTGTCTCAAGAAATTAGAGCTACTGGACATGTGATCCAAAATGTCTCTGCTTTTTTGCCGTAATAGAGGCATTATATTATTTGCAACATACGTACAGATTTCGGAAGCATAATGGATGATGAATAGTATAGCAAATAAAGATCTTGAAAATAGATGAGGCATATTTGCATCAGAGTTGCAGGGAGATAGGGATTCTAATGTGCACATGTTAACCAATTAAAATGGAGCCACATGTACTAACAATGTCAGGATAAAGGGTAGTGATCTTGCAAATAGCCTCATGAAATAAAAATGTGAACTTGAACATTTGGGGGGGTGGCATTTAGGGGCGTGAGGAGAAAGTATTTGTCAGCCTACTAGATCAGCTAATTATACCCATTCTTATCCCATTCAAATGTAATTGGGAATGAGAATGTGGGTTCTCTGAATGACCTACATTGATAGCAGATTTGTGTATTTCTCCTGGGCAGTGAGCATTTTAATAACTGCAGAAGTCCATACAGTGCTGTGACTCCATTAGGTCCAGAGCTGTAATGGGAGATGCCCGTCTGACTGGCAGTGACCATAACCTCATGTAAGCATAGAAGAATCCTTTCTTTTGACCCACTTGCTTAGCATGAGTCAGAGTACTTCATCAGCATGCCATGTAAGTGTTGCGAGCTCACCGTGCTGGCTTTAATGACCTAGAATATTAGGGAGATGGTCTGACATACAGGTCAGTGACAATTAGGTGCAACTTGAAGATACAAGCGCCTTCAGGAAAAAACATTTAGACCAAACATCATGAAGGTTTTTTGTGGGTTTTTTTTGTTTGTTTGGTTGGTTGGTTGGTTCTGGTTGTTTTTTTTTTTTTTTTTTTTTTTTGAGTTGCCTATAAAGCCAATTCCTCCCTTTAAATGCATGTTTAACTTTATGCAGCATGTATAATCTTTATTCAGAGTATGATGAGAACAGCAGCTGCCAATTATAATTGTAGTACTGGGGAAAAAATAATCCCTGACCTTTTTGCAAGCAGTAGTGAAACTAGCTGCCATTCCAGAAAACTATTTATGAACCAGGGAAACAGTCCTAGTGGGAGCTTTGGAAGAGGGGTTGTTGCTGAGAAAAGACAAGTGTGAAAAAGAATGGGTCTAGAATGATTGCCTTGAATTGATGGTGCTGTAAAAGCAAGAAAACCTTACTGAATCCCATCTCCTTCTAGCCCAGTTTCGAAACAAATAGAAAATTATGGCTTCCAAGAAGATTATATATGGCTTCTCCAGCAGTTCATATTAGTTAAGTTCTTCAAACCAGAGTCTGTACCGAGGGCAGCAGCTGCTATAATGCACTCCAGTCTGGCTTTTACCTTCTTTCTTGATTCACACTCGTAGAATCATAGAATATGGTTGGAAAGGACCTTAAGATCACCTAGTTCCAACCCCCTTGCCATGGGCAGGGGCACCTCACAATAAACCATGCCACCCAAGGCTATGTCCAACCCAGCCTTGAACACCACCAGCGATGGAGCATTCACAACTTCCCTGGGAAACCCATTCCACTGCCTCACCACCCTTACAGTAAAGAATTTCTTCCTCATATCCAATCCAAACTTCCCCTATTTAACTTTGAACCCATTACCCCTTGTCCTATTCACTACAGTCCCTCATGAAGAGTCCCTCCCCAGCATCCCTATAGGCTCCCTTCAGATATTGGAAGGGGGCTCTGAGGTCTCCAGGCAGCCTTCTCTTCTCCAGGCTGAACAACCCCAACTTTCTCAGCCTAGCTTCATACGGGAGGTGCTCCAGTCCCCTGATCATCCTTGTGGCCCTCCTTTGGACTTGTTCCAACAGTTCCATGTCCTTCTTATGTTGAGGACACCAGAACTGCACGCAATACTCCAAGTGAGGACACCCGAGAGCAGAGTAGAGGAGCAGGATCACCTCCCTCGACCTGCTGGTCATGTTCCTTTTGATGCAGCCCAGGGTATGGTTGGCTTTCTGGGCTGCGGGCTCACACACTGCCGGCTCATGTTAAGTTTCTCATCGACTAACACCCCCACGTCCTTCTCCGTAGTGTTGCTTTGAAACTCTTCTCTGCCCAACCTCTAGCTGTGCCTGGGATTGCTCTGACCCAGGGGTAGGACCTTGCACTTGACATATTCCTGGAGTGGTGTCACCTCTGCGTTCAGAATTTGGTTGTAAATGATGACCATCTCTGTGCTGCCACATAGTGTCCCCAGAGGTTGTTCATCATTACCTAGGTTGCTTTGGTGATTGTATCACCCAAAAGGAAAACTGAACAAACAAGTGGGAAAATTTCTTTTCTGTCCTTTCCTCCTTCTATACTTTTTCTCAACTGAATAACTTAAACTCTCTTTCGTGCTCTAATTTTAAACACATATGAGCACAGCAGCTTTTTAATGAAAATTTTAGTGCCTGAATACCTCCTTCTGACACTTTCATGCAACATCTCATAGAGAAGAAATAGACCTTAACGTATGTTGAAAGCTGTGTAATCCAAAAAATAAGTGTGAAGACATTCTAAGTTATACAGCTCTGTTTTCCACAGCCATAAACAAGTTGGGTGTAACTTTAAAGTAAAATGCTTCTACCTCTGCTTGTTCTTTGTCTCACTTACTGCTAAGATTGCAGAGCAGGACTGGTCACTGCAAAGCAGACTTCTTTTCCAATAACCTGTCTCTGACCCCACCTGTTTCCAAAATTCTTACCACCCCCCCCACACACCAAAAACAACAAATAAAAAAGAATGAGACAAACATCTTTTTTGACCCTATGATGAGTAAGAACAAAAGCCTATTAGCCTTTTCAGTTTCTGTGCATATACAAACCTTTCTACACTTTCAGCTCCCTTTGGTGTCTGTTTCCAAGCATTAGCTATTTCTGCTGGTGTATGTAGGACTGTCTGCTTTTGCAGTCTTTGAAACTGTAGGAAAAGCAATCCCCTCCAGTTTCTGTTTACAAGAAAAACTAAAACACCTGCTAAACTTGAATGTCTGGTTGTGCTTAAACTTAAATGTCTTGGATGTGCTTAGTAGCAAAGACATTTAAAAGTGAATCTTCTACAGGACTGGTCAGTATCCATGCTTATAGGTCACTTCTATCACATAGTCCCAGGTTACAGAATCATTTAGCTATGATTACTTTCCCAGCGTTAAAATGATTTTATTTGAAAGAAAGTACAGTAACACCTTTTCTTACAGAACAGAGAAAACACTAATGCAGAAGGAGAACAAGCCTTTCACTGCCCTTTTTCTTACCCTGGATTACAGTAGTGCTATGAGGCACAGAGAGGAATTAAGTTATAGAGGATTTCTATGACCAAACCAGGAACATTTGTCAGGAAGTCACAGTGTGCATAGCTTACAATGTGGCTGTTCAAATGACATGATTTAGAGCTATTTAAATGTCTAAAACAATCTTAGTGTAGTTTCAAGGGCATTTGGTTCTGTACAGTCTTCCATGAACTGTCCAGGGTCCCCGCGAAGGTCTCCCTGTCTCATCTCCATGTGTAAACCTGGTGTGAAAAAAAAGTATAAGGCCGTTTAAGGAAATCCTATGTAGTGAGCATGGAGGTATCTTTTCTTCAGCTTCTTTAAACACATGGCTAGATCCTATATTGGGTTTTGTTAATGCATTTCCAAGGTGTTTGGAATCTTGTCTGTCTTATAACTCAAAGATGCCTCATCTGTGTCACCACTGGGCATGATCTATAACACCTCTGTGAGACTAACCTGGTAGAAACAAACATAAACAGATAAGGATTCAATTCAACAATACAAAACACTTGGAATAAGCCTCTACCGTGATTTTATGCCTAGTCTGACATTAAAGTAGAAACAAAGCTTTAACCATTAGCTAGATAATGGATTTGTGGTAAACAAGTCATTTAAAGTGTCTAAGCTGACTGCTGTTTGCTCAATAGTTTGGTTTATTTTCTTAGGCTCATGACAGCTAGTGAGCCAAAAGCAAGCGGGCAAACAAAATATTATTCCCTAAATTAGCAGTGAACTCCCATACACTGCTGTTGGCTGATTTGTTCACTGTATAAAATAACAATGGTTACAAGATCAATGAACTTCTTAATACTTGCAGCGCACTCCCAATTTTTAAAGCTCTATGTCAAGTTTTTCAATTTCCTAGGCTTCAGGACGTCTAGAAACACCAACGTTTTATTTCAAGCCTCCTGAGGTGAATTTGCATTGAAATGCAGCCTCATGGTGTGATGATGTGCATCTGAATGTGACTGCACAACGCAAAAATGCAATGTCATCACCTGATGAGATGCTATGAGGCATGATGCTATGTTATGATGCAGCAATGTAGAGCTACAGTCCTTCCACTCTCCCTATAAGATAAATCCAAAAGGTATCACTCATGTTTCATGCTGAGCACACTGCCTGCAGAATGATGTTGCGACAGTGGCAGAGAACAGAGAAAAAAAAGGAGAGGACCCTTAACAGGTGGCTGGTATGTGTATAAATATGTGTTGAAATGACTCTCAATGACTGCTGGATGCTAAAGGATATAATTGAAATAGACAACATAGCAGATTAAAAATGCTTAAATAGTTATGCCCCCTTTCCAACAGGAGCTTAATCCAAGAACATCTTGATTGCAGTTTTTGCTGCCAGTGATTTATACTTACGCTGTTAATGTGCAAAGCAGATATTTGGAAGTATTGTCTATCTAGAGCCTTCAGGCTATTGCTAGCCAGAGAGCAGCAGCCAAGCTGGTTTAAAGCTAGTTCAGCTCTAGTGAGCATAACAGAATATTTCTGCTACTCTGTAAGTGTAAAGTATGTAGACTTGTTCATAATCAAAGTCACTTGGACAAATATGACAACAGTTAGGTGGTAAAATACTGTTGTAAAATGTTCCCTAAGATCAGTATTTGTAATGCTGTTTTGTGAACGGACCTGTGACACTCTTTGCAGGTTAGATAAAAAAATCCTGATGGAAATGCTTTGCATAAATGTTAATGTCTACTCTAAAAGTTAAGAAAATAAAATTCTGTAAAATCAGAATATTTATACATTTTATGAATACTAATATTGATAAAACAAAATCTTTAAAGAAGATTGTCCTTTTGAATATATATTGGAATATATTTAAAGAACTGCATAAGTGAATTCTCAAAGAATCTTGCTTTCTGGTGTTACAAATCGAATCAACTTGAAGAATATTTTCTTTCTTTCAGAGAAACCTGCCTACTCAGTTGAGTTTTCCCAAGGTTATGAGTTCTAATTAACATGCAGTTTTCATAGTTGGTTGATATAACTGTGAATCATTAAAGCCTAAAAATGTGTAATATCCTTGGTAACTCTTGCCTTTTCATACACTTCAAGAATATCTCTTTCCATTCCTCCTGCTGGGAAAAAAATACTTATGAACATGAAGACAAGGAAAGTGGATACCTGTGGGTATTTGTTCTCTGTCACCTTTGCCCCTGCCAATCTGTTGTATATGACTGACTTTTTCCACTTGAAATTAACATTCTGAACTAGCTTCATCTTCCAACCAAGCTTATAGCATATTAAGCACTGCCCAAGTTTACAAAGGAAATCACAGATTTACCTCCAAAAGCATACTGTCGGCGAGGGATGTTACCACTTCATATTCAATAGACTCTATAACTTGAAATAAAATTATACTTGATGAGGAGGTGATCCTGCCCCTCTATTCTGCTCTCGTGAGACCTCACTTGGATTAGTGTGCAGTTCTGATGTCCTCAACTTAAGAAGGACATGGAGCTGTTGGAGGAAGTCCAAAGAAGGTCCACGAGGATGATAGGGAGCTGGAGCACCTCCTGTATGAATACAGGCTGAGAAAGTTGGGGCTGTTCAGCCTGAAGAAGAGGCGGCTGCGTGGAGACCTCATAGCAGCCTTCCAATATCTGAGGGAGGCCTACAAGGATGCTGGAAAGGGGCTCTTCATCAGGGACTGTAGTGATAGGACACGAGGTGGTGGGTTTAAATTTAAACAGGAGAAGTTCAGGTTAGATATAGGGAAGTTCTTTACTTTGGGGGTGGTGTGGCACTGGAATGGGTTGCCCAAAGAAGTGGTGAATGCTCCATCCCTGGACGTGTTCAAGGCCAGGTTGGACAAAGCCTTTGGTGACATGGTTTAGTGTGAGGTGTCCCTGCCCATGTCAGGGGGTTTGGAACTAGATGATCTTAAGGTCCTTTTCAATCCTAACTATTCTATGATTCCATGATTACATTTTTCCTGTATCAGTTGTGATATAAGGACTTAGGCTGCTTTGACCAACAATTTAACTGTCTTGTTCTTCTGTTCATTTCTGGATTTTTTTTCTTTCTAGTGTTTTCCAGAGGAAAGCATGATTTTAAATGGGTTACAGTAGGTACTGTAGAGATATAAATTTCTTTCTTGTTGGGAATAGTGCGTCATATGTGCTCAGGTTGAGGAAACACATTTTCAATTTTCAGGCATAATGTTGGTCAAGAGTGCCTGCTGATTCATTCTGAGGAGGGTGAGTCAGACAAGCTAAATTAGGTTTCTTCTCTGATTCATCCTCTATAGGAGACTATCTTACTCCAGTGACTATAGACAGAGCCTAAAGAGATTAGCTATACTAGGCTAAAATTGCACTTTGTCGATACCAATTTCCTAACTGTCCTTTCTTTAAGTCCATTCTGCTCTGAGCCCCAAAAGCTAATAGATGAGAATGTTAGCTGACACTTGACACTTTTTGGTTGTTCTTGAAGAGGGAATAAAAGTGGAAGTTATATAATCCAGAAAGTATCCTTCTTTCATATTTTTAGTGTAGCAATAAGTCCGTTTTTTTCAGTAGAAACACTAACACTATTGCCTTGAAGTAATTGTGTGCTTAGAGAAAAGCAAGTATGAGACATCAGATTCAGAAAATGTGTGTATGTTTTACAACCCCCAGAGTTCTTCAAAGTTGCAATTATATTTGCAGCTTACACTTATTTTCAAAAAAATCATATAGCTCACTGGATAGAATTCTTATGTTGAGATAAATAAACAGAGCTGCCTTCAAAATATGAATGAAAAACCCTTAAAGAAATGGGCAAGCATTCCCTCTGACCCTGGTTATAATGCCTTGATAATCATGGCAATTATCTTTTATTATTTTGATTGATTGTGTAGTCTATATGCTGATAAATGGCCAAAGCTGATAGCATTAGAGGTGGACTACAGGCATCCATTAGTACACAGAACAAATATTTTATGAAAAGTGTCTATAAATCTTTCACAGCCGTGCTGAAGTTTTCTTCTACTCCAGCCTCATCTAGAACAGCTTATGTTTATCTATATATTTGTCTTTCTGTCTTTGTATCCAACTTTTAAAAATAAAATTGCAAATGGTTAGCAAAAGCATCATAACTAACCTATTTTTACCAGTCCAAGACAAGAATATATCTTTTTTGCTAAAATATACGATCGCAGAATGGTTGGGGTTGGAAGGGACCACTGGAGGTCATCTAGTCCAACCTCCCTGCTTATGCAGGGTCTCATTGAATACATTACTCAGGGTTGTTTTCAGACAGCTCTTGAATAACTCTAGGAAAGGAGACCCCTCAGCCTCTCTGGGCAACTTACTCTAATGCTCAGTCAGATGTCTGTCTTTTTCCAGATAATGCATTTCTATTTTTCTGAGCCCAGCTTGGAATTTGAGAGTTGTTGGCAAAACCCTTTTTACTTTTCCTTAATGTATTTTTCAGCAGTCCCTTTTTACCCTTGTCTAGGGGAGCTCACTCAGTTTCTTCGCCCTAACCTCAGAGACAAACACAAGAACAAGGCAGATTTAAACGAAAGGGACATGAAGAAATAACCTTCTCTGGCCTTGACTCTATGGAGCGCAGTTTGAATTGTGTATACCAGCTGTGTCACCCCTCATCTTTCCTTCTTCCCATTGACATTGAAGTTGCATTTAGCTTTGACAACTTCCATGTATTACCAGGGTGTTGATGTGTGACAGCATTTTTATGATTTCTTTCAATTTATTTTGATCTCATATTGTCCAGAGAGTCCAATTGCAAGTGAAAATACATGACAAAGTTTTTGGTGTTGTTGATATAGAACATATATTTGCAACCTGAATTTCCAAGACTATATTGTATGTAATAGAGGCAGCAAACAAATACAACCTTCCACTGCAAAACATGAGGGAGGGCTTAGGAAGGGCGGGCTGTGTCTGTTCCATTTGAGATTAGTAGCAAACATCATAACGATGGTGAATTACAAATGCAAATAGCAAACTGCTGCATTAAGCAGTATTCAAGTTACAAAGTCAAGCATGTAGATATTAGGAACTGCTGGAATCCAGGGGCCTAAGCGTCATTAATGTTGTCCTCCACTGTCTGGATTGGTTAGTAACTCCCAAGAAATTTGCAAGGAGACAAGGCTTATTTGTTCATAGCATTATTATTCCATTCATAACAGCAGGACTCATCCCAAAATTTCAATAAAACCACATTTTTGAAAATTCTCCACATCATTCCAGAGCTGAAAAAAGAAGTTACATGGATTTAGCAAAAAGTAACTCAACACACACCTTAATATTCAAACAAAATGGCTCACCTGGTTCTGGACCACCTCCCAAAATGGCTAGCCTTGGTAGCATGAGAAATATACCTACAAGTAGATTAGCAAAATTAAGAGAAACAATGTTGTGGCATTAGAGGCTTTGGTCATTTCTCCATCAGGCAGGGCCAGTTACATTGCTTATATGAATGATAGTGCTTCATCTCCAGCAACTGAATAGCATAGATGATGCTTTCAAGTACTATTTTAAAGGTGCCTGCTAGTATATAGATGCATTAATTTTATATTATGGTCTATCTACTGAAGATAGATGCCGTTACTTCTGTTTTATAGTAGTGTGAGTTGTAAGAGACAGTAAGACTTCCGAAATGCAGTAATCTAAAAATAGTCAGTATGAATATTCCACATTTACTGTATTATCTTTTATTTATAAATTTATACTTTGCATTTATTGCATGAATCAAGTATAGGAAAAAGTAATGATCTTGCCTCAAATGTCTGAAAAACTGGTAATTTACAAACACAAAAAAGAAAAATTAATTTGGAGTAACATGAGAAACACCTATTATAGTTTTTTTATGTTTCTTTTATTGTTCTTAGGTTTTAAAAATCTGCCTGTTTTGTTTACTTAAAGAATTAGTGTCAATAAGCTTTTGAAATAGGTAATTCTTCTGATGGGACCGAGGTTCACTGGGAGCACATTTCAACGTCTGTAAGGTAAGAAATGCAGGGAAAGACTCTTAGCTCTTACTAAGGAAAGCATTTTCATCAGTGTTTCTTATTGTGAAAGTAGCATAGGTTAAAAATATGTTGAGGAAATTTGGGAACTATGGTGGTGTTTCCCCTCCCACCGTAAAGCCATTAAAATGATAATGTAAAAAAAATTGCAGCCTACGTAAACAGAAAATTTAATTGCATTTAATTGCAATTGTTGAGTGGTGGAACATTAAAATCCAAAAGAGGGCCTATAATTGTTTCACTTGCGCTGACTGACTTTAATTAACATTGATTTATACTGTAACTGTACAAAACTATCAATGAAAATGATTGGATCTTTTTAAGTGAAATGCACTGCACATAGCCATGGTAGTAGAAGAGAAGAGTTTGAATGCTGTGAAAATTGAGGAAAAAATAAAACCTTGACCCTTTTTTAGGTTACTTCAAGCAGTTAGGATGTAAGCTTTCCTTGCATTCCTTTTTATTTACTTTCTCATAACAGAGATGAATGAATTTTTAAAGCATGTGTGCTGCTCAGTTTAATGTTTATATGCAGTGGCTGAAAGAAAGTTTTTTAATTCAGAAATGCATTCAAACTACTTACACTTTCTTATCTATCTGCATTTACACTCAGATTTGAAATCCACTAAGCCAACTGAAAAATCTCACACTGAGTTTAATGAAGAAGGACTCGGGCCATTATAGCATGGTCATTACCAGAGTCTCTGATTCTGCAACTGACTCCATCTGGGAGTCAGTTGAAGTCAGTGGTGCTTCAAGAGGGCAGCTGAATTTGTCTATGGAAGTCAGCTGCAAGACTTATGCTTTTGTAACTAAGCACTGTGTTTGCATCAAACATGCATTGATCTGTTCTGCAAAGAACATAATAGGGGCGTCTGTTCTCAGGGTAGTATTTATCTTCCACTGCTATGTTTCACAGTGATTTTTTCTTAATTTGTATTTATACATACTCTGTTTTCTAAGATGTTTTTAATATGATGTGGGTTACTACATCCATATTTCTTGGGATTTTGAATATGATGTGCCTGTTTACTAAGCTTTTTTAAAAGAAAATGGTGATGGGTAGGAGATCTGTAAATATATTACTACTTTGTAAGCAACAGAAATATAATAAAAGATCTGAGTCAAAAACTCAATTACATATACTAATGGTTTAAAAGGCAAATTGTCTGAGTTTTACGTAATAGATTGAGGTAATTGAAATGCAAGGGAACTTTGGAGGTTTTTTCCTAGTTTTTCACAGTAAGCAGAGAAGAAATCATTAAATCAAACTTTGTATCTTCATCTCTACAATGGAGAAATGTGTGGTTAGTCAAAACTTTAAAAGATACGCAGTATGACAGAGTATTTTTATATAGTAGTACTGGACAATTATTTTTGGTGAATTGCTTTTTGGACTTAAGGCTTCAGACCTTAGTTGTCACACAGAGGTTTTCATATCTTTCCCTTCTGATTTGTCTATCCCAGAGGTCATTAGACACTTCCTCAGGATGGCAATAAGAAGGTTCAAGCTCCTCAGCAGCCTGAAAAGGTTTAGAAAAATGGACCAAGTTTGGTCGCTTGGAAAAGCAGAGCATTGGGAAAGAGAGAGAAGACAAAAGGAATCTCCCTGACTTCAGCTGGTTGAACAGAGATTCACTAGGTAAATAATGAACATAATTAAAAACTTTACAGTTAGTTTGAGCTCTACCTTGAAATCTGACAATGAGTTACAAAGGACTTTTGAGGAAGGAGCTAGGAGCTGATGAAGTTCAGTATAGGAAACAAGTCTCTGTCAACACCTTCCTAATTCTTAGCTTCCTTATTGGCCTTTTGGTAACAGTGGATAGGTGAGCATATCTTTCCCTCCTGTTTTTTTCATTTCTGTGAAATTGTGTGTCAGGCTGAGCACAGACAGGGTATAAGTAGAAAGGAGGCTAGAAGAAGGTTGCTGGTTGCTAGGCTTCTAAAGGTTTACTTGTTTTCTCAAAGAAAACTTAGTATTGTTAATAAATGCCATTTTAGCTCTTTGGGTGTGTTTGGCGTCAAATACACTTTTTAAGCAGTAAAATGTATTTTAATTCATATGAGCAAAGATCAGTACAGAACTTTGAGACATCAAATAGAAATGATCATCAAATCAATTTATATTCATCAAATCAAACATTTGGTTCTTTCTTCAGCTGTATAACAGAACCATTACTAATGACTCCTGATTACCAGGCACAGACATAATGCCCATTTTTTCTGGCAGGCCCAGGTACTGCTTACCCTGCTGAAAAACATCCCAAAGGACTGTCCTGGCTGCATAATGGCAGATTAGGGAGAAACATCTTTTGGGTAACTGGCGAAGTCTGAAACTTTACAATGCAATAAGACAGAATAAAAACTTTTCCCAAATCTTGCTACAGAATGTGTGGGGAAGCTACAAAGGAGTAATGAAATAGCAACAGCTGGTGCTACTAACAAAGAGAAAGTCCAGCTTCACTTTGTAGATGTGAAAGAGCAGGACTCACCAGCTTTCTAAATGTTGCTTTGCAGGCATTCAGAAAGCCTACATTTGTGGTTTGACTCTGGCCTATCCTAAAATACATGTTTAGCAGTATTTTCTTGTTAAAACTGAATGGCTGGATAGTGACTCTTCCAGCTTGTGCACAGCTTTAGGTGTTTACATAACTATGCAACTGTATGCAGACGAAGATCTGCAGTATTTTTTTTAGAAAGCCTGCAGGTTTTTATTAAAAATCATAAGAGTATGTCCTTAAGTGTTTGCCTGAAATTGGGGAAACTAAATTAACAACTTAGCAATTGTGGGTCTCTTACAATGCAAAGTTTTGCTCATTTTTAAGATTTAATAGCTAAAGATAAGAAAAAAAATTCAATGAGGAAATTTTTATTTTCTGGTAATGTCATCACAAACTTCTTCAAAATTTCAGATTAATTTCTAGGTGATATAAAGCTTTTTCTGTTTGCTACTGGTCATTCACAGAATCTTTTCCTCTGTCCTTCCAGTGTAAACTTTAGAAACTAGACCATGCAATTCCTGCAATAGGAAACCTGCTACAGTGTGGGTGCTCGGGGATACTGTGATGGGGGTAGCATTTTTGTAGACATGTATTTTGATTTGTTACGCACTTTGGTGACAAGTATCTTAATGTTACCTTTTTATCGTTAGATCTCCATAAATTCAAAGTGAGGCTAACAACTTCGCAAAGTATTTATTTGAATGTCCAAAACATAGTACATAATTTTAGGTTTATACAAGACCTTAAAGTAAACTAAAAATATTTATAAAATATCTATGTGAAGTAAATAAAGACATAATGTGATGGTTGGATGACATTAGTTGAAAGGGTAACCAACCACTCTGGGAGAATAAGAGGTATTGGAAACTGTCTTTCTGAGGGGCTTGTAGGAAGCGTTTAATCTTGTTTGATAGTGCCTGCTTTAATTAGTCTTGATGGGAACAGAGTGATAATATCTACCCATTTTGATGGGTTTGCTAGTGTATTTCTGCATCATTTTGAGACCCCTATTTGCATGTATGCTCATAATTTTCACAACTTTCTTTTCTGGATTTGCTTTGTGGATGGAACTGTTAGTGTTAAACATGCAGTCTTCACCCACATGGCCCAGCTTTTTCTTGCTGTTGGAGGCAGTCTGACGTGTTCCTCTGCACTTTTCCCCATGGCCCCATTAGTTGTTTGTTGTTGGCTTTTTTTGTTTTTTCTTTTTTCTTGAAAGTGGTCATTTATAAAATCAGATTTGTTCCGATTTTAGGACAGTTTCTCCTGCATTATGTCACTTTCTCTTTCTTTTAAAAGCACCTACTAACTGGTTTCATCCTTCCTTTTTGTCAGGCACTACCTTCAAGATCTGACATTTTCTGTGCTGCGTTCATGTAATCCTAAACTCCCCATGCGTATTCATCACAGTTTCAAGACATAGCTCTTGTTTCCTCTGGCTGTTCTCCACCACAAACTGACCAGACAGTACTTTATACACAAGCATGCTCTAATATACCCATACACACAGCTGCTGGTATTTTTTGGTGAGAGGGGAAAAGAGAAGATGTGACTCATTCTCCTTGCATCCTTTCCTGCCTTAGCAGCTACCAGGAACAGCGAGAGTGGGGCAGCCCCATGAGGAGATCTGAGCTGAGAAGTGGGAGTGACACAAACACAGGCAGGGCCCTCTCCTACAGGACTCAAGCTGGTCCATCTACAGTCCTGTGATCATCAAGAAAATGACAGGTGACAAGTCTGGTTCAAGATCAGTCCAGAAGACAAGGAGCTAGTCAGGAACAACAGGGAACACATTTCAAGGCAGGTGTGGGTGCTCTGACCTGAGCCTAAATGGAGCTCTGTAAGTCATAGTGTGAGAGGGCCTGGATGGGAGTCCTGTTCATGCTGGTCAGGGCAAAGGTGCCCATGGGTGGGACAGTAGCCATATCTGTTTTCTTTTCTGGGGACTACCTTTTAAATGGGAAGGAAAAGGGTAACCTTTCTGCTAAAACCTGCTTCTCTCTTGTTTCTGTGGCTAGCATTGCTTGGATGCTGATATCTCTGGCTTGTTTCTGAACTTGTCTTGAGGGCAATCCCAAGCACACATACAGGCTGGGTGAAGACTGGGTTGACAGCAGCCCTAAGGTGACAAATTGGGGATGCTGGCCGATGAAAATCTCAACATGAGCAGGCAGCGTGCGCTTGCAGCCTAGACAGCCAACTGTACGCTGGGCTGCAGCAAAACAAGTGTCACCAGCCCGTTGAAGGAGGTGGTTGTCCCCCTCTGCTTCACTCTAATGAGAGCCCACCTGGAGTATAGTGTTCAGCTCTGGAACCTCCAACATACGAAGGACATGTACCTGCTTGAGCAAGTCCACAGAAGGGCCATAAAGATCATAGGGCTGGAGCACCACTCCTGTGAAGACAGGCTGAGAGAGTTGGGCTTGTTCAGCCTGGAGAAGGTTGCAGGGATACCCTGTATCAACCTTCCAGTGCTGAAAAGGGGCCTACAAGGAAGCTGGAAAAGGGCTTCTTACAAGGGTATGCAGGGATAGAAGAAGGGGCAATGGCTTTAAACTGAAATAAGTTAGATTTAGATTAGATATTAGGAAGATGTCTAATTAGAGAGTAGTGAGAAACTGGCACAGGTTGCCCAGAGGAGCTGCGGCTGCCCCATCCCTGGAATTGTTTAAGTCCAGGCTGGACAGGGCTTTGAGCAACCTGATGTAGTGGAAGATGTCTATGGCCTCAGCAGAGGGCTTGGAACTAGATCATCTTCAAGGTCCTTTCCAACCCAAAACATTCTATGATTCTATGGTTCATCCATTTAATTTTGCCTCAGTAGCTGACTGTCCATCAGTAGGCTGTCATTCTCTTTCCTTCTGCTGAATTATCACTTATAATTAAACCTTCGGACAAACCGTTGCAAGTACAACAGCAGCTAGCAAAACACTAAACAGCATCCCTATTCAATTCTTCCAGCAGAGCGAGGATTGGTTCCTTCTTTAAGAAAACTCTCTCACAAACTCTTGTCTCTGGTATTTTATCTGTCAGGGTTTTTGTGTGCTAATAAATAAACTTTTATCTGAAGAATATTGGCAATGCCCAGTTCCTTTATTGGTGTCTTTCATGAAAGATCAGCACTGACAATTGCTGCAAGATGTAGAGCTATATAATTGTCCATGCTGCTCATTCAGCTTCTGCTCCAGTCACTACTGTGACAATATTATTTCTGCATTTGAGAGAATTCTGCTTTAAATGTTTAACTTAACATCTGCAGTTTTCTTTGTGTGCAAATGACAGCTGTCTGTGGGCTTGAAAGGCAAGGAGAGAACTTGATCACTTCAACATTGCAAAAGGGATAGAGAGAGTTTTATTAGTCCTAACTCAGTGATGTACCCTGGATTCCTGCAGCAGAGACTCTGATGTGACACAATTGCTTTTAGATACATCTTTATATCAGTGTGTTTTCCCAAATTCAAATGGGTGAAATACAGAAAACTGGATGTCATATAGCAAAATCCAATTGAACTGGCATGAATGGATTCTTCAAATGCTCTGGGTAACCTATCATGGCCTCTGACTAATAGCAAACACCAAGCTCTTCATCTGCATTCAGGCACTCAACTGATGGTTGTCTGCTAGGATAAAAAAACACTGGGATACTAAGGCACTGGGTACAGTTAGATAGGAGAGCTGTATCCTTTGGGGATTCTAAATATTGATATCTGCCAGATATTAATTCTGGCTTTGAGGTCAACATCAAGATGGTTTAGAAGACAGTACTGGCTTATCCGCTGTGATCCAAAGCATTATTCCCTTTATGCTTTCCTGGGGAGAGATAATCAGAAAGAGAAATGGTATAAAGCACCAGGGACTGTTCCATGGAGGCACCTGTGTCCTGCTGCCTTCACTGAAGAACAAGCAAACAAAAACCCCACTTTCAGCATTATTTAATGATTTCAGCAGTGAATTGTTGGTCCATAAATACTAGTTCTTTTACCAGGTAATACCTAACTTGCAACATGAACTGGCACAGATGGTTTACCTTTTGATACTTTCATTCCAAAATACTGGCTTACTCACTGAAAAATATTGTACTTGTTTCTCAGTTTGTCATCATGCAACATGCCTGCAGTGAAACGTGGATGCATTTCTCAAAACATATATGCCACAGACCCCTTCTTTTGCTATGTCTTACTCCCTTCTTTCTCTTCTTTTCCAGCATGTAAATGGCCTTTTCTTGGTTTTCTTGCTGTTTTCCCTTGTGTTTCCTTATTGTTAATAAAACTTATTTTACTTTTCATGGCAGTTAAAAGGGTATTTCAGCTTGCTAATTGGTAAACAACAAAACCTCTGCTCACATAATCAGATTTGCTTTGTTGTGGAAGCACATCGTTTTGCTTAAGTACATTAGTAGACTGCACTGTTTCCCCTTTCTTTATCATTGATTGAATTGGCTATTTAGTGACAAATATTATAATGATACTACTGATGTTTATGTAGCTGTAAAAGAGCATTCAATTTTTTTACCGCCTTAGAAAAGGCTTTATTTTAGTTTTGCTCTCTGCACATTTTTCTTGGTAAAGAGATGTCATGGGTTCAGCAGCAGCAGTCATTTTTCTCCTCCTTGGTAGCTGGTGCAGCGCTGTGTTTTTGATTTTGGGCCTGGGAACAGTGCTGATAACACCAGTGTTTCGGTTACTGCTTAGTGATGTTTTGGTCTGGCCAAGGACTTTCTGAGTCTCATGCTCTGCCAGGGAGGAGGGGAGCCGGAAGGAAGCAGAGACAGGGCACCTGACCCAAACTGACCAAAGAGGTTATTCCATACCACAGCACGTCATGCCCAGGATGGAGAGCAGAGACCCGGAAGGGTGGGGGTGCACTGCGTGGTTGGGCTTGGTTTTAGGTGGTGAGAAATTGTATTCTTTCCTTGTATTTGCCTTGTCATTATTATTATTGGTGGTAGCAGTAGTGATTTGTGTTATACTTTAGTTACTAAACTGTTCTTATCTCAACCTGTGGGAGTTGCATTCTTTTTTAATTCTCCTTCCCATCCCTCCGGGAGTGGGGGGAAGAAAAAGGGGGAAGTGAGGGGAGAACGAGCTGCATGGTTAGAGAGGCTTAAACCACGACAACAGATCAAAAAAAAAAAAGGGCAAACGGTAGGAAATCATTAGTTGGTACTGGCAGGTCAATGCAGTGAGATTATTCCTGTAGACTTTAAATTTGCTGTGTGTTTAAAGAGAAAAGGTAATATAATTGCATGGGGTTGTTTTCGTGGTCTAACTGTCCAAAGAGAATATATTTTTGTAAATAGGGTATTTTTTTTCTGAATGGGGTTGTAAATATTCTCAGAAATTGAAGCTGTAGAAATATTTAGGCACTGACATAAGGTTTTATACAGGTTTTCCAAAAATTGGGAACCAACCCACTGTTCTGTCATTAAAGTGAGTATGACTAGCTATATATTTTTATTTCACCTCAATTTTCAGATCATTGAAGTATCTATCAACAAGGTACCGCTTTCCAGCAGGTGGAAAATTATACTCTGAATAAAGCAGCATCATGCTCTACCGCCTATGGAATCCTTTGACAGTGAGAGGAAACTGTTATATTATCATTAAAAAATGTTCCCACAACTCAGCAGTGGATTTACCAGTTTCCTTTCACTTTTCTAAAGCTGTGGCCTTACTGAAAATTACACTGGAATTATCAAGAAGTACCAAACATCAAAAGACAAGCAGTGGTGGTGTTCAGGTGCAGATATTAATTTTATTTTTTGGAACAGTCATCTTTGAGAAATTTTAGTGTTTGTCAATGAAATTATGAGTTTTGTTGTTTACTTGCATGGGGTCTGATACAATACTTTTTTAAAAAAGTAAATTTTTCTAGAGACTTTAATACTGTTTGGATTAGGATCTTCATTTGTGATCTGTATATTTGCAGATGATAAACACTTTTTTTCACCTATCATTTGGTTGCAGATTGTCCTATGGAAAAAACACTGCAGAAAAAAGTCCACTATTGGAAACAGTGATGTTGTAGCACTTCTTCTAAACAGAAGCATGTTTAATGGTCAATAAAATGAGCTCTTGGCAGTCATTCAATTTGATGATTAAAGAATTCCTGCCTTTACAATAACAATGTTATAGTAGAAAATAGCATTAGAAAACTGACTGCACTGATTGGCTTGCAATGAGTCATAGCTATGCAATTATGGCTCTATAATTGCACAGGCATGACATCATAAAGCAAACTGTCACAATAGAGACTTAAAAATTGTTTAAAAAAATATGGCTGGTTCATTTAAAAAAGGGCAGTATCCTGCGAGTATCCAATGTCTCACATGTCTTTTGTATGGTTAGATATATCTACTGGCCAGTGAGGTCCCCATTGTAAGCCTTTGTGGGTCATGTTGCTGAAGTGAAAAAATAAAATAGATAAATAAATAAATAAAATCGATGTATGTTAGACCTGTGTGGTCTTTTTTGAGGGCAGAATATTTTCTGTGGGTCTAGCTTTTATCTGCTTTCCATCAAAGATATGGTAGGCTGACTCTAGCTGACTGCTTTTACCATTGCTCTGTAATGTGAGAGCTCAGAGCACTGGCAGATTTAATATTCAATGATGTCTTCCAATGTATTTTTGAATTCCTACACTGAGCTTCCAATTGCCAAACCATAGTGCTCAGAATTCTTACCCTCGTCACTACCACCACCCTCCTGACTAAATCTGAAGGTGTCAAATAACATTAGCTGCTCTATGCATCACCATTTTTCAAGTGTTTAACTGTTCCCTGAATAAGTCCTATGACATTATGAAGAAGATTTTTTGATTTTTTTTTCACAAATGAAAAAAGAAATATCAGAATAAAGGAAGACACTGCTATCTCTTAAATCCTCTGTCCATCTTCAGTGCAGAACTTCTGCTTGACTCACTTCAGTCTCCTGCCTGCCTGACTCCTTATTTTAAGAAAATATTGTTAGTAGATTCACATTGCTGATCTGATGCATTTCATATGGGCAAACATATCATCATTAGAGTCCTGTTACTGCTTCCTGTTCTTCTATTCTGAGAAGCTTCATATTTTTTTCCTGTAGTCAATCCCTGAAATTTTTGTGGATAACCTAAAAGCATTTTAAGTGGACTGCACCAGCCAGTGACAAGTCAAAGAAATATGAACACCAGAGGCAACAGAAGAAATACCTAGGATTTGCTTTAATTACCCTCTCTCTCCTGTCATTTACCTGTTCAAGGTAAAAATGTTTGCACTGCACTTTTTTCTAAATTCCAAGGGAACCTAAAATTCAAAGGGCAACAACTTTTTAATCCAACACATGATTTTAAGATTTTTGAGGAAAATAAATAGTTTTCAGTTTAGCCCAGGTATGGAAGCTAATCTGCTGAAGTATTTTTGAAGAATATGTGAGACAGACAAACTGACAGGCCACTGTCAAAATCACTCTAACATCTCAGTACTCTGTGCTAAGATATCAGTACTCATACATTGAGTATCATGCATGAATGTCTTAACTACTAGGCTTTGGAGCCCATGTCTCTTTTTAATCACTTAGTCCACTAGTATAATTCAACATGAGCTGGGGCAGAGCTTGTTCTGGTCATGCTTTCCAGTTTTGACACTAATAATAAAAAAATTTTCCAAGAAAGTGTTCATCAATGTCTTGTACAATTCTGTAGAACTAAAATGAAAGTTGGAAATGTCTTTACCATATCTGGTCAGCAACTTTTTCAGTGCTTATTTCCAGCACCCAAAATTACCCCTTTCAAGTTTGATCCAACAGCACCAATTACTTCACTCTTCCTGGATCTATAAAAGTCTGAGATAAAATGTTGCTCTGGAGTTTTTGTGATGCAAGGGTTAGACAGTAAAAGGAGTCAGCTGGTTTTGTTCCAGGTTATTTGGTGGAAAAGGAACAAAAAAAGACTCCATAAACAGGATGCAATGCAGGGCCCAAGCCTTACTCCCTGCTTGGTACTGAGAAAACTAAATATGAAATACTGGGACTGACAAACACATGTCTTTTCATTTGGTGTCTCTGTTGGGGACAAGTAAGAAGAGGCAGTGGTGGGAGGAAAGCATTGTATTATACTAGTGAAATAGATTTCATAGAGCTAGTGAGTTCAGAGCCCTGAGTCTTTCATTTTCACTCCTAATTAACTGCCCAAGCTTCAGACTCCTGGCATTTCTCTCTAGAAATTGTAGTTCTGATATTAAATCCTTCACCTCAGGCTTCATGGACCCCTCAAAAGGCTGCAGTCAGATACCTGCTTATTACAGGTAAAGAGGTAACCTTAAGTGCTTGCACTGTTGAGATTGCCATGTATTTTCTGGTTGGAACAGCATATCATCACAGAACATGCTTTGCTTTGTCAATAGATTTTTCCTTTCTCCTTTCTGTGGTTAGTGATATGCCTTCTCTGGAGCATGAACGTTCATCCCTGATCTACCTGGGTGATATTTTTATCACAGCCCTCCAAGTAACCTATTCCTTTTTTATGCTTTAGCCTTGGTTCATTAACTTTTCACCTGGGGAATGTAGTAAACAGCAAAAAATCAATTCTGACTCAATCCAGCTCTCTAAACTTTCTGGAGTTCTTGTTCAACACTGAAACCATGACCCTGGAGACTCCTTTTTCATGGAGAATATATATTAACTTTGTCAGTCAGTCTGATTAAATATCTCTCTTCCCCTCTCTCTCTCCCTCTCTCTCTCATGTCTTCTAGGCTCTTTTTAGCCCCTTCTTATGCCAGCCGTTACTGAAATGAGATATAACTGAACCACACCAGTTTTATCCTTAGGAGATAGCTGCAGATATTACTTGATTGATGGCTACACTATTTTCCTTCTGAATTTTTTTTTACTCCTGTCGTCTTCTCTTCGTTCCCTGAAACCAGAGCTGTGTCCAAGAGAAAAAAGGAAAGACAGAGAGTAAGTCCCATTAGAAATTAATATTGCGTTGTTCTGCAACAGTAAAAAAAAGTATTCCTTATTCTGAAGGATAAACTACCTGGGGCAGTAAGTGCTACGGTTTCAAGGGAAGTCTGAATAAGACAATACATGAGACCTTCAAGACCAGAGGTAATTAAAACTTCTCCCACATAGAGCGTATCAGAATGGAATTTCTAAAACCCTTAGAGCAGAGCAATAACCTTTTCTCACATTGCTTTATAACCTACTCCACATAAAAAAGACACAAGACAAAAAAAAAAGCAAAAACAAAGTGATAGGAAACTTTCCTCAAAAATATTTAAAACTTTTAAAACTTGTAGATAGAAAAAGTTTTGAAATACAAATACAGGATGAAGTTATCTTCTAAATGGAATAACCTATCTTCTGACATAAGGAATGCCACCTTCTGTTGTGCCAAAGCACAACTTTATTACACTTCTAGGCCATATTCCTCTTGTTTCTAGATGACAGGCAAGATACTAATACATTATTTTGTATTTCAGTATAGCATAGCCTAGGTTAATTAGTCCTTGCAAAGCTACATCATAATAGTCCTGTATTTCTCCTGGAACCTTATCTGACTCAGAAGTTTTTGCATAGCAGTGTATTGCACCATTCTGATATGCCCCTAACATATAGATGCTAGTTACTTATTACATAGGAAAGCTTCTGGGAGTTCAATACTGATCTAAACAGAATTGTTTTTTGATCTCATATAGAAGTCTCCAAGCTTTGCAAACTGTTTCTGAATCCTCTATATTATAAATTCAGTTAGTGGGTAAACAGAGACTCTGAATCACTACTTAGGTGTCAGATAGTCCTTTGTGAACATGAACACAAGCAAATTGCAGAATGTCTCTCACTTATGTGCTGGCAATTATAGGTTAGAAGCATGATGTGAGACCAGATTAATATTGCTGTATTTTGTTTGAGCTGGTGGAATTAACACTGGAAATGTACAAGAGGAAAATATGGTCAACGGGTCCTGCATCGTTAGCAAGCCTGCATTAGAGAGCAGGATAATGGCCATTTTGCTACAGATGATGTTTTTGCATCCTATAACTCATTCTACATGTAGATGCACACAGGAACTGCTACAGTAGAAGAGGCCAGTAGGTCCATCCGGCTGGCCAGAGGTCAATGCCAAAAGCTTTGGAGAAGGCAATAAACCCCACATTATGTACCTAATTTTGCAATAATGCACTATAAGGACAAATTTCTTCCTGATTCCAGCTAGTCATCAGTTTATGCCCTGAAACTATGTCTGTGAATACACTTACCTTTTTTTCTTCTCGACAGAATTTAATTATTAGAAAGCAAACACACCCAGTACCATTAAAAGCATCTCTGAAACACTACACAGCTCATCATGGATTTTTTTTTATTATAATTATTACAGATGGCATTAGTGTAGAATTTTCACAATTTAAAGGCTGTTTTATTAAACATCTAAAGACAAAGTCAGTGCTGGAAAGAGTGAGTATAACTTTTTATTTTTTTCTTCTGTATCTTAATCATGATCCTCAGCCAGAGATGGGAGATATCGGATATAATACTGTGAAGGAAGGAAGACAAAATGCTGTGAATTACAGTTGATAGACCTGTATTTACAATATAATACAAATAATTTCTTCTCCTCTCACAGGACAGAAATGTTAATATTGTGAAGTGCTGTATAGAACTGATGTTTCCTAATGAAAGCATTATTGTTATGTATTAGCAGTGTAGTATGCCATGACATCTCAGTAAGTTATGTCACCATTGTTTTCATCAGTCTCATGACTTAGCATTTCATTTCATTATAACTTAGCTTTAATTGCTCCCTAAATAACAAAAAAAAAAAAAAAAAAGTGTTCATTCACAGAATGATCCATTAAAAAACAGATGAACCAAATAATACCGGAAATTTTGACACTTTAAGATTGGTACTGTCTCCTGGAATTAATAGCAAGTATGCATTTTACTGAAACATTTATTTCCAGAATTCTCCTTTTTCTTTTACTTTCTCCTCACTGCCATGAACTGTACACTTTCTCTTAAGGGAATTGGCATGTGTTTATGCAGGACATTATGAGATATCATCCAAAATGCATTTTTTGTGTGGTGGTTTTCCCCTTCTTTCCCTGCGTATTCCACTCTTCCCACACCCTCAATCCCCCCTTTTTTTTTTTTAAATTAGCTTCCCAAGGAATCAGTCTGTACACTCAAAACTGGAAAGTCAGTGACAGCTCCAATGCTTATGTCGGTGAGTTTACACTCTCCTTTCTACCATTATTCTACTTCCCAGAGTCTATTCATACTATTTACTTAGCATATAAATAAAATGTGGTGATAACGGGCAGCCTGGTGAGACTAGCATCTTGCTTTCGGTTTGCAAGAACAGAAAATCTGTTCAACCTCAAAGGACAAAAATCCACCCTAAGAACTCAGAATGGAAGTTACTAACAGTAGGATACATGAACTAAAAAATAGCATAATCTTCTGTGATAATGACATAGCTGCCTTACATTTACACATTAAGTTTTTATGTCTACACTGAAGAAAAAAATATTTCATAAGCTGAACAAATAGACTGAACACATTTAAGAGGCTGGCAGCTTTTCACTGGCCATATTTACAACTCTGCAATAGCTTCAGATATATGTAATTGAAATATTTCATTTGAGCCAGATTGCAGAGAAAGCTGTAATGCAATCCTAGCAATGTTAATAACCCTTTTAAATTAAAAAAATATTGAACAAATGCTGATGTTTTGCAACAAAAATCTGAGAACTGGGGGGTGGGGTACAGACAGTCAAGAGATTTCAAAAGCAATATATTGTCTTTATATTTTTTAGTTAAACAATTAGAAACAGAATATAAACTGTTGGCAATAATGAATGACAGAAAGAAGAAAATATGAGCTGCAGGCCCCATACTATGTTGAAATCAGTAAGGACGTATAACAGGGAGACAATCTAATGTCAAATTAGCATTCGCAGTCACTTGTCCTGGAGGAGTTTATGCAAAAAAATCCCCTAGTAACCCATACAAATCTCACCTTTTGAAATCAACACCCCTTGGAAAGGGCATAAAAATATTTCAGCTGACATGAGAGTTTGTGTAAATTTGAATGAAGATTCAAATAACTAGCCATTGAGAAGACCAGGACTGAAATACAAGGTGCAAAAGTTAAGTGTTAACAGAGCACAGTTACCTGACTTTATGGAGCGGAAAACTGTTTCTTCTGTAGTAGCATCTGACTGAAGCTAAGAAAGAGTTAGTCCAAGACCAAGAATGAAAAGATGCTAGTTTGTGACAACTTCTAGATGAGTGTTTGGGGAGAAATCGTGGGGTGGAATACAAACAAACTGAAACTGTCAAAAATGGAAGTCACTTATGTCAGATACTTAATGACTAATGCTGTTCTTCACCTTTTCTTTCATATAAAAATATGCCCACATCAGTGGATGTGGTGGGAGTCTATTAATGTCTAATGATAGCTAGTCGTCATGCCAGATTCAGATCTATCAAAAGTCTGTGAATAGAAGTGGTCAGGAATTGTTCAAGAGACTTTAATAAGTTTGGTTTTTTTTTTTGTTGGAAAATGCCATCTATGCTTTCCTTTGAAACACAGGCTTTAACCAGGTTTGCCAGGCTCTCTTGGTTCTCACATGTTGAGATGGGGCTCTTGCTGGTGAGGACCCAGCCTTTACCTGCCTTGCTCCCGTCTGAGACTTTCAGCACTCCAGCCTTAGAAAGAAGGCATCTTGCACTGACCCCGATAGAGGGCTCAGGTGGGGGCCAAGGGCAAAAGCCTTATCTTAAAAGCTGCTCCTAATAGAGCAGGTCAGGCATTGCTAAGGCTTGTTTTAGGATTCTTCACAGCAGCTATCCCCGAGGCCAGCAGCTGTACCCAAGGTCACCCACTGCACTCTCTTTGAGGTGGCTCAGGATCTGCAGCCAGACCTGTAAGAGTGGATAGGGGTGACGTGCTTGGAAATACAGGGCTCGAGTACATGTCCAGCTGGATTGCAGGGGACACAGCTTTAAGTATAACACAGGTTTGAACATAGATTTTCTTAGAAAAGTCCCCTAATCACTAGGCTTTTGATGATTGTGGCATCAGTCTACTTATTTATCAAAAAATTCATGAATATCTGTGACACTGTGCTAAAATAAAAAAAGGTCTTTTGTGGTGCATACGACTCTGTAATGAAAAAGTAAACACTGTCTTCTACTCAGCTTAAACTGAACAGTCAGCACATAAGATGTGTCATCAATTCAGGAGCTGCCATTTGAAGGAGTAAAGATTAAGGAGCACCTTCAGGCAATAGAGGAGCTACAGCCAAGCTCCAGTGTTTCAGAAGGAAACCCAGAAAGAACAATGCTATATATCTGGCATCTCATTGGGTATACAGCTTTAACAGAAAAAGAAATTGTATAAGCTTAGCTAGAAAATGTGTTGGGTTTGGTCTGAGAGTGGAACAGTGTGACAATGCAACCTGCACCTTTGGGTACAAGATGTATATGAAGTTCAGCAAGTACAAAGAGCTTGCTGCAAGAAGTCACTCTTGTGTTCATCTCCAAAACCCAGAAATATACTGACACTCTAATGCTGTGATGTAGAAAAGAGAACAAATTTTCAGATAAGCCACTACTGAAAGCAGATGCACTTAACAGAGCATGCCTTTCAGAGTGCAGTACTGGTATTTTCTAAGAATTGGGAAAAGAGCCTATTAGCATGCCACATTTCCTTTCTTTTTCTGAAAAAGAGGTCTAATACAGTCTGGTAATACATGAGGTAGGACTTGGTGGCTGTCTTCCAGGAGGCAGCTGATGCTCTGAGCTAAGTCAGATTGCAAGAAGCAAGTACTGAAAGTACTATTAGAGGACTGTGGACTCTGTGCAAGTGTTAAGTGTGCAAAAAACATGGTAAACTTACAGCAGAGAGTCAGGTCTGTTCATGTTAATAAAAGGATAGTAACAATCAGTTTTTAAACAGGCCCACATCCCTCTTGTGCTGGGGGCCACAGAGCTGAGTGCAGTATTCCAGGTGGGGTCTCATGAGAGCAGAGGGGGAGAATCACCTCCTTTGACCTGCTGGCCATGCTCCTTTTGATGCAGCCCAACATATGGTTGGCTTTCTGAGCTTATGGTGAGATTTTCATTAGCCAGCACCCCCAAGTCCTCTTTTCAGGGCTGCTCTCAACCAAGTGTCTGCCCAGCCTGTATTTGTGTTTGGAATTGTCCTGACTCAGGTGTAGGACCTTGCACTTGGACTTATTGAACTTCATGAAGTTGGCACTGGCCCACCTCACACGCGTGTCAAGGTCTCTCTGGATGGCATCCCTTCCCTCCAGTGTGTTGACTGCACCACACAGCTTGGTGTCACTCGCTGGCAAACCGACTGAGGCTACACTCGATCCCACTGCCCACTGACAAGGACGTTAAACAGAGCTGATCCCAGCGCTGCCCCCTAAGGAGCACCACCCGTCACTGACCTCCATTCTGACATCCAGCCATTGACCACAACTCTTTGCATGTGACCGCCCAGCCAATTCCTTGTCCACTAAGTGGTCCATCCGTCAAATCCATGCCACTCCAATTTTGGGAAAAGGATGCTGTGCTAGACCATGTCAAATGCTTTGTACAAGTCCAAGTAGATGACATCGGTCACTCTTCCCTTATCCACCAATGCTGTGACACCACTGTAGAAGGCCACCAGATTTTCCAGGCACAATTTTCCCTTAGTGAAGCCAAGTTGGCTGCCACCAATCACTCCCCATTGTTGATGTGCCTTAGCACAGTTTCCAGGAGGATCTGCTCCATGATCTTCTAGTCACCAAGATGAGACTGACTGGCCTGTACTTCCTACCTTGGTGCCCTTGCTTCCAACTTCAGGCCTGTCTCTGTGGTTAGATGGCAGACATGTTAGACTCCCGAAAGGACACAGAAAAGCATACATTCACTGCTAAATGATTTTTTTCTTCTTTTTTTTCAGAAAGCTGTCATTGCAAAAAATAGAGTAGAAAGCCTATTCTGTGGAATCTTGGTGGTGAAACTTTTACTATTTTAATCATTTTTTTAAGTTATTGGTCTTAAATACAGTTAATAATTATTGTTCTTTTGAAAATGTGAAGTCCTTTGGAGGAACAATGAAGGTACTGAATTCAGGATTGTGGAAAAGCATATGACAGTATAGGCAGTGGATGGTTGCTATTATATTTCACACTTTTTTTAACAATCTTGTGAACCTTTGACAACATTTCTGGTTTTATTATTTTTGTTTCCTGTTCAATACAATGACATTTATAGATTATTCTTTCTCACTGCAAAAGGAAAGTTGATGTGATTGTTGCCTGAGCTGCCAAGTATTTTTTCATTAAATTGTTTTCCACTTTAAAGATGTGTAAGTAGCAAAGTAACAGATGCAGTCCTATGCTGATGACTAATTGAGCAATTGCAATAACAAAATGTCAGAACTTCTTTTCTTTCAGAATGGAAAACATTTGTAGTGTTACTGCCATTATCCAATAATAGGAAAGAAGAAAGTCTATGCGTTTTTATCATAAAAGTGCTTAGTCTCTTGAATATTGTAGAAGCAGCAATTTAGTAGAAAAGCTGTTCTGCATTTTAGGGCAGCGTTAAGGCAATTTGGATCTTTAAGCAGAATATTATGTAAGTATCCCTACTGGTTGCATGTCTGGAGAGCTGAGAGCTGCCTTTTATATTTTTAATTTTTTTTTTTTTCACCTAAGGGAGCCATCAGTTTATCTCAGAAATACCTTAGCAGCTGGCATGTGTGTGCATGGATGGGTAGTGCATGTCAGTTGTCTATCTTTGCAATGCAAAGGAAGGTCCATTTTGGGCAGATGCCAGCATAAGTCCAGAGGGCAGAAGCCAGAAAAAGTCAAAATCTTGAGGAGTCCTTCGAGATTCATAGTGCAATTCACATATTCCTCAAGGAAATCTGCAGGCATCCATATGGTATGTCTCACTGGTAGAAAACATTCCACACACAAAAATCTCTAAGATTTTTTTTTTTTGTAAAAAAATAAGAATTGTTCATTTAAAATCAAAATATTCATTTCAGAATCTTTTTCTCCATTCTGCTCACTCCCAGTTTTAAATCAAACACCTCTCAACCCTACTCTTTTCTAAGGGTGGGTTATTCTGCCTGCATTACACATCCCATTAATCACTTTGTTAATCCTTATTTGCTAAAGTTATGGTTATTAAAGTGGAAAAAATATAATCCATTTTTCTCAGTTGCCGAATATACTATGCTCAGTTTATTGTTTCAATCTTTTTTTCCTAATTTTGTTATTCTAGGCCTCCTTTCTACTGTTTGTGAATGGTAAAAAAAAATTACTTCTTAAATAAAAACTTAAACTGTTAATATACATGATTTTACCAAATGGAGCTTGAGATGTAAGGTCTTTATGAAAATAAAGAAAGGGCTTCCCTTTCGATAGATTTTTTCAGCGGTGGAATCACGTTTAGTTTTAAACTGTAGGGAAAGTAACTTCCACTCCTGAAGTAAAAATTGGTTTCATGACCCATTCTGATTGTCTTTGAGGTTTTATGACAGAGTATGGGTTGGTTAATGATCAATTAGAAAAATAAGGAGCTATCAGTTATCTGTCTCATATAAGATTAAATTTTGTATTTCTTTTTTTTTTTTTTTTAGTTCGTGCTGGCCGATGCTTAAAGTGTAATTCATCTTAGCATTGAAGTGGACACAGAGAGAAAACTTCTTGTGCAACCCACTTGCAACTGATCCCAGCTCTTTTCCCTTGAAAAAAATGTACCCAAACTAAGGTTGCCAGCCTTTCCGTACCCTTAACCCTGGCAGGAAAATGCTTGCAGTAGTGGATGCATCTCCGTGTTCTTTTCCACTGAAGGTGAAATTAATCCCATTCAAAAATGTTGTCTAGCAGCAGCAAGCTGTGGTCACTTCTGTTGCCGCTTTATTGACTGTTAAAACACCTTTGAGTATGGTTGAGATAGTGGGGAAAAAATAGAAACATTATTGTGTAATCAATTTAGTATGTTGCAAGGTGATAATAGAATTATAACTTACAGCAGCATTTTGTTCTCACAAATCATAAATGTTCCTTAAAGGGACAAACAGTCCATAGACAGTTTAATGATATCAAATCCTACTTTTAAATTCCTTGGTGCTTCCTTTGAGCATGTGTACCTCACTGTTAGCTCTGAGTGACTGCCAGATCTAACCATGTTGATTGCTCGTCCTCGGTATATACTCTTTTCTGGGGCTAACATCCTCCCTGACATACCCTGTCAACATTTGGGTTACATCTACATGGGATACGGATCTCTGTCATCTTATCTCTAACTATCAAATAATTAATTAACCTCTCTGGTAAGCTTTGCATTTTTCTCAATCTTTGATGGCTTTTATAGTTTATCAGAATTGCAATTCATTAATATTGCAGACACTTTGGTTAAGACTGCCCCTTCAGAGTTCCAAGGTTTTTCTTGCACAGTGTATGCTGGAAAAGAAATATGATCCTGCTTTTCAAATCAGCAGGTAGTGAATCAATGTTCTTGTCCTTTTGTGCATGCTTACTCCCTAATTCCCTTTTCTCTTTACTGAAGCTATTGATGCCTATAAATTTGTTATGCTTGCCTATTTTTGTCCTACTGTCCTGTTTAGTTTGATGCTTCTGTAGAAAATCTTCTCAGAACATAGGTTATTTTCATATAATTTTGTTAGCTTGATCAGTTTTTTATCCTCTGCATCAGAGTTGAAAGCCTGAACTGCTGTGGTGTTTTAGATTGGTGCTTATTGCAAGCTGGAATTTAGGTATGTGTACTGAGAAGACTGAGGTGACAATTTAGACAAATTTTCCAGCAGGGACTAATGACCCTTCAAGTAGTATCTTTGCCATTGCAGTTTTATGGCTTAAAGTCAGCTTCAGGATGATTCTTAGTCCTGCAAGCCTGTTCTGCCAGGTCCTTTTTCACCTGAATTTCTGTTTACATAGCAGTAGGAATAGACATAAGTATTAGATGCTATTCTCTGAGAAGCAAAATCACAGTGTCTAGCAATTTTGAAAAATAAGTCACCAATTGCTACTCACTTGAAAAAACCTTAGAGTTTTATTGATGAAAAAAAGATGGGTTTTTTTTACTTTTTCTGTATTTGCAACTTGTCACAGTCACAAAACGGTTTGGCTTGTGTTCACTTTATCAAATTTCAGCAAGAAGATTTTCATCCTATGACAAAAACTCATGTGTTGGAATTTTCTATCTCAATTGAAACTAGAAATACCTTCAAGTGGTACCAGTGACCTTTGTGACCAAATGAGTCCCAGTGGTTCTCAGTGGGGCCTTGCTTTCCACTGAAGCAAAGTCAGATGGTCTATGCCCACTTCTGAGCACTCTTTCAGTGATTGCACTTCATACTCTGATTTCTCTGGTCATATCTATAGGTCTTTCAAAAAGTAGGAACCCTTTCCTTGTGCTACACAGGCAGCAAAAAAAAAAAAAAAAAGCCATCTTTGCTAAAAGCTTGAAAAACTTGTCTTTACTTCTTAAAATGCATGTGTTTCAGCAGATGTCAAAGCCTTGATTCACAATATTTAACTTAGCAGCTGAGCAGAGTTTCCGAACCATCTACTGGTATGCAGTGATATCAGTAGATAGCCAGGAATTTCAATAACCTTAGATATCTACAATTGCAGCCCACTTAATATTTTCTGTATTCTTATGAGGAATGTAATGTTCCCAATTAAGTTTAGCATTTATACACACTGTGTAATGTGGCCTAGTAGTCACATCCAGAATTCTTTAGAAGTAATAAACCTGGATTGTACATTAAAATGTGTTATGACTCCCAGCTGTACGCTGCCTAATTTTTTGGCACTTGGCACCACACATTATTTTCCACTGGTTCAGATGACAGGCAGAGCCCATCTGAAGCAAAATGAAACAATTTCCAACTGGTAAGCTTGATAGTGCAGGTGACATTAAATAATTAACAAGTTCTCTTTCAGAACCATGCCTCATGCTTTAATTAATATTGCTTCTTAAAATAAGAAGTTGTTTACCATTGCTGCTTCTGCAAGCTGATTGCTGCTTGCAAAAAACATCTGAGACATGACTATGCCCAGGGGATTGCTTTCACTTCATTGTTTATAATAACTACAAACAAAGAGCTGCAAAAGCTCATCTCACCATGAGGCATCCTGACAATCTGCCAGTTTAGTCACCAATAATAATGAGACTGGCACAAGCAATAAGCTCAGCACTAATTTAATGAGGGCCTGTTTAAATCGCCCATTGATATTACAGCAGCTGCTAAGCACCCAATGTTTAGGGCATACAAACAAGAGGTATGCCTCCAATCAGTTGAAGGGTAATTACCCCCTCAGTAAGGCTTTGCTCTTACTCAGAAGCTGTGTCACTTATTTTTTTTTTATAATTTATAATTTCTGCCCCTGTCTCAGTGACCTGAAGCAGGCCAGCCCTGCGCAGGCAATGGGCATAAATCGGATGGGCTACCCAGGTCATGGAGAAGAGATTGAACAAGAGCCTACATGGAGCTGAAATGCTTGTGATTTATGGAGCTGCCTGTGCCTAGCCTGGGTGATGTCACTTCCGTCACTTAGTTCCTGCAGTGAGTGCAATTATGAACAGATGGGCAAATGACACGATTCCACTGCTAATGAACTTCCCTACTGGGGAAGAGGACAGTGCATTACCCTTTTGTACTTCAGACTCTTAATTATCTTTCTTAGGGTTTGGTGTAATGTTTTGTTTTAGGTTGTTTGTTGTTTTGTTGTTGGGTTTTTTTTCTTTCTCCTCAAGCTTAATTATTACACATCTTTGAATTTTAAATTCTTTTGGAGATGTTTAACTAGTTCTTGTCTAGTCTGGAAAGTTCTAAGGAAGAGAAGAAGAAAAGGGTTTTCTTTCTAGGTGGAAACCATAATATTTTAATACACAGCTGAAGAGAACTAGAAATCTATGTTAGCCTGTATTCTTAAAATGCCATTTTCTTCTTTCCTAAGTTCCTACTGCCCTCCTGTCCAATGGGCATGGGCAGGGACACCACACACTAAACCATGTCACCCAAGACTTCGTCCAACCTGACCTTGAATGTTGCCAGGGATGGAACATTCACAACTTCCTCGGATAACCCATTCCAATGCCTCACCACCCTCACAGTAAAGAACTTCTTCCTCATATCTGACCTAAACTTCCCCTGTTTCAGTTTGAGTAGCTCATAGTAGTGTGATTCATACCTCAGGTTAGCCATGTTTGGAGGAACGAGTAGGAAGCAACTGATTTGGAAAAGATTATATAGCATATCTAGTAAGCACAAGAAAAATGAAACCTATCAAAGGTTTATACTCATGTTATGAATTTTGTATTTCACAGAACTAAATGATAGAAATGCATTCTGTAGCCACTTTCAGTATCTCAACATCAACATATCATGAAAAGAATGATGGTAAGCATCTAATTATAGATCTCTTTTGCCCCGTCTTTAGGAATAATGTTGAGAAAGAAGATGTCAACAGTTCTATCATCCTATTTTCCATTGTTTCTTTATCTTGGAAAGGCATGGTCATCTTTTGGGCAAGCAATTTGGATGAGTGTACCTGTAGTCCAGTGTGTGATAACACCATAATGCAAATTTGAAGAGAGAATATTAGCTTTGGACATTCAGACAGCAGACTCTTGTTTCTCTGCATTACTGCTTTTCAGAATTGTAAAGTATATAACTGGATTTCTAAATTTCCAACAATTGACATGGCAGCATTAATACGTAAATCTCTTCTTTATGTCATCTTTTAATCTTATACTGTTATTATGTAGTTAGTCAGTGACTTGGCCTCATTTTAATCACTTATATGAGGCATCTAAGTAAGACTGTTGAACTCTACAGTTTATTCCCTCTTACTCACAACAAGAAGGAGAGTCAATCTTCCAGAGTATTTCAGGGCACTTGAGTTAGACATCTTAAAGATAAACATTATCAGTGACTTCATAAGGAAGAAATAAAAAGGTATGTTATGTCATAAAGGAGACTGTAAATGACTCTTTGATAGTGAAAAGCAATTTGAAGAGTTAATGTCATAATACATTATGCAACTGCAATGAATTTTAAAAGGCTTAAAAAAAAAAAAGGGGGGGCAGGGGGTAGTGTTGGGGAGAAATAACCCTTGAGTTGTAGCTGCTAACGTTGGACTTGCTCTTGTGAAAGCATTGATGTTTGTGCTGTAACTTTCCAAGAGCACAAAGAGGCTTACGTATTCAAAGTACCACAAACTGTTAATGGTTTCCACTGAAACAGATGGCAACATTATGATCATTTTTGCAATTAATGCTGACTGCAGATTGTTATTGAGAATGCAGTCATAGTTTTCCACCTCCTGTGTTACCACAGTATTATTCAGTAACTGAATTTATTTTATAAATTTCGGATAACCCCTTCTTCCCCAAGTTATTGAAAATGCGTAATATACTTGCAGATGGTATGAATTGCTTTCTGCTACTTGCATTCCAAAGGTCTTGCAGATTAAGATACGTCTTTATCCTGTGACCCTGAAATTTACAGCAAGATGTGAGCTCTTTTTTCTCCTGAACAATAAAATTAGTGCTTAGAAAACTAAGCACATATTAAAATAAAGACTGTCTTTCTGGACCAAACATACAGCTATATATTTCTTGCATAACTGCACTTCTGATTCACTGAATAAGTGAATATTTTCTGTCCATTTATTTTGGTTTCTCAGTACTTTTCTCATTCCTAGATAATCTGAGTAGTATTTTCGCTTTTTCTGAGTGTGAAGCTCTCACATGAATCACACAGATTGAATCTGTTTTCTTTGCAACGTTTTTCGTATGTCTAGCAAACTCTGTATGGACCAGAGACCTGCAGCAAAGAAGTCTGCAATGCCTTTGATGAGAAAGATAATAATTCTGAAAGTGGCACAAATGTTTTCCTTCTTGGAAAACTTTCTTTTCTTGGCGTAAGAGGAGAAGGGGGTGGATTGTTTTACAATGAATCTAGATGGAAATAAAATCAGGGTACTGTCCTTCAAACATCAGTGAAATGCTTTTGTCATTAAAGGGAGATTTGGGGGAAGCAGGCAGGATGATTCTGCACAAGCTTATTTCTGCCATTCGAATTAACATGATGAAGATAAAGAAGATCAAAGTTTTCCAGAATAGCTGAAGAATATGTTCTGCCATTGCTGAGAACAAAATAAAGGATCAAAGGGATTGTGGATAAACTCTGCATTGGTCCAGCTGGGGTTACAGCCAGTTAACTGTGTTAGTCAGCTGCAATATCTTATCCCCATTCCCGCAACCTCTGCAATGGCACACACACACACAAATGCCCACAGCAGGCAGTGAGGGAAATTGCAGTCCCCTCCCTGATGAAGTCAGGCTCAGGTACCAAGGAGCTGCTGAGATCAGCAGGAGCTGGAGACAGAAACTCTCCAAGGGACAGAATCTCACTGCAGAGCCTGGCAGCTGGTCCTGCTTGCTGAGCATTGTGTGGGCCATCCCATGCCAGGAGAGTCCTGTGGTTGGTCTACCCTGAGCTCAGCATTCAGAGGAGCACTGCTCAAGAATGCTCTGTCCCACCAAAGATTTCACCACTTGAGTCACAGTGTTTCTCAGCTCAGTATTTAATGTGAACTTAGACTGAGAAACCAGGCCTTCCAGAGAAAGAAAATTGTGCTGATGGGCTGCACCCTGCCACTGTGAGAAGAAATTGCTCCTCCAACTGTCTGCTTGCTTTGGAAGGCGTGCCTTCCAAATGCAACATGGAAAATAGCACAGTGTGGAAAACCTGGCAGAATTCTGAGATGCCCTGGTAAAAACCGAAATTTTGTGAAATCCAGTTCATTGGAAAACCTGACATTGGAGACTGATTTCTACTTTCAGCTCTTATGAAGGTGAATAGTTTAAAGTGACAGGTTAGGAGAGTTCAGAAGCTTGTTTTCCCTAGGGTCGCACTGTACGCATGTAAATGGAACTAGGAATTTTTCATGGAGTCATGCCACAATAAGAAGCTGTTAATTGTACAGTTTTTCTTGATATATAACGTGCAGTGGAAAAATACTGTTCTCTCCCTCCCCCCCTAGTATTACTGCACCTTGCATTATATTTCTGTGTTGATAAAGTCCTTGTCTCCTGGGAATTATTCTAATAAAATAGATAACTTGTAACAATGTTACAAAATGATTTTACCATTCAGGTGCCAAGTAAGAGGTAATCATGCTGTATGCTTGTAAACAATGGACGTTTTAATAACAGGAAAGTAGTTCTAAGAGGATTTTTATTACTGCAAGAGAACAACTGAGATTTAATCTACAGTAGTGAATATCAAAAGCTGTAAATTTCAAAGTGAAAAAGGTCACAGGTAAATTCTTTTTAATTGAGCATCACTGGAATGACAAAAGATGTAATGCACTGAACTCTGCTATATACCTTGGAGATATGTGTTGAAAGATTTTTGCTGACTTGGCAAAGTTAACAGGGTCTGAGTTTTAGGATACATACTCATTTGGGGTATAAAACTCCTTGTTCAGTTTTATTTTTTCTAAGTAAAATGCATGTTAGCCAAAATAAAGTCAATAAAAACTTTACAGCCAAAAATCTCATATGGGTCATGAAAGCCTACTGTGACAACCATAGCAAATACCAGTAAAGGTTTATCTTAGTATCTAACGTCAGAAATCTAAGTGTAAATCAAACTGTAGATCATAGAATTGCAATTTAAGTGGGACAAATAGACTATTTGGAAAGAAAGATCAACATATACAGGAGAGATATGTTTAGCTTAATGTGTTCATAAATATTTAAATTCATATGGATTATGGAAAGAAGTTTTGGGGATGCACAAGAAATCTCATTAACAGCTGCTGTTTTTTCTCTTAGGAGAGACTGGCTAAAGAATCTTCTGTTTAGTCTGGGTATGATCAGATCATTGATACTGTACATAGGAAACGTACTGTATACAGCATTTTTAGAATCAAATGTATTTATACAACATATACACTAACAGGGCTTTCCATTTAAATAAAATCAACAAAATAAATATCAAGTTGACATATGAGAAGGGCAAACACAAATGAAAATGAGGAAAAAGTTCCCCAGTTAAACGTTGTGTAATCACTTTGCATTAAGTTCATTCATCTGTGCAATGGGTGGATTGATATCTAACACATAATATTGTGATGGTCTTTTTTTTAATATTTGTAAAAAGATGTGACATTCTTTAATTAAACAAGTATGCAAGTACCTGGTGGTATTATTTATTTTTCAGCATTGACACACATAAGGATTCAATTTTCCCCTTCTTCCTTGAAGTGGTGTCTTATTCATGACATAAAAAATAGATCTGGATGCCAGGAAGTCACATAGCTTGCCTCTCTAGGTGATGAAACAATCTGCTTTTTCCATGTCCAAGACAAATGTTTGCCCAGTTTATTGTAATAGATAGTACAATCTCTCCAGCAAATTTACTACAGTGATTATCTAGCTTTACCAGTAGAACCTTAATATCTGAATATTTTTTGCTGCAAAAAAGTGTCTTCTTCCTTCCTCTTTCTCAACCTTCTTCTAGGCTATCCAGTCTTTGTTTCTCCCATTTTCCCCTGTGGGCCATCTACTCAAGACTTCTAATTATTTTGATTGTTATCAATTGTAGTCTACTCAGTTGCTCAGCATCTTTCTTGAAGTCTCCAAAATTGGAGGTGATTTTAGTAGAGATTTTGTTATACAAGTTAAAGCAATAAGATTGTTTTATGTACAGTCTTGCTGCCTATCTTCTCATATATACCCTTGGTGTGATCGCTTGGGATGACATTATTGACTCATATTCAGCCCATAATCGACCCTAAAGCCCAGAGTCTTTTTCAGGATGTCCAGCCAGCCTGTTGTTAAACACATAGTATTTGCAGCTGATTATTCCTGTCCAAGTGTAGTATCCCACATTTGAGCCTCAGTATTTCTTCATAAGAAAACACTGCAAGGCAGAAAATTTCAGATCTGAGAAAAGGTCAGATATCTATTTTCTTGTATAATAATAATTTTTTCTGTCAGCACATACTGCATGATTTCATTACTTTTTCCAATAGAATCATTATTTCATTCATTTATTAACTCCAAGAAGAGTTAGGTAAACAAAAATATCGAGTATTAAGGTCATCATTCAAACACTGATTAGCTCGAGCCTACTGAAAGGAGAAAGCTTGTCCAAAAGGCAGCAGTACAGAGACATTTGTGAGCTCTGTATACATTTGTACCCTAATGTAATGTGCTCTTAAGTGAGCACATTACTCTTTATGAACTGTTTTCCACTTCCTTTGACTTTTCAAATCAGCTGGACTCAGTTTAGTACACACCCAGCTTGAAATGCTACTAATCAATCCTTGCGACTTAAGTAACCAACTGCAGTGTTGTGAAATCATAGAAATGAGCTAGCTGTAAAAAAGAGAGATTCATTACACAGCCTTTAAAACAACAGTGTATGTACAGTATACTGTACAATACAGTTTTATTCATTGTTAGTGGATAGTAGGAAAGTAGAAGTGCTAGATAAATACATAGCACATAGAGTTAATATTGTAAACTGGCCTCATCTTTTATTAGCTGGCAAAAGACAGATGCATAACACTGGTTAGCTATTTTTACATGGAAAATGCATCCATTAAGCCTATCATTTGAGACACTGGTGTAACCAGAACAGTGAATCAGAGATGAAATGGAGCTGTATAATGAAAGAATTAATTCAGACACTAATAGACAAGAGGAAAAAAACTTGCATCCTGAAGTAGGAGATTACTAGCCATAGCAACATAAACAAACACTTCATGATGCATTTATTTCCCAGTTATATCAGATTATCTACCAAACAGTGTAACAGATGAGGGCATAGATTGACTTCTATTTGACTTATTTTTAGAACCACCTTTTTGTTGTTGCTGATTTCTCTTCCCAATAGCACTGTTTTCAAAAAGAAATGGTCCACAATCCAGTCATGTATGCATACAAAGCTAGTAGATTCCACACTGCTGGTCTTCTGTTATAAATATAGTGCATTTGAATAAACTTGAGTGAGGAAAAGAAACCCAATATAATGATTTTTTTTCTGGATACTGCTATGGATATCCTGAAAGAACTTATTTTTGGCATGCATTATTTACTTTTTTAAAGTGGCCATCTGCTGCAGGAGCTCCTATCTTGTACTTCACACAGTGCTGGAGAGATGAAGCAGCAATCAAGCTTGTGTGTGCTTATCAGATGCATTAATGTATTTTGCTAATTTTAAAAAATTAAATTGAATTTTGAGAAGACTAGTCCTCAGTGAATGCAAAGAATCTAGCTCGATTAAAAAGCAACGAAAGGAACTTTAGTTTTCAAGGAGAGATTATACTTTCCAGAGAAACCAAGAAATTTGCTTGTGTTGTGTTGCCTTTGGCTGGTCAACAGTGCAATGGACTTATCACTAGACTAGGAATAATTCTGGAGATGTAGTATCTGGTGAAACGTGGTGGAAATGAATGTCCCCAAAGATATACTCCAAAGAGTAAGCATTCAAGATCATGACAAAAACTTCTCATATTTCCTCTGTGAGCCACATATAGTGGACTATTTATGAAAAAAAAAAAAGCTGGCCTCTAAACATATAGCTAAAATCTTGGTCTTCACCTTTTATTTTAACTGACCATAGCTTTGTTTCTGTGATCCTACCTTTCTAAAGCATTTAGAAGCACAATTATCAGCTGCAGCTTTTATACAGCCAAATGAATGTAGGATTCTGAATTTAAATAAAAAAGTACTCTAGATAATTTTGTATAAAATTGTTAACTTATTCATTTGCACTTCTTGTAATATATTTCTTGTGGTTTTTTACATTAAAGAAACTGTAACCATCATGGGATATGGGATAATAAGTAATTTTTGTATAATGATCTCAGTTAGTTAAAACACTAAGTCCATGCATGGTTTAATCTCCAGGGCAGTTTCATTCTACTGATTTGCTCACTCAGGGTCTTTATTACCCGATCACCCTAAAAACTCTGCTTGTCAGCTCAGAAGCTAGATATTCCATTTACACGTGGCAGGACTTCATAACCATCACAATATGTAGTCTTCCCATTTTTTCAACTAATCCAGTGCCACTAAATTTTTATTTCTCTGTAGGCACAATGAAGTTACTCATTGATTTTGAAGTTAGAATACCGTGATTTCAAGAATACAATGATTGAACTTATCTAATGCAACTGGAGAATCAAGGCTTATTTGCCCCAGTTATGAATTCTGCAACAAACTCTGCCATTCTACATATTTTAATGATAGGCCAGTTAAAAAAGAATGAGAATGCATGCTTTATAGTGTGGTCATAACACATGACATCAACAGAATTAATAACCTTGGAAATGTAAATCTCATATGAGTTCAGTGTTTGCTTTTCTGCATGGCCAAGTTTGCTACTTTTAAAGTTTAAGTTTAAGCTGCTGTCGTGGTTTAAGCCTAACTCACGCAGACTCTCTCTCAATTACTCCCCCCTCTTTCTTGCCCCCCACTCCCGGAGGGATGGGAAGGAGAATAGAAAAGAATGCAACTCCCACAGGTTGAGATAAGAACAGTTTAGTAACTAAAGCATAACACAAATCACTACTGCTACCACCAATAATAATAATGACAAGGCAAATACAAGGAAAGAATACAATTCTCACCACCTAAAAACAAGCCTGACCATGCAGTGCACCCCCCACCCTTCTGGGTCTCTCCTCTCCGTCCTCCATCTTGGGCATAACGTGCTGTGGTATGGAATAACCTCTTTGGTCAGTTTGGGTCAGGTGTCCTGTCTCTGCTTCCTCCCGGCTCCCCTCCTCCCTGGCAGAGCATGAAACTCAGAAAGTCCTTGGCCAGACCAAAACATCACTAAGCAGTAACCGAAACACTGGTGTTATCAGCGCTGTTCCCAGGCCCAAAATCAAAAAACACAGCGCTACACCAGCTACCAAGGAGGAGAAAAATGACTGCTGCTGCTGAACCCATGACATTATCCACCCCTTATTCCATACCATTCACGTTATGCTCAGATTCCACATTGTCAATATACCATCACATGTATATGTATACATCCACATACACAGAGAAAGGGAGAGAGATCATCCCTTAGTGCATAAACCAATCCCTACAAAGCTGCTGAGTCCACCCAGTCCATGATGTCAAGCTCCATCTTTTGTAACAGCCTTTCAGAGCAGCAGAGGCTGTGTGCAGTGTTCACACTCGTCAATAACCTGGGCCACAGTGTCCATTGCTAAGTCCACTCCTCGATCATAAGTCCATCTGTATGCTGCATCTCTGCCCTGATGGCCTGAGGTGTCATGGGCCCATCAGGCTCAAAGTAATTCATCCACCCCTCCAGCAGTTCCTGCAGCTTGTCGGTGGGGACTCCATACAGCTGCCTTCCATCTGCGACGCTTCCAAAGCACTGGAGGGGCCCAGTGGACTAGATACTCGCCCATACTGTCCCACACACCCTGCCACTCCTGGCTGTCCAGGCTTGGGGAAACTCTCTTGGTCATCATACATCGTAGTCTAACCCCAGGCAAGGCCCACACCCCACTCTGCTTAACTCTTGGGACCACACAAAATGGTTGTGGGTAAAACACACTGTGTATGGATGTCACCATGCTGATCCCCATCACAATCAGCAGGCAGGTCTCAAGGGTACCCAAAGGCCATTCAAACCCTTCAGAGCTCTCAAGTAAGGCTGCTGTGCTTGTCACTGGGGCTGGTGTAGCTGCTGTGCTTGCCGGCTCTCTCACCACCAGCTGCTCTTTGTCTGAGTCCAGAGCTTCCTTCTCTGCCTTGCTGGGAAGTGCTGCGGGGTCTCCTGCGTTCTCCTGCGGCTCCGCGGGCAGCTGCCGGGGAATGCTCTCGGCCGCCACGAGGCTGGGCTCGGCCACGGGACTCTGTTCAGCCTCGGGGCCCGGCTTCTCTGCCGTCTCCTCCTGCCGCTCGGTAGCCTCCCCCTCCCGCGGCTCGGCAGCCGCCGGGCTGGGCTCAGTCGGGGGGCTCACCCCTTCTGCTACCTCCTTCCTCTGCTCGGCAGCCGTCGGGCTGGGCTCGGTGGGGGGGCTCGGCTCCTGCTCCCCGGGTCCGCTCCCCCGGGCCGTTTCGGCAGCCGGCGGCTCCCGAGGCAGCCCCCCCTCGGCTCTCCACAGCCTCGCCAGGACGGTGAAGAGCAGCCGAACTGCCAGGTACACATTCGCCCCCCACGGCTTCTGGAGCCCGCCCGTATCACAAGCCATTCCAATAAAGTACAATGAAACAAGAACCTTAAACCAAAACCCATATCTGAAACATGCTAAGATAACAAATACCGGCTGTAAGTAAGGTACAACAGGCTGAAACCATGAACGCAAGAGAACCAAAAGCAACAACTTTTAAGAGCCGATAAATCAGCATTGTGACGAGTGGCTATTAATCCTGTCGTTATCTCAACCCTTCGTGCCCCACGTTGGGCGCCAAAAAGAACTGTCGTGGTTTAAGCCTAACTCACGCAGACTCTCTCTCAATTACTCCCCCCTCTTTCTTGCCCCCCACTCCCGGAGGGATGGGAAGGAGAATAGAAAAGAATGCAACTCCCACAGGTTGAGATAAGAACAGTTTAGTAACTAAAGCATAACACAAATCACTACTGCTACCACCAATAATAATAATGACAAGGCAAATACAAGGAAAGAATACAATTCTCACCACCTAAAAACAAGCCTGACCATGCAGTGCACCCCCCACCCTTCTGGGTCTCTCCTCTCCGTCCTCCATCTTGGGCATAACATGCTGTGGTATGGAATAACCTCTTTGGTCAGTTTGGGTCAGGTGCCCTGTCTCTGCTTCCTCCCGGCTCCCCTCCTCCCTGGCAGAGCATGAAACTCAGAAAGTCCTTGGCCAGACCAAAACATCACTAAGCAGTAACCAAAACACTGGTGTTATCAGCGCTGTTCCCAGGCCCAAAATCAAAAAACACAGCGCTACACCAGCTACCAAGGAGGAGAAAAATGACTGCTGCTGCTGAACCCATGACAGCTGCCTATTTATATATATATTTATACATTAAATCCATATATACACTTTACACACACCATATATACACACATCAAACATATACACATATTTGTACACTTTATTTAGTGTATGTTTATATATGTATAAACATATGTATGTGTTTGGGTCTGCTTTTATTAAATTACATATTTTTAATCTTTGTTGATAACTTATATTCATTGCCGGTAGTAAGTATATTGTAGTGTAACAGACCAAATCATTAAGCATTTAGTTACTTTTCAGCATTGAAAAATACTTTATACTAAGTAAAATTTGAGACAGATCTGGAACTAACTTTCTGCATCATCTCTTTACCATAGATCACTAGCTTACTTCTTGAAGCTCTGAATGGATTATGTGAAAAACAAGAAGTTCCTTCTAAGCTCTGCAGGAAGTTTGTGGGCAAGGCATGTAAGCATGGACAGTTTTCCTGTTGCTGGGCCAAGTATAATCTTCCTTCTTGCATCCCTCATTCTGGTTTCCTCTCCAGCCAGGGTGGGAGCCATCCTTTTCCTCAGATCAGTGACAAAATGCACTATGGCAGCGGTGCAGCTCTTTCAGGCAGGAAGCTGAAGAGAAATCCTCAGATGAGGTTGCCATGGCAAGAGGCAGTCCCTGCCCTGTACTGTTTACACTGCATTGTGAATGCCATGCACGAGCTCCACTTTTTATCTTCATTTGTATAATCAGTGATTAATTTACTGTGACTTAATTCTCAACAATGTATTTAGACTTTGCACACTCCATTTAAAGGCTACACCTATATTATTTCTTAATCTATGTAAATATCTCTGCAGGAAAAGGGAAAATTTAAAGTTATCTTTCTCAGTAGTGACACAGGCATTGAAGGAGGGGCTATTTTTTCTTTCTGTGGGCATTATATCTCTCTATGAGCAGAGCATTTTCTAAACATCCACAGTATAAAATAGCATACAGCAATATTTAACAGTGTGGTTGGGACTCAAAGGCAACTGTATCTACAGCAAGTCCTGTCAGACTGTTATATCACACCAATGGGTTTGGGAACCTTCCCACGGACTGATGGAAGGCCTGGCTGTACCACAAGGTGACACAATATCCAGAAGGAAAGAAGAGAAGGAATCTGCCTGAATCACGAGGCAGAAGTGCCTGTCTTTCAGCTGGTGCAGCAGCACTGACAGCCCTACGAGGATCTCTTTGCTGCTTTTGTACATGAAGGTGAGATAATAGAAGGGTTATTGATGGTAGGAAGGCAATTTTTCTTCTAGGTAAGACTAGTTGCAGAGGCTACCGTTCCTATCTACAGAGAGTTAGAGTTCATAGAATCATAGAATAGTTAGGGTTGGAAAGGACCTGAAGACCATCTAGTTCCAACCACCCTGCACCAGCAGGGACACCTCACAATAAACCATGCCACCCAAGGCTATGTCCAATCCAGCCTTGAACACCGCCAGTGATGGAGCATTCACAACTTCCCTGGGTAACCCATTCCACTGCCTCACTACCCTTACAGTAAAAAATTTCTTCCTCATATCCAGCCTAAACTTCCCCTGCTTAAGTTTGAACCCGTTACCCCTTGTCCTCTCACTACAGTTCCTCATGAAAAATCCCTCCCCAGCATCCCTATAGGCCCTCTTCAGATACTGCAAGGCTGCTCTGAGGTCTCCAGGCAGCCTTCTCTTTCCAGGCTGAACAGCCCCTACTTTCTCAGCCTCTCTTCATACGGGAGGTGCTCCAGTCCCATGATCATCCTCGTGGCCCTCCTTTGGACTTGTTCCAACACTTCCATGTCCTTTTTATGTTGAGGACACCAGACCTGCACACAGTACTCCAAGTGAGGTCTCAGGAGAGCAGAGTAGAGGGGCAGGGTCACCTCCTTCGACCTGCTGAACACGCTCCTGTTGATGCAGCCCAGGATACGGTTGGCTTTCTGGGCTGCAAGCGCACACTGCCAGCTCATGTTCATTTTCTCATCAACCAAAACCCCCAAGTCCTTCTCCACAGGGCTGCTCTGTACCTCTTCTCTGCCCAACCTGTAGCTGTGCCTGGGATTGCTCCAACCCAGGTGGAGGACCTTGCACTTGGCATGGTTAAACTTCATCAGGTTGGCATCAGCCCACCTCACAAGCATGTCAAGGTCCCTCTGGATGGCATTCCTTCCCTCCAGCTTATCAACTGAACCACACAGTTTGGTGTCATCGGCAAACTTGCTGAGGGTGCGTTCAATCCCACCGTCCATGTCACTGACGAAGATGTTGGACAAGACCGGTCCCAACACTGATCCCTGAGGGACACCATTCGTTACTGGTCTCCAGCTGGACACTGAGCCACTGAGCACAACTCTTTGTGTGCGGCCATCCGCACGCAAAGAGTTAGCAGAGCTCAGTGCACCCAGCGTCACTGCAGACTCTGAAAACAAAACCAGATTTTAGGATTCATACTGAATAATTGGAAATCAGAGAAATCTGAGAAACAAGCAGTTTGTTTTAAAATTGGTAAACTGAAAAACAAACCCAACCATTTTATTAACTCATCTATTGGATCAGGATACTATTTCACTTCTACGCTTTCTGGCCCATGCACTTGCCTTTGTAACGCATAGAGCAAAGGTATCATATCCCTGCTAGAGGTTGCTTTGGGTCTTTTGACAACAAGAAAGCTTCTAACATTATTTCAATTGCGAGAGCGGAATTTACTTATAGCTTGCTTCTCTCTGTTCCCCCCTTCGTGAGATGATACCAGCAAGTCTTGAACACTAGAATAACTCTTTTAGCTCTTTCGCAGTGTTTTGCTGACAGCTTTATCTTAGGATCTTTATCAAATGAGAGTTCCTTACCATCTTATTGAATTAAAAGAGAGTGTTTCACAAATGAAATGGTACTGAGAGTTCCCAGGAAAATGAAAATTTCTGAAGGCACTATTTTACAGTATATGATATAGTTGCTCACATCTCTCTATACTTACAAATGGAGTAACTTTCTGTTATACTGTCTTATGTAAAATGAGGAAATACATAACTGGATTTACCACAGTGACTATGGGATGAAGGTGATGAAATGATTCAGACCAGAAACCATAGGCAGTGTTCAATACTAGAGAAAGAAAGAGACAGTTTTGTTGGTATCAAAACAACAAAAGACAACTGAGTATCTAAATTTAGACACCTAATACATCTGCAACATTACAACATTTTCTTTTTTTGTACTCTCTTCTGAATCTGAGATTCTTATTGAATGGAAAAAAGCCACATCTGCAAAAGCAGATATTGGATAGAGAATAGGGAAACACTTAAAAATCCTATTCATTCTATTTTTTGCCTTTTATTTCTCCCAGTTCATTTTCCTGAATAAATATGACACTGTTACAATTCTCAGTTTTTCAACACCTATTTACTTGTTTAAACAGATCCTTTTTATAATATCGATCTACTTAGCAAGCCGTATAAATAGCTGAAACCAGCCAAATTTTGTTAATCTGATCCACAGGAATCATAAAAGCATTTAGTTTGGAAAAGACACTTAAGATCAAGGTGCAGCTGTAAACCTGGCATTGCCAAATCCACTATTAAACCATGTCCCTAAGATGTTTCATCTACACATCTTTTAAATACCTCCAGGGATGCTGACACTATCATTTTCCTGGGCAGCCTGTTCCAGTGGTTGAAAAAATTTTTCTTCATATCCAGTCTAAACCTCTGCTGGTGCAACGTGAGGATGTTTCCTCTTGTCCTATCACTTATTACTTGGGAGAAAAAACTGACACCCACCTCTCTACAGCCTCCTCTCAAGTAGTTGTAGAGAGTGATAAGGTCTCCATCAGCTTCCTTTTCTCCAGGCTAAACAACCTCATTTCCTTCAGCTGCTCCTCACAGGACTTGTCTTCTAGGCCTTTCTCTGCCTTTGTTGCTTTTCTCTGGATGTGCTCTAGCACCTCAATGTTTTTCTTGTAGTGAGGAGCTTAAGGTGTGGCCTCAACCTCCCTAGCCCTGCTGGCCACACTATTTCTGATACAGGCCAACATTTCTGATGTTGGCTTTCTTGGCTGCCTGTACACAAGCTGGCTCGTGCTCAGAAGCCATCTATCAGCACCCCCAAGACCTTTTCTGATGAGCAGCTTTTCAGTCACTCTTGTTCAAGCCTGTAGCATTGCATGAGGTTGTTGTGACCCAAGTGCAGGACCCAGCACTTTGCATTGTTGAACCACATGCAATTGACCTCAGCCCATGGATCCAGCTTCTCCATATTGCTCTGAAGAGCCTTACTACCCTCAAGCACATCAACACTCCTGCCCATCTTCATGTCACCTGCAAAGTTACTGAGACTGCACTCAATCTCCTCATCCAGATCATTGATAAAGATATTAAACAGAACTGGCCTCAATACTGAGCCCTGAGGAACACCACTTGTTAATGGACACCAATTGGATATAACTCCATTCACCACTACTTTTTGGGCCTGCCCACCCCCTCTATTTTTTACCCAGAAAAGACTACATTTTCCAAGCCATGAGCAGTCAGTTTCTCTACTGTGAGGCAACAGTGTCAAAAGCTTCACTAAAATCTAGGTAGATAACATCCACAGCCTTTCTCTCAACCACTATGTGGGTCACCTTGTCATAGAAGGAGATCAGGTTAGTCAAGCAGGACAGGCCTTTCATAAACTAATGCTGACTGTGCTGAATCACCTGGTTCTCCTGTATGTGCTGTGCACTGAGGATGGACTGCTCCATAGCCTTCCCTAGCACTCAGTTCAGTCTGGCATGCTTGTTCCCAAGATGCTCTTTCTGGCTCTTCTTGTAGATCGGCATCACGTTTGCTAACTTCCGGTCACTGGGAGCTCCTGATTAGCCAGGACTGCTGATAAATGATTGAAAATGGCTTGGTGAGCGCTTCCATCAACTCCTTCAGTGGCCTTGGGTAGACCCTATACAGACCCATAGACTTGTATGTGTCTAATTGGTATACAGAACTACCATACCCGATCACCTTAAATACAGTCTGTCTCAGGCTTCAACTAATAGCAGACATGTGTGAAAAAGAATAGGATATCTGGTATTTACAGGATGATCCTTCACTTCTTGTGCTTTCCTAGTATTCATTAGTAGTTCCTTGGCTTTTAAAGACACATTAGTATTGTGTGCAGTTCTGGTGTCCTCAACATAAAAAGGACATGGAACTGTTGGAACAAGTACAAAGGAGGGCCACGAGAATGATCATGGGACTGGAGCACCTCCCGTATGAAGAGAGGCTGAGAAAGTTGGGGCTGTTCAGCCTGGAGAAGAGAAGGCTGTCTGGAGACCTCAGAGCCCCCTTCCAATATCTGAAGGGAGCCTATAGGGATGTTGGGGAGGGACTCTTCATGAGGGACTGTAGTGAATAGGACAAGGGGTAATGGGTTCAAACTTAAGTAGGGGAAGTTTAGATTGGATATGAGGAAGGAATCTTTACTCTGAGGGTGGTGAGGCACTGGAATGGGTTTCCCAGGGAAGCTATGAATGCTCCATCCCTGGCAGTGTTCAAGGCCAGGTTGGACATAGCCTTGGGTGGCATGGTTTATTGTGAGGTGTCCCTGCTGGTGCAGGGGTGTTGGAACTAGATGATCTTAAGGCGCTTTCCAGCCCTAACTATTCTATGATTCTATGATTCTATGATTTTGGTGTAAAAATACAACTGCGTTTCAGAGTTACCTCTCTATCTTACCCTTCTTCCGGCTAGCAAGAGTCCTTATTAGCGGTACAATTGCATACATCAAGATACCACTTGCCTAGACTAAGGCAGCTAATCAATTCAGTTGGCAGTGATGACCTCAAAACAAAGAGCTTAGCTGTGGAGGGGTCATTGCTCAGATTATGCAAAAAGAAAGATAAAGTTACTAGATCAAAGCAACCATAGCGGCATTTCTGCACTTTCAGCAATGTATCAGCCAAGCCTGCGCTGGAAGCCTCACCCAGCTCTGCGCTAGCTCCAACTGTCTAGGAGTCAATGGTCTTTAAGTGCAGCTCTGTAAAGAATTTTAATGCAGACACAGCCTGTAAAATGAAGACTGAGATCTGCAAAGGTTGTTCAAATTCAAAATTCTAGTTCAGAGCCAATGCCTAGTTACACCATTTGCTAACAAATCTTGGAAGTTACTGAAAGTTAAACAGTCTTTTGTACTTTGCTCTCCACCATTTAGGCAGTTTCAGCACTAATGCTGAAGCCTGACTGCAAAGCTGTCAAGCAAAAAGCATTTCAGCCTGCAGAACAGTGAAAGGAGAAAATCCATTCTGTATAATAAATGACCAGTCTCTTATGACATTTATCGTATCTTCACTTATGAGAAGATATTGGATAGTGCATGTATGTCATAACAGAAGGGTTATCCATCACATATCCTTCTCCATATATAGCTGTGAAGTATTTAGCTATGTATTTCCATATTCGCATCCATGTAAAGACAAATGAAAGTTGTGGTCCACAAGGATCTTCTCAAGCCAAGAAGATCATTCCTTACAATGTAGCAAGAATTTTCATTATACCTAAACCTTGCTGACTGATGTGATCTATTTAACCTTGAAGACCTCAGGTGAGTGTGTTCAAACAACCTCCCTCTGTGACTTATTTGTTAAAATCTAGGTTTTCCTTTTTTAAGATTTTGTTTTTAGTTAAAGTATTCTTTACTTGCTGCAGCTTCCCAGTAAACCTACTAGTTGTCCGTCACTGAAGACTAAGCAGGAATAGCTGCTCAGTCCATTTTGCTACATCTCCTAGAATGTTTTGTCAGTTTTCATGTCTTTCCTCAGCCTTTTTCCTTTCCTAGATGCTGTCTTGTGGGGCCTGTTTTCTAAATGCTTAATCGTTTTTTTGTTTTTCTCTCAATTCCCTAATTTGTGTTTTTTCAAATGTGATGCTTAAAAGTGAATATTGGATTCCATCTAGTGCTTAATAAGCACCAACTAGAACAGGGCAATTAACTCATTTGATTTTAGATTTAGTACTCTTAATACAGCTTAACACAGTGTAGCATTTGCTTCCTTCCACTTTTTTCATTTTTTGTTGTTGTGAAAGTTCTGTTTGTCTCATAAGTACTTTTGCACCCAGAGCAAACTCCTGTCCTCTGGTCCATCTACCTCATTACTTTCCTTGCCTTCTGTGTTTGAACACAATTATTCATTCACCTTTTCACCTCTATTACACATTGTCCCTCCAAGAGAGGATTTTTTGGTAATTCTAGTCATTAAGTAATTAGTGTTTTATACTAGTTACAACCTATTAATATGCCTCTATAAGTACCCTCCAAAGAATTTATCGTCTTCCACCTTCAAATCAACTTTGAATTTGTTTAGTCTGTGTTCTGCCGTATCCAACACAGGGACTAATCAAATTATTGAATTGTCTACTTTGGGCTCCATAGAGAAACTCACTTGACATTCATACCAATATGACACCAGATGGGTTGATAATTGCTTTCAATATTTGACTTACTTTTACTAACTGAGGAATATTTCATAGAATTATAGAATCATAGAATTATTTAGGTTGGAAGGTAACTTAAAGATCATCAAGTTTCACCACCCCTGCCATAGCCAGGGACACCTTCCACTAGACCAGGTTGCTCAAAACTCCAGGCAACCTGTCTTACCACCATCACAGTAAGGAGTTTCATCCTAATGTCCAATCTAAATCTACCCTATATCACAGTAAAGAATTTTATCCTAACGTCCAATCTAAATCTACCCTATTTCAGTTTAAAGCCATCACCTGTTGTCCTCTCCCTGCATGCCCTTATAAAAAGTCTCCCTCTGGATTTCTTATAGGTCCCCTTTAGGCACTGGAAGGCTGCTCTAGGGTCTCCCTGGAGCCTTTCCAGGCTGAATAACCCCAGCTCTCTCAGCGTGTCTTCACAGCAGGGGTTCTCCAGCCCTCAGAGCATCTTTGTGGCCCTCTGGACTTGCTTGAGCAGGTCCATGTTCTTCCTATGTTTGGGACCCAAAACTGAATGCAGTACTCCAGGTAGAGTCTCACAAGAGTGGAGTAGAGGGAGAGAATCACCTCCCTCGACCTGCTGGCCATGCTCCTTTTGATGCAGCCCAGAATACAGTTGTCTTTGTGGGCTGCAAGCACACATTGACAGATCATGTTGAACTTCTTGTCAACTAATGCCCCAAGTCCTTCTCCTTCAGCCTTCTATTTTCATTCCTTCAATATTCCTGTTGATTTCAACTGAACTATTTGTAGAATACAGCAAGTTTAGTACTAGTAACTCATAATTTCCTTCTTTGCTCTTGCAAATCAGCTGAAAAATGAAACTGTTGAGGCTTAAGCTGGCTATTCTATCAAAGCATCCTACTATTCCTAGTATATAGAGCTCTGAGTCACAACGACATCTAAGTATAATCAGAAGTTCGTAGAACTCTCTGACTTGTTGAAGCAAGGCATGAGATGGGATTTTTGATTCTCTTGAGTATATGTGTGGCAGGAAGAAAGAGTGGCTGGAGGAGATGATAGAAATTTGAAGGAATGTAGGAGAAAAAAGTGCATGCTGGCAAGTTTTCAACCATGTGTGTTCAAAGATGGCAGGTGTGTTACTCAGGAATTTCCATGTGACCCAAAGGTAAAAACTGGATTGATTTCACTCCTTTGTCCTCATTTTCTTTTTGTCAGAGTGCTTAAACACTTTAATCCTTTTCAGGAGTGATAGACCATTCATCCCCTTGACAGAATTTTTTATTCCTTTTGCAGGAGTGTTAGGAGTTCAGTGGGTTTTTCCCTTGGCCAGCAAACAAAATAAGTTATATTCTGCTAACACTATATCACTGCTATCACTAGCAAATATTTTTAAGCAAAAGAAGAAAATATGTCACAGGCACTTGTAGAATTCATTTAGTCTTCATCTTCCTCTGCAGTCCCCTTACTGTGATATCTAAAATTTTATGGGTAGTACAAAAACATGGTGGTCAAAACTTTGTCATTCCAACCTTCAGTTCTGTAGCTGCATGTAAGTTCTATCAGATGAACAAAAAGCAAGGATAAGCATAGCCATGGAAAGGATCCTAGGGAAGCTTACCATATTCTTCCAACATACGTTTTTATTAGATTACGTTGACTGATCAAAGCCGCAAAAATATTAACATCATATTTGCAAACAGTAAAAACCTGACTATTTATACTTCCAGTGAGCACAGAAGACAAATAACTAGTGGCAAATAATATTTTTTATTTGCTTTTATAAATGTTAATTCATGTTCTTGATTTTTAAATGTCCATACCAAAAATTGCCCTCAGCATCTTTGATGAAAGAATTGTGAGACAATTGTGATTAGACTGTGAATTTGATCTTTCATTCCTTCAGTACCATAATTATGATTCTGGAGACAAACAAAGTGTCATGGACTCAGCAGCAGCAGTAATTTTTCTCCTTCTTGGTAGCTGGTGCAGCGCTGTGTTTTTGATTTTGGGCCTGGGAACAACGCTGATAACACCAGTGTTTTCAGTTACTGCTTGGTAATGTTTTGGTCTGACCAAGGACTTTCTGAGCCTCATGCTCTGCCAGGGAGGAGGGGAAGCCGGGAAGAAGCAGAGACAAGACACCTGACCCAAACTGACCAAAGAGGCATTCCATGTGATAGCACGTCATGCCCAGGATGTAAAACGGAGAGCAGAGACCTGGAAGGGTGGGAGTGCACTGCATGGTTGGGCTTGGTATCTGGTGGTGAGCAGTTGTATTCTTTCCTTGTATTTGCCTTGTCATTATCATTATTGGTGGTAGCAGTAGTGGGTTTGTGCTATACTTTAGTTACTAAACTGGTCTTATCTCAACCTGTGGTAGTTGCATTTTTTTGATTCTCCTTCCCATCCACCCGGGAAAGGGGGGGAGAAAGAGAGGGGAGTGAGTGAGAGAACGGGCTGCGTGATTTACAGCTTAAACCATGACACAAAGTATGATGCTATTCTTACAGGTGCGTATATATACACATCACTTTTCTACTACTAGCTTGCATAGTGCTGAAATTTTGCACAAGTCTTGTACAGTAAACAAACTATAAAACTTTCTTATAAAGCAGATAGACTGTACACTGACTTCTGTTTGAAGAAAAGACAAAAACCCCAAAAAGGCATTTATTTTATCTTATTTTTCAAGGAGGTTGTTATTAAGGCACAGTATTTTAAGAGACAGTATGCTAATGTCTGCATTCAGTCCAGTAAGGAAACTTAAAAAGTCATTTGATGTACCCTAAATCTTACACTTTCTTTTATTTTACTTTGATGTTTTTTGGGGGTTTTGTTTGCTTGTTTGTTTTGTTTGGGTTTTTATTTGGTTCTGTTTGTTTTTAATAAATATGAAGTCTGTAAGTTAGAAGCAAAATGTTAAATTATTCAATTGTTCTTTGATTTTGTAGTCTGCCTGATGTCAAACAGACTTCTTTTTTCAGTCTGCTTTGCATACAGTATCTCATCCCCTGTCCCACTGAGCTGAATGTACTGATGTTATGCTGAAAAGATGTGCAAGGGAGAGAGTACTTCTGCTGAAATTTAATGACCAGCTTCAAATTAAGAAATAACAAGTAGAAAGATTCAAGTAGCTAAGTCAGAGAAAGGCAGGCACTTAACCAGCCCCAAGGATTTTGTCTTGTTTCCTCTAAGACTCAGTGGAAATGATTCTGTAAATTCAGCCTCCTTCTGCTATACCTATCTATCTAAACTGTAAGCACTGGCACTTAGCCTGTAATGCAGCACCTAACACAGTGAGATTATAATCTTTTGATGGCAGCCTTTCAATCTGCCACTGTAATGTAAACAGTCACAGCATCTTATGCTGCTGCAATTACTATTTTTCTGATTTTAGAAAAGAAGAAAGTATCTTTAGTGCCATTGCTGTGATTTCTTTTTTTTTTTTTTTTTTTTTAATACAGCTTTAACCCACAAAAATTGAAATGGATATCTGGTTCCTCCAAGTTAACTTGAATTTCCAAACTGGAAGTTTTGTCAATTTCAGTGAATTCTGATGACTTACCAGATATGATCATCTGATTGCCTCATGCTGAGAACTATAATATTATGAATTATATAATGCTATTTGATTTTTTGAGTGTCAATAATATATGACAGAAGAAAGTCTCCTTTATCAACTTATCAAGAAAGGTCCAAATCAGCCTTTAGGGGAACAAAGCACTGGCGCTGACTATAAAAAAATGAGAAGACATGTTGAGTTCAGCAGACTTCAGTCAGGCCATCACTATTTCCTGAGCATATAGATAGCTCAGTGGCACTAGGTTCACTCAAAAAAAAATGTCAGGAGTCATTTTGCTGAAGTTTGGATACCATTTTCAGACATTTGAAGTGGAATTTTGACTTCTAAAGAAAAAAAAGTAAATTTGAAAACATTATTCCTGTTCTTAAACTGTTGAACGTAACCATATTGCTAATTGTATGTTAGATGCACTCAAGACGAAGAACGTAAGTAGTTCATTATATCAACGTAAGCTAGAAGTCTACTGCAGAGCCAAGACTTCAGCTTAGATGCACTTTAACAAAAATTCTTTGGTACAAACTGGCCTCCACTAATCTAACCTGTTATTTTATTAACTGATTTATATATATGTACATACTTTTTTGCATATACAACATGTGGTTTGTGTTCTGTAATATTGACAAGGTTATTTGTGTTTCTAGCAAAGAGTCAAGAGACCTAACACTAAAACCCTTATGTGCAGATATTTGCTAATATTTTAATTTGATTATGCCACTTTTATATAGCTTAAAATGATCTACAGTCCAGTTCCTAAGACTTGTTGAAGCTCACAGCACAGTGTTCAAAGAGCGAAATATCATTAAAAAGAAGCCAAGCACAGAAGTATCAGAAAGTTTTCTCTGAACAGAAAAACAATAATATTCCAAATGTCATTTCTTGCTACAAAATCAACTTTTCTCTGAGTAACAATTTAAAATTATAACCAGTCTATTCTAATTGATCTGAAACACTGCCAAACGATCACTTCTTCAGTGTCTTCCTGGTAGAGAAGGCAGAGTTTTGCTGTCACCAAGAGGAGGCCTTTTTCTGTCTTAAATCACCACTTCCTGAAATGTTAACAGTCAAATTAAAACAATATCGATTTTTAATTTATTATTTTTTTTACATAAATGAAAGCTTTCCAAGTCCTTCTTTTCACAGCTTTTCTAGTAAGCTGCCATGTTAATTTTGATGATATGATAGCTATATTCAGTGCTGAGATCACTGTTGTCAAATGTACTGATAAGTCCTCTGATGTCAGTGACAAAAAGATTGTGTCTTGTCAGTAAAGAAAGCAGATGCTTTGGGAATGTTGAAGCTGAAAAATTAGATTCCCGTAGAAGAGCAATCATGTGAGAACTCTAAGCAGTTACCTCCCATGTAGGAATTGGTGAACTAATTTATAAAAAATGGGAACTGACACCTTTGCTTAAAACTGGAGTCAAGCATGCAGAATACTTTGCAGAAGTGTATGTGCATTTGTATTTATTTTTTTCAGTTGTGTTCTTCTGTTGATGTTCTCCTGTTTTCCTTTAGACAGCTTTAGCGTGGACATGTATCAATGAAGATGGTCTTAGTATGCAGCTTCAGATAGATACATTAAAGGTGTAAGTGACTTTAAGTTCACTGTGACTTTAAGTTCACTTTTGTGATCCTGTACCAAGAAATTTAATGAAATATATAGCTGTTTACTGCTTACTAATTCATCAAGCTTTCTTAGAACCCTTTCAAACATTTTCCAAAGTAGACTTAATGTTTCAGGAATTGCCTGAAGATGCTAGATATTCCAGTTCTGATCCAGAAATGTCCAGGAGATGGATATGGCTTTCAGCTATCACCCTGCCAGTCCCTCTCTCCCTCCTCTCTCCGGGATATTTTTCAAACCAGAGCTTAGTGTGTGTTGAGGGGCTTTATTTGTTGGAATAGATGTCAAGGTGCTTGGCAGAATGAAGCTGTCAGGGTCATTGTTCTGTTTGTGCAAAAAGGGAAAGTGCTACTAGAGGCTGCGTGTCCTCTTCACCTATTGTTTGCTTCAAAGTCAGATTAAAAACAGGTTCCTCCTCAGTTATCTACCCTGTGGACTTCCATTTTTCCTGCTAAGTCAATTCATTTCCAGCACTGCACAGATCTATTTGAATAGAATTAATTTAATTTAAACTTACTGACCTCTCTTATTTTCATACCAGAATGACCCAGTAGTATAAAAGATGAAAACACATAGACTTTTCTTTTTAACTTAATTCCATGATGTGTTAGACAGGATTTGGGTGTTACAGATAGCAGCAAAAGGATGGTTCTAATTTAAATGTAAACATTTATATTACCTCCCGTATGAAGATAGGATGAGAAAGTTAGGGCTGTTCAGCCTGGAGAAGAGAAGGCTGCTTGGAGACCTCATAGCAGCCTTCCAATATCTCAAGGGGGACTATAGGGATGCTGGGGAGGGACGCTTCATGAGGGACTGTAGTGACAGGACAAGGGGTAATGGGTTCAAACTTAAACAGGGGAAGTTTAGATTGGCTCTGAGGAAGAAATTGTTTACTGTAAGGGTGGTGAGGCAGTGGAATGGGTTTCCCAGGGAAGTTGTGAATGCTCCATCACTGGCGGTGTTCAAGGCCGGGTTGGACAGAGCCTTGGGTGGCATGGTTTATTATGAGGTGTCCCTGCCCATGGCAGGGGGGTTGGAACTAGATGATCTTAAGGCGCTTTCCAACCCTAACTATTCTATGATTCTATGATTTTAATAGAAAGTACTGCTGGCTAGACACAGTATATTTACTGCGGTGCATCAACTTTGTAAGGCTTTCAGAAAAGTGAGGAGTCTTTGTTTAAAGGAAGAATCCCAAAGAAACAACAGAAGTACATGCCAGATGTAACATGATGTTCCAGATTTAGGGGCCGACTAGGAAAAATATATGAAGAATTGAGAAAAGAAAGAAATGAAGTTATTTGTTAGAGAAGACAGAGCTTATCCCATAACTACATTGTCTTTCATACATGAGCAATGGGAAGACTATTCAAAGCAAAAAGAATGTAAGAAAGAATATTCCCAAGAAAATACTATATTCAGGAAATAGGATTATGCTGAACACTATTTCCTGGGTAAAACACCAGCTAAAAATATATCTGTTCTGGTCATGAATATTAATTTACTATTATTATACTAAAATGTTTAGAATGAATGTTTTTTTCTTACATTTCTCAGATTTTGAAAAAGAACATCAGAATAGTTTTCCATGGCTTGATGTGTTTCTACATACCTGCAGAGTACTCAATCCAAAGAACATCTGTTTTATCAGCTGTGGAGCAGGACTGTATGTTCTTGTGAAAAATGTGGCTTCAGAGATGTCCCCATAAGTAACTGCTGAGGACTCTTAATAGATAAAGTGGACGGAAATAAGTAGTCACTACCAGTTCCATTGAACGTCATAGAGTCACTGGTGTGTAAATGAAGCATTGATAAAGCCAATAATTACATCTTGATTTTTCACCTCTCTTTCTTTGTACCAAAATCCTCATATATCTGTGGAACAGCATAAGGTCCCTTAAATACTATGCCCCCCTCACACTCCCCACCCTCCCCCCATTTATTTTCATCTAGTATATATCTTTTCCTGGATGTTCTTGTGTTCAGTTTTCCCATTTTGTAGAGCATCTGCAGAAAATGCCTGGAATTTTCACCTTCTTTAAATTTGAAATATGTAATAGAATGGTGTAAAAAGTATCTTTAAAGAGTTGTCACAAGACAATCACCTGAAGTTCTTGAGTGCTGTAGTGTGGAATTTTCTTTCTAGGATAGAGCACTTTCCGTCTGGGTTGCTAAAGGAAGTGAATCACTCCCTTGCAGTTTAATCTCAGCCGGCAACTAAGCCCCACACAGCCTCTCTCTCACTTCCCTTCTGCTGCTGGGATGGAAGAGAGAATCAGAAGGGTGGAAGTAAAAAAAAATCTGGGTTGAGATAAGAACAGTTTAATAGTTGCAATAAAATAAAATAAAATATAATAAAAACAATAATAATAAGTTGTGATAAAAATGCAAATAGCAAAAAGAAAGGGAAATAAAACCCAGGAGGGCAAATGATGCAAATGAAAAACAATTGCTCACCACCAACCAACTAATGCCCTGCCTGTTCCTGAGTGGCTGCGTCTGGCCAGCTTTCCCCCTAGTTTATATTCTAAGCATGATGCCATATGATATGGAATATCTCTTTGGTCATTTGGAGTCAGCTGTCCTGTCTGTGTCCCCTCACAGCTTCTTGTGCATCCCCAGACTCCCTTCTAGCAGAGCAGCACGAGAAGATGAAAAGGCCTTTACTTGGTGTAAAAACTGCTCAGCAACAACTAAAACATCAGTGCATAATCAACATTATTCTCAGACTAAATCCAAAACATCAGTCCTATACCAGCTAGTAGGAAGAAAATTAACTCTACCCCAGATGAAACTAGGGCTAAATTAATCATGATTCCTGTGAACAGGGCCAACAGTCTTTACACTAGAAATATGCTAATTCTAACTGGCAGTAGCTAGGAACCAGTTTTCAGCAGCTCATTGTATTGCTGAGACTTGACAGCCTAAGTTCTTATTGACAATAGCCAACTTCCATGTGCAACTTCAGCTATGCATGCGAAAGCAAAATACATCTTTGTTGCCTTTTTTCTTCAAGCCCTGTTGGCTTAGAGTTACAGGAGTCTTGCCTGAACCTCCTTTACAAATGCCACTGAAGTTCAGCTCATCCCAAATATCGGACCTAGTCTTAAGCCCATTCCCTCTTACTGTTGGCCCTTGTAACCAGGCCTCCAGGAATTTCATGTGCTATGAACAGAGGTTGCTTTATTTTATTTTACTTCACAATCTCAAGTGGCTCTTCTGAAGACAGACATGTTCCAGTTCTCTGTTAGCTGCTGTAATTGGGCATCTAATGGTCAGAGCTAGTATCACTGGGAAAACCCCTTAGGCAGAGCAACAATCTGTCTCAGTCAGAAGTAATTCACCATTTTTGCTGTTATTCACCATAATAGCCTCAGCCTGTTGTTACACCCTGTTGGTCTGTGACAACCTGTTCTCAAGAACAACACTGCTCTGGCAACATTGTTATTAGCCCTGGAGATATCAAATGCCTTCTCCAACTGCGCAGAGCCAGACATGCACAGAAGTAAACTGAAGGGCAGAGAGTTAAAGAGGAATTTAACATTCATACTTAGTGGAGCAGGAGAGACAATTCTCCTGGCAGCCCCTATTAGAGAGCCTTCATCATTCTCCTTTCTGTTATTTAAAAAAAATACAAACCCAAAACCATCCAAACACCAAAATTCCAAATAAAGTTGCTAAATTAGAGATAGAGGTGGTTAAAATAGTCTAGTCACATTTTTCCCCAAAGCATCAGCTAAAATATTTGTGTTTCATGAAAATTTTAAGGGGTGTTTTGTACTGACAGTATGAGCTACTGCTTAGTGATGAATGCAATCAATAATACATGTATTGACAGAACATATGAAAGTGGACTTGCCTGTGTTTAAATTCAGAATGGATGTTTGCAACTGGAGAGCTATCCTTTCAAATGCTTCCTGAGGTCTTCATAAAAAGTCAGGACGTGTATTTCTTATTCGGTTGAAGCCTGAGTACAAAATGTTTTGTGAATTGTGTTATGGTTGGGGGTTTTTTTGGTTGTTGTTTTGGGGTTTTTTCTTCCTTTTTTTTTTTTTTCCTTTTTTTGGTTTTGTCCTTTTTTTTTTTTTTTGCTTTAGGTTGTTGGGATTTTTTTTTCAATTTTGTTTTTAAGTGCAAGTAATTGCATGTGTGGGAGCCTCTTAGCCATACACAGTCTCACAGAATTCACCACTGCTCAAATACAGCAGTATTAAACTTTGCCAGATCACAAAAGGCCCAAGTATGACAGAATAAGACAGAATGCCTACGGCATGTTGTTTAAACTCCTATGGTAGGCAATACTTACAGAATTTGAGGATTTCAGATGTTGTCATTCAAAATATAGAGTATTTTGACTTTGTTGTGAGAAAGGAAAGATTCTCTTTTGGGCGTCTTTTTGTGCAGTGGAAGGGAAGGGAAGGGAAGGGAAGGGAAGGGAAGGGAAGGGAAGGGAAGGGAAGGGAAAGGAAATCTGCTTTATGTAATTTAATTCAAAATTATCTTTGGAAGGAAATCTTATGACTGGTTTCTGCTCAATGAGTATATGTGCTCTGACTCATTGGTCACTATTATTTCTCTGTTATTTAATATTGAAGTCTTCTTTCTCATAGTATTTTTTTTTTCTGGCTCAGCAGACTAAAACTGGGAGCACATTTTCTAATTACAGAAAACTGCAAATCTTTCTCATAAAAAATGTTTTCATTTGACGATTGCTTCTATAATCACTGCTCTCAAAAACAACTAACACATCAAACATCTTGACAGGTTATTTCCTAAGCTATTTAATTTCTTAGTGTTTAACAATGCTATTGAATTTACTATTTGTTGATTTCCAACCCTAATTATTCTATGATTCTATGATAGTATCAGTATTCCAGAGTTAAATTTAATAAGAACTTTAGAATTTTGAGGACTTTTTCCTTAAAACTAAGCATAGTTTTCTGGATAGTTTAGGACATTTTAAAATAAATATTTAAATGTCATTTGGAATTACATTAAAGGTGGAATCCAAGATTTCTTTTAGGAAAGAGGAAGGCATCATTAAATAATTTCAGAATCTTGATTGTATCTTGAAATTATTAGCCTCCCAGACTTACATACCAAAGTCATGTTCATGGGTGTTAGTTTTCCTGTCATGATTTACCTTAAACTGAAAAAGATTATTATTTATTGGTTTTTATGCACTGCTTTTTTTTAAAGATGAGATCGTGGTCATTGCACTTTAGCCATTCAAGAAAATACAAAGACATAGCAAAAATTTACCAGAAGCTTCTTTCTTCATGTTTATGAAAAAATGTACAGTAACATCTTTGCTACATGTTGTAGCTGAAGATACTAAAATAAAGCTTTAACTGGAACAAATCTCATGGTCTGTATTCAGGCAGAAATCATGAGACAAATTTTAAGTATCTACAGTTGTCATTTTTGAAGACACTGCCTTTTCTAGAGCTGCTGTTGCCTTTTTGGCTGTAATTTCAAAGAGTAATGGCTATCGCTTTTGTGCTTTCGTGTGGAGCAAAATGTAAATGCAAAAAAAGAAAAAAGGAAAAGATCAATGCAAAGGTCAGAACAAGGTGGAGGACTTGAGAAAATAGGCTTAAAGTCCAAATGTGGATCGTCATGACAACATCAAGAAATAAAAATTTTATTGATGAACAGGCTTGCTGAACCAAATTCCAAGGTGAACAGTAGGAACTTAAATACCAGAATCCTTTCCCTGGGGTAAACATTTTTATATCAGGAAAGCAAGGCATACCGTTATTTTTCTATTATTGTGCTACAGCCAAAATCCAATACAAATTTAATAGGTGACCAATTTAAATATTTTTAAATAGCATTTATTGGCTATTTTAATTGTACCAAGTATAAAACTTGTGCTTATTGACTACCTTGAAAAGATTTGATAGTAAATGTACTGTTTAGTGGTGCCAGTGGTCCCACTGAAATTAATTCTTATGAAAAATAAAAAGTGAAGAACAATTCATGTGGAAGCGGTAGAAATCTAAAATTTGTTGGACTATTCACAGGAGTAAAAGCTTTGTCTGGTAGTAAATGCAGGATCAAGTGGAAAAAAATGGTCTTGTTTCTGTCTCTCTCAAAATACTGACTGTACAAAGCACTTTAACTTCCCTGTGGAAATAGAATGCTATAGCCTCAACAGTGAGAAGTTTCTTAAAGACATACTGCATTAGACACAGAAAAATAAGCTTGTTTCTCTTAAGAAAACCTAGAGGTTTTTCTTTTTCAGAGAAGCAACTTCTTTCTATAGAAAACATGTTTCAGTTTAGACTATATTAACGGTATCTGAACTGGTCTTCAGGCACTTTAGTCTTCAGTAGTGCTACAAAAGATGTCTATTTAACAAACATAGAATCATAGAATAGTTAGAGTTGGAAAGGACCTTAAGATCATCTAGTTCCAACCACCCTGCCATGGGCAGGGACACCTCACAATAAACCATGCCACCCAAGGCTATGTCCAGCCTGGCCTTGAACACTGCCAGGGATGGAGCATTCACAACTTCCCTGGGAAACCCATTCCACTGCCTCACCACCCTTACAGTAAAGAATTTCTTCCTCATATCCAATCTAAACTTCCCCTGTTTAAGTTTGAACCCGTTGCCCCTTGTCCTGTCACTGCAGTCCCTCATGAAGAGTCCCTCCCCAGCATCCCTATAGTCCCTCTTCAGATATTGGAAGGCTGCTCTGAGGTCTCCAGACAGCCTTCTCTTCTCCAGGCTGAACAGCCCCTACTTTCTCAGCCTACCTTCATACGGGAGGTGCTCCAGTCCCCTGATCATCCTCGTGGCCCTCCTCTGGACTTATTCCAACAGTTCCATGTCCTTTCTATGTTGAGCACACCAGAACTGCACACAGTACTCCAAGTAAGGTCTCACAAGAGCAGAGTAGAGGGGCAGGATCACCTCCTTCGACCTGCTGATAACACTCGTTTTGATGCAGCCCAGGATACGGTTGGCTTTCTGGGCTGCAAGCTCACACTGCAGCAGGCTCATGTTAAGTTTCTTATTGACCAACACCCCCAAGTCCTTCTCTGCAGGGTTGCTCTGAGTCTCTTCTCTGCCCAACCTGTAGCTGTGCCTGGGATTGTTCCCACCCAGTTGTAGGACCTTGCACTTGTCATGTTAATCATTATTCATCCCTGTTTCTGATAATAAAGTGGAATTTTTTGTTTGCACTGGTTTGATATCTACCTAAGTTAGATGGCACACTGAAGAGGAAGAGAAGGGGAGAGGATAAAATTACTCAGTACTCCTTGCTGTGTTTGTCCTTCAGAACGCAAGTGCAAGTAGTGACTGCCTCCTGCAAGGTGAGGTCCTGCAAGTGTCCGAGCCTGAATGATGCTGTGACTGCCTGCACTCAGGCATTAGGAGGCTGGAAGTGCAGTGAGGACAAAGTGGGTGAATATGTATTCTCATATTGTACCCAAACTACTGATTAAGCTGTAATAGAAGGAGCAAACATCACCTTTAGCTACAGTTGCAAGTAGGTGGGATGAAGAATATTGCCCATATAAAGATAATTATGTGTGTATTTGTACTTGTCTTGCACAGGACCATGAAGAAAGATCATGCTTGCATGAGCTTGCATGCTTTATCCTTTCTTCTCCCAAGTTACAGACTTGGGAGACAATGCCGATGAAGAGATCACACAGCAAGGCAGTGCAGAAGCAATATTATACCAGACCTTCCTGACTCCCAATATATATTATTTCTATATTATTTATAACTGGAAATACAATATTTTTTTAAATGTATGAGACAGATGGAAGAGAGCAAGTGAGCAAGAGAGAGCATGCCAACCATATCAGCTCTGGAAAAGATCTCTAGTAAATTATGGATTTAGTGCTAACATGTCTTGCAGAGTAGAACAGAACGGGAAGTAGCCATTAGAAAGTGTGCTGAAATACATGAAACAAACAAGTGTGCACAGTAAAAAATTGCATATCAAAGTGCTGCTGACACAGGAAACGGAAAAAGGGAAAGGGGATTGGGTGGGAATTACATTACTAAGATCCTGTAGCTACTAATTGGGATGACACAGGAATAATAACTGAGAAGCCAAGACAGAAGCACCACACTGCCACAGCAGTTTATTAACATATGTGAGAGAATTTGCCTGAGCTATTAAGTTCCACTTGTAGTAAATTCCAAGGGCAGTGAATCCTCAATTAATTTTTTCCAGAAAGCCTTAGAGATGCTTCAGGGCTTGTCCAGATCATTAGGATTGCTTTACAGGCCCATAACCAAGAGATTATGAAGAAGACAATTTTCCAAGTAATCCAAGACAAATTCAATGCCAGACCAGGCAAGACCTGAATATTAATTGCTCATAAGTACCAAGAGAATTGATTATTTTCCTTCTTCCATCTCAGAAGCAGGTCCAACATCATAAATGCTTTAAAAACACACTTTGCTTTTCTGACCATGAAAAGGTAACATGTTCAACTATAAGCATTTAAACAGACAGCAATAATGTGTGATCAAATGGAAGCAGAGTATTTTCTCTCTCAGTGTAAAATTGAACTTTGCACAGGTTAACAGATTATTGAATGCTTAAGTATCATATTATATATGTAATAAGTCATGTGAATGTTCACCATTGACTGATCCTAGGCTATGTATGCCACTGTATGTCTGCCACTTTAATAGCCACACCTAGTGCGCCACAGCTAATGACAGAAACACACCACAACGATGTGTAGGAATACTCTGTTATTATCTTAGGTTAGGGTCCAGAGGAAAGACTTTAGAAAAATTTAAGGTTTGTCTGAGGTGATCCTTTAAAAAGCAGTGATCTTTGTTACATATGGAGATTATTCAGTTTTACAATACTTTCTTTTCTATTTAAGACAAAATCACGCCTTTCACAGAGTTCTAGGGTACCCTACAAATGCTCCAGGTTCAATGGTTTTAATACTTCTGTTGTTCTTGGATGTTCTCTTTTTAGTTATAAATAACATACATGTCTTCGTGATCTTGATGTCTTCTTCACATTTTAAAAGATTATGCAATATGAACGTATTTTCCATTCCTCAGTGATTGTACAAGACCTAATGAACTCCATTGGTATTTTCTGGTGAAGAGAATGGAATTAAACATTGACGCAAGCCTAGCTTGTATCATATTTCTTTAACACAAGGAATCATGTTTCTTTAACTACAGGAAACATTCCCAATCATTACCGGCTCACAGTATTTATGCAAATCTCCATATCTGCAAAGTGCATGTAGCCTACTGTTAATTCTGGGTTTGGAGGTCTGCTGAAGTTTAGGATAATCTGCTTCAGCCCCACTCCTCCTTTTCTTGCTCACTAGAGATCCTTCCGATTTAAAATAGCAAATCAGAGCAAAAAGTGTACGTAACAGTTCTTTTAGCAGACATTGCTCTTAGTGAGTGACATCGCTGCTTGAGTGTGTCTTTTTTTATACAGTGGAGTTAGACTGTGTTTGCTTTCTATCTACAGCAAAAGTGAAGCAGCCTTCAGGAGCTGCTGGCCTCCTTCCCATTCTGCATTGGTGTCGTGGTTTAAACCGCTCACGCAGTTCGCTCACTCACTCCCCTCTCTTTCTTCCTGCCCACTCCCGGGGGAATGGGGAGGAGAATCATCAGAATGCAACTCCCACTGGTTGAGATAAGAACAGTTAGGTAGCTAAGGTATAACACAAACCACTACTGCTACCACCAATAATAATAATGATAAGGGAAATAACAAGGGAAGAGAATACAATTGCTCACCATCTATACCCAGCCCAACCGAGCAGTGAACTAACCCTGCCAGGTCTCTGCTCTTCGTTTTTGCATCCTGGGCATGACATGCTGTGGCATGGAATACCTCTTTGGTCAGTTTGGGTCAGGTGTCCTGTTTCTGCTTGCTCCTGGCTTCCCCTCCTCCCTGGCAGAGCATGAGACTCAGAAAGTTCTTGGTCAGACCAAACATTACTAAGCAGTAACTGAAAACTCTGGTGTTATCAGTGCTGTTCCCAGGCCAAAAGTCAAAACCACAGCACTGCACCAGCTACCAAAAAGGAGAAAAATGACTGCTACTGCTGAACCCATGACAACTGGACAGCAGTGTAGACAGGGCTTCCTAAACCTGCCTTCTCCTCCTTCCTTTGGTGCTTCTGAATAAAGATGGCCTGCAGAACAGTGAAAGAGACAGCAAACAAAGCTTTTGATTTCTAATCATTCTTTACATCTGTGCTATTCACATTGCTCATAGCAAAGTTACAACTGCAGCCTGACTTGGGAAGGTTTTCCTCCATCTCAGTCAGAACAACCTACTAAAAGTTAAAGCTGGAGTGTAAAAGGTAAGGTAATTGGGCATATGATGGGCAGATGTAAAGTTAAAATTTCACAAGAAAACAGATTTTCAGTTTTGGAAAGTTATAAAGTGATATAAAATTAGCAGCTCCTTGTAATTTGTAAAATTAAGTTTCAAGTGTTGTACTCCAGTTGTATCTCACCATTCAGTTTCCATATGGCATAGTTATCTATAAACATCTTTTTAAATGAACAGAACCATCAACAAATATTACTGTTGATTATTTAAGGAAAACAGAAATGTTGAGAAGACAATGGGATATTAAAAGAAAAGACATATATATCAGTAATAATGGATTTTTTAATTTTTTTTCCACTCATATTTACCAAGTTCTTCGTAATTATACTCCCTTTTACTTCTCTTTTATGCCAGTATTCCATTAGCAGCTGAACCTGGGCAAGGCTCAGTAAAGCACTGGAAAAAAATGAGTATTTATTTTTAAGCTTTTTAAGCTCTTTAAGTTTACGAGACACAGGTTTCATTTCTGGATATTAAGTTTTGTTCTGAAATTTTTATTTCTTTTTTTGAAACTGTAAAATGTCAGAAAGAGCTGCTATTGGCTTTTTCCAGAACTTCCTCCTTGTTCAATCAAAACCAAAAACACAGTACTTTTTAAATTGAGGCATACTATGTTAATTTACAGTAAATTGTTTCTTGTATGACAGAAAACCAACAAAATGCATAATGGATGTACTACATTTTAACATATTTGCACTCTTTTTACCGGTAGTAAAAATTATATTCACACATTTCTAATTGTAGTGTACCTAAATCAAGTGTAATCTGCTTTTTTCTTCCCCAGCGTGCATCGTAAGAAAAGTCAATTTTGAATTTCAAATGCTTTTTATAACCTAATGTAAGCATTTAGAGAATGAATTAATGGCAACATCATTTTCATTTTATGCAAGAACATAATCTTCTGGTATTTGCTTTTGTGCTTTATATCAAGTCAGGGAGTCATAGTAGTCTTCTTCTTGATAGCAATGAAGCATTGATGTTATCACAATTTCTAATGTAATTCTGTAATCCACTTGACATTACTGCCTGCAGATCCTACTGCTGCTATAGGAAAGATATTTATTCTTTGTGGATGTGGACTTTTCTGTCATGATACTACTCTAAAAGAATATCTACTTGCCTGCTGGCTGTCCAGATCACAGGATTAGAGGCCTCATTTAGTTTTGAAAACAGGACAAATTTTGACCAAAATCTCTCAGTAAGGAAGGTCAACATTTTGAGTGGAAAATAGGATGAAATACTTTTGTGTTACTGTTGGCAAAATAATTTCATGTAACTATCTTTTCTTGATGTTCCCTGTACAAGGAAGATACTGGATTATCAGTGAGCTGTGACTTGTTCTGAGGCTTTGCAAGTAACAGAGGTCACAAACTCAAGAAAATAGTATTAAGAAAACTAGAAATCCAATTCAAAGTCAGGCACTTAAATTATACTCTAAGTTTTATGGGTGGTCCTTTGTGGAGTTTTCAGCGCATATCAACATGTTTTCTTTGCCTGCCTTTGTTTATGCGTATGTGCTCCTATATAAACAAACATAAATACATTTATACATACATACATGCATACAAATATGTCTAGTAATCGTTGAGCCGACCCACAAAATACTAGAAATAATACCAGCACTTTGTTTGACATGGACTCTTGAAAGTTTTACAGCTCCATTTTGACCACACAGTTGAAGAATATTGAGAGACTCTATGTGATCTTGAGAAATGCTGTTTACTATAACCACAAGACAAGTTTATATATGACATTACAATGCAGTGTGGGTTGTTAAATTGTTTGTGGGCATTTTCAAGAAAAAAAGAAAGAAAGATTAATGAGCAGCAAATACTGAATAAGTGAAGCTGTACTTTGATTCCAAATCTCCGTTTACACTTGGGATATACTGTAATAATCTAAACTTGTCATGCAGCCATGAAAGTGCTAAAAGCTTTCAAAAATAAACATATCCAGATGACGGAAGCCACTTTATCCTCAGGGTAATAGATTTCTGTATCAAATACAGTAACAGATGTATAATAAAACATATGGAATATGATATTTGCAGAACCATTTACAGAGCACTATGTACAGGTGTGCAAAGCAGATGTAAATACCTCAGGTTTGATAGATGAACTCTTACAGAATCAGGGCCACAGTTATTGCCTCTGTTGTGTGTCTGTTTGTAAGCGTAAACACACTGGGAAAGGAGGATATTCACATCTTAGCTAATTGTAAGCTTGCCAAAAGATGTTCTTTGGGAATTCAGATTTAATTGCTTTCTTGAACTCTTGTATAAGGACTTGTTCTCACCTTGTTTCCTGTGTGTTGTTGTCGTTAACTATTAATGGGAGTCCTGCACCTAGAGTGCAGGAAGAGTGCCAGTTCACCTGTCTTTGGCCATCTTCTACTCCTGCTGGAAGCACCATTCCTTTTGATACAGATTCTCAGCTTGTTTCTGGATATGTGCTCACTTATTACCCCAGCAATGCCCCACTCAGAGAGTTCTGATGATTTTAATTGTTCACTCTTCATGTTGCTTTGACTGCATCATCTTTATATTTGAAGTGGTGTACTTCTGTGAAAAGTGCCTATATAGAACTTACACAGCCTGACTCAGGTCTGCTACCTCTAGGTATTTGGAACTGCTGACCAACATAAAGGTATTTTTAATTTTACTCCTGCAGAATCAACACAGGTATGACTGTGGTATGAGAGAATCTATTTATTCCATAGATCCATAGAAAAAAAAATGAGATTTTTTTTAACTTAAGGCATTCCATCACAACAGAAAATAAAGTCAGTCAGTCTGCTTTGATCAAGAATGGAGTATGAAACTACTGTGAATAAGCATACATTAATATACTATACCATACCATACCAATGCTAAAATTGCACTTAGCTTCTGTTTGTTCCCTACTGCATGAGTACTTACAGCTTTATGGCTTAGATAATTTTTTATTACCTTTGGGTTTATCATTTGGTATATTATTCATTGGGGTCAGGATCGTGCTTTTGCTGTCTGCAAATCAAAAGACCCACAAAAAAGTTTTCCAAATCCTGTCTGACTTACAACTGAGAACCCTTGTCAGTAATTTGGACACCCTCTATTTGGAAGGTTTTCTCCTCAGAGCACCTGAACACTCTCGTTTGGCATATCCATTTTTGCAGCAAAAAACTGAACTCTAGGATCCTTGGTCATGTCATCAGTTAGGGTGCATTGGGAATTCTGTCTTGATTTGACTGACCCAGACACAGTGCTCTTAGTGAGATATGTCACTCAGTGAGACAAATAATGTCTGGATGTCCCTAGAAAGAAGAGACCTGATAAGATATGTAAGTTGCAATGATCTGACTGTCTCAAATCCAAAGGAAACTTCAGAAGTATTTGATGTTTAATATTAAGCTTTCAGTTGCAGAATCCACATGTATTCAGAACATCTTAACTCAACGCTGACATTGACAATGCTACAGAGGGTGTATTTTTCTGGTTTTGAGCTGCTATTGAATAACGCTTGTCCTCATTTTAGTTGGGGTAATTTTCTTCATAGTAGCTGGTACAACACTGGGTTTGGATTTAGTATAAGAATGCTGATAACACATTGATGCTTTAGTTGTTGCTAAGTAGTTCTTAACCTAAGTCAAGGACTTTTCAGCTTCCCATGTTCTGAGAGCTAAGAGAGACACAAGAAGTCAGGACGGAGCACAGGCAGGACCCAAACTAACCAATGGGGTATTCCATACCACAGCACATCATGCCTAGTATGTAAACTGGGAGAGAGTTGAGCAGGAGATGCCGTAATTACAGAAAAAAACAAGAAAAAACAGACAAAAAATGGAAAACCTCCAAAACCACAACACCCTCCCAAACAAATTATTATAGAAAATGATATTATTATTCTATTATATTATTATGCCTATATTATTATAGAAAATGATATTATTATTACATTATTATTATAGAAAATATTATTACTACAATAAATAAAACTATATATAAATATAATATGTAAAAGTAAATATATATAAATACATTTATGTACCTAAGCATAACATATAAATATGAACATACTATATGTAATATCTTACGTTATACTGCACTATATATAATAAAATGATTGCATATTATATATGTTATATATAAATATATTATAATCATAATAATAGTAATACTGATTATTTTATTTGCATTATTATACTATTCTTATCTAAACCCATGGTTTTACCTTTTTTTTTTTTATTCTCCTCCTCAACCCACCAGGGGAGATGAGGGGTGAGTTAGCAACTGTGTGGTGCTTAGTTGCTGGCTGGGGTTAAAGCACAACAACACTAGTGCATTGAGCACATGATTTTTAATTGCAGACTTACTACTATACCTGCCATTTCTCTTTCTACAAAGTAGTCTTAAAAAAGCAAACCACAGTTATAGTAGAAAATAATGCATATAACAGTCAGGACACTTTTTTTTCTGTCCTTGCTTTGTGAGTAAACAAAATGCATTTTAATTTTTCATAATCTGCTGGAGGTCTGTGGTACAAGTCATGGAGGCTGCATCAATGCTTAGGTATCAGGAGGATAATGAGCAGGCTCAGTCAGTGTTTTCCTGTACATGTAAGCAGGATTCTGCCATCCTTGAGACAAAGACAATTGTTTATGAATATTATGAAAAAATATCTCCCTCCCTAGAGACCTGATTGAAGATCATTTTGCTCTACACTGCTGTGGGTGGATGATTCACAGAACTACCTCTCAAGGCATATACTGAAAACCTTGCTGCACTGAAACCTTTAAAAGTGTCAGCATGTTTCTAGGCAAGTGCAGGATATGTGCCAAGAAAATCCACTGCAAAGGCAGTGATTAGAAATATATTTACAGATTGGGATGAATTTTTAATGAATATCTTAGCACTTCTGTCAGATGCTTTATAGGACCCTCTCTGGAAATACCATTTAAGAACACTGAATACCTTGAGTTTTAAAGAGGAAAGGCACAGAAAATTTTATGTCTGACATCTCCTTTAACTCTAATATTACTGAAAATAGCTCAAGTTTTAGCAATCACAGAGATGATACAGCATAGCAGAAAAAATTATATACAGTATGGAAAAGAAAGAGAAGTAGAGGAGCTAGAATAAATAGAATCAAGCTTTGAGGAAAGGCAAAGAGGGCAGAAAATGTGAAAGAGATAAATTTAGAAACCTGACAGGCCATTAGCACAACAGTATGGAAAGGAAGAGTGAAAAATGACACTTCGAAGACATGACTGCAACAGCCATAATAAAATGCACAAATGGGCATTCTTCCCATACAGTCTTTCTCCTTCCTACACACTAGCTCTATATGTCAAGGCCATGTAATTATGGTAGTTAAAAAAAAAAACAAAGAAGAAAGCATAGTTAAACTAAAGCCTACTCAAGTATATGATATATCTCTCTCAAATGGAGAATTACACTGTGCAGCAATTTCATCTGAGTGAGTGAGAGTCAAAAGCGAAAAAATGAAACGAGAAGGAAATGAAGCTAAGTAATTGGAGGAAAAAGAGATGTCATGAATTGGAAATTAGTTTTGCTTTGAGGTGCTGACTCAGATGCATAGCTTTCCATAAAAGCTACAGTAAGAATAAAAATAGACCAGAATTTTAGTTATGAATAATAATAAATGAGACTTTTATTTGCTTCATGTGCTTCAGAAATACCCAATTCTTCTGCTCATGAATAGGAAAATAGAAAATCTGTGCTATCATTATTTCAGATCTTGATCCTTGGTTTCAAATCTGAAATCTGCAAATAGAAAATGAAACATAAAATACCAAGCTTGTTTTATTTCTTCTTTATATATAATCATTCAGATGGATAGCAAAATAAATTATATTTAGGGGAAAAAAAGGGAGATCACCTATAGGCATTTTCAAACAGATGATCAAATAGATAAGTACTCTGGTACAGTGGGGATGAACATCCTCATCTGGGTGTTGTCTCCCACACAGCAGGTGATGATCATTAAGAAAGTGGGCTACCGAAGGATCTCTGCAACAGCCTTTTGTCATTCTTACTGAAACAGTGAAGTAATTTCTTGTCAGAGTCTTTGGTCTTCCTCACAATTGCTCAGCCAAAGACAATTGCTTGAAAAAAGAACCTCATTCTTCCTTGTGGTTACCAGGAAGGCTTGACTTCAGGAGGTTGCAAGGCTCTGTAACGGGCTTACTGATGATGAACGCTAATGTGTGGTAAAGCGAAATGTCTTCCATGTATTGTTGGTTTTCCTCATTTTCTGATACTTTTAATGCAGCTGTTTCAAAGTTGCTTTTTTCCCATCGGCTCCCATAGCACATTTTCACTGTCCCAGAGATTACAGAATGAAATCCACTATAGCACCCTATCTCCGTTATGCTAGGTGCAGCATGAACACAGATGCAGACAATTTCCTTGAATTGTGTAGAAACATTAATCAAACTGCCAAAAAATACATGCCTTGGGAGTTTACTAAAAGCTGTGTTCTTGAAACACTGCTTCGTACCTTCTCTGCAGATAGTTTTAGAATAATCTCTTCCTTTGAAATAGAATCAGTGTTGGATGTGATCATGAGAAATTTTTCTTCCTGACATTTCTTTAAAATATCATGTAAGGAGGAAAATGAAAAAGAATACTAGATTACTAATTGACTAGAGTGACAAATATTTTGGTGTTCTCAAGTTCTGATATTATCTGGTAAATGGAGGTAGCTTCTTCATTGGCTAATCTCCTTTCAATATGTGTGTTTTCTATTAAATATCTGGCATAGCTGGGTATTACATTGTCAACAAATCAGTCATTCACTGGGAAACATAGCTTAGAGACAAACCTACCAAATTTTTATTGTCCCAAATAAGAGTGATAAAGCATTCTGAAATGTGAAGACAGCTTATAAGCACCTGCCATAAAATCCAGTTAGTTAAAGTCACTTTTCCCCACAAGTGAGGTCCTGGAACCCTGTGAAAACTCAGTTCTATTTCTGGCTGACTTAGAACAGGGATTTGAATTAATGAATCCTGCCCATAAGGACACCTGAAAAAGCAGTCCACATATTCATTTTTATACTTTCCTCCTGCCCAATGAATATTTAAATAGTCTGTGCAGAATATCATGGGTCTGACAGAAAATACTGAGGGAGAGCTACCTCTATGAAAATATTTGAGACTGCTGTAATAATCTCAGTGTGCCATAAATGGTCAGATACCTACACCAGGAAATGTCCTGACTCTGTGCATTTCATAACTTTACATGAATCCCCTAAGTACTAGGTTATCAGATAGAAATGTAAAATCAGGATACAATTTGCTTATCTAAAATGTGGCTTCTCTTACCTTTTATTTCAAGTATACCACAGTAAAATATTCTTTTTCAGACTGAAAAAATATTTTGCATGAACCCCAAGTGACTTCGTTTTCTTTTCAACAAAAAGGAAAAAGAACTATACCTGCCAGAATGAAAAAAATGACCCAAAATTAAATATTTATATTTCAATACAGCCTTCAGATAAAATGATACATCCCTTGCATGGCTCCAATATGTACATCTGATTTGAAGAGCTGCTCTCTAATTGAATTTAACCCAGGTGCACTGGTAAAAGCTGAGATACACTGCAGCTTTGAAAAATCACCTCCAGAACATTAAAAAGCTGGAGGTATAAGTGTAAGCAAGTTTAAGAAAACAAAGAGAAAGTTATGCTAATTTACACTAGAAAGAGCCTAGCACAGTGTCTGTTGCCAGGCTTAAGAAAGTGTTGCAAGGTTTTGTTACCTCTTATTTTCATTTAATACAGTAAAGGAATAAGGTTAATAATACCCAAGTTAGCCTGCGGCTGGTACTCAGAGGGCAAAAGTGAAAGAGAAAAAGGCACTGTGGCTTTTGAAATTCTAAAGCAATTAGTCAGCATTAGTAATCCCACGCATACATGTGCCTCACACAGAAAAAAATATGTCATAGTTATAGCAGAGGAATTTGAATGTTAATATCAATAGATCTGTAGGATAAATTCTGCCTTCAGTTTTACATAAGTCAATGTTTGAATCTACTGCTTTGAATTTATACTTGTACAAAAATAGAAATAAATGACTGTGAGTGTGTTAATGAAGTTTATTGCCAATTAGTATGCCTGATTCTATGATTTTATGATTCTATTAGAAAGAAAAAAATATCTACCAAAGCCTAATTTATTGGACCTCCAAAAATCACAGCAGTGGTATAAATGGCGCAGAAGAATATGACATAAATCAGCAATGAAATACAGATAAATTTATGTTATGGGAAAATAGTACTGACACAGAAGGTTTGCAAGAGGGTGAGGGAGCAGTATAAAGGTTGGTCACAATTTTAAAGTTAGGCTGTAAAAAGTAGACAATTTACCTATTATGCAGGCTCATATACTTTACTGACAGGACATGTATGTCTCTCTGTACAATACTTTGGTTACTTACTGTATGTAGAACAAAATTTACCTCCATAGATTTTAATATGAAGATGGAATTGAAGGGAACAGAGGGTATTGATATTGGCTAGAATCTAGTCCTGAAAGCACTCATCTACCTGTTTATCTAGTGAAAAGTTGCTCATTTGTGGGGAGCACAGGGACGTACAAGTACTGCTGGAAAAAAATATTGGGATTAAGGAACACAAGAGAATTGATGCTAATGAAGATGACAGATTGAGTGCCTGGCTGCTGCATAAAAGCAGAGCACAACTGCATAAATGTCCTGGGTTAAAGCCTTGTCTTATAAACTGTGTTGGACAAATACGAGACAGACTCTGCATGTGATGTGATGTTAGTATCTCTAGAAAAAAAGCCTGAATAATTGAATCTGAAAGATCAAAAGAGAGCTACTTTAAAGCACTCATGACTTTGTGGACGACTTTGAAATGCAATCTGTTTGGACACAAAGTTGCATAAATACTTCTAATCAAATAGAGTCTGTGTATCTCTTCCTTGATTTTTCTTAATTAAAAAAGGAAAATTGAATGAGGATTTTAATAAACCCCAGACCATCTCAGCTCTTTCCTTTTTCCTAAAAAGGCAATCAAGGGTAAATGGGGAAAGTCAAGACCCTCTCAGCTCATTTGCCTTCCCAATGTTTTATTCATTGTAACTTATTTGGTTCCAAATATTCGAGTATGGATATTTTTCTGCTGCCCCGTGTTATAGTTTTCATTCTTTCTGTCCTGCTGCTTCTCTTCTTACCATGCTTTTTTATTTCCTGTTACCTTTTTTTCACTACAGGACGCTTGTAGACATTCCTGAACACAAAACCTACTTGCTTGCTAGCTGCAGTTTGCAGTAAAGGTACCAGTTAAGTTTGTCGGAAGAATTTTTCCCTAGCAGCCTAGCATTACAGGTGCTAGGCGTTACCTGAAGCACTACTGATCCTCAAACTCAGTTGTTGTGAAACATGTTAAGAAAACAAGGCCTAAATCCTGGGACTATCAAATGACATTTTGGGTGGAGGACCTAGTGGGAAGACTATGCTCAAACATAGCTCTGTGCATTTGCCTCTCAGTAAGGAACAGAATATTCAGTTCCTGTCAGATCTCTATTGAAATGTTCATTACCAGGTATATGTAATTATGAAAATGGTGCTCAGTTATTCTAGAAAAATAAATTGTTACATTTTTGATTACAAAGTGGTACACTAAGTTTGAAAAATCCCCATAGTTAATCTTAAAAACCCCAGATCTAATCTTAAAAACCCCCACAATCTTAGATAATGCTTCCATGCTAGATCACATGTATCTCCTATAAGGTCTGTTCCTTCTTCTTTTTCAAGTATAGGTTAGACTTAGTGAGTTAATTCAGGTTCTATTTCTCCCTGCATAAGTACAGTTGAAGATTCATTTGAACTGGGGAGTGTTCTAACATCCCATCTTTTTTTATAAAAGCTTCACAATCTTGGTGCGCATTCTCTGCTTGATTCCCTTGCTGGAGGACTGGAGATTGTGAACATTTAGGCATAACCTGAGAAATCATGTTTTATTTATTCATAACAAAGATGGCACAGTTACTGCTTTGTGTTCTTTTTCTAGAATTCGTAATCATATTTTCACTTTTGGAGATCTATCCAAAATGGTCATTCTAGTCCAGTTCTTTCCCCTTCCCACTATTCTTTCTCCTTCTCTTTTAAGCTCTCTAAAATAATCTGCTTTTTGACAATAAAATCACTAAAGCAGTTTGTTGGACATGAGTTTTTAGCTGCCAGCCAGGCATAACTCTACTGTTTAGTATGTTGCTATTGTAGTATTGTTTATTTTGGATTCATGGTTGTTTCTTCGCTGAAAACTTCAAAAGGTCAGCTTTGTCGCAGTGAGAAATAGGGAAACTTTTGAAATCACAGTCTGGAAAAACTTTTTCTTGCCCATTTCTATTTTTACATAATTTTATTTTGATCTCTTAAGGTTTTGGAAGAAACTAATCTGTCGTCAAAAGCTTAAATAACCCACTGACACAACTATTGTTAGTTGCCTCTTCTGCTAAGCCTACCAAATGTGCAGGTGAAAACATAACATAGAATCATAAAATCATAGAATAGTTAGGGTTGGAAAGGACCTTAAGATCATCTAGTTCCAACCCCCCTGCCATGGGCAGGGACACCTCCCACTGAACCATGCCACTCAAAGCTCTGTCCAACCCAGCCCTGGACACCGCCAGCGATGGAGCATTCACAACTTCCCTGGGAAACCCATTCCACTGCCTCACCACCCTTACAGTAAAGAATTTCTTCCTCAGAGCCAATCTAAACTTCCCCTGTTCAAATTTGAACCCGTTACCCCTTGTCCTCTCACTACAGTCCCTCATGACGAGTCCCTCCCCAGCATCCCTATAGTCCCTCTTGAGATATTGGAAGGCTGCTATGAGGCCTCCACACAGCCTTCTCATCTCCAGGCTGAACAGCCCCAACTTTCTCAGCCTATCTTCGTACGAGTGAAGAAACAAAAAAAGCTTTAGACCCTAAGTGAAACAAAAAGTCCTGTTGACAAATCTGGATTAGGCACTGTTCACCTTGATTTCTTCCTTAGAGATGACGTTATTAATCACAATAATTCAAGGAGCCTGCCACAGTGACTGGAAAAGCCCAAAGACTTTCTTGATCACAGATGAAAAAAGTGTACTACAAGAAGTAAAAGACAGTATATAACAGCTATACATGGAAAATCCCTTGCTATGGCAATATATTTAAAACAAAATGATTATGATTTAATGTAGATTATGCAGATACAGAATGAAATAAATTACTTTTATTACCTGTGAAATGTATATGTGTAATAGCAAAACTAAATTCCAAAAAAGCACTGACAATGGCATTTCTGTTAGGGCAGGAACTGCACTTTTTTATTGGAGTTCAGCACGTAAATTTTAAGAAAAATTCAGACATATTTAAGTGAGAACCTGTGTCTCATCTTAATCCAGGTATGACCGATTTTGAGAATTTGCCAGCATCTGAATAAGAGAAAAACTATGTTGGCTACTTGAACTATCTCTTCTCATCTTTCACCCCTGGAAGTCCCTGACTCCTCCAGTTTCCACTTAGGCTAACTGAAGCTAATATATCAAAGCTGCTTATAATAGTGACTCATACATTAAACTGCTGCTAGTATTCATTACTTACTCTATCCCTAATGTCTATCTTATGTTATAGTAAATGCCATACCAAGTCATACTGACCAAGGCATGGCTGATCAAGGAAAGCAAAGATAGTGACATAGTTTAACCCCAGCTGGCATCTAAGCCCCACACATCCACTCTCTCACACTTCCCTGTTGGGATGGGGGAGCGAATCAGAAGAGTAAATGTGGGAAAACTCATGAGCTAAGATAAAGACAGTTTAACAAGTTAAGCAAAAGCTGTGTGCTAAAGTGAAGCTGAACAAGGTATTCATTGAGCACTTCCCATTAGCAGGCAGGTGTTCAGCCATCCACAGGAAAGCATGTGTGTGCCCATTACACCTAAGAGTTACTTGGGAGGGCAAACAATATCATTCCAAAGGTCTTTCCCTTCCTTCTTCCCTCAACTTTTATATACTGAGCATGATGCCATATGTTATGGAATACTCCTCTGGTCAGACAGGGACAGCTGTCACAGCTGTGCCCCCTCCCAATTTCTTGTGCACCCCCAGCCTACCTGCTGGTGGGGTTGTGTAAGAGGTTGTGTAAGAAACTGATAAGTTGCATACTTGCTACCCTGAGCCAACAGCCTGTCATCTTTAGACAGAATGCTGTCCTCTGTGTGAAATTTGCTTCATTATAATGTCATTATAATGCATTTACATGCTAAAATACACTCCCATCTCCAATGCGACCCCCCTCCAAAAGGAGACCTCCCCTCTCTGAGCATGCACTCTGAATTTTTGGTGTCATATACCTTTAAAAGTGAAGTGAGGGAGATTTGCACCAATAGTAATAAAGGTATGCATGACTAGAGTCACTGAAGCTCCACCTTGAAGGTGAAAATAATATAAAATGACCCAAGAGAGAGGGGGATATTGAGGAAGATACCATCGCGGACGAATCAAGGAGGATAACATCAGCAGACTCCTGGGATCGGTCGACGAGCTGGACCTCTCTGCCCCCCTGTAGGGATGCCTGTGGGTAAGACCTTCACTATATCCAGTTCTTCCCTGGGAAAACTTAGAATCTCTATAGAGTTACTTTTACTGTTACCTTTATATTTCAGGGCCAGGCTGTGCTAACTTTATTGAGAGCTTTTATCCATGTAACTATTATTCGCACATGCTTTTGCAGACAGTATTTATCACCGGCAATCCATAAGAACCTGTATCTGTTGCACCAATAAACTAATTTTCTGACTGAACACGACCCCATTTCTAGTTGTGGTGCACTATTGGTGAATCCGGATCAGTAAGGTTCGAAATAGCGAACGCGGCCGGACTGATAGTTGCAGCTGATTGGACTGGACAGTGTGGTACACTATCGGTGAATCCTGAACAGTAAGGTTCAAAATAACTAACGTGACTGGCCTGGTAGTTGCATATTGGAGCCATTCCCTGTCCTTTCTCTAATAAAGCAAGGGGTTTGTTTTCCACTATTGGTGAATCCGGATCAGTATGGTTCGAAATAGTGAACGCGGCCGGACTGGTAGTTACATATTGGAGAGTAAGGCAAGGGGTTTGTTTTCCCCCCCTTTTAACGCAACAGGCATACATGAATCCATGGGACTTAATGGGATGCACTCATGAGAACTAAGAAAGTTGACCAGTGTCATTACGAGATCATACTCAATTATCTTTGAAAGGTCTGAGGAACTGCAGGCTGGTTAGCATCATTTCGGTCCCTGAGAAGGTGGCAGAGGAAATGTCCCTGGAAGCCATTTCCAAACATATGAAGGACAAAAGGAAATTGGGAGTAGTCAGCATGAATTTCTGGATTTGTATGGTTGACCAGCTCAATAGCCTTCTATGATGAAGTGACTAGCTCTGTGGATTAAGGGAGAGTAGCTGGCTTTGTTTATCTTGATTTCAACAAAGCTCTCAACACTGTCTCCCATAACATTCTCACAAACAAACTGATGAAGTACAGACTAGAAAAGTCAACAGACAAACTGGAAGTTACTTGACTCAAACAAGAAAACCAAACCCAGCCACCAAAACATATAAGATGATAAAGAAGTTAAATGAGACATCCATAAACTAGGGTTTAAGCAAAGAATCTATCACTAAGCTGTAAGACTCAAAGGTTTTCAATCAGTGGCACAAAGTCCAGCTGGAAGCCAGTCATTAGTGGGGTACTCCAGGGGTCCATAGTGGGGAAATGTTATTTAACATTTTCATGAATGACCTGAGTCAGCAAGTTTGCAGATGATATAAATATGTGAGGAGTGCCTGATACGTCAAAGAGTTGTACTGCCATTCAGGGGGACCAGAACTGTTTGGAAAAAATGGACAGAAAAGAAGTTCATGAAGTCTGCAAAGGAAAATGCAAAGTCCTACACCTGAGGAAGAATAATTACTACTATGCTACAGGGTTGGGGCCATCTGTCTGTGTATCAGCTTTTCAGAAGAAGAGCAGGGGTCTGAATGGGCACTGAGTTGACCAAAAGCCAGGAATGTGCCCTTGCAGCAAAGAAGGTCAACAGCCTCCTGGGCTTCATTAAGAAGAGTATTGCCATCAGGTCAAGAGAAATGATAATTCCCTTCTGCTTAGCCTTGATGAGGTTTGTCTGGAGTGCTGGAACCAGTTCTGAGCTCCCCAGTGCAAGACAGACATAGATATACTGGAGGTAGTCCAGCAAAGGGTCATAAAACTTCAGGTACTGGCACATCTGTTACACAAAGCAAATAAGAGAGCTGGCACTGTTCAGCCTCAAGAAGAAAAGACTTGGGGAGATCATGTCAGTGTGTATAAATACCTGACCAGGGGAAGTAAAGAAGATGGAGCCAGACTTCTCAGTGGTGGACAAGACAAGAGGCAAAAGGCACAAAGAGAAATAAAGAGACTTCCCTTTAAACATTAGAAATAAATATTTATTACAATTAGAAAATGTTTACTGAGAAGATGGGTTTAGTTTTCATTCATAGAGATATTAAAGACCTCACGAATCATGGTCTTGAGAAACCTTTGGAAAAGGGGTTGTACTAGATAATCTCCAGAGGTTCCTTCCTACCTCAAAAATTCTGTGATTCTGTGATACAACAAAGATGATAATTTTAAACAGGACCCTGACTGTTCGTTGGGCTTGTATAGGCACATGTATGAGAATTTGATTCCATCTAGACAGTAAGTTTCAATTTAAAACTTATTCAGTCTATATTTTAAAAATAAGGTATTTTTCAAGAGGTTTTTACAATGCACTACAAGTAGTATGCAAATTCTGGTAGCGTAGAAAATTTATGCAGGAATTTCAGAGAAAGAATGCAACAGATAGTGTTCTGTGGTGCTTCTGCTTCCTAATTTGGCATTAGACACTGCCTAAGAACTGTTCAATACATGTTAAAAAACCTTCATCTTCATTGTCTGTCTTCTTTAAGCCAACAATATCAGCCCTCAAAACTGTTGGAGCCGGGAGTCTTTCTTCATTTCCTCAAGTATCCTTCCCCATTAATCATGACCAAAGTTCCATAATACAGAAAGGCTTTTACTTTTATATACCATATGTATTCCCCCACTTTTTTTTTTTTGTTGTTGTTTCCCTGTATATTTCCTTTATATATATAGAATTACATATAATCTAGTCTATTCCCCCTTTCCTTCTCTCCACACACACACAGAGCACAGACTTTCTTCCTTTTTTTGTGTGTGCTTTAAAGCCAAAAGTAATGTATTCATCTGAACAGCTGGGTAACTTTCTTGCTACATGCAAATCAGTTTAAAAAGTAACAAACCGCATGAAAATGTGACGAAAACCTACAATAGCTCAAATTGTAGTTCCAATTCAAATCTCTCACTGTTCAGAAAATTGTGTTCATTGTCTTTTATTTTTAGAAAATTCATTGCAAGAACTTAAAAAGGGGATGAATTCTTTTGCGTTGTGGCATAATCAGGAATTCCATTTTTATCATGTAACTCTATTCATTTGGGAACATGCAGTGAACCAGCAGGACAAGGCTCATTTCAGAAACGTGGCAAGTGGGACAGTGTCCTACCAAAGACAAACAAACAAACCAACAAAAAATTTCTAAAAGGGCATGCTTCCAGTTTTTTACTGACTGGTGTTCTTGTTTTTATAATGCTGTAAAAGATGCAAATTTGAGATCAGTCCTGGCTAGAGAAAATAAACTGAACATACAAATACTGCATTTTAATGCACAAAGCTTATTTTATATATGGAAATACGTATGGAGTATGTACTTTGTCCTTGCTGGAAAACAAATGACATCAAAAGTTACATATGGAGCAGTTTGGAACAATGGATTTGAATTTGATCTCATTATAGCATTGAAAATGATGCAATTTCACCAAGTTAATTCCAGTGTGCTTTGAATATGGATTAAAATTCTGACAGGTCAAAGAACCAAAGCTGATCTGCCAGAGTGTCACTGCTAATATGTAAAGATTTTCCTGGGCATACAAAACAATTAGCTACTCTCAAAACTCTTTGCATTCTTTTTTCTATTTTTTTTAGTCCAGACACTAGAAAATGCTAATCTTACAATTTGTTAGCTTCAAGAAAGACATGTTTGCCTTCTCCCCTCAGAAAGTACTCTCAATGAAAAATCACAATAATCTAGTCCACTGTCCACTGAGTTCACTGCCCAAACGTGCACCCAGGAGTGTAAATTACATGGCGGACTTCTTTTGTCTTGTCTAATCATCCAAATGACTAACCCTTGATAATATGACACAGAGCTGTAATAATTATAGCTCTGTTCTTCAAGCTAGTCTTTAAAAACTCAAAACATATTTCTGTTGCTGTTATTGTGACCAGTAAAGAGCAGTGGTAACAATGAGGAATTTAACTTCTTCAGGTCTTTTGAAATACAGTTAGTACTCATTTAAAGACGTGTGGTTTTAAGTTTGATAAAAACATATCTTGATCAACATCTAGTTTTCTGCAGAGAGAAATTCTGGAGATGTATAGTAATGAAGCAATAAGCTTCTTCCATCTAATTTAGTTTGTTAAAATGATCAGCTATAACTTCTTCAGGACTATAACCTTTCAGAAATCTCAAATATTACTTGATCCAGCCAAAATTAAGGAGCAGAGTGGAACTGAGACATTGGTGGGAACTTGCTTATTAAAATTGAAACAGTTATTTGAAAAACAGATTAATCTTTACCACTTATACTGAGTGCTGTGTTATTCAGTAAAACTAGATTCATAATATTCACTTTGTAGTCTGTGTCGATGAGTTTGACAACACAATAATATAGCATTTGAGTTGCAAAATTGCAGAACTGTATTATTTTTTGTATCAGAAGTCACAGAAACTTTGAGTTGTGTTTTTGAAAAAAAAAAAACCCTCTTGTTTTATTAGTAGGCTAAATTTAGTGGAAAACACGGTATTCGGTTTTAATAGATGGGTTGAAAGTATTTTCAAGAATTATACCTGAAGCTGATTGCTCTTTTCATTGCTTTATGGTTTTACAATCACGTTTTCTGTAACCTCAGTTTGTCTGAAATGCTTCTGATTACATACAACCTCTCATTTCTCTGTAAGACTGGCAATCTGACTTTCACAGCTGCCAAATACAGGTACAGGTATAACAGGTGTAAGGGTATATCAGCCTTATCCTCAATCAGGTAGGTCTTAACATTGACCTCATCAGCACTGATATCAACACATCATGTGCGCAGGGTCACACATCCCATGCATTCAGGAAGTTTTCCTGACTTAACACTGTTAGCCTCACAGTTAAGCTTTTATTATAAAGGCTAAGTTACAGACTGAGAACTGCCATAGATTCATATCCTCTGTGGAGCAGACTTGGGTACTGTCATGGGTTCAGCAGCAGCAGTCATTTTTCTCCTCCTTGGTAGCTGGTGTAGCACTGTGTTTTTGATTTTGGGCCTGGGAACAGCGCTGATAACATCAGTGTTTCAGTTACTGCTTAGTGATGCTTTGGTCTGGCCAAGGACTTTCTGAGTTTCATGCTCTGCCAGGGAGGAGGGGAGCCGGGAGGAAGGAGAGACAGGGCACCTGACCCAAACTGACCAAAGAGGTTATTCCATACCACAGCACGTCATGCCCAGGATGGAGAGCAGAGAGCAGAGACCCGGAAGGGTGGGGGTGCACTGCGTGGTCGGGCTTGGTTTTAGGTGGTGAGAAATTGTATTCTTTCCTTGTATTTTCTCTTGTCATTATTATTATTGGTGGTAGCAGTAGTGATTTGTGTTATACTTTAGTTACTAAACTGTTCTTATCTCAACCTGTGGGAGTTGCATTCTTTTCGATTCTCCTTCCCATCCCTCCGGGAGCGGGGGGAAGAAAGTGGGGGGAGTGAGAGAGCGAAACTGTGTGGCTGACTGCACTTAAACCACGACAGTTCTTTTTGGCGCCCAACGTGGGGCTTGAAGGGTTGAGATAACGACAGGATTAATAGCCACTCGTCACAATGCTGATTTATTGGCTCTCAAAGTTGTTGCTTTTGATTCTCCTGAGTTCATGGTTTCAGCCTGTTGTACCTTACTTACAGCCGGTATTTGTTATCTTAGCATTTTTCAGATATGGGTTTTGGGTTAAGGTTCTTATTTCATTGTACTTTGTTGGAATGGCTTGTGATACGGGCGGGCTCCGGAAGCAGTGGGGGGCGGATGTGTACCTGGCAGTTCGGCTGCTCTTCACCGTCCTGGCGAGGCTGTGGTGAGCCGAGGAGGGGCTGCCTCGGGAGCCGCCGGCTGCCGAAACGGCCCCGGGGGAGCGGACCCGGGGAGCAGGAGCCGAGCCCCCCCCACGGAGCCCAGCCCAACGGCTGCCGAGCAGAGGAAGGAGGTAGCAGAAGGGGTGAGCCCCCCGGCTGAGCCCAGCCCGGCAGCTGCCTAGCAGTGGGAGGAGACGATGGAGGAGCCGAGCCCCGTAGCCGAGCACAGCCCCACGGTGCCAGAGAGCGTTCCCCAGCAGCCGCCCGCAGAGCCCCGTGAGCCCGAGCCGCAGGAGAACGCAGGAGACCACGCAGCACTTCCCAGCAAGGCAGAGGAGGAAGATCTGGACTCAGACAAAGAGCAGCTGGTGGTGAGAGAGCCGGCAAGCACAGCAGCTACACCAGCCCCAGTGACAAGTACAGCAGCCTCATTTGAGAGCTCTGAAGGGTTTGAGTGGCCTTTGGGTACCCTTGAGACCTGCCTGCTGATTGTGATGGGGATCAGCATGGTGGCATGCATACAGAGTGTTTTTTACCCACAACCATTTTGTCTGGTCCCCAGAGTTAAGCAGAGTGGGGTGTGGGCATTGTCTGGGGTTAGTCTGCAATCTAGGATGACTAAGAGATTTTCCCCAAGCCTGGACAGCCATGAGTGGCAGGGTGTGTGGGACTGTATGGGCGAGTATCTTGTCCACTGGGCCCCTCCAGTGCTTTGGAAGCATTGGAGATGGAAGGCAGCTGTGTGGAGTCCCCAGCGACAAGCTGCAGAAACTGCTGGAGGGGTGGATGAATTATTTTGAGCCTGATGGGCCCATGACACTTCAGGCCATCAGGGCAGAGATACAACATACAGATGGACTTATGATCGAGGGGTGGACTTAGCAATGGACACTGTGGCCCAGGTTATTCACGAGTGAGAACACTACACACAGCCTCTCCTGCTCTGAAAGGCTGTTACAAAAGATGGAGCTTGACATCATGGACTGGATGGATGGACTCAGCAGCTTTGTAGGGATTGGTCCATGCACTAAGGGATGATCTCTCTCCCTTTCTGTGTGTGTGTGGATGTACACATATACATGTGATGGTATATTGAAAATGTGGGATCTGATCATGACGTGAATGGTATGGAATAAGGGGTGGATAATGTCATGGGTTCAGCAGCAGCAGTCATTTTTCTCCTCCTTGGTAGCTGGTGTAGCACTGTGTTTTTGATTTTGGGCCTGGGAACAGCGCTGATAACATCAGTGTTTCAGTTACTGCTTAGTGATATTTTGGTCTGGCCAAGGACTTTCTGAGTTTCATGCTCTGCCAGGGAGGAGGGGAGCCGGGAGGAAGGAGAGACAGGGCACCTGACCCAAACTGACCAAAGAGGTTATTCCATACCACAGCACGTCATGCCCAGGATGGAGAGCAGAGAGCAGAGACCCGGAAGGGTGGGGGTGCACTGCGTGGTCGGGCTTGGTTTTAGGTGGTGAGAAATTGTATTCTTTCCTTGTATTTTCTCTTGTCATTATTGTTATTGGTGGTAGCAGTAGTGATTTGTGTTATACTTTAGTTACTAAACTGTTCTTATCTCAACCTGTGGGAGTTGCATTCTTTTCGATTCTCCTTCCCATCCCTCCGGGAGCGGGGGGAAGAAAGTGGGGGGAGTGAGAGAGCGAAACTGTGTGGCTGACTGGACTTAAACCATGACAGGGACCCATAACATGTCCATAAACTCAGGGAAATGGAAACAGCCACAGCTTTTATGAGCAAAATCCAAGAGAACAGCAACAACTTAGCTCAATTTGGGTGACTTGCACTGCGTTTTTAGTGAGAGCATAATTTTTCAGGGCTCAGTTTGGGTAAGACTCATTTAACCACCTTACTATCTTATATACTTTGGTAGCTGGGTTTGTTTTGTCTTGTGTGATTCCTGAGGTAGACGCTTCGCCTGGACACACTCCATCTGAATTGCAACATTTTACTAAACACAATTAGGAACCTAGATACCCCCCAGCTTTCTGCTTTATCCACCTTCTTCAGCAGTCCATGAAAAGATATGACATTTCTAGACAGTAAGTCAAGTCTCCAGAGGTATTATTTTGTTACCTTGAGTTTGGCTGGGGTCAGACCTTATTGATTAAGCTACAGGAGAGGTGGTCCTTCGAAAATGAGCCACTGGTGCGCTATATACTTATACAAAACATAATGACAACTACATAATTAGTCAGAAGTAGAAACATGATACAGTTCTGCAAAGCATTTTGAGTTGGAAAAGAATAATATTTTAGCAAGAATCCCCTTAAGGTCAATGTATTCCATTCCACTGTAATTATACGTCTACAGTGATATTGCCTAAGCTCATGCCTAAGGACTTGCAAAGTAGTAGTGCATGTTCAGTGACAAGGGAATTCATCTCACCTTTTTGAAAAATAAATGCTAAAAGTTTAAGATATTCACGCTTCACAGACTATGGACAGGCATTTAGAGATGACAAGGCATCTCACCAGTCTTAAGCATCTGTCTTTGTATGAGACCAATTGCCTTTTGGAAATGCAACTTTCTCCCCAGGAAAGGAAGAATTTGTTGAAAAGTTCTGGACAATTAGCTTAGATGCAGGCTACCAACTTTCAGATGTCTATATGAAGTGAGATGCATCCAACAATACCTGTTTGTACCCTAAGAGGTCATAACCTCGGGGGGCATTTAGAAACATTTAGAAGCAAGGTTTGGGCTCCAGATATCTTATTCTCATAAGTTCATAGCTTCTATTCATCATTGTAGTGTAGTTTTTGAATATCTTCTAGCAGTTGTGAAATGAATCTCATTGTTCATGTGCTGACTGATTATTCCCAGGTCCTGGATTCTATATTCAAATATTATTAAACTTTCACTTTTTGTATTTGTGTAGTACATTTCAGTTTGTCATTAGGTAGACTTTTTTACCCCATTAAAATTTAATGCATTAGTGTCAGTGGCCTTTTTTTTGCAGGTGAATAAGAAGGCATAATATATATAGACATAAAATTGGAGGATATAACAGAGAATCTAATAATCAATTTATGAAAAGCAGTGCTGTACTCAAAATACAAGTCTTAGACTGTTCAGATTTTTACTGAGGGTTGCATAGGAAATTAAGACAATCCAGTGAAAAAAATACCAGAAGGTAGAAGGTGTGCCACCTATCCTTCACTGTAAAGAGGTCTCTGGCTAATAATTTACTGTTGAGGTGGATTTTATTTTTATTTTTTTGTCACATTTCTGTATACTTAAGTCATTCGCAGCTCATCCTAGTGAAAAGAAAGGAGGGAAAGTGCAGATGAATTCCCTCTATGAACTGCTGAGAGGGTGTGTATTGGGTTTGCATGGCAAGGTTTTGGTAGTGTAGGGAGGTACAGGGGTGGCTTTTGTGAGAAGTGTGCCAGACAGAGCCAATGCCAGCCAGCTCCAAGGCAAGCAGCTCCACTGCTGGCCAAGTCTGAGCCCATCAGCAAGAGTGGTAGCAGATCTGGGACAACAGGCTTAAGATTGGAGGAAAAAAAAAAAACCTCTGGAACTGCAGCCAGAGAGCAGAGCAAAGATATGTAAAAGCAACAGCCCTGCAGACACCCAGTCCAGGGCAGAAGGAGGGGAGGAGGTGCTCCAGGGAATGAAGAAGAGATTCTCCTGCAGCTCATGGTGCAGAGCATGGTGAGACAGGCAGTTCCCCTGCAGCACATGGAGGTCCATGGTGGAGCCCCTGGAGGATCCCACACCAGAGCAGGGGGATGCCTGAAGAAGGCTGTGACCCTGTGGGAAGGCCGCACTGGAGCAGGCTCCTGGTAGGACCTGTGGCCCCTTGGAGAAATGAGCCTATGCTGGAGCAGGTTTGCTGCAGGACTTGACTTGTGACCCTGTGCGGGACCCACACTGGAGCAGTCCGTTCCTGAAGGGCTGCATCTGTGGAAGGGACTCACATTGGAGCAGTCTGTTCCTGAAGGACTGAATCCATGGAAGGGACCCAAGCTGGAGCAATTCATGAAAAACTGAAGCTCGTGGGAAGGACTCACACTGGAGAAGTTCATGGAGGACTGTCTCCTGTGGGATAAGCCCCACATTGGAGCAGGGGAAAAGTGTTAAGAGTCCTCCCCTGAAGAGGAAGGAGTGGCGGAAAAAACGTGTGATGAGCTAACCCGCCCATTCCCCATCCCCCAGAGCTGCTGTGCAGAAAGGAGGGAGAGAATTCGGGAGAGAAGTTAAACCTAGGAAAAATGAAGGGTTGGGAGAATGTGGTTTTAGTATCTGGTTTTATTTTTCATCATCCTACTCAGATTTATTGATAGTAAATTAGCTAATTTCTCTAAGTCAAGCCTGGTTTGCCCATGATGGTGATTTGTGAGTGCTCACTCCTCGTCCTTAGCTCAACCCATAAACCCTTCATTATATTTCTGTCCCCTATCCAGCTGAGGAGGGGAGTCTTAGAGCAGCTTTGGTGGGCACCTGGTGTCCAGCCAGGGTCAACCCACCACTGCTCTCTTTCTCCCACTGCTGAGAGAACTTGTTGCTGTGGAGTTGAACTAGCAGTCTGTAGCTGAGATGATGTTCTATATGATGCAGAACATTTGGCTGTCATGGTAAGAAAGTTAAATCCCATTTCTGAGGAAAACCAACAACAAAAGTTCAATTTATTTGGGGATAAATCTACTCCTTGGGACAGTCTGTTCCTAAGCAGAGAAGTGTTCTTGCTCAATTAATATTTTTGACTGCTTTTTTTTACCAAAGGAATTTATTGAATCATGTTCACTGTGTCTTGAAACCTTTTAGACCAATGCTTTCCCATTTGGAACATCAAATACACCAGGTGCATGCAACAATCTGCTTTATAGCAGCAACAACAACAAAAGCCCTTTTGGGTTTTCTGATTCCAGACTATCATGGCAATTTGGAAACATCAAAAAGAAAAAAATGTAGGTTTTTTTCCCAACAAACTGAATTGATATCCTTAAAAAATAGGGAAAAAAAAAATCAAAGCCCTCCTAAACAATTAATATTGGCTGTATATCAGAAGCTTCATTAAGAACCAAAAACTGAAGTGGCTTGTCAATAGCTATTAGCAGTATACTGATGGTAGTGATAGTGAACTAATATAGTAATTAATATGGAATTTGAGTTAGCAGATGGAGGCTTATATAGATGAGTGCTGAAGATCAGTAAACTGACAAATTGATTTTAATAGAGATCCAGGAGTTTCACAAAATTCCAGGAAGCTGGTAGTCTTTGACTATCTGCTTGGCTATGGCATGTTAATAAACAAACATAGGATCTTTCTGTTTCAAATCTGAAGAGAAGAAATTCACATGAATGCTGGCAGTGGCTCCTGCTGATTCTTTTGACACTACAGCATTTAGAGTTAAGCCAACCTCCCTGCTGCTTTGCAATGCAAACTGAATGGGAAAATTAAGGGTAAATTACCACCAGCATGCATGATATTGTAGGTAGTCTCAAAATCTGCTCCTGGATGCAAGATCAAAGCATTTTACTTTCAGCAGATGTAACAGGAGGCTATTATGAACACTTGTCTAATGAACCATGTCCAGGTCCATGAACCATGTCCAATTGTGCAGGTTTTGAAAATACTGTGCAGAAGAGTCTGCCACAGAGATATGTTCAAGATGGGATTGTCCTCCCAGTAATATTCCTCTTTATTTCTGGAATTCTCACCAGCTCTAACCTTGCTGAATTACTTCAACAAACTGCGTAAAGATTGCCAGCTCTGAGTGTGGGGATACACTATGACACACACACTGCTATTCTTGTGGAGGTCTTTATCTGAAACGGTGTGTTTCTGCTTCCCACTGCTCCCCAAGGAATGGCATCTCCAATTTATCAAAACCACAGTGGTAATGTGGCAGCCACTGGTTAGGCCCTGGATCAATTTTTGCTGTGAGGATATGGAACTACCTCTTTGCAGTACTCTGTTTTCACCATAGGCACGTGTTAAAACTCCCCTTCTCTACAAAGCAGATAAAATAGTTTTGAAACATGCAGGGGTTCTTTTACAGAAAGCCCTTGCACAGGTAACACAAGAAAGACGAAGGGGTAGGTTGTGCTTCTCTCTGAAGCTGTACTGGATATTTTGGGTTTTTTTTACCCCAGCAAGGGGGACTGTTAATCAGTTTTTCTTCCTAAGGAATACAATCACAGTTCAGAGTTAATTTCTCCAAACAGTTAAGTGGGTGAGGTTACTTGCTCTGAAAGGGGCCCACATTTGCTCTCCTTGTACCAATTTCAGGTTCACTGCACACTGACAGGCCCAAATCTGCATAAGAATGCTGCCTTGGCAGCTTGTCTCAGTCCATCAGGTCTACAATGCCCTGGCATCATCTCAGCTCTGTAACCAGGGCATTGTTCTGGCCTGGAAAATCCCTCCCTCCTGCTGAGGAGTGGCTCCAAGGCAGCCCATGAATATTGTTCCACCAGCCAGTCTCCCTCTGTAAGTGACATCCTGTGCCACCATCCTCTCTGAAGGTTCATGGTCACCAACATGCCCATCTGCCTATCCATAGCAACAGCTTGAGACTGAATGCCACTCTTGGCAAGACCAGCCAGCTCTGAATGGCCCCAGACCTGACTTATCTGCTGTCAAATGCCAGTTTGGCTTGTAGTCAAATTGCAAATATGACTCTGTTAAAGTTTCATATTTCTCTATTGCTGTACCATAGACTAGAGAGTCTTTTAGATGACACTTACTGCTGTGCAACGCATCATCTTCACCTCTAAGATAATAAAACTTCAGGTTTAGTGAAGTATGTGTTCATTTCTCACAAAGAAATCTAAGGCCCTACAATTGCAGCCTGTTGAACTCCTAGTAGATTTGACCATACAGAAAGACAATTGAAGACCACTGACGAGTGGTGTCCCTCAGGGATGGGTGTTGGGACCAGTCTTGTTCAACATCTTTGCCAGTGACATGGACAGTGGGATTGAGTGCACCCTCACCAAGTTTGCCGATGACACCAAGCTGCACGGTTCCGTTGATACGCTGGAGGAAAGGAATGCCATCCTGAGGGACCTTGACATGCTTGCGAGGTGGGCTGATGCCAACCTGATGAAGTTTAACCATGACAAGTGCAAGGTTCTACACGTGGGTCTGGGCAATCCCAGGCACAGCTACAGGTTGGGCAGAGAAGAGATTCAGAGCAGCCCTGCGGAGAAGGACTTGGGGGTCTTGGTAGATGAGAAACTGAACATGAGCTGGCTGCAGTGTGCTCTCGCAGCCTGTAAAGCCAACCATATCCTGGGCTGCATCAAAAGTAGTGTGACCAGCAGGCAGAAGGAGGTGATCCTGCCCCTCTCCTCTGCTCTCATGAGACCTCACTTGGAGTATTGTGTACAGTTCTGGTGTCCTCAACATAAGAAGGACATGGAACTATTGGAACAAATGCAGAGGAGGGCTACGAGGATGATCAGGGGACTGGAGCGCCTCCCATATGAAGACAGGGAGAGCCTGGAGAAGAGAAGGCTGCGTGGAGACCTCATAGCAGCCTTCAAGTATCTGAAGGGGGCCTGTAAGGATGCTGGGGAAGGACTCTTTATTTGGGACTGTAGTGATAGAACAAGGGGTAACGGGTTCAAACTTAAACAGAAGAAGTTTAGATAGGCTATAAAGAGGAAATTCTTTACCGTAAGGGTGGTGAGGCAGTGGAATGGGTTACCCAGGGAAGTTGTGAATGCTCCATCGCTGGCAGTGGTCAAGGGCAGGTTGGCCAGAGCCTTGGGTGGCATGGTTTATTGGGAGGTGTCCCTGCTGGTGCAGGGGGGTTGGAACTTAATGATCTTAAGGTCCTTTCCAACCCTAACTATTCTATGATTCTATGAGTCTATGAATTTTATCATATGTTGACAAATTTCAAGATAACACTGTCATGTTTTATAGATTTGTCATATGACAGCTTTCATATGAATAAAATTGAAAGTATTATTTCACTATTTTATTACAGTGCTGTTAGTTTCACTCTAAGCTTCTGATCTGCATTTCAGATATAGACCTTTATTTGTTTAGTCCTGTGAAAGAGTTCATTGTTTCTGCAGAGGGACCCTGTTTCTTCAGTAGGAAAATATATGAGCTCAATGCATCCTACAAGAATTGCAATAAAACCTTTATGAATTTTGAAGTAAAATGATTCTGGTGTTTTGTTTATTTTTAAGCTTGTTTGGATTTTTAAGAGCTACCTAAGATTTGGGAAGTTCTGGTAAATTATCCAAAATTAACAGATTTTTTAAATACTCTGGTGTTGTATCAAAAATTAGAAAAACAACAACAAGCAACTCCTCAGCCATCATCTGGTGGTGAGAATAAAAAGAAGCAAGGGAGAAACTAATGATGTTTTTTGGCATTGTTTGAGAATGAGTTGTAGAGACATAGACAAATCTGTAGTACAAGAATATATTATGCATATGCATATATATATGTATTTGTACATGTGTACACATATGTATGTATATGTACATCTGTGTCAGTGTAAAATATTTAGTTATTTTTTTCATTTATAGTCCAAATATGGCTGCATAATATGAGTTTATAATGCATCCTGTTATCATCCATATTCATACGCATAAAAATTGTTGGGTTTTGCTTGGTGATTTTCCTAATGAATGAAACATTCTTTTTTTTAGAAATAAAGAGTTGGAATAAGACATTTAATTTTCTTTCAAATTTCATTTATTTCAGTCTTAAATTGATAACAAATGACCTGATATCAAATGTTTTCCATAAGAAGAATGAATTTTAAGGAACACTAGATTGGTGCCTATGTATAAGGAATTTCAAATAGCCAAACTTCAAAACAGTGAATTCGATAGCATGACCTCTAGCTTCTGCAAAAGGCAAAGAATTGTGTTACCACATATGAAAAGTTTATGGGACTGCTTATAAATTTCTAAAAATAGACTAATATTACAAAATCTATCAATAAATACTTTGCTTCATGGATGTTATCAGAAGCTGGTATAGCTTATGAGTTGGTATAGAATAAAATACATAAAAATTTAGATTTATCTTTATAGGTCTAAAGGCCTAAGAAGTCCATTAGAGAAATTAGTCTCATTTTTAGTACAATATCAGGTGGAGAACTTTACTGAAAAAATTGTGAGCCATGTCTATAAATTGAGGGCAGAATATTTTTATTCAGTCCTGATTTAAAATGATAGGGACTCCATCACATATTTTGAAAGGTTGTGCCAGAATTTAATTATCGTTCAGGTGGAAAAAATCTCTTTCCACTCAGTCTGATTGTGTGCAGGTATGAAAATCTGATCTCATTGTATCTTTTTACTTATCATAAAAATCTCATCATAAAACCTCTTTTGAGGGAAACCTCTTATTTGGGGGAAAATAAAATAGATTGATTTGTTAAATTTTTACCCCTGAAGTAATGTTTTGAGTTCTTTTTTTTTCTTTTTTTGCTAAGTTATACTGAGTTTTATGTTACATTGTTCTAAATGTATTAATAATTTATGCTTTTTGTTCAAATTTGTCTGTCTGTTTTGAAATAAATCTGTCCAATCCTAGAGCAGCTGCCTAAATGTTCCTAATAATAATCCTAATAATAGTCTCACTAATTTTGTTTGCAAAAGTGAATGAAAGTAAGTACACTGCCTAACTATAGAAGCCCACTTTTGCTTTGTAGCAAAAGCTTTGGTTTGAAAGTCCCTTGTCTAAGGGCAATGGATACCCTTTAAAGCAGCATTTCATTTTCTGCTTTCAGATATTTGTCACTGGATGCACAAGAGCCTATTGTTCACAAAACCTAAGGAATTCAGTTTGGTCTATCAGAATGATCCAAATTCATCATTACTTATCGCTACCTGCTCCTGTTGTACATGTTGAGCAACAATATAGACTATTATTCATCACTAGAGAGCAATGTGCAATTTGACAAGAAATGGATAGCAGAAAAGTCACTTCAGAAAGCAATATTTCTAAAACCTCCCTCCTAATCTTGTAGAATGTAAATATCTTTGGTAGATGATAGGATGATCAGGTTATCAGAAAGTGTAGATTAAATAGGGAAAGATGGATTGTATTTCTTCTTTAATAAGTACAATGCAAGCAGGTTGTAAAGATTGTTCTCTTTGCTCCTGGAGGAATGGAGGCATCATGTAGGAAACAAAGACAGTGAGCCTGGGCTCCATTGCATTATGTATTAATAAATGTCTTTAGGAAAAACAGAATATTCTGCAGTGAACAAAGGCCACTCAGCTCTGTATGACTGAGTTGCTCCAGGAAATGTTTCTCTGTCTCAGCTCTGTCTCAGACAGCTCTAGCTGGTACAGTGTAACCTTGCTAATTATTAGCTTTTGTTTTCAGAATTGAATAAACTGTAAAATACAGTAAACCAGCCTACTCTCAGTTGAGGCATTCTGCTCTTTTATATTGACGAAACAACGTGTGTAAAAACAGGAGAGCATCCTGTTCCAAAAAATACAAAGGAGGAAGAAAGATGAAAATTAACTTTTAAAAATTAGGAATCAAAAGTTTAGTCTGCAGAGATGGCCAAGTTATTCTATCCTATGATCTCAGAGACCTCAGCCTGGAAGTCCTTCCTGAATCTGTTGCGTCTTAAAAGGTCTGCAAAATGTATGTGGAAGAGCAGTGCTCATGGAAAACAAGGGCCAAGTGAGTGGTTTTCCGCAAAGAAAATAGTTTTAAAATATTCTTTTTTCTGTACCTTTAAAGATAAATGAGATCTCTTTGTGCATGTAAATTCCAAAAGGAAGTGCTAATTCATCTTGCTGATGACTGTATTGTGAGGTGGTTGCCTGTGGAAACAGAGGTCACTAGAAAGAGGCAAATTTAGGTGACTGAATGGTAGCAAAGCCACATCTGAACCCCAAATTGCTGCAGAGGGTTTCAGCTTTATATCTCTGATGTATTAATACCATCAATGTTGGCTCAATGGCTCATTCAACACCAGCACACGAGTTGGAAACAAGAAGGATGTTAAGCATTGTTGCCTGTGGGATTTTTAATGCTTTGTTTCCCAACAGTTCTTCAGCTGTGACAGAGACTACTAACTGAATTTTGCATAGGTCCAGAGTATGCTTGAAATACCTTTTATTCCTGTTTTCAAAAAAAGATAATAAAGTTCTCCATGAATACAGAGCTCCACAACTGCATCATGTTCTCAGCTACATTTTGCTTACAGAAGATGCCTTTGCTTTTTAAGTCCTGATAAATTTGGACTAAACATTGCTTACATCTTCAGCAGCATCCTGTGTTTTCATCATTCTCTTTATTTACCTTACTGTTATGTTTGCTTGTTTTGCTGAAGAACTGCTCTGCATTGCTGTAATACATCGCAACTCTTCCTTGCTTTATTGCTAACCCCAGCACTACACAATAAGGAGTACCACACAATGAATAATTAATCTCTCAAATTTAGCCTCTTCAAATAGATTTCCATTAATGCCTTTGTTTCACAAAAGTATTTTTGGAATGTGACTGAATTTTACTCTGTATTAATCATGCACTTATGTGACTATTTGCTATTTGTAGTCAGAAAGTGTTGGTTACTTGTGAGAGCCTGGCTATGCTACGTGTTATTGTTTCTGTTTTGCATTTGGCTATACGCACAAAAACTGACAGCTAACTGCTTGTGTGTGCATGTGTACAGCCAAATTTCTGTGCTGGCAAAATTCCACAAGTGCACCACCAGAGAATTAGGCCTTTTGCATTCAGTTTCTGCAACTCTTTATACAGAGTTTAATATTTACTCTCCATAAATCCTTATGTCAGATCAGCAGGAGTGGAAAGAGACACAAGAGGAGCCAAACACATTTGTTTGAAAATTTGGTTAAATAGCCATGGACAATTACTTGAAATAATAAGCCTGCATACCATTTTTCACCAGCAATCATTAGTAGTATTAATATTGGAATTGTTACTCTTTCTTGTGTCCAGGATTTATTATGTAGTGAGGCCTCTTAACACTTACTGAAAAATTAATGTGTAAAGTGGTGTTTAAAATCTGTACTTTTTCCTTTAAAGTTGACATTCTCTTAAAGAATGACTGACTGTGGATATGTACTTGAGTTCAACAATAACTATTAAGCTTTCAGAGAGCTCTAGAGTTGTAACTGATTTTCTTTCAATAATGACACATACCATTTTACATTGGTTTTTTTTTCATATTCAGCAGTCCTTTCAAACACTAATTATTCCATAAAAAAAACTTTGCCAGGTGGATCAATCATTATCCTTACCTTTGAGGTAAGAATAGAAAGAAATCTTCAGGTTAAGCTTTTAATTTTGTCTGCCTCAGTTTGGAACTTGTTTCATAAAACCTGGGTGTCTTTATGAAGCATCAGATGATTTATTCATCCCCAAATGGAAGATCTCTATACATACAAAGTCTTCTGTATTCTGTGGCTCAGAAGTGATGGGTGAGACAGTTGGAAAAGCTGAATTGGGGCACCTTCCCTTAGGATCAGAAAAAGAAGACAAAACTTAGTTGTTTATAATTCCCATTTCTGGGATCAGCTCTAGCCTTAATGTGTCTGTCTCACAGTGTGACCTATTCAGTTTTTATGCAATGATTACTCTGTTAAGTGTACAACAAAATTACATAATGTATGCATATATCAAAGATATTTCAAGCACTGGCTTGTATTTCAAAATTTACATATGACATGGCACGTGGTTACTCTGTCCATTACATTGTTCTGTTCAAAACTTGTCTTACAAATTCAGTGACTATTTATGCTCAAATATCTCATTAATGACAATTTAATTCTGTATTTATAAGTATAAAACATTGAAATTCTAACAATACCAATTTAAAGACACATAAACAAAAGTGTATGGCTTCTTACCAAAGAGGTCTTATATTACAGGAACCTGCAATGTTCCATATATTACTATAAACTCTTAGAGAACTCTGGAAATTCAGAAATGGCAACTGCAGACTGGCACTGGTTTTACTGTCCTAAATAGCAGAAGATAGTTAGAAAGATGGCTTTTTAAAGCAGTAACAGAATGCAATGGTTAGTTATTTTTTTACCTTAGGTTTTTCACAGTCATAGAAAAAGTGTTCCTTCTGCAAATTAACTTACTCTGTTTCATTTTTTTGAGTTGCTATGTGGGAGCTGATCCGTGAATTCTGGGAAATTACAGATGTTGTTTTATTTAATCCAATGCTGACTTGAAAAAAAAATAACATCTTAAAAAAATAATAGATTAGCAAGGAAAATGAAGTTTTGCCCAGTGAAAAAGATATACTGCTACTAAAAGTGGTTAGATACTTGTTCTTAATTTTTCTTCCTCACATAGCAATGCAATACTAATTTGAAACTAATAGTTTCAAGGTTTCTTTGGAGTTTGATCATACAAATGTTACGCCTCCAACAGCATTCTACGCTGGCAGTCAGCAAGCACATTGAAAGGTTTCAGACTTCAGGAATGTTGCCACAGATATGTCATATCAAATGTAGTGCAAACTGCAACAGGCACTGCAAAGAAGCCTTCTCAGTAGTTTATAAGTAAAGGTATTGATTTATTTATTTTAATTGCTTTTTTGTTGATTGCTAGCATACTGCAAATCCATATATATAGGAAGTATATGACAGAGCATGACACAATCAGGTTTTATTTTCTCTTTGTGTGGGCTACTCTTACAACTGCCATTCATGCACTCTATGTCACTTCCCAGAAATGAGAACAGGCAATAAAGTATTTTGGTCATCCTGAATGTCTACTTACTATTTTTTTTTTTCTGCACATAAGAAGGGGCAGGATTATGTTGCAGCCTACTTTTCACCCTTATTTGAAATTCTTTGGTTTCTATGGAAACAATGTGTTCTGTTGTTGTAGTTGTAAACTGGGGGACAGTAGTGTTCCAGCATTTCATAAAAAGCAGTAGCATAAGTGCTCAGTGACTATGTGGAAAACTTGGTTTGCTCCATGAGTCTTCTATGTAGAAGTGCTTTCTGAACAATAATCAGAAGTCATCTAATGAACGGGATACTCAAAACCAGGTTAGGTTTTATTAAAACATCTATTATCTCTTCTCAAGATTACCTAACACATGAAATCTTCAAATATGTATTTGCTATATTTACACCTGCCAGCAGTTAATGACCCCAAAATTTATGTCCATGATTGATCAAACCCACTGACATGTATTTTTTAGTTGCATTGTTTGTGTAGTGTATAGTTGCTCTGCAGAAGTGTAATTGGCATCTCTGCTTCCAAGGAGTTTTGGATTTCTAGTCTGTACTTTTAGACCTTTATAAGATCTGGAGGCTAATATTAAAAGCATTAGGATGATAAACCAGTGCTAAACTGATAGCTATGATTGAATGAAACCAAAATGACATAATGGTTACTTATGACGCTGTAAATGAAGACAATTTAAACAAAGAAGAATTTCTTAATCATGGCTCTATATTTCTTCTCTCTGAATAATAAAAAAAAAAAGGCAGAAGGATTCCTAATGGGAAATTATTCCTTTTTCCAATTCTCAATGTTTTTCTAGAAGTCACTTCTGAGCAATTTTAAAAATCTCTTTCAGAGCTCTTTAAAAAAGTAAAAAAAAAGAAAGTCATACAGTTTTATACTGTGAATCATGTTTTGCTTCCACTTTTGCATCAACTTTGCATTCTTCATTTAAAAACCAAAAATATGCAACTCATTTCTGTTTACTGAACAAATACCACAAATGTGCCATCAATGTCCAACTGAAAGTTAGCCTTGGTACTCTTCCCTCTCCCTGCCATGTACACATAATGTGTTTGGTATGAAAATTAGAAGACACTTTGAGAAACTGACACATCCTAATTTCTTTCTAGGTACTCTTTGGTTTTATCTTTTTTATGCTTTAATTTTTTTTTTAATACAGCATGAACATTCATTAAAAATTAGATTTTAGAAAATAAAATTCAAATAGAAATTTCAGTGAGCAAATTGATTAAAAACTACCTCCTTTTAAAGTATAATTATAAATAGAGAGCCATAATCAAGTGATTGCATTTCAATAGGTCCCAAAGGGAATAATTCATGAAATTGTGCTCTCACTTTTATATGGCTAAAGCAGGAAACTGGTACTGAATTGCTGAAAATGCAGGTGCAACCAATATAAGCATGAGAGAAGCTGTCAGTAGTTATGATCTAGATCAGTCTGTTACCCTGGTAAAAACTATAGATATTATTAATTTATAAGGTCGTATATGTAGCAACAAAAGATGAAGTCAATGATTCTTCAAGAAGAAGAACTTTATTCAATAAAAAATTAACAGAAAAAATCATGATAACAAAATGGCATCAAAAGGCATGATATAATCCTGATACATATGAAGATGAGAGTATGAAGATGAGAGTAGGAACAGGCAGACTATATTTCTTGTGATCTTCATAATGGCATACATACTTCTGGAATTCTTTGTTCCTGCCTTATATTGCTATGGGGAATGCATTGGAATATTGAATAAAATTTAGAAAAGCACCATGAAATATATTTAAGAAAAGCAAAAGACCTACTTTTAAAAAATTATTTAAAAGCCAAAGGATAATTTTACCAAAATAACTAAGAACAATGTTAATTTATATGTACCTTTACAGAAAAAAACCCAAACAACATAACAAGAACCAGTGAGCTGGAAACAGACACTAGATGTGTTCAGTAACAAGAAAGCAAACTTTTTCTGCAGCAAAAATAATTAACCACTAGAACTACTTGTCATGGCCTGAGACAGATTTTCCCCATCACTGAAAATGTTCATTTTATTGGAACAGGCTTCCCAGGGAAGTGGTGGAATCACTGTCCCTGGAAGTGTTCAAAAACTGTATAGATGAGGCCTTTAGTGACACGGTTTAGTTGTGGACTTCGCAGGCCTGGAGTAAAGAATTTGATAATCTTAAAAGTCTTTTCTATAATTCTGTGATTCTATGATTCATTCCATAATGTTATACGTAACAATCACTTTTGGAAGTCGTAAGTAAATGAAAATGTTTGTGGTTTAATGATCTAGATATTTCCTTCTCTTTCCTCTTAATAAAATGACAACTTTTATTCAGAATTCCTTAAATATTTATAAATATATTAAATTCTTCCCTGTTCTAATGGTAATGGGTTCAAACTTAAACAGAAGAAGTTTAGACTGGATATGAGGAAGAAATTCTTTACTGTAAGGGTGGTGAGGCACTGGAATGGGTTACCCAGGGAAGTTGTGAATGCTCCATCACTGGCAGTGTTCAAGGCTGGATTGGACATAGCCTTGGGTGACATGGTTTAGTGGGAGGTGTCCCTGCCCCTGGCAGGGGGGTTGGAACTAGATGATCTTAAGGTCCTTTCCAACCCTAACTATTCTATGATTCTATGATTCTATATTCTGCCCTCAGAATATTTTGTTGAGGTTGCCCACCTGGTTCATCATTTCATGGAACACTATGCAACTAATCTATGGGGTTACTGTTACTGTCATTTTTCTGTATTATCTTAAAAGATAAACTTGTTGTATCAATCCTAACCTTTCTTTTCTTGATGTTCTTTTCATCTTAAGGTTTTTAAATAGCAAAATCAAAACTTCATGGTGTGTAACTACTCAGAAATAGGCTCCATTAAGTGAAATTTAAAGGAGTTCTCATTTTCCAAGCTGGTGCTTTTATCTCTTCAGTAGCTGTCGTTTACTAACAGTCTAAAACAGGTTTTTCAAAACCATTCCTGTAACACTGTGGCCGGAATTTTTCTTTAAGCTTTTGACAAATGAGTTGAATTCAAGATATACTCTCCTGATTTCCTTCTGCAGGCAATTTATATGTCACGGTTATCAGAAAACTTGTGTGTTACAGGCACCATTTTTATTGGATATGATGGAAGGCTAACTTGAAATTGTAGCAGAGTCATTAAAGGTGGCATTTTTGGAGTTGATTTATGTTATAAGATTTTTTTAAAAGAAGGCAGCTAAAGAAATACTGGTTCTTGAACAGTAGTCTGAAAAGTTTCAACACCAAGACAATCACAAGTTCCTTTCCTGGGATTTCACAATTTTTAGACCATAAAGGTTCTCTTAGACATCTAAATGTATGAGTTATCAATTACCCATTTGTAAGAAATATTATCAAAATCAGTGATACTTTACATGGCAATTCCTTCATACAAGACTTTTTTAATAATTTTATAAACATTGCAATATTCTGAGGGCAAAAGTTTTAATTTATTTTTTAATATATCCAATGTCTAAATCCAGTGTGAACAATGAGAACTGAGGAAAGAAAATGAGGTCGAAACAGACCCCTCTGGAATATTTTGTCTGTATCTTGAACCTGTAGGTACCAAGAACAGGTATCAGATATTAGGTATCTAATTTTAGGTATCTAGCAATTAGCTTAATCTGAGTGCAACGCATTCAGCTAGACTCCTCAGTTGTTTTGAAAAATACTCTTCAGTTCAGCCTGAATATTCTATGTCATGAAATGCAAGGATAAGTTTTTTAATAAACACTTAAGTGCAGCAACATTATTTCTCTAATTTACTTTACACATCTGCGGTCTTCTGGATTTCCTATTAGAACTCCACTTTATGCAGGCAAAAATGCACTGAGACAAACTGAAAATATGCATCAGCACTCGGAATCAGGTAATAAAAATGGCAGTTGCTTTTTTCCTTATAGTGCAGAAAACTCAAAGGAAGGAAGGATCCTACAGAGAATCCAGCATTAAGAATTCTGTTCAGTAACTGAATCTTGCTGTGCTAGGTCCTTTCCTTGGGAAAAGCAAGGATGGAAGATACTTCTGAAATGGTCACTTGTTTATAGCATAAGCCAGGCATTCACCTCTCCTGTCTGGGCAGGGCTGCTCAGAACAATATTCTTTCTCATAATTCTGTTGAGCCCAGCCCTATAAAAGCACTTCCTTAGGAAACCAAAAATCACATGCAATTTTCTGCTTGTTTAGCTTGTTTCTTTCAGCTTCCTGAGCGCAGTTCAAGTACCCCACACTCCTCCTCTTGCTACTTTCAGATACTGATGTATAACTTTGCTTCTTTCATGTATATTTTCAGCCACGTTAGAGATGGTGTGTTTTGTAGCCCTACAGACTTTATCAGCCTCATGGAAGCTAAAAGCAGCAAAATTAAGGACAAGCATATGTGGTTCTAGTGTTGCATGTTAATCAGTTACCTTAAATTCATCAATTCATTCTCCTAATGCTTTTCTTTAAATAAAATTCAGGTAGTACAAAATATTCACTTGTTCTATTTTTATATGTATCAACCAAAGACCAAGAAAACCCACTAGTCATCAGCCTAATAACAGAATGTTGAAATAACCTTTGCTTTGTACTCATCTGATATAATTAACTTTGTTTTCTGCTATAATCCATATATGCTCTATTGTTTCAAGAATGAGAAAGATGACCTCTCATATAATACAACAGCCTTTAGTCTGCTGGAAAAGCTCCTTTAATGGCATCTAGGGGAAAATGACTTGTGTAGGATACTTATATGCAAAGAATAGGTCTTGAAACACCAGCTAAAGGCAAATGAAACATATTAGTCACAGCCTGTTATAGACAGGAACCAACTATGTGTCTTTCTGCTAAAATAAAATTCTGTGATGTTGCTACTCAGAGCAAAATGTAGGTTATAAATGACAGATTAACCACATCTTCCAAATCTTTATTAGTGACAAGATTTCAGTGGAAAAATTCATAGGACTTGTTCAATCTTCAGCTCCTTAGAATTAAAGGTCAGGCTAAGGTACCTACGTCTCTGTTGATTTCTGAACTTAAGATATGTACAATAACTTTTCAGGATCAACATTGCATCTTGATTTGTCTATAGCCTGAGTTGGAAATAACAAGCAATGAAAAACTATCCAATAAACTGCTTCTACTTATAGAAATTTATGTATAAAATATTCATACTTCAACCTGAAACAACTGAAAAAAAATGTTGATGTTATATCTTAATTTGTCACAATCTTCCACTGCATTTCTCAGAAAAAAAAAAACAAACCAAGATTGCTTTTTAGAGCAAAAATATATGAAATTACACCTTTCATTGCAACATAAAAAGAAAAATATAGCTTTCACAGATACTTTCTGCAGTAAAAAATAATTACAACTCCAAAAAAATTTAGAAAAATATTCGTAAGAATCACACATCTGTACTTGCCATGTCATAATGTTGTCCTTAGTAAAATATTGCTTTATAGCATACAGTCCTGGCCTGTTTCATTCACAGAGTTTAGGGCTCTAGTTCTGCAAAGATTTATGGATGTGTACACTGTTTGTGCACTCTGAGGAGTTCACAGCTGCCAATAGAGCTGGTTGCATTGCAGAAAGTTAAGATAGGAATTAGTCTTTTCAGAATCAGCCCCTAAGCCTATTATATCAGGGCACAGAATTGGGTTCGACTGCACTTTCAGTCAGGTTAGTGAAGCCCTGTTGCCTAAACTGTTATAGCATGAGTAAAAAGAATAGCAGAATTCGACACAATGGATGAAACACTTTAGAGAAAGAGTGCATTAAGAAGGCTTACAATGCTATTATGTAGCATAATGCAAGTTAGCCAATTAAATAATCTCCTTTTTGGTAAAAGTCATTATTCTACTTAGTGACCATGTGCCAGAACCAAATCTTAATGGTTTATACTGTATCCTTGAAAATGGTCTGACTCATTTCAGCCAAGAACACTCTGTTTATTTTCTTAGTTCTAACATTATCCGATACAAAAAAAATGACCTTTAAGTTGTTCCCAGTGCACTCATACTCTTTGTTCTAGGAATACAAGGAATCTTGAGTATTGTCAGCTGAAAAAGGTTTTTTCATATACTTTATTTATAGCAACGGCTAAAGTTCATCTTTCTCCCCCTGAGAGTATCAAGATTATGGGAAGATCAAAAGCTGAGGCAGAGAAGACTTCAGGAGCAAATCAAAATTTGAAATCCAGCATTGTATATAAATGAAGCTGCCATTCAAGCTGCACTTACTTATGTAGTAGTTTGTAGAAGTAATTATTATGGAGAGAAAAATGCATTTAATTTTCTTGCAAAGTACTTTCTAGTGCATCTTACATCTGTAAAGTCTGAATAATCAGAGAGGGAGGGATCAGTTATTCTTTAAAAAAAAAAAAAAGTAATGACAATTTCATATGAAGTTTAAAAGAGGAGCTTTCCCCAGAATGTGTTGTTCAAAGTAAAACTAAGGGTACACTTGCCAGAAATATTTTCTCTGCAAGCTCTCATCTGGCATCTTCTCAGAAACTGTCAGTGTTAGCTGGTCACAAGGATAGTCCAAGCTGCTGAGCCTGGCTGGGTCCCTGTCTTGGGTATACATTTTCTCTTGTCCAAGTTCAGTTTTCCCAGAGAAAATAGAAAGTAAAAACACAGGCTTTGTTTTTTAAGAGATTGAAATCAACTGATTAAATATTTTATACAGGAATTAGGTGACATTGTATTACTTGATGTCTTCATAACACCCCTGAGAACTGTAGTAGTTTTGTTCTTATTTCATAAAAAGGAGCTGGTTCAGCCAATTCTTTTTAGAGGTAAAGCTCGGATTCAGACAAACCTGGGAGACTTTTCCTTGTAATTGACTCCAAAGGGAGTGTAGATAATCAGCTCAGATAGAAATATCTACACTCTCTATCAGTAGGGGGACCACTTATTGGTAGACAGTATCTACGCTGTTCTTCAAACTTGGACTAAGAAAGGAAAGAAGTGCACAAGTAGAGTACTTGGGAAAAAACAGTGGCAGTAGTTTACTTGTCACCACAGGGGGGACCTAAAGAGGATGAATAATGCAGCTTTTCAGGCCTTTCTCACCACTAACAAAAACATCCTTCCTTTATTTTTAGTTCTTTTCCATTTGTTTACAAAATAAAATCTTGTGGCAGCATTGTCTGTTTTGGTTTTGTTTCATAAAGCTGTTTTGCTTTTTCTCTGCTTAAAGATTTGCCCTCTCACATGGGAAATCCACAGACAGATCAGACAACACAGCTCTTGACCCATGCTATGTGCTTTCATTGTTATGATCAATATTGGGATTTACAGAGAAATTTGCAAAAAGATTTTAACTTCCACCAAGCAACTCCTCTGAAGAAGTTAATCACCACATAGAGGTCTCTTGAGGTGATAAGCCACTTCCTGAGAGGTAGCTACCAGGTAGCAAAGATCTGATTAAATCCCCTTTAATCCTAATAGACTGTTTAAAATATAATAAATTTGGTTTATGTTAACTAAATATAACCTTTCAGCTCAATAGAATGCAATACCAACTTTCTCCTTATGTGTTTCATAAGATCTTATTTTTTTTTCAATTAATAGTGGAGAAACTACTAAATAATACTTACAGTGTCTTTACACTTACGAGTTGAAAAGACCTTATTTCTATATTTATCTTTTATCTTATACTCTTGCCCAATTGTCTAGTTTTAAGATTGCTGTAAATTAGATTTTTATGTTATGGATGGCAGAATAAGATGAAGAGCCACAGTTAATAACCAATTGTTTTTTAATTCTGTGCATATCCACCTCCTTTTAGCCAGCTAAGTTTTCATGTAACTAAAATGTAAAATGTTACGGAAAATGTTGTAAAAATAGAAATACTGAGTATTTTAATCTTTAATACCTTGTTGTTAGTAGAGATTTCACTGAACTTTTCTATTAAATTTTATTTTTTTGTTTGTTTGTACATTTGTTGGTACCCCTTATCAGATACTTAAAGAAAAATTTATAATGCTCTGAAGAGCATTCACTCATTCCCTGCTTTTTAAAGGGTAGCCACAGTAGGATAAGTTGACAGTGCAATAGCTAACAATAATGGTGTCCGTCTAGAGCACTCACCAGATCTAAATGGACTGAAACCTAGATCCTACACCACAGGTGAGTACATCAGTAGCTGAGACAGCATTGAAATGTTGATGTAGCACTTAACATGCATCTGTTTCATTTAAGGTCGCTTAGGCCTAGTTATTCAATCTCAGACTTGATTGGTTTTAGTTGATTTTTATATTTAATTGGTAAAGCAACCGTCAGATGTGAATATATGCCAGACATACATCCAATAGATCAAAGGTCTGGCCTACCAAGATTGATTTTTACCTGCAATGTGACGGTGATCACAGAGTTAAACCCCAACTTTTTCATATTTATTCTTATTTGCTGTTTAATGAGCTGGTTGCATTCAGCACTATGGCAATAATGAAAAATAACTCTTTATAGGTGAATGTCTTATAGGTGATTTTAATATTTAAAATATTGTATACAAGAGAAAATGCCTAAATATAGACATTTGATATTGAAACATACTGTGAGAGTGATTGTTTCCTAATATTGCTGATTCTAAATCCCACAGCACTGTAGAAGTGTGTGAAAGCTTGTAATTGGCACACTGTGGGAATTATGATAGCAAATTTAGCTTTTATTTGATTTCGCATCTGTAAAGTAAGTTATTTTCTTATATAAAAAATAAGCTTTTAAGCTTATTATATTGCTTATTGTTTAAGAGTTTTTTTGAGAGATGCTGTTGGAGGTAATGGAGTTTAAAATTAGTTTAGACATATTTTTAAACATGAATATGAAACCAGTTTGTTAAAAAATGTTTTGTCTTGACCCCATCAGTGGCGATGAAAAATCCCAAATTAATTTCCAAAGGTCCCTATTTCAGCTAGTATCTGCTGAGTACTTGTTGGACTTTGTATTTCAATCTCATAAAGGTATATTATTTGTGGTATGCTAATGCTTACTGTGTGAATTTTTCTAATTTTGTATACACTTACAGATACACAAAAAGTGATCTGTTGATTAATACATATCATACTGTTATTGTTTTATTAAGATTAAATTAACTGCATCAGTGAAATGCATAATTAGTTTAAAAGTGACCCAATCTATTTTCTGTTTCCTAAATTGCATATACTTTTAAATTAAGAAATCTTACTCTGTGGCAAAGTGAAACCGTGTTTATCTATTCTCTAATCATAGTTGATGTATGTGAAAAGCACATTAAAATGTGAAAAGCAATGTGAAAATGCATTATTTAATGTAGTCAAAGTACAATAAAAGCACTGTAGTTTCAAATAGTTTCATGCTCACTGAGTTAAACAGAAAAACTGCTATATTCACTAAGCTTGAAGCTTAGTTTATGATGTGGCTGAAAATAATTGATCTATTGCATAGAGTGATCCTTGCTTTTATTTCTTCCCATGTCTGTTGTGTTTTTTGGGTTTTTTTTTTTGGTTTTGTGTTTTTTCCTTTACTTAATGGCATTTCTAACGCTGACAGGAGATCATCTCTATTGATCATTATTTTAAGACAAATTCTTCCCATTCATTGTTACAAATGCAGGTAGTTGTCTTCTATTTTTGCTTTTGCATGTGTATAGGCATAGATGGAACAATAACTATCCATCATTCTTAGGAAGAAGGAAAGAAGGAAATACACAGTTCATGTCCTTCAGTCCTTAAACTTCCACTTCTGGTTTTCAAGTCAATTTCCTGTACATAGGTTTCACCGAAGCAGAAAACCTTGTAGCTAGCATTCATTTCTTTCACTATTAATTCCCCTTCATTTGTAATCCCATAGGTTAACACACTGTGAAAACTGATATGTGATTTTGAAATAGATTACGCTTAATCCTGTTCTCATAATAATGACATATCGTTTCACTACCTGATGGCAAAAAGTAGAACGTCTCTTAGAAATGATGTCACTGTTTGCAGTTGTCCTGCCAGACCCTATAGTTATGCTGCATCTCTACTCTTTTAAAAAACTTTCATCTTATGTCTTCAATGTCACAGTCCTGTGTACTTAGGAATGAAGGGTATGTGTTAACAAATGTTGAATAACTGGCCTTAAAGATATTTCACTGATTAAAAAAATAAAATTAAGTGTTCTAAGAACTAATTTTTTAGATTTTTCTATAGAATTTTCATTACATGTCTCATATCTTAAAGTCGTGTCAACTTTTAGTGAAATTTCTAAATAAGTCCTTTAGCTTCTGTAACAGCTCTGTTCATCTGTTTTGTCCTTATTGAGCTCTATAAGGTCTTCAAGAACATCATCTAACATGAAGAACAATATTGCAGAAGTAAACATGTACCAAGACAGATGTTTTGCATATGACTTTTAATTAAGAAAATATTTAAGCAATTTTATGACCTCCTCAATGTCAAAAGGGAAAATTTTGCCTGAGGGTTAATTAACATCCTAGTGCCTTTATGACGTCCCTGCCTCTGGCAAGGGGGTTGGAACTAGATGATCTTAAGGTCCTTTCCAACCCTAACTATTCTATGATTCTATGATTACAGCTATTTATTTTACATTGTTGGATTCTTGCTAACAGTAAGAGCTACTTAGGTTTATATTTAATTTTTTATTACAAAAAAAATCTCATGCATTATCATTTACTCAGCAAATACACGCACTATCATGGAAAGCACAAAAATACATTAAAATTAGTGTTACGTCATGACTTTCACTCAATGTTTCGTTAGTTCGCTATAGTCAGAAAATCTTTTGGTTTTCTGCAGAAGTAAAAATCTAGAGTCAGTGTATGCATGTTCTTTTACACTTAATGTTAAGAAATTGTTTGCTCTGGTAATCTCGGCTATATGTTTATGCATTTTTCCTCATACGACATTTTCTAAACCAGTGTGCTATTATGCCTGTGCCAGGAAAAAATAATCTTGTATCATTAAGAACAAAATTATAAATGGATAAATAGTAGCAAGTTATATGCAGGTAAAAGAAGAAAAATATGTGCATTCCAAGATAGAAATAGTGTCAGTAAAATTGTTTGAATGCACATTTTTATTTGTAATAAATAGTTTAAAAGCTGTTTATAATAATCCAGGCAGGTTTTTGTGGGTTTTTCTTTTTTTCATTTTTGTTCTGTTGAGTGATGGGTCACAGTCCATATTTAATAAAAGGACAGACACAATCAGGTACAATGTTCCCATAGCTACTAGCTTTTTTTTGAACGTCATGCCTCTTAAATATGCACATTGTTCATTCAACACTAAATAATACACTTGTAAAAACACACTCAAATGTGGTGTCTCAGTTGCTTTAATGTTTTATAATATACTGTAACATAAACATTTCATAACTTATTTTCCATTTACAATCCCCTTTCTTTCCTATTCTTTACACAGCTATTGCATCAAGACCATTTGCATATGCGTTCATGTAAAAGAAGAACCACAGATATCACTATATCTAATTTGGGAGTCAGAACCAGTCCAAGGTATTCACACAAAAGGCAAGTGACTACATATCTTCTCATGTATGCACCTACAAGGAGGTGTCTGTCTGTGAGAGACTGAACTGTAATCAGACTCCACCATCCATTGTCTCAAAGATTGGTATAACACCCTAAGGTCCACTATCTCAAAGATGGGTCTGAGGAGCTGAGATAAGACTCCTCTGTCCATTAACTCAAGAATTAGTGTGAGGAACTGCTGCCCGTTATCTCAAGGATTGCTACAGGAAGAGCTGGCTGCAAGACCAGTGAAACTGGATGCACGTGATCCACCAGGAATGTGCAGTACCTGGCATTAAGAACAGAGATACTCCCCCAACACATAATAAAAGGGAAAAAAGTCAATTGCCAGTGTGGCCACCCACCTCTAATGACAACTATGGACCCTGGGGGAAACCCAACACTGAAGGCTACGATTACAGACCCTTGGGATGCCACTGGATTCATAGCTGTAACTATCCCTCTGCACTTCGAACTCTGGCTTAATTTCTCTCTTTTTTTTCTGGTTTGTTCTATTGCTATCTTTTTTTATATATATATATATATATATATATATATATATATATATATATATATATATATATAAAATAATTGTCTTTTTATAATAAACAAACCGATTATGGTACTCGACCTCATTTGCATCTTAATTTCACTTTCGTGATCACGAATGAAATATTTCTGACGCTGGGTTTTTCTCCGGTTGGACCTTGGCACTGTCTTAACAGTCTTTTAACTTTTCTTGTAGTAAAGCGAGAGCTGATCATTTCAGAGCACAGAGAGTGATCCAGTCAATTCTGAGCTAAATGAACAGCCAGTATGTCCCACTTGCATGCATACAGCTACATTGAGATGTCCTGATCTCAAACCAAGTCTTAAGCTTCTTAAGCATAGTGTTCAGTGTCATTTTAGAAGCCCAAGGTCAGGCCATGAAGCCTCCACCTGTTGCTGCAGAAGGTGTGGATCCTCCACAAGACCTGTGTCATGCCCTCCAGGTCTGTGCAGACACTCAATAAGGTGTTCAGATTATGCAAGATCTCAGATAAGAGCAAGGAGGCCCTGCTCATCCCCAGACTGCCAACTGACCTGCTTGGCAGTTTTAGCTAGTCCTTTAACTCTGACGTCTGCAAAAAGGCATTTATAATACCAAGATCTAGTCAGGAAAAGTATTAGACAAATGTCCTAAATCCTTGTGTGTAAACCTCAAGGAACTACCATGTGGTAAAAGGTTTTTAACAATCCAGGATGGCTAGGAAAGATTGGATTAGATAGCCGTACAAAACCAAAATATTTTTATGTGGAAAACACCAATTATATGTATTATTTGTATTTTAATATAGCTACATTATATCTATCTATATGTAAATATATAGACTGCTCCCAGGTTTTTGAGTCCCAAGACAGGGAACAATTTCTGTAAAACAGTTTGGAAATAAGATAGAATCATAGATTCAGAATCATAGAATAGTTAGGGTTGGAAAGGACCTTAAGATCATCTAGTTCCAACCCCCCTGCACCAGCAGGGACACCTCTCACTAAACCATGCCACCCAAGGTTCTGTCCAACCTGGCCTTGAGCACTGCCAACGATGTTCATTTCCTTATACCCAATCTAAACTTCCCCTGTTTAAGTTTTAACCCGTTACCCCTTGTCATCTCACTACAGTCCCTAATGAAGAGTCCTTCTCCAGCACCCTTATAAGCTCCCTTTAGATACTGGAAGGCTGCTATGAGGTCTCCACACAGCCTTCTCTTCTCCAGGCTGAACAGCCCCAACTTTCTCAGCCTAGCTTCATACGGGAGGTGCTCCAGTCCCCTGATCATCCTCATGGCCCTCCTCTGGACTTGTTCCAACAGTTCCGTGTCCTTTTTATGTTGAGGACACCTGAACTGCACACAATACTCCAAGTGAGGTCTCATGAGAGCAGATTAGAGGGGCAGGATCACCTCCTTCGACCTGCCATTCATGCTCCTTTTGATGCAGCCCAGGATATGGTTGGCTTTCTGGGCTGTGAGTGCACACTGCAGCCGGCTCATGTTAAGCTTCTCATTGACCAACACCCCCAAGTCCTTCTCTGCAGGACTGCTCTGAATCTCTTCTCTGCCCAACCTGTAGCTGTGCCTGAGATTGCTCCAACCCAGGTGGAGGACCTTGCACTCGGCATGGTTAAACTTCATCAGGTTGGCATCAGCCCACCTCATAAGCATGTCAAGGTCCCCCTGGATTACATTCCTTCCCTCCAGAGTACCAACTGAACCACACAGCGTGATGTTATCAGTAAACTTGCTGAGGGCGCACTCAATCCCACTGTTCATGTCACCGACAAAGATGTTGAACAAGACTGGTCCCAACACCCATCCCTGAGGGACACCACCCCTTACCGTTCTCCAGTTGGACATTGAGCCATTGAGCACAACTCTTTGTGTGCGGCCATCCAGACAGTTCTTTATCCACCAATGGGTCCACCTATCAAATTGATGTATCTCCAATTTAGAGACAAGGATGTCATGTGGGACAGTGTCAAATGCTTTGCACAAGTCCAGGCAGACAATGTCAGCTGCTCTACCCCTGTCCATCAGTTCCATAGCCCCATCATAGAAGGCCGACAAATTGGTGAGGCAGGATTTCCCCTTAGTGAAGCCATGCTGTCACCAACCACCTTGTTGTTTTTCATGTGCCTCAGCATGCCTTCCAGGAGAATTCTGCTCCAAGATTTTGTCAGGCACAGAGGTGAGGCTGACTGGCCTGTAATTCCCCAGGTCATCCATTTTCCCCTTCTTGAAAAGGGGGGTTATATTACTCTTTTTCCAGTCTTCGGGAACTTCATCTGACTGCTATGATTTTTCAAATATGATGGACAATGGCTTAGCAACTTCATTCACCAGATCCTTCAGGACTCCCGAATGATCTTAATTGAGAAAAGTTGGGAATTTTGTTTTATGCAGGTAACTAGGTTGTGTGAGGGGTGAGCTGAAATGAGTAGAGAGGTTTTCTTGCACAATTATGACTGTTATACCTGTTCAGAAAAAATGCTTAGTCCAAAAAACAGGTATGTGTGCACTCCCACCACAGAAAACATTGTCATTTAACCTGACCACCAAGTCAGAATCTTTGCTACCTTTGGGAGAGTAGACAGGTCAACATTTCATGCCATCATTTGTCCTCAATATTGAGGCTGTTGTTAAACTGAAAAGTGCCTGACATTCCTTAATGATGCTGTTGTGGTATTGATGCTCACTAATGAAAAAGGGATATAAGGTCAATTTGTTTTATGCAGACCAGAAAACAGTTACTCAGGGTAACTACTTTTGATCATGTACTTCAGATTTTATGGCTACCTCCTAGCAGTCAATGATTCTGTATTCATGGCTCATAAAAAATTACATCATCCTTAACATAGCTGGAGAGGTCAAATGAACCATACTTAAGAATGTTTCTCACATGTATCTTCATGACTGCAAATCACTCAATACTGACTAAAATCGGAGAAGCTGCCTACTTTGAGAAAAATAATATATATATATATCCTGAGAAGATTTAAATATTCATGCAGAGTAGCTGCATGAAGATGAACTATTGTTAACTTGAGGTGAGGTCTATACAGTTTTGACTTTATGGCGTGCCACTCATACAAGTCTCACGTGAATATATTTATAAATCTGTCAGGTTATATGACTCAGCACTCAAAAAATTAGAAAAGACTAAAGCAAAAGATTCAAACTATTCTTCTATTGAAGCATTTATGACTCAACGGTGTATTACTCTTTTAGGTAAAGCTTTGTCTTCATATATAAGGAGGTCATTTTATATTTTGTTTCAGTGAGGTGGTGAAAAGTCTGCAGTCCCAGCATGGAACAGTATCCTGTAAATGCTCTTCTATTTTCACAGCTGAAGTGTTTTCCTTAGCTTCTTACTCCTGATTCTTCTAGTGGCATTTATTGCTTTTTAAAATATTCCCAAAATTATACAGAAGAATTTCCTTCTTTAATCAATTAAAGGCCACAAAATAATTGCTACAAATTTGAATTGAAAAGTACATTATTTTTTTCAACTTAAAATTTTAAGACTTCTCCAAAGACATCTCTTCTTTGGCTTATACACTTTCTTAAAAAATACTTCCTGGGTTCACCTTTTCCTTGAAATGCATTATTTTTGAAATGACTAAGGGACTCTTCCTATGTATACCATGAAGGGTTTAACAAAACCTTTCCTGAATACTTGGACGCTCATTTTGGGCTTATATTTCAGTGTTAGCTCCTTTATTCCTAGATCTAAAGGAGCTGTGATCACGTCTGGATCATACAAAATAATAATCAAATCAGGGATAATGAAATAAAATGGATAAACCAGCCAGGAATCTTCCAAGTATACAGTGTCTTCTAGTGTAAATTTATGTTGCATTTTAGCAGCCCTCCTCACAAAGGCCTCTTAAAGGAAGAGTCTAGCCCTTTAAATTAGATTCACATTCACTCAACTGTAAAGCACACACACATTAAGTCACATGCCTCCCTAATGTTTTTTTTTCCACCTAAGATGAACTAGAAAGCAGCAGACTTGCTGACAATAGTTTTCATGTAACTCAACAGATCTGACAAGCAGATGTGAAAATTCAAGTGTATCATGATTTACAAAGCCAGCCTTTGGCTTGCCCAATCACAACCTGGCCCTAGCAGTGTCAACAGGATGTCTGCCACAGTGCTGCATCATTTTCCTACATGTCCAATGTGTTTACAGTCAACTGTTTAAATGCAGTGCACAAGGAAGTTTCATCCTGCTATGCCCTGCATTACAAGATTCCCTTCCATCACATATAGACTAAACTCAAGAGCCAGCCAAGCATAATTTGAAAGTGGAATTAAAGGCTTGGATTTCTTCTTCTTAGAGATAAATATTACCCAGTATGGGTTTTATTTCCTTTCAAAAGTCAAGCTGAAATTCAGCTGCTGCAACTGTATTCATCTCTTTGCCATCTCAGCAAGTTTGTCCTGTGTAAATAGTGTGATCTTAATAAATAAATACTGAAGCACAGCTGGTGTTGGCAAGATATCACTGTTAGGTTGCTACAGCCCTGCTATCACCAATGGGTGTTGCTGATTATTCTCAGAACTGGGAAAAACAGGGGAAAAGAATGCAGAGGAGAGTCAACAGAGGTTGGAACAAAAATGGAAGAATGTTTGCCTCAGTACACAGCAAGGACATCTGAACACCAGTAAGGCAGGCATTTCACTGGGTTCTGAATTGTTTTCTTATCAAAACAAGATTGAATAGCCACAGTGGTATCAAGCTGTAGCTACATATTTGCTGCTTAAAATTCATAAAATTTTTTTGAGAGGGAAAGCAATGGAAGTTAGAATACTTAAAAAATCTTACCACAAAACATAAAAATAACCAATTCTGATTAGCTGTCATGGAGGAAGCAGTTAGTTTTCAAATATATATAAAGCCATGCAGCAGAGAAGCAGTATGTGAGTTGTCACCTTTCTAGCTGAAAAGTTATTTTTCTAAATTTTATTTTAAAGATGGAAGCTAAAGAGAGTGACCGCTACATCGTGTGCAAATTGTTCTTGTATCTGGTTTTCAGACTGCTACTGTCTGTCAATACTGATGCTGTTTTGGCTTGCAGGTGTGCTATTGTCCAACTTAGCTGAGTGCCAAATAACTGAGGCAGTGTACAGCCCAAGTTTTCGTGTCTACTTATGAATAAAAAATTATTCCAAAATCAGTAGGTAAAATTACCCCAGTATTAAAACAGACATGATCTTAACTGTGTGACTGACAGTTTTAGAAAGGGTAGATATCTGATGGCAATCTCCAAACCTAACTTACATATCAAAGTAACTCCAGCTCCAGCTACTATAGAGGGAAAACCACAACTCATTTTCTGGTTACTTACTTGTTTTATCATTCAAAATGAGTTTGAACCCAAACAAGATGCTGGACTTGAAGTTTCAAAGATTTGAATTAACTTTCTTAGCCATTCATGTTCTACTAACCTACAGATGTTCAGAACACAAATTTTAGAGACTATTAAGGAAAACGTGGGGTAATACTGAAAGTATTAAATAAAAAAAAATAAAATAACAGGTCCCCAAAAAAATAATGCAAAGGTCAAAATCTAGGGGTGCAATTATGTGAGGACTAGAGGGAACAAATGTCAACTGAGGAGACAGGAAGACCTTAGGCAATTGTTATTTATATGCAAGCTAGTAGGCTGGTAATACAAGGAAAGCAATGCAGCTAATGCAGAAACACCTCTGAACTTCAATTTCAGCAGAATAGAAAAGCCGTAGGAGGAATGTGAAAGAAGCATTAAAAATATGAGAGTATATATGTTATTCATCTAAACCTCCCCAACCTAACATTGAGATTATTATGTTACATTTAATACAGATCTTCTTAATTTGAGCAGTTGAGAGAAACTAAGAGACTAAATCTTGTGAGCTTTGTTTATGTATGCATGGAAAGCCCATAGGGAGCTTGGTTTATTATACTAAAAGAAAATTCATTAAACTGTTGGGGTTTTTTGTTGTTGTTTTAAATAACTTATTTTATTATGTATATCATGTAGGATACTATTGTAAGACATGATATAGAAGTGTGACTTCAGGTGCTACTTAATTCCCTTGCTAGCAGGCACAGAGCTCCTGGTTTGAATAAACTTGTGACTGTTATAAATAAAAAGTTCTGACTAACTGCCTCTCTACCACTGAGACATAGAAGGTTCCCTCAGGCTCTTAATGTGTTTGGAATAGTTAATTAGTGAATGCTACTCAAAAATGAGTCTCAAATCAGTGTTACTTCCTGTTTTCCTACCATAGGCTTTTTTATATGGTGTCTGAAGTGATAGGGCTGCAATTTCAGATCTCATTTGGTAATTGAACATTTTTATTTACTGGTAGGCTGTCGCTTTGAATGAGAATACAAACTGGCTAGGGAGTTACCTAGCCAACATAATGTGCATAGAAGAAAACAATAAAAATAGTTTAAAATAGGCCCAATGAGGAAAGACTTCATTATGATACCAGAAGAGCTATTAGTCAGAGGGGACAGTTCTCATGAGACAAGGAGAAAGCTCAAGCATTTAAATTTTTTACTCAGCTTTGGATGTGGATGAGATCTTAAAAATCCTTTCACTTACAGCATATTCAGCAGGGTTTTCTGAAAGCATGCATGTAAACAGTGTTCTCAAGTTTGCTATGTTAGGAGTGGGATTTCAAAGAATATTTTAAATTACATGTTCTCTTTAAATATACTTTTGTGTCACTGTGATACTATGTTATCTATTTGGTTTAGATTTGCAATGCTTTGCCCTTTGCAGCTACAAACCATGAGCGCAGCTGGTTCTAAGCCAGGGTTTCAGCTGTGGAGGCAGTGAGTTCTGTTTTGATAAATTGAGTTTATGAGCATGACCACGAAACCATAGCTTTCTAGAACTGCTTACTTGTCCCTTAAAATATATCAAGAGAGATAAGTCAGTAAACAGATTACGAGGTAAGTAGGAGAGCTTCCTTTAGGAGAGCTGATCTGTAACATACAAGAAGCTAAAGTTGCCTGATAACTGTAACAAAACCAAGAAAAGGAACACTTTGAAATACTAGTGTGGTTCAACTACTGTGACCGAGAGAGAGTAATTTAATGTTCCATTGTGTGCTGCTTTTCTCCATAACTGAACTTGTAAATTATACTTAACTCAAAAACAAGATCTTGGACTGACAATTGTCTGAGATAACTTTCTTAGCATGCAGTGATAGTGAAAAAACTAATAACAAAAGAAAACTCAGCTGAGCTTAGCATCATCAGTAAGGCTACTGGAAAAAGGACAGAGAGACAGTTTGCCACACATGACTGATAGTCTTACAACTTGAGCATGATGGGCTGTTTTGGTCTCTAGCATCTCAAGAAGGACAAAGTGGATAAGGCAAAGTGACAAAATTATGTCAGTGATGGAATATCTGGCTTATGAAAACAGAATAAAATGCCAGAGACTCTCCAGCTTGAGCTAAGTTATGAGTGAAGTCTACAAAATCATTAAGGCAGCAAGAAAGAGGAAAGAATAACATTGGTATAAGAGCTTGCTAAAACTAGGTGGTACTTCAAGAAAATTGTAGGAGTTTAATTTAAAATACGTAAAAGACCATGCTTCTGCTTGCTGGTAGTGAGCTTCTAGAATCTTTTGCAATAGGTGAGTGTGGTTGTGGATAGTATAGACAACTGCAGAAAGGAAGTAGATGAATTACTGGACAGCAGGTAAGTGAAAACAGACTGAAAAAAAGAGGTAAGGGTGTACCCTCCAGCATCCTTAATGAAACAATTATGGATAAGTGAGTAGATATGGAAAATACAGTAGGAAGTAGCCAGGCTTGCATGCTTTCCTTAAACACCTTCTCTTACAGCCACAATCTTTATTGGATTCAACTTAGACAGCAGTCCAACAAAATCTTCCTCTCAAGGAAAGGGTGGGGGAAGGTTGCAGAGAAAAGAATGGGGAATCAGGTGAATACATGTGCCAAGAAATGAAAACAGGGAAGGAATGTGAGATTCAAAGGAGCAGAAATATTAAAAAATAGTGAAGTGTGAGTACAGGGTCACCAACAAGCAATTTCATTGTTTCCTGAAAGCATCCAAGGAGCCAGCAGACATTGCCTAACAGAGTTCTGCCCCGAGATGCAAGAAAACAAGGGAATGGAAACATGCTGGGACCACTGACATCCTCCCTGTCAGGCCTTCACTGCCTGTTGCTGAGAACAACCAATCTAGCCAGGATCAGCAGACTGATGAGAAGGTCACAGGGAAGGCAGGTGCCTTGGCTAGAGAATGAGTTAATAAAAAGGGAATGACAACATAACCTTTCAAGGCATATGTAAGACTGGGGTTGGGCTCTCCAGAAGGTGAACAGCAGATGGAAGGGAAACAAAAAAAGGAAGGTGACAGAGAAGAGCCGAAAGGCTGGGAATGTGGAAAGAGAATAAGCACAAGAAAACTGAGGCACTTTTGAAAAAAATATTTATTCATTTTGTTTGCAATCACTAAGCTGTAGAGGGGAAAAGAAATGTGAATCAGGGAAGAGTACAGCAGTGTGGCTGGATGTATGGAACACTGCTCTGACTCCTCCATGCTGTGAAAGGGCTGTATTGTATTCAGGGCAGCAGAACCCAGCTTTCTAGAGAAAAAGCTGATGGTGCACCATAAGAAGCTGCAGTCCACAGTCTTTGGTTCCAGCTGCATGATTACAGTCTGGATGCAGGAGATAATGGTGGTGCTCACAGTGGTGGCAAGGGTGTATGGATGTTTGCATGGGGACAAGCAAACGTAACCAGGGACATAGTTCTGATGACACAGGCAGGTGTTGTCTATCGTGGTGATTAACACCATGGTCACCACGCAAATGATGCTGACTGTGGTGATACCTGTCTACCTCAACCTCATCATAAAGTGATCTAGAATTGATGAACGAACAGGTATTTTCATAAGTTCAAAGGCACTTTTGTGTAAGGAAGAGAAAAAGTCAAATTATTTTGAAGACTTTAATTGATTTTTTTAATTTTTTTTTTTTTTTTTTTAAACAAGTTGCTGCAGGTGATAAAATAGCAATTCTTAACAGAAATTCCAATCTGTACTTTACAGAAAGGATTTTTTGTTTTAGGTTTCCATCCTAGTTGAAGTTGTGAAGCTGCAACATTGCACCCATCCTAAGCAGAATGCTCCCCAAATAATCAGTATTTACTTCTATTGAAGAACATACCAGCTTCTGTGATTCTTTTACAGATTTCTATGACACCTATCCAGTGTCACAGCTGGTTCTTTACTCCTGCCTTGGATTTTTTATGAGATCACAACACAATGCTGCAAAGTCCCTTCTAATATTACTTCCTTCTTTGACAGCAGTGTGGAGTTATATGTTAATGTCTCGGCTTCTCACCTTTCTTTTCTGTTTAATTTTCCAGAAACTGGAAGATCAGCTTTAAAAAAAAACAGGACTTGTTATGTAGTTGTGAGGTTGGGTAGGCTTTCAGATACTTCTGGATGCAGAGGAAGATGAGGTTATTTTATTCAGGAGTTTGTATTTTAAGAAAGGGTTTGTGGGATAAACGTGTGGTTTAAAATTACACTGTGCATGTATAATATTGTCCTTGCTTGATATTATAACTTAAAAAATATATAGATGTGTCTGAATTACAATGATTTCCTGTTTTTGAGGGGCTGTTTTGATGACCTGGATAATTACATGGGAGCCTGAAATGTGTCCCTATTTCAATATAATTATCTGTTTAGTCTTTCAGTGCTTTTCATTTATACACAACAGCTATGGGACTCAGCTGCTTCAGACTATCTGCTACTGAGTTTAATTAAAATCCTCACTAACACAATATACCTCAAGATATTCAAAACTGTGCAGCACCCCAGAGTTTGCAAATTCCCCTTGATGAGTTCAGGGGCTGTCAGTTTCCATCCCCAAAGCTCCTTTAAAACATGTAGAAGTTCAGGGGAGTGGAAAAGAAAAAAATATTAGTGACCAAGAACTGAAGGTTCCAGTGGTTACAGACAAAAAAGAATCTGGAAAGTTTTCACCGTGATTCATAACTATTCCTCTCTTCACCATTTGTGTTGCCTTCTTTTAAGGCTGTAACTACAGTTAGTGCCTTGACTAACATCTGACACTCTTGAGAGGTAACATCAACTCTTCAGCTTCCCCAAAAGTTCTGAGAAAGGTGATGAATGAAATGATGGATATGAAATCTAACAGTCCTTAGACTTCTTTTACAGTAGCCAGTTTTAGATACAGAAATGGTGCAGTCTGTGTATTTCACTTCACTAAGTTTTGCTGATGGTAATTCTTTCCTTGGTATAATTCAGAGTTCATTGACATTGGCCTTTTGCTGTCACAGGCAGCAATGCATTCCTGAATGTCTCTACTCTTCCATCAAGAAGCCTCAAGATATCAGAGTGGACAATTTCCTTCTGCAGGGCATTGCAAAATTCTGCATATGTATGACTGCCAATATTATGGACATGGATGCTGGTGATAAAGACAGATGCGGATAAGAACTGTAATTTAGCCAGTGGCAAACTAACAAGAATTAACTGGGTTTTCTGAGTAAAAACAGATTAAGAAAAAAACCCCCCCAAAAAAAACCCTCTAGAAATCATTAAATGAAATTAGATTTAAAGAGAAATCATGGAAATAAATTCTCTTAGCTAGAGTAGTTGAGCAGATAAATGAAAATGAATAGCGTGGAACACAATTCCTTAAACTACCCTGTAGGTTGCAAAACATTTACTTGGAAAGTAAGGTGATTTAACTTAATCTGACATTACAGTTTCAGAGAGGAATAAGTATAGAATTGGGTTAAAGTGTATGAGAACACAGCTAGTCTATGTAGTTTTACAACAATTTAATTAATTTAGAGCAAGATATATGAGTGTACGTGTTGGCCAATGGTCTTAATGTATAAGTGGTCACAGTGTAACTCTACATGGTAAGGGAATAAGCTTGGCTGATATCTATGAAAAACAGTTTCGTTCAAGTTCTCAGCAACAGTGGTAATGCAGCAGAAGTTTGCGTTTCTTTATAAATGATTACAGGCAGAAATAAAGGTGCGGTAATAAATGAATTGAAGCTGTAATGGATACTGACAGTTTAGAACAAAAGCTAGAAAGGCGCCTATGTGCAGTAACTAAGCTATGATTTCACATTCTGTGGATTTTATGCCAGTGCCTGTGTGACTTTTGATACTTGAAAAATTTATCCTTACTGTATCTTTTTTTTTTAATTCACTGAAGTTAATCTACCTATTTTCCTTATGCTGTTTGACTGACAGTAGCTATTAAGACAAAAATTAAGCTGCTGGGTAAAAGAAGAGAGAAATAGAAATTCTTCAGGAAGGATGTGGAAATGTTTCCAGTACTGATCTTTCTAGTTTGAAATGTACACATGCCTGGAGTGCCACAGGAATGGGGTGGAGATTGCCACAGTGAGCTATAGTGCTGATGGGATAGGACAAACGTTGTTTTGGGTTCCTTTGTTTTTTCAACTTTTGTGAAAAAAATCCAAAAAAAGCAGTGAAGTTTTTATGTGTTATCATTTATACACACATATACACCCATAAATATACCCATCAATACTTAATTAAAATTAAAGTGACTTTCAAAATAATATATAATAGTCTGACAAAAAATAGTAAACATTCAATTATTTCAATTGTTCTTAAAATAGTTTAATAAAGTTGACATAAATTCATGAACATTTTTGAAAATTTGTTCATCTGAAGTTTTAAGGTGTTTTGTTATAACTGTCTATGGAGGACAGAGAAAAGCATGTCTGGGAAGAAGGGAAGAGAATCCACATGAAAAAGCTTTCTGATTTCTAGTATTGACTGCCAATGAGACTGCTCATTCATAAGCATGGAGAAAGATCAAGTTGTGTTTTCCTTTGTTCTGTGGTAGTGTTGAACATGCATTTTCCAATGCCTGTCAAATATGTCAATTGATTTTTATGGTTGTGAATTGCCTATCAAAAGTTCATGACTTTCTTGAGCATATCAGTAATTTCTGAACAGACAGTTGTTAAAAAAAGAAACAATGGAAGAAACAAAGAAAAAAATTTCAAATCTTTATTTTTTTGCAATAGGGCTGTTGAATTGCATTACTTAATTTTCAAGCATTCTGTGAGGTAAAGTGATATTTCTTTATTGTGATTTGAAAGACCTTTTTCAAATAGACTGCTGAAACTTAGAAAACCTATCTGAGAATTCAGTATTGGAATATTTCACACCATAAGCTGAAAATTTGTATTTTTCTTGGTAAAACTGCTAATTAAATCCAAGCAAGTGAATAGTCATAAACAATATGGCTGAAAATAATTCATTCCAGTAGTAGGGAGAACAACTTATAGAAAACATACGTTTGTTATTTCTCTTGTTCAGGGTTAACATTTTATTTAATTAAAGTTTATTGCAAGTTAAATATGGTTTTCTACACAGCTTTTACATAGCGTAAAATATTCTCTTGTACAAAGAGAAGTAGCTTGTGTTATGAATTATGTCTTTGGCTTTCTGTAGGCATCAAATCATTATCTATGAAATAGGCTTCTTCATTTGTACATGTCAGAAAACTGCACATGCAAAATCAATCACGATTCCTATCACACTGCCCTGAATTGTATCATTGTTAGATTACTTCAGAGCTGGATGAGTCATAGAGCAAGACACTCACTGCAGGGTGGGAGATCTGATGCCCATGACATTGGCTGGACGCCCTGTTTAGAGCTGTTCTTACTTCTGCTTTCTCCAATGGTTTGCATTGGCTAGTTCAGGTATTGCTCTCTTCTAGATTAAGTAACAAACCTGCTGGATGAATTTCAGTTTGGTAAAACCCTCACCGTGGTTATCATTTTACATGTTGTACGACCTCATAAAGAGATAACTGTCCACAGGCATTGGGGTTATTTTATTTTTCATTTGAATGACTTCTGAAAGTGTCTTAGAGTTTTGTATTTCACAACCTAATAAGCTTTTATTTTAATATTTGAAAATATTATTTGTAAAAAAAGTATCAGAGGATCTAATTATGAGATGACTTACAAACCGAGCCATGCTACAAATAAAAAACTGGCTGTAAGGAACAGCAGCCGTGGAATCAGATGGAGATCAAATTTCAGCTACATGATATAAAATTAGTGCAGATTTTTAGACCTGTTAGTGTAAGTGGAATCAAGCCTTCCCCTGGACTGTATTTACCCTGTAAGATATCCTTTATGCTGTACTTTTTAAAAACAGAAAAAACTGCAGTGATACAAAAGCAGAAGTTAAATGTTCTGAGTGTCTACTACTTAATCATCTACAACTGGAAAGTCCAATATGTAGATCATGATATCCTTTAAAGTTATAAAACAGCTAACTAAAGTATTTTAATTGTGTTTTTTAAAGATTACTGGCCGTGTTCCCAGATTTCACTATGGTAAGTGAGCTACTGATCTTTCATAGTCATCAAATACATGTCATAAAGTATTTCTGTCAGTACTGTAGACTTTCATGTTCTTATTGTATGAAAGTGTGGATATCTGGTGCATTTAACTCAAAGCCTTGTTTGCATAACATGAATTTACATGTCTTCTATTTACATCTATTTTGTCTCACCCTTCATAACTTCTTTATTTTATAATTTTTCTTCAGAAAGGCATTTTTAGGGCTTGAGATGCTGTCTTTAGTTAAACCACAGCTTGCTTTAGATAAATAGGATTTACTTTTCCTTTCAAATTACTTTTCAGAATCATGATCAATTTCCCGCCTTGACTGCTTGAGGGGAGTGACACTGTAGGAGACCCTTACGCATTTGCTTTGTAATAAGCCTTTACTCATACACTCCAGGCTATACAATCAGCTCCTCTGCACCAGAGTGCGTGCCTGTGTGTGTGGCTGCAGCCGGAGGCCTGTAGATTGGAATGCTGATGACACGGAGCAGAAGTGCTGAGGAAGGAATCTGTGTCTGAGGAAAGCAATAATCTGGCTGTGAGTGTCCACAGCTGTTATTATATAAAATAAAGCTACCTTTGATGGCTTTCTTTTTTTTTTTTTTTTTTTTTTAAATGGAGATTTCCTGCCTAATACCTTACCTGAAAGAGTTTCATTCTAGTGTTCTCATTTTCACCTGTTTTAAAAATGTTGTGGAGCAGGAAAATAATCACTTTTTCTGTAATAAAAAGACACACTAATTTCAGATCCCAAAAGTTAAACTAGGGTATTTTCTTGTTGGAACAATTGGTTTCATGTCTCAGCTTCTTTGTCTGGTTTAAAATGAAGTAGTTTTAAAGCACAAATTTAGTTCCTGGGGAATAAATGTTTATGGAAAGCTACAAATAGTATCTATAGTTTTGCTATGATACTAATATTTCATATGGTCAAGGAACTAGTTATACTCATATTAATAGAAAAGTCCCTTTTCTCCCCAGGAGAAACATGAAGACTTAAGCAGGGGCGGAGGGGAAAGGGAAGGAGAAGAGGGGGAGAACACCGACAAAAAAAGATATTGCAGTCCTACTGGGAAACAATTTAGTTTGCACATTACTATTTCTTAAAAGTCAGCTTCTTGTCAATTTTTTTGTCATCCAGAGTGATTTTCACATTTGACCTTCTTTAAAAGGACCATAACATACTCATTTAGTAGAAGGAACGGTCTTGCATTTTCACTTAAGTATCAGCTAAAACAAATGGATTAAGCAGGGAGGCCGTTATTCAGAGGTCTCCTCTTAAACATAGGAAAAGTTCTGGTCCTTATCCAAACATGGTACTTTGTAGACATTTTGATTTAAATGTTAGAATAATAGAATCATAGAATGCTTTGGAAGGGACCTTAAAGATGATCCAGTTCCAAACCCCTGCCATGGGAAGGGACACCTTCCACTAGATCAGGTTGCTCCAAGCCCCATCCAGCCTGGCACTGAACACTTCCAGGGATGGGGCAACCACAATTTTTCTGGGCAACCTATGCCAGTGCCTCACTACCCTCATAATAAAGAAATTAAGGTAAAAGCAGAAGTTTGTACATAAGTAAATGATCCTTCAGTGCCTCTTCCAAACATTTTTTGAAACTACTTTCTGTACTTTAGGCTGCTTGCCTTCACAGAAGTAAAGTAGAAGAATATATTGTGCTTACTTTTTTGCAACCTCAGGCACAGAAAAATAGTTTTGACTAAATTCTAGCATTGTGCATTTAAAAAACTGCACTAAATTAAATTTCTATAGGGATTTCCACCTCATGAGCTGCAATGTCTTAACTGATGTGACACAGATTGCCAAAAAGCTTTGTTTTGAATTTTCCTTCTAATCTTTCTTGAATCTCTTCTGTAATTAATTATTACAAACATATTCAAGGAAGGGCTTCAGAATATGTAGAGATGGAAAAAGAAAATTTATTAATTACAATTTTTTATTCCTACTGAGCCATTTACACTTATAAAATGTTTTGAAGTTGAATTTTTTATCTATTTAACAATGTCTTCTGTCACTTCCCTTCAACTAACGGCATGCCCTGTGACAGGAAGCTTTTCCTGTTGACTTGATCTAAATTTAAATTACTGAGTGTCTCAAACCACGGGGTGTGCTATCCCAGAAGATCTGACATTTCAATCCTGGAATAGGGTGGCACATCTGTGAAACTAGATGAGCTGTTTTTTTCTCCAGAGAAGGATGAGGGCTGCATAACAACTTTGCTAATTGTCCCTTGAAAAGCATCCCAACTTCAAAGGAGCAAATGTTTTTGCAGGAGAGTTACACAGAAATAGATATTAAAGATCAAATTGACTTACTGATAACAACTACTTTTGTCCATTTATTTCCAGTGCCTGCTGATCTTCACCTAGTTTTAAGGATTAGATAGCTCTGTAGCAGTGTCTTTTTTGCAACTCCGTCGTGGGTTAAGCTCAGTCAGCCACACAGCTTCTCCCTCTCTCTCCCTGCCTTTCCTCCCCCTCGCTCCCAGAGGGATGGGGAGTTGAATCAAAAGAATGTAACTCCCACAGGTTGAGAAAAGAACAATCCAGTAACTAAGGTATAACACAAACCATTACTGCTACCACCAATAATAATAATGATGAGGGAAATAACAAGGGAAGAGAATACAACTGCTCACCACCCACCGACTGATACCCAACCTGACCCGAGCAGTGATCTAACCCTTCCGGGTAACTGCCCCCAGTTTATATAGTGGGCATGAAGTGCTGTGGTATGGAATACCTCTTTGGTTACTTTGGATCAGGTGTCCTGTCTCTGCTTCCTTCCAGCTTCTCCTCCTCCCTGGCAGAGCATGAGACTCAGAAAGTCCTTGGTCAGACTAAACATTACTTAGCAGCAGCTATAAACATTAGTGTTGTCAGTGCTGTTCCCAGGCTGAAAGTCAAAAACACAGCACTGCACCTGCTACCAAGAAGGAGAAAAATGACTGCTACTGCTGAACCCAGGACAAACTCAATCACAGTAAATCCTCCATATTTTCCAGTGCCAGATCTACTTATGTTTATGACCAGTCTTACAGTTTTTTAACCCATTAATCTCTATTTTCATTACAGTTGTGTATGTGCGATATGGTCTCTGATGTGAACACTGCTGCTTGAAAGCAAAGAAGGATCCTGGTACTTTTATAAAGAACAAATGGATCCTAGTCCAAAAGCCACAAACTATTGTTCATTCGGATTATAACTTTTTTTTTCATACACATGCAAAACATGGTAAAGATACTTATGTTTTAGTTAAGAGCAAGTATTTCTTCTTTAAGAAAAACTAAATTTTTCTGACTTAAAACAAATCAGTGTAAAACAGACTCAGGGATTTTTTCATGGAGATCCTAAAAACTTTTTTCCTGGGTCTAACTAAATTGGTGCTTGCATCAAATAAATTTATGTAACTTCACAAGTAGTGTGCAACTACTCACAGTGAAGAATTTCTTCCTAATATCTAATATAAATCTCTCCTCTTTTTTCTTAAAGCTTGTCCTGTCACTTCATGCCCTTGTAAAAAGTCCCTCTCCAGCTTCTGGTAAGCCCCATTTCGTTATGGGAAGGCTGCTATAAGGTCTCCCCAGAGCCTTCTCTTCTCACAGCTGAACAACTCATCTCTCGCAACCTTCTCTTCACAGGAGAAGTGCTCCATCTTTGTGATCCTCCCCTGGACTCGCTCAAGCAGGTCCACATCCCTCTTATGCTGAAGACTCCAGAGCTGAACATAGTATGATATACAGAATTATATACACTGGGAATGAGATACAAATAAATTCTTGTTATATGAACATAGCGCATAAATTTGCCGTGCACTGTTGTGCCTTTTTTTCTGCCTGTAACTGTGGCCTCTTTTCATTTTTCCTGAAAATTCTTTTATTTTCTGTTAAGGTAAATTAGGTAGACTGGAAATCAGAGACAGGAAGTACTTGTTCCAGTTGTTATTGGACACCCACCAATGACATTCAACTCCAGCTCCCAGCCAGAAAAAAAAAAAAAAAAAAAAAGGAAAAAGGAAAGGAAAAAAAAAAAACAGAAGGAAAAAGTCAAAACATAAAGAAAAAAGAGAAAAATATCTTTCTGATATTTCAGAGAGAAAAAGCTCTCAGAGCTCTTGCTTTCCACTTTTCAGCCATTTAAATTACTGTCTTGAAAAAACGGATCTTGCTAATTTTGAAAAGAAGTTAATGAAACTTGTACAAATAGAATTCCCTGACTCTGTAGTGGTGCCTCAAGCTACCTATGGCAGAAAGTCTTAGAACATGAGAACTGAAAGCAAATGTCTAAATCCGTAATTCTAACTATGATATCTTGTAATTTTGTCAATATACAGAGATGTTAGGAAAGACAAAACTAAACTCCCTACTATTTCCATTAATAATTTCTTCTTTATTCTTGTTTGCAAAGAAGACATTTTTACTTGTCACTGTTAATTTCAGTTTCCATTCTGTGACTTAGTGGGACAAAGTAGAAAGGCAAGAGGAAAGAAATAATTTTATTGCTTCAGTCTCACCTGTGCAGTGTGGGAATTCATTTAATTCCCATTTCCTTTTGTCTGTTTAACATTACTGCTCACATTATAATAACATAAGAATCCTTTTATAATTTTGACTCAAGCAGGGGATCACCTTTTTCTGAAGCTTAAGTGAGATCCTCAGTGGGAGTTTTGTCTCTGGGCTCTGTCAATAGATCCTGGATTCTGTGCAACAAACTTGTTTAGTGAGGAGGACAGAAAAAAATGTGGAGAATATTATTTTTGCAAAGATGTTGGAAGAATTGGCAAAATGAACAACCATGCAACAAGATACTGGATGTACTTTAGCATTTGAGTCTTGATATTTTTGGCAAACAAGTTTTTATTAAATGCTATAATATAATGGAGGAAACGTTGTGAAATAGTCTTGTCTTTGTTGAGTGTTTCCGATGCTTTTGCTTTTATAATACAGGAAGACTGCAAATAACTGATTTTTTCTTGTATGATTATTAGTACACATATGAATTCTCAAATATAATACTACCAAAGTCCATAGATTTCTTCTTGTCAGCATTTCTGTCACTCAGTCTATTTGAAAAATGGCCATTTAACTTCTCCATTTACAAATAAGACAACCCTGCACCCCTCTAATAGCAAAGGAGAATATAATTCTGAAATTCAATTTACAAACCTCTATTGACAATTTTCAGTTTTCACATTTTTCCAGTGAAATCTCTCATAATTCACCTCTTATTTTTCCTTGCTCATCTTTCCCAGTGTTCAAAGTGATATCTAGAATTTAATGTTCTTGTTTAAGATGAAAAGCTCATGTTTACTTTTGAAGATGGTGTGAGAAAAAAACAAACCACAGAACACAATGAACATGATAGCTGAAATCCATCCAGGTGAACTCAAACATTTAAAAGTTCTTAAATGTTTAAATCTCAGCTAATCCATAGACTGAATGGAAAGGAACAGGAACCTTTTCAGCTGAATCATTTTTTCAATTTTTTATACCTATTTTAGGATGAGATTAATCATTTTCCTGAAGTTCACACATTTCTGCACACTGAATATAAAGACTGTGTCAGATGGCTAATACTAAGACATGTAACTTTTGTAGAACTGAAAATTAGACATGGGAACTGCATCTATAATTTGTTAGAGTGGGAATTGTTTGGAACTTAGGAGCCAAAATGTGTTCAATTTTCAGTCTCCCAATAGGTCACTGTGGAAAAGAATGGCAAAATCTATCCTTCCAGTAAATTGACCAGACTACTAAAGAATGTTAAATTTAGTCTTCACAGAAATTACAAAAAGGAAACATGAAGGAATAAGATGCCGACTTCCCTGAACTCCTTTAACTGAAGTCCTTTAAATGGACTTCAGTTGATTGTAGCTTACAATCATTGTGTTTTACACCAATAGAAATTGTCCATCCCTAGCCATTTGCTACATAAAACAGGAAAAGAAATCTGGCAGTGTACAAGAGAATCATCTCTAGCAAAATGGAGGCATGTTGTACTTTTCTATTCAGGATTTGAATCCAGTGATTGGTCAGGTTTGTGTGTGCATATATACATATACATGCTGTACATATATATACATATATTTAAATCATGGTGACTCTGGAATTATGGACAATACTCCAAGACTAATGTGCTACTTTACATTGAGTTAGATTACTGGTGGCATAACTTGGCCATTATACTGAATATAAAATTTGCCATTTATACACAGAGAGTTAGTCTTGCTGAAAGAATAACAGAACACTGAAAATAAGCAGACATATCTGTATGAGGTTGAGGAGCCAAGTTAGTAATTCTGCACTATGCTGCAGGCTGTTCCACATGGAAAGGCATATCAGTACCCACAAATATCTCTTACATAGTGCTAAGTGGGCTTTGGCACTCTGTGTAGTGAGTTTAAAGTGTTTCAAAAGAAAAGTTTTCATCAACTTGTTGAATGCAAATTTAGTCTAAGCCCAAAGTAAAATTGTGAGAGTGTCAGTTGTGACAAATTAGAAGTTGCTTTTTTTTTTTTTTTTCCTTGCCTTATTTGACCATTCAAATGCTTTATAGAAATAGTCATCTGCTTGGGAAAAAAAAAATATCCATTTTTCATCTCCATGAGAAATTCTGAGATTTGCACATACTCCGGCTGCCAAAAGAGACCAGCCTAAATCGACCTTTGGAAAAAGCAACATGAAATTTGTTATATATTTAAACTCTTGAGTGTGAGAAAGCAAAGGCTTATGGAAAATTTCTGAGAGGAAAACCCAGGTCTCTGACAATAGACAGGAAGAGCAAGTAGCAGTCCCTTCTGGAGGCCAGAGCTGCAGTGTGGCAGGGCACAAGAAAACACTACGTGGGAAGTATCCTACCTTAACAAAGTTAAATGCTAAATGTCTTCTCTTTCTATGCCTGTCTGTGTGAACAACTAGTTATGGTACAGAGCAAAACAATATAATTCACACCAGTTTTGACTGCTGTTTTTTCTTTTTTTTGGCCTCTATGTTGTGCCCCAAGCCCTTGCATGCTGTGTGGCATGTAGTTGTCAGTTTCAGAAAGAAGGACATTCAACAGACATATGGGTTGATAGTAATAAAATATTTTCTGGAGAGGATACAACTGTTTTTGGTTTAATATCTCCCAGCTGGAAGTGTCAGTATCACTCAGAAAAAGTAGGAGAGAGAAAGGTTATCTCTGGGAAGTGTAGCAACACTGTTTCTAACAAACTGTTCAATTTAGACACACTATAAACCTGATGAACATTCTTTACTGATTGTCCTGAACAGACTACTTATTATATTCCAGTTTTTTTCAGAAATCTATTTTCTATAACCAGTCTATTTCAGCAATCTCACTACTTGATTTCATCTTTTATAACTTAACTTAGCAGACCGACCCAAAAAAATCAAAGAGGTGCCTAAGCTAGTAATCTGAAATATATATTTTGTATAATCTAATTCTAACTCTGTGATATTTTCCACCCTTATGTCCTTCTCTTGAAGGGACTTATGGTGCTTCAGATCTGGGATCTTCCCCTCAGTAACTGATATATTATAAAGGACATCTGTCATTCTCTTGATCCTAACCGCTGCTAGTGGCTGCTAGCCAAACAGACATCAAAACCAGTAATTTATCATTACCTCGTTATGCTCTCTGAATGCTGAAGTCCTGCTCAAAGGCATGTGTTTGGAAGATGTGAACCAAATCATAAAAGGAGCATTTTACATTACAGAATATTTTACAACTGCCACATTTCAGATAATTCTGTTGTCCAGGGTTAAGTATGGCTGGGTCAGTAAAGGACTTATATTCCTGAAAGCTGCAGAGACCTAACCTCAGGCAAGGGCTGTAAAACATTCTGTAAGATTTTTCAGCTACATAGGAAGAGCCAGGTGCCTTAGGGTGAAATGTAAGGAGCTGCAATGCTGATTTCAGACCCTGCCTGGAGCTCAGCAATGCAGTGCCTCTGGCTGAAATCCCACCCAAAGCTGCAACCTTGGTACTTCATTCAGGGACTAGGGACAATGTTGTCATAAGGTAATTGTTCAGACATTACAGCAGTCTCCCAGCATACAGAAGAACTCTTCATGCTCTTCTATTCTTGTAATGGAAAGCACAAACCAATCTCCCCCCATGTTACAGGATAGCATTACATCCTAGCTACTACAGCTGTAAGTCCTGCGCACATGGTTGTTTCTTGTTTGATTACTGCAGAAGTTAAACATTTTCCTTTACCTGTTAAACCCATTGTTTTAAAGTTAAAGGATAACCAGAGGTTTGGTTAGGCTGGCTGACCCTACCTCCCACTGGATGATGCCTCCTGAGAGATCTGGCATCAGAACTTACGTGTCCTGACTTCAAAACAGGAGATGGCTGTATCTCTGCGTGGCATTGTCCTGTCAAGTTCAAGGCCATTCTGGAAATGGATATGTACCTCAGCTGTGACAAACACCTACAAGAGAAACTGGGCAGCTCTGAGGAAAGATTTTTCTGGGAGAAGAGGTCTTATCACACTAACACCTCCACCGACTTGGGCTTTACGACTCCCCATTAGCTGCTTACATATCTTTATCAGCCAACTTCTTTGATTTGAAGGTTACTATTGAATAAAAACTATTTTAATAAGCATTGTTGCCTTTCCTCATCATCTGCCACTTTGCTTGGCCCTTTACTGTATCATATTCTTTTTTATATTTTTTATTTCTAGGCCTTTTCCTTTTTTTCCACCTTTGAACAGTTTTTTACCAGAAGTTTGGTTTTTATGGCACATGAAATCAGCAGTAAGCTGCATTCTAATCAAACTGGTCTCACTGAGAAGTTAGGGCGGTCTTTACAGTCAACAGTGTTGTTGGTAAAATGAACATACTCCCTGCCCTCCTTAATGTAATGACAGAGGTATTGCTATAAAAATCCTCAGACTGATACAGCTGACTCGTGTTCATTGCGATGACATCAACTATATTGTTGTCAAATTGCACCTACACAAATGTGTAACTCTATCAGTGAAAACTCACAGGAGATACTGATACAGTTAAGCTGCTAATTGCTATAAATAGACAACATAAGAGTTTGTATTCAGAGCAGGGCTTGTATAGGACTGGAGAACCATGAGATTCAATATCTCTGTGTTTATTTGAATTTATCTCCCTCTGATAACTACCAGTTTTGAAAATTAACAAAGAAAATGCTTTGGGTTTATATGCTTAACTCTGAAAGCCTGTATGTTTCATATCTGCCCAGGGATTATAACATTAATGATAAAATGAACTAAGATTTCACTGCCAAGGCTAAATGATACTGGCAATGGATATTTTACTGGAGACATGTATAGCACCATTGACCTGCATATGCAATATAGGAAGTATAGATTTTCTTTGCCAAAGATAAAATATTAGTTTTAATTCTAATGGGACATGCTGAAATACAGTTAATAATATTTAGCTATTTGAGCTTTGACTAGTGGGTAACAAACTCCTTCTCTCCTTGCATTGCCAGTCGAGCGCTCTTCCCATAAGGCTTTCATGGATTGATAGGCATTAACTTCAGGTTGTGAACTGTGTCATTTCGTCTGACCTCACAGCTGACACAGTCACTGATAACTTGTGTTTGACTACAGTATACCTGTTGAGAACAGGTTAATTTTGTCTTTGGGTGATCCCACAGTAGACAGCTCTTGTTGACCTTGGACAATCAATGCTATTATTTTCTCTTTTTTTCCAACCTGCATAATTTTAGTGGTTCTTTAGTGGTCCAGTAGCTGTTTATATTGGAGGTGGCAGTAAGCTGCAACACAAGGATGGTGAAAAAAAATTAATAGATGAAATATAAGAGTAATAGAGGAGGTGAAGAAAGGTTTCTTCTGTAGCAAAACAAATAAACAGATAAGGCAACATAGGAGAACATCCTCATGTATCCAGGCCTTCTCCTGAAGAAGAAAAAGGGAAAATCAAGCTTTTCTCTTGGTTAGATGCTCTTTAAGTTAATTGCTGCCACTGCTAAACTGTCTTATTTCTAAGTTTAACTGATCCAGATGATAGCGTTTCTGTTGTCTTTATAGTACAGGGATACTACAGGTTAATAAAAACTAATAATTTTTAAATATTATTTTGATTATCTCAGGCTTAGTTGGAGGATGGACTGTATCAAAGTTTAGAAAAGGAAGCAAACTCATTGTTCTACTGTTATTCTTCAAATAGGATCTATTCTAAGTTGTGTCTCTGAGTTAATATTACTCCATTTCCGAGTACTTTCTAAATGTAATGTCAGAAAGTGACCTATATTTCTATTTTAGCCCAGATCTTATACTTTCCTTTTTTATTACATTTATAGTGCTGTTTATGATGTGCATTTCATTGATAAAAGTTTAATAATGTTGATTTAAAAGCCTTCAGCTTCATATAAGTAATTTTTATGACGTGATAAAAGTAAAATACAAACGTGAAAGAGGCAGCGGAAGATATCATGTTACTTCTAAAGTGCCACCACTAATGAATAAACGTCTTAAATAACTGAAAACAAAATGTACATAGATAAGCATAAACATACAACGGTAATTTAATTTGAGATACTACTGAAAAGTCAGTGAGAAAATTAGTAATTCTGTTTTTGATGTGCATTTGGATGGTGTACCCTGGCAGCAGTAAAGGTACTGTGATAGAATGGTGGGGATCTTTCTTATTAAACAAGTTCTAATCTGAATTTCTTTGCTTGTTTCTGTGGTTTCTTATTGAAACATCTCATTTGACTTTGATTTTGCTTCACATTATATCGACTTTTCTTAGTCTCATATAAATCATTGTTTGTGTTCAGTATTGAGTAAAGACTTGTCTGTATCGATGAATACTAGACTGACCATTATTAAACAATGCGTTCTGCAGTTCTTAGATGATTGGGTTTGTTTCAGAATGTCAATTCTTCCTTGCAGTCTAATGTTAAATCTTTGGATTTTAATTATATTTCTTATTAAATAGGCATTTTGAAGTGTATATGTTAATTTTAATTTGGAAGGAGCTTTGTTTTCTATTGAGCAGCAAATAAATTATCGAATGAAAAAGGACAGAAAAATAACAACACTTCTCATAGAGCTTTGAGAATACACCACTCTGTGGCAAGATTTTCATGGGAACAAATTAGTACATTGCCAGACTGTTAAAGACAATTTTGTAATTTGAATACACCCAGTTAAATTCAATTTATGGAGGCCAGTAAATTTGGACACTTCCTTAAATCCTTTAGCACTTTGATATTGCAGTTATAGTGATCTTGTTACATAGGACTATCTCATTTTAGATGAGTTTCAGAATATAATAAATAGCTTTTAAAAAATGTAATAAATCCACTAATTAAGTGGAAATTCAAACCAGCATTCACAGAAACAGAGGAACTTCCCTGATTCTCATCTGACATCATCTCCAAATTTCATGTTCGTTTTCCAAAGCATAAGCACAAGGTTTTACTTAAAAATATAATTTCTTGTATATTGACAACATGATTCTTTCCCTAATCTAATTTTCAGAAACATCTGAGTCTTCTTAACAGGAACTATTTAAAAAGTCCTCCAAAAGCAGGGATCCAACTATTCCTAAAAGGATTACCAGAAAAGCTGCATAATTGTAACAAAGTGAACAAGAACATTTTCATCTTTTCTCCTTTCTACCTTATTCCTTTATATTAGCACCAGAGCTACACATTTCTGCATCAGTCAAGTGTATTTTTAGAGAAAAAAACTTATTCCCTCCACTCAGTTTCCTTACCACACACTGCAGATGATACTCTCTCTCAGCATCATCCTCCAAAATTACATTAAATGACTGTAGCACAGGATCTGTCATTCATCAAAACATGTAGATTGCTGCAATTAACTCCTAATCATGCCTGTTCTTGTAGAGCTGGGCAATGCTTTTAAGATCTGCCTGTTTCTTCATTCCCTCTCCATGTCAGCCCTGGTCTCCGTCTCACTTTTCTCCAAAAGCCTTTCACAGCAAAAGAATAAGAGGAAGTTGGGAAAGACAACTAATTCAAATTCTTTGTTATGAGTCACCCAAAAAAGGGTTTCCAAAAGAGGTGACAAAAGGTAGATACCACATTTTTCTTCTTTTTCCCTTCAAAAACTCAGTGAGATTTGGACCTCGTAATCGCTTTGCCTATTGTTGGGAAAAAATATTCCATCTCTAGTAGTTTTTAAAGCATCCCATTTGTACAAAAAAGAAGAAGTAAATAGAAGTGGAAAAGGCTTGCTTGAAGAGTACCTCATTTGAATGCTAGAAAGGCTACATACTAAACATATTGTAAATTGATTAACTATCAGAATGATCCATATAAACATCCCCTGCTAGTCTGAAAATTAACTATGCTTGACCATTGATCTGCCAACAGTAGCCTAGATCTTAAACATTCTGTTAGGAATTGCATGATTTAATTTGTATGATTTGTTTTCTGTATTCTTATTTACTTACACACTCTAGCAATTTATCACATGGAAGCCATATGGCAGCCATAAACTTTCACAGATTATGTTCAAGAATTTTTAACTCCAACCCAAAGTAAAGTAAGATGCTATTACATGTGGATATATTCTTCAAGTTGTCAGGCTGCTTTCAAGGAAATGCTGCATGACGTATTTTCTATATAATGTACTTTTTCTCCTTTAGATATATTGACAAACTAAACAGACATCTTTTTATGCTGCTACTGAAGAATCTTTTTTCACTACTCTTTAAAGTTATAGTCATACATTAGATAAAGCATATCACCTCAGCCCTCCTCAAACAATGTACTTCCTTTTTAAGTATCTACTTTGAGTATGTGAGTTCTCTTGAGAAATAGCACACTATCAGTTGCTGATAAAATTATACCTATGAAAGAGTAAAAATATCCTTTTCGTTGTCCTTTTGCATTTTTATTAATGTAGATAATGTTGATTTTATACTAGTATGTTTTATGTCGTCATCTGTGTAAAACAACTATATAGACACTGAGGACTCTTCCCACACAGTTTAACAATCACAGTTTATCTTCTAGGTATGAAGTAGCCTTTTTTCACATGAGGCTGTTCTTACAAGGTCTGCCAAAAAAATCTTACTCCAGATAAATCTTTTATATTTTTCCAGTGCCTGAGTATCATCCTTTTAGCATCATTAAGCTTGTATATATCCCCTTTGATGATGCTTTAGGGATACTTTTAATCCCCAAAATGTCTGACAAAATAAAAACAGAAGGTTCTGAGCATATTTCGCTTCCAATTATTTGACATTATGGACTAAAATAATTTACTTTCATCCTGAGAAGGTGGTTATGGCCTCTGCTAGAAGTTAAGCATGTAGTGAAATAGTTTTTTGATGTTTTTTCCAGAACATGCACTTTCTTTTCCATTTTGAGAAGCAAATTTCAGAGCAACTCACAAATGATGACAACTGCCTGGGAAAAGAAACAATACCGGTTGCAAAATAACATGAAATTTAGGCTAGATTATCTCCATGAATGATATTTGGGTTTGTATGGACAGTTTAAGTAAAAGTTCAGAAATTTAGTGGAACATGTATTTATTATTTTTACTTTCTTTTTCATGTAGTTTTCTAATGAAGGAAAGAAGGGCTTTCAATGTTCAAGGAGGAAAAATACAAGGTATAATTCCTTTATACAGAGAGGACATTAGGAATAATTTACCTCCTCCTGTGGAAAAGTCCATAGTATTTTTAACAAACACAAAGACTGCATTTCATAAAGGATTATAAACTCAGTACAATATGCCACATACAAAAGTATATTTGAAGGGTATACCTGATATCTGCTGATATTCCACCTATATTATTTCCCTGCACAATCACAGTTCATATTTTGATACTTCCCTAAGCCGAAAAAAAACTTTGCATAGGAGTCATCTGACTAAAGGAAAATTTTAATTCGAACTAGGCATCCTTGTCTTCCATGGAGAAATAGCCAATATATTTAGGGAATCACTACATAACATATCTCACCAATGTGTACATCTAAGCCACATCATTCAATTAATTACACACACCAATAGTGTCTATCTCTTCACCGAAGATAAAGGGAAACTAAGTGAGTGAATAGATGTCTTAGGTTAGCTGACTCTTAACTGTTTTCACTAGTGCTGCAACTTGCAGTAACTTCATCTGTCCTTCAGCTTCCAAGAACACAAGCAACTATTCGGGAAAGCTGTGGGAAACCACAAAGATGAGGAATACTTCCCGATTAAGAAGCTGTGAAGGGCAATGATGGAATTGGTCAACAGGAAGGGCATAAGTCATGTTCTTTAAATCTTCTACTTGACAAAATGTTAAGCTTGTGCCAAAAAAGTCCAGACTTACTTGGAAATGGACCCCTTATTTATCTGTAACTGCTATGTACCTCAGCAGGAGTGAGTAACAGTGGGCTGTCAAGCATTTAAAAGCAATAAGCTCTTACAGCTTAGTAAAACCAACAAACCTCAAATTTTCATATCTTTTTCTGTAAGGTAATTTCTGAATATGTGAAATTACATTAAAGATTGAACAAGTGTGTCTGTCTTCCTTACAAACACTGCAAGGATTACTGACTGGAATTTAGCATGGATAAACTGCTCACAGTCCGGCTTACTGAAACATTATACTGCTGAAATGCAAGACTGAATTCTTCACTGAAACAACAGTGGGGTTTTTTTTACACCCAACTTAAAATAAATTTCAATATCCAACTGAGTCTAATGTTCTACAGTGTTTGGAGGAAAATTTTATAATAAAAGCATGTGAATGAACATTGTGGGCACATATGTCATGGCAGCCTACTTTATGCAATAAGAGAGTTTGTTGGAAAGATATGAATGTCTGAATATCTGTGTTTAATGATTAGTGATAAATTAATAGGGATGTTAATATTGCTTCATTTCATAAGCTAGTATCTCTACATTTTCTTGCGGGCATATGGCAAATAGAAATTACGTGTTTCTAGGCAAAAAGGAATAGGGAGCTGCATATTTTCTCATGAAAGCAAGTGGGAATATTTTGTGTAAGTGAAGAATAGAAAGTCTGTAAGACTGCAGTGTGTTGACAAACAATTTAAAAATAAAGCACATTTTTTCTTGTCTAATTACAAGATGTACTCATCAGATGCACAGAAAGTCAGAAATTTGTAGAGAACAGTAAAAAGGTTATGTCATAGGACATGCAAATGTGGGATTTGAACAAAGATAGAATGGCATCTTCACAGAAAGCACTCTACTGAAACTTGAGCAGTCTGTCAGCCAGCAATGTGGAGGCTCTTGGACTCATAGTTTCAACATTAGGGGAATTAAAAAAAGAGGCTGACAGATGGGATATTTTACATCTGTAGGTGATGCATCATTATGTCTAAGTTAATTAAAAGTTCCTCTGTTGGAAGAAAGATGTGCTTTGAAAGAGTCTGGCATTTAATATGATGATGTGTTTTTTCACTGACAAAAGGAACTTAGCTTTGCATGATGTACTGTGCTCAAACATTTATTTCAGGGCAAAATAAAATGGTAAATTAAATTTGTTTTTTAAATAATTCACTCAAGCAAATGAAGATACTAAGTTATGTAAGAGCACGTGTGTCTTTTTCTCTTGGCAATAAATGAATGGAATTTGTAAATGGAAAAAAGTGCTTAGCTTTGACAATGGAGGGTCCAATTCACAAAAGCCTTTTATGTGATTTGTGCAAGTGTTCTTAGTCTGCTGAGAAAGTGTGCTGAAAGTGATTGTGGTCACAGTCTTGTTCCTACTTATGTACTGATTTCTAGGGCTCTGTTCAAATGGATAGACATGGCTTTGTTATTTATTCCATCTAGTGCCTGGCAAAATTTGAGAGTACCTTACTTGCTTCAGAAAAGTTCAGGCCTCTGCTCACTTCAGTGTCATATCTGCTTTCATTGCTAAATGTCATAGTCACACTAAAGCCTCTGGAAAGCAATCTTTAGGCAACTGAATTAAGCTCTGTGTCTCTACAGCTCTTCCAGGGACTGATAATAAGTCCTGTGTAATGGACCTTTCTTGAGCTTGCACTGCCCGTAGACCCTCAGATCCAGACGTAGGTGGTACTCAAGATGCATATAGATTATTCTCTTTCTATACAGGAAAAAAGTTATGATCTGTCTTAACTGGCATTTCTGGTTCAGAACTGTGCCTCATTACAAAACTCACAAACTTCATGGATTACAGCTAAATTTGGTTTTACAAATGCATGTTTACATTGCACTTCACGGGAGCCAGCCTGGCCTCAGAATTAGGCCTCTATAAATTCAGTCTTCAAAGTGACTCTGCCATTTCTGAATTGTCATGGCTAGAGAGAGCTGCAATCCTTGTATATACAAGTTAGGGTTTACATAATTCGTTAATAAACAAACTTGCTTCTAAATACATGTAATGAATGATCAGTTGTTATCTAATGATAGGTGGCTGGTAGCCTTATAATTATATTGTGACTGGCATGGGGCTATATGAATTTTTTATTATAAGTGTAAATTTTGCCTTGTCTTGGACTTAAGTATGCTGTACTCCTTTACACCAGCTCTATGAGAATACAAGCTGGGCATTTATTCTGACTTGGTAGCAACTTAATGCTTGCTTGAATCATCACAAACGACACAAGGAAGTAGCAAATCAAGTCGGTCATTCTCGTGGATTTTTAAAATTGAGGGTTTTATTGTTTAGTTATTTATTTATTTAACTATTTTTTTCTAATAATGAACCTGGACTTCAGTCATACATAATGGCTACTTCCATACTAATCAACTAAGAAGTGTCAAGGAACGTGTCTGGGAGCTGGAATTTGGATATTTAGACTATCACGCTGTTAGAGAAGTCCTTAACATTTTTTTGAGCTATAACAAATAGAACACTGAAATAATTACCAGGCATTTTTTGAGATTTAGCAGAGAATATTTAATGGAAAAGTTAGATGCTATTCTTTCTTTGAGCCCATGAAAGTTTAATAGGAGGGACATAGGTGCTTGGCAAATACTGGCCTCAATGACAGCAAATAGTATAAAGCACTTTGCTTGCACATTTTTGTCCAAACAAAAAAAAAGTACAAGATTGTGCTTTTTTAGCTTTTTTCTTTTTCGTAAATATAGCTAAAAATATAGTGTAATTACTATTTTGCTACCGATCATTAGTTATTTTTTGAGCATTTTAAAGTCATTGTCTTTTAAAATTTATCTTACAGCACGATGAAAATAGTGGCAGTCATGAGGCCTGTTATTTTTTTTCATGTTTCTGTGTTTGTGTACCTTTTCCATGTGATTTTAAAGCTGGTTGACCAAAACAAACCCTAAGTGCCAAGATAGGGACCCACAGCATAATAATATTTCCAGTATTGCTTTCTTTGTTATTTTTTGAAATATTTACTTTAAATAGCTGCAATGACTTTCAAATTTGTGGTTTCATGTCAGCACGTTTATTATACATTACACTTTTCTCTCAGGCTACCTTCTCCTCCTGCTAACATCTTTGGGCCAGACTTTTTCCAAAGGACCTTCCAGAAGTCCAACCAAATTGCATTTAACAATTCTATATACATTATCATTTCAATTCTTTCGAATAAAATGAAGCTTAAGCAGTACAATTTCCTTTTACAAAAGCTCTGCTGATTTCTATTGTACCACGTCCATTTGTGTGTTTTATAAGTCTCTTTAAAAGCATTTTCTGCTAATTTACCTAATACTAAAGTTATGTTCACTGGTCTATAATTTTCAGGCCCACCCCTAACCCATCACTTAAAGTTGGTTACAATACTGGCCACCTTTCAGTCTATTAGCACAATAGTGGAGATTAATGAAAAATTCTGTAATTTTTGTTTGCAATTCAGTCACTTTGATAGGGATTTTCAAAGGTCACTAATGCAGTTAGGTGCCCAAATCCCATTAACATTTAATGAAAAATGTGCATTGTACTCCTAGAACTTTTCTAGAAAACTCCTAATTTTCAGTCATAAGTGCTCCTTGGTGAATGATGTTTCATCCTAGTTACACAATGATATGAACTCACAGTTTGGCATAGAACCTCCTTTTAAATACAGCACCACTTTGGCTGCGTCAGCAGTAAAGCTTAATGCAAAAACCACAAAGTCCTTTCTGTGTAAAGAATAAAGCGATAATAATAGAGTGGTCAGTTTAAACCTAACCTGAACCAGCTGTGGACTTAGACCACTTAGACCATTTCATGCTAGTTGCTTAGTTCTATTCAGCACACCTGCAAGTGCAATTAATTTGGTTACTCTTTTGCATATTACTTTTCTGTACCTCTCAGGGACTTCCTTCCATCCTTTGCAGTCTGTTATTCCTTGTTCAGTTGTTACTGTATGATTCTAATATTACCTGCATGAAACACAGCAGTTCTAACCTGTTGTCTTCCACTGATTGCTTTTAATTTAATGGTTGCTTAAGTTGACTTAAGTTCTGAAGTTTTGGACTAGACCTAGAAACCTCAAGTTCCCATTCCACTGTAGGTTTTTTAAAGCTTATTGATAGTTGTCTGAGTTCACCTATATACAGAACCTTTTCTAAAGAACCCTAGCAACACTTGAACAACATTACAAGAGATCTTTAAATCTGTATTGAATGTGAAAGAACAGTCATAGGTGGCAAAATTGGGGCAGCTTTTCAACTACCTTTTACTGTCCAGGAAAAAAAAATAAAACAGCAAAAACCCAAACAAAAAATCCCACAAACAAAAAAAAATAAAGCCAATAAACTAAAAAGCCCAACAAAACAAGCAAACAATCACCTATATATATGGTAAAATAATACAGTAAAATAATAGAGTAAAAAGAAAAGATCCAACTTTCACCCAAAGAGCACTTTACTTCTACAGAAGACTTCAAAATAATTTGAAGAAAATCTGTTACACAGACAAATGTATGCGAGCAATATAGATATAAGACACAGAAAATGCTGATTGAGACTTTTTGGTGGAGTGGATATTGAAGTTAATGTTGAGATTCCTAAGACCACATGAGAAAAAACTGCTTAGGTTTGCTTCTTACAGTCAACACAACGCTAGGAGATAAAACTTGACTTGAAGTGACAGTTATCCTTTGTGACCATTAGCAAATCACACAAAAGTGTAACTTCCAGATCTCTTACTGAATAGTCAGAAATAGAATTGGAAATTTTATTTATTTATTTTCCCCCCAATCCTTAAAACTATTATTTTCAAAGCAAAGATTCTAAAATGTCCTATCTAGAGGCTAGGAAGAACTGAAAGTATTGTTACTTGTATGATGTACAATAAGTAATATTCAAAACACAAGCTGGTGTTATTTGAACAAACAACATAGAATGACTATCTTCTGTAAATGTATTTTCAGCTACTTCTACTGTAACAGTCTTAACTTTCAGTGTTTCCTAGTTTGGTAAATTAGTATTGAGTTGCTTTTGATCAAAATATTTCTAATATTTTTAAGATCTTGTTTCATAATGCAGTCAGAAGCATCCTTTCACCCACAGTACCAATGCAGGGAGGGGATGGGGGGTGAGGGGAGGGAGGAGGAAATAAATTCCTGATTCCTGTTATAATATGACTGGAAGGAATGGCAACTGGTGTATTTGCAGAGGTTTCACAGAAAATTGCTGGCCCATATTCAACAATATCACATGTTAGAAAACAAAAATCCACTGAGGTCAAGAGGAGGGTTTTTTACCATGGAATTTAGTAGAAACATGATTGGGATCCGATCAAAACAGAGAACTCATAAGATTAAAAATGTGCCATCTTGAGGATAAGAAGATTTGCTGAGATTAGTTATTTTTACAGTTTGCCCATTTGTGTGTCTCAATAACTTTTTTGCATGTTAAAGTGGGATTTGAAATACTGAGGGACAGTAGTTGTAAATTGGAAGTGATTTGAGAATGAATCTTTAAAAGATTTGTTCATCTTCATTTGTTTTATGAAACTTGCCAAAATACTCTGCATTAGACTATAGCCATTATGTACAGCATTATAATACTGACTTTTTTCAAGATCCTTGAGACTTCTAAGATTGGCAGATCTATATTCTACAGATTCCTTTTATAAAAGTAAATGAGGCTTCTAATAAAGTGTTATGGATTTAGAGGTGTGAGATGCAAAAGAACTCTCTGTTTCCTAATTTTTTAATTTATATTTGTTCTACTCCAACAGGAGAGAACATTCTAATTCTATGCTAAAGAAAGGAAAGGAAATACTAAAAAAACCCCACCAACTATGTGCATTTATCAGCATTGAAATTAAGGGTTAAATAGGAACAAAGCAGTAAAATGAGATTGAATGTTAAAATGTTATTTCTCTGCATCAGCTCGCAGTTTCTATTTAAAATATTGATTGCAGAAGCCAAAGTAAGTATACATCTGCTTTGCATTGCAAACTGACTAGATACATTGAACAGAGTATTTTTTTGTATTTAATCTGGTTTGAACACACAACACCTAGGTGCAGTTCTAACACTGAAGATTTGTGTTAAGCTGTTTAACCTACTGCACATGGAATTTGTGTTCTAATGCTATTTCAATGAGTACTAGACTGTGTTGTATACAAAAGCTTCAGTTCTATGATTGCTATGTCTAGCACCTACCCTTTAAGTTTCTTAATACATATGTGAATGCAAAATGGAAAAATTATCTTCCTGTTTCAGACTAATGAATAGCATGGCATCATGGTCAGACAAAGTAATTTCTCTCCTCTCTCTCGTAGTCTGCATACCCGCAAAACCTGATAAATACTAGGATAATCTGTCAAACCCAATCATGTACCATTTTGAAAGATACCAAATTTTCTTTCCAGCTGACAATGCAATAATATTAGTAAAAAATTTTCCTTCTTTCCTTCCTTTCTTCTTTCTTTCCTTCCTTCCTTCCTTTCTTCCTCACTCCCTTCTTTCCTTCCTCCCTCCCTCCCTTCCTCCCTTCCTCCCTTCCTTCCTTCCCTCCTTCCTTCCTTCCTTGCTTCCTTCCTTCCTTTCTTCCTTCTCTTCCTTCCTCCCTCCCTCCCTCCCTGCCTTCCTGCCTTCCTTCTTGCTGTCCTTCTTGCCTGCCTGCCATTCCTGATCTCATTCTCAGCTCACTTTTTGAACCTCACTGTTTTAGATATCCATGTGAAGTTCTTGTTGCAAACCTTCCAAAATCTAGAAAAAAAAGAAAAATAATCTTCTGTCAGAAAGAATAATAAAACCCTGTGATTTGGAATTACTGTGTCAGTAATTGTGTTATCAACAATTTTTTTCTCTTTTTTTGAATGTATTTAATCATGAGTTATTATGTTCCATAACTCAGCTCAATTTCCTAACCACCACAGAAGAAAGAAAACAAAATCCATTGGTCTCAGTTATATTATCTTGAAAGCGTAAACAGGACAAAAAATATTTGAGTATATATTTGTGACTATCATAAAAAGTTATGACCATGATCCTGGATGCAGATATGGAATTAATTTATTGAGGAAGCCATGCAGCTTTTTTGTATTCTCACATTCTAAAGTGAAATTGAGTTTAGGTTGTATTTGAAACCATCAGTGAATATATGCTTTAAAACAATTTTTTTAGTGCAATATAAACAACCATTTCAAGGTCTCAGCCATCATAAGAGAGTAAATTTGGAAACTGATAGTACCATTTGATTTATACAGATATCTGCCTTAGATCAGCTTTTTGGAGGTAGTGAAGAAGATGATTAAAATTGTCTGATCTTCTCTGCAAACGTTTTATGGCTCTGATTAAGTGGCTTGGGAGCATTATGCTATGCTTGATGGGGTAAATTGACTTTGTTGCAATAGTCTTATTAATTAAGCCTGCTAGAAATCTTGGAGTCTTATACTGTGTCCAGATTGTTTGTAAATACTTTAATTTATTTCAATGTGTATATGTTTTTCAATGTAAGTTTTGTTTCCTTTCCCCCCCTTTAATCCTAAAATAGGCTTTGCTTCTAGGAAATAAAAAGCAAACATAAAACCCCCAGATTTCTGATTCAATAAATTGTTTGGATAAGTTTATGAAAACTACCCTTCTTCAACTGGTTGAATTTGGAATACTAATTTGAAACATCTTGGAAAAAAAATGTGGATATTTCCTGTTTGTGGAAGTTCAGAAATCTGTAAGTTTACATGTTCTGACATCTTTGATACATGTACATTTATAAATTGTCATATAGAAAATTATATGACAACTAAAGCTGAAGAGTTTACAATGTATATTATTTTATATTTTTGTCAAAAGCTCTACTTAAGATGAAAAAAATGTAGGAGGTAGGCTAAGCTTGAATTAAATTTCTCACTAAACTGGAAGACTCATTTGGCACAGAACTGTTAAAAGCCTAGGGATCTGTGTGCTTGTATAGGATATGGAAAGGTAAAAACTCAAGTCTCTGGTTCTGCTTAGTAATCTAAATTGTAGTACTGATCACTCGTTCCTTATTTGGCTGTAGAGAGGTAAACTATTCTGAATATTTTCCATTGGAACTTTTTGTATATGTAGCTAATTATTACAGCAGGATTGATACTAAATCTAACTCTCACAGATCATTGTGGTTTTAAGCTATGGACAGTTTTGTTGCTAATGAGAGCAAGACTTTGGGTTTTATTGAGTGTGTGTGATTTTTTTCTTATTCTGAGAAAGTTGATAGCATGGAAAAGTCATATTCTATTCAACTCTCATGACAATATGTTAGTATTTATAAGAAACCAGAACATTATCCCATTGCTGATTTTGCTTTTAAATTATTTTCCTCCTTGTCAAATTAGGACACATTTGGGGAAATGTGAGTTGAATACATCCATGGAAAATTGTACTTTAAAATAATGATGAATACACTATATAAAAGAAAGGTAGCCAAGAATGCCAACATTATCCTGGCCTGTATCAGCAATAGCGTGGCCAGCAGGGCCAGTGCAGAGATCATGCTGCTGTACTTGGCACTTGTGAGTATGCACCTCGAATGCTGTATTCATCTCTAGGTCTCTCACTACATGAAAGACTTTGAGGTGCTGCAGCAGGTACAGAAATGGCCAAAGAAGCTGGTGAAGGGTCTGGAGAATAAGTCTTATGAGGAACAGGTGAGGGGGCTGGGGTTGTTTAGCCTGGGGAAGAGAAGGGGAGACCTTATTGCTCTCTACAAGTACCTTAAAGGAGAATGGAGTGAAGAGGTGGCTGGTATCTTCTCCCAAGTAACAAGCAGTAGGACAAGAGGTAACAGCCTCAATCTGCACCAGTGAAAGGTTAGACTGGATATTAGCAAAAATTTCTTCACCGAGAGGGCGATCAGGCATGGGAACAGGCTGTCCAGGGAAGTGGTGGAATCACCATCCCTGAAGTGTTCAAAAAATGTGTAGATGAGGCCCTTAGTGACATGGTTTAGTGGTGAACTTGACAGCGCTGGGTTAACAGTTGGACTTGATGATCTTAAAGGTCTTTTCCAACCTAGCTGATTCTATGATTCTATGAAAGATAACCAAATGAGGAAAAAAAAGTCAGATGTGAAACTGTGTGGGTAAGAATAAGGGCAGCATAACTTTAAAAAATATGGTTACATAAAGCATAAATAGCATTATAAGTAATCTATGCACTCTTATGGAAAAATTGTGATTCCATTCCTATAGGATGTTAAGTGCACTCTAAGCCTTCTGTATACAACTAATGTGATATAAAATGCCATGCAGTAAATGTTAAGTAGGTGTCTTAGCCTGCAAGTAAACCCCTAAGCTTCTAATAGTATTTTCCATATTTTTCCCCATTTTCAATGAAGAAATTCACATTAGCAATCCTATTTTTAACTTCACTGAAAGTGGAAAAATACATAGTTCTCTCAGGGAATTACCAGTTCGAGAGTCAAAACTTGCAAAAAGAAGGAATGTATCAAGCATCTCTCTGACATCTGGCATGGTTAAGGATCTCTGCACCAGTTCAGAAATTATTTGTATAGTTGCTCAGTCGGTGTATTGCATTCTGATAAAGAAGGCACTTCCGGAGTTAAAATCATAGAATCATAGAATAATTAGGGTTGGAAAGGACCTTAAGATCATCTAGTTCCAACCCCCCTGCACCAGCAGGGACACCTCACACTAAACCATGCCACCCAAGGCTCTGTCCAAACTGGAGTTGTTTTTGTTGAGTTCTATATGTAATTACCACCTAAAACATTTGGTATTGGGGGTGAGGAAAATGGAGGTGATGTTGTGGTGGTGGTATTTACTACTATCAGTATAAAGTACTTCAAGAAAATTTCAAGGTAAGTTAAGAACTTGCTGTCTTAGAAGTTTTTGCGTTAATGGGGAGCTGGTTGGGCAACATGGAAGTGACAAGCTTAAATGAAAGGAATCATAGAATCATAGAAAATGTAAAATGGTTTGGGTTGGAAGGAATCATCTGGTTCCAACCCCCTTCCATGGGCAGTGTCACCTTCCACTAGACCAGGTTGCTCCAACCTGGATTTAACACTGTCAGGAATGGGGCATACACAACTTCTCTGGGCAACCTGTTCCAGTGCCTCACCACATTCACAGTGAAGAATCTCTTTCTTGTATCTAAATCTACCCTCTTCAGTTTAAAGTCACACCACTTGTCCTATCCCTACCTACCCTGACAAAAAAAAAAAAAAAAAAAACCAGAAACAAACAACCCTCTTCAGCTTTCCTCTAGCCCCCCTGTAGGTACTGGAAGCTGCACTACAAGCCCAGCTCTCTCAGCCTGTATTCATACGACAGATGCTCCAGCCCTCTGATCATCTTTGTGGCCCTCCTCTGGACTTGCTTCAACAGGTTCATGTCCTTATGGTGGGGGCATCAGGGACCAAACAATCCCCAGAGACCAAGTCCAAGTAACTGCTGCTAGTCTTTCTGCTTTACATGACTTTCTTCTGAGAGCCATTAGTTCAGGAACTGTCTCATCTGCAATTTGGCGAGAATTTAGGGCCTCACTCTGCCCTCATAGACTGGAGCTGGGCCCAGTTCTTGCTGATTAGGCAGCTTGATTTGTGATATTCATTGACAAAGGTCTGCTTTGTTGACCATAAAAAAACCTATTCCACATAGCTGTTTACCTCTCCTGAGATTTAACAATACAGCAAAAAGTTAACTTCGCACATCTACTACTTGGGAATGATCATGTGCTCGCAAAGTACCAGTTAGCAAATGTGAAAGCAATAATCCCTTCATTCATCAGTCTGTTTGCACAATTTAGGTACTCCAGTCTTTACCCATTCCTTTAGAACATGCATGATTCTCTCTGTTCCTGTCAGGAATCAAAATAAATTAATAATAAAGATCCATCTTAAATGCCCTGGGAGTTGAGTTGTTACAGGATTTATATCCCCACAGAAGAATGTCTTGTGAGTGCAAGTGCCCTTCTTTGTCTCTTGTCCAGCTGCTGGCAGCCACTTTTTCTTCCCTGTTGCTCTCCCAGACTTTTCTCAGGAAAGGCTAGCTGCTCCAATGGCAATAAACTGTTAATAATGGTGGGTTCAATATTATAATCATGGCTAAAACATAACTCAGGTGAAAAAAGAGGACATAGAATAGTGTCTTTACCAGTGCATTATCTTTCAGTAGAGGTATCTTTGGGCCCTGGAAATAAATCAACAATCTTGAATTCAGACAACTTACTTGCTATGACTGCAATTACAGCTACTGGCAGTTTCTTACACATATGTTCTATACAGAGTCACCTTTTAAGTCGATATCAAATTTTTTATGTAATGAACCTCATAAGAACAAAGTGTTCTGTATTTTTCATTTCCCTTTTGCCTTTCCTTTGCCTATAGTATATAAAAATTGCTGTTGTTAATTTATATATTCAATTTTAAGTATGTTAATATCCACTTGATAAAAGGCAACAGCTATTACTTACTGTATAATCCCTTAGTCAGCAACTAAGTGCACAAGAAAAGAATCTGTGTTCAAATCCTTGTTTAAGGCATTCTTTTCTGTAACTCAGTTCAAGTGTTCTTCAAATAAAGATGTTTCTTTAACTACAGTATGTAAGATATATGAGTTTTTTAGCTGCCTCTCAGCTTGTTCTCCTCCCTGTATGGCGGCTGGCATCCAAAGGCAATGGGATGGGTCCTGGCCAGCAGGTCCTTGATTTACTGTCCTGTTAAGGACCCCCCTGCACTCCCTCTACAAATATCTATAAATCAAAGTAATTTGGGGAAAGAAAGCTTTCTGTGTTCCAATGCAGAAAATGTATTTGCATGCTACGGACAGATTTAAATTTAAAATAAATAAATCAATAAAAAACCAAACCCAGAAGCCTGCATAATATGCTTGTTTTAATTTAAAACAGAATTCTATAACCAGAGGCATGGAGTGCATTTTTCACTTAGCAGCTTTGTTTCAATGAGGTCAGAGCTGATGGCTCCATCTTTTGTTTCCTTTTTCATTGTTTACAACCTACCTTGCAATAGCACACACTTCAGTAGCAGTTTCAGTCATTTGCAGAGCCAGTCATATGAAGAAAATTCTCCTTAAGGGAATGAACATTTTCACATCTCCTTGAGCGCTGCTTAAGTGAATTGCTGTACTCATTTGGAAATGTTGAAATAAATTATAAGAGACTTTCTTCCTTCCCCAAATCTAATGTTCATTGTATGCACCAAAAAGAACTCCACTACTTTCCTATTCTTGAAACCTGCTTGGAAAATAGTGCACTGAACAAAATGTTGACTGCAGTATGTAAAGCAATAACCAAAGTGACAAAAGAAATCCATGTATTTATATAGTAATTTCAATGACATAGGCAAACTTTAGACAACATGAGATATATGACTGTCATTAACATCTGGAACTTTTCTGTGGTATTAGGGTTAAAAGGAAGATAACGTTTGCACTGTCAGATTTGGCTTCTTTCCTGAATGGGGGTTGGGAGGTGTTTGTCATTTTGGCTTTTGTGACCAACTTTCAACCTGTAAATGAGATTCATAAGTCTTACAATGAATTTTAAATCCCCAACACTGACATCTATTAAGTCTTCTTATTAAAGAAATGAGCTGGCAGTTGGAAGCGTAATAACAAGAGTAATAAATGAGTCTTACTCCCAGGACTGCAACAGACCTTCAGAAAGACTTCTGTTTTCAATATGGGATTACTTGTACAAAAATTCAAATCCTTCCTATTTGCAAGGTCACTGACATTTCATCAGTGATTACCCTATACTCTGCTAAGAAAAGGACTCTCACTGAATTCAGTTAGTGTCAGAAATGTTTAGTCAAAGTCCAAAGAGTCCAATGAAAGTTGAAAAAATATCCTCTAATATGTAAGAATCTATTCAGCCATTGCAGTAAACTCTATAGGAGTGTAAAATGGCAGGTTCATTATGAAAGACATGACAACTCCCAAAGTATATCATAGTAAAATCAGTTTTGATAAAGTACAAAAGGAACAAACAGATGGGAAAATAATTCTGAAATGTTTGTGAATAGATTATGATTTTCCTGAATACACAGCACCTGAGAGAATGCTAGCATGCAATACAAGTTGTTTCATAAAATCATGTTGCTGACAACATTTTTAATGGGTTGACTTCAGAACTAATGAACAATCTCTCCGAAAAAAGTAAATCAGTTCAGTTCTTATCCAATGCTAAGCAATACAGTGGATATATGAAATGGCAAATTCTTCTCCCTTTATTATATACCACAGTGCCGGAGCTTTGAAATAATATTTTTATTGGCATTTCAGAGTTTTATTGTAGATCAGAGTTTTCACTTACTGAATAAAATAACCTCTCTTAAGAGTAGGATTTATTTAAAAAAAATAAAAAATTAGACAACAGTGTTTGAACTTATGGACCATTTTATAAAGCTTGAATGTTTTGTGGTGAAACAAGTACCAAACTGACAATCTATTTGTGAATCAACATTCTTTGAAGACCAGACTGTTGTGTGAATGTAGCTGGTATTTTCCTTATTGCATGGATTGAGAGATGTAATATTTTGCTGCTTTTTTTAATATAAAACAGTGAAGAATAGGTACTTCTTGGGGCTTTTTCTTTTCATGATAACCTTTTAACATCAGACAGAACAGCCTTTTGCATTATGTCAATAAACAATCTCCTGCAAACTGTACAGACTCAAAGAGCTCAATCATACATGAATCTGGATGGAAACTTAAGTTCAAAACAAGAATACTTAGTTCATTGCCTTTGGCTGCAGATAAATCCTGAGTTTTTGTGCCTTTGCAAGACTAGTGGATGTCCCCTGGATATGGTTCCTTTTAGCACTCATTTGACCTGATGACCTATCTGTGGGTACACAAGGTGTGGTTTCTGAGTAGCCAAATGTTTTCTATTATATAATTTGCACTGTCAGAGATTGTTTACTAACTTCTATAAATATAGTCTGTCAGGAAAATACCTTTTTATCTTGTTATAATTTACAATATTTTATATTTGTCAAAACTAATAATTTACTGAAATATTTTTTTTCCATGTATATATAAGGACAAATTGGCATTTTCAGAGTAAAGCAGGTCAAGAAAGGTGATCCTTCCCCTCTACTCATTCCTGGTGAGACACACCTGGCGGGCTGAGTCTAATTCTAGGCTTCCCAGTATCAGAGTGAGCTGGACATACTGAAGAACTTCTACTGCTGAGCCACAAACATTGTCAAGGGCTTGGAGCACCTGTCATACAAGGAGAGGCTGAGAGCTGGGACTGTTCAGCTTGGAGAAGAGAGGGCTCAGAGGAATCTTATCAGTGTGTAAAAATACCCGATGGGGTATTTCAAACTCAGAAACTCTGGGATTCTGTGATCTGATCACTGCTTCATGAATTGGTATGCAAATATTCTGCTAAAACATAAGGGATTAAAAAAAAAAAAATCATTCCTAAGGAGAAATACAATGCTCTTTTTTGATTAATGTTTTGACTAACAAAAGGTCTTTTTTATTCTTTTCATATTTAGCCAAACATATAGGTTTCCATAATCTTATTTTTTCCCTTGCTTTTTTGTAAACAAGGGAAAGCCATAAACTAGGTTGTTAACATCTTATGTTTGATCAAAAAACATATCCATTTTCATGAATAGTATAAAGGTTATCAAAGTTATTAACTACTTCATTATTTACTAGTGACACAGTATTTCCATCTCATCTGTGAGCCAGCTTAAGCATTCTCCTAGAAATGAAAGCAAAACAGGGTTAGCAAAATCTTCAGTAATATATAGTCATTGCATCACTGCAATGCAATGATCCGCTGCCTTCATCTGGAGGCCTTATGCATGTAATTAAACATACGAGATGTGGAAGAGATTTCCCAGAGACATTACCTTAGCTGGGACTGAACAATAGAGAGAAGTGGGTATCTCCAGATAGCAATTTATTCCAAGGAAGAATTATTATTTTAGGATCGGATATATCACTCCTTGGAGAATTCTATCTCTCTCCGCTTGCAATTAAGACTATATTCTCTTTAATGATTATATCAGCTTAGAAAAATTATCTAATCTTATTAGACAGACAAATTCTATGAACTAATGTGAACTCTGTATTACACTGAAATGTCAACAATCTGTCAGAGAGTAAGAATTTCATACACAGAAGCCACTGGTCTTAGCATATACTTCTTGTTAATTTTTAATTCTGCCCTGTTGTCACCTTCATCAACAAGGCTTCTGTAAAAGTCATTAGCCGTTGATTAACAAGGGCAACAGACCAGTGCAGGTATAGTCTGTTTCAAGTACAGTAAGCACAATTTACACCTAATTTCTACTTCTTGAATCAAGTCATGACATTCCAGAAGCTTCTTTTCTCCTCACCTCTTCTTTGTTTCTAGGTCACGATCATTCCTACAGAGTTCTTCAAAGAGCTTTTGTCCTCTTCAGTTTCCAGGAGTTGCACTGTGCATCTGAATGTGTTCAGAAGTAGAAATCAATATTTCAAATGCAGCTTCAGAATATGGATGTAAAGTCTTCCAGTATTTATACCAATATATCACTCTCAATATCATTTATTTTAGGTTGAGCACATTATCTTAGTAAGAGATGTCACTGGAAACTGCATTCATTAGAGTTCATTGAACTATTCAGGCATTCATTATGTCTGTGAATTAGTGAATCATTCTGGATTTGACCCTTATTTACTTCTGAATAACATTAAAAACTGCTGAACATGAATTCAGATTGTAAGCTTTGCTTATTCAGATACTGCTACTCAGCAAAGACATATTATACTCTTTCCTCTAATTTTATGACTGCAATATTTCAAAGAGAAGATTAAAGAACAAATCCATTATGTCTTTCTGGTAAATACATTGGCCTCAGAATGAGTTCATATGGCACTCAGGAAGCTTCATACTTTGTGAATGCTTTCAAGAGTCCTCAGAGAACATTCATATGATCTTACAAATCTCGTAACATATTGGACTGGGAGCTTTTATTTAGGGAAAAAAAATCAAACCAACACATAAATAGGGTTTTCTTCATTCTCTGATAAAGACAGTACTGAGGCTGTTGACATTTACTCTCAGGATTAGAAGCTAGCTATCTTTGGTACTTCCCAATACGGTTTGAGCTCCTTGGCTTGAAATACTCAGTTTCTTGATGTGTTTGCTGAAAATAGATTGGGCATAGTGGCTGGGTAATTTAGACACTTTTCTACACCTCCTGAAGTGTCAATTGGTTTTGATTTAGAGACTTAAGGCAGAAGCTGCTTCCCTACTAGTATCCCAGCAAAGAAATCTCACGTGGCTGGACAAGAACCATAAACAAGCTGATTTTGTATGTAGACAATTGCCTTAGAAATCAGTGTTACTTCATCAGTATATCCCAATGGGCTAAGCTAACTCAACATGTCACATGTCACATACATGTGAATACCTTCGGCCAAAACGACCCCTTTTTTGTAACCGCAGTTAAATCTTTCTTAAGCATTTACCCAGAAGACCAGAAAAAAATTGATTGCATAGTAGCAATGATCTTTAACTAAAAGTTGAACAAGAATACATTGAAAAAATCAGGGATGATGGAAGGCATGGGGAGAGTGTTGCATATTAGATTCTGTCCTTACTGCAGATGCCATTGTATTAATAGAAGCTATAATTCAATGGGAAAAAAAAAAGAAAGGCTTTCATCTCACAGCAACTTCCTGGCAGGTTTGAAAATATATCCTTGATTTGTCTTTGTGTTTCTCACAAAAGTACAACAGACCAAGACAGTGGTGTTCTTATTGATTTTTTGCTGCCTGACAGAACTGCTGAGTTTCAGTGGCTTTTTGCATACACCTTCAATTAATCATTCAGGTAGAGGGTGTCCAGCTGAATGTAACCTTACACTACTACATTTGTTCACTGTTTCCTGCCATGTGACAGAATTTATCTAAGCTGCAGTAAAACCAGGTATAAACCTCTGTGACAATAAAGAGAATCCTGAAAAGGATTAAGTGCTGTATATGCAGTAGTGTTAAATTGCATAACAAGAATCCAGCTCTATTTCATTAGCATTTCTATTCAAATCATATTTATTAGCTACTTCTCTTAGCAACTGCATAAGTTACAGTCTCCAGGCAAATTGCTCTGTGTTGTATCATCCTGTTACTTATTACAAATGCTTAAAGCATTACCATGAAAAAAGCAAAGCTTGTAATGCAGCTCTAACACCAGTTAGATATAAATGTGCTCATCTATCTCATCAGCGTAGATGATTTTAAGAAGTAAGGAGCCAATTGGATCTGACAGAAAAGAGTTATGACATGTATGGGGATGGTGGAAGGCCATGGCATGGCCTGTGGTGGAAGCAGAAATCCTTTAAGCCTTCTCTTCTGTCACAATTTACAGAACACATCCAGCCCACAGTCAAGGAGACAGTGGATACAAAGCTTCAAATCTTACTCACATACCTTGTCAGCTCCTTCATAGGGGTAAGAATTTGAGTTCAGAATGGTCAGGAGGATAGCACTTTTAAAATTTATTGTGGCGAAGATCAAACTGCGTTTGTCAATGGATGTCTTGGCCCTCTGAATTTTAAGATGGTATTCTGAATTCCTGTTCATATAATGTAACCCTTCCTTTGCTGAATTACCTTTGTGTTTGGGCCTTTTACCAACCCATGCAGAGCTTACAAGAGTGCAGCAATTATTTATAGGTTATTATGCTTATTAAATAGATATGGTGGCTAATACCTGAATACCAATCATTAGCATGAGGAGCTTGATGAGTCTTTGCTGCCCAGAAACCCTTCAGGCAAGGGGAGGAAGTGTCAGTCTTCAAACAAGGGTGTTGATGAGTTCTACCTTTCAGTTCTTTACTTCTTTTTCTCAGCATTTTATATTGCTTCACATTGATATTTTTCTCTCTATTCCCTGAGCTGGTAACTAGTATTGTGTCAAAAATGCGTCCTCTGTCTTCGTTTTTCTTTTCTTATCATGCACATCTTCAGCATTGAAATTCTCTCACAGCTCAACTATAATTTTTACAGTAAAACTGAGCCAAAGTCATACAGCTGTGTTTCAAAGAGCTGGGCCCTTGGCTGTAAGTTGCAGCAGGCAGACATTTATAACTGTGGGTGTCTGAGAGCTCATCATGGGGAGTAGGGGATGCTTAAACACAATTTCCTCGCCTTTTAGTCACTAAGCCAGCATCTAGTAGAACCATTTGAGAGCTTCAGTCCCCCAGGGAAGCACTGAGTTTTTCAAGAGTAAGGTAATGTAATCCCCACTTGTATCTAGAGAGATCCATTTCAACTCTGGGATTTTTCAAAGGAGACTAGGCAGAAATTAGAGACCTAATTATCTTCTTTTCAACACCTAGTTCCTTTAAACTGCTTTTGAAATTCCATTTAGTTTTTTCAGCTATGATAAATCAAAATAATAACTAAAACCATTTAAAAGATCCCAGGAACCCAAGGCTGGAGAAAGTTTTTGAAATTCTTTAGGATATTTTCTCACCTTTCAGAAAATTCATTCATTAATAACATCTATCTTCAAAACTGTTATCTGGGGGAGGGTGTAGGGGGGTGTTGTCTCATATTTTCCAATTGGAATTCTCTGTTCCAGAACCTGACTGCGCTAAGAGTTGGGACATTTCTTCTAATTTCCCGCTAAATGTTTTTCCAGCTGTTCACATCCGTTTCTTCCTGTGATGACACTAGCATTTCACTTAAGTGGTCCTTTTCTCTCCTGATGTTTACCCAGCTGATGTATTTACAGACTTGCTTTTATTCCTCCTCAACCTGTGTTTCACTAGGCTAAACAAACACTGTTTCTAATCTCCTGTTAAATAGGCAACTTAGCATTCATATCATCCCAATATTGCTTCTCTAACTAAAATCTTTAGCTTCATAGCAAAACAAAGTCCAAATCTGGTGACAACTTTTAGAGAGCAGAAATTTAATTAATCTCCCAGGTTTTTGGAAATAGTATAATGGAAACTAAAAAGTAGTTACAATATAAAGTAATATTTCAGGTGAGTAATAAGATGTAGAAGAAAACATGCTGGTCCTGTGTAAAAACTAATGTTAAGACTGAAACATGCTTCATCAGCCTTTTGCTTTTGCAAAGTTTTCTTGGTTTTTGGTTGTTTTTTGTTTTTTTTTTTTTTTTTTTTAATTTTTGTTGCAGACAATAGCTTAGGAATAAAAGATAATTTCTGATGACAATGTTCAAGGTGACTTTTGAATGCCTTTTAAAAATGGTGGTCAGTTTAGCATTTAGCTCTATAACAACTACTTTTTTAAAAGGTTACTATATCTCAGCAGTTATCAGGGTTGTCTCTTAACCTGCTAGTGGGAGAAGTGTAGTTAGTTCGGTGGCTGTGTGAGGGCGGATGTGTGTGTGGGCAAGACTAAAAGTACGAGGAAGCAAAATGCGTAGGAGGTAAGTGGTATCTCTGGCACTTTTGCTGACAAACACTGATTTCTTTCAAAAGAAGCAGTATAGAAATTTTTAATCAGAACTGGGTATAGGAAAAGTTTTTCTGAAAGTATATTAGTGCAGTTAAGACTCAGGTTCTGCTGGTGCAAATGCATTTTACTGCGTCCACTTTTAGGAGTATAGCTTCTGAATGTCAGCAAAATGAAAAGGGAGTTTGTTTGTAATTTTCTATTTCTGTCTAAACATTGCTGTGTGTTCAGAGGACAGAACAATCTTTATGGCCTTGCTACAAGTGTGGGAAATTGCTTTGAGTTTTCTCAATTGGAGAAGCAAGCTGACTCCCGGGATCCACATCAGAACAAAGGCCCTGATTGTAGGCAGAGGTGCATGTAGCCACAGGATTTCACTGGGAATAATATCTTACTTTGTCTTGTGAGACCCCCATCATATTCTCTCAGCCCTGTCATATGATCACCAGACAGCTGAATGGGATAAGCATTCCATTTTTCTTTGGGATTTGACCAATTACTTGCTCTCCAAAGAAGAGCGCAGATAGACAGCTAATACATACATGGAGCCTCACTACACAATAAACAGAACATATCCTTAGTTAGGGGAACAGAGGCTCTTGTTAAATGAAGAGGGCCAGTGGTGAATGGTGAGGCTCAGAAGAAAAAAATCTAAATGAACGGCCATATTTGCTTCTGCAGTGTTTTCTGCAGCCTCTATTGTATCCTTCTCTCTCTGTAGCCAAGTGACCTCTAAACCTTGAAAATAGCACACAGGGCTTTTTTTCTTCCTTTTCTGTGTTGACTATTATCCTTTCATCTTGAAAGGTCATTGGGTATCGTCTGAAGAAATATACCACTTAGCTTTGAGTGTTGTCTCTGAAGTGATTTGCCTGTTTGTTTTATAAATGTGAGTCTGTCCACAAACAAATTGAAAATTAATCGCCTTTTCCAGTTGTCATACAGTAGGTGTTATGCCATAAGAAGAACAGGTTAATCCTAAAGCAGATTGAAATACTTCATCAGCCACATGCAGGGCTCAGTGGTCTGGTGTGGTGACAAGGCAGTTGGAGGTTCAGTAGTACAAGCAGTTCCTACAGGACTGGGGAAAACAAACCATCTAGAGAAACTTTGATATTTAAAGGTTAGAAATACTTACTAAAATGAGTTGAAGTGGGATTTGCAGGACTTTTTTACCTGAAAGATCATATGCAGATTGTATACATATTTTAAGTTTCATACTAGTAAATCTAGACAAGCTCAAAAAAGTCATTATATTTATCACTCATACATGACAAGACATGACTCAGGAATCTGAACTATTGCTTGTCATATTCCAGTCATGAGGTGGTGGAAACCTTTTCAAGTATTTTTTACCAATTTCCAAAAGGTGGTTTGCTTCATTTACCTGCAGGTGGTAAAAACACAAGGAAACTGTAGCAAAAAAGATCAGTTTCTCATCAGCCCACCATTGTTATGTCTAAGAATTTTTAAATGGAATTAAAAATTCATGAAATATTCAGGGAGCTGTGGGGGGCTCCTGACAATTCTCTGTGGGATATATATGCTTGCACGTTTAATTAACTTGTCATAGCAGATATATAGATAGTTGATATGGTCATATTTTAGACTAGTAGAGGTATGCAGATCACTTCAGCAAGTCATCTTTGATTGCTGAGGCTGGGCCTGTATCTGAAAAAGGAGCTGTAAAGCAAAAGCAACAACATATTATTTTCTAGTGTGAATCAGAATAGTCATCTTACTCCTTTTCTTGTGTTGCTTACACAAGTTCATCTTATTATTTTATCTGAAATGGAAATGAAGAAAAAGACCCACACTGAAATTGCAATGGACAGTTGGGAGTTATGAAATGGCAGAAGAGAACTGTGAGAAGGAGAACAGCTGTGAAAAAGAAGATATCAATATACTGATTCTGGAGAGAAACATCACATTTGATTAGAGAGGTGTGGACTTGGTAGTGGTCGAAGAAAAAAAGTTACCTTTATCGTCTATCTATCAAAGAGCTCTATCAAAGTAACTAAAAACAAACAAAAACTCCAAACAAACATAAATTACTTTTAAATCCATTAAGCAATTGCCACTACTTATCAGGCTGTCATGGGTTCAGCAGCAGCAGTCATTTTTCTCCTTCTTGGTAGCTGGTGCAGCGCTGTGTTTTCGACTTTCAGCCTGGGAACAGCGCTGATAACACCAGTGTTTTCAGTTACTGCTTAGTGATGCTTTGGTCTGGCCAAGGACTTTCTGAGTTTCATGCTCTGCCAGGGAGGAGGGGAAGCCGGGAAAAAGCAGAGACAGGACACCTGACCCAAACTGACCAAAGAGTTTATTCCATACCACAGCACGTCATGCCCAGAATGTAAAACTGGAGAGCAGAGACCCAGAAAGGTAGGAGTGCACTACTGGGTCGGGCTTGGTATTGGCTTGTGAGCAGTTGTATTCTCTTCCCTTGTCATTTCACTTATCGTTATTATTATTGGTGGTAGCATTAGTGGTCTTGTGTTATACTTCAGTTATTAAACTGTTCTTATCTCAACTGGTGGGAGTTGCATTCTTTTGATTCTCCTCCCCATCTACCTGGGAGCTGGGGGAAGAAAGAGAGGGGAGTGAGTGAGAGAACAGGCTGCGTGATTTACAGCTTAAACTGCAACACAGGCATTGACATTTTTTTTTAGAACGCTGTCACCACACAGGTTTTAATTGGTAGAGTTTCCTGTAGCCAGGGGTAAAGAGCACATGTCTAAGGCAGGCAAAATGACCCCTCAACTTTAGAAGTGGTAGTTGCCATTTGGAGGAGAGGAGACTTGATAGAAGGAAATGAGTCATGCTTGAGCTGTCTCTCTCTGGGATCTCTATGTTTTACGGCTAAGTACAGTTTCTCAGTCTCCTGAGATGTCAGGCTTGGCACCTTTCTAAGCTCTAGGATCATAAAACTTTTCAGAGAATTGGAACCTATACATTGTGTGTGAGATTACTGTGAAGCAATTAATCATTCATTCAATGAGAAGTGATTAAGTGATTTTGAAGACATACTGATGTTCCAGCTTACCATGCTGCGCATTGCAGAAAGCCGAAAAATACTGTTTACTGGAAAGCTGTTGTGTTTATTAATCTGTGTTTCATACTGCAGCTCAGAGATCATGAAAGAAAAAAATGTCATTGACAGTGTTTGTACTCTTTAGTTATTACTCTGCATTTAAAAGCGCTGGAAATTAACCATTTCTAAGTGTAAGTATAATGTCCTTGACTATTATAGAGGATTAAAAAAGCCAATCCCTTAACATGAAGAAGAATATGGGGGTTTTTTTTGTGTTCCTGCTTTTGGGTTATTTTGTTCAGAGAGGCAGAAAATAAAAGATTTTGGATCAATGGAAAAATTTGTTTGACTCAAAGTTGCTTAGCAAAATGATTTATTTCACAATACAACACAGACAAAGTTATCCTCTAGAATGTTAGACAAATGTGCACTTTTTGCTGTGGCAGCCTGTTTATAGCCAGAAAAAGTAATGATATCTCCATGGAGGAAGAAAATTTCTCTATACTTAATGGGTTGGGTTTGAGGTTTATTTTTTTCAGTAAAAAAGAGCAATAACAGCTGAGTTGAGGTCCAGCTACTGCTTATTTTAATAAAGGTGTATCTATACTTTTCATAACTGCTTTTCAAACAGCAACACTTTATGCAATTTTTTTTTCTGGTTTTCTGTCCTTGAAATAATAGTCATAATTAATATTGGTTAGTAGTGAGCAGGTTACTACCATATGTGGATGTAGAAACACAAAGTAGGGGCCACACCTGCACACAGGTGTGGCCCCAAGTAACCTCCTGCCTAGGTAAACAGAAAAATATGGACTCAAGGAACTATAATTGAGCCACTTTTACCAGAGAACTGAGTCACAGATGATAATGTTCATTAATTTGCACAGACTAGCCAAGGCCATGATATAGTGGAAGAATGCATTGAAAAAATACTTAAAACATGGTTGTCCAAGGAATGAGATGTTTGTTGAGAGTTGCCTAGAATCATAGAAGTAGGAAGGGGTAGCTATCTTCCAAATATCACTGTAGCATAAAGAAGGCCAAGGGATATCTAGCATCATATAAACTTTCGTAGTGCGGAAGTGTGATTTGTTAAAACTGAGACTGCAACTGAGAAAAGGTAATTTCTGGCAAATGTATTCCGCATAAAGACGCCACTATTTCTTGCAGTTGAAATGCCCATCTGACATTTTTCAAAAGGTAATTTTTTTTCTTTTTTGTGGTATTGGTTGGATGATGTTGTTTGGAAATTAGGCTAATTTACAGCAAAATGTTTAAAGATTGAAATTCAAATAAATATTTCCTCATTATTGTAATGGAACTCCATTTCAGTCATAAATTATGTAAAATTTAGCTTCAGATTTTCTGATGTCTATAGTCTCCTTTGGATAGGAACAAACACTGAGGGATTTATTCACCAGATTAATTTAGATACAAAAAATGTAGAAGTCCTCAAATCTGCTGCTATGACTGGTTAAATCAGCTAACAAAAAAAAATCTATTTGTTTCAAAATCACTGTATCTAAACTAAGCTTTTTATTCTGCTTTTAGTAATTCCTACCTTTTTTTTTCTTTTTTAGTTTTCGTTAGTAGAAATACCTCATAGGTTCTGGTAGGCATTAAAATGGAGGAACTAAAACACAGTGACAGATTCTTTCCTAAAAGTGTTTTTAGTGCGTGTGGAAACAAGAAGAGCTATCCCAAAAAAATTTTTTTTTTTCTTAACATAAAATTTCTGACTCAAATGGCAGGCTCAATCATTCGTCCTATTATGAAGCTACAATCTTATTTTTGGACACAAATTCACATTATAACTAAATTCACATCACCACCATTGAAATCAGGGATAGTGATTTGATTTTCAACATCTTCACTGCTGTGAGGAGAAAGGGGAGTAAAGTAGCAATTATATTTCAGCGCTTGGCTTAAAAGGCATGTGGGCTTGACTTCAATGAAAATGTATAGTCGGAAGAATGTCACTGCTAACAAGTCCTTCTAGACATGTCAGGATTAAGAGAGATTTCAGAAGTCATCTACTGGAAAAGAAAATTTTTATTCGAACAAACGCAGTAGAGGGATTGGCAGAACAATCTTCTTGGCATCCTTAGACTATCAGAGTGCCTCCTGATTACTGTGCAAGACAGATTAAGAAGTGAACAGTTGCAGATTTTTTGTAACCATCACAGTAAAAAATATAATTCTTCCATGGAAAAATTTCATTTTCAGAAAAAAGCATTTTCCATCAGAAAACCATTTTAACACCAATTTACTGTGACAGTGCTACCCCTAGGTTAAAGGAGGCGAGACATTCTAGCAAAGACTGGAGATGGCTACTGCCACTGTTCAGAAATTACTCAGGCCCAAAAGGTCTGAGGTTGTTATGCTACGTACAGTGCCTCACCAGCAGGGCTGTTGACATCAGGTCCTGTACGGCAGGACAACCGCATGGGTCTCCTGAGAACCCTGCAAGATCTATTTCCCACCAAATATATTGTATAGGTGTGGTCAGGAAAGAGGAAACTTCTATTACAGAGGGTTAGAAGAACTTGGAAATTAAGGTAAATGACGCAAAGCTAGAAAAGCTGTGCAATGTTATTACTCAAGAACATACGTATGTAGATCGTCAATGGATATATTTAGCCTGAGTATTAGAGGCTTTCAGAGGACTGATGTTTTGGAATAATCTTCCTGCAGGACCTTCCAGAAATCTAATTATGTTAAAGATCAAGTACTACAGATTTATGAACACGGTTCTTTATCATAGTAAGGGAACAAGCACCAGCTCAGGAATTTCCTGGCAACCCTGAGGAGCATGGTTTCAGTGGAAGTATTATGGTTAGAAGCCAAATGGGTGGGAATTCAGGAAGATTAAGAAGTATTTAAGGTGCACAAGTGGTGATATTTGCCTGAATATACTACATTTTGACCATGAAAATATGAAGGCAGAATAAAGTTAGTGGACAAAGCATGAAAAATAACCAACTAATTTAGTGAAAGGCAGATTCACTGCTCCTCAGCTGTACATAAAGCAGAGGTCAACTGGACTCATAAAGGTCCAAGAACACTAAGGAAGACATGATTAATATTTGCTTGCTTTGAACCCAAATGAAAGCAAACTTAAAATGACTGTCAAAATGTCCAAGCATTTTGTAAAATTGTAACACATCAAATAACATTTTACAAGACAACTAAGCTTGAATATTAAAATAATAACCATAGATCCCAAGGAGCAAACAGAGGTATAGCTGCACAAGCATGGAGGAGGAAAACATGCAAGCAGTAAAATCTGCCAGAGGAGAGCTAAAGATGTAAACCAGGCAGGAATGGTGTCTGTTAAAACCAGAATTCTGCAGAATAAGCTACGTCAGCCTGAATCCTGATCCCAAAAATAAGGTCTCAAGAGCAGATGAGATCACCTCCTTTGGGGAAGCGCACACAGGAGTATAAGATACCAGCAGTGAGATGGGAAAGAAACAGGAGGCCACCCTGCATCTGACTTCCCTTGGGAATAGCCTTGACTGACCCTGACCTTGGTGATGGAGCATAGCCGTCAGTGACAACTAAAAGGGCATCAGCTCCTAGGTACTGCAAGCTCACAGTTGGTTTAGATTAGGCTTGTTAAGGACTCATTGTTTTGCATATGTTGATGATTGATAGAGATTATGTAGATTATTAACTAGTATCAACCCAGTGAATAGTTGTTTTGAGATTTGAAACTCATTTGATTTGTCAGTCTTTTATGACTGTCACACCTGTCATAGTAAAATCCAATTCCTTAACTGATATATATATACATATATATATCTTCTTATAGTTAGTTGCAACACAGGTAAAAAGGTTTTTTGCTTTGTATTAGATTTTTTATTAGAAACTTTTACAAACCAGGTAATCTAATAAAGTAACTTCCATTAAAGAGGTTGTTTCTCTTTCAAAATCTGAGCAAATTGAATTGCTGGAGGTTAAGCATGCATTAATAATCAGTCCCATTTTTTGCGGTCTTTCCTCCTTGTTTTACCTTCCTGTTAATTTTATTTCTGAGGTTTTCTGAAACATTCAAATCTACCTTGATGAAAGACAACTGTAGCTCTTTAAATAAATAAATAAATAAGTAAATATATTATTTCCTTGGGAAATAATAAAAAAAACCCAAACCACAAAACACTTATCAAAACTATTCAAAACTGCATTTACATACATGATTCTCAGTTCATGTACTTGCTAAGTGAAATTCAGAGAGCTACGCAATCTCTATTTTTGATCCTAGTCTTAAAAATCCATTTTAGTATGGTGTAGCTAAAATTTTCTATCTAAGAGAAGTCATTAACCAAAGGTAGTGTGTCAGATTGATATTTCAGGATGCATTTTGGGCTGCAAGACTCTCTCTTAATAAAAATGGCAAGGAAAGTACTTGCACAGAATGTATAAAGATGAACCATACAGGCAGATGGTTCTTGAAATATTTAGTATGTTATATATTTGTAAACAAATTATATGAATTAAAAAGAAAATCTACAAACTGGTCTTCTAGACATCTGCTAAAAACTGAGTCTATTAAACTTACTGGAAAATAAGAAAACACACAACAGTATTCTCAATTCTCACTCTTTTTCTTTCTCTTAATTTTCATATGCCAGGAAATTGATGAGGCCAAAGTTACATTAAGCTGCATGCAGTGTAAGTTCCAATACTAAAGTATGTCATGGCTTAAGCCCACCCATAAATCTGCCACGGTGTCATTAGCTCACTTCCCCCCCCTTCCTCCCCACACTCCTAGAGGGATGGGGAGGAGAATCTAAAGAATGCAATTCCTATGGGTTGAGATAAAAACAGTCCAGTAACTAAGGCATAATACAAACCACTGCTGTTACCACCAATAATAATAATGACAAGGGAAACAACAAGGGAAAAGAATACAACTGCTCACCACCCGCCAACCGATACCCAGCCCAACCCAGCAGTGAACTCACCTTCCAGGTAACTGCCTCCAGTTTATATAGTGGGCATGACGTGCTGTGGCATGGAATACCTCTTTGGTCAGTTTGGGTCAGGTGTCCTGTCTCTGCTTCCTCCCGGCTTCCCCTCCTCCGTGGCAGAGCATGAGGCTCAGAAAGTCTTTGGTTAGACTAAACATTACTAAGCAGTAACTGAAAACATCGGTGTTATCAGCACTGTTCCCAAGCCCAAAGTCAAAGACACAGCATTGCACCAGCTACCAAGAAGGAGAAAAATGACTGCTACTGCTGAATCCCAGACAAAGTATAAGCCAGTCATGTCAGTAATTTTATATTCATTTGATCGCATCACCAAAAGGCTATGATCAGGATCAGAATTCATTGCACCAGGATACAGACACATGAAAAATTATGATTTATTCTCCTCTGCAGCCAGTTAGAGAAATGTCAGCCTATATAAAAGAAATGAAGTGTAAGAAGTAGAATAATACATCAATGAGTAAATATTCAGATGGTTTTTGTTATTCACATTTAGGAGAGTGCCTTAGAAGGGCAGTAATGGAAGAGGAGAATGTGAAACCAAGAAAAGAATAAAACGACGAATTTTGGAGAGCTAGAGGAAAGTAGTTATCACCAGGAGTCTCTGGTAAGTGTAAGAGGAACCTTTGTGGGTTGTAGGAAAGAAAAAAATCAGAATAATTGAAGAAACAACAAGAACAGACAACCTAGAAAACTAGCTGTTCAGTAAATTTTATTCTCATTCTCAAATGTGCAGACTTAGGATTTATAGAGAGCGCACTTATTTTGAAGACAGGATGATTAATTTTCTCATGGGCTTCTCTATGATGTCCAAAAAGTAATATCAGAGTACCTCACAAAAATTATTTAATCTTCATAACACTCTAGTTATATGAAGAGACAGTATAATTCCCTATTTTATAGATATTACAAAGAGACAAAGAGGTCAAGTGCACTCTTGGATTTTTAGAGTCCAAGTTGAAGGCATAGAATCTGATTTTCCAGCATGCACCCCAGAGCATTTTAAAGGTTCAAAGCACTTTCGTGTCAGAACCATGAAAGCCGATCACTTCTGCAGATCAGGCCCCATGATCTCAGGTCAAGCCCAGAATATGATGAATGCAGAGTTAATGACTACTCATGAGAGGTCGCTTAAATTCATGCAGGAATTCTTTATTAAAGCTATGAAGAATTTTGCAGTATGATGTTCAATACCTTTAACCATGGAGCCATCACTTTTATTCCCTTTCCTCAACCAATCCTCCATCCCAATCTTGTTTTATTCACCGAATAAAACAAGCCATATGCAAAACGAGATTTCTCTTAAGCCACATGCTCCATCTTGCATGATGAATAAGATTTGCATTCTCTGCAAAGCATCTTAAACATACGTAAATTTCCCCATTAAGCAAAACTATTGTCCATTGTTTTATCAACACTGTTTTCAGCACAAGTCCAAAACACAGCCCCATAGGAGCTAATGTGAAGAAAACTGACTCTATCACAGACTGTTATGAGATACTAAAATGTTAATTACTAAATTATAGAATACCTAATATAATGCATCTGTCAACATTTAATATGGTTTATTTTCATAAATATGGTTCGTTTTCATCATAGTTGTACTACAACAAACTAGATATTTTAGACATTCAATCACAATATTGCAGTGAAACTGTTTTATCTTCTATCCAACAAATGGTTTCCATGTCATAAAATCATCATTTTTGGAAATTGTCTTCAGTAAAAACAGATTTTTTTTTTTTTTTTTTTTTTTTTTTTTTTTGTCCAGGTTGGAAGAAAACAGGTCTAAATTTTTTAAAAATGTCCTTAGAATAAAACCTCCAGATTCTTCCTAACCTAAACTATGCTTTGTTAAATAGGCCCGACCTCATCAGACGCAGTCTTCCCTACTGGTTACTGTATTTCATACTCTTTCCTCCTTACCCACCTGAGAGTTTGTTTTTATATGTCTAGCTTCTTTGTCTCATTACTAGCATATTAGAAGATTTTATGACTCAAGTGGTGCTTTCTAGAGTCTTGTTATCTGTTTTTTCATCACTAGTGTGTTTTGCCTCTTTGCTGTCAGGTTAACTCACTGGAATACCTATTCAGCTCATAACTATTTGAAAGGCCATCTGTACAATTATTGTACAGCCAATAATTCCAATAAAAACTGCCATGATTATAAACAATTTATTGACTCATATATCCTCCTTTGCCTTCCAACAACTATCTGTACTGGGTGAAAATATCTAGCACATAGTTATGACTGGTAGTACTCAAGAAATACAGATTGACTGGAAAAATTAGAAGATTTCTTTTCCTGCATTTTCAGGCCATGGAGATTAATTAATGACATCTTAAAGATCCATTTTTAAAATTCTAGAAAGAAATTAGGAATCCCAAGGGAAGTTGTACAGCATTTGTAAATGTGTCACAGATACTCCGTTGTTCAATAGCTTTTAAGCTTAACTTAATCCTCAGTACTCGATCTGCTGTGTACTAAATATGACTCATTTTAACTGTAATTTGAAATATTGCAATGCGGGAACTACAGCAATTGCTGATTTTCCAAGAGCAATTACCTGAGAACTTTCTTTTAGCAGTCCGACTATTAGGGGCACTTACAATGTGATGACTCAGAGATGTCTGTGTAGGATCTTTCAAGTGGACATGGCTTTCTTGATGAAATATTTCACATTTTATGTGACAGGAACCCTGTCAAAAATGGCTATGATTTTTTTTTGTGGCATTTTTTACTGAAACTGAAAAAAATATCCACAAACAAGTTCTGAGTTCTAAAAAAAATAATCGAATTACCCAGTCAGCAACTTCACCAAACAGCACTTTCAAATAAGAACCATCTTACACATGGATAAGAACAAGGCACTGATCTCTTCTTCCTCAAAGCAAGGTGGGATGAAAGGGTCTTATATGTGTTTTAGGAAATCCAAATTCTTCTGCAACATGGAATTTCAGAGCCCTGACTTTTAGCAGGGTCTTTTGCTTGTCTGTCATGCCATAGTGTGAAAGCTTATATTCTATTGAGTACTCTACAACATCAAGCTGCTTTTAAGCATCTTTCCATTTGACAGTGAGGAAGGGTGAGTTTCTTCAAATATATGTAGTGCTGAGCTTCCATATTTGTGCAGTTACTTCTGTAGATCTGTCTGTTGCCATAGCCTATATTTTACAGCACCGAATAGACAAAGACAAGCATTTACTTAATGTGATAACATTGCTGATTAAAATAATTTGGTGTGGCAAAAAGTCCTTCTATGTGAGGAACTTGATAATTTAAAGTTGAGTAGAGCTAACTCCTGAAACTATTGAAAACAGTTTTCAACATTATTATGTGTGGCAAAATGCATATGTCTCAGACTGGTCTTCAGCATGGGAAAAAATGCAGAAGTCTGTGACTGTAATTGAAAAGTTACAGTGGATAATCTGCAATTGTCAGTACAGTTGAAAGCAAAATTGTAAAATAACTTAAATACATTGACTGGTAGAAAAGCCTTGAGTTGGTTGTCAGAAAAATCAGGCTCTTTTACTGGCTCTGACATTAGCTACCCTTTAGCTTGGATAACTTGTACTCCATCTATGAAACAAAAAACCAACCCAAAAAAACAAAAAACAACCAAGCAAAAAACCTGTTAACAAGGTTCTAAAGCTCTTTTGGGTCCCCTAATGGAAAATAATACCTATGATGAGATACACTCCTTATGTTTATTGATTTGTAACCACCTTCTTGTGCTTATGGTCTTAAGCTAGAATGAACTCATGCTCTTCGTATTAGTTCTTACAGGCATGAAATTTTTAAACCACTGTATAGGCACTTTTCACCCACCCCAAAGGTATTGCATCCATATGTTTCTCTCAAAAGCTTTCCACTCTCTAAAAATATTGCATGAAATGGTGAGTGATTCTAATAAAATGCACTTGGAATTGCTGACATCAGCTGAAATATTTTAACTTAATCTTCTTTCAAAGATAAAGCCAAATAAGGGAAACAAATATTTTGACCTTCTGTTTGGCTTCAACCAGTCCAATGAAACATAATATAACTGTTAATAACAACTGACATGATCTCTTACAAAACAGATTCAGTCTGTTTACTCATTCCCTTTTCCTTTTTTGCCTTTGGCAAAAAGGAAAAATTGAAGATATGTAGAAAAGACAGTGTGTAAAATGATTTCAAAATGGTTTACATTTTCAATATTTCAGTCTTTACCTTTTTAGTTTACAAACAAAAATATTTGTTTTTGCAATTGTTATTTGTACTTCTTCTGACTGTTTTCTGAGACAAACTATATTCTTGACTTCTCTCACATTACGGTAATAAAGATCTGCAGGACAGCCACTACCCTCAATTATAGACCTGCATAAATGCCAACTGAATTTGAAAACTATGAGGTCATAAATTCAAATCAGTGAATATTTGTGTACTGCTGAATTTTTAAACACTGTATTAATGTAAGCAAAGAAAAAAAAACAATTTTGAAGGGTGACAGGTGAGCACAAAGCCAAAACTGTGCAAATAGTAGATGGATTTCCCAGGTTGTTGATGGACCTAGGAGGAAAAAAAAACAAACCCAAAATCAAACAAACAAAAAGCCAAAACCTTTGACAAAACATAAGCTGTATCCTCAGGGAGAAAAAGAATATGCATAGTTTTGGTTGTCATATCCTTTTTTTTAACCAAAGATTAAAATTTGAGGGCATAGAATCTTTACAAAACAAATGCTGACAGTTCTGAGTCAGAAATGAGAAACATTTGTTGCATAGAAAGCATACAGCAAAAACATTATAACTTTTTTTTTTAGTTTTTCCCAGCTTCCTTTTATTAAAAGTATTGGCTGAGGCTTCATGAAATTCACAAATTGTTTAAGTATTCCTGAAGCTGTTGTAGATTTTTTAGAAGAATAAAATAGGCAAAAGAATCTCCAAATTTTCTTCAGTACTTACTTACCAGCTTGCCATCCACAGCATCAACTGAAGTCCTGGACACATGCTGAAGCAGTGCTAAAAAGGTAAACTCACTTTGATACAGAGGTGACCACATATAAATAGCACTCTGTGCATTTGGAAACACAGCCAACTTTGACTGGATTTATCTTGAAGTAAATTTGCTATTCTTATAGATGGGGCACTTACCTTTTGAAGCCTGTATCATGAACCAATATATTTTTCTAAACTGTAACTGCTTGACCATTCCAAGTCCCAATGCAGTGTTTTGCTTCTAGGTTTTCATTTATATTTCATTAATTATCAGGGAATGAGTGAAGTCTGTAAATGAATGTTAGAATATGAACAAAGCTAGGAAGAAGAGCAATTCCTGGTTGTTTGTTGTTTGTTTTTTGGGTTTTTGGTTGTTTTTTTTTTTGGGGGGGTGGGTTTTTTTGTTTGGTTGGTTTGTTTTGTTGGTTTGTTGGGTTTTTTTTTAGCACAGAGAAGCAGAAGGAAAGTAGCCTTATGCTTTTGTTGTACACATCATTTTGCAGAAGGCTCTGAAAAGCTTTTTACTTCTGGAATCTTGTCCTCGGTCCTGTTACTTGTACTAGGTAACAATGAGTGCTATTTGAAAGTCTGTCCTCTATTGCACTGGCTTAGACACACCCAAACTATGTCAAATCACAAAGAAACACAAAGAAGTTCCTGTGATTTCCTCTGTAAGAGCATAGCAGAGTGTTTCTGGAGTCTCTCAAATACTCCTGAGTTTCAAGGAGAGTATGTAATGCACACAGAACACTGTATACAATTTCTAGTACCAAGAGAACTGAAGAAGAAATTTTTTCACTTTTCAACAGTCATCAATCCAGTGTGTTTTTCTGAATAAATATTATATTTAAGCCATATTACAAGGAAATTCCTAGAAGGAAAGAAATTGATTGATTTCAGGTAATTTTAATATACAGTCCTGCTAACGTGAAAACAAGATTTCCTAAGCCAAATTTGGCTACAGTGCTCTAAGCAATATGAACCAAACTCTCTTTGCATTGCAGGTGGCTAGAATAGTCAATAAACTGCTGATTCAGCAACATAGGGAAGTGGAATGCGGTATTCATCAATTTAGCAGGCAATCTGGAAATATCTTTAAAGGAGGAAGGGTTACAGTTAACTGTTTTTCCACCAATAAAGAGAGAAAAAGCAAGTGGTTATGTACTTTCAGGACGCAAAATGGAGTGCTGGCTCTGATACAGTTAATTTTAGATTTAGCTTTACTCCAGCACTGGTTTACAGAAGAAGCTGTCTCCTTTGATAATATTCATATTGCTCTGTCTTTTATTTCTGAATGCAGCAGGAAGCTTAGAGTGTGCGAGTCCTAATTTAAATAAAAGTTATAAAGGTTGTCCTTCAGCTTTTACATGAGAGCAAAAAAAGTAACTGGTTTTAAGGACTACATTCAGATTTCGAGTTCACCATTGAAGATACCATTTTGCTTAGCAATACATCTGCAAACTGGATTAGACCTGTTTCTTAAGGAATTTTAGGTCACTCCATTTGCATAACTTATGTGAGATCTCAGAAGAAAAAAAAAACAAACATCAATACAGCAAGAAAACTAATGAAAAGAGAAAATTAAAGAGTATAAAAACTAGGGCAAAAAGTAGTTTTAACATGTGCAATCTTGAATCTTGTGTTTCATCAGACTGTCAGTTACATTAGTTTTGCTTTCTTTATGCACCATGTTTCTCATTCTGCTTTTTATGAACTCAGTCCACATAGTGTAAAACTCATATCATTACTGAATATATTTAATGATATATAAAAAAGTATAAGGATTTGATAGACTGGCATTAGCAGGGCATAAAATATAGTGAAATGTCTTAGCAAGACACAAAGTAAAACCTGTTATCACCTTGATTCTGCTTAGTGCATCTGCATCTAATGCTGGTGGACAAAAGTAATTTGCTCTCTATCATCTCATTTGCTGTTTACTAAAAAAACCCTAAATTATAACAATATCTACAGCCCTATATCATTATGTATTCTATTTTCACTCATATTCCTTCTGATAATGAACTGTTCATTTGATAGGTCTGCATCCCATCTGTGATGTTTACAACTATGAAAACAATAGGTTAATCAGCACACCCAAGACTGAATTATCTGCGTCTGTAGACTGCGTTACTAATTCCAGCAACAACACAGCTAGCGTTATAAAAGTAGTTAAATCCTCTTTTGCTCTTCAAAACCAGCACTTCTTTTTTATAAAAACACAAATGTGTTTATTTTACGTGGTAAGTGGATAAAATAATTCTTGGATAATGTGTTCTTTTTCTTAACTGTAACCTCTTAACAGAGATTTTTCTATAAAAATAGTGTCTTACTCTATATAAAAGCATGATCCAGTGGAAATAGTACTGTATCAACACTCAGACACACATATTTATCTTTTGCTCTGCCATCCTCAGGCAGCTATCTCTGGAAGCCTATTTTCTTATCACAGAATGGGATATACATTAATCATGCCATTTGATCCAGCCAGCTAGACAAAATTTAGTCATGTAGAATGATTTAATTAGGTGGAGCAGTTAATAGCGGAGGCAGGTATTTCCTTATTGCAATTTTTTTCTTTAAAAAACAACCTAACATCCTGTTCTCTTGAGTAAGCAGGATTTAAGCAAGTTAAGATAAGCTCCTTCTTTCATGGAAATAAGTGTTTTCCAATGCATAAGCCTTGATCATAATTTTGATATTTTTTTCTTTTTCACATGGTCAAACTCCTCTTTTCAGAACATGCTGACTTTTCATTTTGTCTTGGTGAATATTTTTTTAGCATGGAGCATTTGTGGCCTCAGAGATGAGTGAGTGGGTACAGTTCCTAGGGACAAACTAAATCTTAACATCTATTTCTAAAACAGCTGGTAAGTTGCAGCTGAACATCACAAGCCAGTAAAATTTCCTCTGAAAGAGAACTTTAAGGTACTGAACACAGAACTCTTCACTAGTTTTAGAAGAGATTTACTTACACTGAAGAGGTATCCACCCTTTGTGACTCAATGCTAGTATTCCTCACAGTTACATGAGCTAAAATTGGCTTTAAAAAAAAAAAGTTTTTTTAAAGTTGGGGTTTTTTTTCTCAAATTGTCCAGACTTGTATCAAAGAGTATTGAAAGCTTCAACAATAAACTGCTGTATTATTGAACAACTCAATTTTCTTCTCAAGGACTGTTTATTTTCTTCTTTGTTTTCTTTTTTTAATGATCATTTACTCATTTTTCAAGAAAACTCAGTCTAGACCTCTCATTCAAAAAAACCCTGGATGTACATTCAGCTCCTGGTCAAAATAAGTCAGTTTCTTGCTGCATTTTTCAGGCATAGGCTACCTTTTTTTTTCTAGACCTCAAATTTCCTAAAATGTTTAACATTATGAAGATTAACTCCGATATCCAATAAGATGAATATTTCATAAAAATATAACTAAACATTTTGTAATTATTGAGTGGCATTTTATTGACATTGAAATAGTTGAAGTCTGTTTCTTCCTCCTCATGTTAGAATAAAGTTAATAAGCAACCAGCGATATGGACTGTAGCTGCTAAAGCCAAATTTCTAAGTAATCCTAAAAGGAAGGGGGAAAATCGTTTCTGACAAGCTGAAATTACATTATAAAACCTCCCATATTTTGAAGTGCCATGATTCGTCCTAGGCATGAAGCTTATTTTAGTGTTTAACAAAACTTGTTTATAGAGAAAATATCTTCTCCAATATCAGTTTTCCAAAAGCGTGGCCCTTAACCCCTGTTTTTTTGTTTCTATTCGTTGTTGGCATGGAGACAAAGAGGCACTCCACCGGATTGATCAATGCATGGTAACATCAACATAACATTTTCAGTCAAGTTCCCAGGAGCCTTCCTCCTCAATCTGTCATTTTGATTCAGATAACTAAATCAGGCTAAGCACTGCAATGGTAACGGATGACTTGCCTCATTAGCTGTCTCCTGCTGCTTTACTCTGTTAGGAAGCACCACAGTGACTGTCTGGGTTCCTGTGAGAGACATCTGGTTTCCCTTACATTATTTTGTAATATATATCTCTATATATATGCTTTTCTCATTTCTATCCATTCTTTTTCTGTATCCATGTACAGAGAGACACAAATGCAAGCAGGGTTTTATGAATATTTCATTAAGAAGAAAAAAAGTTGAAAAATTCATTATCAATATACACAATTTAACCATATAAATAAACATATTTCATAGCATTCTCAATACAGCTATATTCTCTTATACTCAATGTCTCAAACTACTGTTTCCTTTTTTGTAAAGGTACTTGGCTTATCTGAGCATTCAATGAATCAATTACCTTAATTGCACCAATATGCAATAATTAAATTCTTAACAATCATTCCTAGATGAGTAGTTTGAATTTTAAATATGCTGTTGAATAAATAGACCACATTAAAATAAAACCGGTAAATGATAGGACAAACAGATTTTCAATTGTAGCTGTTAAGCAGACCACAGGTGTACTACTGTATGTTCATGTACAGGTAAAAAGCGAATCCAAGTGTATATTTAGCCAAGTTGTCAGTGTACACATGAAGATAGTAGTAGCTGTGTTTGTTATTAGCTGTGTTTGTAGGTGGTGCTCAAATACAGAAAAAAATACCATACAGACTACATGTATTAAATAAACTACTCACAAACCATGGCCTTCTAACTTTCTATCTAGTGTACTATCACTATCTTCCTCATATACTTTTACACATACTGACCATAAACTAATCCAAATCAGTGAAATAATCCAATACTAAAATAATCTCTATCATAGCTCCCCTTGAGATTAGGCAACTTGCTTTGAAACAGAACAACGTTTCCTTTTCCCAATGAAGTTTTTCCTATTTTACTATTCCAGTCTGATCTACATTTTCACATGCTGAAACATCTTCCTGACTGTCTCTGAGTTTATCACAGGTGGAAGCCTATTGTGTTACCAGTTCCTAACACTGTCAAACCTTGACCCTGGACCTCTTGAAACCAGGAGATTGATTTTTAAATTAAGAAGGTTTGAAATAGTAAATGCTAAACTTCTGTTATTTTTGAATTTGAGCAATGTTCTGGCTTCCCTTGCAAGCAGGAGAGATCAATGCATACTTATTTTTAAATTGAAAGCTGGGGTGTTCATTTAATCTCTTTATTTCAGCAGCCAGTGTCTTTGAGAGATCCTCCCTCCATCATGAAATTAGTCATATAACAGAACCAAGTTCATATTTTCAGAGTGAATCTTTCTTTTTGTGGTTAGGGCAGTTTCCTAGCAGAGAAAACTGCTTTCCATTTAAAAAAAAAAAAAGAAATCCCTGAGCTGTCATCCTCCCACCACTGGGTTTACCAGCATAGAGGATTGCTTGCACAATTTTCTGAGCAGTTCCTGGAACTGATATTTTGCAATTGCTTTAACCTCTCTACAAAGTGCCTTCTTAATGCATATTTTCCACACACATTCATATAAGATTAGTATTTTCTTTTAGCTAAAGAAAGATTAAGATGATCACTCTCTTAAAGTCTTTGATTCCCTCTTTTCAGCTGTAGTTCCTCCTACAGTAAATAATACTTTTTGAATTGAATAAAGTCCCATTACTCTTTGTCCAATACCATAGTAAGTTAAGCCACAGTGATTTTCTTGACTCAAAACACCTGTTACTTATATCCTTTGCAATCTAGGAAATACCTATATTCATAAAGACTTTATCCTTGAAATAGAAGGTGTTAAAATTCTGGTGACTCTTTCCAAGTTATATCAGATCAAAAAAAGAAAATGCAAACTATTTATAAAGTCTTTTGGTGTGCACTGTTTATGAGATTTCTGATCTTTGTCTAGCACATGAACAGGACAGAATGGAACAGAACAGAATAGGTCAGGAGAGTACAGGATAGAATAAGATAGGATGGAATGGGTTGGAATGGAATGGAAGAGACTAACCGACTAGACTAGACTAGACTAGACTAGAATAGAATAGACATTTCAGCTGTCATGCTTTTAAGTTCAACAACTCAAACAGTGTTTTGTTTAAGGTGTTTGTCTTAAAATAAAATTTCAGGCTCCAGGTCTCCTAGTTTAAAGATATCTACTATTTCCTAAACTGCTAATACTGTAGTGGAAATGACTCACATTCCTGTAACTTGCTTGCTATTTGACTCACATTTTGTGTGTGCACTGTAAACACAGAGTATATTTCTGTACTCAGATAAAATAAAAATTGTAGTCATAATGCTAGGGATGGCTTTAAGCTTGCACTTTTAAATGTTTCTATTCTGAATACAGGTTCTTATTCTAAATCCACTATGTTTTTTCTGCTGTCTTGGAATTCTCAAGGTCTGTCTCTGTCCATAGAGAAACTCTATTAGAAATCTTGTGAAGAAACAGTTTCTTGGATTTGCAATCAAGGGCAGGGGTATACAATGATTATGAAAATCACGTTTTCAACTAATTATTTCACAATATGAGCACTGGCCTAGCCAATGGCAAAAGCCTGAAACTTATAATGGAGGAAAAAACCTTGTCATTATGGCAATGTGCTGTTGGATTGAAATTGTTTTTCATTTTGGCTGGATTGGGAGATTTGATGTTCTGATCTGCAGGAGATACATTTTGTCCACTATATGCTTTTGGAAGTGTGCTTTAGACTAGGATTGCTAGAGTTGAATGCTCAAATACATCAGCAGCTACAGCACAGTTTGCAACATTTGCACAGACCATGAAGAGGCTCTGTAGGTTATGAAGAGGCATACTTCACTTATTTGTATACTTTTTATGTTGTACATTAAAAGAGAATAATTTGGAAAATTCAAGGAGAAACGTGATAGTAGGTTTTCTGAAGGTTAATGGATGTCATAACTCAAAAGAGTTCTTTAGGGTACAAGCAAGCTTAATTTTGATTCCGTTGGTGGAAGAAAGAAAGGTGTTGAAGTCATATACACTGCAAATTATGCTACCTCTTAAACACTATTATAGTCTTTGTTTCAATCTTCAACTCCGTTTCATCTAGAAAGGGTAGAGAAATATGAAATGTAAAATCATTTCAATGTTTTTACTCAGATAAACCTCAACAGAAAATGTTTGAGTTCTTTCTTCCTTTATTCAAAACTGTTTTGCCCAATCTTGATGCTAATTAAACGAGAACAATATCTGTTGGGAATAAGTATATGTGTGCCATCTGTCTGCATATTCTTGCACCCCCCCCTTGTGTAAACTAATAATATTTCAAACTAAAGTGCACAAAAAAATTACTTTTTAAGTTTTGCAGTGGTGCATATTAAACACATTCAGCACAGAAAATAAACACTGAACACATGATCATGGGTGAAAGTATGTCCCAGCGTTTTAAATTCCAACATAAACAGGACCATATATGTATTGCACATTCCCAGTTTCAAACTGATTTCACTACCCAGAGAAAACATCACAGTTAATATCTCTTTGCCTTAAATTGTACCACATTAGGACTAGGCTGGGATTGTTTTCTCTTAGTCATTCAATTTTTTTTAAAAGAAAGAGATATTGATACATCTGTGGTCTTGTTGCATCATGTATCATAGAATCATAGAATCATAGAATCATAGAATAGTTAGGGCTGGAAAGGACCTGAAGATCATCTAGTTCCAACTCCCTGCCGTGTGCAGGGACACCTCCCACTAAACCATGCCACCCAAGGCTCCATCCAATGCAGCCTTGAACACCGCCAGCGATGGAGCATTCACAGCTTCCCTGGGAAACCCATTCAAGTGCCTCACCACCCTTACAGTAAAGAATTTCTTCCTCATATCCAGTCTAAACTTCCTCTGTTTAAGTTTGAACCCATTACCCCTTGTCCTATTACTACAGTCCCTAATGAAGAGTCCCTCCCCAGCATCCTTATAGGTCCCCATCAGATACTGGAAGGCTGCTCTGAGGTCTCCATGCAGCCTTCTCTTCTCCAGCCTGAACAGCCCCAACTTTCTCAGCTTATCTTCATACAGGAGGTACTCCAGTCCCCTGATCATCCTCGTGGCTGCCTCTGGACTTGTTCCAACACTTCCATGTCCTTCTTATGTTGAGGACACCAGAACTGCACACAGTACTCCAAGTGAGGTCTCACAAGAGCAGAGTAGAGGGGCAGGATCACCTCCCACAACATGCTGGTCACTCTCCTTTTGATGCAGCCCAGGATACGTTTCACTTTCTGGGCTGCGAGCACACACTGCAGCAGGCTCATGCTCATTTTCTCATTGACCAACATCCCGAAGTCCTTCTCTGCAGGGCTGCTCTGAATCTCTTCTCTGCCCAACCTGTAGCTGTGCCTGGGATTGCTCCGACCCAGGTGTAGGTCCTTGCACTTGGCATGGTTAAACTTCATCAGGTTTGCATCAGCCCACCTCACAAGCTTGTCAAGGTCCCTCTGGATGGCATTCCGTCCCTCCAATATATCAACCGAACCACACAGCTTGGTGTCATTGGCAAACTTACTGAGGGTGCACTCAATCCCACTGTCCATGTCACCAACAAAGATGTTGAACAAGACTGGTCCCAACACTGATCCTTGAGGGACACCACTCCTTAGTGGTATCCAGCTGGACATTGAGCCATCAACTTTACTCCTTTAGAGTGTGTGAATACAAAGCAGAACACAGGCAAAATAGCACCTAGGAGTACCTAGAGTTGCTACAGGGATATGTTTGGCCCCATTTAAAAGTTTTTGGGTATTTGAATTAATTTGCAAATTTTAAGTATAAGTAATTTCTTCCCTAAGTCAGAACTTCTAAAAGAGGTTAGAGGAGCAAAACAGCCTCTGGGAAGTTCTTCCTATGACTGAAGTGTACTCCTGGAATGCAAGTAACCAACATAATAAGGCAAGCTGGGGGAAGTCCTTACACATTTGTAACCCCACATTTCTAGGCACAAAAGTCACCATTGCTTTCACCTTTTCTATTTTGTCCTCATAGATTTTTTCTTTTGCTTGTGTTTTTGTTTTCTTTTTTATTTATTTATTTTTTTTATTTCAAGAGAAGAACAGATAGCAGGAATAAAGAAATAAAATGATAAAATTATGAAAGGGTATATTGGGTGAGTGTAGATTTATCAATTCACTAACACTGATCATGTTTTTCTGTAGAAACACTGTGCTAACAGAGTGTTAATGTCAACTGAAATGTAAGAAAAAGCATTAAAAATTTATTTATTTTACAGCTGATATTTAATAATCTATTTTCTCCTTAATTTCCTGCTCCTCATAACATGCTTAGTTGCTTCAGACACAAAGGGTCCAAGACAGTATAGAAATTTCCTTTCCTTTTGCATAGCACAGCGCTCACTTGAGTATGTTGTATTTTTCTCACTTGAGAAAAAACAGTGTGACTAGTTTATTACTTTCTAATCTTTCATAAGCTGTGTAGACAGAATTTTAAAAGGTAAAACATTTAAGATAAGTGAATTTCCCTTTAAGGATTTGCAGGTATCTATATTTGCCTATAAAGCTAATCAATAAACAGCAGATAGCAGAAAGCAAAAAGTATTAGTATTTGCATTTTACTTTATAGTTATGTCCTAGTTTGTAAACCTGTGCCAGGAAATTGCAGTGGTGGTAAGACTTCTAAGGATTTGTAGGCTTGTACTAATTTTATACTACCTCATCTGCAAAAGACATCATTTTCCAAAGGTTCTGGGGCTAGACACAAACACTAGAAGATCAGAAAATCTGTGCTCTTGGGTAATACGCATACAGACCCTAATTTGTCATCTTCTGAGCTTTTAACTGTATCATATTACATGGTGTCTATATATTTTTATTATTTTTAACAATAAAAAAATTTTGGATCATTTTCTCTCTGGGTGTGAGGGATACTTAGTTATCCAAACCTTTATTTAAGATCATGTCCCAGATGATTTTTTACTTATGCAAATGGATTTTTACAAAAATAACTTACCCCAGTTTGACAATATAAGTTTGTATTTTCCAGAATCATATATACTGAAGTTTAGTAGACATTCTGAACTGTAGGTATGCAAATACATACAGGCTGAAGCCCTTTATTTGACAGCTGGTTGTAATAAACCAAGATTCTAATCAAATATGATCTTTTTTGCACACTAAGATGAATGCAGTTTTTGTTGTTTGGTTTTGGGATATTACTACGAAACTGAACCAGAAAACTGTACTATTTTGGGAACACTAATGAAAAAAAGTCAGAAAGCCAACAATATTTCTTTCAATAGCCCATGTGTTTTATAATTTGGCATGTAGAGGCTAAAATGGAGATAAGTTTATAATACTTTGTTGCTTGATCTGTAGCTAATTAAGTTTATTCTTGCTCATAATTAGAAATCTATTTTCTTGCAGCTCTCAGAAGTTTCTATCCACTTGGATCCATATCATATGTAATTCTTGTTGTCTTATACCCTCAGCTATAGAATGTCGTACACTATTTCAGTCTCTTTCTTGTAAACTTCTCTATGTTTGTCCTTCTCTCCTTTCTGTAGGTATAAAACAAGTTTGTTCTTTTGTGTTTGACCTTATGTGTATGATTATTTTCCATTTCAAAGTTTAAAAAAACAATGTGATTATACAGTTTTGTCTGTGTGAGCATATGTTTATTTGCTGTTTGAAAAGACTTTCCGAGTCCTGGGTGATACTATCTCTAGCAGTAGCTACAGCAAAATCAGTTTTGTAGGACAGACACACACTCGCTTGTCACTTGTCTTAGTTCTGGTGTCACTTGTCTTAGTTCTGATATCCCTTGGGGGTATTTTGGATCATAGTGACTCTTATTTCAGGTGCTCATTCTGATTGCCTTTAACAGGGTAATATATAACTGAATTACTCAACCATCTTCCTCCTGTTTCAATTGCATTCTCTTGCAGATAAAGTTTCTTTCTGGTTAAATGCTTTGCCCTTTCTTTTTTAATACTATCGAACTTGTTTTCTTGTATCATGCTGTATTTTTATACATTTCTGATAAAATTGAACTGTTTTCTATTCTTGTATATTTCTCCCTAATTATACTCCTGTGTTAAAAAAATTGGAAATGCACAAATAATGGATGGAAACTAGCTACATAAGCCCCCTGTGCTGAAAAATATTGTATTGTAAGGGTTTTCATTATTACATGGTAATTGGATTCTAACATTCAAAATGAATGTCAGACATTAAAAAGATCTTATTTAACACAGTGAATAATTACAATTTCCATTTCTTTCTGTATGGATATTTGAGAAGAGATAGCATTGCTCACACATTTCACTTTTTTTTGCATTGCTCTGTGGGGATTGTTCCATGAAAACAAATTGATAGGCAAGTGAGTGAAGTACAAAACTACATTATGATGCTCAAAGCCTGTCCAGCAAACATGGAATTGAAAAGAAGGCTATCCATTGCTTTTACTCAGCAAATATCAAGACTTTAGACAGTACTTTCTGGCAAAAATGTGCTTGAAAAATGCCATCAGTCTTTGCAGTACTCCTGTAAAATATCTTTGGTATGTATTGTTTATATTTAGCAAAACACATAATATTGTTGGAGAAGCAGCAATTATATTTGAATCTGTTTAATTTTCCTCATATTTATCAGTATTGTTTCAATTACTTTAAAATTTCTTTATTTCTGATCCTGCTAAAAAGTGTGACAGAGGTGGTTTCAATACAGCTGGAACATAGGAGGAGGACAGATAATAAGTAGAGCATGATTAGGCTCTGCTTAAAGGAAGCTATAGACCCATCAGGCCTCCCCAGTAAGTCCACGCTTGTCACTCCTGAACCATTTCTGAGCTTTTGCCCCTCATGGACTTGCTAGTCACTACAATGATCAAATTACACCTTTCCTAAGCTCCCCGCAACACTCCATGCAGCTAGCTTTTCAGTCACACAGATCAACTGAGACAAATTTCCTATGTAGCTCAGCTCCACAAACTACTAAAACACACTAGCTATCAATACTATCAGTATCAAGATGATATCAAACAGAAAATCCTCTAATATGGAAAAAGCTTGGAATAAGCTTTCACGGTGAGGTTAAAAGTGAACTCTTTGCAAAGGGAATGTTATCAGTGGAATATATATAGAAAGAGTTATATGGTTGGGAAAGGAACACTTTCATGTTGCAGGCCTGCTACAGCATTTTCATGCTATTCTTCTCATTCTAAGTCCATATTTCTGATTCTTCTGCTGTCTCCCAGGATTTTTATGTTTTTCTGAATAGAATAGCATATGGTTGCTTTCATGAACTGTTCTAGAAGTTCTCAGCAATTCAAAACAAGATGCAAGGGAGGATGAAAGGAAAGAACCACCAGCTGAGAAGAAGTTGCATAGGTGTTATAAGCATTATCTGCCACATTTGCTGAAAAAGCAGATTATCAATACACATCTGGAATCCTCTCCACAAGTTCACCTTAAGTGCTCTGGAAGAAATTCATTTTTATGAAACTATTTAAGAGGTAGGAATTATTTGTTATTTTAAATTTGTTATTAAAATTCAAATTTGTTTTTAAACAAATATAAATAAAATATTAAATTAAAATTTGTTATTAAAGCTAGGTTTGAATTCCATATGTCTGAATTTCTACCTAAACTCAAACTAACATTGCACTGCTTATAGCAATATGAGCTATTCCAGAATGAGCATGTCTGAAAAAAAAAAGAAAACTATCTATCCCTCTGCACATATCATAATGAGGCAAGATGCTGCTTACAAAATAAAAATCTTCAATAAAGTAATTTAGTATTTGCAGCAGGTCTCTTTAACTAAACAATTTTTTAGACTTTTTGGTTTCCTTATCTCCTCAACTGTAAGATGCATCCTTGATTACCTGATGAATGCATACAATGCATTCAGCATGAGTTGTTCAGAGCTGAATTTACATTTTCCATTGCAACAGCATTCTGTATTATGTAACCAAAACTATGCAAAGGGCACAATATCAAGCTTTCAAATCATACTTTGAGTGAAGGGAGTACAATGATTTAACAAATAAGTATCTTTATTGTTACTTTTATCCTGCTCTTTTCATTTTTCAACTCAGATATAGGTTTTTGAAAATAACACAGCCTCATACCTTATTTTTTGATTATAGAGAGCTATATGGTCAATTGTGGCACCATATTAAATTTATTACAACTTTTAAAGTGACTTTGAAAACCTAATTGGCTATCTACCTCTTTTTATAATACTCTCTTACAATGAATATACCAAAATGCATAAGAACATATCTTATCCGACATGATTTAAAAAACTCCAATCCATAAATAACAGTACAGAACCATTTGCAGTTGTATTCAAAATAAGCAAGCAAAAGTGGTGACTAAAATTTTTGGTAAATAAGGGCAAGAATTTCATTCAATATTGGTAAACTTCTAATCTAGGTCATACTAAGTACAACATACAAACTTCTCTGCTTAACAAAATTGATAAAAACATTATAACATTTTTTAAATACAGGCTTTGAATCTAAGATCCTAAATACGTATCTAACTACCTAATTATAAAAAAGAAGAAAGCCTTTATTGCAGCGATCATGCAATGGTCGAATTTGAGATCCTCAGGGCAGTGAGAAGAGCGTGCAGCAAGCTCATTGCCCTGGACTTCAAGAGAGCAGACTTTGGCCTCTTCAGGAACCTGTTCAGTAAGGTTCCATGGGATATAGCCCTAGAGGGCACGGGGGCTCAAGACTCTTGGTTGATATTCAAGGATCACCTGCTGCAAGCTCAGGAGCGATACATCCCTACTAGAAGGAAGTGCTGCAAGAGGGCCAGGAGACCTCCTTGGATGGATAAGGAGATGCTGAGGAAAATTCAAAGGAAAAAAGAGGCTTATAAAAGGTGGAAGCAAGGACAGGTGGCCTGGGAAGAATACAGGGATGTTGTCCGGGAGCTAGGGACCAGATTAGGAAAGCTAAGGCCCACTTAGAATTAAACTTGGCTAGGGATATAAAGGATAACAGGAAGGGATTCTATAGGTACATTGCAAATAAATGACAGGCTAGGGACAACGTGGGCCCTCTCCAGAAGCCATCGGGAGAACTGGCTACCCTGGGTTTGGAGAAGGCTGAAGTTCTTAACGACTTCTTTGCCTCAGTCTTCACCGGCAAATGTTCTGACCATACCACCAAAATGTTGGAAGGCAGACACAGGGGCAGTGAGAATGAAGACCCTCAGCCCGCTGTAGGAGAGGATGTAGTTCGAGACCATCTTAGGAACCTGAACATATACAAGTCCATGGGACCTGATGAAATCCATCCGCGGGACCTGAAGAAGCTGGCAAATGAAGTTGCTAAGCCACTGTGCATCATATTTGAAAAACCATGGCAGTCAGGTGAAGTTCCCGATGACTGGAAAAAGGGAAATATAACCCCCATTTTCAAGAAAGAGAAAATGGATGAGGCAGGGAACTACAGACCAGTCAGCCTCACGTCTGTGCCTGGCAAAATCTTGGAACGGATTCTCCTGGAAGGCATGCTGAGGCACATGAAAAACAGAAAGTGGTTGGTGACAGCCAGCATGGCTTCACTAAGGGGAAATCCTGCCTGACCAATCTGGTGGCCTTCTATGATGGAGCTACGGAACTGATGGACAGGGGTAGCGCAGTTGATGTCATCTACCTGGACTTGTGCAAAGCATTTGACACTGTCTCACATGACATCCTTGTCTCTAAGTTGGAGAGACATCAATTTGCTAGGTGGACCACTCGGTGGATAAAGAACTGGCTGGATGGCTGCACGCAAAGAGTTGTGCTCCATGGCTCAATGTCCAACTGGAGACCAGTAACGAGTGGTGTCCCTCAGGGATGGGTGTTGGGACCAGTCTTGTTCAACATCTTTGTGGGTGACATGGACAGTGGGATTGAGTGTGCCCTCAGTAAGTTTACCAATGACACCAAGCTGTGTACTTCAGATCATACTCTCGAGGGAAGGAATATCATCCAGAGGGACCTTGACATGCTTGTGAGGTGGGCTGATGCCAACCTGATGAAGTTTAACCATGCCAAGTGCAAGGTCCTCCACCTAGGTCGGAGCAATCCCAGGCACAGCTTCAGGTTGGGAAGAGAAGAGATTCAGAGCAGCCCTGCAGAGAAGGACTTGGGGGTTTTGGTCGATGAGAAAATGAACATGATCCGGCTGCAGTGTGCGCTTGCAGCCCAGAAAGCCAACCATATCCTGGGCTGCATCAAAAGGAGCGTGACCAGCATGTTGTGGGAGGTGATCCTGCCCCTTTATTGTGCTCTTGTGAGACCTCACTTGGAGTATTGTGTACAGTTCTGGTGTCCTCAACATAAGAAGGACATGGAAGTGCTGGAACAAGTCCAGAGGAGGGCCACGAGGATGATCAGGGGACTGGAGCACCTCCCTTATGAAGGTAGGCTGAGAAAGTTGGGGCTGTTCAGGCTGAAGAAGAGAAGGCTACATGGAGACCTCATAGCAGCCTTCCAATATCTGAAGGGGGCCTATAGGGATGCTGAGGAGGGACTCTTCATTAGGGACTGTGGTGATAGGACAAGGGATAATGGGTTCAAACTTAAACAGAAGAAGTTTAGACTGGATATGAGGAAGAAATTCTTTACTGTGAGGGTGGTGACGCAGTGGAATGGGTTGCTCAGGGAAATTGGGAATGATCCATCCCTGGCAGTGTTCATGGTTGGGTTGGACAGAGCCTTGGGTGCCATGGTTTATTGGGAGGTGTCCCTGCCCCTGGCAGGGGGTTTGGAACTAGATGATCTTAAGGGCCTTTCCAACTCTAACTATTCTATGATTCTATGTTTCTATAAATTGAGAAATGGCAAATGCAAAAACAAATCACAGAATCATAGAATCATTCGTGTTTCTCCTGCAAAGGTGTTCCCTAGACATTATTTGCAAACGCTTGAATATTAGCATTAATCTAGTGAAACAAGTTAGTCTTTGAGATAGTCTCAGAATAGTTTCAGGAGAAGATTAGAAGCTTTGTGCCCTGTGGTGGCTTTCCCCTTGAAAATACCAATTGATTGACGTTTTATTGTCTCACTATCTGTGGGAATTTTTTGTGACATTTTAGTTGAATTTTGTTTTAAAAAGTAGTCATGACAGTGTTGAAGTAGCACAAGAGTGTCATCTCATTCTTTTTTAAAAAATTATGTTAATTTTTATTATTATTATTTTAGTATTATCTAAATAATTATATTTTAAGGATACATACAAAATAAACAAATAAATGAATAAATAAATTTTTCAGAGTAAACACAAAATTAACCTTATTGCAATTCTCAAAAGATTTCATTTTATCTTAAGCAATAGTTTTTCTTCTGAAGGAGACTTGTTGACTCACATTTTGAAACTTTTAACTTCTCGAGGGAACAAATACAAACATAGGCTTAAACTAGAAGCTTTTCGTATTAGGAACAGTGAAAAACCATCTCTTGGTACTTTCCTCAAACATGAGAAATGCAAATACTTGCCTCTTTCTTGCCTATTTGGTCACATTAATAACTTTGGTGTTATATAACTACTAAGAAAACAAATAGGTGTAACCACCTTTGCCTTTGGTTTGGTACACATTTGTTCTAGTGAAAAAAATATTAGTGCTTGATAATTTTATGGCAATTTTGAAAATCTTCTTCCTAATCTGTCATTTTTCACACATATTTTGCCTCAGCAAATAGGAGTGTAATATGGATAGTGTATACATTCCTCAACATAAAATGCTGCCATGCATATTGACAAAGATTTGGTAGTTTTTAAGTGTTTATATAGGACACTAAGCAGATGTTCTTACTGTGAGAAAATGCTGTAGTCCTGAATTTTGAGGACATTTGAAATGTCAATTTTCAGATGATAAAAAAAAAAGTATGCCCTTGAGCTTCACAATAATTTAACTTTTAAGGCATTTGTAGACTCGAAAGAGAATTGTCACCTCCTTCATGCAATGAAAATTGTCACCTGCAAATGAGTACATACATTATGTTAATACTTCTTTACATTAGTTACAGTACAGAATTTATCTGGTTATTTTTGAAGATATGAGCATAAAGTTGGCCAACAGACAACTTCCACAAATTTGTCCAGTATCACATGGATCTGCCAGAGCATGCTCTTCAGTGAAATCCCATATGTTACTGCCACACCAGAGAGGTTTGCAGTTTAAATCACAAACTCCAGGATTTGTGGTTACAGCAGATAACCTGCTAGATTAAGGGCTGAAATCTGAGAGGCATATGTAGTTCATTATAAATGAAACAGTTGAGAAATGATCACCATCAGTGAGAGCAAACACAATAGTGCCTTGAAGCTACATTGGAAAGATAGCAGTGCTGTTAATAATTAATTCTCTCTGTTGTGTCTGGCATTCTGCCTATGATAGCAAAAAATCCAATATGATATTGCTGTATCCTCCAGCTTGTACAAATCCACCAGGGGTGCACTATGGCTGATATGTTGTTCCCCAACTGTACAAAATTAAATCAAGAAGTGCTGTCAGAAACACCCTCCCTCTTTATCTCATAGCAAGCAATTGAATGTGGGAGATTGGAGAGTGTTGAAAGTCCCAGACTAAAGTTGGAAAAATCTATCTACTGTAGCAGGCTTGTTAGCCATCATTAAATCATTCTAGATAGCAACACAGCTATGCCTTGCCCTTGAACTTTCATCCTTTTCTGTTTTGTTTTTGTTTGGTTGGTTTTAATAGTTTTAATTTAAATTTAATTTTAAAATAAAATTTTAACAAATTTTAATTTGTTTTAATTTATAAATAAAATTTTAACAAATTTTAATTTGTTTTAATTTAAAACAAATTTAGCTGAAGCCCTTTTCAAATAAAGGGTGAGGCTATTATGTAGTCCTGCTAAAACAATCATGTATCCAAAAGCAGATAATTTTTATCTGTTTACATAAGTTGCATCCTTTGATCTACTTCTATAAAAGTTTTCATGAAGTGCCATTATGATGGAAATACCATATAATGTACACAACATGGTCCCACTCTCCATGAAGTTCTTCATGATCTTTAATATGTTTAGGCCTACAGTGTGTATTCTAGGTAAATGCTGCTTTTCAGGAGCACATTAGAGAAGAAATTATAGAAATAATCAATTACAGCAAAAGCATTTCATAGAAGCATAAAACTACAAAATTGTTTGGATCAGAAAGGACCTTTAAGGATCATCTAGTTCAACCCCCCTGCCATGGGCAGGAACATCTTTCATTAGAACAGGTTTCTCAAAGCTCCATCCAAGGCTTGTACAGTTCCATCTGATGGATGCCCCGTCAAATCCATCAACTGTCATGGTTTAAGCCCAGTTGGCAAATCGGCCACACAGTCATTAACTCACTCCCCCCCTTCCTCTCCCCCACTCCCAGAGGGATGGGGAGGAGAATTGAAAGAATGTAACTCCCACAGGTTGAGATAAGAACACTCCAGTAACTAAGCTATAACACAAACCCACTACTGATACTACCAATAATAATAATGATAAGGGAAATAACAACGGAAGAGAATACAACTGCTCACCACCCGTCAACCAATACCCAGCCTGACCCAAGCAGTGATCTAACCCTTCTGGGTAACTGCCCCCAGGTTATATAGTGTGCATGACGTCCTGTGGTATGGAATACCTCTTTGGTTACTTTGGGTTAGGTGTCCTGTCTCTGTTTCCTCCTGGCTTCCACTCCTCCCTGGCAGATCATGAGACTCAGAAAGTCCTCAGTCAGTGTAAACATTACTGAGCAGCAACTAAAAACATCGGTGTTATCAGCACTGTTCCCAGGCCGAAAGTCAAAACCACAGCACTGCACCAGCTACTAAGAAGGAGAAAAAATGACTGCTACTGTTGAACCCAGGACAGTCATCCACAATTTAGTCAACGTGCTCTAATGTCTCACCATGCTTACAATAAAAAATGTCCTCCTTATGTCCAATCTAAATCTACCCTCTTTCCTTTTGAAGCCATTTTCCTGTCACTACATGCTCTGGGAGACTTTTAAATCTTCGTTTCATAGGATATGCATTAAAGAGTATTTTTTCTTTTACTGTATACATCTTTCAATGCTTTATCTAAAACCTTTATAAAGTTTCTATAATTTACACTCTCTTTTTTTAGTATGATTTTTCAAGAATATAGTGAATGCATTTTTTATTGTCTCTTTAAATTCTGCAACTGATTGTAGAATCCTTCTCTTTCTTTAAGTGAAATTTTATAAAGCATAGATTATTAATTAATAGGTGCTAATCAACTTTCCTATGCCTCTGATCAATAACCAGTGGTTTCTATTTTTGTACAGGAAAACAAATTTCTGCTTTCCACAGCTTAGACTCCATTGCTTTCACTAGTTTCCTGTGAAGTTTCTAGTCAATAATACTTCTGTATTTTAGTTTTGAAGCTTCATACTGTTAGAATGAGACAGATTAGTTGTCATGGGTTCAGCAGCAGCAGTCATTTTTCTCCTTTGTAGTAGCTGGTGCAGTGCTGTGTTTTTGACTTTCGGCCTGGGAACAGCGCTGATAACACCGTTGTTTATAGTTACGGCTTAGAATGTTTTGGCCTGACCAAGGACTTTCTGAGTCTCATGCTCTGCCAGAGAGGAGGGGAAGCCGGGAGGAAGCAGAAACAGGATACCTGACCCAAACTGACCAAAGAGGTATTCCATGCCACAGCACGTCATGCCCAGGATGTAAAAGAGAGAGCAGAGACCTGGAAGGGTGGGGATGCGTTGCTTGGTCGGGCTGGGTATAGGTGGTAAGAGACTGTATTCTTTCCTTGTGTTTGCTTTGTCATTATTATTATTGGTGGTAGCAGTAGTGGTCTTGTGTTATACTTTAGTTACTAAACTGTTCTTATCTCAACCTGTGGGAGTTGCATTCTTTTGATTCTCCTTCCCATCCTCCCGGGAGCTGGGGGAAGAAAGAGGGGGGAGTGAGTGAGCAAAACTGCATGTGTTATAGAGGCTTAAACCACGACATTATTCAAACTTGAAAGCAACCACTATATAAAGCATAACACAAATAAGTGATAGATAATGTCATAAGATGGTTTTGCTTTACAGAATCTTTTATCATATTAGCTCCAAATTAAATACTAAAAAGATTCTGTGCAGATCAATAGCAGGTCAGAGATTTTTCATATCTCTGTCTTTGAACAGGCACTTTGTGTATTTTATTTAAGCTCATAAAAATATCCTAGTACCAGTTGTTGAATGTTTATTTTCACTATGTGTCATGGGTTCAGCAGCAGCAGTCATTTTTTCTGCTTCTTGGTAGCTGGTGCAGCACTGTGTTTTTGATTTTGGGCCTAGGAACAGCGCTGATAACACCAGTGTTTCGGTTACTGCTTAGTGATGTTTTGGTCTGGCCAAGGACTTTCTGAGTTTCATGCTCTGCCAGGGAGGAAGGGAGCCGGGAGGAAGCAGAGACAGGACACCTGACCCAAACTGACCAAAGAGGTTATTCCATACCACAGCATGTTATGCCCAAGATGGAGGACGGAGAGGAGAGACCCAGAAGGGTGGGGGGTGCACTGCGTGGTCGGGCTTGGTTTTAGGTGGTGAGAATTGTATTCTTTCCTTGTATTTGCCTTGTCATTATTATTATTGGTGGTAGCAGTAGTGATTTGTGTTATACTTTGGTTACTAAACTGTTCTTATCTCAACCTGTGGGAGTTGCATTCTTTTCGGTTCTCCTTCCCATCCCTCCGGGAGTGGGGGGCAAGAAAGAGGGGGGAGTAATTGAGAGAGAGTCTGCGTGGTTAGAGAGGCTTAAACCACGACAGTTCTTTTTGGCGCCCAACGTGGGGCTCGAAGGGTTGAGATAACGACAGGATTAATAGCCACTCGTCACAATGCTGATTTATTGGCTCTTAAAGTTGTTGCTTCTGGTTCTCTTGCGTTCATGGTTTCAGCCTGTTGTACCTTACTTACAGCCGGTATTTCTTATCTTAGCATGTTTCAGATATGGGTTTTGGTTTAAGGTTCTTGTTTTATTGTACTTTATTGGAATGGCTTGTGATACGGGCGGGCTCCAGAAGCCGTGGGGGGCGAATGTGTACCTGGCAGTTCGGCTGCTCTTCACCGTCCTGGCGAGGCTGTGGAGAGCCGAGGGGGGGCTGCCTCGGGAGCCGCCGGCTGCCGAAACGGCCCGGGGGAGCGGACCCGGGGAGCAGGAGCCGAGCCCCCCCACCGAGCCCAGCCCGACGGCTGCCGAGCCGCGGGAGGGGGAGGCTACCGAGCGGCAGGAGGAGACGGCAGAGAAGCCGGGCCCCGAGGCTGAACAGAGTCCCGTGGCCGAGCCCAGCCTCGTGGCGGCCGAGAGCATTCCCCGGCAGCTGCCCGCGGAGCCGCAGGAGAACGCAGGAGACCCCGCAGCACTTCCCAGCAAGGCAGAGGAGGAAGCTCTGGACTCAGACAAAGAGCAGCTGGTGGTGAGAGAGCCGGCAAGCGCAGCAGCTACACCAGCCCCAGTGACAAGCACAGCAGCCTCATTTGAGAGCTCTGAAGGGTTTGAATGGCCTTTGGGTACCCTTGAGACCTGCCTGCTGATTGTGATGGGGATCAGCATGGTGGCATGCATACAGAGTGTGTTTTACCCACAACCATTTTGTCTGGTCCCCAGAGTTAAGCAGAGTGGGGTGTGGGCCTTGTCTGGGGTTAATCTGCAATCTAGGATGACTAAGAGATTTTCCCCAAGCCTGGACAGCCATGAGTGGCAGGGTGTGTGGGACAGTATGGGCGAGTATCTAGTCCACTGGGCCCCTCCAGTGCTTTGGAAGCATTGGAGATGGAAGGCAGCTGTGTGGAGTCCCCAGCGACAAGCTGCAGAAACTGCTGGCGGGGAGAGTGAATTACTTTGAGCCTGGTGGGCCCATGACACCTCAGGCCATCAGTGCAGAGATGCAGCATACAGATGGACTTATGATTGAGGGGTGGACTTAGCAATGGACACTGTGGCCCAGATTATTCATGAGTGTGAACACTGCACACAGCCTCTCCTGCTCTGAAAGGCTGTTACAAGAGATGGAGCTTGACATCATGGACTGGATGGACTCAGCAGCTTTGTAGGGATTGGTCCATGCACTGAGGGATGATCTCTCTCCCTCTCTCTGTGTGTGTATGTATATATATACATGTGATGGTATATTGAAAATGTGGGATCTGATCATGACGTGAATGGTATGGAATAAGGGGTGGATAATGTCATGGGTTCAGCAGCAGCAGTCATTTTTTCTGCTTCTTGGTAGCTGGTGCAGCGCTGTGTTTTTGATTTTGGGCCTAGGAACAGCGCTGATAACACCAGTGTTTCGGTTACTGCTTAGTGATGTTTTGGTCTGGCCAAGGACTTTCTGAGTTTCATGCTCTGCCAGGGAGGAGGGGAGCCGGGAGGAAGCAGAGACAGGACACCTGACCCAAACTGACCAAAGAGGTTATTCCATACCACAGCACGTTATGCCCAAGATGGAGGACGGAGAGGAGAGACCCAGAAGGGTGGGGGGTGCACTGCGTGGTCGGGCTTGGTTTTAGGTGGTGAGAATTGTATTCTTTCCTTGTATTTGCCTTGTCATTATTATTATTGGTGGTAGCAGTAGTGATTTGTGTTATACTTTGCTTACTAAACTGTTCTTATCTCAACCTGTGGGAGTTGCATTCTTTTCGGTTCTCCTTCCCATCCCTCCGGGAGTGGGGGGCAAGAAAGAGGGGGGAGTAATTGAGAGAGAGTCTGTGTGGTTAGAGAGGCTTAAACCACGACACTATGGTTCTTGGAAATTCTTTAAAACTGTGTGCAATAGAAAATACTTTAAAAATAATTTAAGGAAGAAATACTGTATTCTACTCCGGCAGTCTGCATGAGTAGCAGGTGTAATCAGTGCTATTCTATACAGCACTATTAGAGTACAAACACCTAATATGTAAAAAGACTGAATTTTTGCTACAACTATTAGGAAATTCACACTTAATTAGGGTGCTTTTGTTACTATTTATGGAAAAGATACTTGCAACTAATGTCATGATAATTTTCCTAAGATAACTTTTTTCTACAAATGTTTTTTCCTTGAAAAAAATTGCTCATTTGTCAGATTTAATCTCACAATCTTACTGTATTGCATGGACCAGAATATATATTGAACACTTAAAAGGTTGCTAGATACAGCATGAAGAGTGAATGAAGATGCCATGCCTATCCAGGTAGGTGCAAGTTGATACTGCAGCATGCTGTGCTCCAGTTGTCTTTAGCAGTTATTGTTAAATGGAGGAAATCAAGCCACTCAGCTGTGGCTTTCCTCTAAGCTGAGTGAGCACAAGTGCAGTGTATAAACTGTATATACCAGTTTCTGACTGTGTGTGCACAGAAATCTAAATGCTTAACACAGGTTTAGGAATAGATACTGAAAGTTGATGTTTTCCTTTAATTCCTGAAAATTCAGGGTTCTTAGTAGCACTCAGTGCTGTTCAGAATCTTGCAAGATTATCCGCTAGTTTGTAAAATGAAAGGCACAATTAACACTTTTGTCAATACTAAAGAGAATGTAATTTGAATATGGAGCTCAGTCGTGAGGTCAGAAGGGTTTTGTCTCTTAACACTAAAGGACACAACCTCTGTTTCTTGTGGCAATAAACTCAAATCTTATTAGAAATTTCCAGAACACTAAACAGATGACAGATTCCAAAGCATCCCTTCTACTTTATCTTGTTAGCTTTTCAGGATCAGCATTCTGCTTAATAAGTATAGCATCACAGGTATACTCTAGATCTTAAAAGTTTCAGGAAGCTATTCAAAGTGAAGCCTTTTGACATATGTAAGTATTTAGTGGTGTGTTTGTGTATGACAGTAAAGATTATTTAATCGGCTTTGAAGAATTTACCCTAGTTTTAGTTTATCATCCTTTTAATCCCTGTTAAATAAACAATTCTATTTTGAAATAACAATCTTATTGGACTGATAAATTTAAAAACAATTCTAGGATGTCTTCAATGAAAGCTAATGATTAGCTTTCAAATGCGTGTTCTCCAGATATTTTTATTTTTTAGACACAACTTTTTCTTCCTGTCTGTTGTCTGATTATTATTGAAAATTTCTTCTTAGCCATATTAAATACATAAACATCTCTGAAACCCTGACAACTAGCTTTTGTTTTAAAAGTAAATGATGTTCTTATGTGAAAAGAAATTTTGCATCATTAACTGGCTGGCAACTATTTTTGTTAAAAGTAAGAATATGATAATTACATATGATAATGCCATTTTAAATTGCCTTAGTGAAAACATGCAAGATTTTAAGACAGAGCATCTGCAGTAATTTACATTGGTCAGTATTTTACAACCTGCATGGCGCTGTCACATATGCAAGCTACTACCCTGAAAAAAAAATTAATAAATTTTTCAATGCATTGTATTTTCTTGACTAGCATCTTGCTTTGGAAAATTTGCATGCAATACAGAATTAGAAAATTAAGTAGTTTCGGCCAGAACCATGTCAAGGTAGTTTCTAAGCAGAGTTCTATTTTTTTTTTTAGTTTTTCAATTTCCTCTTTCCATTACTGTGTACATTATGTCTTTGTTTATATAATTAACTTTACTGGGTTTTTTTTCCTGCCATTACTTATGATTCACACTGGATTTGGGAGGAACAGCACTGCTCAGTTATGGCTACCAGTGTAAGAGAAATCTTCCTCTCATATGAGTGTTAGAGGCTGCGTGCCTATTCCATTTACTTCTTTAGAATGAGAAAATGCTGATTTAGGCTAATCATTAGACTGAAAACTACCTCTGGCATCTCATTCTGCAGCAGAAATTTACAGAGCCTTAAGATTCTTCCGGTATGCTCATTTTATGTTGAATTGTCAATCATATCAGGATTTATCAGCAAAAGCCTAATGGGTTATCAGGGTGGGGGAAGCCAAAACCCAGACACTCTCCACCACTCTTTTTCCACAGGATTTAATACCTGGATATGCAAGCCTGAAAAATGTTTTTTGACAAGCCAAAGGTCTAGAAAACTAAACACAGTAATTCAGCTTGGGAGGTTCTTCATCAGTTGCTGCTGCTATGAAAAGTGTCATTTGCCTTTTCCAGACATTAATGTAATGATCTATATGCTACAGTGGAGTTACAGAGGTCCAGGGTGTGAAGACCTTGAGGAGATGGAACACCTTCAACAGCGTTATCATTCTTGGTCTACACTGGTTCTGATACTGGTGTTCTGATAAGAACTACATATATTTGTATCTTCTCAAATTCACAATCTTTAAGTTGCTGGTTTTGCATCCGTAGTGTGATCTATTAACAAACAACAGGCATCAAGGGCTTGAGCTAAACTAGTGCTTACAGTCTGGTTTTGGGATTCAGGATGTCACAGTATCCAGGAGAATTGTTTTTCTAGAACTCCTCAGATATCTTCAGGCTGTCCTTGTGTGCAGTGACAAGAAAACTATAAGAATATATTAACTTGATTTTCAGTGGACAGTGAGATGGTGCTCAGTATTCCTTCAAGTCTGTCCTCGCATCGTAACACCAGTAGCCCTGAAATAAATGCAAACTTTTCCTTTTAAACCCTCATAAAGTAAAAGAACACACAGCTACAGAGTTTCTGAACTAAAGTGGTTTATATACAGACAGAATGCAAGTGGGAAACCTCAAAATACTGCCTAAGGAAAAATATCAACCAGCATATTTACACAAGTTCATGTACAAGCAGTGAAGCCCAGTCTCACTTTTGGGCATACAGCTGCTCAGACATTTAGGAAGGTACCAACACAAAAGAGATCACTGAATTTCAGACGTGCACTTCATGAATTTCAGACAGGCACTTGACATGTAACCTGAAGTCCCCAGCATTAATTCAATTCGTAGCAAACTTGTACCTGCTTCCCTCAATAATTTAATTAAGAATTCATTTGCCGAATGTCCAAGACTTCATTGCCATATTCAGTGTACAAAAAACAATTTTTCTTTTGTGGATGTAATTTGCCGGCACAAGTTTAAGCTTCTAGCTGCTAGAATCCTTGGCAAAAAGTCTGTTGTGCACAAGTTTTTCTTCTGTATAATGTAACACAGGCAGCTAATAGCTACAGCCACTACATTTCAACATATTTGTCAGTGACATGGACAGTGGGATTGAGTGTACCCTCAGCAAGTTTACCAATGACACCAAGCTGTGTACTGCAGATCATACTCTGGAGGGAAGGAATGCCATGCAGAGGGACCTTGACACGCTTGTGAGGTGGGCGGATGCCAACCTGATGAAGTTTAACCATGCCAAGTGCAAGGTCCTCCACCTGGGTCGGAGCAATCCCAGGCACAGCTACAGGTTGGGCAGAGAAGAGGTACAGAGCAGCCCTGCAGAGAAGGACTTGGGGGTGGTGGCCGATGAGAAACTTAACATGAGCCGGCTACAGTGTGCACTCACAGCCCAGAAAGCCAACCGTATCCTGGGCTGCATCAAAAGGAGCATGAATGGCAGGTCAAAGGAGGTGATCCTGCCCCTCTATTCTGCTCTTGTGAGACCTCACTTGGAGTGATGTGTGCAGTTCTGGTGTCATCAACGTAAAAAGGACATGGAACTTTTGGAAGAAGTCCAGAGGAGGGCCATGAGGATGATCAAGGGACTGGAGCACCTCCTGTATGAAGATAGGCTGAGAAAGTTGGGGCTGTTCAGCCTGGAGAAGAGAAAGCTGCGAGGAGGCCTCATAGCAGCCTTCAAGTGTCTGAAGGGGCCTACAAGGATACAGGAGAGGGACTCTTCATTAGGGACTGTAGTGAGAGAACAAGGGATAACTGGTTCAAACTTAAACAGGGGAAGTTTAGATTGGATATAAGGAGGAAGTTCTTTACTGTGAGGGTGGTGAGGCACTTGAATGGGTTGCCCCGGGAGGTTGTGAATGCTCCATCACTGGCGGTGTTCAAGGCCAGGTTGGGCAGAGCCTTGAGGGACATGGTTTAGTGTGAGGTGTCCCTGCTGGTGCAGGGGGGTTGGAACTAGATGATCTTCAGGTCCTTTCCAACCCTAGCTATTCTATGATTCTATGATTTGTTGTCTGGTGGTGAAATATTTCTTTCTCATTTAAGTTGATGTTTTTGTTGCAGTTGGTGGTGGTGGTCTTTCCTAAAAACTCTGAGTGAATTGATCGGGTAAACACATAGATGGTGTCGTGGTTTAAATCCAGTCAGCCACTCAATTTCGCTCTCTCACTCACTTCCTCCTCTTTCTTCCCCCCCGCTCCCGGGAGGATGGGAAGGAGAATTAAAAAGAATGCAACTCCCACAGGTTGAGATAAGAACAGTTTAGTAACTAAAGTATAACACAAATCACTACTGCTACCACCAATAATAATAAAGACAAGGCAAATACAAGGAAAGAATACAGTTTCTCAACACCTAAAACCAAGCCCGACCACGCAGTGCACCCCTCCACCCTTCCGCGTCTCTGCTCTCTGCTTTTACCTCCTGGGCATGATGTGCTGCGGTATGGAATAACCTCTTTGGCCAGTTTGGGTCAGGTGTCCTGTCTCTGCTTCCTCCCGGCTTCCCCTCCTCCCTGGCAGAGCACGAGACTCAGAAAGTCCTTGGTCAGACCAAAACATCACTAAGCATTAACCGAAACACTGGTGTTATCAGCACTGTTCCCAGGCCCAAAATCAAAAGCACAGCGCTACACCAGCTACCAAGGAGGAGAAAAATGACTGCTGCTGCTGAACCCATGACAGATGGTAATACCTAAATTGTATCTAATGTTTTGGCCATGTATGGAACAATCTTCCAAAAAACCTCCTTCTCTAATGAGGAAGTTACTTGCAGAGCAGGTGTCTTTGTGACCCGCCGAAGAAAAGGCAATGCTATCTGCAGAAGTTTTAACATCAAAGTTAGCTCTGTGAGTGTTCCCATCATATATACAGAACTTTTTGAAAAGTAAGATAGAACCTTTCTTGTCTTGAAAATGCCCAAGGGATTTGCATATGTTCAGGATTCTATAAAAATACCACACAAACTATTTACTTGTAGTTAGCTGGGTAGAATTTGCACAACCTTGGAACTAAATGCCAGTGTACTCATTACTTTCAGGAGAAAAAAAATAAGGAAACAAACAAACAAAAGATCACTACAGAACAGTCATAGTAAAGGTTATGCAAAACTTGAAATAAGAGAGAAAACATCTACTGCTTAATGCAGATCTTGTGACTACATATTTAAGGATCACTTTGACTGCTGGTGAATCATAGAATCAGTCTGTCTTGTTTAACTCACTGCACCATTTTTTATATGCACTGCAGAACACTCTGTTTCTCACATATATTTTCTTATTACAGTTCTTTCTACACTGGTTGTAAGACATAATAATGGACTTTTTGCTGTGGTCTGACATGAAAATCAGAAGTTATCAGTAGACTGTAAAGCACATGCCCAAGAAAATTATCAGTTCCCCACTGTACAGAGTATGTCAAAGGTAACACAGGCAAAAGTTGCATTCTGTTTACTGGCAGAATGCACTTTTGTCACTTTCTTGCATGGAGCCACTTTATTACAACTATTAAGAAACACTGCATGAGATCCTGAAGTCGTAAAGAAGATGAAATGAGATGCTGCTGCACAAGCCAGATGTACTTGTAGAGACATTCAAGTCCTAAATATCAATCTTCTGAATTGCAAAGGCCATTTATATGTGTATATGGTTCAAAGAAGAGATCCTGGCAACACAAAAATGCTGGTAATTCAGTACTATGCATCTAGTTCCTGTGAGGCAATGAAATAATTTTATGCTCTTTTACTTTAGATACTAAATTCTCATCAGGGTCTGGACAAACATTGTTTGGCTGCCTGCTTCTGAATCAGGGACAATCATAAATAGAGTGTGCTCTGACAATGCACTTCCAAGGGCTGAGAAAAGAATGTGAGAGTTGGAGCTGTTCAGCCTGGAAAAGAGAAGGCGGTGTGGAGACCTCATAGCAGACTTCCAGTATCTGAAAGGGGGCTACAAAGACACTGGTGAGGGATTCTTCATCATGAATTGTAGCAACAGGACAAGGGGTAATGGGATTAAACCTAGGGGAAGTTCAGGTTAGATATAAGGAGGAAGTTCTTTACTGTAAGGGTGGTGAGGCAGTGGAATGGGTTGCCCAAGGAAGTTGTGAATGTTCCATCCCTGGAAGTTTTCAAGGCCAGGTTGGACAGAGCCTTGGGTAACATGGTCTAGAGTGAGGCATCCCTGCCCATGTCAGGTGGCTTGGAACTAGATGATCTTAAGGTCCTTTCCAACCCTAACTATTCTATGATTTTACGTTGAGACCGATACATATCACTCCAAATACAATACCATACTTTGGCTTCTGTTTCTACTGAATTAGAAAGTTTTGCAATGCTTGGAATGGAAATTATTTTAGAAGTTTGCAGGGTTTGATTGCACATAATAGCAATAAATGCTTTTGCCTAAGGTGCTGTTCTGGCTTAACCCCAGCCGGCAACTAAACACCACAAAGCTGCTGACTCATATCCTTCCAGTGGGATGGGGAGAAAATTGGAAGAGTAAAAGTGAGAAAACTCGTGGGTTGAGATAAAGACAGTTTAACAGGTAAAGTAAAAGCTGTGTGCACAAGCAAAGCAAAACAAGGAATTCATTCACCACTTCCCATGGGCAAGCAGGTGTTTAGCCATCCCTAGGACAGCAGAGCTCCGTCACGCGTAATGGTTACTTAGGATGACAAACACCAGCACTCTGAATGCCCCACCACCCCTTCCTCCTTCTTCCTCTCAAATTATGTGCTCAGCATGACATTGTATAGTGTAGAACACCCCTTTGGTCAGCTGGGGGTCAGCTGTCCCAGCTGTGTCCTCTCCCCGCTTCCTATGCACCCCAGCCCATTCGCTGGTGGGGTTAGAAACAGAAATGGCCTTGACTTTCTGTGAGTGCTGCTCAGCAATAACAAAAACATCTCTGTTTTATCAGCGCTCTTCTCAGCACAAATTCAAGCCATAGTCCCATATGAGCTGCTATGAAGAAAACTAACTATCCCAGCCAAAACTAACACCAGGATTTCCTTGGTTCTTGACCTACAACATACAGGGTAGAAAAATAGCATAGCCTTCTTACATGTTTCCTCCTCCAAAAGCAATTGCAAATTATCTTGAATACAGTATTGCTCTTCTTACAAGATTGCCCGTAAGTATTTTGCAACAGAAGTGTTGCTGTGCTTCTGGTCCCTGATTTATGTGTTGTACATATGCAGTTTACTTTCACATCAATTCATATCTGGGTATTTGGCCTTTTGAAGCAACCTCTTATCACTGTCCTGTGAGAGAGGGAGAGGTACTGTTTGGGGTTAAATATTTTCCATATAGTTAGCTTTTATCACTTCTTAAAGTCAATCATAACTTCACGTGTCTTGCACCTTGGATAGATAAGTTCTGCATTTTGGTTGAAGAAACTAACACACACAATCTAGGTGCTTCATTCACCCCCGAATATCCTTTTAAAACTAAAGCCACAAATTTTCCTTGCTTTTGTATAGTTTAAAGGAGAAAGTATTCAAGGAAGGGATCACTTATATGTCATGTTGAGAAGGTCTCTGCTAAGTTGTGTCATTTTCAAAATCTCTTGATTTTCTAGGACACTGTAGAACTAAGAATAAACCGCCCAGAATAACTACATGAGGACAAGAATAATACATTGTGCATAGCAGTAGTCTTGCTGTGATGAATTAAAAAGCAGTGCAGGGTAGAAGTCTGATTCTGCATATACTCATGACACCTTCTGATAGTTCTGTACATGTTCAACTTCCAGAAATCCTTTTCTGTGATCAAATAACTGCAAATTACTTTAATCTATATGGTCCTTTAATTCATCTGGGTCTTTTCGTTCTTGTGTGTTTTCCATTACCTGAATCAATGCCTTCCTTTCAGTATTTCTGATTTCATGAATGAACAGAAAATTATTTCTTCTCTTACCTGTGCAAGTTATAGCATGATTTATGGCAAGTTTTCTCTTCCATTGTTTTTCTAAGTTTTAGTTTACTTCAGATCCTATTTCATATCTTTTTTGGCAATTCACATGACATGTTTGCTGTATACTACAATTTTATTTCAAATTTTAAAAGATTTTTTTTTTTTTGTACAGTTAACCACACAATATTATGGCAAAAATGAACTTTGGCAAATGGAAATCTATCAGTGCAGTATTAGAAGTATACAATTTCTGGTTTGCAACATATGCTTTGACACATTACATTCAATTTTGAATCTTTTAGTTGTCTGTATGTACACATCAAGATTTTATTCAGCTAAATTTTTGGTGTGTTGTGTAAGACTGTATGAATGTCTTTGGAACATATTTCAGCTGTATGATTGACTGATAATCATATTTTAAGGCTAAAATTTAGCATTCATTAAATTTTAAATATTTTGTTCTCATTCTGTAGTGTGTACTTAGAGCGTCCATGCTTTCTGTGAGTCCTGAATTTTCCAAATTTAGATGAAGATTTTACCTTGTTTCTTCATAACCCCTTAAAAATGCTATGTATGTTCTATCAAAATTTTCATACTCTCCTCAGTGTAAATATAACCTTAATTCTAACACTGTTTGAAAACAAGACAAATGGGATTTTTTTTTTTGATTACTTACTCCCATATGACAAATTTATCTGCAGCTTCTGTGAGACTATAGCTTCCTTTGTGCAATTGTATGTATGTGCCACTACACAGATGATACAAATGTATTGGACATCTGTTTCATGAACAATGTCTTGTGCTTGACAGAATGTAATATTTTGGACATATTCCTTCAAATAGCTTCAAAGTGGAAATAAAATTCAGCGAGGAATGAAGACTGTCTTTAGTTCCTTAATCTTCTGCCTCTATGCCCTTGTGGATTAATCTTGAGCTGTGAGCTTGGATAAATATGCCTGGCAAGAAAATGCTCTCACTCACTCTTGCTTTTTCTTTTTCTTTTTTTCTTTTTCTTTTCCTTTTTCTTTTTCTTTTTCTCTTTTTCTTTTTCTTTTTTCTTTTTCTTTTTTTCTTTTTCTTTTTTCTTTTTTTTTCTTTTTCTTTTTTTTTCTTTCTTCTTTATTTCTTTTTTCTTTTTTCCTTTTTCTTTTTCTTTTTTTTCTTTTTCTTTTTCTTTCCTTCTTTTTTCTTTATTTTTGGTTTCTTTTTTTTGTAAAATTTAAAAACTTCAGACTCTACAGCCTAGAGTGCAAAGCCTAGAATGCAAATAAATATTTTCAATGAAGAATTTTCCAGTGAGATATTTAAGTTCCATAGGCAATTAGATTTGCTGATGGTCAGTCATGCATTGTCACTGAATGCCTATGTTAAATTTACTCACAGTATGTGAGTCTAATTTACAAAGTGAATTCAAAGGGAAGCTTTAATTCATCAAGTTTGCAGGGAAATCATAGAATCCTAGAATAGCTAGGGTTGGAAAGGACCTTAAGATCATCTAGTTCCAACCCCGCTGCCACGGGCAGGAACTTCTTCCAATAAATCATGCCACCCAAGGCTATGTCCAACCCAACCATGAACACTGCCAGGGATGGAGCATTCACAACTTCCCTGGGCAACCCATTCCACTGCCTCAGCACCCTCACAGTAAAGAATTTCTTCCACATGTCCAGTCTAAACTTCCCCTGTTCAAGTCTGAACCCATTACCCCTTGTCCTCTCACTACAGTCCCTAATGAAGAGTCCCTCCCCAGGATCCCTATAGGTCCCCATCAGATACTGGAAGACTGCTAGGAGGTCTCCATGCAGCCTTCTCTTCTTCAGCCTGAACAGCCCCAACTTTCTCAGCCTACCTTCATAAGGGAGGTGCTCCAGTCCCATCATTATCCTCGTGGCCCTCCTTTGGACTTGTTCCAACAGTTCCATGTCCTTTTTATGTTGAGGACACCAGAACTGCACACAATACTCCAAGCGAGGTCTCACAAGAGCAGAGCAGAGGGGCAGGATTACCTCCCTCGACCTGCTGGTCACGCTCCTGTTGATGCAGCCCAGGATATGGTTGGCTTTCTGGGCTGCGAGTGCACACTGCAGCCGGATCATGTTCATTTTCTCATTGACCAACACCCCCAAGTCCTTCTCTGCAGGGCTGCACTGAATCTCTTCTCTTCCCAACCTGTAGCTGTGCCTGGGATTGCTCCGACCCAGGTGGAGGACCTTGCACTTGGCATGGTTAAACTTCATCAGGTTGGCATCAGCCCACCTCACAAGCATATCAAGGTCCCTCTGGGTGGCATTCCTTCCCTCCAAAGTATGAACTGAACCACACAGCTTGGTGTCATTGGCAAACTTACTGAGGGCACACTCATTCCCACTGTCCATGTCACCCACAAAGATGTTGAACAAGGCTGGTCCCAGTGCCGATCCCTGAGGGACACCACTCCTTACTGGTCTCCAGTTGGACATTGAGCCATTGAGCACAACTCTTTGTGTGTGGCCATCCAGCCAATTCTTTATCCACCGAGTGGTCCACCTATCAAATTGATGTCTCTCCAACTTAGAGACAAGGATGTCATGTGAGACAGTGTCAAATGCTTTGCACAAGTCCAGGTAGATGACATCAACTGCTCAACCCCTGTCCATCAGTTCCATAGCCCCATCATAGAAGGCCACCAGATTGGTGAGGCAGGATTTCCCCTTATTGAAGCCATGCTGGCTGTCACCAAGCATCTTGTTGTTTTTCATGTGCCTCAGCATGCCTTCCAGGAGAATCTGTTCCAAGATTTTGCCAGGCACAGAGGCGAGGCTGACTGCTCTGTGGTTCTCCGGCTCATCCATTTTCCCCTTCTTGAAAATGGGGGTTATATTTCCCTTTTTCCAGTCATTCGGAACTTCACCTGACTGCCATGATTTTTCAAATATGATGGACAATGGCTTAGCAATTTCATTTGCCAACTCCTTCAGGACCCGTGGATGGATTTCATCAGGTCCCATGGACTTGTACATGTTCAGGTTCCTAAGATGGTCTCAAACCACATCCTCTCCTACAGCGGGCTGAGGGTCTTCATTCTCACTGCCCCTGTGTCTGCCTTCCAACATTTTGGTGGTATGGTCAGAACATTTGCCGGTGAAGACTGAGGCAAAGAAGTCGTTAAGAACTTCAGCCGTCTCCAAACCCAGGGTAGCTAGTTCTCCCGATAGCTTCTGGAGAGGGCCCACGTTGTCCCTAGCCTGTCATTTATTTGCAATGTACCTATAGAATCCCTTCCTGTTATCCTTAACACCCCTAGCCAAGTTTAATTCTAAGTGGGCCTTAGCTTTCCTAATCTGGTCCCTGGCTTCCCGGACAACATCATTATATTTTTCCCAGGCTGCCTGTCCTTGCTTCCACCTTTTATAAGCCTCTTTTTTCCTTTGAATATTCCTCAGCAGCTCCTTATCCATCCAAGGAGGTCTCCTGGCCCTCCTGCAGCGCTTCATTCTAGTAGGGATGTATCGCTCCTGAGCTTGCAGCAGGTGATACTTAAATATCAACCAGGAGTTTTGGGCCCCCATGCCCTCTAGGGCTATATCCCATGGAACCTTACTGAGCAGGTTCCTGAAGATGCCAAAGTCTGCTCTCTTGAAGTCCAGGGAAATGTGGAAGATGTTTTGATTGATTTAGGGATCACGGCTCAGTCTTGGTAAATAGGGAACTCCATTCGCTTTTCATTCACTTTGGTTTTTTCTCAGCTGATTCTTTGACTATAATAAGTACTCAAAACTCTTAAATGAATACTTTGTGGTGCGTATCACTTCGTTACTATTTTCAAAAATAATTCTGCACGCATGCATGGTCACTTTCAAGGAACTGATGCAAACCTACCAAAGTCTGGATAAACACTTCTGTTGCTCACCCCACTCTCCCTGAGAAAATACTCCCTCATCATAACATCCACCAACTTAACACAGAATACTTGAGTATTCTTGGCAATGACTACAGCTGGACAGAAAATTAAAAGGTAATCAAAATGGATTGATCATTAAGTTTGCTTTCTCTGAGTATGTGATAGATGGACATCTTCATTCATCTTCTGGGAAAGCAGCATTTATATATGGAGGTAGATCATAAGGTATACACTCTAAATTTAAATACACACATTTTCAGACCCACTATGGAAATTTCCAATAAAATAAGACATTGTTCCATGTAGTTTAACTTTATCATGTTCAAATATGAGAGCAAAACTGATAATTCCTTCGACAACAAAGAAGATAAGATTTGCAGCTTAATGAAGGAAAGCAATAAGAAAAAGAAATTTGAAAAACATGTATCTTTTTCTACCTTTTCTCAACGAATTAGAGCTCAGATTCCTCAGATTAATGAACCAATTATTCTATTAAGTAGGAAATCATGATCTCTTTTAAGGAAGTTTGAGATATTTCATTATCCTGCAGAGAAATAAAGTGGTTTTTTTGGACCCAGTAGGATTTGCATTTTTATAGTTTTCTGTTTTATCCCGAATGTCTCTACACATAATATGCTGCTTCATTTTTCTTCCTTCAGTCTCAAAAAGCAACTCTTGCATTCAACAAATTCATGCCAGTTTTTATCAGATGCCTCTCTCATCCTGAAATTGTAACACCTTTTAAATTAAATGATAAAAATTTATAGCAAGTGGGTGAAAAATCATATTCTCAAACAGTTGTTTAATATACAAATTCAGTAACTGAATAATTGCAGCACAATGTTTACAGAGTTTAAACCAGAAAGTTTTCTTCATTCTACAGTGAAATGGAACAAGGGATATATTTTTATCTATTCATGGATATTACCCAAAGAGGAAAATGAGGCTGAATTTATGGAATAAGTTATTCACTGCTAATTATACACTGCTTTATCATCAATGGAAAAATCAATCACAAATGTACTGCAATAACTTTGCAACGTGAATGGAAAGTGTAGCTGTTCCCTGATGCACATGAATACAAGATGTTAAGCTGTATGAAAATGGCCCCAGGATATTGTTTCAGATTCAGTATAACTAACAATGCTGCAGTGAAAAGTAAAAGAAAACAAACAACTCAAAAATTTTCTATTGGAAAAAAATATATCAGGTAAAATCCAATATTCTGATAGATCAGGTGTTTGGGTTAAATTACAAACCTTTGCTTGGCGAGTTGCTTTCTTTTTCACCCTATTGTCCTGAATATTTGTTTGCTTGGAAAAAAAAAGTAAAATATATATATTTTTCACATCTCACTTCTTTTTTTGCTTTGATCCTTCAAGTGGACCTTATCCCATGTCTGTAATATCCTAATCCCCTGCTATGGAAATTAATGTGGTGTCACACATATTCATATTACATAGTTCCAGTGCCAGAAGGGACAGTGAGCCTTGAAAAGAGCAACATATTCTAAAAATAAATAAATAAATAAGTAAATTAAAAATAAAACAGAATACCCGAGCAGACAAATAAGCAGTTTTTTTCAATAAATATGTAACATGTGGCTAAAATTGCATTATGTTACAGAAAATATAATTTGCTCTACTGAGTTTGAAAGGTCCCTTTCTTTTTCCCTTCTTGGGCTAATCAGAAGGCATATAAACTGATTTCAGATATGAGCACAGTAAAAAGGCATAATCTCAATGAAAAAACTATTCAACAGATGGATTTTTTTCCTCAAGTAGTCACATGAAACTTTGGAAGGGTTTTAGAAAAAAAAAAATAGCAAAGGAAATGCCTCTTATCTTTCGGGAGGATGGGGTGAAGTTCTCAGACAAACTTCGTCGTCTGTTCATCATTTCCATAGATTGTGCAAATGTGAAGGAGAAGCCAGCTCTATTTTGTCAGAGGTCTCTTGGACATTTTGCTGGCTCATGGGATCCAGATCACAGACCTATTGCTGGAGGCTTACTGAGTTAGGCTTTCTGAGACTGCTAGGAGTTGCAGTATCCCTCTTGAAAAGAAATCTCCACTGCACACATTTGCATCTAGATGTTCAACATACCCTTATGAAACTCCTCATTTTTCTCTATGCTTTCCTTCTGAATAAAATATTCTTGTTTTCACTGACCCCTGTTTAAATGCTGTTACTTGGAGGGGCGTAGGAGCAGGGGGGAATCCACAGACAAACAAAAAAGAAAAATGCCAAAAAAACAATCTTTTAACATGAAATTTATTTGACAAAATTGTCCATAATTGTTTTGCTGATAATTTAAATCTGAAAAAGGATTGAAAGTAACTTTAAGATTTATTTTAATAGGGATGCTGTGGGGACCTGAACTGTAAAATCATTCTCTATAAGTCCATTTAAGAACTTGGCCCTTCATTCCGTATCTCTTTCTCCCAAAAGCACTTAGAAATGTGTTTTTAATTATCTTGAACATCGAATTAATTTCTACATTGCAAACTGCAGTCCTGGTGGGAAGATACCTGTCAAAGCATAGCAAGAATAAAATACAACCCTTCTGAGAAGCACAGAATATTGTTAGTCTGATTTTCAACTCTTGTATTACCGCACCTAGGTTTTAGGGTTTTTTTTGTTGGTTTTTTTTTTTTTTTCAAACATTAATCTCAAAATACTGCTGGCAAACACTTATTCGGTAGTTCATTATACTGCCCAGCAGGCAGTGAACAGCAAGAGCATAGGCTTGTTGGGCTGCTCCATATGTTTATTTGCTAGCATGTACAGAAAACAGCCTTGCACACATATCCTTAAAATGCTGAAACAAGCAAATATAGACAGAGGGGCTGGAAAAGAGGGAGTGGAGGATGCGGAGAGAAGACTGAAGTGTAGATGAGAAATTTCTCTCCTGACAAAGGAGAAAGACATCAGGGCCCTGAGTAAAGACATCAGGGCCCTGAGTGCACCCATAGGCATTACTGGACCAGCCTTACCAGAGGGTCCTTCCCCCCCGTTATCCTCTCCCTGTGACACGGGGATGCCATTCAAGGCCATCTGGGATTTGGCCCCCTGTTACGGTTTAAGTCCAGTCAGCCACGCAGTTTCGCTCTCTCACTCACTCCCCTCTCTTTCTTCACCCCGCTGCCGGGTGGATGGGGAGGAGAATCAAAAGAATGCAACTCCCACAGGTTGAGATAAGAACAGTTTAGTAACTAAAGTATAACACAAGACCACTACTGCTACCACCAATAATAATAATGACAAGGCAAACACAAGGAAAGAATACAAATTGCTCACCACCCAACACCAAGCCCAACCATGCAGTGTACTCCCACCCTTTCGGCTCTCTGCTCTCTGCTCTACCTCCTGGACATGATGTGTTGTGGTATGGAATAACCTCTTTGGTCAGTTTGGGTCAGGTGTCCTGTCTCTGCTTTTTCCCAGCTTCCCCTCCTCCCTGGCAGAGCATGAAACTCAGAAAGTCCTTGGTCAGACCAAAACATTACCAAGCAGTAACTGAAAACACTGGTATTAGCAGCGCTGCTCCCAGGCCCAAAATCAAAAACACAGCGCTGCACCAGCTACCAAGAAGGAGAAAAATGACTGCTGCTGCTGAACTCATGACACCCCCAGTGTGTCCCACAGCTCCAGGCTAACCTCCAAACCCCACAGATACCAGAGATAGAAGTGTGCAGAGGCATGTCAGCCCTACAGCTTTCTCTAAAACCCCAGTAACCAGAGCAGCCCCTACTCCTCCCACTTCCCAAACTGCTCAGAGGAATCAGGTTAAGGTATAGGATTTTTTTTTTTTGATGACTCCTCATTCCCTTTCTGTTTCACCTCGGTCATCAGTTCTATCAGTACAAGAGAGTGGAAAAAATAGTTCGTGAAAACTGCTGACGTGAAGGAGGCATATGGGAAAATTTGTAATACTATGAATACTGTGACTATTTTGAGTTTATTTCATTTGTAAAGGGCAGCTTCAGGGGTTTCCCCTTGTTAAATCAGGGACTTAATGCTTGATTTTATACAAACACAGAAGAGAGCTGCTAAGCTAGAGTTTGTAGTCTCAGAATCCACATAAATATCCTCCAGGCAGCTCTTCTGCCAGACAAGGTGACCAATTAGAGTAAGTTTCAGCCCCACCATGTAGTCCAGGATTACACTGGCTGCATTTTTTCCTTAGTGAATATCACAGACCATTGCAGCAGCACATCGAGCAACATGATAGACCTCTGTAGCTTTAGTTATTCTCACCGGCTCCTTCAAATAAAGAAAACCTTGTTTGAGCGAAGTGTGTTGTGGTAGGGTTTTGTAATATGTGTGTTAGAGAAGAAACCAGTTATACCTAGTGCTTAGAACAGATTCATAGAGCCTACCAGTAGACCCATGATAGCCCAAAATTCCTGTGAGGTCTCATTATTGATCTTGGACTGATCCGAGAAAATTTGCGTCTCCTAAATACATGGACTTTCTATGCAGGTGGCAAATAAGGAAAAAATGAAGAAAACAAAGTTTTAGAGGCCTATAAAAAACTACAGCAAAAAAGTCTGTCTAAAGTACCAATTCCCAGAAAAACACATTAGCAAACCATGCAAAAGAACCTAAAGAAAGATTTAGTTAACAATAAAACACTGGGATTACCTCTCCCCTGGATTTATGCCTCAAAGTCCTCCAATGGAGAAGACACATTTATGACAAAATGTCATCTTAAACGTTTTCTTTACTTAAGAACATAACTTAGTTGCTGTCTAGTGCTTTGGTATGCTAATGGCGTGGTTCTACAACGTTTTTGTAACTGATAATCCTTCTGTAAATGGAGTTCATTGCCTGTGATATCCTACTTTGATGGCTCTGGTTGTTGTTAGAAGCATAGTATCATAGAATAGTTAGGGTTGGAAAGGACCTTAAGATCATCAAGTTCCACCCCCCTTGCCATGGGCAGGGACACCTCACACTAAACCATGTCACACAAGACTCCATACAACCTGGCCTTGAACACCACCAGGGATGTAGCTTTCACAACTTCCCTGGGCAACCCATTCCAGTGCCTCACCTTCTTCCTCATATCTAACCTAAACTTTCCCTGTTTAAGTTAGAGTAAAATATATCTATTTATACAGAAATTCAGGAATCGCAAAAAATATATGACACTAGGAAATAGTGGAAGTAACTTGTTAACACCTTGATATTGTAAAGCATTTAAGCTGGCATAGTTCTCAACAGAACTCAAGGAATGCTTTGGTGTAATAGATACATGAAGACATTGATTAGTCATACCTGTGGTAAATTTGATTTTTCCAAAAATCCTTAAAGAACATATTTAATAATTTCCATGACACTTTCTCAGTATCAGATACAGGTTTTGAAATGTTTTATTTATCTATAAGAGATATTATAGCCAATATATTATTTTATTCCTTAGGTAATTCCATTGACTTCAGATGATTTTTTAAAGTAGAGTCATACACAGGTTAAAAATGAGAAGTCTCTATTCCACTCCCCTTTCTGGTAGCTGCCAGCCCCCAGCCCAGCCTTTGAATATGCCACAAGTTAAAAAAAGCCCCATTACCTAAATTCCCCAGTAAAACTTTTTAAAGTGGCTTAAAGTGAATCAGCCACTACCAGTAAGAACCAAATGATGAAACACTCTGAATAAACCCTACATTTCTGAAGAACTGCCCATTCATCTATGTTGCAGAGTAGGACAGGCTGATTTTCATACAGAGTAGGATAAATTAAATCAAATATGTTACTTCACAAAATAACTTGAGTAAAATAAATAATTCAATGTTACTAGATTATTGCAAAATGGCTGCTATGAAACTATTGGCAAGAACTGACTTCCGTGAAGTCAGTTTTGGCACTTAGCTTAATTCATGGAGGTCAAGAAGACAAGTCTATCTGTTTGGCTAGTACATCATTTTTACACACTACAGAAAGTCTTTGAAGAAATGTGTGATGAGCACTAAGGTTTAATACTATTATGTTCTTTCAAATACAGCCCAGTGTCAGTTTAACTCCTTGAATGTGTCTGTGTGTGCAACTGTTCTGTCTGAAAGTGTATGAAAATATGTAAGTCTAAATTAGATTAGAAGAAACAGTCTGTGGTTTTCATGCTACCCTATACTCTTGGTTTGCCCACCCAACAAGGAATGCAGTAAAGGTTTCTGTGAAATTTGCTGTAAACCAAAATGCAAAAGGTTTATACCCATAATTTACTTTACAGCCAGGCTGCTGTAGCAGTTAATTCCTTGGGAAGCAATGCCATTACATGCCAGCTCTAGCCCATCTCAGCATGAGATTCAGAATATCTTCTAATAATAGTACAGTGCACTACAACATAATACCAGTCACTTATGCATTCCAGTCACTAATTTCTCTCTTCCAAGATAAGCAAAAGAAGGACTGATATAAGATAGTGCTTTAGCAACGTACCAATCTCAGCAGCAGGAAAGGTGCTCAGAAGAGACAATAGTTTTCAACTTCATGTTAAAAAAATTCAGCTGAATTCGTCGAAGTTATAGCAGTAAAAAGATGGAGTTGCTTCAGTCAGAATATCCTAAGTAGTTGTTGTTTAAATTCATAGCTACAGATTTATTGGCCAGATAAACAATTCCTTATGCTCTTCTTTTCAAGACAGTTCAATGTTTAAATTGTGCAACTGGTGACTATTAGTCAATCAGAATGCAAGTACCCCCCATGACAGAGTAAGGACAGAGATGTCAAAATAACAGAGACCTCTGAGTCTTTTTGAACATTTGACTTTGTTTACTTCTCACTGCAAGGAATAAGTAAATAAATAGATAAATTTATATAAATACAACTTTGACTTTGGCCAGGGATAGTTTTTCTCTTTTGTAATATCTTAAGTTAATAATGTATAAAAATGTCACCAATAATACAGAATGTTTTATTCACAATAAAAATTCTTAGCCTAATAAAAGGTATTGTCTCATGTTTTTAAGGATATTTTGCTTGCTTTAACATGAACATTGAATAAAAGAGCTTTAAAAGGAGCCCATTTCAAAGGGCAGACAATTACTGTTTCTGAGAATTGGTTGTCTTCTGCATGCCCCTGATTTACTAGTCATATTAAAAAAATCTTGACCCTGGGTAACTGAATGTTTTCAGAATGGACATTGCAGATTCTATTGTCTATGTTTATTAATCCTAGCTATGATTATTTGCCCCATTAAATGTACGCATTTTCAGGTTATTAGTTTAATAATAGTAATTCAGGGTGACTCTTTAGCTAAACTGTCCAGCTGAAATCAAGGTTATGATCCTTTCATAGCTAAGGTTAATACTGTAAATACCAGTTATGTCCCTTGCTGAAGGACTGCTTCAGTAATTCACTGGAGTGAAATGACCTCGGTCTCTGGAAATGAAGATCCTCTAAAGGTTCTGGAAAGAAACTATGTAAAGCAGTAATCAGAAGTCAGTGCCACAGAATGAGATAATGCTATCTTCAGTCTTATTTAATTTGGGGAATATAAAGTTTCCTTCCTTCCTTCCTAAAATTTCAGATTAAAGCGAGAAAGTAATTCTGTAATTTACACCTCTGACATTAAGTTGAAAAGCAGCACTGCAGACACCTGCTTCAGAATTATCATTGTTTCCATGGTGCCACTTTCCATCACCTATTTTTAATAGTTTACACAACAAGATCAAGGGTGTCCCAGCTGTTACTGCCACTGTTGCTAAGCAACCTTTAAATCAGAGTTCAGGAAGACAAAGAATCATGCTTGAAAAATTTCTCAAGTGTCTGCTTTCCCCCTTCTTCTTCTGTCTATGCTATTTTTCAGATGCCATGTTTTCTGTTCTTTTTTTCCCCTTTCAAATTCTGTGAAGCAACTGTAGTCTACAAAAAGAATGAGCCATCTTCTACCTACAACAGCCATTGCTTTATGACAAAAAGGAAGACGTGGCATTAAATAAATGGTTTGAAACATTTACTTTTTTTTTTTCATTACATCCAAATATGTTTAGAGCTCTGTAACCTGCTGCTGTTATTGTATAACATCTGTGCATGACTGCATCATGGACTGATACACTGATCAATGGAGAGAGATTCAGAGCTTGCAGGGAATTTCAATGCCCTCCTGTGCCTTCTGGAATCTTAATGCTGTCACCTGCAAAAAAGCTCAGAGATTGAAAACAAAACAGCAAGAAGGGAGGCTTAGCATGGGTGAATCTGGGGAAATTTGGGGTTGACTCTCTGTTCCAGAATATCATTGTTTTTTAAACTTTGTTGCTCAATCATTAGAATTCCTCCCCCTGCACAACTAACTGGACGACAAGCAGCAAATGTCTTTTTAAGTAGATACAATTAGCTGTGCTAATGTTGAAAATAAAACACTGCTGTGGAATGTAAGTATCAAGGAAAATGTTAAGAGATCCTGCATTTCATTTAAAATCTTTGCTTGGCTCAATAGCCTTCCTTCTATTTAACTCATCCAAAATTCTATGTCTCCAGGTGATTTTTTTTTAATTGCTTCTTAGATCCTCCCTTTTCTGCTCTTTCTTTCAATTTTGAAATGCTTCCTCCCATATCATACCTTCTTGAACCCTTTCCTTTCTTTGAACCTCTCACCACAAGCCATCAGGACAACATCTCATTTTTCTTACCCTCAAATGTTGCAAATTTATTCTACAGGATTATTATTTTTTTAATTGCAAAACAGTGTATTAATAAACGCTTTCAAATTCTGCAGATGTGAAATATTTTATGCTGCTGCTCATCACCTGTTCACATTCCCAAAGCCACTATTGCTCCCGCAAATTATGCTTTTTCTGGATTTTTTAACCTTCACATGAGTCTATAGTTTGCCAATCAAGTAAGCAACTCACTCATCTCACACTGAGCATTTCAAATAGGTTTTTTTCAGTCATTTAGAAAAATTCTTTCTGCTCAGTTTTCAGCTTGAAAAGAATTTCCATGCAAATTCAATGTCCATAAAAGGTTGCTGGCCAGAGACAATGTGGGCAGCTCCACCACCCTCCCTGCTACACTGCTGCCCCATTAACTATCTTCAACTTGAGAAACTGTCTAAAAGATGTAATAGTCTGTTCTCTCTGTCCCTTCAGCCCTCGGACTTACTGTTTGACCCCTTTATAGAGATTCTCAGCAAGAGTGCCAGTTGTGATGGCACTTTTTTATTAATTTTTTTGTTTGTTTGCTTGTGTATTGTCAGGAAACATCTATCCCCTAGGAACAGGATGGAGATCACTGGATTCATTTAAATGATGTTACTGAACTGCTGGATGATGCAGCCTTTGGTCTCTATCTGCCTGGTCTGACTCTGAAGCTGCCACAGGGAAATAAATTACTCAATCTGGGAAACCATTTGACCTTTATTTTAATTTCATCTATGTTGGTGCAAACTAGGAGAAATATCATCACAGTTACAGAATGACTGGCAATGCAAGATTGCTGCTAAGTAGGAGAGTGGACATTTAGCCTTTTATCCAAAAAGTCACTTCATTGCCAGTGTTTAATGTGCTGTCTAAAGTCAGTCCCACTATTCTGAGTAAACACATAGATCTTACCTCAGATGTATTTCATTGATTTCTATGCATCCTGCCAAGGAAAGATAGCATCTTAAAACTCCTAGGTAGAAAATTACATATGGCAGTATATCTGTCTTCAGTAATACTCTGAAAATATTTCATGGTTTTGTCTAGATCTAAGTATCCCTCTTTATTTTGCAACCCCAAAATTCTGCAGGAATGTACTCTGTTTAAATGAATGCTGTTATAAAAATATTTCTATATGAAGCACAAAGCTGCAAATACAAAAGTTTCTGGCAGACTAGTTTAGAAGTTGTGAAATCTGCTGTTTTGCTAAAGAAATATGGGAGAAGCAGCTCCTTATTAATATGCAAGGTGGTCTTCGCACCTCTGTAGTTAAACATATTTTTCTTAATATCTGCATTTAGCAGTGCCTTTTCTACAGCCATTAAATGAACAAGCTAATTTAAGAACAGTGACACAAAATAGGTCCAGGTCTTGGGCTCTGGCATCTAACTTAAGGGCTGAAGGGCAGAGCCACAGCCCACTGTCTGCACACTAGCCCTGATGACTGAGGAATAAAGGTAAAAAATGTGATTAAGACATACTTCCTGCAAGGCCCTGTGCCTCATCTTACCCTCTAGAGGCAAGCACAGTTTTAGAGCATGCAGCTGGGTGTTAATGCCAAAAGCCAATGCTCAGGCACTGGCAGCTGCTTCTCCTGCCAGAGCAGGAAGCCTTCGTGACAGTGAATGGGCATTGCTCCTGGGCTGCTCCCAAAGAGCTGTTAACATGGCTGTTCCAATAGTCAGCTGCACAGAAGTAGTTCATCAGGGTTCAAATTATTGATCAAGTCCTTACCAGGCTAAGTGCTGTACAAACACACAAGAGCAGGGTCAGGGTTTGCCCTGAACAGCTGCATGGACTCCTGTAATGCACATTCACATGAGCATTTCTCTCTTTGAGTGACCATTCCCTCAAACTAACAAGGGCTCATATTGCTGCAAATACGTGTATTTTGCCTTCCCAACTCAAACACCATGCAAATTAGGATCCAAATCATGTAATGACTGACTAAATTTACAGTGCAGTATAAGATAAACAAATGACCTGAAGGTGTTTTAATCGAACACCACACCATTTTACATGCTCAAAACAGCTCAGCACAGCTATCACTCCTGTTATTTCAATTTCTGTCATTATGCAAGATTAAATCAATATTAACAGCAGTGGTATAATATAAATTATAACAACTTAAAAATCATATTTTCCTGCAAGAATTCAAACTCGTTGTAACTCGATGTTGTGATTTGGATTGTAGGGGTTCCCCCTGCAATCTGTTACTCACACTATGTGACGGACACAATCCTCTTCACCTCCTACCCTTTTCATGGTGATGTTAGCAAAAAGAAAATTAGTATATCAGAATGCAGGTGCATCCCAAAGGCCCTTCGAAGATCAGGACAAAGCATCTGACGACTGTAGTCCTCTGGTGGGTCAAATACTTATTAATGTGTGTGATTTTTTTTATGAGATTCAACTCTTTTTCATTTTGCAAGTCTTCCATTATGAAATCATTGCAGAGTAATTTACAAGCATTTATTCAACATTTCCCTCATGACTCACAAATCATCACCTTAAAGAACTCTGTAAAAGAGGTTTTCACAGCTAAACAGGGTTTAAATGTAAGTCAAAGAACCTAAGAATTTTAAGAGTAGACCTGAAGCGAATAAAGGATAGCACAAATAAACAGGAAAGTGGTAAAACAATGAACAAAAAAGAAACAACTACTTGCTCATTTCAAAGATGTCATATTGCATTCTTTATTCTGATTGTGGAAAATTAGCTGCTGACGACCAGGAACAATTGATTTTCCTTCACAGCTGTTTTCTAATTACATCTGAACACTGGAAATTCTAGTGCTGCCACTCAGCTGTACAAGCAGTCTCTTCAATTGGTTTTCTTATTACAGCAAGTGTCTTGTTGTTCTGCTACCAACACATGCACCAAGGGTCTATGATGCTTTCATTGTAAACCCTATCTTTTAGGTATGCTGAAAGAGTCAGACATTTTTTGTTGTAACTGACTGGAATGAAATGCACAAACTGTCAGCACAGATGCACTTGAAGGACTTTTTCTTCCCTGCACTGTTTGGCTTAGTGCTCCTAAACTGTAGGTGTGGTACACTCATTAGCTTCTGAAAGCTTCAGCTTTACCACATATGCCTACACATATGTGCATATGCATAGGTATATGTATATTTTGAGAGAGAAACGTGGATTATACCTATATACATGCTGTAAATTCAAGGGGTCACAAATCACATTAAGAATGACTGATAGAATTTGATCACTCAGTGTTCTGAATACTTTTTTAAAGAAAACGTAAACAAATTTGACAGGGAATTTTCCAGATCTGAGGTTCAGAAAAGGAACCTCAAATCTCGTATCGACTCTTTCAGGTCTCATATTTAATTACACAACAAGTGCAACACAGGATTGCTTGTTTTTTTTTCCATTTGGCATTTTTGGTACCTGACTCCCTTTAATTCTGGTGATTCAGCAACTATTTTGTGCTCAGAGGTCTTTCACCCTTTTACCCAAGTAGAGGATAACCCCATATCTCTGAGGTCTAATACATATTGTATCTTATATTCCACATACCAAGCCTGGTAACCAAACAGTAAAATTCTACTTGTGCTTTCATCTGCTGTCTCTTCTTTTAATTAAATAGAAATACCAGACAAAATAAGTAGAAATATAAAGGCTAAGACTTCATTTTATAGCAAATTCTACCTGAAATCTTAAAGAAGCCTCGAGCATATTCTTAAAAGCTCAGGCTGTGCTGAGTGTATTTCCTACAGTTCAGGAAAGCATTAGGGTGAGGTCTGAGACACAGTTACAGAGGCCAGGGTGCAGTTGGAATGGGACTGGAAAGGAGCTAACAGAGAAAAGTTCTGGGATTCTTAAAGCCTTATTGTATTTGTTCAACTTGGAAAAAAAAAAAAAAGAAAAGGGTATATTTTATGCCCTTTTGATATAAGAAATTCTATTGCTCATGACCACAAAGGTATGTGTTAAGTATTTTGTGAGGTACTGGATATAAATACAATACCTTTTTATTATTTGTTGACACAGAACAGGGAAAAGGCTAGTCAAAGCTGTACTTACTTGCCTCTACTTACAGTAAAGGAGTAAAACTGTTATCAGAGACGTTATTTTGTGCTAGCTGCTGGAAATTTTTTTAATATCAAGTGACTAATATTGTTAGTTGTCATGGTTTAAGCCTGGGAGTAGGGGGAGGAGGGGGGAGGGATGGAGTGTGCAAGCAGCTGTGTGGTTCTGAGTTACTGTCTGGGCTTTAAACGACGACATTAGTGCAGAAACTCCCTCTTTCTCTTGGTTCTATGTGACTTTAAGACTGAATTTGTGGTAGTATGTGCAGCTGTGCAACCTCCTGCAAGATGCTGGATTCAATAGGCTCTTAATTACATATTAATAATAGCTATATATTTTATTTGACTCTTTTTCCTTCGTCATCTAGGAACAAGCGTATCTCCAAATGGAGTTCCTAATGTATCGTGTGAAGTAATCTTCTGTTCCAGTCCTCATTCAATACGTTATATGATCCTATAACACCATTTGTAATTCCCGGTAAACTTTTGTCATCTGTTCAGTACACCTAGAGATGCCATTGTAAGAATCAGATAAATGTTAATCTTGTCCTCAACCAAATGGTTCAAATCAAACTATGCACTTCAGTCAAGGGAAAAATATGTTGTCAGCCCTCATTGCATCTGACAGAAAATGGTCCGTAGTTCTATGAACAAGACTTTTCCTCAGAAGACATTCAGCATTTTGATTGCTATCCCCATTCTCAACTTATATTTGAATTTTCTTTATTTTTACCCCTATCACTTTGGAGTCACAAATAGACCAAAAAGTGTCTAGCATTCAAACACTTCTTTAGTTGTCAGAATATGCTGTGTCTGGAAGCTGGAATGCATCTCTCATTTGGCTGTACCCACCAGCTACCTTGAGTCTGTCAGTACCAGCCTTCGAAAATTGAAGAAATATCTTCATGTGACTGGAGCATGTTTGAGTATGGAGTCAAATTTAATTGAAAGTATTGCAAGACCCCAAAGGAGCACAAGAATTTGAACCAACAGTTCCAGATTAATGTTCCAGTAGGTGCTCTGAATAAGAACTTTGAAATAAATTTCTACATTGGCACCAGCATTAAAGTAAAGCCTTAAACTAAATGAGTTCAGAAAATATATTGAATGTAATGAATTTCACTGTCCAGTAAGTAGAAAACTGGAAACCTAGTTAAATCAAAGTGAGCATTTGGTATTGGCCACAATAGTCCATAGAGAAGACTGAAACTGTAACTTTGTTCTATGTCATAAATTTATCTACTGAAATCCTTTTCCCTTCATGTTCATTCTGTACTCTGCAATGAGACACTTACCTTTATATAATTTAAATATTTCAAGCATCTTACTATGATTATTTTTACAGCCATTGCTGAAATAGAAATGAATGTCTCCTAGCACTGTGTATTCCTATCAGGCTGTTATAATCAGGATGATCGCTTAATTAGCATGTTTGTTTCCACTAGGGTATACCAATTAAGAGATATAACCACAATGATGTACATTCCTATTAATGCTTTTCTACATTTAAACTAAGATCACACATTTCAGCAGGTGTAGCTTTTAACACTAACAGAAGATTTTCCAAAGGATATTGAACTTTTTTCCATCTGTTTCTTATGCTGGTATTCTTAAATTACTAGAAACTAGGTGTTTTTTTTATAGAGCTGCCAGCATATTAACTTTATGTCATAGTTTTCAAAAATGCATTCAAGCTAATATTTTAATAAAAATACAGCTGATACGCGTAATGATTTCTCAGAAGTTCTACTTCTACTGTTGTGCCATCCCAAGTCATTTCGCTTTTGCGTGCATACTGTGTTTGGTAATTACTGTAGCAGCATTTTCCTGAAAAATTCCTACGTTGAGTTCTTTGTTTCTCTTTACTCTGAGTATAAACCTCAGAGCATCTTCTGCCTCTTCTATTTTTAATGCTATAAAACGTGTTTACTTCTTCTCATTATGAGCTTGCTAAAAAAAAATAACCCCAAACCAACAAGTAACTCAAAGTTTACAGTTATTTCCAATGAATTTTAAATCAGGAGAAAAGTAATCTAAAATTCTAATGCTGTCATAATTACTATTAAAATTTATTTTGTCATATCCCTATATCTCAATTTAAAATCTGTTTTGTACTGTCAGTCTTGCTTCTTTTCTAGCAGGACAAAAATATTTTAAAATGAAGCTTTTCACACACTCACTAAAGTGTTCTAATGCATAAAGTATTCAGTATCAATGTCCAATTATCCTGAAGTTAGCATGCACAAAAGATTTTATTTGAAAATTGCTTTTAAGTATGCATGTACATTTTCCCAGTGTAGATCTATAAAGAATCTGCTTAGTTTTCAACTTGACTTTCACTAATTGATCTGTGATACACCTAATTAATTAATTTAGAATTATTAAGCCTACAGAAAACACTATCAAAAACTCAATATTGCAAGTCTCAAACACAATTTCTGTATGTATGTATAGATGTCTTATAAGTCTCCCAATTCAGGTCTCAGCCTTAAAAAATCACAGTATGTTTTACAGTCTTATTTTTTTAAAATTGCATTGTTGCAAATGCTAGAAGGCTTTTCAAACCATTCTCTTCAGCAATGATAGTTTAGTTAGTGGACAGTTCTGTCCATCCTTCTATATTTTTGTAAAGGATAGGATGCTGATTCAAAGTCAGTGGCAATTTTTACAAATTCATGACTCTGTGAGTTGATGTTTCAAGAAGAAATATGAAATACAGAATTGTGTAAAAGAACTGAAGCTTGTCTATAGCTGCAGTGCTTAGAAAAACAATTGCATAGTAGCATTATCTGTGTGGAACAGAAAATGATGAGTTTTAAATATAATTCTGTGAATGTGCTAAAGCCGGAACAGCAAGTAAGAGCCCATGAGAGTTGGTTTCTCTTTTACACAGTAACTTTAGAATGAAAGAGACTTATAAAACTGGAACTGTAACCCAACATAGAATCATAGAATGGTTACGTTGCCTTTCCCAATAGCTTTTAATAAGTTTCACTCTTTAATGAAGTACATACATGTACTGATGGCTATGTAGCTACATTTCATTAAGGCCTATCAATGTAAAAATCTGTTTTCACTTACTGTTTTGACCAACTATAAGTATTCATATTGGACCAGATGAATTTTTCCATGGCTTACATTGATTTCTACCTGGGGAAAAAAAAAAAAAAAAGTCTATAATTTCTCAGAACAATCTGGAGTTAGCAATTTTTTTTTCAGTTGTTTTTGTTCAAGAATTTCCCCAAAATGTCCCAGCACAGTTCTAGAAAAAAGACTCACTATTGGTGGGAATATTAACACCAACTCATGCCTTCTGAGGACCTTATAACATGCCTGATTTCTCCCCAAAATGGGAGAGGTTTTTCCCAATGAAATATCCGCTTGTGAATGATCACTAGGACTTTGACACATATAGGCAGGCTTATTCAGTGATGTTTCCATTTTCATCTGGAGCTCAGTCTCAGGACTGCAAGGCCTTTATCTACAGATGTCGCTCAGTCAGTGAATCTTATAGCTACTGACTTCTTCAGGCCCCAACTCTATACATAATAGATTTTGGGACTCCTGAAGGAATTTTTATGCATCAATGATGTTTTGCATTTTACACATTTAATCTAAACAGGCTGATAATTTCATGACAATAGCAATTTGAATTGGCATTAGTTTCCAAATTAAGACTCTTAAATGTAGGTGCCTTTTGGTAAGTATCTACATGTACAGTAAGTGATCAATCTTCAGTTAGCTCACTTGCTCAAATGTAGTCATCTAATCCCAACAGAGGCAGTCGAGGTTATCCCAACAAGCATCCAAATCCTACAACCACAGAGCTATGAAACTCTCTGAAATCCTGTGTTATCCCCATACCAAACACTGTAGGGCTTTGCAGCTGGCAGTTGAATGATGCCTCTGGTCTTTATGTGTCAGAGCATGAAAAGTGCCTCAGTTCACCCTAAAGCAGACACCAAGCAGCAGGCAGTTTAAACTCATGCTTACCCTCACTCCTGGTTTCTATTTCTCCCAGATATTGTCATGCAAATAATTCTATTTTAAACAACAGGCATAGAATCCTTTATAATTATGTTTCATTCAATTGCTGTTCATCATGTTAAACAGGCCAAAAAATGTGGGTTAACAGACAGTAAATGGTAAGGAGCCAACTTACATTTTCTAGGAAGAATGGATACAACTGCACGCAAAGGAGGAAAAAAAAGAACCAGAAAACACCCTCCTTGCAGATGAAAAAAAAAATGGTTTTATAAATGATAATTCTTCATTTTGTAAAAGTTTGATGTAATTCAAATTCAAAAGTTCAAATGCAATTCATAATTAAAATGAGACAGGAAGATGCTTCTTTTGTGCCAGTAAAATTAGGGTTGATTTCAAGGTGCATCCTATTCTAAAGCTGTCAGAAATCATATATGTCACAGGCTTCAAATAAAACAAACAACCCAAAACACCCAGAAAAGGCACACTGGACCACATATTAGCCATTAGTTTTTATTAATATGTAAGAATTAAACACAAATGTCTCCTTTTAATGAATTAGATGAGGATCTGAGACATGCAGCTTCAGTTTCTCACAAGTCATATATCTCTCATCACAATTTTTTAGAGATCAGTCACTCTGAGCAGAAATTACATATGGAATGGTCATAAGTTTTCCAGCTAAAGACTGAAAGTGGAAGACTTTGGTGAGAAGATTCAGTGTGAACGAATTTTGTTGGAAAATTTTCATTGGAAATTTCTTGTTGGAAAACTTGAAAACCATTTTATGAGTCTATAAAAATCCTCTACCCTTTTTACCCAACACTGGTCTGACTTTGCTCTCATAAAAAGTACTGGTCTCTTTACTGTTGTCATCAGTTTCTGAGAGGTCAATGTTTAAAGGTAAAATAAACCCAGAAAATACAAAAGAATATAAGTTTTCTATGACAGAATTTCTTCAAAACTAAGAAAGATTTCTGTATTTTTACTAGTCGACAATTTGCCTGGGGACTTTGCCCAAGGCCCAGTCTATGTTTTGTTTTAAACTTTACAATAAGGATGGGATTAGGTTTAAGACAATGTCTGACAGAAAGAGAAAGCCAGGAAGTGCAGCTACAGTGGAGGTGGAGAAGGAAAATTTCCTACAACACTTTTAAAATTATTCATAGTGCCATGAAAGTACAGTTTTGTCCAATCTTTTTAAAGTAAATTAAGAAAAAGTTGATATTTTTACCCTCTTGTTATCCCAAAACATCCATCAACTCTGCACCTTCTTGCTGAATCCTGTTCAGAATTCACATGGTGAGGGTTTTCAATATGTTTAAAAGTGCTTGTTGGTTTAAAAGTTGGCCACCATTCCCTCCAACATTTACATCTGAGCTGCAGCAATTTACCTTAAAGATTAGTTTTGATTTGGCTTTCTAGGTAACTTTGTTTTCTATTATTTTAATAAGGATAGAAATACATTAATAACTACCCAGATGGAACATTTCAGCAGCTCATGCAAATGATGGGAAGAGAGAAAAGGAAGAAAAATAAATTTAACTGGGCCAAGAAAGAGGTTATTCATAGTAAGATTCCTGTTTAGAATACATCTACAACTCCCATTCCAGCTGTTAAATATTTTGACTTGTTTTCATTTGAATTTGTTTTCAGCTTCTAGGCACTGTTTCTTCATATAACAAAATGAAATGCCTTCAACTGCTAAATTAAGGAACTTAATCTGCTTCCCGTGGAAATACAGCTACACTGTAATCAGCTTGCATGTTCATCTTGTTCTCATAAGCACTTAGGCCTTTTTTTCAAAATTCCATCATTCACACAGCTTTTTGTGGCACTTCACTGAATCCTGTGCAAATGGTCAAATTTTGTGCCATTGTTTTAAAAAGTGGGAGCATAAGAGTTGTGGATGGCATTCCAATATTGAACCTCTCCGAATCTTATAATAGAGAATCTGAATGTCTCATTTCTGCTTTTCCCACTAATCTTTTTGAGACAGTAACTCACTGAGAAGAGAGAGAAGTTGTTTGTCCACTATGGCTGTTATATCCTCTCTGGAATCTTGATTTTCATTATACAGCCCTGTCTTCCATATAAATTTCCTGCACTGCTTGCTACAAGATATTTGACTTATTTGATTCTGTTGAATCTAGCTGTGTGTAAGTGGGCCTATGTTACTCAGAAATCATGCATCAAACCCATTTCCATGTCTTCATCTTTATTACTCATAGTTCCAGTCTGTGCATCATCCATTAGATTTACCCATGATTTTTTTTTATTTCTGGACCATTGCTAAGAATGCTGCATAAAATTTGATTGTCAAATTAGCTAATCCCTGTGGAGTTCCACTGGAAATGCATACTCAGCGATCATTCCCAGTTGAAACGTACTCCCTTGAGATCCATTTGTGGGATCAATTTCTTATGTGATTTATTGCTACAGTGCAACATCAATCAGAGTTCTGGGCCACACTTGGTTATATCATAAAAACATAGAACCATTGAATCATAGAATGGTTTGTGTTGGAAGGAGCCTTAAGAGTCATCTATACTGCTCCTGGCTGTATCACTGGTTCCCATGGGAAACAACAGCAGCAGCAGATAATAGTCAGTGGACTGTGCAAGGCCTGATAGTCTCTCAGTGACCTACCCCACACAAGCCCCCAGTAAGCAGCATAGCTCTTCAGAGAGGCTGGCGAATGGGTGCTTCTATACCTCTCAGAACTGCTATCACCCATCACCTTTTCTCTGTTGCATCAGTTGTTATACAGCAAGCAGATTGGGCTGCTGTATTCAGCTCCAGTGTCCCTCCTGATGTCACAGATCTTTCCTCTTCAGTCTGCAGAGCACTGAAGCAGTTTTGCAAGGGCACCTCAGGCTTTGGAGGAATTTTCTACCTCCTGCAGGTCCTTTCTATTGCAAGCTTCCATTCTTCTGCATTATTGCTCCCCTCTCTTCTGTGTCAGCCAGTGGGGGAGGTTTTTGTGATTTGGCTGTAGTTCCATTGCAACTGTGCTTGCAATCAGGTGTCCTTCTCAGCCTCCTTGATGCTACACACCTGCTGCAGGACGTTCTCCACCTGGGCACATTATCTGCCTGTCCTGGGCTCAGGAGAAAGATTGAGGCACTTCCCTCTGTTGTCTGCACTACAGCCTCTGACTTGAGCAGCTCTGTCTGGGTGGAGGCATCAGCCACTGATGTGGTAGATAGTGCAAACCCCCCAGCCAGGTATGCCTGTCATGATCTGAGTATATGACATCTGCACATTTACCTTGCCAGCCAAATTGCTATCTAATCAAACATTAGAATCAGGTTTATTTGACTAGACCTAATTTATGTAAAAGCATTTTGGCTGGCATTAATGGCATTCTATCACTGAATTTCTTATCAGTGAATTTTATACCAGGATTTTGATTATTGGTTAGGACTGATATAAGCTTACCAGCTAGTGAATATAGCAGATTAACATTTCTTCAAGCTGTTGGAATTTTCTTGTTTGGAGATTTATTAAAATGAACATCAGAGGAAGAGATGTTTCCTCAGCCAATTTTTAAGGACTCTTGAATACTATCTTAGTTGAATATATTTATTCATGGTAGATGATGCTTGAAGTTTAGCAGTATGTAGTGCTGTGATTTTCCATCAGTTTTATATCCTAAAATGTAAAATGCACTCTCAGATTTTTTTTCTGAGAAATAGTCACTACCTCGCAGGGAGACAAGATACAAACATCAGGTCCTCTGAGCAGGAGCCAGGCTCTGTTGCAGCCACAAAGATGAGAATTTAACTTGGACTTATGTAAGACAGCAGTTTTAAGGTACTCTGGAAGAATCTCCAGAAACAACAGGGAGTCTCAGATTTTTGACAGTATCTTGTTTCAGTATTGCCATTTTGCTGAGTTTGGAACCATAATTTCACTCTCTTTCCCCACTTTGCTCTTTGTGAATTACCAGTGCCTGGCATTTTCCTCAGTCACTACAGAGCCAGTTTATACTTTATTTTTCTATTTCACTTCTTTCTTGGTGGATATACTAAGCAGGGGTACTTAATGATTTTTATTTTTTTTTTCATTTACTGAATAACATTAATAATTTTGTCATATCTATTTTGCAATTAATATTGCTCTTAGGGTTCTCTCAGCCACAGAATTATTATAGTATCCTTACGTTGCCTTATCAGTTTTCAGAATTTCATCCTTTTTAATTATTGTTATATTGGCTATTATCTGTTCTCCCTTATGTTTCTCATATATATGAGAAATATCTGTATATACAAAATCATATTTATGGGCACATATTTTAGATACGATATAAATGAAAACAAATAAATAAATACTAAAATAAAATATCATCATATAAGTTTTTTTGTTCATTTCAGTTTCCTGTCTCACCCTTTTTCACTAAAGAACTTTTATGTTATGAAACTGTTTTTCATGACTGTGGAGCCATTATTTTTTTGGATTCTACCACATTCTTTTTTAAAACTCCCTATTTTAATTTGCGTTTCTCTCACAGTCTACCATCTTCTAATTCGCTATAGGCAATACCTTTCATACTTTTAATTTTCTTTAAAAATTAATCTATTTACAGTACCTATCAGAGGATCTTGTATGCTGAAATGTGATTATATCAAACCAGTAGTAGTACTAGCTCCTTTCCACTGGGGTACAGTTCCCTAGATCATCTAAAAGTGTTCCTTCTAATAAAAACCCTCAAAAGATGTTTTTGCTGCTCCAGCAGGGAAAAGATGTTTTCCAGCTTTTGTTAAGTTTATGTGCACAATAATAAATCAATAAAGACAGTTGGTTTGGACTGAGAACCCCAAGCAACAAAATGGTTATTTCAGCTTTATGATATGACTCAGGCCCTGATGAGCTATCTGCACTCTGGCTTCTCTGTTACATAGTGCATTAAATGATAAAGACCTAACTGCAAGGGCTCAGCAACTCCCAGTTTTGTGAAAAATCTGAATGCTTAAATATTTTTCCAAGTGCTAGTAAATTTAAGGAGACGAAAAAATAAGAAAATAGTTTAAAAATGGTACTGATTAGACCAGCTGGATTTATGAATAAATTTTTTAGTTTTGGAAAACTGAGTAACTTTACCCTCTTGGTCAATGTACTGTCAACTGAGAAAAAAAAAGGACTACCCTCTAAGATGTATTTGAGAGTGTGATCAAAGGTACACATTCAAAAGGTGGAAAAAGGATTTAGTTTTGAGAGGCTGTACATGTGCTGCTGAGTATTTGTTTTTTTTTTTTTTTTTAAATAATAAAGAAATCTCTTTTACATAGGTTTGTGCAGATACATTTAGAGTAGAATATATAACCTAGATGGCTATTCGGAAAAAGTAATCAAGCTGTAACATTCAGATCATTTTCTGTACTGAAGTGATGGATCAGTAGATAAAGCTGCAATTACAGTCACAGAATTGTAATTTTAATTGGAAAATTGCATAGGCAGTGTTCACTATGACCAGAAAAAGTCAGACTAATGAAAGCAACAACTAAGTAATTTTTTTAATTATGCATATGTATTAATTAAAGCAAGAAAGCATCTTTTTTCATTATAGCCATCAAAATGCCTTTCAGGGACTGCATTAGAAAGAGCAGCTTTAGATGGTCTTGGGAAGTATAACCTAGAGGAAGGAAGCTGACAGGCCTATATTCTGGGTTGTATCTATCTATTATTTGACACAGAAATTTTAGTACTATCAACACTGCTCGAGTTAGATGCTTTGCAAATTTAGGAGAGCAGAACCTTCATAATACTTTAATGCAATAATGATTGCGCACACTGTAGGAGTTAAAAAGTGGTTTACACTTTCCAAAAATGTCTAAGGACATAAAAATTGATGCCCCTAGGCAGCTCTGAAGAATGCCCAGCACTGCAGGTAGCATTATGTCTTTAGGTTACCCTCAATTTTCAGAAAAAGTCACTAATACTCAAACCAGCAAGATTCCCTCTTACAGGATGTGGATTGATTGCCTATGCTAACAGCCTTAGCATAGTTCACTTGTAATTTATATTATCAAGTACATTAAGACTGTTTGCAGTCTTCAAGAAATCACTTTTTAAGTTTTAGCACCTACATTAAAAATTTCAGGCACAGGAAACTGTAAATGTTAGCAAATCAATTTAAAATTGTAAGACAGAAGTGAGTCTCATTAAATAATCCCTCAGTACAAATTACAGTGGCTTTGGTGAAACAGTAATACACATGCTCTCTGAATTCTGAATTGTATAATATTCATATAACCTAAATCAGACTCCAAAACTCGGAGTCTGGCAGGATAGATGAAAATAAGCTGACATTTAGAGACGTATGGTATTTCCATTTGGAAGCCTTCATGTTTTTGGAATATTTTGATTTAAGAAAAGTTCTAAAGTACAAACAGAAGATGAATTAAAGATTGCAAATGCACCCTAAAATTGGGAAGCTAGTTAAGAATTTCTGTCTATCAAGGAGAGAGGTCCTAAGGAACCCTTAACAGGATCCCTGTTGATACCTTGTTAGCTTTATAGTCAATGCTATAAAGTGAGCTGGCTGGCCTACTCCTTACTTTCTCCACCTGCCCAAACTGGGGTTGTATCTGGTTCTCTCAACAGAAAGTAAAATAAGATTGTGATCCACAGAGCACTCTTGGTATGTTTTTATCACTGTAATAAAAAGGTGAAACAGGCCTTTGCATATCTACTCCTTAGCATGCAAAGAATGTCAGCAACATAGTGTAGACAGTACATTAGTGACAACTGTAGCAGGAAAGGTGTTTAATACTGGCAAGTCCCTGGGAAGGAGATTCTGGTTTAGTATACAAACACAGCTAGATGGATGGTCAGCAGATATGGAATGGCATGTTTTCCATACTAAAAATTGGAAGAATGTATTCTTTGTGGTTTTGTAGCAAAAGAAGGAAGCCTACAATTGTGAGTGTCTGTGAAAGCAGCTTTATTCTGCATGCTTCTCATTCCAGTTCTCATCGTTGTTTATGACAACAAGCATAATGGACCTTGTAAGCTTATCATTTCGGCTTTCATCATTTCAGCTTTTATCATTCTTTTTGGGGCATCCTGAAGTTCATGAACATCTTACTAATAGTACAATATTTGCACTTTTACAATTTTCTCATCCTCTTCTCCTCAGCCTAAGTGTTCTAATTTTCTTGCCTGCAGCATGCAAGAATTGCTCTGAGTAGGGTTTTGTCATAGGAACTTTTCCCCTACTTATTGTGCAAACATGAATTAAAGGGTTCTAGAAAAAGAAAGCATGATTTATGGCTTAAAGAGCTAGAACTGCCTAGCAGAAATGGATTGATCCCCTTCTCTACAAGAATGTCCTAGTGTTGTGTTAGATAAGCCACCTAGAACTTGATTTTCAAATGAATATTTAGTGTCCACAAAGATTATATCTGCTTCTCAGAAATACTCTGTTCCTATGTCTGCTACTGAACTGTGCACAAGTTGTTCTTTGGATAAATAATGTTGTGATTCCATAAGTTGTCTAATAAATCAGGCCATCTTCAGTTGGGCATCCAAAATTATTGTAACCTTTCGAAAAAATTGTACATGGATCTTACATCCCTGTCTATTAAGTTGGAATAATGACATTTCATGTCACAAAAATACCAAGAAGAATTATTCCTTTGGCACATTCAAATACTGTAGCACTGTCACAGAAAAACTCATGAGAATATTAATAATTCTGTATTCAGATGCTGAATTAAATGGTATGCAGTAAACAAAGCATGCTGTTAAACACTGAACAAAGGGAGTGGAATGAATACTGAGCTGTTTCTCATACGCGAGCATTAGCTTTCCCAAACAATAAAAAAACTAGGAATCGATCAGAAATAGTCTAGTGCTTAAGGAATTGATGATGTACATCCTAAATTAAGTCTAGTCACCATTAATTCTTGTATTTCCTACGTTTAGAACTGTGACTTTTAACCATAGTACCCTTTAATGTATCTTTGGATCCATTCTATTAAGGTAATTTTAAAAATTTTAGTTAGTGTGGTCCTATTGTACAAGGCTGTACAAAACCACTAAGAGACAATGACTGCCCTTAAGTAGTTTTCTGTATAAATCGGTGCAGGTTTTTGAGAGTGCTTTACATGTTTGGTGTTTTCTGGAATAAGAAAAATGAGGTTCTTAATCCTGCTAACTCTTTCAAAGTGGCATGGAGATAAGGGCAGCCAAGTGTCTCCACCAAAAGAGCTATCTAAAGTGAGGCTGTCCGTCAGAGGTCAGTGAGTTACTGCCACCCTGCCCTTCTCATGCTTCTGGAAAGGAAATGAGTCTCCTCTAAATCCTAGATAGAAAGGGCAGGCTCCTGGAAATGGAAAGAAGGTTCTGGTATAGAAAAGACTGATTTCCTGAGCTGTAAACAATTGAATCATACATGTCTTATTGCAGACATTTGAACACTGCTGGAGAAAATATTTTCTGTAGGATGTGGAAATCTCCACCTTGCATTTGTAGACAGCCCTTAGCCCAGTATTTTGTGCACACAAACTGAGCAATCTTATTCTTGCTGATTGCTTTTCAAATTGATATTGACTTTTCAATTCACATTCCCCTCACTGAGTACCTTCCATTCATCTGTCTATCGTATTTCTAGCATGCTCATCACTGTAGCCTGTCAAGGCTTTACATAAATCATCTGAGGTATAATCATATGTCAGATACCTATGCAAATGATTATTCTGTTTGCCAGTCCCTATAATCTAGTAACTTTCAAAAGCACAAAAACTGCAATCCCTTCTTTTCTCTTGACACTCTGCAGTACAATCTATTCATCTTGATCTATTTGTTTGTTTTAACCTTCCTGTTTTCTTTACTGAGAGTAAAAAACACACTTCAGCTGAAAGAGAGCTGATGGACACTACAACAGTGTTCATGAAATACAAAGCAAGGAATTTCTTCCCTGTGAAAACACCACGTTACAATACTGTACTGCAGAACCATATATAGAACAGTGCATCTTGACTGAATTTATTTAATTAAGCTTAAAATAAGTTTTTTAAGAAAAAATACAAAACAAAACCAAAACAACCAAAACCCCAAACCCTATCACTTCTATTCCAGACTTTCAGTTCTTATTTTTTTCTGTAAGACTGAATTAAACTGTCAATAAAAAGAGTGCCGTGTTAATTCAGTATTTGTGATAAATTGTCATTAATTAAATCTTAAGGAAAAAAAACGTTAAAGATAGATACATGAAAAACTTCTATGATTGACTTGAATCATGGGGTATCTTCTACAGTGGAATTACAGTAAATAAATGGAATTCGATATTTCCTGGTGTGGAAGAATTTTCCTGAGCATTTTCCTGTTTATGAATTAAAAAAAATAAAATATCAAAGTGATTTGAAAAAGTGCCTCTTTCAGAAAACATTGCTTTTGTCCTCAATACAAAAGGTAACCATCAATATTTGGTCTTTTTTCTGTTCCTTTTAACAAAGTGTTACATTTTAATACAGATATTTTTATTACAATGTTATTACATTCTTTTGGGAAAAAAAAAGAACTGTGGCACAATGATTCACTTTGCACATCCTCAACAGAATTATTACAGCAAATCGTTGCTGGTTTAAATTTCAATTAGTACATATTTTAAATTATTTTCCTGGGACAGTAAGTACTTGTATTTTCTGTTACAATAAAATTTAATAAACATTTCAAAAAAACCCAGTGCACAGTCATTTCTTCTTAGACCTATTTCTCCTAGGAGAATCCTAGCTTGCCTTTTGCCTAACAGCCTGATCTTCCCATTCCCATTTCAAGGCATGTAATTTTTCTTGTACATTATACAGGGAGTATACAAGCCTTCACAAGGGTCTCAGATCCTACTTCAAGTTAGATAACTTCATCTTTAAGTAGACCTCATTTGTACTGAGTAGTCATATTAAAATAAACCAATGATGGATAGTATTCAGCCATATTTATTTGTAACTTCTAAAAAAACCAATTAATTCATCTACAGTTAGTTCTGACTACCCTGTGGGACTTCTCTGAGGATTTACTTAACTCTCTGCGAAAGCAGGACTCACATTCAGTTCATTCAGGATATGAGTGAGCTTCTCACACTGATGACACAGGCCATTTTTTGGATAATATTTTTTCAGTTACAAGCTCAGGTATTTTTATTTCTGTCTTGCTATATTTTTAGTATTTGTCACTGTCCTTCCAGTTGAAGGACACTGCTTTGATGATTTGTTAAACATGCTAGGTAGGTGCACCTTTTGATATATGGTATTCTTGTATGTAGTGAATTTATCCACATTCAGTTTACATTTCTGAAATGCATTTTCACAGATACTGACAAATGACTGATTTCATTTGACAGAGGAAAATGAAGTATACTTGACATAAAATATCTATACTGCACTCTCGATACTTTTCTGTTTAGTTAGGTAGATAATTTATCTATTTTCAACCTTATTCATTTATATCAAATGTTTCTTTTTGCTTCACTTCACCTTGCTCTGATTTTACCTTTGCTGCCACACTATGCTCTGTACTGCCCTTTTTTAAATATGCATTCAGTAACCCTCAGAATTTAATAACTCCCATTTTTTTCCTAATACAGTGAGAAATTGAAAATGTTTTTACTAGAAATGGAAGATATTTTTTAAACTCTGAAATATTCAGCATTTCATGAATAAGGAAGAAAATTATGTTTACCTAAAAAATATTCACAGTATCTGTAAGATTCCTACTTATAGGAGCAAAAAACATTTGTATTGTAAACATGAATGCACAGATAGGTTCAGCAAGGTATTAGGTACCTATATAGTTGCAACACCAAAATGTGAAGCAATTTTAAGGTAGTACAAGTGGTTTAGTAGATGAACATTGCCTTTGTATTAGACATAACTGCCCAATATTATACCCATGGAAGGAGACTGTTCATGATAAAGGATCTGTCAAGAAGTTTCATCAATATTATTAGGCAGTAAGTGTGCGGGGACTAGAAACTTAGAAGTACAGTGCATTTCTCTCTGAAATTTCCAAGCTTATTTCAGTAACCATGCCTCACACCTTGGTTTATTGGCAAGTTCTGTTGCAGAGCGTAATTAAATCAATCGGTAACTGGGCATGACACAGTGTTCTAGTAAGTTTCAAGCTGAGGAAATTTCAATTTACTACAAGCTATTTTGCAGGGAAAAAAAATCAAACAACCTATCCTAAGGACATAACTCTCACAGTCTCAGAAGCTATCACTGAGTTTATCTTGGGTATGGATGGCTGTAACATTTGTATGGATGGTCTGTAATATTTTAGCAGCTTCAGAAAAAGATCCTAAAACATCCTTTAGATTTCTGGCAACAGATGTTTGAAACAGAGCCATTTGCTTCTTTGCACTGAAATAATTAAGTTTATATCTTTCTTTTTTTCCTAGAGAAAGAAATAGAGTTCAGGTTTTGCAAGGGTTTTCGGGGGGGGGGGGGGGGGGGGTGTATGTGTGTGTGTGGGGGGGTGTGCTTGTTTTTTTGTTTTGTTGGGGTTTTTTTAGTACATATCTTTTGTGAGGCATTGCTTGGGTATTATATAAGAAGATGTAGATGCAGAACTGCCATTAAGGTAGTGGGAGCTGTCAATTGAATCTAAGGAGTAACATTTACAGCCTGAGCATCTAAACATATCTTCAAATGTTTCCATATGGTGGAAAAGCCTCCCTGAACCTGAGTGGTATTTAAATTTGTACAATATAGCAATAGAAAAATCCAGGTAACATTTTGTTGCTTTATATAGAACACCATCATCCCAGGCAGTATGACTGCCCATTCCCTTGGAACCAGAGTTTAAGATCAAGTCTGAGCATCTAGCTTCCTTAGGTAAAGGAGCTCATGTATAATTGATGCTGATAGAGTTAAATGAAGCACCATCTCTTATTTTACTGCCTGACTCCAGAGTCACACTGACTGCAAACAATGAGAAAATCAAGTAGCTAACACCCCTAGATTGGTTAATTGCTCCAAAGGAGGATGTGAATGGAAAAGAAAAGGCACTTCCAGTAACATTAGCAAATCTAATACATGTTGTCACCAACCAGAAATAGCAGTTTGAAAAAATGAAAAGCTTTTCACTGGAGCAGCAAAAATTCTCATATATTCATTCAGAGAAACAGTCCCAAAATACTGAGTATATTGTGCATGCATGGCAAAGATAGTCAATAATTCTGCAGTAAGTCTGATAGGCTTTTACCATGACAAAATTAGTGTGCAGTTGACTTGAATTTCTGTGGAAACAAAGCACCTACATTCTTCTTTGTTCGATAAATATTCCAACACATCAAGAAAAAGAGAATGACTGATAGCCTTAACACAAGGTCAGTTTGAATTAATTTCTATAATTCAAAATATTCTGAAATTTTAAAAATTTTTTTTTTTGAGAGCTTCCAAAGAGGGAATCTGATTTTCATTCTTTAAAACACGCTTTTTTTGTGTGTTTTTCTTTTTTTTTTTTTTTATCTTAGACACTGTAGTATAGTAATTGATAATAGTGGGTACTGAATAAAATATTTCAGAATTATTTATATTTTGTCAGAAAACCTTTTTTTTCTTTCTATTTCAATTCAATTATAATATGTTCCAAAATTATTCTATTCTCACCAGATGGAAAACTGTTTCTTTGTAATTCTATATTCAGTGACAGCAACTGAATCCAAACTAAAAGGATTCTCAAAAATGTTTCACTACCTCTTCACATCAGTGAAGCATTTCTAGTCACTGTTAGTGCTGAACCCATAAATATACATTATCAGCTGCAAAGTAACTTAAGCATTCTTCAATATGAAACTTTGTAAAGTCCAAAAGGACTGCAAGAATGAATTCGTTTGGACATATCAGAGCACAAAATTAAATATGAGGAAGCCTCTTCAGGTTTCCATACAGAAAGAGCTATTAAATAGAAAATCGTTAAAGAAACTTCTTCACCTAATGATTCCTGCTTGAATACTGAAAAGGGCAAATTTAAATTGTCAGATTTCTTGTGCATTGTCGTGGGTTCAGCATGCATCTCTACACAACTTATAATGTACCAGTCTTATAAGTAAATACTATATCTTTTTTTTTTTTTACTGCAGAGAATTCCTGTTAATTACACATAGTTCAGGTGTTAATTGTAGTTCTCTAGTGCTTCATTTGTACTATAAAGGGTTTCTGACAGAATATATTTTAATGCCCTGACTACTAAACTACAGGAAGTCATCAATGAGAGCTAAAATACTAGAGCTAAGGTTAAAGAAAAAAGAAAAAGAAAAGAATAATAATAAAAAAAAAATTAGAAAAAATAAGGAAGGAAAAAAACCCTGAAAGAGTAAACGGGTCTGGCGGGGGTGGGGGAGAAAGGGGAAGGGGGATGAGAAGCTCAGGTCTTTTCAGTTATTGAAACCTTTGGAATTTGTCAATAGGAATTTGAATTTCAAACTCTGATGGTCATGAAATTTCAAGGCAGGAAAATTGTTATTCAAGACATCACAAAGGAATTAATACGTTCTGAGCTGTAACGAGTAATACTTTCAATTAGACCAAATAGAATAGCTGGGAAAAAAAAGGACACTGTTTTCAGAAAAGTTCTTCAGAGTACCTCTTCTTTCAGTTGTACCAATAGATGTAATAAAAAAAATATAAATCTCTACCTATCAGTTTTGCCTTGATTCTGTTCTTAGATTACTATGGCTACAAAAGCACTACTAATACTGAAGGATAACAGTCAGAAATGTGAGCCAAGACTCCAAAATTCCAGTGGTACCACTTATAAATATAATATGAAGCACAAGATATTAAAAATGCAACTACATCAGGAGTTCCGAAAATCAGTTTTATTTAAATGTAAATTAACAAACTCTCCTTTCCTCCAATCTAGCAGAATTGCATAGTCCACTGATTTTAATTAAGATGGAAAAACTGTTTTGATAAAATAAGAAATGACCCCAACATGTGCCCAAAACTTGAAATGAAACTACATTTGAAATGAAGAGAAAAATTGTTGCGAAACTTAACTTTAGCTCTGTGCTGGTTTTATTCATTTTCCCCTTTCCTTTTTTCTTTATTCCCAGCCTTCTTTTTTTTTTTTTTTTATTTATGATGTGAAAAACCCAAACTTCACTACATCATTTTTTAAGTACAAATGTTAACAATATACAAGGACATGGAGATGTTTATTGTAGATAAAGAGTGAAAAAACATTTTCTGAATGTTTTTGAATGTTTTGAATGAACATTTCATTAAAAATTGCACTTAGAAAATACAGCTGAAGTTGCATGCTGAAAATTTCATCTTGATTTTCACTTTGTGTCTAGTATAAAGAACACCCACAAAATCTGGCATCACTAGACATGGCTTAGAAACTACAAGGGATTTTCTGAATATTCTTCAGAGGTATGAAAATCATGCCAGACCAAGAATAAAAATGTTCCCTTGAATGACCTGAATATATATATATTTATATTAAGCAGCCAAACCAACCTAACCAACCGACCAAAAAAAAAAAACAAAACACCAAAAAAACCCCAGATACATCACATTGTGATCCAACCATTTGTGTTTTGAAAATCTAAACAATCAGGAAGGTGAAAAGCAACACATGGTAGTTGATAAGCTACTCAAAACTACTCAGAATATAAGCAAAATTGCGTCAATACAGTTTTTACAGGATGAGATAGATGACGTACTGATACCACCAGGGCTTCAGCAGTCTGACTTCTTGATTATGGAGTTCTTAAAAGATGACCTGGCTGCAAGGGTATCTAGACCATTAATATCTTCACTGCTGTTGCTCTTCAGACCTTTCAAATTACCTGTGGAAGTTTTGTTTTAAACTTTAATGGGTCACTTTTTTTTTTTTTTTTTAAATTCCAAAAATCAGTCCATGACATAAAATGGCTATTTAAAATACTCTTTAGGATAATAACCACAGAGACAACAGCATTGTGCCTATGTACCTATGGCACAAGCTCATGGCTCAGGTAAGAATATAAACTTTTTCTTTTGCCCTCTATACATTTGATATCAGAACATGTACATATTTTATTAGAAGAATTAAATACTGCATTTTGAAAAAATATGTGAGATAAAAAGCTTTTTCCTCTCTGAGTCCATCAGTAGCAAGAGGCTTGGATGTAAAAGACATACATAGCTTTATAACTTGTAATTAGAGTGGTTAATATTCTTCATATATCACAAGAATGAGAAATGTAGATCTTACTTGTCTAACATATCTAAAACCAGTGAAAGTATAGAAGCATGAATTAAAGTACAGAGGTCCCACTGAAAATATATACACCATATAGCTTGTACTTGTAAGCATTGAGGTATGCACTACCTGGTAATTGATTTATTGATCCATTTTCATGAGATCTAAAGCAAGTGCCAGATGACTACCTACTATAAAGTATATAAAGTAAACACAGTACCAAATTTACAGATTAGGCACTAGAATGGGTTGTCCAGGGAAGTTGTGAATGCTCCATCTCTGGTGGTGTTCAAGGCCGGGTTGGACAGAGCCTTGGGTGTCATGGTTTAGTGGGAGGTGTCCCTGCCCCTGGCAGGGGGGTTGGAACTAGATGATCTTAAGGTCCTTTCCCACCCTAACTATTCCATGATTTTATGATTCAATGATTACACTAGTGGTAGCTACACTATAATGCAACTATTGTGCATAAATCTATTAAAATATTAATCACTGCATCAACCTACCGCTATCACTAGTTTTCTCTGCCAAGTCAACACTGTCATCTCAATTTGAGTCTTTCTTAGAATTAGGGAATCCATTATAATACCCACAACACCCCTCTAAAGTAATTGAAGGAAGTATGTTTAATTCCCTTGTATTCTGAAAATCATGAAAGTATACCGGGATTCTGGTTTGCAGGTTTTCTTTGCACTGAACTTTGCCCTTTGAGGTTCCCTCTGTACATCTACAGAACAGGAATACAGTACGGTCCTCTAGACATACAGTACAGTCTGTAGTTGCTGCAGGAGTCAGTGATGTGTATCCAGATCACACTCATTCTGTACAGTCACTGATGTATTTGCAGTTCTCTACAGCAGCTGCTGACGCATAACCAGTTATTTCACAATGAAACCTATAATAACTGTTTCTTTCCCAGTGAAACTTTGTCAAAACTGGCACCTAGATACTATGGTTGCTGAAGTACAAATAGCTGAGAGGGAGAAAGCTAGCCTGAGCAGTACACTCATTCTGCTGCAGATGTATGTGTGCAAAAGCATGAATGGCTAAAAATCATGGTTGTTTCTCATATATTTCAATATTCTTTTTGAATCCTGAGCAGTGCTACAGTTACATGATTTTACAGTTCAATCTGTATTTGCTGGTCTAATACCAAATGACTCTTCTCTAAAAAGAAATGTCAGTAGATTTCAACTATATGCATACCTAAGTACATATGTCTGTATACATATATAAATACATATCATTTTTAATTATATGCTTTTTACCTGTTTGAGATGCGGAATATCATCATGTAACTTCATAGTAATGAGAAGAAAGAGGACTAGGCCTGTCACCTGCTTGTCTCTTGCCATTTCTTTTCTTTTTTTTTTCCCAAATAAATCACACCAGACACTGCCGTCTCTTTCTTCTTGCCTCATCACTGAATTGTTTGTAGAATTTCCTTCTAAACTTATGCACCAGGTTGCCATCCAGTGCAGAAAAGTTGTTTTAACCTCATCAATGAAACCTAATGTAACTACAAGCATTAGCTGAAAATATATGCTATACTACAAATAATTGTATTAGCCTCTTACTGCAACTTTTCTGTGGTTTATTATGCTTAGTGATTTTGTCATGTCTGAAATAATGTATATTCTGAAATACTGTATAATTTGTGCACATGCATCTTCTATCCAGAAGCTTAACTTGTGGCTGAATAAATGCATGTGTTACAGAAAAGAGGTCCAGACAGTATATTTTAAGCAAATGGGAACTTACTGTGCCTGGATCACCAAATAGATACTCCTTTTGGCAGCTTTACTTTTTCTCCCAACACAGGCTTGTATATTTACCCTTTGGTGAGAATGCAACTAAAATCATAATCTTCTTAATGAATAAACATCTAAAACTGGGAAGCATAAACTATGGTAGAAAGTTTTAAACTGTTGTCATGGGTTCAGTAACAGCAGTCATTTTTCTCCTTCTTGGTAGCTGGTGCAGCGCTGTGTTTTGACTTTCGGCCTGGGAACAGCGCTGATAACACCAGTGTTTTCAGTTACTGCTTGGTAATGTTTTGGTCTGGCCAAGGATTTTCTGAGTCTCATGCTATGCCAGGGAGGAGGGGAAGCTGGGAAAAAGCAGAGACAGGATACCTGACCCAAACTGACCAAAGAGGTTATTCCATGCCACAGCACATCATGCCCAGGATGTAAAAGAGAGAGCAGAGACCCAGAAGGGTGGGGGTGCGTTGCTTGGTCAGGCTGGGTATAGGTGGTGAGAGACTGTATTCTTTCCTTGTATTTGCTTTGTCATTATTATTATTGGTGGGTAGCAGTAGTGGTCTTGTGTTATACCTTAGTTACTAAACTGTTCTTATCTCAACCTGTGGGAGTTGCATTCTTTCTATTCTCCTTCCCATCCTCCTGGGAGCTGGGGGAAGAAAGAGGGGGGAGTGAGTGAGCAAAACCGCGTGGCTGAGATGCTTAAACCACAACAACTGTAAACAAAATAAAAAAGTTCTAAAAGGGCTCAAGAACTCTGTAACCAGATGGTGGGCACAGCATAAATGATGATAGCTAAGTGGCTTCCAAATTGCCTTCCAAACTGAACTCTGTGGACACAGTAACATGGCTTGCAGCTGGGCAACAAAATGTTACTGGTTTACAGTGTTTTTCCAACTAGAATTTCAATGAATAAGAATGTTTTGGTTCATAAGACGTGCTGAGGGTTGAAAAACTTAAGATACAAAACATTTGGGAACATAGGTATTTTCTCTGCATGAATATTTCTTTACATACATTTTCCCCAACACTTACTCCATTCCTTTAGCTCTGGCAAGGTTCAGAATGACTGAACTTTACTGAAGGCCCAACCTGTAGTGCTTTCTCTTGCCTGCAGAGCCCTGCAAGGCTACATGAAGACATGCTCATTTCTCTAGTCACAGTCATTTGCACTCTTTTTTTTCAGTCAATTAAATATGACCTTAACATGTCCTGTTGTTTTATCATACAGTTAATGCATGGGTTTGTCCTCAGGAGCAAAGTGTATGGAAGCAGCCTATGTGCTACCCAAAACAATGTTTTTTCTCTGTGTGTGCCCCTTTAACTGGGACCATATTAAACTGTTCCTTACTGACTAATGTCACTGTGACTGTTTGAAGAAGCTGTTTGACCACACAAGAATCAAGACCCAGATCTGACCCTTTATCCTCCTCAAACACAGCATTTTTCTCTCAGTACTTGCCTGTAGGAATATTATCACTTAATGTTTTGACCATGGATATTCTTTCTTGTTCTAATATCAGTAATAAGAAAATAAAAATAACAAGACTGATTATAACTGTGAATATATCAATTTTAATGTATGTTAAATACCAGGTTATATCTGCAGTATCTGAAGAACTGGTTTAGTGGGAGGCGTCCCTGCCCCTGGCAGGGGGGTTGGAGCTAGATGATCTTCAGATCCTTTCCAACTCTAACTATTCTATGATTCTAAGAAGGCTTACAGCATGGCGCCAGAGCTAATGTCAAGAGATGGAGGAAGAAGCACTGAAACTCATAGTGAAATGTTATTTATACTTCACTGCCTGCCTGGGTTGTTGGATTTTTTTTTTTTCCCAAATCTGTGCTAAGAAAAGGATGCCCACGAACAGTTTGCATATGTTCTGTGTTGACTTATTAAGCCCACTTTTATGGATGACAAATTTCCATAAAATGGAAACACAAGCCACCCATAACAATACCTGATTCTAAAATCAAGGACCGCCTTTTGACATTTTCTACATACTAGGGCAATCTTTCTTTTCAGAGTCAGGCACCCAAGACCATGCTAAAATTCGTAAGTTTTCCTGATTTGTGAGACAGGAGGTGAAAAGCAAAACAGTCATCAATTTTTCCTGGACAAGAATAAAAATTAATTCTAACTTCTGTTTCTAGTGTAATTTATCAGATTAATAAAATTGTGCTTGATTTAAGTGGCCCTGGACAATATAGGTAAAATAGACAAGTGTAGGCTGAGCAGGAGAATGGCTCCCCAGAGAGCTGGGTAGAGTGCTTACTGCAAGGTGCAAGCTGTACTCAGTGTTCCTTCAGCTGAGTACCTTGTGCCAGCAGCAAACTCCTGGGAGCTGAAACAGTACGAGTCAACTGCTGTCGCTATTTTTTTTAACTCCTTTTTTTCCCTTGCTGCTTCCTATCATGTTTCTATGCACAATAAGCGCTCCTTAAGCTCTTGGCTCTGTCTAACAGCAGTGGCTACATGGCTCATAGATCGCTCGTGGAAACTTTAGCCTCCTGTTTCTGTCAGCTCTTGCAGGCAGAGTTTTGTCTGTGACTAAGCAAATCTAAAAGTAGCTTTCTTTAGATGAGGTGTTGTCAAGGATATTAATTTGTCTCTGAGCCACTGCAGAATATTTTCCCAACTATCTCAACTGGGAACAGCTAGGAGAGCAAGTCCTTCTCATTTCCAGTAGGGCGATCATACAAGAGAAAAAATGCTGACTCTCTGGGTGGTTTGTATTTGCAACAGTTGTCCAAGCAGCACAGCTCATCGCTGCATTTTGTAGTGCCAGGTCTGTAACTAGAACACTAGAGAACTGTATTGATTAGGTCAGGATATTCTTTCCCTTCTCGCAAAAAGAACTACATAAACATTTTTTTTTTCCAGTATGCAGAAAGCAATTCCTGATTTTAATGCCTGCATTATGTCTATAATATGCTGCTGTCACTGAGAACAAATTGACGAGGTATAAATGCATGTCTGAAAACTGCTGTGAGGTTTCAGTAGGTCCCAATTGGCAGAGTCTGATCTACATGTGGCGTTCTATGAAGTTTGCAAATGTCTCCAAAATATCATGTTGGTGATGTTTCTGCTTTTGGAATGAACAAACAAGCAGAAATTCAACATGGATGTAGTGTCAAATACTTACTAATAAGCACAGTAATATTTAATATGAAAAGACAGCTGCAAATGCTGTTGTTAAAGGAATTGCTTGGTTTTAATCCATTCAAGAAGCAAATACCTTTTTAGTTCCATTTGGTACATGGGTCACATTGTGTCTGGTTATATCAGCCAGTGTTGTATCAGAAATGCACACTGTGTATGCTGACAAAGCCTAAAGCAATACAGTACAGGATACATTTTTCAGCCTAGTAAGTGGGAAGCTACAGCTGTGTCTTCTACCAATGACAAGCACTGTATTTGCTTTCCAACATGCAGTTTTTCACTACTGGCTAAATGTGCTGTGGGCAGAAGTTGCCTTAGCAGAATGCAATAGGTCTTGAAAACCAGTGTGTCACCTCAAATGTGTAATAGAGCTAGGAATAATGACGTACCCTCATCATATTGATTGTTATTGTTGTTGTTGTTGTTGTTATTATTGTAACAACCTGGTCTAGTGGAAAGTGTCCCTGCCCACAGCAGGGTAGTTGAAACTAGATGATCTTTAAGGTCCCTTACAACACAAACCATTCTACGAAACTATTATTAGTGTATAGTGTACTATCTTACCAGCTTGGTCCGAATGTAACCATTAGATTCCTGCAAGTTCCCTGATAGAGGAACACACCAGGTTTTGGAGCTCATGTACTGGATAACACTGCAAATCCTGCTCCAGAAACTATTCTTAGTAAAGAGGATAGAAGAGGGACATAGTCCGGTAGGCTCCAGCCACAAGACGTATTTTTTTCCCTCCTATTTCTCCATGCATTCTCTCCGTAACTGTCCTTCAGCTCTTCTTTTTCCTTTCCCTCTTAATAATGTCATCATTCTCCGTACTCATTTCATAAACCTTTTCTCTCTCATTTCTTAATTTTACTTCATGTGTCACCCAACCTCATAATAATCTGACTTTACAATATATATTCTCAGGAGACAGAATTGAAAAGTTCTTAACAATAAATCTTTTTTCCTAGACTTGAGTAGGCAATGGTGGTATTATAGTTCCTCTTTATATTTGAAATATTTAGCTGTTGCCAAAAAAAAGAAGTGAACTTAAAGCCCCATGACATTAGTTCCACCTATTAGTGATCATGTTCCTTTTACCTCCTTCTACCCACCTTTCTTATTTCTGTCCTATAGTTGGACTATAAGCTCTTTGGAGAAGAAGTTTTGGGTTTTTTATTTGTTTGTTTGGTTTTTTTTCTTTTTTTTTTTTTTTTATTTTAGGGTACACTTAGCACATGTATGCTGTATCTAAAAAGTTACGTCAAATTTCTTGTCCTATCACTTCCCTTCCAGTCATCTTCTTCCAAAACATACACTGTCTCACACACAGATCTCTGAGGTCAGACACATATGAGACACTCAAATATGGGCATAACTTAATTGAAGCATGCAGCCAGAAGAAACCTGCCATGGGCCTCTAACTTTTCTGCACAATTCAGTGAAAAAGAGAGGTTGTCCTGAATGAGGGCAAAGCAAACTGTGAACTGTGGCACATGCACAACTGTAAGAACACACATGTGCATGCAGTCAGCTGCTTTTGCACCTCTTGTGATCAATGGCTACTCACTGTTGTTAGGCAATCTTTTGGATGGATCTTCCCTGAGCAAATCCAGTACTACGTGCCATTCAGGGACACAATTAACTTTTGTCTAGAATAATTATATGTGGCATAGAGACACAAACTTTTTCTGCAGCCTTTCAGGCATTTTCTGAAGCATGTATTTTCTTCATCAGCAGGAATTCTTTCACATATGAAGGAGAAATTTTAGCAGACGAAAGAGAAAAACTTGGGTCATCCAAATGAATTTTTGCTAAATGGCAAGTAAAGCAAACATAATCCTTTGATCCATATTAAGCAAGTGTTCCCAGTAAACAAAGCCAGTTCTCAGAATATTGACACATTTCTGTAGTTTATGGCATACGAGCATTTTTTCCTGACCTTTACATAAAGCAATATATTTTTTTAGTAAATACTTCTTAGTTGTAATTTTAAAAAAATCTTTTGTTTAAAAGCTCCAGAAATTTCATTTTTAAAATAGTGCAATTCTTAAAACATTTTGCATTTGGAAAATTTGCTCATCATACATGAATTTCTGATTATTATTATTATGAATAAATTAAATCCATCACTACAAGACTGCTTCCTTCCAAGAGGAAAAAAAAACCCTTGTATATATATTTACAACTATATTTGAGCATGCTTTGTGAAATGCCTTTACATAAATGCTTAATTATTTCTGAATTATGCAGGCCTGTAGGTAGAAAAGAAAGCAAATTTGAAAGACTACAACACTTATGCTAAGTTTCATTAGGACACCTGTACTTGCTCTGAAGTGGAGCAGTCAAAAAAATCAATGACATCTACCTTTAAATAAAATAGTCAAAATGGATTCATGATGTACCTGATAAAGGTCATGTACCAGGGGCATTCAATATCTTAAAAACTATAGAAAAAAGGGAAAAGTCAGAAGTAGACTCTGAAGAAAAAATCGTCAAGATCTGTTTCTTCTTTTATACCCCTGCTTCCTTTCTCTGTCTTTAGTGACCTTGATGTTCTTTAAGTTACGTGCAGTTCAGCTGTGTTTGAGGAACTTTCTTCACAGCAACACAACTATGCAAGATCTATACATGTGATTTCATCTGTCTCTAAAAGACAGTCATGAGCATTTGCTTGTGATACTGAGACTTACCTCTTTTCAGTAACTCAATACCAGAATTACTTGAGAATCTATTAGCTGAGTTAGTATGAGGAAGAATTGAGAATGAAAAGGAAAGCCTGTACTAGCATATATTATTTTTGTCCAGATATTTTTTCTTCATTTGTACAAAGGATTTTTTTCACAAAAGGAAAGTTCCATGATACAGTCATGACCTGTAAGATAAACACAGCCCACTGTTTTTTCTTCAAGAAGCAAATGAGAACAACTTCTGGATCAGCAGATGCAGCAGAAACAGTGAGACATTGACTCATCGCCCACCAGAGCTCCCTCTCGGAGATCCAGAAACCAAGTTTTTTGGCAGCTACTGCTGTGTGAGAAGGGAGAGAGCACTATTGGATGGGGAGAGATAGAGTAATCCCAAAACCTAGGTGTAACCTCCTTGATTGTTTTGCTTGGATCACCCATGCTCTGGAGATACGACACCTATTTCTCACAGCATAACGGAAATGCGGTCATTGCCAAATAAAAGCTCAATGCACAGTGAAAACCAATTAACCTATGCATTAGGGAAACTAGGAGAGAAGGAAATATCTTCCTCCTCCACAGTGTAACGTTAACCTGAAACACTAACTATGTTTATTGGCACAAGAAGGATGTTTACAGTAGCATAAAATTTGAGGCCTGGCAAAGCAAAGACTTGTAAGGCAGCTGGCCCAGCCCAAATTAATTGCAGCATCAAAGGTAGTCAGCTACATCAAGCAAAAATGATATTTGTTTTGTTTGTAGCATATGTTGCATGAAGATATCACAGTATAAAATGCATACCCTTTTGGCAGTGATTAGGAAGGTACAGTGGTGTCATTTCTTTTTCAAGAGATAGTTATTTCTTATGAACAGTGGTCCATGCAGTATATTTTGCAAATCTCCAAAGTTGCTAGGAGTGAACAGTCATCTGGTAGTTATTAAATTAAATGTCTCTCCTCATCAATTTTTGGCAGATAAATATATGTAAATAATTGTTATTTGTGATTATAGAATCACAAGGACACAGAATCATTCAGGCTTAAATTGATCTTGAGTGATCTGTATTCCAATCTCCTGCTCAAAGCAGGGTCAGCTGTTCAGGTAGCTCAAGGTTTTATCCAGGAGGGTTTTGAATGCCCCTGAGGGCAGGTTCTGCACAACCTGTTTCACTGTTTGACTACCCTCATGGTGAAAAAGTGTTTCCTGATGTCCAGTCCAGCCCCCTTTTTCAGCTTCTGTACGTTGTCTCTCATCAGTTGCTGAGGTGACTGTCTCGAGAGGGGACGCCTGCAGTGCCTGATCAGGGGGAGGCTCGGCGTCCAGGAGTTTCAACTCAGAGCAGCAACAGGCACCGAGGGAGCCTCAAGTCCTCGACAGGGCTTACCCAGGAGCTGGCAGCTCAGCGGACACGAGCACCTGACTCAGAGGGGGCGGCGCCAGGAGGAGCGGCACCAACCCTGAGTGGTTAAAAACCTGCCCAGGGAGCGCAAGTGACCAGGGGCGCGGCGAACAGGGCGGGCAAACAGGGCGGGTTCGAGGCAGTTTGCACAGGCCAGCGAGTACTCGCCATATGACTAGGCTCCGGTCTGGGAGCTCTGCTCTGGCTGCCCTGGCGGTGGCCAGCGTAGGCACCCAGACAGAGCCGATGAGAGGGGAGGCTGCAGTGCAGAGCTCGGCGTGTAGAGAGCGCCTGCACTGCTCTCCTGAGAGGAGAGTGAGCAATGGGCAGGGCTGCACTCTGTGCTCCCTGGTGGAGGTCCTCCTGCAGCAGGTGGGTGAGCTGCGGGACGCTATTACTAGGCTGAAAGGTGTCAGGGAAGCTGAGGGGAAAAAGCACTGCTTGCTCCAGGACCAGACTGTGCAGGGGCCTCAAGCGTCTACTGTTGCTCATGCAGGAAAGGAGGCCGCTAAACCAGGAAGCTGGGAAACGGCAACAGAAAAAAAAAAAAAACAAAAACAAAAAAAGGAGGAAGAGGACAATTAAAAGCAAGGGGCTTCCTCCTAAATCTGTTGTCTCCACCCAGAACCACTTTGCTGTCCTGCAGGGGGCTGATGAGGAACCACACTCCCACCAGGAACAACCGGCTGATGCACTGGTAAAGAAGATCACTACTGGTGCTGCCAGGAAAAAGCGGAGGGCCGTAGTAGTAGGGGACTCGACTCTGAAAGGAGCAGAGGCACCCATCTGTTGGCCTGACCCAGGCTCAAGGGAGGTGTGCTGCCTACCAGGGGCTCAGATCAGTGATGTTGCAGAGAAGCTGCCTGCTCTAGTCGGTCCCACTGACTATTACCCACTTCTAGTGATCCATGTGAGTGCTACTGATATAGATAGCAACAGCCCAGAGAACATAAAGAAGGACTACAGAGCTCTGGGAGAGATGGTTGGGGGCTCTGGAGCACAGATTGTCTTTTCGTCAATTCTCCAGGACACAGGGCAGGACCTCAAAAAGGCTAGGAGGATTGGCCAGGTTAATAAATGGTTAGAAGGGTGGTGTTATAGTCAAGGGTTTAGGTACCTTGAACATGGGACTCAATTTAGTAGGCCAGGTCTACTGGAGGCTGGTGGAGCTGGTCTGACAAAGAAAGGGAAGAGTGGATTTGGGAGGAGGCTTGCCAGAGTGGTCAAGGATGCTTTAAACTAGATGTGTTGGAGGAGGGGAGCATCATTCCATCTCAACACATCCAGTCACTTGCCAGCACTTATAGAAAATGTTCAGAGCTATGTAGAGATATTCCAGCTGCTCCAGCCCATGAGCCGGCTTCAACTGGAGCTCGGCTCAGATGCCTCTATACAAATGCCCGTAGCATGGGGAACAAACACGTCTACGGGGGTATGATATAATAGGCATCACAGAAACATGGTGGCATGGCTCCTATGACTGGTGTGTTGGAATGGAAGGTTACAGGCTCTTTAGGAAAGACAGGCCCGGTAGGCAGGGAGGGGGAGTTGCTATTTATGTTAGGGATAGGCTGGAGAGTATGGAACTGTGCCTGGGGACAGGTGAGCAGTCGACAGAGAGTTTGTGAGTCCGGGTTAAAGGGAGAACAGCGGTGGAAGACATTATTGTGGGGATCAGTTACAGACCGCCTGACCAAGAGGACTCAGAGGATGAAGCGCTCTATAGACAGATAGGAACAGCCTCACACGCGCAGGCCCTTGTTCTCATGGGAGACTTCAACCACCCTGATATCTGTTGGAGGGATGGTACGGCCCGGCACAAGCAATCCAGGAAGTTCCTTGATTGTGTGGAAGACAGCTTCCTTCTGCAAGTGATAGAGGAGCCAACAAGGAGAGGTGCCATGCTTGACCTCATCCTCATCAAAAGGGAAGGGCTGGTTGGAAATGTGATGCTCCAGGGCAGCCTTGACTGCAGAGGACTCGGAGGATGAAGCGCTCTATAGACAGATAGGAACAGCCTCACACTCGCAGGCCCTTGTTCTCATGGGGGACAGGAACCACCCTGATATCTGTTGGAGGGAAGGTACTGCCTGGCACAAGCAATCCAGGAAGTTTCTCAATTGTGTGGAAGACGACTTCCTTCTGCAAGTAATTGAGGAGCCGACAAGGAGAGGTGCCATGCTTGACCTCATCCTCACCAAAAGGGAAGGGCTGGTTGGAAATGTGACGCTCCATTGCAGCCTTGATTGCAGCGATCATGAGATGGTCGAATTCGAGATCCTCAGGACAGTGACAAGAGCGTGCAGCAAGCTCCCTGCCCTGGACTTCAAGAGAGCAGACTTTGGCCTCTTCAGGAACTTGCTCAGTAAGATTCCATGGGATATAGCCCTAGAGGGAAGGGGGGCCCAAGACTCTTGGTTGATATTTAAGTATCACCTGCTGCAAGCTCAGGAGCGATACATCCCTACTAGAATGAAGCGCTGCAGGAGGGCCAGGAGACCTCCTTGGATGGATAAGGAGCTGCTGAGGAAAATTTGAAGGAAAAAAGAGGCTTATAAAAGGTGGAAGCAAGGACAGGCGGCCTGGGAAAAATACAGGGATGATGTCCGGGAAGCTAGGCACCAGGTTAGGAAAGCTGAGGCCCACTTAGAATTAAACTTGGCTAGGGATGTTAAGGATAACAGGAAGGGATTCTATAGGTACATTGAAAATAAAAGAAAGAGTAGGGACAACGTGGGCCCCCTTCCAGAAGCTATCGGGAGAACTGGCTACCCTGGGTTTGGAGAAGGCTGAGGTTCTTAATGACTTCTTTGCCTCAGTCTTCACCAGCAAATGCTCTGACCATACCACCCAAGTCTTGGAAAGCAGACACAAGGACAGTGAGAATGAAGACCCCGGGCCCACTGTAGGAGAGAATGTGGTTCGAGACCATCTTAGGAACCTGAACATATACAAGTCCATGGGACTTGATGAGATCCATCCATGGGTCCTGAAGGAGCTGGCAAATGAAGTTGCTAAGCCACTGTCCATCATATTTGAAAAATCATGGCAGTCAGGTGAAGTTCTGAATGACTGGAAAAAGGGAAATATAACCCCCATTTTCAAGAAGGGGAAAATAGATGAGCCGGGGAACTACAGACCAGTCAGCCTCACGTCTGTGCCTGGCAAAATCTTGGAGCAGATTCTCCTGGAAGGCATGCTGAGGCACATGAAAAACAACAAGATGCTTGGTGACAGCCAGCATGGCTTCACTAAGGGGAAATCCTGCCTGACCAATCTGGTGTCCTTCTATGATGGGGCTGCGAAACTGACGGACAGGGGTAGAGCAGTTGATGTCATCTACCTGGACTTGTGCAAAGTGTTTGACACTGTCTCACATGACATCCTTGTCTCTAAGTTGGAGAGACATCAGTTTGATAGGTGGACCACTCGGTGGGTAAAGAACTGTCTGGATGGCCGCACGCAAAGAGTTGTGCTCCATGGCTCAATGTCCAACTGGAGACCAGTAAGGAGTGGTGTCCCTCAGGGATCGGTGTTGGGACCAGTCTTGTTCAACATCTTTGTGGGTGACATGGACAGTGGGATTGAGTGTGCCCTCAGCAATTTTGCCGATGACACCAAGCTGTGTGGTTCGGTTGATATGTTGGAGGGACGGAATGCCACCCAGAGGGAGCTTGACACACTTGTGAGGTGGGCTGATGCCAACCTGATGAAGTTTAACCATGATAAATGCAAGCTCTTCCACCTAGGTTGGAGCAATCCCAGGCACAGTTACAGGTTGGGCGGAGAAGAGATTCAGAGCAGCCCTGTGGACAAGGACTTGTGGGTGTTAGTCGATGAAAAAATGAACATGAGCCGGCTGCAGTGTGCACTCACAGCCCAGAAAGCCAACCATATCCTGGGCTGCATCAAAAGAAGCAGGTCAAGGGAGGTGATCCTGACCCTCTACTCTGCTCTCGTGAGACCTCACCTGGAGTATTGTGTGCACTTCTGGTGCCCTTAACATAAAAAGGACATGGAAGTGTTGGAACAAGTCCAGAGGAGGGCCACGAGGATGATCAGGGGACTGGAGCACCTCCTGTATGAAGGTAGGCTGAGAAAGTTGTGGCTGTTCAGCCTGGAGAAGAGAAGGCTGCCTGGAGACCTCCTAGCAGCCTTCCAGTATCTGAAGGGGGCCTATAGGGATGCTGAGGAGGGACTCTTCATTAGGGACTTTAGTGACAGGACAAGGGGTAGCAGGTTCGAACTTAAACAGGGGAAGTTTAGATTGGATATGAGGAAGAAATTCTTTACTGTCAGGGTGGTGAGGCAGTGGAATGGGTTGCCCAGGGAAGTTGTGAATGCTCCATCGCTGGCAGTGTTCAAGGCCAGGTTGGACATAGCCTTGGGTGGCATGGCTTAGTGTGAGGTGTCCCTGCTGGTGCAGGGGGGTTGGAACTAGATGATCTTAAGGTCCTTTCCAACCCTAACTATTCTATGATTCTATGATCTTCCCACCAAGCTCCGCTGTGAAGAGCTCCACACTGCTGTTTTACTAAACCTCCTCCACTTGTCCTGTACCCAGATGCTGGGGGCTGTTGTTAGGTCTTCTGTATCTGTCTCCACTTCAGGTTGAGCCAGCTCTAACACTTCAGCTTCTGCTCCCCAGATGGGTGCTCTTAGTGCTCAACCATGTTGGTGGACCTTGCTTCGGCTTTCATGTACTGGGACACCTAAAATCGGACCAATCTTTTAGATGCAGTTTAAAAAGTGCTAAGTATAGGGAGATGGATCAGAATACAAAATGTTGCCAGGCTGTGCTTCCAAACTCTATTCCATGGCCATCCCTACTTTTGACTGAGCAGCATGAAGCTTAAACTAATCAAGCTTATAAAGGTTTGGCTTAATTTCTAAAACTGATATGCCCGGTATCAACTCATCCATAAAACATCTACTTTCTTATTTGTTCTAGGCAATCAAGACTCATGCAATTTTTTCATTTCTACAATTACAGATTCATAAAAAATGATAAAAATAATAAATTAAAAAAGATTTAAGCTTTGCAACAATGACATAACTGAGAGGGCAAAAAAGCATCATAGTTCCTACTCAGAGAGAACCGGTCATGATGAAGGTGTAGGGTGTTTCCTTGGCAATACTGAATATCAAATGTGAATATACTGATATTTTATATCTGAAAATTTCATTGTTTCTACAAGACACACCCAATCCTTAGAAGCACATCTACAAACATTGTTTTAATAAATGCCTTGTTCCTGAACAACTGTGTCATTAAATAATATAAACTCTTAAGTAAGAAATAAAAAGGTAACATGAGCTAAAACCTTATAATTGTTTGGCTTTTATGATTTTATGACATCTGCATAATGAGAATTTAGATTAGCACAGTGATACTTTTGTGAACTTGACTCCTGCACTTGTAGACAGAGGCACTTACACACACAATTATTATAACTTTCTAGGAAAATGACAGAAATGCCTTGCACAATTCACAGCATTGCTGTCAATCTCTATAGACTGTAAACATCCCTTTCTGGTGAAGGGAAAGGGAAATATTGGCTCAGAGGCAAAAAAAAAAAAAAGAGATTCCAGAATTTTGATGCATCCCTAAGTATGCTAAACAAGGAAGTAATTTCAGTTATGGAGTAAGTTCTACAGTTGGTATGTAAACATTTTTGGTGAGAAGTGGCTAATCACTGGGTGGAAGACAAAAGTTCTTGTCATCCAAATCTGCTGCTCTTCACAGGTTTTAACTTTCTTCTTTCACACTTGGGCTTACATCTACTGGGAACATTTTGGCAACTTGAGGAGTTGATTAAAAACTTCAATTTGCTGCTGAGGAATCTAAATTATTTTGATATTCATATTCCACTTTTACACTTAAAAATCCTCTCAGTCACCATTTGATACAATCTAAATATTCTTTATGGAGATTCAGCTTTTTAATTTGTGTTCAGATATGTTTATTTAAAAGCTTAACTATATATTTAAAAAGTAGAGCGCTCAGCTTCACAGATGAAAGGGTTAATTTAGTCAGCTTTCTCACACCACAACTAATAAAAATTTAGTTTATTTCTGATTAGACATGTGAAATGTGGCAAATGAAACATCACTGAACAATGACATCAAATGGTGCCAAATAAAAAATTACAGCCCCCTGTTCATTAATTTGCAGAAACTTCCTCCAAACACTGATTTCCCAAAAAGATTCTGTGGCTGACTACTCTTTGGACACACCTTGCTTATTTTATATGTTGTACCGACAATTGGAAAGGACTATTCTCAGAAAGCATCAAATATCAGAATGTGAGATTTTCACAACCCTTAGTCTTTTAAGGCCATTCTTATTCTTCATACATGGCAACGTATCTTACTAGGGATGTTGTTAGAGATTAAGGTGAGATCTTGATAATGAAGTTGGTTATTGACCTGACAGTTTGGGGCATGTATGTGTGTAGGAGTATGAGAGTAGCATTAGATAAAGCCTTCTATTTATAACTAAAGATAAAAACAATTTATAGATAAAGGTTTTAATTTGGAGAAGAACTTGGTTCTTAGATTAGCCAAACCTATGATCCCAGCACTATCAATCTACTCATGCTCTCTGAAAAATGGCATTGACACTGTAAGTGTGCATCATGCAGCAGGTAAAATAGACATTGTGACTACTTGCACACAAGTAAATTAAAAGTGCAAAAGAACCCCAGCACTGCCTGTACTGTCCAAGTGAGAGAACAGCCCAAGCCAATTTTAGCCTGTTTGAATTAGCACTCACCTGAACAACATCTGGACACATTTGCGAGTCAGCATGGCCCAGTGACCATTCCCAACATGCACTCTAACTTGCAGGCATGCTGCCTGGGACTGTTAGAAAATTTAACAGTATATATGGGCACAGGCTGTTCCCTGCAAGGTGGTCTCAGTGGATGAGAGAGTGATCCCAGAAACATTTAATTGACTAGTGTAGGTTTTGCCTCTATTGGTCTGCCTATGCCATACATTCCAGGTGGACATGCCCTGCTCCAAGCTTGCAGAGCACAAGCCAGCACACATATCCTGCCTTTCACAAGGGCATTTTAGTGTGGGCTCAGCCCAGCTGTGACACAGTTGTGGCTTGGGCTATTTCCTAGAATGGTCAGGATTTGTCGAGGTCTGATTTTGGCATGCCACAGGTAATCCTTATTAGAGATCATTTCCCAGGCAGCAGATGACCTGCACACTACTTAGGTATGCTTGATTATTAACAAAGTTTAGATCAGAGTTACTCTTTGCTCATGCCATGTCTGATGTTTTTTCCTAAACTCTGACCCTTTAGGAGCTATTGGTTTCTCTGTAGAGACATATGCTTTGAATTTGTGCTGGTGTGTGTTCAAGTGATTTACTGTAGACTAATTAGATAATTTAATTGACACAATTAGCAGTAATATTTGTGGAAACAGCACATAATGCCTCACTTCTTGTGTCCTTGTTTTTTTCATGCCAATTATCCTCTGTTTTTCTAATCAAATGATTTTGTGGGAGACTCACAATGAAATAGAGTGTGACATGAGATTTTATCATTAAAAAGGAAAACTCAACTCCTTGCTTTTCAAGGAGGTATTTTGAGTCTATTCACCTTTTCTTATGCAAATTATATATTACACCATCCTGGCACATAGAACCCCTTGTGGGTTTTTTTGTTGTTTTTTTTTTTTTTTTTTTAATGAAAGGCCTAGTGTTCATCAGAAAGAAAGATGCTGGTAGTACTGAATAGAGGGAACAATAGTGCAGCAGGTACCATTGGAAGCTTCCCCACAGGGCTCTGCTGATGGAGTTGAAGTTTGACCTGTAGTACCCTCTGTTATTTTATTGTCACTGGATGCCAATTAAGTTCATCACTAAAACTGCAGCAACCTGTTCACTGCAGTTTGATATCTTTGCTGAACAAACCATCTCATTCCCATGCAGAAGTTCATGAATGAGTGGACCAATATTCAGCTATTCAACACACAATAAAATTGATTTTGAAATCAAGTAACTGTATCTTTTATCAGCAAAGTCCATTTGTAGTACAAATGGAAACTAATACATCTGCTTGAAGTGTTGTGACAGTCAGAACATGCCATTCCAAAATGTTTGTGAACTGAACAGTTTTCCCAGGATAGAAATAGTTGTCTATGCATCTTGAGCCAGAAGCTACACAGCTTTAGCTGTAAACTGGTGCCTGCTCCCTCTTTTATATAGCTTTCAGAGTGCTCCTCTGCTGCAAGACTGCACATCCAGCAATGACACTGGAAGTGGTGGGTATATGCACAGCTGGTCATATGATAATTTGGGCATTCATGGATTTGGAAAATATCATGAGAGGGAAGGTGTTGTGTGTCTACTCATGATATGTCTGCCATGTACATGCTTACACCACATTGTGAGACAAAGGCATGACATATTGCTGAAAAAAAGTTAGAGCATGAGGCACTGACACGGTACCATCATGGACTTTGTGGCTAGCACTGTCTAAAAGATTAAGCATCTCTGTTTTGAGTTGATTCTTACAAGGAAGCAGAGCACTGAATAGACAACACACAAATTCTTCCCTTACCACAACGAGTTTATTCTTCTGGGAAAATAGTTGAGATGATGAAGCTAAATGCATCTTATTTTGTGCCTCTGATTTTGTAACCTCAATCATAGAACTAGATCTTAGTGTGCATCACATAACACAACTATTAAATAGAAATTCTATGCTGTACAAAATTCTTCAAGTGAAAGAAGCAAAATGTATTGGTTTTGTTTAAAAATAAAACGAAAATTCTCTTCTGTCCATGTGTTTCCTTTTCAACATCTGGACCTCAATTAGAAAGAGAAAATAATGTGTTTATAAGTCTGCAGAGTTTTCTTTATTTTTTTTTTCTGTGCTGCTGCAGTACTTTTCAGTTGTAGCAGCTATTTTATGAACTCATGAGTTAAGCAGTTCCAAATTGGAAAAATACCAACCACTCCTACTATTCAACAAAGTGTTTTCAAGAACAGTTAAAAATGCCAAGAAAAAAATACATTCAACCCTAGTTCTGTATCAGATCCAAGCTTAGTAGTAACAAAAGTAATCCTTTTGGGATCTAACTTGTCAAATAGTAAGTTTAGCACTCTAAATCCACAGTCAGATCTTGTTTATGCTAAGGATTTCTAAGAAAGAAATCTTGATGATTCTCTTGCTCTGGTATTGTCAACACTTAGAGACCACATGTCTCTTAAAAGTCCACTAGCCCCAACTATTACCGCCACAATATTTGACCTTTTCTTATGCTTCTTCAAATGGCGGTGAAAGCAGACCTGTTGAAAGGAATCTAGTCTTCAACATACCTTATTTTCAAGCAAGAATAGGGTTTGACTAAATGAGTCAAAATAGGCGACTAGCTTTTTATGATTTCCAGATCAAATACAAGGACAGCAACATGTAGATGAATTCACCATCCAGCTCTTGCTGGAGATGAGAACCTCTAGTGACACTGGTGAAATTGATCTCTCCTATGTCTGACAAAATCTTTAGGTAACAAAATCTGAGATGAGTAGCTATAGTTTGTACTTGTATAATAAGAAGTTTTATTGAACCCAGGACAGAAGTAGATGGGAAATAAAGATAATAGGACTGAAGGAAGATACTATTTTAACACTCTGCTCTTTCATAGCTGTCTCCATCTGAGGATCTGAATGATGCGTCTAATATTAATACATTTTCAGGTTCACAGCATCTTTGTGCTGTGATAACTATTAACTATAAATATTATACCACAGAACACACACCCGCATCTAGGAGAGAATGGTGTTGTGGATACTAGGTCTATGTTGGGCTTTTCCCTCTTCTTGCTTCTTCCTTGAAACTTACTCAAATCTTTGTATTTCCCATCAGAATTTATATGCGAAAGTAGCTGGTGTCCTACTTAAATTCATTAGCTGTAATAAACAACAAAGTTATAGCCCTAGGTCAAATATAGGATTTCGGTGGCTATAAAAAGAGACACAAGTGTCTCTTAGACACTGCCATCCAATTTGGGGCACACAAGGATTTGTGCAGTATACCATGCAATGCGATCTCTCCCAAAATTGCCAGTTATCAAAAAACACTAAGCAAGGGAAATCTCACATCCCATGCTTCACTTGAACAAGGGAAACCCAGGTCCATGAAATGTTTACTTTCATGTACCCTGGCAAAGAGCAGAGTTCACCATATTGCTTTTAGAAGCCAGGTGATTTATAGATCCTATGCGCACTCTTTGCAGAACAGCTCAGTTGTTAGAGAATTCATCTGGAAACTGAGACCTGTTCAGGCTTGGGTAACAAAAGGTGGAAAAAGGGCTAAGGTTTTCCTCACCTAATGCCCTAATCTGTGTAGAAATGGGATTAAAAGCATAACTCTGAATAAAAGTATGTATCACAGTCACTTCAGGGTGGGATTTAGGGCTCCTCCTTTTCAAATGAGTCTGAAAACAGCTAAGCCAGGAATTACCAAAATACTTTTCTGCACACACACACACAAAAAAAATCTTCGTTTGGAGAACAGCCATACAATATCTTAGAGAGAAAAGGGGAAGCCAGTCCAGGAGTGGCTGTAAACAGATGACAAGGACTTTAGGGGAGATAATAAATTCTCCCCTGCAGAATAGATGTGGCTGCAGCAGTTCTCGCTGGCTAGAACTTTTCCCAATTTGTTTTTCCCAATATTGGTTTTCCCAGAAATACCAATACACACAAAATCTGATGTCACTAAAATTGTCCTCCCATTATGGTTACCCATCTTTAGGATATTATATTAACAGTGGATAGAGCCACTATCTTTTACCATGCTTAAAAACTAAAATAAATAAAAGTGCAATGTTAAGATCTGATCCTGTCAGTGTAAGATCTCCTTACTTAAATAAATTGAACAAATGAGGAGTTTCTGGGGATTTAATACAGCACTCTACCTATCTTAAATTTCCAGTGGGTTTTAGGCAGGAGTGAATTACCTGTGCCCCCAAGCCAAAACAACATGGGTAAGCACCTGGAGACCTGAACAGAGGAGTGATCTGAGCTCTCAGTATTCCTGATCTTAGCATACCTCTGCCATATCATATTTAAGGATCACCACTTGAAATCTAGACAGAAATTCAGATTCTGCCTAAATCATATTTTAGTACCTACATAATTGTTTATTTTGTTTATATGTTTGCATCTGTTTCTTTCAGCCACGTCATCTTCTGTTTTAAGTAAGTCTATTTTTCTCCCGGCACGTCTGGAGTTGGAAAGCCTAAATAGGTGAAGAGGATTATTCTTGTCCTCTATCTTCCTTTTCCTGAAAATTCCTTCTTTATCTCATCTTTTGGGAAGTAAAGTACTGAACTGAGGGCAAAATCTGTTGTTATTGAAATCAAAGGGAGGTTTGCATTGACTTCACTGGAAATAGTATCAAGTCCTTAACATGATTTAACCCAGAAAGAACAGCTTTGTGAATCTGATTAAGGACATTCTGTAATAATTGTTTTGACAACTTGTACCTTCCTTTCCACAGGCTCACACTGAGCTCTGGGGTAATGTGGCTCCCAGTTAGATGGGAGATTAAGTGATGCAGGAGATGTTATCTCATATTTGACCTTGAGTACCACCTCCATAGTGAGATACATTACTCTGATCTCTGTAAGGGGAAATCAGTCATGTTTTGCTGACTAAAACTGCCTTTTTCATAGCAAAATTACAAAAATACCTCAAGGAAGGAGTACATGTTATTGCTTTGCACCAGAACTGACAAAACTGCACATTTTGCCTGTTTGGATTTGAGATTTAACACATATGTCTGCACAGCCCTCCCCCTCCTCAGTGTTCTTCTGAACAGAATATCAATGTCATCAGAGAGGAGTCATCTTTCCTTTTTTCCTCTCCTTCTTTGCTGCCGTTACTCCTCAGTGAGCTTAAATTTCATTTACTTTGGCAAGAGGTATCTTTTTTCTTTTTTTTTTTCCTTTAAAAGTTTTAATCCACCTTGCAACACTACCTAAAAAGAAGCAAAAATAAACTCCAGTGTGTGCTAGGGAGAGAAAACCTACTTTATTTATCACCCAGTCCTACTTTACCATGCGCTGACCTAATTACAGCCCCACACCACGAGGGATAGGGGAGCAGCAGAAGGTGCGCTTCTGCCACCTAGTGACTCCTTTTCTCCTCCAGTAACGAGCAGCATCCCTTTGTGAGTTTTGCATTTTCGTGTCCTCAGCGCTTGACAGCAAGCAACCTTCCACAGCCTGCCTGCATGGATGCCGGGCTTACCTGCGTCCTGCTTTTTTCTCCTCTTTCAATGATTCAGAACAGCTTTCATGGATGAATTCTGCACTAGAACTGGCAACCCGCAGTAAGGCAGGTGGGATTTTAAAAAATCACTTGAAAAGCTCTGAAGTACAGAAAAAAAACAAGCCCAAACCAAAACAACCAAACACACAAAACCCCAAAAAACCCCCACCAGTGTTCAAGCTGTGCTAGTATGTGTCTGACACCAGGAAATATATTGTATGCACAGATATAGGCTGGGGTTTTCAAAGGAAGCATGGAGAGCTAGGTGCCTCTGTGGCTGTCATAAATCAGATGTACAAATTATTAGGGTCTCGAGCACTTCTACAAGATTTTGCTTCTCACTTTCCTGCAATTATAATTTAGGTAATCTTGTTCCTGTGAAATGACAGGTGATCACGCACTATTTAGCTTATTTCTCTATGATACCGTTTTCAGCTTGAGCTTCTTGGACTGAATATGAAAAACAAAAATATTTTCCTATTGCTATAAACATAAAAACATTACAGAGCAGACCCAAATTTGACTGTTTGAAAATTAAGGTCTTTTTTCAGTCTTTCCTTTTCAAAGGTATTCAGTAGTATTTTCACAACTGCTCTGAAGGTCATTTTTTTTTAGTTGGCACGTTGTTGCTAAATTAAATGTACATCATTGGCACCACTTGCTGTGCATAAGTGAGAGGATGTAGGCTCTTAAGGATTCCTGTAAACAAATCTGAACATTCTTCCCCAACATGTGCATACTGAGGGAAACCAGCCATTATTTTACATTCTGTGTGTAAAAACCTTTCAACTTCCATCCTTTTTGAAGTGTTCCAGTGAAGTGGCGCAGTGCAACCAATGTTTATACTTACATTTTCATGTAAATATGGTGAATGAAAATTAATGTTTCAGGATATAGCATTAAACAATCAGGAATTACTCTGAAAATTATCTCCAAAATTTTCATTGTTTTCCAGACTTTTTTTAATATCTCAGGGAGTATGTCCAAGGACTCGTTAAAATTGAGATATTTGTTCTGCAGATTTGCCTTCTCATTGGCAATATTACCACTGTCTTGTTTGACTGTGACATAGGTTCCTTCCAGACCGTATTCCCCTGTTCAACGCCCCAGGGTGGGCAGAACACTGATGGTAAGGAGGGAAAGAAAGTTCTTGCCACAGCGCCAAAGTACAGGAAAGGGCTAAGGGCTTAGATAATATAGGCTTAGACACCACAGGCTTAGACACTCATTTAGCTTGTCTTCTTGATGTTCATCTCCCCCTTGGGACCTGCTTTACAGAAACGCTTCACACTTTTGTTTGTAACTAAGGCTGTGTTTTGATGGTCAGAGGACTGAAACACCTCTCCTATGAAGACAGGCTGAGAGAGTTGGGCTTACTCAGCCTGGAGAAGAGGAGGCAAAGAAGAAACCTTATAACAGTCTTCCAGTACCTAAGGGGGGCCTACAAGAAATGTGCAGAGGAACTTTTTACAAGGACATGTTGTGATAGGATAAAGGATAACGGCTTTAAACTGAAAACAGGTAGATTTAGATTAGATATTAGGAAAAAATTCTCCGCTATGATTGAGGTGAGACACTGGAACAGGTTGCCCAGAGAAGCTGTGGCTGCCCCATCCCTGGAATTTTTCAAAGCCAGTTTGGATGGGGCTTTGAGCAACCTGGTCTAGTGGAAGGTACCTCTGCCTGTGGCAGGGGTGTTGGAACTAGCCAATATCTAAGGTCTCATCCAACCCAAACTATTGTATAATATGATTCTACAATAAAATTCACTCCTATATCATACTTTAAGATGCAAATAATCAGGTTTGAAACATGTCAAATTAGCTACTCCAAATTAGGTTGCACTTTTCTCCTTTATCTCACTTTGTCTCAGTACTTTGTGCATTAAAGAGAGGTAATCCTCTCAGAGAGATGTTGTGAAGATGGAGGAATTGTTTATGAAGCACTCATATCAGTGGTAAACACTATAGAAAAGCTCACATGAGGAACAGATCAAAATAGTGTGCAGTAGATAACTTACAAAAGTACACAATGAACAGTGAATAGAAAAATGCTGAAAAATGTTGGCTAAGATAGCATTATACATTCTGTACATTGACTGGAACAGTTATCCTACATAAAGATATAATGTAAAGGACACACCTGTATATTATATAATGTTCATACCCAAAACCATTTTTGTCCCATGTAGTTACACATCTTAGTAAAATTTCAAGACCATAAATAGGTTTCTAGTTGTTTTCTGTGTTGTTCCTTATGCCATAAACACTGCTGTGATACTGCAGTCCAGTAGACCAGGGCTTTCTTGCACTTTCCGTAGGAGTAAGTGGACAGAGAGTATTTGATACTGCAATACTGCAGTCCAGCAATGTTGCTTTAATACATTTTTGGATGCAATAATATGCATAATTTTGACACTGCTTATTTCCCCTGGAATCTTGGTCTTTTCTGGATCATAAAGGAAATAATACACATAATTTGAAGTCTCTGTGGTATCTGTTGAGACAGGGTTAGGAACTATCTATCATCTGATTTCCCTATGATGTCGGACATCTGATAAACATATCAGAAAATAAATAAAATATCCCCTCTCACCATAGAAGTTACATCGAGAATGTGTTCACTTGCTTTTTTGAGTGTACTCTTTGTAAGGAAAGATAGTGTGATAAAAGGTGAAAGGGGCGATGTTTCCTATTCTGGTGGAAATCAAGGAGAAACTACTTGTCCTGGGTTCAGCAGTAGCAGTCGTTTTTCTCCTTCTTAGCAGCTAGTGCAGTGCTGTGTGTTTGACTTTCAGCCTGGGAACAGTGTTGATAACACTGATGTTTTTAGTTGCTGCTTAGTAGTGTTTAGTCTGATGAAAGACTTTCTGAGTCTCATGTTCTGCCAGGGAAGAGGGAAAGCCGGGAGGAAGCAGGCAGGACACCTGACCCGAAGTAACCAAAGAGGTATTCCATACCACAGCACGTCATGCCCAGTATATAAACTGGGGGCAGTTACTCGGAAGAGCTAGATCACTGCTCAGGTCGGGCTGGGTATCGGTTGGCAGGTGGTGAGCGGTTGTATTCTCTTCCCTCGTTATTTCCCTTATCATTATTATTCGTGGTAGCAGCAGTGGTTTATGTTATACCTTAGTTACTGGAATGTTATTATCTCAACCTGTGGGAGTTACATTTTTTCGATTCTCCTCCTCATCCCTCTGGGAGCAGAGGGGAGAGGGGGAGAGTGGGCAAACGGCTGCATGGTTTCTGGGTTGCCAGCTGGGCTTAAACCACAACACTACTATAAAATGTTTTAAGAATCACTTATGCCTCTTAATCTGTTGCTAGGAAGGGTTTGTCCAGGGCTTCATCAACATGTCTGTTTAGTTCAGATTAGAAGCATGCTTCTGAAGTTAAGTAATGTTGTCACCATTTTCTGTGGTCTGGGTCTGTGTTCTGACTCTTAAGGGTCTTGTACAGTTATCTTGGAGACATTTCATTGTGCATGCACTGAATTCCTTCCAGGTTTCTATCAGCTGGAGAGAGCGCTCTAGGAGTGCAGCTGGTGCGCTTCAATCTCAAATGGAAATTCAGTAAATGGGACAAGATGAGCAATTCCTAAACATAAACTTGTGAAATTGATCTAGGTTGGATATTACATTCTCAGCACAAGTGGTTTACTACACTTGCAATTATAGACAGACGTTTCCAACTACCTATCCATACTGATCTTATTGTTCTTTATATTATTGCTTTAGTAGAAAAAATATGCATAATTTTGTAAGTACATAGAGATCTGTTTGGGAAATCGGGAAAGGCTTCAAATCCAATATGATATTCAACATAAAAAAAAAGCAAGGAACAAAATGAAGAAAAAAAATAGGTTTTTTAATGGGATAAAGAAAATAAATATTTGAAAGAAAAATTTAAACCTGTCTGCCACAGAAATTCAAATTTAACTGTAATTTGAGCTACAATGACTCAAACATTAATGCCTGTAGTCTTCCCATCTTACAAGTGATTATTCTATTTTGTAAAGTATAGGTAACTTGGAGATTACCTAAATCTTTCTATTTTAATGACCTTTTGTTGAGGTCATTACTTTGCACAAATATTAAAAAGTTATTTGGGAAAAGCAATTTTCGTTGTCCCAGATGCGTCATGAGTATAATCAGTAAAATACTTAAGTGCTTATAAATTAGGAACAGCAGAGTCTTTCAAAACACCTGCTGGTGGCCATGGGCACCTGCGTATATCTTACCCAAACAAAGCAGTACAATGACAGCATCCTCAGCAAAAGCAATTTTCTGTAGTTCCACTGCAGGGAACTCTCTCTTTTGGGACTAAAAAGTCCATAGACAGACAAAAAAAAAAAAAAAAAAAGCAGATTAACTGTGCCAAGTCAAGTGTTTGAAAACACAACAGCTGAGAAGGGGAACTTGTAGGTGAATTCATTGGAGAATGTGTCTGTCTTCTGTAAGAAGAGGTCTGTTGATTGCTCGCCCAGATGTGAGGAGGGATGTTGCCTTCAGGCACAAGAGAGGAAACTGCTTTTAAAGCAAAGGCGCTGATCTGGCAAGTAAAAGACAGAAAAAAACCCCAAACAAACAAAAAAACCCAACCAAATAAACAAACAAACCAAAAACACTCTCAAAAAAACCACCCCCCAAACCCCTCAAAAATCCCAAAAAAAACCAGCATCAAAAAAAGTGCATGCACTTCTTTTTTAAAATAGTTCGATCGTATCTGAGAGAATAAGACCAATGAAAGAAAGAACAGTCAGTATATGCTTATTGTTTTTTCTCCCACTATTTTCTGTGTTATCCAAACTGAATGATTTTGTTTTAGAAATCTCTTGAAAAGTTTGCATCTCCTTTCTCCAGATAGCATGCACTTGCACAGTTCGGGGTCCAAGCTATGGGAGGCAAAAGAGCATACAGCCCTTCCCATAGAGTTTTAGGTTATGTCTAGTGTGCTAAAACTATCTACTCTGACCTCAATACCAAGATGTTAAGACCTGGGAATGAACTGGGGAGCTAAGCTTTTTAAGAATGTGAAGGTGCCCTTAGGGGACTCAGTGCTATTTTTATAGTTGGAGATCCATTTCCAAAAAGTGATATCAGACAGAGATCCTCTACCCTGGAAGCACATTCTCCAAGCTAGAGCCAAAGAATGTAGCTGGAGCCTTGTAAAACCTAGAGGATCTTAGTGAAACCAGACGGGCTTGGCATACCAATCAAAACGGCAAAGTTGGATTTAGTTCTAAAGGAGAAGCGTTTTGAGACACTGCTCCATGAAGTAGGAGAAGTGGTTGCAGAAGACTCTTGGGAAATAGTCCTGACACGCTGAGCATTTAGGTAGACCTGATTTCCCAGCTTTAATTGGCAGATTTTATGCCTATCCTAGTTGCAGAGAAATCACTCCTGCCTTTTAAATCACTTCTCCTTGAGGCTCATAAATTAAATTACTATTTGTACGATGAGAGCATCTCTTGTCTCCAACCAGATCAAGTCTAATGTGACTTGACTAGTACTGTACAAACAGAGTAATCACTATTTGCAATGAAATAGATTGCACCCAGTATCAGATATCTACAGGAAAAGCAATCTCAACAGAACGTGTCCCTAGACGCAGTTAGAAAGTCTTAATTAGGTCATCCTTAGAATCCTACCACACAAATATCTTCTAAATAACACGATTTGAAAACTATGATGTGCTATGAAGATATTCAATATATTTCTGGAGCAAAGCATAAACATTTCCACCAGAGTGCAGTTGCTATAAATTATGTTGCCAAGTGATAATGGATATTAGCTTGCTTGTGACTATATGAGAGTGATTGTGTTTACATGGAAAAAAAGAATACATTTCTCTTGCCCTCTCTTTCCTCTGCTGCACACTCTTCCAAAGAGGGTTGATGGTAGATGTGGCAGTGGTGCTCCTTTGTCACAAAATTTATTTTACTATACCTTGGTTCTAAAATGTTATGCGGAGCTGCATTATATTTTAATCTGCAGCTGGGTTAGATGAAAAATGATCCCCTCTAGGGAAGCAGATTTTTTTTTCCTTCTGATTTTTAAGAGGGAATATGGTTTGAGGCAAAATTCCAACAACAGCGGAAACTTGCTTAAATCAATAATAAGGTGCTGTAAGGAGCAATATGTCAGAACCACTAAACCAGAGTGACACACAGATTCAACGTAAATCCCATGACCACTGAATGAATCCAGTTACTGCTCACAGCATCTGCGACCTGCTGCTCTGCACCTCTCTCAGCTACAAAGTGGCTCTGGTGTCTTGGATTTTGTCCCTGCACACAGTGTGTCCTTTAACTGCTTCTGCACTGGATAGCGAGTGTATATGTAGCAAAGAAGCTGTGGAAAGAAATATTTGGGCAGAATACAGTTTCTGATACAGAAACTATACTGCTGATTCAGAAGAAAGGGAAAGAAGTTGGGAGGTATCATATAGTTTCAAATTTGGCTGACGCCTCATCAAATTCAAAAAGGTCTGAGGCATGTTACACTTGTATTACGTGCTACATGAAAGAACTTTAAAATATTCCTAGGGTGCCAAATATAGCTCCCTTAATTTTGAATGGTCATTCTTGATCATTCAAGACTATTTTTGTTATATCTATATGACTCTCTTAAAATGCCAGGTAGCATGTGACATCCACTTTTCTGTTATCACATCTTTCTGGGGACTTCTGGATTTCCTCCTATTGAATTCTATGATATATTAACATTCCTGTTCCGTTCATTGGTTGAAGAGACAGCCTGATGAAATGACAATAATTGAACCTCTCTTTAATGTTTCCAATTTCAGACAAATGTGGAAATGAGAAAGCTTATCCTCTTTTCCTCTACCAACTTACAATATTTTATGGGTAATTTGGCTTATATTTTGATCTGAAAGGTCTTTCTAGCAAATGCATAAAATTCTGTGATCTAAAGACTACGGAATACATACTTTTAAAATGTTTTCAGATCTGTCTAAATAGTGCTGAATAGTGCATCTATTTTAATGTTTTATCATTTTAGAATGACAATGACAGATAATGATTTACTTTAAAGAACGCCTGCAATTAAACTGAAGTCTACATTGGCAACATACAGCTGGGACAACTGAAACAAACATCTCACTTAGGCACTAGCTTTCTGGCATTCAAATCACACCACAATTACGCTTTACAAAAATGTGCTGCTTTTTTTCTTTTTTTTTTTTTTCCTTTTGCAGATGTAGGAAATAAAAAATACAGAAATCTGCACTACAGGCCTATTTTAATACTTCTCACACACTTCCTATTTTGAAAGGTTTCTTAACAGCAGCAAAAAAGTGCTGAGACTCCAGTGGAAAACTGGAGAGATCTGTATTTGTTCCCAGTGCTTTGGGGGTAATCTTAATTCATTTATATGCTTCAATTCCAGTCGGCTTGAGGCTTCCAAAATGTCCTTGTAAGTGTATAATTTCTGAGTTGGTGTATATTGACCCATGTCATACAGTAGGAATAATGGGCTATCTAAGCCACTCCTTGTCCAAGCATCATACATTTAATTCATCTTTCCAGCATTCCAGTGAGTCACAATGTTATTGCATCTACATACAACACACACATTTTGTTAGACTTCATTCTGCAGGCCAAAAAGCATTGTACTGTGATTCACCTTAGTCTCTGAACCATTCCAAGTGGTATGTATCCTCGTGAATAGCAGTTGTCTCAATCTGTTAACCTGATCAAAGCGAGAACAATTTTCCAACTGTTCTGCAGACAAGATTGCCATGATCTTTCAGCAGCCTGATAGGATGGCAAAAACAGAACTAAGACTCCTTGGTCAGGACGACTTTTACTTAGTGAGTCATTGATAAAGTAGTCAAGACACAGTATTTAAAATATTTTCCTATCATAGAAGTCTGTTCTGGAAAAAATGTTCTGTGCTAAAAATGATTGTTTATTTTGTATCATAACATTTTAATCTTTGGAAATGATTGAGTATAAAAAATGATTGTTGAGGGTTTGAGTATAGTTTCGTATTATTTCCTATATTTATAATTTATACTAACATTTTCATGCTCTATGGCATTTATCATTGCTATTGAGATGTTCCAAAACCAAGCACTTAAGTGTTCTTACTTTTTTAAAGGGTTTTTTTCGGTCATGAGGGAAAGCTGCTAAGATGGAGAGTACCTCTTCTCATACCAAACAGTTTTATTGGAAAGACAATTTTTCATTAGAAGACAAAACTGTGATTTTAGAATGTTTTCTACTTTAAAGGAAATACTCTCTTGTTTATTTAGACTTTTTAAAAAAATGGCTGTCTTAAACATTGTCTACTGTTCATATTGATAGTAGCTCAGGGCTTCATTTAGTTTCAAACATTTCCATTGCAAGGACTGTGGGGATTGTGGGGAGTAAATATGTGTCAGCACAAGTACACTGTTTCTATTTCTTAGATCTTCATCATTTTGACTGCCATTTGCCAATGAGATGTGAAGATAGCTATCTGCAGGAAATCAGATATTTTTAACAGATACGCGATATGGAGGAGAAGTTTCAGACGAAGAAGGCCCCTCTTTTTGAAAGAGGTGGCACTCTACTGAAGCCTAGAATCAAGCAGACAAATAAGTGTTTTGTCTTACCAGGAAACAAAGAATCCCTAAGGGTTCAAATCCCAAACAGAAAAATGAAAACTTAGTACAAAATCAGTACAAATAAATGAGCCAGGCAGGAGAATGAGAGTAGCTGAAACATACTAAGGGAAATCACGTCAGAGCAGAAAGAAGTAATAAAAGGAGCATTCAGTTGCACAGAGAGACGCAGTTAAATTAACATGGACTTATTAAGACAGAATAAGAAAAACACATTTTTAGACAGCTGAAACAGAACCGTATTATATTCTCACAGGTGAATTTACAAGGAAAGAAAGAAATGAGCAACGTGCAGAGCTTGATTCAAAATTTAATTATCAGTGTGTCCATGATTATAGCGTATTTATATTTATCATTCCAACCAAAGCAACAAAAGTCAAAATATGCAAAATATGGAAAAAAAGCTCCAGTGATGAATGCAGCAGCACATGAAGGCTGATTCCAACAACATAGAAATATCTTGGGAGCAGGAAGCCTGAAAGATGGTTAATAATGACAATAGACAGTCAAAGTAAAGAAGGACTTAGAAAACAGAGCTGCAGTAGAAAACTTAAAATATATCAGACTCATGTTCACCCACTTGGGAACTGCTTTTTTTTCTGAGAAATTATAAAGAAGAAGCAGTTTGAAGTGAAGTAGCAGTGACTGAAACCACTTTAAAAATCAACAAAATGAATGCTATGGCGCTAGATAGCATTTACGTAAGACTTCTTGAGGAAACTGGAATCAAATGCTTGAATTACTGTAATATGTAACTTGTGAATCAAAAGGAATAGATAAAGGAAACAAAGCCATTCTGCAATCTGAAAGGTTTTGTCAACAAGGAATATAGCCTAGGACTCTTACTGAAGGCAAAATACCTGTGGAGGAATGTTACTGAAACCATGTAAGGCCATGAAAGATATGCAGAACATGACCATGGAATTTTTTTTTCCTCTCAATAAAGAACAGAGGACCAACAAACACAACTAGCAGGGAACATGGTTCAAAAAAAGGAAAGGAACATATTGAGATGGTTGAGCACCTTGCTACAGGACGTTGTGAATGCTAAAGTTTTACAGTGGTTCAAATGTGATTCACAAATCATTCAATAAAACAAAGGCTTGAACAAGAAAATACCCATGAACAGCATTCTGAACAAATATATTATTTCTAGTTTTCAAAATCTTAAAGTTGTGAATATCCAGGCATTATCTGAGAAGAGGAATATTTATTTTTCTTCCCTGCTCTTATAATCTCATACCTTTACCATTGTATTATTGTTGTTGTTGTGGTGGTGGTGGCGGTGGTGGTGTTATAGAAGACAGGATACTGGAATAGCTGGAAATATAATCTGTGTATCCTTCTTTATATAACAGGAAAGATCATAGCATTACTAAAACCTCTAAATAGTCACATTCTGTGAGTTGGCCTCGCTTATAATGAATTCTCAACATTAATTTTTATTGATGAACTCTTTTAGCCTCACAGTTCCTTGACCCTATCTTAATTCCATAAATATTTGTTGATGTCTTTACTTCACCAGAAACATTAGGTGCTTATGCAGTATGGGAGCTCTGGCTTTAAGGTATAAAGATTTGATATCATTACAAAAGCTTGCAATGAGAATGAAACCATAGTACCACGTGGGGCCTGAGACTGCAAAGGCTGAATGACTTCCAATCTGAGATGCACTCTGCCTCACCCATGATGGGTTTTGGCTATGACTTTTGTTACACACAAAAAAGCAAAATTAAAAGCACCACACAATAAGGGAGCCACAGCATTGCTCCCATTCCGCCTTTAGTATATTATTAATGTGTACACTATATGTAAAATAAAAGCATTTTTCAAACTTATTGCATATTAGAGTAATACTCTCAGTGCTAGGCAAGATCATGGAGAAGATCCTCCTACAAACTATGCTAAGGCACATCAACAAGAGGGGTGATTGGTGACAACCAGCATGTGTTCAGTAAGGGCGAATCATGTCTGACATATCTGGTGGCCTTCTACAGTGAGGCCATGGTTTTGGTGGATAATGTCCTAGGTTCAGCAGCAGCAGTCATTTTTCTCCTTCTTAGTAGCAGGTGCAGTGCTGTGTTTTTGACTTTTGGCCTGGGAACAGGCTGATAACACCGATGTTTATAGCTGCTGCTCAGTAATGTTTAGTCTGACCAAGGACTTTCTGAGTCTCATGTTCTGCCAGGGAGGAAGGGAAGCCAGAAGGAAGCAGAGACAGGACACCTGACCCAAAGTAACCAAAGAGGTATTCCATACCACAGCACGTCATGCCCACTATATAACCTGGGGGCAGTTACCCAGAAGGGTTAAATCACTGCTGGATCGGGCTGGGTATCGGTTGGCGGGTGGTGAGCAGTTGTATTCTCTTCCCTTGTCATTTCACTTATCATTATTATTATTGGTGGTAGCAGTAGTGGTTTGTGTTATACCTTAGTTACTAAACTGCTCTTATCTCAACCCATGGGAGTTACATTCTTTCGATTCTCCTCCCCATCCCTCCAGGAGGGGGGGAGGAAGGCGGGGGTGAGATAATGACATCGTGGCAGATTTATGGCTGGGCTTAAACCATGACAGTTCTTTTTGGCACCCAACATGAGGCATGAAGGGTTGAGATAACGACAGATCTAACCAGAGTGTGTCTAATCGTATCTGTGACAAGCATTCATTATTTCGGATTAATAAATCACAATGCTGATTTATTGGCTCTCAAAGTTGTTGCTTTTGATCTCACAGTTTCAGCATGTCTCACCTTACTTACAGCCAGTATTTGCTGTCATAGTGTTTATCAGATGGGGGGCCTGGGCTAAGGTTCTTTCATTGTACTTCATGGTAATGACTTGTAATACGGGCAGGCTCCGGCAACAGGGTGGGATGGAAGTGGCCTTGGACTTGTACCTGGCCATCCCACTGCTCTTCACCGTCCTGGCCCTTGTCCCCACCTCCATCTTTGTGAGGCTGTGGGGAGCCAAGGGGAAGTGGCCCCGGGAGCCGCCAGTGGCCAAACCAGCCTCGGAGAGCAGCCCTGGGGACCAGGAGGCCAGGAGAGAGCAGCTGCTGGTGGAGGAGGTCAGGGCGCTCAAGGAGGGGAAGGTGGTGGCTGCCAAGCAGCGGGAGGAGGCGGAGGAGCCGAACCCCGCGGCCGAGCCCAGCCCCACTGCGGCTGAGAACATTCCACGGCAGCCATCCGTCAAGCCCTGCGAGCCCAAGCCCCAGGAGGATGCAGACCACACAGCACTTCCCAGCAAGGCAGAGGAGGAAGATCTGGACTCAGAAAAAGAGAAGCTGGTGGTGAGAGAGCCGACAAGCACAGCAGCTACACCAGCCCCAGGGACAAGTACAGCAGTGTCATTTGAGGGTTCTGATGGTTTTGAATGGCATTTGGGTACCCTTGAGACCTGCCTGCTGATTGTAATGGGCATCACCATGTTGGCATGCATACAGAGTGTGTTTTACCCTGACTATTTCGTCTGGTCCTGAGAGTTAAGCAGAGTGGGGTGTGGGCCTTCTCTGGGGTTAGACGATGATGTAGGAGGACCAAGAGATTTTCCCCAAGGATAGACAGTCATGAGTGGCAGGGTGTGTGGGACAGTATGGGCGAGTATCTAGTCCACTGGGCCATTCCAGTGCTTTGGAAGCATGGGAGATAGAAGGCAGCTGTATGGAGTCCCCAACAACAATCTGCAGAAACTGCTGAAGGGAAGAGTGAATTATTTTGAGCCTGGTGGGCCCATGACCCTTAAGACCATCAGGGCAGAGATGCAACATATAGATGGACTCATGATTGAGGGGTGGACTTAGCAATGGACACTATTGCCCATGAGTGTGAATACTGCACACCACCTCCCCTGCTCTGAAAGACTGTTACAAGAGATGAAGTCCAATATCATGGACCAGATGGACTCAGCAGCTTTATAAGGATTGGCCAATGCACTAAGGAATGATCTGTGTGTGCGTGTGTGTGTGTGTGTGTGTGTGTGTGTGTGTGGAGGGAAGTTGTGAATGCTCCGTCCCTGGTGGTGTTCAAGGCCAGGTTGGACAGAGCCTTGGGTGGCATGGTTTAGTGGGAGGTGTCCCTGCCTATGGCATGGGGGTTGGAACTAGATGATCTTAAGGTCTTTTCCAACCCTAACTATTCTATGATTCTATGATACATGAGATAAGAGTGATGGTATATTGAAAAACATGAGTCAGGAGTGTGCACTTGCACCCCAGAAAGCCAACCACATACTGGGCTGCATCAAAAAGAGCATGGCCAGCAGGTCAAGGAAGGCAATTCTTCACCTCTATTCTGCTCTCATGAGATCCCACCCAGAGTACTACCATCAGCTCTGGGGCCCCCAAAACAAGAGGGATGTGGACCTGCTTGAGTGAGTCCAGAGAAGGGCCATGGATATGATCAGAGGGCTGGAGCACCTCTCCTATAAAAATAGACTGAGAGAGTTGGGCTTGTTCAGCCTGCAGAAGAGAAGTCTCAGAGGAAATCTTATAACAGTATTCCAGTACCTAAAGAGAGCGTGCAAGAAATGCGCAGAGGAACTTTTTACAAGGACATGTTGTGATAGGATAAGGGATAACGGCTTTAAACTGAAAACAGGTAGATTTAGATTAGATATTAGGAAAGAATTCTCCGCTATGATTGAGGTGAGACACTGGAACAGGTTGCCCAGAGAAGCTGTGGCTGCCCCATCCCTGGAATTTTTCAAAGCCAGTTTGGATGGGGCTGTGAGCAACCTGGTCTAGTGGAAGGTACCTCTGCCTGTGGCAGGGGTGTTGGAAGTAGATGATCTTTAAGGTCCCATCCAACCCAAACCATTCTACGATTCTGTGATTCTATGATTCTATGAATGTATGAATACTTTATATTCATTATAGCCCATTTATTCAGATTTAAGAATAAACTCTAAATACAATTAAGATTTACAGTATCTATATGTTGAATTTATTTAACATATTTTTATTTGTGAGGCATTAAATAAATCTCAAGACACTATTTATCAAATTGAACATGAGCATAAGGAAATGGAAATAAAATATTTCTCTATCAGCATGTAAGACAAGACAGTTTTATACAAATTTGGTGAATTCCGCATATTTTGTTTTGCTTCTTGAACAAAACAATATTTCAATATCTTTAGTGTGATAAATATAATTATGCATTGAACATTTATTCATTCTTTTGCTATTGAGAGAAAGAGCTTTTTGAATTGAAAGACACCTCCCACTGAGTTTGAACTTCCCATCTCTAAATCATATGGTGTTATCAGTGCAATTTTCTCATTTGATCTAAACCATTACGACTAGCCTCAATATTTTTCAAGTATCTATAATTGCTGAAGGGAGACAGAACACTTTAAAACATAATCTGAAATAAACAGTTTTAAATAATGACTCTTATTTGTTACAAAATGATGAAAATTGGAAGACAAGTTAAATTAAAGCAGATAAATCTCCTTTTTCTCCTTCCTGTGCAATAATAAGGAAGGGAAATCCTGAATTTTGGTGGGGGTTTAAGAGGGGATTACAAGTCTTTTCTAACAACGTCACAAAAAGAGACTAATTAAAATTCTTTTGGTCTGATTTTTATTACCTTCCAGTGTGCATGTACCACAGGGTCTCTCTCTCCTTCATTCCTCTCAAACATCTGGTCAGTGACAGGTTACCAGACTAGATGGATAACAACTCTGATCTGAGACTGCAATTCCTCTCTTCTATTCCCCAGCAGCCTACCTGATTGATCCTAGAGCTATGCTTCATAAAGATTTATATTCTATTAGTTGATTATCAAACAGCAGTAACTGCTATCCAGCAGGCATCACAGATGAATAGGGAGGCATCCTGAATCTTGAGTTGACAATCTGTACATGCAACACTCTGCTACAGAATGGTGAGAAGAAATCTGCAGGAGAACTGAGGCTCTGTGTAAAGGGCTGTTTTTCTGGGATAGATAACTGTTTGAAATGCCTTCTCATTTTCAAACCAGATTTGCAAAGTCCAGTGTTGGAAAACTGACCTGCAATTATCACATCCCTAGCCCAAATAAGCATCTTTAACCTAGTGCTGCTTCTTTATTGCTTTGTACCCACAGGACTGCTTCAGCCTAAATAAAGATTTATAATTTGATGCTTTCCAATTAGAGGTGTTTGAGCATATGCACTTGAAGTAAGTTATTCATCCTTAATACAGGACATTGCACCATGTCATTCTTTTGAGTGATAACAATATTTTCTACTATAGTTGCATAAGCTGAGCTAACAAAAACAAAAGCTAGCAGCAGGTTCTCTATCTTCAAAAAATCTACAAAGTTTTGATCAGTGAATTTCTTTCAAGTGCTAAAGAGCTTGTATAGTCATGTCTCAGTGACTGAGCATCCCCTTTTATTCTGCAGGAAGTTCTGATTTCTTTGCAAATGAAAGAGTTGATCTGAACTGTGCTTTTGTTGGTAGGGTAGAGTTTCAATGCAATAAGCACTGTCACAGCACTCACAGATAAACTCCTCCAGGCACTAGAGACATTAATTCTCTATAACTTTTAATAATTTTCTGCAATAATGTTTATTTTAAAGAATAAAACAAAAAATTACGGGATAACCCAAAACAAAGTTTCAGCTAGAAACCAGGCTGTTCAGAAAAATGCACTTAGCCTCATTTATTTCCATAGCTGAAAAACTATCTTTCTTCTTCCGAGGGAAAGGAATAAATGTGTCTAATCCAGTTTACTCAGGAAGGTTTAAAGATAGTATTTTGAATGTCTGTTTTCCATCCAAGTTGAACATCCAGAATACTAATGTTAGGCAATTGCTGGGCAGCCTTCATTTAGCTGCCCATGGAGTCCCTTGTACCACCAGTGGTCTCATCTTCTGTTCAAAGTCCCAAGACTACTATTGATTTTGGTAGGCTAAAGTTATTCTTCCTTGTCCCACACCTATTTTTAACTTGCTTAGCCATAAAATACCTGGTCATTTGATAATATTTGGATGAAACTGAGAAATGACTGTGAGCTAGCTGTTTAAAATATAAAAGAAATGTTTGTGGAGACAGATGGATGCCTATCCTACAGGCATATTTTGGAAGCACAGCTAGTATTCTCAAAGACACCTTTCTGATTCTGCCATCGAAGTGACTGTATCTTTTCTTTGGGATATGGTAATCATTTGAACTTTCCAACATAGTTACTAACTGTGTTTTCACACCAAATCCTTCACCTTGACATGTGCATCACATGCCAGGGTCTCTCTCAGATCTTGCCATCTTGCTCAGGTTCTTGCTGCAAAAATCTGCATTCACTTATTTCTGCCCTGCATCTTGCAGACATTCCAGCCTCCTTATTGTCTTAAACCCTGCTCTATTCCTATGGCTTGCTGCTCCTATGGCTCTGTTCCTATGACTTGTGGGTTGCATGATTGAACTACGGAATATCTAATAGATAATGAAGTTTTCAGCACAATGTAGATTGCAATATGACATCAAGATCAGATCAGGAGAAGAATGAAATAGAGAAAATGCAATGCTGATGTTTACAAAGGGATTCCAGAGTTACTGGGAAATGTGAGCTAATACTTCATTTTGTTAAAAGTGATAAAACTGGTATTGCAAGCTATTCATATCTAAACATAATATATCAGGGAAGAGTCATAGTGCTTTCTGTAAATCAAAGCCATCCCTCCAAAAAATGGTATTTCTTGTCTCCAAAAAGCTCAATAGTTTTCTTCAGAGGCATAGAGGAGCCTGTGGGTTATGGTGATGCTGTTACTTTAGTGCACACAGCTTTCAAAAGATTTTGAAGTCTTTCACATTGTTTGGTGAATTTACAAGGAATAAAAATAGATAGGCTATAGAAAATCAGGAATCGCAGTCAACTTCACAATTAAGGGAGGTCTTTAAAATATCTATGTGAGAACCTGGGCTATTCCATCTTATCATAAACAAGCTCAAAAAAAAAACCATAAAAGAAGGAAGCGACAAAGTTTGAAGCCAATATATAATTATTTGCAATTGCCCAAGTTAAAGTTGGCTGTGAAAAGTTCAGATGTATCTCATTATTATTTATTAGTAATAAAATAAGATATATGAAAAACATATATCTCAGAAACGAGGGATAAAATGTCACATGAGATTTAGGGCTTAAAAAATATTATTTTATACTGTCCACTGTAGTGGTGTTTAGCTAAGCTACTGCCACTTAAGGAAGACTGAGAAGTCATCATGGGTATTTTTCTGTGTTCAGCAACTTCAGTATTAGAAGCAATCAGAAAAACAAGTATACCATTAGCAAGTACTAAGAACTGGCCCAATGTCCAGTGCAAAATAGTACTGAGGAAATAATGCTCACCCACTTAAATTACCCAGCAGAAGTTTTAAAACCATTTTTTTTTTTTTCATTGAAAGTATAGTTTGACCTGGAATTGATTGACAGACAGTACTGCAGAGGCCAAAACTGTGAACTGGTTCAGAAAGTTATTTGACAATTATATGGTGTATGATTAGCAGACCAATCAACATCTATTAAGCACAGCAATTTACCCCCCTTAGTTCAGCAAGTCCTGAAAATATTAATCACTGGAAGCAAAAAGACTATGCATATCCTTACATCTTATGCCTGGAATTTGATACTGACTAATGATAGAGATGTACAGCATACGGACCTGAGTGGCAATTTTTATGCAACTTTTTTTATAGGGCCATAGATTTTTCCTGGAGCTATCCCTCAACCTGATCCACAAAACAGGCTGACACAACACCCGACATCCCACTCACCAAGCAGACCGTTGTGAAGGAAGCAGTTGGTGCTCTGAAGTACACACTAACTTTCTGCCTGCTGGTGTGTAAGTGGACGCACAAGATGTTATGAATTCATATACGCCCTGCAATTGCACTGCTTCAGCTGAAACTCACTCAGCATGAAGTAGAGCATGCGCAGTACCCTCCAAGGTGTGCATTAGAAAGGGGTTCCATCTTACTAGACACACACACATGCACACACACACACAGTTCTTGATGAGAAGCAATGTGATTCTTCCAGTCCCCAGGCACACTGAGAATCCTAGGCTATTGTCATGGGTTCAGCAGCAGCAGTCATTTTTCTCCTTCGTAGTACCTGGTGCAGTGCTATGTTTTCAACTTTCTGTCTGGGAACAGCACTGATAACACCGATGTTTACAGTTACGGCTTAGAATGTTTTGGCCTGACCAAGGACTTTCTGAGTCTCATGCTCTGCCAGGGAGGAGGGGAAGCTGGGAGGAAGCAGAAACAGGATACCTGACCCAAACTGACCAAAGAGGTATTCCATGCCACAGCACGTCATGCCTAGGATGTAAAACTGGGGGCAGGAACCCAGAAGAGTTCAGTTCACAGCTCAGTCGTTGAGTGGTGAGCAATTGTGTCCTCTTCCCTTGTATTTCACTTATCATTATTATTATTGGTGGTAGCAGCAGTGATTTGTGTTATACCTTGGTTGCTGGACTGTACTTATTTCAACCCGTGGGAGCTGCATTCTTTCGGTTCTTCTCCCCATTCCCCCCCTCCCCCCCCCCCCCCCCCCCCCGAGTGGGGGGATGAAGGAGGGGGAAGGGAGTGAACGGGCTGCATGATTTACGGCTTAAACCACGACAGCTATCAATACGGAAAGCTGATGGAGCAGTCAAGTCATTGACCCGGAACCTTCAGTAGACTGAGATGTACCGACAATTTAATTCTGAATTTCATTTTGTTTGATACAGTCCAGGACAGAAAAGTTGAGGGTTTGTGGGTCTGTTTATTTAATGTAAAATAACATTACTCTAAAGAATTAAACTGTCCAACTCGAAATACAGTCCTTTTGTGCAGATAAAAGCACAGGAGCTTGCTTGGCTAAAGTGTTATCTAGCAGATTTTAATTGTGTGAGTTTTCTGCTGTGTATTCATTCTTTCAAAATAGTATTCTGAAGGACTCATCCATCCTTATTCCAAGTCCTCCCTTCTTTGGAACAGCCTTCTTTGATATGATGGTGGAAATGCATGTGCATTTGCTCAGACCAGTCTTCCTTTGCAGAGCCTTTCCAAGCTGGATAGCTATGTATCTATCATAGCAACACTTCCGTTGCATTAATTCATTTTGTCTGACTGAAAATTGCTTTTTAACACTTTCCTGAAGGAGCCATTAATTCATATGCAGATCAGAATTGATCACAATTTCCTAGGAGTACAGCACTTTTACTTAGTGATTAATTCACAACAGTGACCTCCCTGAGATCTTGGGGATACAGGTTTTGATTTTATCTTATTAAAGAATGAACACTATACAAATAATAGATTCAGATATACGAAGTATAGCACGATTAAGAGAGGACAGGCTGATCATCTGTGTTACATGGCTTGCATTTGAAACAATCTCTTCAAGTCATGTCTGTTTATTAACTTAGTTTACTGTTTAGAAAAGAAACACAATCCCTAACACAGGCAATGCCCTTGAACGTTTCACCTCCTGCTACTAATACTTCAGACAGAAACATGCTTCAGTAAAATAACTGAAATATTAGACAGGAAGGAGTTCTTTGTTTGGATTGCCTTTTTTTTTTTTGTAGATGGTAAAAATGGTCTTTAAACTGAGGGCCTTTTACTATTTAGCTTTATTAGGATATCTGCTGCTATTCCTCCTGCATTATATATTTCTGCTGGCTCCCTCGTGGGTCAGAGTCCCAGTCTAACAGTTGAGTTTCACTGAACTGTTCATAGAGGCCATATACTGGATTATGAGGTACTGAACATTTCACTTTGAATTTCTCATATTGCATTCTGCTCTAGATACTCAAGCTGGTGCATTGCTCACATACTTCACTGTGTGCCAGAATTTTTTCATCTAGAGGATGTGCAACGTACCAGATTTTCACCTAACTGAACTGGCAAGAGTTTCACATAGCACATCTGATAGCAATTAACCAGTGTAGCAGCCTCTGAAATGACTCTGCAGTAATTGAGGCTTTGAGAAAATGGCAGGATTTCACGTAAACTTTAACCAACATGTGTATGAGTTTCAACAGGCGAGATATGAATCACATATTTTCATACTAACCCCTTATCATTAAATCTCTCCCTAAGGCTCTGCCTCTGGTGGTTATTTTCCCCCCCTCAGGTGGGCACCTGGCAAGATCACTAATTCCATTCACCTGCTCACTGTAGCCCTCACGATTGTGGGAAAAATATTCCACAACGTTTTTAACCCTTACGTTCCTGAGCTGAATCCACCTTTCTCATCTGCAGCTGACTTGAACCCCTACTATGCTTTCCTGCTGCTTTCAAAATACACATGGAAAATTAGCAGAAGGCGGCACTATCAAGTCATGGTCACAAACTAAAAGTGGAAGAGACTGGATATTAACTAAAGGAGCAATCAGGAATGTTTCAATTACATATATAATTTCCTGAAAATATTACCTTATCAAAATTTTACTTTCTGTTGGAAAAGTTTCTTAACTGCAGAGCAGCATTTCTGAACTGATCTAGTGTAATAGCCACAGCCCTGTGTAGAACAAACCAATGCTCATCTAATATAAACTGGACTCAAGTTCCTGTTCTGGAGGTCGGACTCAAACCTGTGTATTTCACATTTTGGATGACTTCCGATCTCCCAATGCTGTTGAATACACAGCTGTTAGGGTGGTAGGTTCAATAACATGCCCACTTATCTGGTGCTTTATTGTTTTATTTCCAAAAAATCCAGGAAGCTTTGTTTTCTGACACAAAACTAACATTTTAAGCTTAATCCTTTAAGGGATTAAGCTTAAAATGTAAAGGAACTGTATATGAAAATGTGCAGCAAGACTTGCATCCTGTTGGGACAGCCTCCTGCATCTTCTGGATGCAGATTGATTTGTAGGATTGATGTAACTGCATCCTGAAGCCCATACAGTTTGCCAAACAGGGTGGTGGATTACAACTCAAGGTAAAGCAGTAGTCCAAGAAATATTTCTGTATCATGTTTTTAGTTTCTAGCTGTAACATGACCCCTGCTTATGTTTCTGAAAAAAGGCTTCTTTTTTTACTCTCTGCAATCCTTCTTTGCTCTCAGTAGGGACCATTTTGGTGATGTGAAACAGCATGCCAAATGAAGGTTTGGGCTTGTGTCGTGGTTTAAGCCTCTATAACCCACGCAGTCGCTCTCTCACTCCCCCTTCTTTCTTCCCCCAGCTCCCTGGGGGATGGGGAGGAGAATCGAAAGAATGCAACTCCCACAGGTTGAGATAAGAACAGTTTAGTAACTAAGGTATAACACAAACCACTACTGCTACCACCAATAATAATAATGACAAGAGAAATACAAGAGAAAAGAATACAATCCCTCACCACCTATACCCAGCCTGACCAAGCAGTGCGCCCCTACCCTTCTGGGTCTCTGCTCTCTCTTTTGCATCCTGGGCATGAGGTGCTGTGGCATGGAATACCTCTTTGATCAGTTTGGGTCAAGTATCCTGTCTCTGCTTCCTCCCAGCTTCCCCTCCTCCCTGGCAAAGCATGAGATTCAGAAAGTCCTTGGTGAGACCAAAGCACTACCAAGCAGTAACTGAAAATATCGGTGTTATCAGCGCTGTTCCCAGGCCGAAAGTCAAAACACAGCGCTGCACCAGCTACCAAGAAGGAGAAAAATGACTGCTACTGCTGAACCCATGACAGCTTGTTATACTTATTTGAAAAAAGTTTGAAGTAAGTTGTTAACAGTTTCCACTGAGTGATTCACTGAATTATAATATATATATTATATATATGTTATTTTATATATATATATATAATACAGTACTAGTAGTGAACCTCTGCTGATGTAGGCAGGAACTAGCAAATGCCTGTCTAGCCTGTCTCTGGCTAAGGCTCAGAGGAGCTGCTTTTGGAAACAATGCCAGTGCAAAATGGTTCATTCCCTGATACACTGTGCCAGCTACCAGCATTCATCAGCTCAGGGACTTCTTCACTGAAGGCCAGCTATACGCACCGTGTTTATATTGCTAATGAACCCATTCACGTGTCTGTTCCCCTTTATAAGCCATTTGTAATTTGCCTATTCCAACTCCAGCGTGTGGCATGCCAGGACAGGGCTAGCAATGCCTTAATCTTGCCAAAAGCACTGCTAGAGATGAAGAGTGCAAACCTAGCATGATGAAGCTCACTGCTATTATCTCAAAGAGGAATGTCCTAAGGACAGTTTTCAACCTCTTCTTCCACATATCACCCTTAGGTTAAGCATGTTCTACATGCTATACCCAACGTCTGTCCTTGGAGTTAAAATAGTGTTTTAAGTAAAATGCTAAGACTAATCTAGATCTCTTATTGAGTAGCACAAAAGTCTAGCAGTATAAGTTCTTTACAAAGCATATTTCCACTCCAGTTCTCTGTGACTTGCCAGGGCAAATTTCAATTCCTTCCAGTTGAAGTAAATGTGCAACAGGTAAATAACTGAACATTAATTAGAAATGGGCATTTGTTAAGATAAAGTAGTTGCACCTCCTGCTTCCTCTGCCTGCCCTGAATCCACCCAGCTAAAAGCTTTATTTCTTGCCTTTTCTGATCTCTTTCACTCTATTCATCATCATCCTTCCTTGCTCTCTTCTTCAATCCCTCAATTTGTCAAAATTTCCTTCCAATTATATGATTTTTTGGTCCAATATCTTTGCTTTAGCACAATCGTGAGCATGTAAAATTTAGTCAATTGTCAGAATAGTTCTGACAGGTGCTGACAGGTTGTAGTTTAATGATAAACTATCACAATGTGAGAAAACCTCCCACAAACAGTGCATGCCACGTAGCTGCTGATGAAGCTACACATACTGCTCCAGCCTCATCCAGAAGAACTGAATTGTTTCCTCTCACCACTGAATTTTCAATAAGAATTTATGCTTGGCACAGACTAAAGATGCTGGATGCAATTAAATCTGTCATGAGACCACTGACATTAGCAGACTTATCTAGTCTAGATAAGAGATTCATCTTATCTAGAATAGAGATTCATTTTGCCTCCTCTGCAAAGAGTCTGGTAAATTTTGGGATAAAGGATAGGTACCTCAGCAAGGACCCAGAAAAAAAAGAAAATATGAAAAGAAAAAAGAAAGAAAAAGAAAAAGGAAAAGGAAAAGGAAAAGGAAAAGAAAAGGAAAAGAAAAGGAAAAGAAAAGGAAAAGAAAAGGAAAGAGAAAAGAAAAGAAGAAAAAAGAAAAGAAGAGAAAAGAAAAGAAAAGAAAAGGAAAGGAAAGGAAAGGAAAGAAAAGAAAAGAAAAGAAAAGAAAAGAAAAGAAAAGAAAAGAAAAGAAAAGAAAAGAAAAGAAAAGAAAAGAAAAGAAAAGAAAAGAAAAAAGAAAAGAAAGAAAAGAAAGAAAAAGAAAAGAAAAGAAAAGAAAAGAAAAGAAAAGAAAAGAAAAGAAAAGAAAAGAAAAGAAAAGAAAAGAAAAGAAAAAAAGAGAAAGGGGGGAAAAGAAAGTTCAATCTCAGTAAGCAAACTTCATTCTCCATCAAAGTAATTTGGTTGGATCCATTCTGCTCAATGGAGCCATGTCAATTTATACCAATAAAACATTTCTTTCTGGCTAGTGATAGCAAGAATGTACTTTGCAAGAGCCTGAAGTATGGGCAAGGACTGCCCTGTGCATGAATGTAAAAATAAAAAATGGTCTTTTGGAAAAAACCTTACAGTCTAAACATTAGACAGGAGACAAAAGAATGAAGCTTTACAGTCTAAACATTAGACAGGAGACAAAAGAATGGGCAAGTAAAGGAAAAAAGCTTCAGGAAAAAGCAGCATAAAATTTTAAAGAAAATGTGAATCTATCAATTTTAGCATCTCAAAAATCTCCTGTTTGTTTTAATGTGATGGCAATATTCTGTTCTTTTTGAAATACCAGAAGTAAAATCCAGCCTCTCTGATACTGTGGGAAGCTTACCACTGGTATCTGGAGGAGCATGGTGGCAAGCAACTTCCCTATTCTGTATTAAGCCTGAGCTAAGCTATCTAACGCTGGATACAGCATAGATATCATTAAAAAAAAATATAAAAGATTTAATTGCATATTTTTGGTGATTCTTTTTTGTCTTCTTATTTAAAAGAAGACCAATTTAAATAATAGCCTTATAAAAATGTATGTTTTCTTTTCTCTCCCTCCGGCTTTCCTATGCCATTTCTTTGTTCAGAATAAGATGTTCATTAGTTGTCCAGTAAATGAGTAATCTGCTAATTGACCGCACTTGTTATGTGATGAATATTCAACTACCATAATAGGAAGAGCAAGATGATGTATCATACCTAAGTAAACTAATTTGTTGTTGGGCAATTATTTGCATCCACCTGGTTGCAATTGCTTACTCAGAAAAGTTCTCCAGCTTTTCTAAGTTTGAGAATTAAAGGAGTGTACTACCCATTTGCAGCCGTATACAAAAGGTGAATACCTTTCTCTCCATCTCTTTTAAGAGTATTATTCAAACAAATTGAGTTTTGAGAGAACTTGTGTTCTGTCTGGTGATAAGGAAAAGAAATTACCAAGTAAATGACATTTATTTCCTGTCTTTGAAAAATGGTAATCCTTTCATATCATGTTAACAATGAAGTCAGAGCATCCCTTATGGAAAAGCAGGACAAACTCTTCCTACATAAAACACTACAAAACATATTTAACATCCAGGTCCCATTGTTCCACTCTTGGTGGTGTCTAAAACTTTGCCAAAAGTATCCAGTATGAAATGCAAAAAGTCATCATACTGGTCCACACTGAAATCATCAAACATTTATCCAAATAACACAGTGAAGGACAAAAGGGAGCAAAGTACAGTTCATAGAACAGAGTGGTCTCAATTCTGTCCAAGGGTGAGACATTCCTGTCCATCCTGCTCCCTCAAATTTGGAGTGGAGTTTTATTAGTGCAATATGTCAAAGTCCTCCATTCAAGCTAGCCATTACCTTCAACCTTCCTACCACAGCTTTCACACTACTGTTATATCACATATTCATAGAACAGCTGCTTTCCAAGGATGACTGTTTTTTCTATATTTACTGCCAATTAAGGATCATTGTGGTACTTAGTATGGCACACAGCAGTAAGACCGGAAATGCTCCAAATGTAATACATAACACTTCTCCAACCTGAAGAGAAAGAAAGTGAAAAAAACCAAAAACCAAACAAACCAAAAACCAAACACAAAACCAACCAAAACCTGTAGTAAAGAAATATGCAGCATTAGGTTAAAGAATAGAATAACTGATGCTATATATCACTAAGCTTTATGGCCAAGTGCTGAGGAGGAAATAGCTCGTCTGTTCTTCAGGAGGGAAAGAAGAAATCTAAACAAAACAAAACCTGCTGACATAGATTAATTTGCATGAAAATCCTACTCATAAATCCCAGAGAATCCCTCCACAGGCTTAGATTATGTGAATGGTAACCAGCAAGTGTTAAAGGAGGAAAGGGAGTGAGGAAATATATTGAGTTTTATAATGAAAGTTTATCTCTTGACAGTTGGGTTTCAGTGCAATGGTTTTCAATACTTATGACTTGGAGAAGTGTGGGTTTGCTGTGACATGAAATGGTGTTGGGGGCTTATGCTATAAGATACAACACAGAGGATGACTGCAGACACTTGAGATGCCTATCGACACCTCTCACATACTGAATACCTTCTTTACCAGAGTCATTGTGGGGTGGCACAGGGATTAGTGGCAGCACCTCTGAACAGATCAGAAAATAGTTGTGGTAAGGTAGGAGATTTTGAGAGACAAATGAACTTACAAGGCACTGACCTCATCTGGGAGTGGAATTGGATGAGGGAGTTGGTTTGTCCCCTGTATATATATCTTAATCTTGACATTTTATTTTGCCAGGTTCATGACTGTGGTTTCTTTCTCACTGACAAAATGGAATTTATTTGTCACTGCAGTCGCTTTCCTAGTCTCAAAGTCTGAGGTGCATTTACCCTTCTGCTGTCAGCAACAGTTGCAGGCACTGTCTGTAGAAGCTCAGGCTGCAGAAGGCAACAAACAACTTACTCTAACCCTCTCTCCTATAAAGGAAGGAGAACAAGCATGCTCAATGCATGGCAGGCAACGAGTAGCAGTAATGTCAGCGTGTGTCTTATCATTTCTTCTTTTCAGAAAGATCCTTCCTGCTTTGATCCCTTTGATTCTCCACCTCACCACTGAGGCAACTGTTAAGGACATAGAAGGATGTGTTTGTGGTGGTTGTGTTGGCCAGAAGATTTCTATTAGGTTTTTTGGTTTCTTTTTTTTTTTCTGAAAATAAGATTCAGAATAAGATAAAGGATCAGAGGGGCTGGTTGATCCTGATGCATTTCTGACCTGAAGAAAAGTTGAAATAAGTTTGAGTTCCTGATTAACCTTTTTTCACTTTATGTTTCCAATAAAATATGCTGGTAAAAGATTTTGAGCTATTTCTTATAATCTGTTTATATTCTGCAATTTTTCATTTTTATCTTAATTTCTGATTTTCATTAAATAAAAATATAAGAATCTAATGAAAAATATTTCTAATTTGCACATAAGAATATTTTTTAGAATGCTGACAATTTAAAAAAAAAAGTCTTCTTAGGGAGGAGAAGGGAGATTGGAGAAGGTTTTTATCTTTCTTTTTGCCTTTAAGAAAGCTTTCTTTTATGCAGAAGAGTGTCTACCAGCTATAATGGCAATATATTCACTTTCCTATCATTGACTGAGAAATATAAAAATCCTCTAGACAGTTCTGGCTCTGCCTCCTGATAGAGGTTAAGTTCTTTGTCGAGAAGTCATTGCGTTTACTTGCTATTAATGCAGCATGCTGCCCAGTCTCAGTCACCATATTTAGCTGTTTGAGTGTAGGTTATGTGTGTTAGGATGAGGGTGATAAACCAGTTGTAAGACTGTAACATAAGGTGATTTTCTTTACTGCACAATTATGGTTTATGCTACCATAAAGCTCTTGCCAGTGATGAAAAGTTGGGGAGGATTAAACAAACTGCTATAAAACATATCAAAGTGGATTGCATAAACAATTACCATGCTCTGGGAAATGGCTGATTGACTGACTGAAGTGAGACATCTGCAGGATGTAGGCACTATGAATATATCAAAGGATCTGAACTGCCTCATTTGTTTTAATAAAAGTCACTTAATTTGTTCCAACAGTTATACCTGGTTTTGTCATCCTCATTATTATGGGAAAGAGCACTACACCTGTAAGTGCAAAAGTCTTTGTACAGCCAGATCTACTTGCATATTCTCCAGGGCAGAGGCAAGAGAAGAGGATTTTCTCAGATCTCATAAATTAAGAGTGAAGCTGGATTTAAGAAATAAAATGGAAGTGTGGGGATGCTTGGAGAAACCTTTGCCTTCTTCTTTGACCTCTCTCTGGCTTTTCTTTGACCAGTATTAACAAAAGAATTCTCTTATTGTCGTTTCGTCTGTCTTCCAAGCTTATCCAGCCCTTGTGAAAGCAGTGCTTTGCAATCTTCAGTCAACTTTTTCAGCTGGATACTGCTATCCTATTTTTCTGATAAGAATCTTGGACAAAATGAGGCCCATGATGCAAAGACAGGAGTCTCCCTTGTAAGTGCCTTTTCTTACTGAAAACCATACACCATAGATATTTAAAATAACTAGACATAGACTGTTTGTCCATGTTACACAAGCTGTTTCTCCTTTGTACTGTGAATCAGAATTACACCTTCAGAACCATTGTTGCAAAAGTTACTCTTTTCCCTCAGAATCTTCCTTATTTTGCTATCTTGATCCCCTTTGCAAGGTAACCTCTTCTCCCTGTTAGTTACTGAGTGAATCTTTCTAGAGGAATTTGTGTTGGAAATTAAATGTCTGCATTGTCACACTTCAGACAGTCAGCTATGGGCTACTAAAAGAGGTATGATCACCCGAGGGTGTTTGTCAAAAACTTTTTTCTGTCAATAAATGTGTCATTTAAAGCTCTGTCCAAATACATGTGTAGACAAATAAATAATACAAAAAAAAGTGTTATCACAATATGTATCTCTATAGTAGCTATGTACCACAATCTTATGCTTTTGTTCCATGCTGAATGCTCTCCATTGAAAAAGGCAAATACATTTTTCACCTAAACTTTTACATGCTTTACTTGCTTCTAATGATAATTGTCAATAAAACTTATATTATAAAAACTTAAAAGTTAGGATCCGCATGGCTGCTCTGAATCTCTTCTCTGTCCAACCTGTATCTGTGCCTGGGATTGCTCCAACCCAGGTGGAGGACCTTGCTCTTGGCATGGTTAAACTTCATCAGGTTGGCATCAGCCCACCTCACAAGCGTGTCAGGGTCCCTCTGGATGGCATTCCTTCATTCCAGCTTACCAACTGAACCACACAGCTTGGTGCCATCGACAGACTTGCTGAGGGTGCACTCAATCCCACTGTCTATGTCACCGACAAAGATGGTGAACAAGACCAGTCCCAGCACTGATCCCTGAGGGACACCACTCATTACTGGTCTCCAGTTGGACATTGAGCCGTGGAGCACAACTCTTTGCGTGCGGCCATCCAGACAGTTCTTTATCCACCGAGTGGTCCACCTATCAAATTGATGTCTCTCCAACTTAGAGACAAGGATGTCGTGTGAGACAGTGTCAGACGCTTTGCACAAGTCCAGGTAGATGACATCAACTGCTCTATCCCTGTCCATCAGTTCCGTAGCCCCATCATAGAAGGCCACCAGATTGGTCAGGCAGGATTTCCCCTCAGTGAAGCCATGCTGGCTGTCACCAAGCATCATGCTTGCTAAGAGAGTTTGAAGTGCAGTAAATTTTCTATTACCATCCTATTAAGAACAGACAATAAAGGTAGAAGTGTTTGGAATATTTTCCTGGCTAGAAATATAAATCTATGTTCACTAGGTTTCTGTGGCATAAGTTAACAAATTACTATGAATAATTAAAAAAATCCAACCCAACAACTTAATAACAAAACAAACATGGAAAAGGTAATGTCATGTGATTTGTATACAATTAAGGGAAAAGTGTAATTTTCTTACTCTTTCCCTACTGATTGTTAGCTTTTCACTTAGCTCTGTCTTTACAGCAGCAGAAGAGTATTCAGATTGTCCTGTGTTAATACTCTGTAAATTACTTCTGTTAAGCACAGTGCCAGGTTTCTAGGACTTCACTTCTACCTGCTGCTAATTTTTTTAAACCATTTTAGAAATGCATATACAAATATTTATTCATAATGTAACTTCGTGGTGCTAGAATGGTGTGACTGAAAATATTCTAAATATTTCATAAATACAAGGAACTGTGATGAAAATTTTAAACTTTAGGATGTAATTAGTGAATGTGACATATTCTAAATTATAATCAAGAAATTAAACCACTGACCTAGAAAACCAGCTCCTTATGATAGATATTGGAGTAGTACAGGTTCTCCAGAGAGAGAGTAGGAAAAAAAAACAAACACAAAAACTAGCACCATGAACAAGAATTTATTTTACATTTTATCACAACAGAAATACGATGTTGTGGTTGTGATAGGAAAATTTCTAATAGTGCTAAGCAAGTATTCACAGTGGCTTAAGATATCCACGACTCTTTTTTTCTACCACAACTAAATTCCCTCAGCCACTGCACAAGATGCAGAACTTATACTGCAGATAACTATGCTAATATATCCATGGTGTGGCAGCAGGAACCTTTTCTGTAGAGGTAGAGTATGTTGACAGAAGGAGGTTTTCTGCCTACATAGTTGTATAACTTCCCCAAGCACCCAGAGGTCAGCCCATAATGCTCTTTTTTGTCAGCATAGCTGTGTCCACATGGGGTTTTTGGCTGGTGTAGCTATATTGGCAAAGAATATGTGATTTTTTCACACTCTTCACTGACACAGCTGTGTGGGTAAAACATTGTAGAACAGAAGCAGCATGCACACACAATATGTCACTCCCTCCTCAGCCTGCCTTTGCTTTTCACCTCACCACAAATTAATGACTTGAGGCATGGTTTGCTGAAGAACAGAATATACACCAGGAGTTTAAATTAACACATCACTGTTACTCCCAGCTACTGCTGGAAAAGCATGGGGCAAAATAAAAGAATGGATGGCACAAGTAGAATTTCAAGATAGGTTTGATTGTTTGGGTTTGTGTTTTGTTTGGGGTTTTTTGTTATAATAATTTGCACACTAAGGAAAGGCAACATAGACCCTTGCCACTAGCCATTTTTGAGGATAGGCTCACCACAGCAAATACACATGGATAGGATGAAGTATCATCAGGGTACTAATGATCCACCAAAGTATGTTAGAGAAGACAGTTTTAAATAGGAGCCCCACTACCAGCTTCACTAAGCCTGGGCTCAGATTAGGCTTCTCTGCCAGCATTCAGGAAACTAAACAAAGGAGAAAAACGAATGTATAGTGTATCCTGCCAGTTCCACTTGGCTCCTAGCATCTCGTAGCCAGGTTAGAACTCAAGGGAGGGATTTTCAAGGCTCTGCTTCTTAGGACCAGGCCACTGAAAACTGATGCTCTTATGTAGAGCCAAGTAGATGTCACTACTTGTAACAGCAGGAGGGAAAACAGCAGCACCTTGTCTTCAACTCCCATTTATCCATGAGAAGCAGTAAAAAATGTGCTATTCCACCTTTTCTGTTCCACACACCAAGTAAGTGTTCATGTGTCACCAAAGTACTATCCCAAGTGTTCCGCTGTTAAAAGATCTAGGTATTATATTTGTCTTTTTTATGCTTGTCTGTTCCTTCATATCTCCTGCTGAAAGCCCTTCTTTCTAGTGTATGTGGGCTGAGTTACAATGAGCAACTGAAATGATACTACAGAGCAACAGAAAGTCATAGATACTAGTTTATAGGACCAGATATACCTCTCTAGGGACAATTTTTATGTTATCCACAATGTTACTAAATAGCAAGCAATAGGTAGAAATAAAATACCTGTGCTACTTCTATGTTGCTGCATACACTCTTCTCCCACCATTTTTTATTTCCTCTCTCATTCATTAATATCATACTTGAACTTCTCTTAAGTCTTTAGTGGCAATGAATACACTAAAGAAGGTACAATATCAATAAAAAGGGGCTGTACTCGAGATGAGGTTTTTACTGATTCTTTAGCAAGACAATCCTTCGTTTGGTTTCTGCAAAAAAAAGCCAAGAACAAACCCAGGTGCAGGAATATTCTGATACGAATCAACTAGAGTAATCTACAGGAATAAGTTTTCTGAAGAAGTTGAATAATAAGTATTTACATGAAATACACTGCTGTATAAATCAGGCAGCTAGGAAATAAGTCAAATCAATGTCAACAGTTTTTCTGTGTAAATCTTTTTGTTTGGACTAGCTGACCAGCCTGGGGCAGAAGGAAGCAGGAACATCCATTATTGTATTTATTCATTAGAGTTAATTCACCTCCCAATAAAGGCCAGTTATAAATGTGTGTGTCATGAACAAAGTAGGTTAAAGAATAACTGCTGGAAGGAAAAACAGAACATCACAACAGATTTTGCAGTGTTTCATTTTGCATATTATTTGCATCTCTTACAAAAAAATTTAGTATAACACACCTGAAAAGAAGAGCCTGGAATTCACAGAGAATCTTTACAGTGATGGGGCAACTTCCAAGAAGGGAGTGAAGAAAAAGGTCTACAAATACTAGTGTAAAAAAAAGATAATCTTTGAAATTTACAACTATTTGCATTCCTCTAATTATATTGTAATAACTGAAGTCAAATCCAGTGGATTACTTAGGTTGTACGGGTCTGCTGCTGTTACTGTAACACTTGATAACCATTGGATTGCACTTCAGCAATCCCAGAAAAATAAGAATGGCTTGAGCTGTTTTCCATTTTACCTCAGCTGATCTGGTCAGACCAACATGATTAAACAAGCAATATGACTATTTGTCTTATGGGCTATAGAAAGCAGGGTTTCAGTACTTGGGCTCATGGTATTGACCTCATCATCATGATTGACAGTGGCTGCTGTCCAAGCTGGTAGCTGGATGGGAGAATAAAATAAAGGACAAATTCTTTGCTCAACTAGAAAATGTCAGCTAAAAGTCCTGGTGAAAAAACTGTAACCTACCTGGATTGTTTTACAATGAGACTGTAAAATGAGTAAGTAGTGGAGGACCATTAGTTTGCTACCTAAAACCACAGTCAGTCCCTTCAGGTACTATTGCAATGTATTTATTTAAGAATGGCAACCTGATACCTTTCTGAAGTATGGGGGAAAAAAACCAACAAACAAACAAAGAAGTGACAAACCAGAATGAGTTAGAATATTATTCAAATTGCAGTGAACTTTGGCCAGTGAAGGACTCAGAAGATGTGACATTATCTGCTACACTTACACGTTTCTGTTTGAAAGTGCTCTTTTTTCATTTAACTTAAACAGCAGTTTATTCATTTTGTACTCTGGCACACAACTTATAAAATACTTGATCTCTTGCTCATTCATTCAAAAAGAAAAACCCAAACCAAAAACCCAGATGAAAAATCTTCAGAAGTTTTGACCATTTTCCTCCACTATCTATAGAATATTTCAGTTAATGACAGGAAAAGGTTAATGCCAACTATCACTACTTTTGTTTGTTCTTAATAACTGATGTCAGGCATGGGAAAAATCTCAGAATGATAGCACTTGGCAACAAATATCTCTCTGCACACAAGCAAGCAACATGGGCATCAACTCTGGCAGCCTTCCTTTGTATACCTGGGGAGGACTATCATAGTGCTTGGGGGGATTGCCCAGTGCCTTGGTCCTTTCCCTCTTTGGTTTCTTTGCTGATAGTAAGAGCACCAATTAGTGCAGATTACACTGCCAATTTCACTTCATGGAAATATCATTGCTAGGTTTCATGCTAAAACCAACTGTGTCTGAGGCACAAGCATAAGGTGCATTTCTCATCAACTATTAAACAAGTGGTAATGATCTTCAGGTACCTGCTAATGGTGTAGCCTGTAGCTAATCACTGACTTCATGTGAAATGTCATACATCAGCCCACTGCCTGTTCACTGTCCAAGCCTTCCTTCACTCCTGGCATTATTACTTTATTTTTTCTTTTCAGTTTATAAGCCTAGTCTTTTATACGTAAGGACTATCCTAACCATGTGCAATATTTTATCATTTGTGTTCCAGGTAGCATTTCCAAATTCTTCAAATGAAATGATTAGAACTAAGAAATAGGTCACAACCTTGGCAACCATCTGATGTGAGACAATGTAATCTGCTAGCACACTGGTTGTCATGGAAACTGACAATATTGGATTTTTCCTTCAATGCAACCTGTGTTTTATGCATAAATTATTAGCATATAAAATCTAAGGCACTGACACTTCAAAGCAGACCACCCATGTGTTTTATATGTGTTTATGAGTAACTTAAACTCATTCCTATTGGTATTCAGGAGAGAGTTCAATAGTTGCTGACTTTGACTGAGGAAGGATTTTTTTTGATTGGACAGTACAGACCTGTGTTTCTGAGCTGAAGAAATTTCAACCTCTATCCCTTTTAGCTAATGACTCACTCAAGTGTGCTGCTTTACAGTGCTCATTTGTTTCATTTTTAGTGTCTGCACTGTCAGTCATCTTACAGCTAAAATTTGTTTGATGCAAAATCAACTTTGTGAGATATGCTGAAAGTTTATATATTGTTTGTTTTAATTTGATCCCAGCTGAAATAAGAATAAGATCTCCTGGATCCTTTGAGAGAAAGCAAACAATTTTCATTCCTGTCCAGCACCTTGTTTCTCCCCCAACCCGTTTCCCAAACAGTCAGGCATCAAACTTCCTTGTTTAAACTTAGGGACTAGTGCTTAGGTCTATTTCTCATCTTGCTGAATTCCAACATTACTAAACCATGGTCTCCCTTTTCATGTTGGCATCCTTCATCTGTTCTGTATTTGTGTGCAGTATGTATTGGTTGCAAAGAAATGGCACTTCTGAATGGCAAAATATTAACTTTTTTTTTTTTTTTTTTTTCCCCCCAGCCTGAAGCTGTGTGTGTAGTAACTTTCAATGCAGGAAATATCCAGGGGCATGAAATAAGACCATTAACCCATTGCCAAAGAACAACTGTCATACAGTATACAATCAGAGCTGACATCCATGTTTCTTTCTTTTGTAAAGAACATCTTGCCCTTCTCTGAAACATGAAAAAGTTTAAAAGTAGAGAATAAAGGATTGAAAAGAATACTGAATTTCATCTTCAGACCTTTGAAATGAGACAGGGTGACAGCCCGTCACTTTTTCCTTTCTGTAAACCCTTGGCATAGCAAGCTCCTGACCTGGAAGCTTTTTCTCATAGTGCTCACCACCCAGTTTGGCTTCACAATAAGAACTGTCTTTCCCATTTTTCATAGCATTCAGATTTGATATGTAAGGGAAACCTACTTTGAAGTGTGAATCAGGAAATAAACGATTGGTTGCTCTGTCTCCCAAAATGCAACATGAATATCCAACTTGTAAGCACAAGGGAACATACATTCTAAATATTAAGGCTTATATAAATGCCCTGGGTTCAGCAGTAGCAGTCATTTTTCTCCTTCTTAGTGGCTGGTGCAGTGCTGTGTTTTTGACTTTCAGCCTGGGAACAACGCTAATAACACCAATGTTTTTAGTTGTTGCTAAATAATGATTACTCCGATCACAGACTTTCTGAGTCTCATGCTCTGCCAGGGAGGAGGGGAAGCCACGAGGAAATAGAGACAGGACACCTGACCCAATCTGACCAAAGGAGTATTCCATACCACAGCATGTCATGCCCACTATGTAAACTGGGGAGAGTTACCTGGAAGGGCTAGATCGCTGATCAGGTTATGGTGTGTATCGGTCAGCGGGTGGTGAGCAGTTGTATTCTCTCCCCTTGTTATTTCCCTTGCCATTATTATTATTGGTGGTAGCAGTAGTGGTTTGTGTTATACCTTAGTTACTGGATTGTTCTTATCTCAACCCATGGAAGTTACATTCTTTCGATCTCCTCCCCATTTCTCCAGGAGTGGAGGGAGAAGAAGGCGGGTGAGTGAGAGATGGCTGAAAGGTTTTGAGTTATTGTCCAGGCTTAAACCACAACAATAAATAAGATTTTTAACCTGTATTGCTAAAACTTCCAGTACATCCTTACAACTCAATAACATGCAGAAGCAGCAATTGTGGATACTGTTTTGATGAACTAGGACAGGTTTTCCTATAATCTTTTGATATGTAACTTTTTTTTTTTCTGATATTAATTTTTCAAGTGCAATTAACATAGGCAGAAAAAATTTTACTACCTAATCAGCATAATGTCCAGATTCTATTTTTGACCCCAAAAAAATGGGATTGTCTTCACCGCAGCTAGGTTTAGAAATAACCAAGGAAAACAAGATTATGAAGTCAGACTTCAAACTGAAGTTCTGTAAGTGTTTTAGGAACAGAAACACTATTTACAAGAACGTGTTTAAGTAAAAAGTAGTCACTCAGCTAGAGAAAAGTTAGAATTGATTTGGCTCAAACAAATTGCTTACGCTTCTAGCCCTGCAAGAGCCTGTTCAAACAGTCTGAGCACATCCGTAAAGCTTTCTTGAAAGCCCACCTGACTCATGAAAGTTGCCTACCACTTTTGCATTTGAATAACAGAACATGCAATACCTGATGTTGTTTAGATTTCCCTTTGGCTTAAAGAATGTAGAATTCTTTCTGGTAAAACCAAATTCTGAAGAAGTTTATGGCTTTGATAGCAAAGTTTTGCATGCTGAAAGCAGGTTTGGAGTTCCTTCTGGACTTTAAACCTGGAGAAAAGGGCAACAAATATCAACAATATCTTTTGGCAATGATGTTGACTTTGGTTAATACAATCTACCCACTTCAAATACTTCTGTTTGGCCCACGAGTCACTTAATAAAATTGTTCAATTCATTAATTCAATCTGCTAAGATTTATTACTGATTATTCAACATGAAAAACTTTCACATTCATTTATAGGTGTGCGTAAGTAACCTCCAGCATGCACACGAAAAACCTAAGATTCTCAGCTGTACTTGGACACTTCCTGTGGTAAAGTGACTTTGGAGAGGCTCCTGAAAGTGAAAATCGTAAGCTGCTCATGTGGAGGTGGTGATCACACATGGAGCTCTTCAGTCTGTTACTATTTGCTCTGGTCACCTCTACAGTAACTTGTTGATTTGAAATCAGGTATATAGAGATCTTTCACTAAGACAGTGATCTAGAACCTAGATGGTTTTGGGGATTCTGGCCTAGATTGTTATCACAGATAATAGGCTGCTGTGAGCCTGGCAACTGCATCAACTATGACTCCTAACCAGACCTGTGGTGCCCCCTCTCCTTGCAGCTATCCAGCCCACAGCCCACTCCTGAGAGGCAGACAAACATCAGTAAGTGTCTGCAGCTATCAGTTATGCGTTTTGAGGTCTCCCCTGGACTCTGGACAGTACTCTCTTCAGGCCCTTGGATTTCTTAGAAATCAATCTGCAGTTTTCAAGCTCTGACCTTTTTTCTGAGACATCAGTAAACTACCTCATAGGGCAAATTTTTTTTAACTGATAAAGAGGTTCTAGGGGTTTTATCATTTCCAGATCTGGATCTTGGCAAAATCAACCATAAGAATGTTAACCAGGCTACTGTATTTCAGTACTTGTTGAGATGTCTCTTAGCTAGATTTTTGAGTAGCTTCTCAAAGTATAATTCCCTTTAGATCTAATCTCCACAGCAAGTAATCCATCATAAACAAACACACAGAGGCAAAGGCCATAGTCATAACAAAAGAATACAGTTTCATTTTTGTTATGTTTTGTTTTGTTTTGTTTTCCCACAGTTCTCCACAGTAGCTTTAAAGGCCTTCTTTATTGTCATCTTGCTTTATCAGCATTGATCGGAGACCCTGGTGGCAAGCCAGAGCAAAGAGGGTTGATGTCACGTTCAAGTAAGAGAGAATTAGAAATAGGTAAAGCAGAATGTATTAACAGGGAGTTTGACTAAATCCATTTCCCAAGCGGCTTTTGTAGGCTACTTACCTGATTTGGGTATATTACTGCAAATGGGGAGGTTCATGCATTGGAAGAGGAGGGAAATTTTTTTCATTTGTTTTTAATAATTTGAGAGTGTGGTGTACTCTGAACAAAATATGTACCCTTCCACACTGCTACATACAAGTACATACAACTTTCTATGTTTTCATATGTATGCCTAAACCTGATTATAAATAGAAACCAGAACAAGAAATGGGATAGTTGTTTGACAGTCAAACACTGAAGCTTCTACACCTGAACATCAGAGGAAAAAATCAAAGTATTACAAAAAAGGCTATACAAACACTTGTAGAAACATTCTTGTCACAGAAGTATTTTCTCATGCATAAATATTTTCTGACAATTTCTGTAATAAGTTTTGGGTGCTTTGTTTTGGTTTTGGGTTTTTTTTTTTTGTTTGGTTTGCTTTCTCGTGTTTTGTAGGTCATTCTGATGTGTGTTCAGTACTGAAATAAACCTGGGCAAACAGAGATAACAACCCACCGTTAGCTGCTCAATCTAGAGGGTGTAAACTACTACTTATGAGTTTACCTTATTCTCAAGCTTCTCTTGCTCTGGAGAGACCTCACAGACATTCGCATATAGAAATTCTACTTGTCGTATTGATGAGTGAGGTAGCCACTCTGAAAACAAATCAGTGCCTTTGGGAAAAGGTAGAGAGATAAGTTCTTGCATGTCTTTCTGTTCCTGAAGTCAACATCCTTGATGAACTTTTATTCACTGTGACTTCAGACCTTGCCACTAAAATATTCTTAGTTTTTTGTCTCTTTTTATGCTATTGCATGTTTTTTCCACCAGACGGTAGGCAATAAAAGCAGGAAACACAGCTTATCTCATACTGTATACTTGAAAGATATCAAATAAAACTAAATAAAGTGCAACTGTGAAACAGTTCTTCATATGCTGGAATCATGCTTATTCTTGAAACTAAAAGCACTGGAAGAGATCTGGTCAGTGTTTGCAGGTATTTAATTAGTAGCACAAGTAAAGTCTACATAAGCACCTGGTACCTATGTTATTACTTATTGAAAAGTTGCTATTGTGTCTCATATTACGCTGCTCTCTAGCTGTAAACAAAATTAATTATTATCAGGATATGCATTTTCTGTCAATTCCTTTAAACAAAACCATTTATTCCACTTCTCCTGCTGTAACCAGATAAATGAAATTGTCTCCCCAATGTGTAAATTTCTTCTCCTGCCTTGTTAGTGCTGTCTTGTACATGAAGTACTCATTTAGTAGCAAAAACCAATTATCATCCCTGTCTGGATACATTAAAAATTTTCCTACAAGTCTTTTGCTCTCTATCATATTTTAAGCAACACTGTATATGAATTATTCATATTGCCCATCTTGCAGGCAGGTTTTTTTATTATTAAATTCGATCATAATAATAGTTATTACCACAGTCATGGCAGTTTTATGAGTATTCTTCAATGCTATTATCTGGAAAGTTTTCAATCAAGACATATAAAAGATGCAAATCAATTTCCATAATAAAATTAAACTGTACCATCTACTCTTTCATCCTTGCAATAGAGTTGATTGACAACTTCTCCCTGATAGTTGCAGCTGATAAGTAGCAGGTATGGTAATCATAGAATCATAGAATAGTTAGGGTTGGAAAGGACCTTAAGATCAGTTAGTTCCAACCCCCCTGCACCAGCAGGGACACCTCCCAATAAACCATGCCACCCAAGGCTCTGTCCAATGCAGCCTTGAACACTGCCAGCGATGGAGCATTCACAACTTCCCTGGGCAACACATCCCAGTGCCTCACCACCCTTACAAGTAAAGAACTTCCTCCTTATATCCAATCTAAACTTCCCCTCTTTAAGTTTGAACCCATTACCCCTTGTCCTATCACTACAGTCGCTAATGAATAGTCCATCCCCAACATCCTCATAGGCCCCCTTCAAATACTGGAAGGCTGTTATGAGGTCTCCACACAGCCTTCTCTTCTCCAGGCTGAATAGCCGTAACTTTCTCAGCCTGGCTTCATATGGGAGGTGCTCCAGTCCCCTGATAATCCTCATGGCCCTCCTCTGGACTTGTTCCAACACTTCCATGTCCTTTTTATGTTGAGGACACCAGAACTGTACACAATACTCCACATGAGGTCTCATGAGAGCAGAGGAGAGGGTCAGGATCACCTCCCTCGACCTGCTAGTCATGCTCCTGTTGATGCAGCCCAGGATATGGTTGGCTTTCTGGGCTGCGAGCACATACTGCAGCTGGCTCATGTTCATTTTCTCAATGACCAACACCCCCAAGTCCTTCTCTGCAGGGCTGCTCTGAATCTTTTCTCTGCTCAACCTCTCCATCAGTTCTGTAGCCCCATCATAGAAGGCCACCAAATTGGTCAGGCAGGATTTCCCCTTAGTGAAGCCATGCTGGCTGTCACCAAGCAACTTTGTGGTTTTCCATGTGCCTTAGCATGCCTTCCAGGAGAATCTGCTCCAAGATTTTGCCAGGCACAGACGTGAGGCTGACTGGTCTGTAATTCCCCAGGTCATCCATTTTCCCCTTCTTGAAAATGGGGGTTATATTCCCCTTTTTCCAGTCATTCGGAACTTCACCTGACTGCCATGATTTTTTCAAATATGATGGATAGTGGCTTAGCAACTTCATTTGCCAGCTCCTTCAGGACCCGCAGATGGATTTCATCAGGTCCCATAGACTTGTGTACACTCAGGTTCCTAAGATGGTCTCGAACCAGCTCCTTTCCTACAGTGGGCCCAAGGTCTTAATTCTCACAGTCCCTGCATCTGCCTTCCAAGACTTGGGTGGTAATGGAGAATGGCAGATTCTCTTGCTCTAGTATTCTAAAAAATTCAGTATTTTTCTTGCCTTGTCAGTATTTAATACTCATGTCTTCATGCAAACACAGTGTTTAAATGCAAACATTCAGTTTGCAAATATTCCTCCTGACCAACACAATTATTTCTCACTAGCAAGATGAGATTTTACTTATCAAGGACAGTGAAGAATATATGAAATTCTTTAATGAATGTTCTTATTTGCTATGCTTTGTGTAGTGCTGCTTTCCGCAAACTGAACTCTTGCCAAGGAGGACCTTTTTCCGGGTTATTCCCCTAACTTTATCCTGCATTTTTATTTAAAATCTTTCTCTCCTCCTGGTTTAGAAATATTTTAACACAAGTTTTCATGACAACCTGATGGCTCTTCTTCACCTCTTTTCTATGCATGCACCTGATAGCTTGTTCCTATTTCTTTAGTTGATAACTGCTTCTGTTTCTCTGTATGCTCCCCATTTATCATTTCCTGGTGTTTTAGACTGAAGGTGTTGTCTAAATAAGATATAAAGTGTAATATCCACTGGTGCTGGAATTAACTTCAATATAATTTTGCCTTCACTCTGGAGGCAGATTAAATCTTGATGAAAGTTTCAAATCAGGACCCTTGACTTCATATCCATTTATATAAATTGAAAGGCTGAGCAATGCATTCATCATGAAGGAGTTACTTTGGAATGAAGCTGGAGTAATTAAGATGAGAACATAAACAGCATTAATAGGCATAAATGGGTCTCCTCTCTTCAATTAAACTTCAGCTAACGGCAAACAATACAAACCAATCAACCCTAATACCTTGAGAAATAAAGTGATCATCATTTAGAATCAAGAAGAAATTTATTTTCATCATCCAGAATTGGACAATTCTGTGCATTATGTAAAGTTTAATGTTCCTATTGAAGTTTCTGGGTGGCATCTGTTCAAAGTATATCCCTGGAGTAGAGATATTCTTGTTCTGTTCTGGTAAAATCCTTACACTCCTAAGAACTCCCTCTTTCATGTTCAAAAACACTTAAAAAGATAGATTACATCACACTTCAAGAAACGAAACCATGCAAGACTGCACTGAGGTCTGTTATGTAATTTAATTTATCACAGCAAGGCCTCAGAATTAATGACTGAATTACAATTTTTCCCATAAGCAATTTTTTATTCCTGCTAAGGTCATGTTAGGACTATTACTGTTATTTCCAAAGATCCATGATGAAAAATGAAATAAACTGTATATTTTTCTATACAAATTTTCTATTTTCAAATGTATCAGTTGTCTAGATTGGCATTTAAATCATTCACTAGCCTTTAATGCTACCTGCGTATTATGGCATCTGTCAAAATCACTTTCTGCTGAGAATTAATTGCTTTGTTCATCTGCAAAAGATCCTGAAAAGTTTGTTGATGTTTTTTTCCAACTGATCTATAGCTAAGTATTACCCATCTGTAATAGACCCTTAATTTCTACGTTCATAACTCTCCTTCCCCAAGATTGTTTTATTATCTAGGCTCATATGTTATTCCATCATGCTTTCAAAATTAGTTTAACTCTGAATATAATGTTTGGAATTGATAATAACGTTATAACCCATGTGTAAAATTCTGCTATATCTTCAAAATCAGACTGCTGAGGTAGTAAAGCTGAAGACTAAACAATAAATAAGGAATCAGAAAGGAAAATTGCTAATGAATGTTGCAGAGGAAAACGTGAGGTAAAACTTAACCATTTTCTTCACCTAACAGTAGTAGTTTGAGCAGGATTGCAATCTCTCCATTAGCAGATTTTCTGATTTTAACTTATTTTATTATGTTGCCTGAATGAAATATGTAATAAAAAGATTCAAGAGGCACCTCTTCACTCTGTCCGCCCCATTTGATATGTTCTAAGCTCTTTTTCCACCCTTCATTTCCTCATCTGGAAAATGCAAGCTCTCCCAGATGTGTCATATTTTACCCCAAAAGGTTTATCAATGGTAACTATGTGCAGCTCAGCCACATTCTTCTGTTTCCTTCTCCACATTATTGCAGCTCCATTGGAAATCTGTCAAGTTCACATTTGTTTCTGATTTACAACAAAAAACAAAACAAGACAAAACAAAACAAAACAAAACAAAACAGTCAGAAATCATTGGTAATTTACTTTTCTTCTTAAATGGATTAATTAATTTCCTGTCAGGAAATTTAAATTTAATCAATTATTTTCCTAGCATTCATTCTTAACTGCATTAGAGAAGTGAAAACTCCAGTTGAAGTCTGGATGGGGGTGATGTTCTTATGAGGCAGTGAACTTAGCATCTGTGTTGTCACCACACATCTTTACATAATTACAACTGGTACGATGCATTACCCTGTTACCTTTAGGTTCTCATGAGGACTTGCCATGATCACTTTCATCATACTGTGTGACAGAGACCTTCTATATTCATCTGTCTATCTATCTGACTAACTTTGTACCTATCTGAAGCCTGATAGATGGCTAGAAAAAAGCTAGAAAAAAAGCTAGGATTTGCTACAATCTAAAAATTCAACGCAGGAAAGATAATGTAATTCTTCTGAAATTTATTTCTTTGAGAAAATAAAAAGTAGAAAGTTAACTGTTTTGTGATATTGGACTCTAATACAATAGTTCAACTACCATCCTAAATTGTGCTGGCTTTGTTAAAATGTCATAATCAGAGAAAGAATGTTCTTCTAAATGGAATTGCTTTGAGTTCAAAATTGGATTTTAAATTTTATTATTCTAATGTAACATTTTATTCATTGTTTGGTAAAAGATAACTTGAGATCACATGTGTTTTCTGAGGCTCTGTCTTATCCTTTAAAGCCAGCATACATTTTCCATGGCCTAGTTTCTAACTACTGAGCCATAAATTCTTCTTATATGCTAGTTTGTGAACAACCGCACAGAGGAGAATAAATAGCCTGCTTAGGAGCTCATGACTGAATTGTGGTTTACCTATATGGGCGTTTTCTCCAATATGTCATTGAATATATTCATACTAAGCTTCATATTTGCAGCTGAATTTCCTTTGCTTGACCTACTGTAATTGAGATTCTTAGCAGATAAAGACTTCCTGTGCTTGCATGTCTGAAACATTTCTTCTGATCCTGGTTCCCCTTATTTCCAAATCATTATTTCACTGTTTCTATTAAAACATGACATGACTAACAATATCATTTTCAGAACTAGACTCATTTCTCATGAATGACAGATATCTCTATTTCTGCTGCGAATATTGCAAAAAAGGAAGAAATTAGAGATCTTGAAGTAGTTGCATGGTATCAAAAAATTGCACTTTGCTTTATAATAGTAATGCTTTGTAGTTATCCATCAGTCTTCAAATGCTAATCAATTTTGAGTTATTACAAGGTTTATAATGGGATCTATCATTTGTACTTCTCTTATCTTCACTGGAATTCATTCAAGTAGATTTTTTTTTTAATTTAAACTCTCTAACAGCTATTCTTTTGCTCTGACTTAATAACCAGAAAGGTCTGCCCTCATTTTAAAATAGAGTGACAATGATTATGTCTTCCTGCTCTTACCATCCATTTCACTGTTCCATTTTTTAAGTGGAATAGACCACACCTTTTGATAGATATCAAAGGAAAGCCTCAGAGAAATGCTTTTTGAAGATTAAAAGAATGGAATTATAAATGAGTAAATGCAGTTTGATTTAATAAACCTTGTCTAATGGCAAGACGTAGGAGTCCCAAGAAGTGCAATATCTTAAGACAACCCTTACAACTAGCTTGGGCAAAGCAAAAGAAGGTGATGAATTTAAGCTTTTGAATGGAAACATTCAGCTTTGAGGTTAGAGCTCAAACTAGTCCCTAGATCTGAAATGGATCTTGCATCACTTTTTGGAAGTGAGAGGTTTTCAAGTAGGGGGGAATGCTGGCATTATATTGTTGGTTGCATGCTATTCAGTTGTGGAGGTAGAAGACAGAAGAAAATGGAAAGAGTAAAGGTATGGATAGAAGAACAAAACAGGGTGTCTCAGTCTGCATATTGCGCTGTGACATGCATGCCAGTAGCATGTGGAGTTGACTGCATTTTAGCAACACTGTGAGTTAGAGTTCCACTGTCATTTAAAGAAGCAATTTCAGTAATTACTGTAACAAGCTGTATTGTGTATATTTGGAATAATAAAAGTCTTCTTAGCACAAATTTTGCTAATTTCAGATTCTCCATTATGGTTAGAGCCACCAAGGGACTTCTAATCTAAATACTACACTGGATTACTTCAGTCACCACTGCTTAAACACAAGTCTTAAAACCTACACTTACTGATCCGAAACTTAAAGCTCCCTGTGTTTCTGCTGCTAACGTTGCTAAAGTGAGCTTCTAAGACCAAGCTAATTGCCACCTGAGCCCTGAAAGCTATCTCACTCATGTTGTTTCCATTTGGATTTGATGTTGCAGCAATTACAGCCAAGGTGAAATGTTGCAGGGCTGGGTGGTTTATAAATATGTTTTTCATAGGAGCCCCATGTATGGCTCACTTACAGAAGGGGTGGCATTTGCTTCTAAATCTCTTGCTACTCGATTAAAACTGGTCTTCTTAACTTCCCAATGCTTCAATTGTTTCTAGAGATGTTAAGGTCCCTTTCTGTCTGATGAACATCTTGCTATATGAAATGAAGTGCAAGGGTTTTGGAGGGAGGAAATAGCAACACTGCTAATGGAATTCTTCATGGCAGGTTTTCTGGGACATTTTTCTCTTCTATAAAATATGGGGGGGGGGGGGGGGGGGGCGGGTGGTGAAGATTTTCAGCTCTCACTACAAAACAGGCACGTTTGAAAACATTTCTCTCACCTATTCCAGAAAAATTCTCTGTCACAGTTAGACATTTCAGAATACTCGGTATGCATTTCAACATTTACCCATTTGGTGACATGTGCATCAGTTCCATTTGCACTAGAAGGAAGACTTGGTTTTTGTGTATTTTTCCCCCTGAGTAGTGGCATCCTATGTGGGAATTCACAGTTTATGCTTCAGGAAAGAAATATAGTGCTGCATTTCTATCAGCCCCCTCACAGCGTGAAACTGTGAGGTGTTAGAGTGGCTTCAGTTCTGCTAGCCCAGTCAAATGCTACAGAGCCTTAATGCTCACATTGTGGAATATACTGCATCTACTCTGCGGTATCTATTCCCTTTTCTTTCACCCAAAAAGACGTGAGAGGTTCTGTTGCTCTTATCAGAGACCAAAAGAATGATGAAATACATACAATACTCAAATTATTTCAGGACACGTCATTTTCTATATTAATAAGAGAAGAAAGGATGACTAAGAGGATGACTAATGGTAACTAACAGGCAGACACTACGAATCTCCATGTACTTTTCTTGGAGTTAAGGATTGAGCACATCCCAGGTTGTATTTCCATAGTTACATCTCTCTGAAACCTAGATTAAAACGTTTAGCAGCTTTTTGGTTTCTGGGACTCCTTAATTCTAGCTTTAGTCAAGTCCCACAGAAATGCTTGAGGTTTGTGCTTTGGGTTTGGTTGGGGAAGCAAGGTGGGGGTGTTGGCTTGTTTGGGTTTTCTTTAATATTGTTTGGGTTTTTACTAGAAAAGCCAGGTGTGCTACAAATCTTGTAAAAGAGTGTATTCTTATAAAAACCCTGGCTCACTTCCATAAAATTCAGGTTTGTACAGTGTAAATATAAAATCCCATGTGCATTCTCTAGAACAGAATACATCTCTGGTGCTTACAGTTCATACTTTTGCGGGGAGGCTTCCAGTGAGTATGTTACATGGTAACACAGGAATGCTTGCTCACTTTGGACTCTCTTTAGGGGGAAATTTCTTATTACCCAGTATGACTGGTGAATATTAAGATGTCCTCTTAAACACTGCTTAGTGACAAATATGGAGTACCAATATCAACAGTAATATTTTCAATTCAATTATTTTCAGGCTTCCGATTCTTGAGGAATCATGAGGAAGGCTCATAAATATATCATGTCTGTTATGCTGAGACATCATGAGAAACTCTGGAATGAAAATTGTTTTACTTAAATTATCCTATTGAACACACTTCACAGTTTTGTTCATTATCATTTCAGCTGTAAAATGTGTGTGCTGTACCAATGAACCAAATGGTAGATATTGCACAACACATTCAAGAGGTAAAAAGTTCAGAAGAATTTACTGAGCTTCTATCCAAAAACTAATTTGGGAACTAAGGATGGTTTATTGTTTTCACGGTGCTGCAAATCAAGCTGCAAATTTCTTGAGTTTACTTGGAATACAGTGTTGTAAAATCTTTCTTGTGGCATTTTTGGTCTTGTTTGTCGAAAAGGGAGCATGGACACTTTGCCATTCTAAGAAAAAAAATTATGGAAAACTATATGAGCATGCTTGGGGTAAAGAGGGTTTGTATGGCTTTTGTTTTTCTGTTTAGTTGTGATTCACTACAACATCTTTTTTGGAGTCAGTTTTAGTAAGATTTACACTTTGCATTTCTTTTTGCTGCTACCCAGTAATTTAGAATTGGTTCAAGACTACTGAGATAAACAACTGCTTAGCGAAGTCGCAATAACAATGGGAGAAAATGGAGTAAAACGAACTAGAAGTGTAACACCGTCATAAACCGGAGCGGCTCAGCCCGGGCTCGCAGGCGGTGAGACGGCCCAAGTTTGCCCCCTGCAGGAAGCATGCACCCGCCGCTACCCAATCCTCGTGGCCATAGGAGCATCCACATTTTTAGAAGTAGTGAGATTACCCTATCCATTATCAAATTGATTATTACACTTCATCATTTAGGTAATAATAAAATAAAAACATTTTCTGCCCAAATACAGAAACATTCATATAGAAAACGATCATTCTTTGTCTAACCCTGGCTTTTTATTACTGTATTGATCTTAAACTTCCTTAGATTTTATTGTTCTTTTTTTTCTAGTCAATTTAATTTGTACTGAATTAGTTTTATATCTGCAGTAAAATATTAGTAAAATGGTCCATAAATTTTAATGAAGTGAGGATTTTCTTCATTTTTTTTTTAGGTAATTTTAAGAAAATATGTTCTGCACCATCTGTGTCTTTAATTGCTCTCTGGTCATTTCACGGGAGTCATAAGTGTCTTCTCATGCCTCTTGTCAAGTATGATCTGGAGAACTGTGGAATTGCTAAAAGATTTTGGGTTTTTTCCTCCTTTCTGAATCTTTTAACATATTATTTTAAGCTAAGAAGGACAGATAACTATGAAGTAGTGTCAGACTGTGTATTTTCCTAACACAGGAAAAAGAAATTAATTTCCCTTTAGCATGTGACCTATTCCAGCTGTATGCAAATACATGTCTATCAAAACTAGTCATGCAATGTCACATTTGAACATGTTCTTAGATTCTGTTTTCAGTTTTTGTAATTGCAGAAGAAAGCTGAAAGTCATTCCCATTTCCAACTTTTTTTTTCTGAAATTAATTACTACACTTGCTATCTACACATACAAAGTACACTACAGAAACACCAATATCTCTAAAGGATTAAACCATTGGATCCCTTGAAGCAGTCATGAGTAATTTGACTTAACTGCATGAATGGACTTCAAATTTGCTGGTGAAGCCCTCCAAAGCAATGGAGTTGCACAAATGCACATATTTGTAGAGATAGCAAATGCTGGAGACAAACTCAATGGCTCAAGCCATTCCTTCGTACCTTCTCCTAACTAGTCTTCCTATCTGCTCTGCATTTAGGTCTGTTCTAAGGTTACCCAATTGTTTGGGCTTTTTGCTTTTTTTGGTGGTTGTTTGGTTTGGTTTTTAAATGGGAAATTAGATGGGAGCCCAGTAGTGAGTTTACAGTAGTATTTCAGTACCCTTGTGAATGTGGAATGGTGACTTTTAAGCTGACATATTCTCTCACAAATAGTCCTTCTAAATACTGAAATCAGCATTCATTGTACAAAATGAATGTTCAGTATCTAAGTATATGTGTTCCACCTTGTACTCTCAATTACTATCATCTCCTGAGCTATGGCACCTTGAACAGAAGTGCTCCTGTTCAGGCCTGGGATAATAGAACACAAGGGGAACTCAAGAAGGAATACATGATAGTAAAATAGATGACAATGCTCTTGTTAAATTAGGGCTGACCTTACAGTTCCTCAGCAGGACGAGTGTGATACTGACATATCAAAACTGAAAGTTCCCTTCTGCTCATTTTTTCCATGGTTTACATGCTTCTTCACTGATTTCTTTTATAAATGTAGAAATCTGTTTAATTGCTATGTTCTTGCTAGCTTTCAGATACAGTAATCTGTCTTCTGTCTATCCAAAACTTTTCTCTTCTTTTACACAATTATCTGCTTTATTTAAATTCTCAATTGTTGCTGTTCCTTGGTACAATCTATCTAGTAAACTTCTGAACTGCTCATTTGTACTTTGAGAAATTACAGTATTTCTGTTTCATTAACACTGTTTATCCGGAGCCAAGCAAATATCTCAATGTGGATTTCTTGGAAGATGTCACTGGGCTCCTCTTCAGTAGCATTGGTTCTCTGTTTACCCAATGTTGCACTCTTCTTAGGAGGCTAAAGCTCTGATGCTTTTTAATCCAGTCATTGCTGCACTGTCTCCGAGAATGATATAAATTGTCTTTTTAAAGAATGTATTTAGTTGCCCTACATTTCATCAATAAACTCTTTTACAAGAGATTTTTGAGCCATGTAAAAAGCTGAGTTCTTCCAAATTACTTTCCTATTCCCGCAGCATTTCTTACCAGTAGAAATGTTCTGCCACGGTCATTAGCACCCATTAATAAAACTTTTTGCTTTTCAGATTGACTTAGTCCAGTCATCACTGTAAAAACTTAATGCCTCTTCTACAAAGATTTTCTCTGCTACAATTGTGCCGCTGTATTTTTTGGTCTATGTCATTCTTCTAGTGCTTGTAAAGCCTAACACACACACATAAACATGTATATGAATGCACACACATCACAGTGACTTGGCTTCTGTTGATTTGCTGGCATTTAAATTCTGAGTATTGAATTAGGCCTCTTTTCTAGTAGATTCCTTATCATGCAGAATCATAGAATCCAGAATGGTTTGATTTGGAAAGGACTTTAAGATCATCTAGTTCCAAGTCCTCTGCCATAGGCAGGGATGCCTCACGCTAAACCAGATCACTCAAAGACCCATCCAACCTGGCCTTGAACACTGCCAGCGATGGAGCATTTACCACTTCTTTGGGCAACCTGTTCCAGTGCCTCACCACCTCCGCAGTAAAGAACTTCTTCCTTATATCTAACCTGAACTTCCCCTGTTCAAGTTTGAACCTGTTACCCCTTGTCCTATCACTACAGTCCCTAATGAAGAGTCCCTCTCCGGCATCCTTGTAGGCCCCTATGATTCTAAGATTCTATGAGCACTTGGTGTACCAGTAATACTCCTTTGAATCACTCTTCCTGGAATACTAGTCTCTTAGCAGGGACTCAACCAGCAAGATTTGCTCTTCCATAAGGCACAAATTTTCCTATTTCATCTTTCTTATTATTTATTTTTTTCCTCCCTCCTTTCTGCTTAACAGTATAAATCTTACATATTAAATGTTTATGTTGCATGTTGAATGTCTTTGATAGCTGCCTGGTCAGCATCCTTTGACAAAATTAAGCAAGAAATCATAATACAGCAAGGACTCTGAAAAAGCTGCTGTCAGTACTAGCATTACTTCATGGTGATCTGTCTTTCAGCCTGGTCCCCTAGATGGGAAGGTGGGGTGAAATGTTTCAAACTTCTCTTTTTAATTTCAGCTCTTCCAGAGAACTCCTAAAAAAATCTATTCACTGCTCTGTTCTTCTCTTCAGAGGATTACTACTGAGCCATTATATGCCAGATATCACATGGGTTTCACCTACTGTTAAAGGCTTACAAAATCTGTAAAAAACTGCTTCATAATACCTGGAGATTCACTGCGCAGAGAGAGAAACTGATGCTTCAAAAGCTTAGCCATTAAACAGAGTCACTAGTAAAAGGAAAGAGACTTGTTCAGTGCTCGCTTATGACTGCATTAATTACTTTTTGTCTAAGATGTGTAACAGCATGACCTTCCTATCTTTTACTTGAAAATTTTCAGTGTTTTTACTTTTTGCCAGAAGCTTCCTTTACTGCACTCTTATAAATAATATAATAGGGCTGTGTTCACTCGTGACTTTCCCTTTTGTGTGCTCTGCATAGTACAGCATATTTGTTGTGCAGGAAAGAAATCTCTTTTTTCTTTCTTTGTTTATGTCTTAAATGCTCCACATCACAGAGCTGAACATTTTCTCACTCTACATAACAGGAAATTCTACCTGGAACACTGTAGAACTTATCATTGCTATGGCCATATAACTAAAGCATATGGAAAATGGATTAATATTGACATTATAACCTGTTTCCCAAACCCTGCTCATGAGAGCCCATACATGTTTAAGACAATACAGATTTAGTTCTTATGTCTGGAAAAGTACAGTTTTTGTTAACGTATACTTTCTTTATGCAAAAATACGTGGCCTCATTTGCAGTGCATTACCGCAGCCTTTTTACTGATTCTGAAGCACCGATAGCTACTTATTTTAAATTAAAGAATAATGATTTCCTCTCCAATTTAGACCTTATTTTATATTTATATGAATCATACTATGTCTTTTTTATGCTCCAAGAAACCTATTAAGATCCAAGCGTATAAAATAGCAACTTTCCCATCATGTTAAATGCATATTCAAGAGTACATTGCAGTTATTAACCACAAGATGGCTCAATAGGAAAGGAAAATGAAGCTCTGTTTTTGCATTTTAAAACTAAACTGGTATCTTTGCTTCTCACCCACTAGGGTTAAATGTATCCAGTTCAATTCATAGTTAAAACATAGAAATACTGTACTGTTAACCCAATTTAGATAAAAAGCTATCATGAGTTTTAGCTTCCTTGACCATAAAGTTGAAAAGCTTGGGGTTTTTTTTCAGATCTCTGGAAATACAGAACAAGAATGATGAAAGGAATCAACCTTCTAAAGGCAAAATTTCACTGGAAAACTGCTGCGTGTTTCACAGACTAAAAAAAAATCCTCAGTTATCATTAATGAAATATTTTTAATTACTCTATGTGAATCAGGCCTATACATTACTAATAGAACATAAATTGCCAATAATACTTACAGTACAGATAATTTAGTTCCCAACATTAAGAAGTAAACAATGCTTATCTCCCTCTTTCTGTTGTGATTACTATTAAACTGCCAGTTATCTATGATTTTACAACAGATGCAGTTGCATGTAGAATAACCAACTACTAATATCAAGATACAATGCAAGAATCCTTTCTTCATTTATAGAACAGATACTCAGAAACTCTTATTTTGGCAGAAAAGGGACTTTACTTCTTCAAGCTTTTTTCATATTGCTGGGGAGGTTTCTGCACATTTCTTAATGGTTGAAGCAAAACCATCACAAAGAAAATAGACTCACCTTGTTTGAAGCAACACATTCCTTTAAAAGTGAAGGATTCATAAATAAAAGCACCTGCATTTTTGCTTTATAGTAGGATTCTCATTCAAATCTTTATAGCCATTAATGCATATAAACTAAATTTGTGTGTCAGGAATTTACCTGTTTCTAAGTGAAAGTATAAGTTGTATTTCATGTTTCAGCTAAACTACTGTAAAAAGTATATCTGTCAAGCAAATAAAGAAAAAGAACAAAATGCACAGCCTAAATAGCAATCACTGAGAGTCCATACCGTTGCATGTGTTGTGACCCAGTCTGCTGGAGATTCTGGGCAGAGCACTATGTCAGATTATAGGAAAGCATTTTCCTTGGGACATGGGATGGTCAACATCCTATGCTGGGTACAGAAGTAAACATTAGAGAATCTCTGCCACCAGCTGATGCTGCTAATTTACTTGACTTGCAGTCCATTCATTTGTTTAAGACAGCGGCTATCCAAGTAAACCCTTGCAAACCCCAGTTCCTGTCAGTCAGCTTCCCAAGGATAAAATTAAAAAGAATGAGATTGAAGGATTTGCCTGCTTTGTCCCCCTCACTCTTTCTGCAAAGTCTTTTCAAGGCAGGTGAGATTATTCTCGTCATGTGTCCTCAGACTTTCAAAGCTCTTTTTGACCTTTCGTGTATGCTACGTAATGGCTTTGGCTGCTACCTGCACACCTTGGGAAGCAGCCTGTCTCCTGTAGTGTACATACTGTTCTCATGCTTTGGTGAGGGTAGTTAGCCTGGGAGAAGGCAGGTGATAGGATGTTGCACTCAGCTCATGAGAAAAGAGGAGGATGATGGGAGTAGAATGCATTTGCTTGTTGCTCATTGAAGAGCTGCAAGGGAGGCTGGCAAACGGAAGGAAGCTTCATAGGAACTGTGTGAGCAGCAGCTGCAGCTCAAGAGGGAGAAAAATTGATAACGGGTAGGAAGGCAGCAAGCAGAGGCAGAGTTGGCTGATTAGACCCTGGAGTTATGGAAATCAGTCTCTCCATCATCTGGCTGGTTTCTTCTTCCACCCACATCTGGTTCAACAGCTGCTGCCTGAGAGCACAGTTCTGCAGCTCTGTAGAGGCAGAAAGCCTCCGGCAACCACTTTAACTGCTCCCACCACCTCCCCAGAGTATCCTGTGCCTTTATCATTCTGCTTTCCAGACGCCCAAGCTCCTGACAGACCTGCAAGTTGCTCAGCGTCTTACTGCAGTCTCTATAGACTGCTCCTCTCTCTGTTGTGAGGTTTGGTTTTTATTTTAACAGGGACATCTGTGTGCAAACAGACACTGGTAAGCACTCTTGTTTGACCAAGCCCTGTATCTGATTATCACAGTCTGTTCTATTTTTCTTCTTAAACTCTAACCACTTTTCTGTTAGTATTAGTGTCATTGTCCTCATAACTCTGTGCATGAGTATATCCATTTGCAATGCTTCAAACCAGAATAGCTGGAGAGTAGGATGTGATTTCTGGACTAGCTACTGGAGATATTTTTGTGTAGTACACTAACAAACTTCAAGTCAAACTAGCTGGAAAGTAGCTCAATAGGTTTAGGAGCTGGGCACTGAAAGGACCATCAGCTACCTGAGCAACCCATGAGTAAAATCTGCTAGTGAGCACTGAGTATGATCAGCCTGCAAGACAGAGCATGATAAGGCTATTTGAAGTGTTCATTCCTATATAAGTGCTATTTGTGTATATACAATGCCTGTACAAGAACTATACTCTTGTCTGTGTTTAAATGGTTGATCATGCCTGTGCATGGAAGACTATAGCAAACAGGACACTGAGAGAGTGTTGAAGTTAGGAGCACTGGAATGGGCTCCTGCTGCTGGCACAGGCCATTGCAGGGAAGGGGTCAAAGATATGGCTTTGCAGGTGTCTTCTGCAGAAACAGGGCTGTGTACCTCTCCTGTTTCTCCTATTTCACAGCCCTGGCATCCCAGTGCAGGAGCATGAATGAGCTTCTCTCTCTGAGTTATGCTTCTAGCCAAAGACCTCTCAAGGGCTCTTCGAGTAACAGGTGTGTACCTCCAAAACATGATTTCAAGGGCACCACCATGATTATGCTGAATTCTGTGCTGTGTACCTTGAAACAGTCATCTTTCACACACAGAGGCAGCACTGAGGTTAAAACTCCTGATATTGCCAAAGGTTCCTTCTCCCTGAGTTTTATGAGAAGTGAAATGAACAGTGTCAACATGGCAGGAACATGTGGCAAAAGTAGAAAATTAATAATTTTAAATGTAATTAAAAGTTCATCTGGATACTATGAGCTTCAGTGAGATTAGAGAAGAGACAGCAAAATAGAGTAGCTCAGATGGCAGCAACAAAAAGGGTCCTGAAAAAGGGAGAGAGCAGATGAATGAGAAAGGAATAACCGAACCAAAAGAAAGAGCTGAAGTTTGGTAGCAGAGGACAAGCAGGAATACTTTTATGGGAATTGTCCCTGTATGTTGCTTTGGAAAACTTCCAGGTTGTTGTGAGACCTCTAGATAGATCAGGAGCCTTCTGCTGCATACCTCAGAGGGTCCAGGGAGAGTATGACCCACCCTGGTTCAGAGACCAAGGAGCCAATGAGTGCTGAATCACGTTTGGAGTCGAACTCCCAATTTAGTTTCCATTGAGAGAACGTAGTTCTGCATCAAAACCAGCCTGACAATTCAGCCCTGTGGTCAGTAAATACAAATTGTCAGGGCTTCAAATGCAAGCTCCTGCTCTGAACCAAATTGCTAATGTAGGCACAATCTAATGCTGTTTATTCTTTTCCTCTACGAGCAGTGGTGCCAGAATCTGTCAACCTTAAAGAATCATCACATCAACTGAAAAAAACCCACCTGAATGAATAAATAAAAGTGTGTAAGGGCAAGAAGCTGCATATATTCCTTCTGTCAGCAATGACTCATATCAGCACCCTGAGTGAGCGGTGTGTGAGCAGCTACCATTCTACCACACAAATCAGATATAATCAGGAAGCAGACTTTCTCAGTGAGTTTCAAACCTCCTTACCTGTATCATCTGAGGATGGCTCAATACATATTTGTTGCGGTTTAAGCCATAACTCACGCAGTTTGCTCACTCACTCCCCCCTCTTTCTTCCCCCCTCTCCCGGGGGGATGGGGAGGAGAATCGAAAGAATGCAACTCCCACAGATTGAGATAAGAACAATTCAGTAACTAAGGTATAACATGGACCCACTACAGCTACCACCAATAATAATAACAACAAGGGAAATAACAAGGGAAGAGAATACAACCGCTCACCACCCGGTACCAAGCCCGAGCCAGCAGTGCACCCAGCCCTTCCAGGTAACTGCCCCCAGTTTATATAGTGGGCATGACGTGGTGTAGTATGGAATACTTCTTTGGTCAGTTTGGGTCAGGTGTCCTCTCTGCTTCCTCCCAGCTTCCTCTCCTCCCTGGCAAAGCATGAGACTCAGAAAGTCCTTGGTCAGACCAAACATTACTGAGCAGTAACCGAAAACATCGGTGTTATCAGCACTGTTCCCAAGCTGAAAGTCAAAAACACAGCACTGCACCTGCTACTAAGAAGCAGAAAAATGACTGCTACTGCTGAACCCATGACAATATTTTATCAGCTTGGATATCAGTTTTTCTAGCTAAGCAAAAATAATTTCCAAACCCCAAAAAGACAATGAAAAGAAAAATAAATCAATCGTATTTAAATATATTTTCTTGCAGTCATTATTTGAATATTGATTTTTTGTGAACACTTCCAGTATAGCAGGTTTTGATCTGCATATGCTTAACTGCTATGACTTAGAAAGGAGCAGGAGTAGCAGAGATATGTTTAAAATCCAGATTTATCTCATTAAATGCAGTATATGTGTTTGATATGGTGTTATCTCTTGAAGCTTCATTGAAAGAGGTCATGCATTCAGAAAAAAATGAGAGGAGTTTGTTTTATACAAGTTTATGTCCAGATACTAGAAATTATAAGTTCATCACTTGGTAATATTAATGATAGTATTTTAAATTTATATAAGAATATTTAACATAAAGCTATTTGATATATCAAATAATTTCAGAAGGTCTTTAATAAATCATTGTTTTCTGTTTTTAACCAGATATGTCAGTCCAAAAGATTAGTTTATTTATTTTGTCCAGGAAAGCTACCATTTCGTATTCAGAAAAAAAGCCAAAAACCCTGTCATGTTTATTTTGTATATATTCCACCTCAATTCTCTAGTGTTTGAATGGTTAGTAATGGTAAATGTTAAGAAGCACATTTAAGTAGAAAATTCAGTGCCTCACAGGTGTTTAGCTGTTGGTGGTTTTTCTTTTTTTTTTTTTTTTTTTTTTTTTGACATTGTTTTGTTTTGTTTTTCTGGTTGTTTTATATTTTTTTTGTTAAATACTTCAGTTATTCAGTTTTATTCCTGATATCCTGAAATTATAAAAATTCCAATCTACATCATACTGAGTATATTGTATGGTTAAAATTTATTTGTAAAGCTTAAAGTGAAGTGAATTCCAGTGATGTAAACAACAACTTCTTTTTTCCATAGAAACTAATTTTTGGTTTTCTATTGCAATAATTGCAGTAACACTAGCAACATTTTTAGTATACTCCCCATTGAAATACAGTTATCAGCTAGAAGTGAACTGAGATATATAGTCCAGACTAGTTTATTAAAGTTACCAATTTTCAAGGACTATGAGCTTATCTCCAACTCATTAAAATATTGTAAAGCATGAGCAATAAATGAAATTCATTTGAAGTATTCATCCATGAATTCTTTATTGCTTTAGCTTGACTAAAGCCTGAGTGGTGTCTTACTGAGCTTAAGAACAAGATTTTAACAAGATTTTTCGGCCAGTGTTAATTTTTGGCTGTCTTCATGCCACAGGTCTTGAAATTTTTGCTGAGAGATATTTGACTCCTTGCCTAACAGCCGATCAGATGGGTCATGAACCAGATTTATGTCATCATAAACAAGAGAAAGAGAATAAGTATCTTATGAGCAGTAGAAGCATGCAGCCAATCAGAGCCTTTCAACAGCAGAACCTGTCATGTTGGGGAGCTAATTTGAGGTCCAAGATATGAAAGGTACAACAGATGAGTGAAAAAGGGTCCTGTGGCTTGGAAAATTATTTCTAAATTCTGGATGGGAAAATTAAGATTTCTCTTCGTCAGCTGGAAAGCATTTAGGATCACGCAATGTCACTATGCAGAAACCCAGGATTTTTTTGTATCAAATATTCTACTTCAATATTCTTTGATTTTCATAAGATCTGGGGTTGATTACAGTTCAGAGCAGAAAGCCAAAATAAAATTAACACAGTAAATCATGAACTGGCTCTGAATAGCAGGTTGCTGGAAAAGAATCTGCCCCAAGAATTTGAATATAAGTGGTTACTCTGGGAATGTTAATATAGGAAGAGACTAAATAAAACCTTAGAAACTCCATGAAGGTGAATTAATCTCTTAAGAGTGGGTGTTCTGAGAGGAATTATAAATTGTTTCAGTGAGATTAAATCTGGAGGAGATGTTTTGAAATAAAAGTAAGAAAAGAACCCAGCATAAAACCCCTGCCCATGTCAGTTCTTTAATTTACACTTAATGAATGACTCTACTGATTCTGGTTAATAAAGGGAACAAAGCAGTGTTACTTGGAAATACTGGCTTCTGGACCAGGACATGTTAAGATGTCCAACTGCTAATGGGTGTTAAGTAGGTAGAATCTTACCATAGATTAGCACTAAGCCATTTCTGCATCTTTCCAGTTTACCTAAGTTTCATTTCTTTATGAAGCATATGTACTCTTAACCCAGATAATTAAGTGACTAAAGTGGACAATACAAACTAAAACAACACAACCCAGGATAACATCTCCCAGGTTTTCTTCAAGGTAAGCAAGTCTATGTAAAGTGAATACTAATTAATAGTTTTGTAAGAAAGGGATCATTGCATACTCACAATATCTTCTTTCATTTATTCAGCAAGACTGCATGAGAGGCAGTTTTAAAGAGGAAGTTCTTCCGTTCAAGTGCTCTTTTCTGCATCAGCAGTATGCTCACACACCATAAAAGTTAAGAATATTCCAATCCAGGTTTAAATATGATGGAAGAGGCAACTGTACAATAATTAATACATTAAATACACATTGGAAGTGCTGTTCAGGAGATCCTTATGCTAATCACAGTTTATAAATTATAGTGTTACATTCTTAATCAAAAAAACTGTGTCATAGTGCAGTGCACTGTGGTGGATTGACCTTGGTTAACTGCAAGATAACCACAAAGCCACTCTTTCATTCCTGTTCCTTGGTGGTACTAGGGGAAAAAATAAGATTAAAAACTCTTAGGCTGAGATGAAGACTGTTTAATAGAGAAAAACCAAGCCTGTATACCAAAGACAGAAAAGATTAAAAGAAAGATCATTTCCTTTCCATCAACAAGTTATCCAGCCACTTCTTGGGAAGTAGCTCAATACACATAGTGGTTGTCTCAGAGGATAAATAACTTAATAATCATAGAATCATAGAATAGTTAGGGTTGGAAAGGACCTGAAGATCATCTAGTTCCAACCCCCCTGCACCAGCAGGGACACCTCCCACTAAACCATGCCACCCAAGGCTATGTCCAATACAGCCTGGAACACCGCCAGCGATGGACCATTCACAACTTCCCTGGGAAACCAATTCCACTGCCTCACCACCCTTACAGTAAAGAATTTCTTCCTCATATCCAATCTAAACTTCCCCTGTTTAAGTTTGAACCCATTACCCTTGTCCTGTCACTACAGTCCCTCATGAAGAGTCCCTCCCCAGCATCCCTATAGGCCCCCTTTAGATACTGGAAGGCTGCTAGGAGGTCTCCAGGCAGCCTTCCCTTCTTCAGCCTGAACAGCCCCATCTTTCTCAGCCTAGCTTCATACGGGAGGTGCTCCAGTCCCCTGATCATCCTCGTGGCCCTCCTCTGGACTTGTTCCAACACTTCCATGTCCTTTTTATGTTAAGGGCACCAGAACTGCACACAATACTCCAAGTGAGGTCTCACAAGAGCAGAGTAGAGGGGCAGGATCACCTCCCACAACATGCTGGTCATGCTTCTTTTGATGCAGCCCAGGATACGGTTGGCTTTCTGGGCTGCAAGCGTACACTGCAGCTGGCTCATATTCATTTTTCCATTGACCAACACCCCCAAGTCCTTCTCTGCAGGGCTGATCTGAATCTCTTCACTGCCCAACCTGTAGCTGTGCCTGGGATTGCTCTGACCCAGGTGTAGGACCTTGCACTTGTTATGGTCAAATAATGAATTTACCCACCCATTCTCCTCATTTATATTAGATTTTATTGTTAGGAGTGGAGCTGGAGACACAGCCTTGATGTGCAAACACTGCTCAGCAGCAGCCATAACATTGGCGTGTTATCAACATCATTCTAGCTACTGCTATGGGAAAACTTAACTCCACCCCAGGCAGACCGAATACATGCACATTATTTCTACTCATTCCTCAAAATAGTTTTTTGAACTGCATCTTTTCTTTTTTTATTTTCCTTTTTTCCTGCTATGCTGTGTTGGATCTAGAAAATTAGTAAAATTACCTTTCTGAAACCTATTATCTACTTCCCTAGTTCAGGAACTCTTCCCTTAGGAAACAGAGTTTTATCTAGAAATCAATATCGCATTTTAACATGACATGTCAAAGACAAAATTGCACAGTATGGGAAAGATGACAGGAAAACAAAAAGGTCTGCAGGCTGCCCACAAGATGTTCTGCAAATGTCCTGAATACTGTAGAGCATCTGAAATTACACAAAGTTACTCTGGCTAAGAGCTGAATTTACTCACTTTTTGAAAGAAGACTCTTCGACATTTTGTCCAACTTATTGTATGTGAGACTTCTCATAGGAGTTGTCATGTTTAATTGCTGTTGCTATTTTTTTTTTTCACTATTTAGTATCTCCAGCTTAATTTGTGATTACTGAAAGTAACTGTCTTCACATTGTATTTTGGCCATAGTAGAAAATTCTTTAACATCTGTCATTGTCTCTGAAATAAGCAATCCTTGACATATGCTTTAGCATATCTTCAGCTATGCTTCTGTTGTTCACAGTGAATTACACACTGAAATACTAGTTATACACATTTTTAGTCATGACCCTAAGACTTCTTGCGCTCAGTGCCCAGTACTTGCTGTCATTATGTCTACATACATAAAATTCTGTTATTTCAAATTTCTAATAGAATCATAGAATCATAGAATATTTAGGGTTGGAAAGGACCTGAAGATCATCTAGTTCCAAACCCCCTGCCATGGGCAGGGTCACCTCCCAGTAAACCATGTCACCCAAGGCTCTGTCCAACCTGGCCTTGAACACTGCCAGCGATGGAGCATTCACAACTTCCCTGGGAAACCCATTCCAGTGCCTCACCACCCTTACAGTACAGAATTTCTTCCTCATATCCAATCTAAACTTCACCCATTTAAGTTTGAACCCATTACCCCTTGTCCTATCACTACAGTCCCTAATGAAGAGTCCCTTCTGTATTTAGCAGAGAGAAGTGCTGTACTAAGTCTTTGGTCACTCAATCCTTGGAGTAGCCTATGGGCCAGGAAGAATAGGCAGCACCTAAGATTACTCTGTAGCTTTGCTCATTCGTTTGCTGACTTCTCTTCCATTTCTTCTAATTTAAGTTTTTTATTTATATATTTTTTTAAGATTCTGATCTGTCAAATTAGACTGAAATTGTACAATGAATTGAAAAGCACCTGTGGAAATACTGGCAAAACATGTAGGTACCAAACTGTAGGAAACAAGCAAAGACTACATGAGCTTCTAAATCTACCTTGAGGAGAAGCACAGGATGGAGAACAGTACTGGTTTTCCAGCAGTAAGTCTTTCCCTTTTGGATGGACTGCTTCCTTTTCAAAATATGAGGGGCAATACTGGCACGCTTTAAAGTTAATTTGATTGTCATGACATTTGAACTATTGCATTTCCCATTTTAATTCTTACCTCATTTTTTTTCTGAGCAAGAAAGCACCACACAAGAAAGAAAAGCAGAAAAGTTAACAGACTTTGCAAATTCAAGATATTCAGATTTGGGTATCATTACCTTTGCTTTATCTCTGTGAACACTGAGGGCCCACCAAAGTCTTTCACCTTCCTTTGTTTCACTTCCTCTAAGAAGTCTCCAGTGCTTATAATCAGTTCCCAATGTATTGACGGAAACCAAACTACAAAAAGTAGTAACTGCACCCCTTATACTGCCATTTTCTTCATTTTACTGCAGCTCATGGCTCTTTCACTGTAGCTTTTTCAATTATTCCTTAGAATAAGAGGAGAATACAGAGAAAAATCAAAGTACTGGAGATGGACAGCAGTAAATAACTACCTTTTCATCTGGTTTTATAAAAGAAAATGGTTTCAGACAGCATGGAAATTCCTTTACATTTTTTTTCATTTTGTTCGTACCCTCCTTCAGGTTTTCCTTATTAAGACAAAAATTTTTATTTTTATTTAAGTTGAACGTTAATTTAAGAATATATTGATATGATGAAAGTGCAATGGGGAAATGTTGGAAAAACCTCATTTTTTTCTTTAAAAAAAGAATCTGTTTACTATTCTATTTATGTGAAATAATTTCCCTGACAAAAGAAGGAAACTTTTCTCTGTTGTGTGGTCAAGCATTGATATCACAACCATTTCCTATTCCCTAAACTTGTATTTAGCCATACTGATTGCCTAAAAGCCAACATGAATAACAGCAGCAAGAATTAGAGAGTGAAATGAGGGGTATTTAAAATAAAGTTTTCATTTCAGAATTTTATTAAGATTTGGGTTTTTCCCCCAAAAAAGCAGAAAAATTTAGACGGGAAAGCAAACAAAAACTGAAACAGTCTTAAAATGTTATTAAAAAACTAATTAAGTTCTTCAAAATCCTTTTATCCTTATATGGCCAATTCTGTTTCCTGCAAAGCCTAAGGAAAACTTGCTGTAGAATTTAATGGTAGCAAAATTAACGTCTATTAATTTTGAGGGTTTACTTCACCTTTCAGTTTGCTTGTTATCTTTGCTAAAGAAATTGTTTCCTCAAGATAAAAGATCTGATGCATCTGAACTTGCAAAGGTTTTTGTTGTTATAAGATTTTCTGTACCTTCTTGCTGAACAAAAGTACGCTTCATGTAAATAAGCTTTATTATTATTTAATGTGCTGAATCCCTCATGTTTCAAAAAATCCATTGGGGAAAAAAACAATTGTAGACTATATAAAATTAGATAAGTATTGAGTGATGGAAATGACTACCAGACTAGTTAGAAAATACTAGATATAAGGGAGACGTTAAGACAAAAGCAGTTCTGTGATATTGACTGGGAGATCGGCATTATTGCTTTTTCCTTCTGCTTTTGGAATATGAGTGAGTTCTCGCCTTTTTTCTGATTTTTTTGCACACAGTCTATTTGCGATGGTAGTTTGTTAAGGTCTTTTACTATTTGAGTTATGTTTACTCTAGAGAGGGAGAGCAAGTGATAGTAACATGCAATAACCATTTGCACAGCAGGAGCAGAAAACTGACTGAAGCTATGCCGGATCCAGCTTTGAGAAGATGGCATCTGCTTGGCTAAGCAAGTAGAGCCAGATCAGTATTTACATAAAAACTCTTTAAAGAGCAAGACTTGGACATTTGCATGCAGTAAGGACCAACTGAGCTTGATGGTAAGGAATATCTGGTGTCCTCCCTTTGGAACTGGCTAACAATTTTGAAAGCCAGGAAATCAAAATATTTTAAAAATGTATTAGTCTATCTGTCTAACCTGTTGTGTTCATTATGAACTTTTCCACCTACACCTTATGCCATAGAAACTTAGTTTTGGTTGCCTCCTTGTTTTTAGAACTCAACATCTGATCCATTTTTTAAATCTCTGAACATAAGAAATATTTACCAACTGGTAGTAATACAAAGTTACTAATAGTGAAATTAAATAATTTGTACTGTAAGTTGATGGATCGTAACTCTTAGCCCATATATAAACTGAATGTTACTTCAACGTATATACGTCTCTGTGGTCTCCAGAAGAATACGAGTGTTTGATATTTGTAGTCATTTCATTTATTAAATGTCTGATGTATTCAGCAGAGGAAATAAAATTCTCCTAAGAAGACTGTTAGAAAACACAGTTATTAGTGAAATTCAACTGTGGGATTGAGGACTGTTAATAAATCTTTTTCTCAATACAGATTGTTGAGATAGATAATACTATTATATTAGAGCTGATTCTTGAACACATCTTCTGTCTACACATGGAGCACAATCAATCAAACTCAACAGTTTAAATCAGTGCAGAAAATCTATGCAAAATACGTTTTAGTTTGACAACCAGTAAGGTCATATCTGGTAAAAAAATTAAATAAATGCATGGCTCTATGAAGGAAAGAGCAGATAACTATAAAATGGCATAAATGATTGCTTTGCTAGAGAGGACACCCAAAGACAATGCTGGCTCACTGAATACAAGCCAATAAGACATTTATTTGATTCTGCTTTTGAAAGAGAAAAGCCCAAATGCAGCAGAGAATTGGTGGGGATGGAAGAATCCAGCAGGTGATGTTGGCACACAGAATGAGGGCTGTTGTCACTTTTTGCTCAAACTTCACTATCAAGATCGGCGTGAAAACAAATATAGAAGCAATTAGAAAACATATATAAAAGATTCATCAGCTTATTTCATCTTCTAAATAGCAACTGACAACAGAAAAATGAAAAGACAGGACAAGGGATTTGAATGGAATAAAAGGAAACCCATTCAAAATGATGGTGAGGTACAAACAAAGTCTTAATAATTTCAAAGTTTTAATTCAGCCATATGATTCCTCAGGAATCAAATTATCTCTGTCAGGATTTATTTAGCACCTGATATAAAAGTAGCTAAACACTTCCTTTCATGCCGGTAAAGTTCAAGCCTGCAGTCCCTAGTCTATGGCTGAAACTCAAATATGCTGCTTGCAAGACTCTTTGATATTGCTCACAGTCTTATATTTCTCTTCCTTTTCACTTCTTTCTTTGGTGTGTTGGGAAGCACAAAGCATGATGTACAAGGGTCATACCAGTTTGCTACAGGTGCTGCTGGGCCAGAAAAAGCAAGGACTTCTGTGCAAGCATCCCCACATGTCCAAACCAGTTAACAACATTAATTCATTTATTCTTCAAGATTAATATGGAAGACATTAAAATAAGATCCTTGCAAACTGACTTTGAGATACACTGGAAATATTATCATTCTAATACTGTCATGAGTGAGACAATTTTTTCTCCTAGACCTGGTTAACAATTACTATACAAAGTTTTCAACATCACTGTTTTTACTGTCTCAAATTCAGCCCAGTTATTCAACCTGATGATTCATCCCTCTGAGGAAATTCTTGATCTGTATTTTACCTCCAATTTTCAGTATCTCATCTTTTGAAAGCTGATTCATTTTGAGTAGATATATGGCTTTTTTTTAAGAGAGTGAGAAATATACATCTTTTGTGTGGAGACTGAGTTATTAGACTTTTCCAGATCTGACTTTTACGTTCAAACCTCTTATAACAAGTAGATAAACAAGAAATTCTATTTTTTCCAAGAATAAGATAAAAGGTGAGATTATTAAGCCTTAAATCAGTATTTCTGTTCATGCTGAACAGCAAGGTACACATTTATAAGAAGCCTTATAGGCATAGAGCTAAGATTTCTTTACGATTGAATAAAGGTTGAGTATGGATTTTCATGATATTTATAAAACACCTATTTTCTATCCAGCTCACATTTTAGGAAATTAATCCTTAAAACTCTCAAATGATCATATAGTTATTTTTCTTTATTGACACTGTTCTAAATTTACACACTGATTTAGCTTTAACAGAGCTAAACTCTGGTGGAGAGCAACTTCTCCTACCTACGTCACATTTCCAAGGCAACATTTCGGTGATAAGTGAAACTATTTTTTCATAAAGATTCTCTTTATTTCCATTCTACCTCAACATTGCACATATTATTTTCTTCAAACACATTTGAAGTAGTTTATGGCAAAGAAAAGAAATCCAGTCAAACAGTTACAGTAATTTACTTTGAAACACCACAATTCTCAACGAAGAGCGATGATCAACCTTTGATATGTAGACCAGATAGATGAGTCATCCATTTGGCGATCCATGATATCGGCTGTATACCTTCAGGTACTGTTGGTTATTACTTGGGCTCAGCCTGTTGACTATCAGTCAGGCAAACACAGAGGATAAATGTTTGCTTAGAATTATATTAGGTGATCTAGCATGTCAAGGGAAGTGCCTTACTCATTACTCCCCTATCCAGTAATGTCTTTGTCTTCCCTTTATAGAATCAGAGAACCAAACTAAAATCAAATAAAAGAAAATCTCCACAGATTCAAATAGATTAAATTTTTGAAGTAGCAATAAGACTTTTTTAACTCTGAAGTTCAGAATCCTAAACAATCATCTCTAGGATATTTTACACTATACTGCATTTCCTGTATGGAAACTTTCTTGGAATGATCTACTCTGTACTTACTTGCAGTGCTGCTCTACTTCTGGAGATTGAAAACAACTCAGGATTACTTTTAGCAAATATTTTATATTTCCCTAGCTAGAAATATGTTACTCTAAGTATATACAACCTTTCAAAGCTTTTCTGGCTCTGTGAAGGGAATGCCAATGGATTTTCTATAGCAACAGTGCCCAAAAAACAGAAAGCAATAACAGACACATTTACAGCTTCAACACAAACACAAGAGGTTGCATAAACACCAAGATTGATCTATTCATTTTTTTTCATTAAACTTGTTCCTCTAGATCACTTCAAGGAAAAATAATGTGGAGGCATCTCTTGATATTTCGAATACTGGGACTGTAAAGTGTATAAAATGAGGAATTTGGGCTTCAGAGCAATAAAACTGGTATATCTGGAGAGCATTGTAATAATTTCTAAAACTTAAAAAAATAAAATATTCCCATATTTCTTCACTCAAACAGTACTGACAAAGCAGAAATAAATAAAAAAAAGCTGTGAGCTTCAATATCTTTGATGCAGATTTACTCTATGTAAGTTCCTCAAGAAACTTAGAAGAAAAATGACAATGAGGAGCATACCATCATTTGACCTCCACTAACAGATTATTTATGAACAGTTCACTTAACCTAGGAGTCAAATGTTTCTTCCTCTACAACATGTTCTCTTTAATAAAGTAAGCTTATATGACATATGAGTAGCCCATGAAAAAAATTTTGGTTTTTTTCCCTCACTAACCTGCCAACAAGAAGAATGAGCTGTTTGGCCCTGTAGGCAGGAAAAGTGTATATGTAGTCTGAATTCGCCTCCATCCAGTTACCTTATGTTTTCCTTCAGATGTGCTAAGAAATCCTTCTATGCCTCCCTTTGCAACTCACTCTGCTGTGTAAAGGTTAAGAAAAACATTCTCTTTTTTTTTTTTGTATCTTCCCTTCTTTAGTACTGTTAATACTAATACTGTGATTGAAGCACGATAGCCTCACAGTCTTCCCTAACAACTTCATTACAACTGCTGCAAAAAAATGCCAAAACAAAAGTAATTTTAGAGATTTGTCAGTATACATTGCCTGTAATTCAGTTGTAATTGAAATGCAAAATAGTAGGTATCCAAATTAAGAATGCTGTTACCAGAACCACTGACTTTATCATAGATCTATGCTTTATTTGCTGCAGTATTACAAATTAAAAACTACTATAAATTAAATGTGATTTCAAAATGAAACAACCACTAGATCTAACTGCAGCACCAGCAGAACTTTAGCACCACTTTTCTATTTTATTGGCCTCCTTTTCAGCAGTCTGATAATCACAATCCACTTAAGATATACTTGTATGGTACTCTCATACTTCATACCGATTTAAATATGCCTCTGAAACCAAGAATACGGATAGAAAGGTGTAAATCTACTCAGCTCTTGGCTTTTACTGCAAGCTTATTCAGACAATTTAATGTGCCCTTGAATTCCATGTTATTGTGTATGTCTACATAAAATCTCTCAAAACCCCTGAGATTTAGTGACAAAATAGTATAGTTTATTATATATTTGTGAACTTAACTTTCTGTCTGAGGTTGTGCCAGAATCTACTCCCATTTGGAAAGGCTTAACCTGAGTGCAGATATTCCTTTAACCTACAATGCTTTTACTTCTTTGCATTGCTTAGGAAAAATAATAGGTCCTTTTGAGAGCGTTACTTGCACAGGTGCTCTCAATATATTACCTTATTCTGTGTTTTCCTCATCTTCTCTCCCATGTGTGGAGAACAATAAAGGACATCCAGGCATATTTTGATAAGCCTGGATAAATCTTGTCCCAGTAGCTAGCAGGCAACAGGTTACTTTCAGTAACAAGCTGTTCCCTGTATTTTTTAATGCCGAATAGCTCAACATCATTTAAATGTTATTTTGATACAACTATTTTGCGCAATATCACTGGATCAAATCCCAGATGCTTCTTGTTCATACAACTAACTAGTTACATGCAGATAATGTACATCCAAATACAGAATAGGCAATGCGTATATGTAAGAAATCTGTACTTTCTACTTTTAATCACTGTGATGAACTTTGTATTTAATGTTGTGTACACTCTTGGGTGAATACATTCCAACATCAATTTTTTTTTAAGCTATTCATATGCCAAAGGCTTTTCAGGCTGAGAAATTATTACTTGAGTGGGTCATTCTTTTTTCCAGAAGTCACCTGCAGATAAATGTAAAAAAACATGCTCTGCAATGAGGTATACCCTGTGTTGATGCTCTGTAATTCAAAGTTATTGAATCATGATGATTCAAATGACATAGTGCTGATACCAGTGACAGCAAAATAAGATAAAAGTCCCTGACAAAGGAAATAAAATTTTAATCTGGTTTTGGTAAGGTTTCATAAGGGAAATATGTTTGTGATGTCGTGCTGTATGTCAGCAAACCAGCCATAATAGTTCAAGTAATTTTGGTCATATTCAGCCAAGTTATTCTTTCAAAGGCTGGCAGTTAGGTGGAGGAAAAATGTTAAATTAACTGAGGTAAGGCTGGCAGAGCTCTGTCATGACATATCAAACTTGATTGCAGTTGACGAGAGAGCTGCTGTTAACAAGCAGGTGACAGAGCTCTAGGACATCAAAATTGAGCTCCCTGTCGTCCAGTTTGGGCATCTTAGAAGATCTGTGCAGAAGAGAAGCTTGGAAAATGGCAGCACATTGGACACATGTCTGAAAGAAATGAAGCTTTTCTTGGTGCAGGAGTGACTTGATATGAGAGGGTTAAAAATAAAAATGTCCACAAAAATTCTTTGGTTGAAGTAATCTTGGATGTTTAACATGTAGTTATACTTGAAAAGCTGAAAAAATCTTTGATTGACATTAGATTTTCTTTTAGAACTCTGAGCTCACATAACTGAAGTGTTTAAGTAAAACTTTAAACAGTTAGTCTACATCAATATAAAAATATCTGCAGAATGGTTTAAAATCTTTTCTAAAGAGATTTATTTAATGTTCATTTTAGATTAGAGAAAGATACCTTCTAAGAACAACTGTGGTTATCAGTGAGAGAATAAAGTTATTTGGTTCTTATAACTAATATTCCCGAAGTGTTTGCTTTTTTCTGCAAATGTATCAAATAATGTGGTGACTCCACTGATGACACAACATTGCCTCTTCTCTCCATTCTAAATAAGAGACTTTTAAAAGACAATTGTAGGTCCAAACTAATTCTGAAAATATCTCAGATTTTAGAAAATGTACTTTAAATCGAATGTCTCCCCCTATCTTGCAGCAGGAATTCCAGCAAATCTTATTCTGGATAATTTAGGAAAGTAACACTTCAGCGTATGACAATTTTAGAACCACCATGATACTAAAAACACATAGTAAAATTAATAACAAAGACCTGCATGATGCCATTATTTTCTTCCCAATAATTAAAGCAAACTTTCCATGGTATTGTGCAACTGTTAATCTCAGTTATATACAGGGGACAGACAACATGTGCTAGGCATGTCTGCTGTATCAGCCCAAGTATGGATAAGTCATTGAAGTACAACATATATAAGTAGAAACTAAATCTGTAAAAAGACAGAATGATTAAGTGAAGTACAAGGAATCTGATTTAGTTTAGGAAAGGTGATTCCTGGAGGCACGTCTGGTCTGTGAACAAAAGACCTTTTGTTTTAAGAAAAATTCCTGTATATTCTGCTTTCTCAAAGTGATATAAACTTCTCAGAAACAGAAAATAATCAAGACTAAGAACTGTTTCGACTGTCTTTTATAGATTTTTGTTATCCATTTTCTACCATGGAAAGTCCCCAGCTAAAGACCACAGCCTCAATGAGTGTGGGTGCTGTTGCCTTTTAATTTTATAGCTATTGAACCCAAAAGGATTACATTTCTCTAATGCTGCATTCACTAGGCATCTGCAGCTACCCGCTACTACTGGCTGAATCCCTGTTTACATCTTTCAGCTGGTAATGTAATCCTGAGCTGATGCTAAGCACTTGTGTGCTTTTACCCACAGAGCAAATCCAATTATTTTCTTAGATCCTCACAGGGCTCATATGCTCTATTACAGCGAGTTTGCTTGCTATAAAACTTAATATGGAAATTTTTGTGTATTAAGGAAGTTATGTATAAAATGTCCCTTAAAAGTGGCATTTGTATTGAGTATGTGCATGCTAGTACTAGATAGCTCTTGATTAACATGTGTTTAACATCTGATGACCTTTAAAGGTCCTTTCCTACCCAAATTATTCTATGATAATGTGCCAGAAGGTTGGTTTAAGATATAAGATACTGTCTCAAATTCTACTTCATCAAGACTCAGCCCCACTGTCAGTTAAACTTATAGAGATTAAGCTTGTGCAAGGTGTGCATAGAGTTTTTTGAGCAGCAAGTACAGACCCTAATAGCAGCATCAAAAAGAGACAGAAGTTTTGCAGAACTGCATTTTCTGAAACACACCCAGAAGGAGGCTGAGATTCTACCTGAAATTTGCAATCAGATCATATAATAATTTAGATTGGACAGGATTTCTAGAAGTTAGCTGATCTATCCTTGAAGGTCCAAGTTCTAAGGTCCCAGCAATGGAGTTAGATTAAAACAGAGCACTAGGTCATGTTGCTCAGGGCTCTGTGTTTTGAAGATACCTATGGATGGGGATTCCACAATGTCATTAGGCACCTATTCCAGCATTTTGCTACCTCAGATTGAAAAAAAAAAAAAACAAACCAACAAAAAGCAAACTTTTTCTGCAATCAGAGATTAAAGGCTAAAAGGAAGTAATTGTGAAAGTATTCTGTAAGTTCCTTGTGTGTGGTTTTATTCATGGAGGAAACTACTTTCATGGTGGAACTCTGCATCCGTATCTGAGAATGCCCTTTTTTCTGTAATAATCTAAACTTCTCTACAGATACAAATTAGAATTTCTCATTACAAAAGGATTTTCCAGAGGAATTAACACTGATATACGAATTGTTGATCTATGTAATGGGAGGAATACAACTTTCAATTGATCCTTTAAGAACTATTAAAAAACCTTCCCAGTGTCTGGAAAAGTATTACACAGTAATATTTGATAACATTTTCTAGGACCATTCTGAAACTTGAGCTACAGTACAATCAGTAGAAAGAAATTTTCCTAAATTGCCGTTTGCTTTTATGATGTTAATTATTCAACAAAAAAATTACTGTTTTGCTATCATACTGCTTTAAAACACAGTCAGAAAAAAAAAAATCCGAACAGGCTGAATAGGGATTTCTTAGGTTATTTATGGCCTTTAGAAAATATGTGTATGCTTTTGAATAAGAATGGCTAATGAATGCATTCCATGTTGTACAGCAGAAAGATCAACAGTAGATTCTTAGATCTACATTAATGACTCCTGTGTCTGTTACTTCAGAGATCAAATAAATTGTAGAAAGTTCCTCTCACAGTAGCTAGCTTTGTTAGTTTATTTATTTATTTATTGGTTCATAAACAGTGCAGAAACTTTGGGCTCTTTTTTATACATCTTTATTGCGAAGTGATTGACATTTACTTTCTGAATTAACATACAGCCATTGTTTCTTGAACTATCAAGATGCCCAAGGAAAATCTTTAACCTAAAGAACACAAGGAGAAACAAAGTTTCCTCACAATAAGAACTATAACCCTTGCTTAGATTTACCAGCTGGCACATGAAAATGATTTAAGGACTGAATTACTTCAGATTAGGTCATTAATTAGAATAACTTTAGATGTCATCATTAACAATTTATGATGATATCACTGTGGTCAGGAAGACATATGTCATGGGGTCAGCAGTAGCAGTCATTTTTCTCCTTCGTAGTAGCTGGTGCAGTGCTGTGTTTTTTGACTTTCTGTCTGGGAACAGCGCTGATAACACCAGTGTTTTCATTTGCTGCTTGGTAATGTTTTGGTCTGACCAAGGACTTTCTGAGTCTCATGCTCTGCCAGGGAGGAGGGGAAGCCGGGAAAAAGCAGAGACAGGACACCTGACCCAAACTGACTAAAGAGGTATTCCATGCCACAGCACATCATGCCCAGGATGTAAAACAGAGAGCAGAGACCCGGAAGGGTGGGAGTGCACTGCTTGGTCGGGCTGGGTATAGGTGGTGAGCAATTGTATTCTTTTCCCTTGTATTTCTCTTGTCATTATTATTATTGGTGGTAGCAGTAGTGGTTTGTGCTCTACCTTAGTTACTAAACTGTTCTTATCTCAACCTGTGGGAGTTGCATTCTTTCGATTCTCCTCCCCATCCCCCAGGGAGCAGCGGGAAGAAAGAGGGGGGAGTGAGAGAGCAACTGCGTGAGTTATAGAGGCTTAAACCACGACAACATAATACATCATATAATATCTCTATGTTGAAACCCATTTCTAAACTTCCTTTACAAATGCTGATTTTTGTCAAGCAACTAAATATATTTTTTTAATGAGCTTAAAATACTTATTTTAATGGTTTTCTGGCTATAAGTTTAGAATGAGGTGAAAGCAAGGGTGATATCCATATGTACTTGTTTTCTATTCAGAAGAAAATAAATTTGTGGCCCGATTTCTAGAGGTATTGCATGCTGATTACACTTTCAAACAGCTGCCTGTAACTGAGATAATTTTGTGGATTTCTTTTTCTGAAATCAGGTGTCTCTCCAGTAGACAGTAAGGTCTGAAATCTTTTAGGTTTTTAACAGCTAGAATGTTTATGAGTTCAGGCATTTAGTTCTGGGTATTTGGTATTGGAAAGTATGGTTTTCACTGGTTGATAAACATAGAAGTAAAAAATGAATCTTGCAATTCTGTTGTTACCATGACTAGTATATTACTAGCAACTGTGAATGATATCACTGTAACACTAAGAAATATTTCAATTAGCACAGTTGTTGCTAAATCATACATTAACCATTAAGCAATAAGACAAGGAAAACAAGCCTTGTTCCTGGTCAGCAGCAAGATAATACTAGTTCTGTTTTCCAGGACTTTAGAAGACCTCATAAGGCCATAAAATCTGCTGTTCTGATGTTTTCTGTGGATGATCATGTCCTAGTTTTTCCTACCACCATTCAGAGAAGCCATGCTTTCTTCGAAAGAAACTGATATTAATTCTTATTTAAATAATGTTGGTATGACATTATCAAAAAGACTGCTCAGAACTGGCCTTAATCTGTTTCTACTAACAAAATCTTGTTGATAATAAAAAAAAAGTAATTCAATAATGAGCATAATCTTCCCATTGAGATTATTGGATATCTATAAAAGGTGTAAATCTTTGTACATTCTTTTCAGCAGATAATCTACTTCTGTTTGCAGGAGCACCCAGTGGAATGTTATTCTGATCTTGGAAGATGCTTCCAGTAACATGAAAACAAACTTCCATTCTCCTGTCAACAGGATCTTGGACAATATTACATACAAAGACAGTGAAACAGATATAGTGTCTGAGGTTATGGTTTGCAGGCTTTTAGCATTAAATTGTTGCATTTCCCATCTCTTCTCTCTCTCTCTGGAATGGCTCATGTGAATTAAGAGGTAGAGACATATTTCCTTTCTTTTAACCTTACCCCTCTTCCTGAGCAGCTCCAAACCACATTCAGAACAAGAATGGAAAAAAGGAAGTATACATGTTCCAAGAAACCCAGTATGCAAACTGTATTTAGAATAATGTGGTATTTGAAAAATAATATTATAAATATTTTAAGCAAGGTGAGTTACAACTCTGTAAATTATGTGATATGTGTGTATATATGTGTGTGGTTTTCAGGTTTCGCTAGCTTACTCTTTTCCCGTAGTACCCCACCACCCTCTCCCCCCCGCCTCTAATTCTGATTGAAACCTGTCCAACGGTTCCCATTCTGCAATGAGACGAAAAAAATTTACTCACTGTTAATGAACCATGTCCTGTCTGAACAATAGCAGTCTTCAATTCTGTAGGAGAAAAGAGCATGCAAAAAAAAAATTAAATACCTAACCATGCAGCCAACTATGGGAAAAACACAGATCATAGAATCATAGAATACTTAGGGTTGGAAAGGACCTTAAGATCATCTAGTTCCAATCCCCCTGCCATGGGCAGGGACACCTCACACTAAACCATGCCACCCAGGGAAATCTGTTGGTCTTCACTTTCCATGTTATGGAAACTCCTTTTAGCCAACAGCCATTTAAAATTAATTTATAAATATGAAGTCAAAGATGACTGTGTTTAGTTCCCCAAACAGGTTCTCTTTCATTAACAATGATTTCCTGAGTGTTAACAATTCCACAAAGGTACAAAAGCTGTGCAAGCAGTTAGGCAGAGTCAGTATAATATTCAGCCACAGCCTGTGAAGTAGCGCTGAATATGACTGAACAGCCTCTTCACCTGCAGTTCAGCATCACACGTTACTGATATTCACAAACAGCAACAGGAAAATTTTCCTGTGTGGACTGGAGTTTAAATGACCTCTCTACACAAAACTCCAATCCAGATCCCAAGGGCCTTATATTAAACTATTCTATACCTTTTGTTCGTTGATTTTAAGCAGACATCACCCTTAAAAGAAGTGGAGCCTTAAAACTGATAGTGTAATAAGTCTCACCCTCATCTCTTGTGGACTGATTCTTCTATTTTAAAGATAATTCTCATGCTGCCACTAAAGGATTAAAAAAAAGATAAAGTCAGCAGCCAGGTTACTGGGAATAAGAACATTCTGTTCATTTTTACTACTGCCTCATGCTGGAATAAAAAATATTTCCAAAAAGATGTAGATGATCAAAGTTCACCTCCTTTTAGATCATCTGCAATGTACAGATATTGTTCAAATCTGGAAAATAAGTTATCTCACATCCAATTTAGTTACACTTCCAAACGCTATTTGCTTTCAGGATCACAGTATTTACCTTATGTTTAAAACTGCTAAGTGACCTCTACTTTTATTTAGAGTGCTTTCAGCACAGCTGACTTCCTTATATTCCCTCTTGACTGACAGATGATGGTCATCCCTTAGTCCTATAAAATTGTAATCCCCTTTTAGAACCAGTGATATAAACAAGGTATGATATTCATTGCTACCAATCTTCTTCTGAAAACAAAAATAAGCCAAAACCCCTTTGCTCTCAGGAATATGTTGCTAAACATTTTTTTCAGTTAGCATAACAGAAGATTCAAGCTGGAAAAATTATACAGTCCAGCAGCCCCAAAGGAGAGTGGAGTCAGAGATTCAGAAAGAGAAAAGAGTTCTGATAAAAAGTGAGTCTGTGCTGGCAAGCACAGCACAGAAGACAAGCTCAAGTTACATCTGTGATAGGCTGAGCACACAGTTCGTGTCAGAGACTAAAAATGAAATAGAGTATCTACTAGAGCCGATTTTACTTCAGCTCCTGTGATAAGGAATAATTCCTGTCAACAAGACATGAATGACCAATGTGATGACTATTAGAGGGGCCCTGCCTCCAGCCAGCTTGATGTAGGGGACAATTGGATTTACTGGACTGTGTGGATCAGATGGCCTGGCACATCCGTCCCACAGAAGTATACACCGGTGCACAGTATACCCTGATGCTATCAAGCTGTCGAGGGGTGGAACCAATTTCTATTTCTGGAGTGACAGGAAGATCCCAGGAGTTGACTGTACTGGAGGCTGAAATCAGCCTGACAGGGAGGAAATGGCAAAAGCAGCCCATTGTGACTGGTCCAAAGGCTCTATGCATCCTCGGCATAGACTACCTCAGGAGAGGGTACTTCAAAGACCCAAAAGGATACTGATGGGCTTTTGGTATTGCTGCTTTGGAGATAGAGGAAACTGAGCAGCTGTCCACCTTGTGTGGTCTCTCAGAGGATCCTTCTGTTGTGGGGTTGCTGAAGGTCGAAGAGCAAGTGCCAATCACGACCACAACAGTGCACTGGCGGCAATATCACACCAACCGAGACTCCCTAATTCCCATCCATAAGCTGATCCGTAGACTGGAGAGCCAAGGAGTGATCAGGAGGATCGCTCACCCTTTAATAGCCCCATACGGCCGGTGCGAAAGTCTAACAGAGTATGGAGACTAACAGTAGACTATTGTGGCCTGAATGAAGTTACACCATCCTTGAGTGCTGCCATATCAGACATGCTAGAACTTCAGTATGAACTGGAGTCAAAGGCAGCCAAGTGGTATGCCATGACTGATACTGCCAATGCATTTTTCTCAATTCCTCTGGCAGCAGAGTACAGGCCACAGGTCGCTTTTACTTGGAGGGATGTCCAGTACTCTTGGCACCGACTGCCCCAGGGGTGGAAACACAGCCCTACCATCTGCCACGGACTGATCCAGGCTGCACTGGAACAGGGGCAAGCTCCAGAACACCTGCAATACATTGATGACATTATTGTGTGGGGCGATACAGCAGAAGAAGTCTTTGAGAAAGGGAGGAAAATAATCCAAATCCTGCTGGAAGCTGGTTTTGCCATAAAGCAGAGTAAGGTCAAGGGACCTGCACAGGAGATTCAATTGTTGGGAATAAAATGGCAAGATGGACATCGTCAGATCCCCACAGATGTGATCAACAAGATAACAGCAATATCTCCACCAACTAATAAGAAAGAAACACAAGCTTTTTTGGGTGTTGTGGGGTTCTGGAGGATGCACATCCGGAATTACAGATTGATTGTAAGCCCTCTCTATTATGTGACCCTGAAGAAGAATGATTTTAAGTGGGGCCCTGAGCAACAACAAGCCTTTGAGCAAATTAAATGAGAGATAGTTCAGGCAATAGCCCTCACACCGGTCCGGACCGGGCTGGGCCAGATGCTAAAAATGTACTGTACACTGCAGCCTGGGAGAGTGGTCCTACCTGGAGCCTCTGGCAGAAAGCTCCAGGGGAGACTCGAGGCCGACCCCTCGGCTTTTGGAGTTGAGGATACAGAGGATCTGAGACCAGCTGTACCCCAACTGAAAAAGAGATACTGGCAGCCTATGAAGGGGTTTGAGCTGCTTTGGAAATGACTGACACTGAAGCACAGCTCCTCTTATTACCCCGGTTGCCTGTGCTGGGCTGGATGTTCAAAGGCAGGGTCTCCTCTACACATCATGCAAGTGATGCTACATGGAGTAAGTGGGCTGCACTAATTACACAACGAGCTCAAATAGGAAATCCCAGTCATCCAGGAATTTTAGAAGTCATCATGGACTGGCCAGAAGGCAAAGATTTTGGAATGTCACCAGAGGAGGAGGTGATGTGTGCTGAAGAGGCCCCACCATATAATGAACTGTCAGAAAGTGAAAAGCAATATGCCTTGTTTACTGATGGATACTGTCGCATTGTGGGAAAGCATCGTAGATGGAAGGCAGCCATATGGAGTCCTCGACAACAGGTTTCAGAAACTGCTGAAGGAGAGGGTGAATCTAGTCAGTTTGCCGAGGTGAAAGCCATCCAGCTGGCCTTGGACATTGCTGAACGAGAAAAGTGGCCAGTACTTTATCTCTATACTGACTCATGGATGGTGGCAGATGCCCTATGGGGGTGGTTGCAGCAATGGAAGCAGTGCAACTGGCAACGCAGAGGTAAACCCATCTGGGCTGCTGCACTGTGGCAAGGTATCACTGCCTGGGTGCAGAACCTGGTGGTGAAGTTACGCCATTTAGATGCTCATGTACCCAAGAGTTGGGCCACTGAGGAACACCAGAACAACCAACCAGTGGATAGAGCTGCTAAGATTGAAGTGGCTCAGATGGACTTCGATTGACAACATATGGGTGAATTAGTTTTGGCCTGCTGGGCCCATGACACTTCAGGCCATCAGGGCAGAGATGCAACTTACAGATGGGCTCGTGATCGAGGGGTGGACTTAACAATGGACACTATTGCCCAGGTTATTCATGAGTGTGAAACATGTGCTGCAATTAAGCAAGCTAAACAGTTAACGCCTCTTTGGTATGGAGGACGACGGCTGAAGTACAAATATGGGGAGACCTGACAGATTGATTATATCACACTCCCACCAATCCGCCAAGGGAAGCGCCATGTGCTTACCATGTTGGAAGCAACCACCGAATGGCTGGAAACATACACTGTGCCCCACGCCACTGCCCGGAACACTATCCTGGGCCTTGAGAAACAGATTTTGTGGTGACACGGCACCCCAGAGAGAATTGAGTTGGACAGTGGGACTCATTTCTGGAACAGCCTGATAGATGCTTGGGCCAAAGAGCATGGCATTGAGTGGGTATATCACATCCCCTACCATGCACCAGCCTCTGGGAAAATCAAACGGTACAATGGGCTATTAAAAACTACACTGAGAGCAATGAGTGGTGGGACTTTCAAACATTGGGATACACATTTACCAAAGGCCACTTGGCTGGTCAACACCAGAGGATCTGCCAGCAGGGCTGCTCCAGCCCAGTCAGAACTTCTACATACTGTGGAGGGGGACAAAGTTCCTGTGGTGCATATAAAAATTTACTGGGGAAGACACTCTGGTTTATACCTGCTTCAGGTAAAGGCAAACCCACACGTGGGATTGCTTTTGCTCGGGGACCCAGATATACCTGGTGGGTAATGCGGGAAGATGGGGAAGTTCGATGTTTACCTCAAGGAGATTTGATTTTAGGGGAAAACAGCCAATGAACTCAATTGTATGCTGTTGCCTGCTATGTAATACTTTCATAGCCCACCAACTAGATGTCTTCAAGTCATCAGTGACTGGCCCTCTGACCGTCATCCCAACAAAGAATAAACTTTAATGAAACCGGACGAGTTCTGTAGTAAAGGAACGATCAGCATCAGCAGGCAACGATCCAACACTGCACCAGCCTCCCCTGCTCAGAAAGACTGTTACAGGAGATGGAGCTTGACATCACGGACCGAATGGACTCAGCAGCTTTGTAGGGATTGGTCCATGCACTGAGGGATGATCTCTCTCCCTCTGTGTGTGTGTGTGGATGTGCGTATATATATATATGTGATGGCATATTGAAAATGTGGGATCTGAGCATGACGTGAATGGTATGGAATAAGGGATGGATACTGTCATGGGTTCAGCAGCAGCAGCCATTTTTCTCCTTCTTGGTAGCTGGTGCAGTGCTGTGTTTTTGACTTCCGGCCTGGGAACAGCGCTGATAACACCTATGTTTATAGTTATGGCTTAGAATGTTTTGGTCTGACCAAGGACTTTCTGAGTCTCTTGCTCTGCCAGGGAGAAGGGGAAGCCGGGAGGAAACAGAAACAGGATACCTGACCCAAACTGACCAAAGAGGTATTCCATACCCACAGCCCATCATGCCCAGGATGTAAAACTGGAGGCAGGAACCCAGAAGAGTTTAGTTCACGGCTCGATCGTCTAGTGGTGAGCAATTGTGTCCTCTTCCCTTGTATTTCCCTGGTCATTATTATTATTGGTGGTAGCAGCAGTGGTTTGTGTTATACCTTAGCTCCTGGACTGCTCTTATCTCAACCCATGGGAGTTACATTCTTTTGATTCTTCTCCACATTTCCCCCCTCCCCCCTCCGAGTGAGGGGGAATGAGTGAGCCGGCTACTTGATTTACAGTTTAAACCACAACAGTTACTCACACACTTCCTGAATGCACATCCTTGTTCCCTAGGAACGGGCTGCAAGAAAAGGACTCCCTTCCATATCTTCTTGTTCTCATTCATCCTGCCTTGAGTGGTATCCTGCCCTCTTTTCCCCTACTGCCCTTTCTGTTCCTTGCCATGGTTTTCTTGCACATTCCTAAACCAACCCTTTTTTTGTTACTCTTTCATGTACTTTGACCGTGTGAGGGTCTTTGTCTACCCTCTCCTCCCCTTACTCTCGTCACTCCATGTACTAGCAGTTTTGTGTATGTGCCATTCTGTCTTTCCAAATAATCCTTTTCCTCATAATTTTTATATGTTCACACAATGAAATTGAGTTGAATATTATTGTTGTTCCCACAATAAAAGTTGGTATGCATGAGGGAATAGGATGCGTTTAATTTTACTTTCTTTTTACTTACCTTAAGTTATGCTCTGCCTTTGTCTGCATTCATTCCTCCTACATGCTGGTAGCTGGTATGCTCCTCTTTTCTTAAAATCATTGCCATGATACTTTCTCATGTTCTTCATCCCCTTTTTTCTCACAGGGGAATAATTTAGGCTAACAATTTCCTCTGCTGGAAGAATGAATACAGGTAATTTGGGAGATGATATAAAATATCATAGATCAGTTCTTCTGTCTGAAGCCAATAACAAACGTGACTGAAATTAGGAGTCTGCTGACGATAAGCCAAAAGTTCCTTTCCGGTTTTTGCAACAAGCTACTGTCATCCAGGGTTTCTCCTGATATTTTGGAAGTCATTTAACACAGATGTTCTTAGTTACATTTTTTTCATCCCAATTACAAGAGTAATGGGTAAATGATAACAAGTTTAGTATATGGCCCCTCAGATTCAAGCATTGAAAATTAATTTATTATATTCAATGCTGCAATCATTTCTTTGACTATAAATGTATTAATTTTGCAATATTTTCCTGGCAAATGAAAAGTTTCAACAGCTGCCAATCAAATTCTTTGGATGTACAAAATAATTACTATTGATTTCTTATTTGTAGAGTGCTACAAATGTAGATCTAATTTCCTTTAGACTAGCAAATTGCTGGCAACAAACTTAAGAGAAAAAACCTTCAGGAAAGGAGGTAGAAACTAATCTACCATGCATAAACCTACAGCAAAGAACAGGGGAGTATTGCCTGAAATTAAGTAAATGCCTCCGAAAGAATCAATACCTGGTTGTATTCCTGTAGAAGAGTTTCTCACTGAGAGTGGTTTTGTGAGCAATCCAGCCTTTGGCCTGGCTCCAACTGTCCAGTGAGCAGAAGGCATGAGAGGCATCCAGCCCTTGGCTGAACTCCAATTCTCTGGTAAGCGGAAGTCATCAGAGGCTGCAGGGGGGTTGCTATAGGGCACCTCACCGGAAGCCACTAGAAGCTGCTGGCAGTTGCCAGCAGCTTCTGGAAGTTGCCAGGGGGTGCTGGAAGTTGCCAGAAGGGGACACCCACTTGCTGACATGAATTTAAGCCTCCAATCACAAGCCGTTGCTAGGACCTGACATGGAGTCAGAGCCAATCATCTATTGTGGAATGTTCTGGTACTCTGTAACTTTTTCCTATAAAAGGTGTGATTGTGCAGAATAAATTGTTCAGCGTTCGATTACATTAATCGGCGTTTGCGTTGTTCCATATCCCCCGCATATTCCTGTTCCTAATCTCTTTTTTTCAGGCTTGTTTGTAATGTCTGAGATACTTGATAAATATAACTCTTTCTCTAATACCCTATGTATGTATGCTAACCTCTACAGTTATTCCCTTGGAAGTCAGCCCTTCAGTTTCTCAAGTCATCCTGCTGTTTTTTGCTGAGATTTCCTCCGTCTTATATCCTTATGACTTTATGACACTACTGACTTTATGAACGAGTAAGGATTTCAGGTGATTGTTATTCTGAAGAGGAAGCAGACTGCTTTCTACATCACAACGGTAGCTCAGTGGCTCATTCATAGAATCATAGAATAGTTAGAGTTGGAAAGGACAATGACCAACAATAAATCCATCTCATTTTACACTGATAACAGGCTATATTAATTTTCCAATTGTTCTCTTCTGCACACTAAATGGCATGGTCTACCAAGACAATTAATTACGTACACACTATAAATTTATAACATAACCTAATAAAGATCAAAATTAACCTGAAATTATTGTATTACTATTCCAGATCCAGCAGTAGATGTAACATGAGGCAGCATTAGAACAAGCAGATGGTCTAATGACTCCCCCGTTGGAAAGCTATTCACTGTTTGCTTTTCAATGGAGTAAACAAATAAACATGGAAATATTTGCTTTCCACAAGAAAAAAATACTCACCTAAATTTTCAAAGTCCTACAGGTGTTAGGTCTCTCCTAGTCCTAGAATATTGCAGGAAGTTGCAAACTTTTCTCAGTTACATGACTGCCTCCATTAGCATTCCTCAAAAACCAAGGGTATCTTTTCCACAAATTTCCAAATTTCCATTTTGATTGCTTGGTTGCCATATATTTGCATACAACATTTTATGATGTGGGAGATCATTTTACAGAAACAGAGTTACTTAGGTATATGGGAAATATAATATAGCTTTGGAATATTTTAAAAGCACAATTAGACATCTCAAGCTGCCATTCCTGTCTGTCAACTGTTTTTGTTTGCAGTCAGAACAGAGTATTTTTGATGTGCTCTCTTACAAAGCACTGACATAAGTGACATTTGAGATGCTTTGTGATAGCAGCAAGCATCTTCTTTCAATTTCCCCTGGTTATGCCCCAGCATTGTAGACTCCCTAACAACAATAACTTCTGATGAGATTTTTCTCCTGAGGATCACTAACTTGGCACTCCATTGTATGTGTTTGGTGTCTCCATAGGCTTATAGCTGTTGCTTGAAGAAACAAATTGATGTAAGAAGATATTTGGGGACACAACAGTCACTCTTCTGTTGTTTTCTATCTTTATAGATGTTAAATAAAATTTCTCAGAGGTATGAGGCAAAAAAAACCTCATTACACAAGGTTACTCATCATCCAGTCATGATCCACATTCTGATTCTGTCACCCCAGACATTTGCTTCTACATCAGGCCAAAAACTGCCTTGACTTCATAACCAAGCAACTTTCTATTCGATCATACTCATTTTCCTGTTCTTTTCTGTTCCTGAAGTCAGATGTTCTTGAACTGCAAATGTTGCTTAGAGCTCAGTTAACATGTTCGTATTGGGTTCTGTAATTCATCTGATCAAATAATACATCATTAAACCATTCCTCATCTGTGTCCTGTACAAATCATAGCGTTTGGTTCTGCCCACGGGAAGCTTCTGTATGCCCAAAGGCAGCATTTTTAAGCTGTAACATAACTACTTAGTGCTTCTACAAGAGAAGTGTTCCAGGGAGATTAGATTTTGGTAAAAGCTACTGGTCTGCTGCATGCACAGTGGGTTTGTGTCATTTCTGAGAAGGGATTAGAGCTCAGCTGAAGAAGCGTGATCCCTGGTGTCACAGAGAAGAGTGTGACATGGCAGATAGGTACACTGCAAAGCACAATGTTGTAGCATCAATAACTGTGTTTAAAGGTGGGGGAATGCTGAACTAGTGGCAAAGCAGAAACATTCAGCCAGCTTGACTTAAAACTTCTGCTCCAAATTTACAAGTTACAAATTTACGACTACAGTGACTGTCATATCTCTTACACTGAGAGACTAGTAACAATTATGAAGAAGCTGTTTGTGATATGAGTGCAAGACTAGTAACTGAGTGCAAGACTAGAAACTGAGACCTTCATTTAGAGAACCAATCTCAAATTCTTATTACCACTGGTCGGATGATTTGACCATATCTATGATCCACTATACCACAGGTCACATGTGCCTGATCCATAGTGTAGATATAGCCTCTGAATGGTAAATTCACTGAGATTAAAGAAAACAAGCAAAAAAAAAAAAAAAAAACAAAATCTTCAAAGGTCAACTTCTTCATGCATTACATGAAACACAGCAAATGTATACACTTCAATTTGAATGCAAATGAAAAATACATAGTAATTAAAAACTATCTTGATATAAAAGCATTCATATCTACATTAAAGTTTCTCACTGTGTTTTGTGGTAATATGCTTTTTCAAGAACTAGACAGATAATGGAGTCATTTTCTTAAATGGTGAGCTCCTTCATTCACACAAGTGAAATGTCATCAGGTTTGTTCAGATACTACACTTACTTCATTCACACAAATGAAAAGCATATTCCTCATTTGAATGCTTTGTGTCTTTTCAGATAACGACAATTGTGGAACAAATTCAGTCTGTGAGATAGATTAAAAATTTAGTGCTATTTACTGTTGTCCCCTAGGATTGCTAACTTCAAAATAGTTCTGATTGGTTTAGTCCATGGATGAAAAATAATAATCCAAATTTATCTTACAAACAAATTTTCAATATGCACTTTTTATAATACCTTATATAGCATTAAAATTACACCATTCTCTCATTTTTGCATAATGGAGATGTCTTCGTTAGTAAGGGTTACTGTCTTGTGACAGCAGTGCCACCAGTAGATACACAATTTGACTGTTAGTTCCATGGGATACATGAGCTTATGGAGGATGTTATATACTCTGAATTCTGTGCTAACTGTATCAACAATAGGGACTTCTGAAATGGTCTGTGACTGTAGCCATGTTAGCATTTAACTCAGAGTGCCTTAGTACTGTTTCATGTAGTTCATCTTATACAATTAAAATAATTTCTGCTAAAATATGTTTATATCCCCAGATTTGTTTTCCCTAAATAAAGCCAATAAGTTCTATTTTGCTTCACTTTTTAGTGTGTTGTGGTTTAAGCTGTAAATCACGCAGCCTGCTCACTCACTCCCACTTCTTTCTTCCCCCCGACTCCGAGGGGTGAGGGGGGAAATGGGGAGAAGAATCGAAAGAATGTAACTCCCACGGGTTGAGATAAGAACAGTCCAGTAACTAAGGTATAACACAAATCACTACCGCTACCACCAAGAATAATAATGACCAGGGAAATACAAGGGAAGAGGACACAATTGCTTACCACCCGGCAACTGAGCCATGAACTAAACTCTTCTGGGTTCCTGCCTCCAGTTTTACATCCTGGGCATGATGTGCTGTGGTATGGAATACCTCTTTGGTCAGTTTGGGTCAGGTATCCTGTTTCTGCTTCCTCCCGGCTTCCCCTCCTCCCTGGCAGAGCATGAGACTCAGAAAGTCCTTGGTCAGTCCAAAACATTCTAAGCCATAACTATAAACATAGGTGTTATCAGCGCTGTTCCCAGGCCGAAAGTCAAAAACACAGCACTGCACCAGCTACTAAGAAGGAGAAAAATGACTGCTGCTGCTGCTGAACCCATGACAAGTGAGATGCTCACTTACTTTTCCTTCTATCACCACTCTATTTCCACCCCCTCTGATCTTTTGGCTTTTACAGATGCATCACTCTGTGCTAAAACCCACTGATGTTTATATTTTCTCCCTCTAAAAGCTGTTCTTGCAGTGACTGTGCAGCATATTTCCAGTATACACAGGCCCAATATGCTCCAGATTTTACTTTTCCAGCTATTGATGTCAGAGTAGCCATGTCTGTGTTCCCCACGTCTTACCTAGAAAGAGTAAAGAAATAAAATTATTCAGTTCTATTATACCATTAGGAAGAGTTACGCAAATTGATACAGGATTAATTTTTTTCCCTTCATTGATGCAGTAATTCTGCTTCCATGCACGGATACAATGAGCTTATACCTAAAAAATATTAACGCTGTTTCTTTTTCTCTGAGATTGTTTGATCTTTTTACCCCAGAACTATGTGTAATATCTGTAATATTTGAAAGATGTAAAAAGGGACTGAACTGCCTTTGCATGCCTGTGCTTGTGTAACTGCAGTCCACAACCAAGCTGCCAGACTCATTTGCCCAAGTTGCCCAGACAGACTAAAAAGGTGGTCTTCTGCCATCTGAAAGGTCTTGCTCTTACATGATATGTTCATTCTCCCTGAGGACAGGTAAAAGCTGTCAAAGGTTACAACACAAAAGCAGTTTACATTTTTCTGTCATGCTGGAAAATGCTTCCTGGTAACAGTTTGTCAGAACTGGCATCAATATTGTATTGCAGAAACTAAAAGAGTTTTTTTGTGAGAAAAAAACCACAGAATAATAAAACATGAGAAATACAGTACTGTGAACTATAAAGCCAAAATTCCCACTGGTCATCATGAGGCTTACATGAAACCCATATATATACATCTTGTTCAGCATGATCCAAGGTCTGGTTTTGATACAACACATCTGCATAAACCTGACATCAATGTCTCATGATACTTCTAAGTTGAGAAAAAGCTGGGAAAGTAGATAGGCAAGAGCCATGCACAATAAGAAAGGCAGAGGTAAGATTGTTGATATGGTGAGAGTTAGCAATGAATGGACTGAGGGGGAAAATCATGGATTTAGATGGCATCTCGTCAGCACCAAGAGCACAGGAAGGCAATCTCTGTCCATGTGACAGTGATTGCATTGCAGGTAAAGTGTCACTGCTTTTTCATTGGTGGGATTGAGCATATTAATGCTGAACTTTGTACCTTATTGATAACTATTCTGTACATTAGCTAATAAATAATTAATTTGGACATTTAAACTCTGGATATCCAGCTTACAAAGTCTCTTTGCAATTGGTAAAAAGTGCGTGAACACAGTAACATAGTTAGGAAGGGGTGGGTACCTGCCCTTTTGAATGTGTAAGAATATGCTGTGTAATTACAAGAGACACAACTATCACAAGCAGTGTGCCTGGCTACCCAGTGCTGCATGAAAAAGTGGTTGAAGATCCTGTATAAATCAAATACACATAACAAAGATGTGAGGCTATAGAATATCTTATTAATAAATTCATAGAAGAAGCTTTTCTAGGTGTAAAAAGATAAAAAATGAAATAATAAATCTGTTTTTCTACCCATCGTTATATTGGTTCCAAGTCTTGTCTAGCTAATATGTGTTGGCACAGCCCTTCTAAACACAAGAGATTCTCCTGCTCCATGGCCTAATCATTCAGGAACTCAAACTGCTGTTCTAGAAAACTTGTTTCTTTTCACTATATAATCTCATGTCTTTTTTAAGATTTTCTGTCAGGCAGAAAGAAACTCATACCCCTTCTTTGGCAAGAATCTGCTCAATTTTGAAAATTAGCCTCCCAATCACACATGCGATTCTGCATCTACTATGTTTACAGAATGCCTGGAGGACCAACAAAACAGACACCTTTAAACAACATGCCAGAATCTCAGCTTTAAAGAATATCTGAGCAGATCTACTGTCTACAATGCAGAAGAAGAAATAACAAACACAATACACAAAACAGTTCTGGACCTGGACTACTCCAGCTGTTTGACAGCAAAATATCTTATGCGCTTGCTGTCAGAATTAACGCATTTCCTCTTCCCATGTTCTTACTGAAAGATCAAGGATTCAGAAGAAATCACAGGAGATTCACAAGAGATAATAAAACCAGCCCCATCCTCATCATTTGTATTCTGCTCAATTTGTCTAAATTTGTCAATATTACCTGTCTTTCCTCAGGAGAATAAAGGTCAGTTCCAACATGATTTCAGTCTGACAGATAGATGGCTGATTGTCATTAAGAAGGCTGCTTCACTGAAGCTAAAAGCAAACAGTAATGAAAATCTAGTGTACAGGAAAAGAGTTATTGCCTTTAGAAACTTAAGCACACAGTGCTCTGGACTATGTGATTCCTAAAGGAATTTCTAAAGGATTTCATGTTAGGACATTCTGAAACAAAGTGAAAGAAAATCTGCATCTCCACTTGACAATATCAGACTTCTGAATCAGGTGATACTGGATTTTTTATTTTTTAAAAACTAAATAACTTTTTTTAAAGGTTAAAAACTTTTGTTTTCAAACTGAAATTTGTAATAATTTTGTTTAGAAATTAGAGATGTAAAAATATTAGAGATCTGCAAAAGAGAGGGCTCTAGTTGCCCAAGCTTGGATTCCCTGGTTAAAGAAAACATTGAAATATCGGAGCATTATTGAAGATGGTGATGCAACTACATTAAACTAAAATTAATTTTGCAATTGCTGTTTAAAAATATTTTAACGCTTCACTAAGTCTAACCACATCAAATCTATTTCTAGAAAACTGAAATAAAAAAAAAATGCTTGCAAAGCACCAACATATTCGCTATTCCCCATTTGCAGCACTTTCTCCAAGAAGCAACCATCAATCCCAAAGGCATGATAGCCTTCTTTATTGTGAGGGATACTGTAAAATGCTGTGTTTATATAGACTTTAATAAACAAACATATTCCTACTACTTTGCAGTTTCTCACATTTCTATGGGAAATGAACCAATAAGGAATTTTGCATAGTATTCTTGATAACTATCTCAGATCAGGCAACTACTTTAAGACAGTATTTTACAATAACATACAAGAAATTTGGATTTACTTTCCTCATGTGGACTCATAGCAACAAGGGAAGCTGTAGAAGAAAAGCTTTGAATACATTGCCCAAGATCTACCATCTCCCTGGCAGCGTGTAGCCTCATTAAGGTTTTTCAGCACCTGAGAAGCTGTATTACAAAGAACTGCAAGAGTTAGCACTGAAGACTCTACTGTAACAACAACTAGTAGTCATTTTTCTGGGTCTCTTTAGAGATGTCTTCTTTAAAAGTTAGACGTTTTTGTATGCCTTTTATGCTCCCGTCTGTGTCATAACTTGATGCATCCTTCCTATCACAGGACAGCATGCATCTGCTGATTTCACCCATGAAAAGACAGTCATTCGTGGTACCCAGTTGTACAATTTCTACCAGCCCTTATCACTGAGGGTGTTTCAAGCTATAACTAAGGGTGTTCCAATAAATTGGTTGCTGCAGGACTGAAGGGGTGGATCTTTATGTGTCTCTCTGTTGATTCTAGAGTCCAAGTGGGAATTTAAGCTTTAGTCCAGCTGTGCAAAGATGCCTATTCCAGGTCAATGTACTAATACAACAATAACTGGACTTTCTGGGTGACAAAACAAAGTCAAATATACTGGCCACCTACAAGGTGAGCCAGGCTACAGAAAATGATCTGCTTTGTGTGCTGCACCACAAGGCCAACTATTATTGGTCTTTGCAATTTTTAGAGTCTGAAATATTGAGCAAGATTACTATGAATTATATTCCTGTTATAGTATCAGGCCTCATATAAATTTAAAGATGTAATTTTCATTTATATTTGAAAAATAGTGACAAAGGAGAAAAAAAGAAAATAGACTTTGCTGTCCTGGGCATAATATGAAATATTGCTTAAAAAAAAAATAATTATGCATTTCAAAGAATCTAAGTGCACTGGGGTTATTGCTGAAAAAGATGATTAATGCAAAATAACTGTCTAAATAATAATCAAAAATGCCTGCACATATTTTGGAAAATTATTTTAAGTATAAACACTCTTGGTTTTAGCTTCTGAGGTTAAGATTATTTTCTAGTGGTATATTAAAGATTTGTTAAAGGCTAGAGATTAACCTGGTTTTATGGGGAGAAAACCCATTATCTTCACCTTTGGTATTGTGATGAGATTAAAAAAAAAAAAAACAAAACAAACAAACAAACAAACAGAAAACCACCCTACAAAAACAACAACAAACAAAAAAACCCAAAACATTCTCTTCATAGGTGGCTCATTATGAATCCTTTTGAATCTGCCTACGAGCAAAGTTGCATTCTCCAAAATCACTTGAATGGCTCTGCATAATCTTTACCTCCCACTGCTTAACTATTTAGAACTAAAGCCTCCTGAAAGTAAAAGATGAATGATTATCTGTTTCACAAGAATGTTTAACATAGCAGCAAGAAAAATAATACATTGACAGTAACCAGCTATATATAAATCAGGAATAACAATTACTTCTTTCATATGAACAGAATTCTTAAACCACAAAAATCTGTTTCTATGAGAAAATTTTTTAGTTTCCTGTATCACTGAGGAAAAGGCATTGTTTTGTTCAAAAATTATTTTGAATTATTTAGAAACCCTTTTGTACTTATGTACTATTCAGATAATCATCTCAAGTTCTTACACTGAGGTCTACTTTGGAGCCACTGAAATGATTTTGTATCTTTATGAATATAACAGAAGCAGACTGGGATATGCTTTAAATGTCAATTTCTTCCAGTCATACTCCTAGTAGAATTTTGGCTTTTTATCTGCAATACAACAAAGGTTAAAAACTGCCTGTGTTTTTCCTAGATAACATCAGGTTTCACTTAGACAAAGTGCAGTAAAATCATGCTATTTTACCTCCTAGGATGAGTTTGAAGGATCTGTTTCTCCACCACTGACAAAATAGTTGCATAGTTTGTAGGAAGGAAGGGAAGGAGGGAGGGAGAGAGGGGTAAAAATAGAAGTTTCTAGGCTAAAAGTAAGCTTCGTCTAACTAGAAAAAAAATCACTGAGTGCCGTTATAACCCCTGCTACTCTGAGATAGATCTCTCATGCTATTTAACTGCTTCACAATAGTTCCAATTTGTATCTCAGTGAGAGGTTATATGAGATTTTTATTCATTTATTTAGATATTCCTTTCTCATGTTCTAAAATTATTTGTAATTTATCAATTACTACTTGATGCTCACATCATAGTGGTATGTTACAAAACATTGATTTTAACTGAAAAGAAATACCATGAAGTGGTAGAGATGGTGAAAATAAAAATAATGTGCTGATAGAAAGTATGCATTTCCCTAAATAATATTAATGGTCTTCATTTTTTGTTTCTTGCACAGATTTCCAAATTAGACTGTATATCATTACACTAACTGATCAAGCACTGGGACCATGTGCTTACTAGTATATAATTGTCTATGTAGAATTATTAGGCATTAGAATGAAGAACCAGACAGGAAAAAAAAAAATGGTAAAGCACATAGAATGAAGCATTTTAATTTAGACCAGAAATGCACATTCTTTTTTTTTATAGATTTGTGTTCTGTGTAATATTCAGTTACTGAAGACAGCTAACTTTTACCTCAATCTGTCAAGTGAAATGAGACAGAAAATAAAAGATTGCCATTTCTGTATCTTATGTACAGAAGTTCATCCTCATGTTTATATAATTGCTTCCTGGCTCTTGTCTCATTTAGCAGCTGAAAATCTGCAAGAATGACATAGGAAAGCAGGAACTGGTGCTTTGCTGCATAGAGGAGACCACAAGGCTTTTCATATGTACGAGGTGCAATGAAAGGTCCCTGCTAGCCTTCCTACCTGCTAAATACACACACATTCTGTGTTTGTATGGCAGAGCTAAAAGAGATAGAGACAAACATAATTAAATATTCTTTTCTGCAGCTGTTAAAACCAAAGCAGATGCTTCCAGTCTTTCTCCCTAAACTTTATCATTCTCTTAACATCAGCTGCAAAAGGTGCCATAGATGCCTAATACATTAGAAATGAAGGATCACCAACACCTCTGTCTGTATTGCTACTCCGCAACATCAGAAATGCACTCAGAATCCTTGAAAATCATTTGGAATCTGATCTGTTTTGATTGATGGCTACTGGCAGGTAAGGAAAGTGGTCAGGTATTATCCATGGATCACCAACATTAGGACTGTCTGATGGCTCAGTTTTGTGTGAATATTCTCCCTCTCTTTCACCTACCACTGCTGTCAATTGAGAAATATCCACTCCAGTCCTCACCATCTTAAAATAAAAATGAAAATGAAGTCATGAGTGACAAGACAACTTTCTACTGCTTAGCACCTTTTAATAGCTGTAGGATAGTGTTGCTCCTCCATTTCAAGGCTGAAAATGGATTCTCCAAATGTAAAGCAATAAGCAGACTAATAGTACCGGCTAGTTCTACGGGGTGTTATTTAACACCTATTACTGTAAGATTTTTTATGGGATTACAAGACTAGCAAGTCATTGCATAAATTAAATCTCTCAGCACATGCAAATATATTTCCCATTAGTGGCTCTACAACCTATGACAAGGCATTCTGAAGCATAAACATCTGACTAATTATAATTCTTCTAATTCTTTCATTTCCCTATCTGAATACAAGTGGCTCTTCTTTTTCCAGTCTTCTAGTACTTGATTTGTGTTCTGTGGGTTGTTAAGGATAACCACCAGGCAGTCTGAGGATTTCCTCCAATATTTCTACATGAGCCTGGATAATTTAAACACATCTAACCTACTGAAATAGTCTCAACTAGTCCTACATTTTCCTTCCAGTAGCAGAGGTTTCGTTTCTAGTATTATGGGTTTGGTTTGTTTCTTTCTCCTTGTTATTAACCAAAATGCTGGTTTTGATTAGAGAGAACTATTTTTCTTTTTGTGGTTTAGGATCCAGAAACACACCCCACCCCCCACCCCCCCCCGTATACTATGTTTGGAAAATGCAGCGGCAGTAGTAGTGAGTTTTTAAATAAACTCTGTCAGGGTCCAATTGGAGAAAAAACCCAGTGCAGGACCCTGTTTCAGTTCATGATCCCAAGAGTGAAATTAAGACATAAACGAGGTCAAGTACCGTAATCAGACATTTTGTTTTTTACAAATTACAAAAAAAGGGAAGTTGTTGTAATAAAGGGGATAGAGATAAGACAGATGGAAAAAAGGTAGGAAATGAAGCAAGAATTTGGGGTGCAGAGAGAGAGAGAGAGATAGTCACCACCATGGATCCAGCGATGTCTCAGGGAACCGTTGTCATCGTCGTTGGTGGAGGGAGTTCTTCAGGGTTTGTAGTCTCATAGTATCTGAGCAGAATGTCCCCCAAGAGTCTGTCAGAGGTTGGTGTCCTCATGGAAGCATCCTTCTGGAGTTCCCTTGAAGGTATCCCATGGAGTGTGTCTCATGGAGTTGCCCTCATGGCGATGTCTCGTGGAGGCTGTCCCTCAGGGTCTGTAGTAGTCATTGGTGGACAGTGCCTTCATGGCGGTGTCCTGCTGGAGTCATCCTCATGGCCATGGCTCCCTGGCGATTTTTTTACTCCCCCTTTTATTGTGAGTTGGGGGGAGTACCTGTATTCTTCATGTCACATATTTCTGTTCTTGGTGGACCAGTTTCCCTGGTCTTGCAGCGAACTACGTGTGTCTGCATACACACAGGTTCCTGAAGCAATTCTTGGGATAATGGACAGCAATTCCTCACACCAGTCCTCGAGGTAATGGATGGAAGAGTCTTCTCAGCTCTTTCTTATTTATCCCTCAGGTATATGAATGGTGGATTTCCAATTCATTCCTCACTCCCTTCTCCCAGGCAATGGATGGAAGTGTCTTATCTCAGCTCCTCTCACCCATCTCTGAAACAGTGGTCAGTGGAGTCCCATTTCAATTCCTCAGACCAATTCTTGAGACAATAGACAGGAGTCTGATTTCAGATTGGTCTCTCACAAACTCTTAGTGCTTATGGAAGCCTTTGTGCATTTGTGTAGTATTTTCTCTCCATGATAGCAGTCAACACGCAATGCTATGTTTTACATTAATTCTCCGCAACTACCACTCCATTCTAGGACAATGATATCAAAATAGCTGATGGCTGCTACTATTCTGAACATGATTCTAATGTACTTGTCCTTTTCTGTGATTGTTGTTTTTTAGAAAAGAAACTCATAATACCTTTTTTTATTTTTACACAATAAATCTGTGTTGTTTAGGGGTGGCATGGATATTGAAAAGTTCTTTTCAGTCCAATAGACCTGAGTAGCAAGACAGCCTACAGGAAGAAGGTACTCCAGGGCAACATGCTTCCACACATTCTCCTTTCAGAGCTGTAAATGTTGCTCTGGTTTTGTTAACTGAATGACAATGACGAAATTGAGAAGGAAGCATGCAGCTATGCAGCTGTTGCCAAAGAAGAAAAAACAATTCCACAGCTTCACACTCAGAAATTAGACCTATTTTGGTTTTATTTTTGTATTTTTCTGTTGTCTTAGAACTTCGACTTGAAATTTTGTCATATTAACTGGGATTTGTACATTGTATGCTCCTTGTGAGGCTTTGTTGATGGATTCATATCTTTTTACTCTGTCAGAAATGTCATGAAACAGTTTTAGCATTACTGCTCTTTACCACTGCATTTGCAGTGTTTTATCATGGCTGGCAGCCATGGTTCTTATCAGACATTTTTGTCATTACATCGAAGGATTAAAGTGAAAGAATGTATTTGTTAATCCATTTGTATAGTTGAGCTTCTTTCCTCCAGAGTATCAAATCAAATTAAAGTGGATGTAAAACGTTTGTCTTTTGCATGCAATAATCCATGTATCAAGCCAACTGATCTATAGAATTTCAGTACTGATTACTCTCTTTCTTCCTTGCATACTCCTTTGTGCAATTTCTTAACCAAGCTCCCAGCTGGAAAAACATTATTAAATTTTACAATTTTGATTCATGGTGTTACCAGCAAACTGTTAATTGCAAAGTTTACATGAAGAGAGCTTGTAAGGTCTTGCGTTTAACACATTATTACAGTGTTCACAGATCAGGAAGATAGAGTTCCCAAAATAAAAATTCTGGACAGGATAGATTGAAGGCTTTCTTACCATTAGATCACTGCCAGACCAACCAGTTCTCAGTCTGCCCAAGGCAGAATTAGACAAGTATACAAATATTAAAAGCATTTTTAAGCTTCTTCATGAAGACACACAATGCAGAAGCTATAGTCTCTCATATGAACTGTAGTTGTGCTTTAGTCTCTAGCATCAGATAATTATTTCTACACCTGAGCTGAATTTTCAGCCCTTTAGTGCAATTTAAGTATTTTAGAAGACAAAGCAATATCTATTAATGCCCCATAAGACTATTATCAGATCATCTTTATACAATTTCTTCTTCTTTCTGCACAAATGCCTTTTTGTTCATGTTTTCTCCATGGGTCATTTTAATACCATATGTCAAGATCCAGTATTTCAAAGAAAACTTTTATTTAAAATAATCACTTTGAACAATCATCTGAACTACTACATCTTCAGAAGAAAGCCAAGGATTCTAACAGACTTTCTTTATTTGTGTTTATCTAATAATCTTATGTAGTTGCATTACAGCCAAACAAGGAAATGAATGTGCTGTGCTCTTAACTTCCTGCTAAATAATACTGATATTACTGTAAACAGGGGTAGCATATAAAGTTATAGATCAGTCAAAATCCTGTGATCTATACCTATTTATAGGTCCTAGGCACATAAATAATGACGCATCAGCTGAAGTATGGACCTGTTCGGTACTCATTGACAATAGTAGACTCATCTTTGTTGGTATTTTTAGACTTAAATAGCTAAAGAGGAAAAAAAATGATTGTAGTTCTTTTTAAGACAGTGTCACATATGGTAAAAGTAAAATAGTTTCTAAAACAGTATCTTGTGCTTACCCTAAAAACTCTGCAGAGAGCCTTCCAGAATGATACCAGGGAATAATTTTTAGACTAATCAGATATTTCTCTCTCTGATTTCAGGCGGCCGTTATATGTTGAACAGTTGCAGAATCAGGACTTACACATTAGTATTTATTTGGCCTTCCTACCAAAATAGCTCACCACAAGCCAGGTTACCCATTTTAAAATTTCAGCAAACGGCAGTTGCTTAACATGGGAAGAGTATAATGTACCTGGAAGTAAGTGTTCTGAATTGCAGAATAGATGTTAATTCTTGAAACAAAGTACGTACAAAATGAAACGTGCATGAAAGAAATAAAGCTCTACATTGTTCTTCATTTTATCTTTGTGGCCTTTGTTGTGACTGTAGTGTCATTTCAATGCACTATAAAACATAGTGTCTGTTGTCTAAAACCTGGCAAATTGGCAGTCATGTATCTAAGTATTCATAACTAATGTTTAATTAATGCTGAACTACAGAAAAAGCCCTTTTCAATTTCACAAAACATCCTGAATGACATATAATGGATTCATTGTAATTTTCATTTACAATAAGCCCTGCATTAAATCCTAATTATAGCTCAACTTGAGAGTTCTTTGCTTGGCAAGGTGATCTGGAGTTAGTGCTACTTGGTTTGGTTTTCTTTATTACATGAAAATGAAACTATCTGACTTTTTGCAAACCCTGTCCCCCAGTGTGGCTCAGAGTTTGTATAGAATGTCTAATCTCAGGAAAGTAAAACTGAAGAGAGAGACCTACAGTTCTTTTTCTGTGTTTACCATTAAAAAAAAAAAAAAAGAAACATGAGATGAATTCATCATGACAACATCTTGTATTACAGGTATACCCACTGTGATTTCTGAAAAGACACATCTATCTGCACTTTGTTGTAAAAAATACTCCTATTTTATCTGAATATTATCGGCCCTGTACTCATCAAAAAGATGTTTCCTAGAATGACACTAGAATGTTTCTTAGTTGAGTGAAATAAATTCAAACTGTTATTGGTTTTTTATACCGATTAACCATGAAGAATGGACTACGCATACCATGGAAACATCTGTTTATCGCTGCATTTAACATTCAAAAAATATGCATTCCAGGAAGTAGACTAGCATTCCTTTGTAGAAGGTCAGTGAATATCTAAATTAGGGATGAAAAGAGCTGGGAAATGAAAACCAAAAAAAGACAGTACATTAAAAAGTCAGCTTTACAGAATATCAAACACTTAGGGCTTATTGGCATTTTAACTCCTGAGTTGATGGGTTAACTGCTGGGTGAGTTGAATCTACCTCGTTGCTTTCAGGGACTCCACATCAAGGCACAGGGAGACATAACTCTACATTATGTATGACGGTGACTGTGGTGATGCATACAGCTGCACTGCACCTGCAGTGCTCCAAAACCTTCAGATCTAACATTCCTGCAGCCAGATCTAATTTTATATGTCAGTCATGGCATCGGCTCCTCTAGAATCATTGGTTCATTCATCTCGTACTGATAATCCCCGTGGCAGAAGCATTGCTTTTAGTGGAGTTACTATGCTAAAAGGTGTAAATAAGAGCAGAAGGGGTTTTGCTGATAAAACAACAGCAGTGCTGAGGAACAAACTCATATTCTCTAATTTTCCAGTTGCCTGTTAATTATGCTGTATGCTTTCTGTAAGTAACAATATTATACAAATATCTGTGATCTTCCAGAATCAGTAAGGTTATTTTCTTCTAATCTAAATCCAAAGAATCAGCTGCTTTGAGTCACATAATGTTAATTTGAAGTAACTCTGTAAGAGTCAGCTGTGTCTCTTTGGACTTGCACTAGTCCAACAGAAAACTATTTTTGCCCTTATGGCAGAAAGACATCCCGTCTTTTTTCTTCTCTGGCCCTGAAAAGTAACATGCACAGACTTTCCCCAGATATTGCCATATCCATTTTTTAATTACTTGGAACATTAGATGAGCATTTTTCTGTTCAGCATAAGGTTAGAATAAACACTATTATTTTCTGCTTTGACTCTAAACGTGCGCACGCATGCACGCACACACACAAAATCAGTTTTGCTCCAAGGAGAGTTAGAGAGACAATATTCCCACCCTTCTGTGAGAGCACATTACTGTGGCTATGCTTTAAAAACAGACTTATGGGAATTAACAAACAAGAGGACACATAAAAGGAAACACTCAGATGAGACATATTTATCCATTACTTTATCTGTGTGTGGTATTGTTATATTCCATTGGAACCTAACTGTCAGAAGATAAATTTTCATTGAGATCACAGTTTCTGTTTGCTTCCTTTTTATTTAATGAGATCTGCTGATGGCATTTTCATTCAGGGACTCTTGTGATAGGACAAGGGGTAATGGCATCAAACTTATATAGGGAAGATTTAGGTTAGACAGAAGGAAAAAATTTATTACTGTGAGAATGGTGAGGCACTGGAACAGGCTGCCCGAGGATGCTGTGTCTGCCCTAACCCTGGCAGGGTTCAATGCCAGGGTAACCTGGTCTAGTGTGAGGCATCCTTGCCCATGGCATCAGGATTGGAACCAGATGATCTTAGGGTCACTTCCAACTCTAACCATTCCATGATTCTATGATATTCCTTGCACCTTCCTCGCTAAACATTTTCGCTCATCTGTGAAAAACGAAGAATGAAAGCGATCCCAAATTTTAGGACATTACACTTGTTATTTTCAAATTTAGGACTTTTTTTTTTTTTTTTAACAGGCTGAGACAGATTTTGGTAACAATAGAAAAGTTTTCATGAGGACCATGGAATCCAATATTGATAAGCCTGAGAAAAATTTATGTATTTAGATTGGAGTTAAATCTTTTTCTGATTTTTTAAAACTTTCATGATTTTTATACAAAGCTCTTGTACAAGTAACAAATCAGTGCATGCCAGATGAAAATGCATTGATTGGATTATTTGACATTTCTATCAGTGTATCGAGTGCCCATGCTCCCTCTCTGAAGAGAAACCAGTAGCTTCATGTGGAGAACCTCCTGTTGGAACATGTGGAGAACCTCCTGTTGGAGCAGTTGGATATTCTCGGAGGAACTGCAGCCCATTGAGAGGCCACACTGGAGCAGGGAGAAAATGTGAGAGAGGATGAGCAGCAGAGAGAAACCTCTGTGTGCTGAACACAACCTCCCCCATCCACTCCTCCAGCATTTGGGACAGGAGGGAGAGGAGTGAGGAGTGAAGGAGTGGAGTTGAAGCAGAAAATAACTGTAGGGTTTAGGCTTACATTTACTACCATAATCTTCCAGAGATACTGCTTAGATATCTCACTGTAAGTATCTTTTTGAAAAAAATTCTGATCTGTTTCAGCCTTGCTGATCTTGCAAAAGCAGTGGACATTCAGAGCAGAGCCCTACCAGTAGAAACTAAGCCCTGCAGATTTCCCACTGTGAGTTTTGTGGTCCATGCTAAAACTACTGAGCATCTCATTAGCCTTGGAATCACAGAGATGGTCTCTCAGGAAAATCAAAAATTATCCTTGTAACAGAGAAGTCAATGCAACTCAATGCAAGTCCTATGTTATACTATTAGGGGCTACTGGAAAGTCTTTATTGCCTGTATATGGATGTCAGAGGGCTTAAAACAATTAAAATCTAAGGAAGCTTTCTTAATGCAATGCATAGTACTGAATTGTGTTGTATTAATACACCTATATAACCTGTATTTCCTATGATACTGTCTAATGTGTTGTATTAACTAGAACCTTTAACTGGGCCCTTAGTATGAAGGAATTAGATTTATCCTTCAGCTGTCTCCGGATCGAATAAAACAGCAATTACTTTGGACAGATACTATGGGGAGGGAGTAAGAGACAGTGGCTGGCTCAAGCTGGGGCTGAGACAATCTGGGTGAGCTGACAGCAGTCCCCAGGCATCGGCTGTCAGATCACTATGCTGTTCTGTATGCCATGAACTAACTAAAGAAAAACAAAACATAAATCTTTTGAGAAATGTATGCAGCTTATTTTGGCCCCTCTGGAATTAACACCTCAGTACATTTCCAAATGTATCAACCAACAGGAGTACTGTGTGCAGTTCCAGTGTCCTCAACATAAAAAGGACATGGAACAGTTGGAACGAGTCCAGAGGAGGGCCACAAGGATGATCAGGGGACTGGAGAACCTCCCATATGAAACTAGGCTGAGAAAGTTGGGGCTGTTCAGCCTGGAGAAGAGAAGGCTGCGTGGAGACCTCCTAGCAGCCTGCCAGTATCTGAAGGGTGGCTTTAGGGATGCTGGGGAGGGACTCTTCATGGGGGACTGTACTGATAGGACAAGGAGTAACGGGTTGAAAATTAAACAGGAGAAGTTTAGATTGGATGTAAGGAAGACATTCTTTACTGTAGGGGTGGTAAGGCACTGGAACGGGTTGCCCAGGGAAGCTGTGAATGCTCCATCGCTGGCAGTGTTCAAGGCCAGGCTGGACAGAGCCTTGGGTGGCATGGTTTAGTGGGAGGTGTCCCTGCTGATGCAGGGGGGTTGGAACTAGATGATCTTCAGGTCCTTTCCAACCCTAACTATTCTATGATTCTATGATTCTAACTATTTCAGAGTTGCAGTTTCCAAACTATTCAGTCTTGTTTTTTATCTCGTGTGACCTCTACCACATCAGTCCATCTTAGCTGCACTTAAAAGCATCTCAAACAGTGAGTTAAAAATAATATTTTCTCCTCTTCAGTATTTTTGCTGGTGCCAAGGGCAAGACATCACTGAAGTTCAGCTCCAAACTTCAGGAAGTATTTTGTTGAGTAATTAAACAAAATTAAATACTTTCTACATTGTATACTTAAACCAGCAGTATTTATTTGAATTATAAGAAATGGATGAACCTAAGAAAAGCACATATATCTTTACAGATTCTTGTGTTACAAAGTAGGCATCACAGCAGTCCCTTTGGTTTCAAACACTGTGAGTGCACAGTGCACTGCTGAAATTCCCTTCCCAAAACCAATAAACAGCCATTTACTTTCTCCAGAAATGTAAGCACAACTAAATTAATCTCTAATGCTGCAATCTGAGGTAAATGATGTGGATGCATAAAATCATAGAATCATAGAATAGTTAGGGTTGGAAAGGACCTTAAGATCATCTAGTTCCAACCCCCCTGCACCAGCAGGGACACCTCCCACTAAACCATGCCACCCAAGGCTATGTCCAACCTGGCCTTGAACACCGCCAGCAAAGGAGCGTTCACAGCTTCCCTGGACAACCCATTCCAGTGCCTCACCACCCTTACAGTAAAGAATTCCTTCCTGATATCCAATCTAAACTTCCCCTGTTTAAGTTTGAACATGTTACCCCTTGTCCTCTCACTACACTTCCTCATGAAAAGTCCCTCCCCAGCATCCCTATAGGCCCCCTTCAGATATTGGATCTTCTGGATGCATTTTATTAGCCTACAGGTTTTGTTCTAAACATACCAGAGATTTTTTTTTCTCTGAGTTATCCTTCAGTTGAAAGTATTTGAACTGAAATAATCAGCAGAAAATTAATCATATTACAAGTTGTACCAAGTAAATAAAATACCTTTCAGACAACCATTCTAGTACATTCAGATGAGTCCAAAACCACAACTCACCATTTGATTTAGTTCCAAATGTTATGAGATTGCAGCCAACATTTATTTTCCCACTAACACATTAAAAAGATGAAATTGTTGGCCAATAGATATTGATAGCTTCTATTTAGCTGTTTCAGTAAGGTTTCTTGAAGCCATGTCATAGCTACTTTCAGCAGAGGATACAAGCAACCTCAACAAGAAATTATGGGGTTTGGCTTTACCTGTTTTTTTTTCCTTCAAAAAGCTGTTCTTTTTCTAAAGCAAGTTAATCTCCAGAACAGCTGCTGAAAGATTCATAAATCTTCATGAACATTACTTTACCTCTCTTTTTTGAGATATTTGAAGAAAAAAGCATTTTTCTTAATTGTTAGAGAAAGCTGTCCCCTCAGGTAAAGAAAAGTTCACCACTGCAAGACACTTCCGTTTAGGCTTGCAAGCATTCAGAAGCATTAATGTCAACATACTCTAAACCAAATACTCTAATTTGAAGTTCAGGTATAGCTTAGGCATACAGCTTTCATTGTATTGCATCAGCTCAAAGATCAATGTTATTTTGTGGAAGACTAGAACTCTACCTTAATTTTTATAATTTTTCTAACTGAAAGAGAAGAACATTTCTATTAGCCAGGTAGTGAGTCAGAATAAAGGATACTCCATGAAAATCTATTTTCATCTCAGTAAAATTAACTCAATGTATTCCCAAAGTCCTTTGTTATGGTAGCAGCTGTCCATCTCTCTTAATTAACACAGTCCATCCAGATTTCTCAGGTGTCCCATTCACATGGGGCCTCATTTGTGGTAATCAATCTTGAAATAGCTATTGGCTTTCTTTATTCTACAACCCTTACTTTCCAATTACCAGAACAGTTTGACATATTTTCAACATTTGTGCACATACTTTTAACACAAATTTTGCTTAAAATCATGAATCCCTATTAGAGTTCTATGCTGTTACTGATCACCCTAATGTCTGATTATTTTCAGAATACTTTCAGAAGGAAAGAGCGAAAGCAGGCTGGAAGTGAAGAAAGAATCTGTCTTCTTTTCTTTCCAGTCCATCTATCTTCCTTTCTGGATTGATTGCTTGCTTTTTTTTTTTTTTTTGTTTTTGTTTTTTTGGTCATTTCTTAAGAAAAGAATGAATGAAATAAGGAAAGAGTGAAAACAGGCCAGAAGCGAAGAAAGAATCTTTCTTCCTTTCTTTCTGGTCTATTTTTCTCTCTTTCTGGCTTGCTTTCTGGTTTTCTTTCTTTTTTTTTTTTCGTTCCTTCATAGAGGAAGAACAAAAAAATAAAGAACGAAAGAGCGAAAGCAGGCCAGAAGGAAAGGAAGTATCTTTCTTTCTTTCCTTCCAGTCTGTCTTTCTTTGTTTCTGGCTTGCTTTCTCCTTTTTCATTTTTCGTTCTTTCTTAAGACAGAACAAAAAAAAAGTCAAGAAAGAAAGAATGGAAGAAGGAAAAAGCGAAAGCAGGCCAGAAGGGAAGAAAGAATCTTTCTTCTTTTCTTTCTGGTTAGTCTTTCTTGCTTTCTGGCATCTTTTCTGGCTTTCTTTCTTTCTTTTTTATTTTCTCTCCTATCTTCAGAAAGAACAAAAAAAAAAAAAGAGAAAGAAAGAATAAAAGAAGGAAAGAGCAAAAGCAGGCTTGAAAGGAAGAAAGAATCTTTCTTCGTTTTCTGGTTTTCTTTCTTTTTTTTTTTTTATTTTGTTCTTTCTTAAGAACTTTTATGTTCTTTCTTTTCTCCACATAAGTATTCCTTGGAGAATGATAAAGCTTCCTCGACTATTTCCTCAAGACTGCTTCAGATGCGTTTAATTGTATTAATGTAACAGTAGATTGAGTCTTAACAGTGAGTTTTAAAACTTTAGGCATTTATACTCATGACATTTTTCATGACTTTTCCACTTTATGAATTAAAACAATCAGGTTGTTTTTAATTTATTTCTGCATTCTACCCATTGGGATATGTATCTAAGAATAGATTTTATTGAACTGTATTTTTTATTTCCAGAATCTTTTCCAACAAGTATCTTATTTTCCTGATTACCATGAAATCTGTCATTTTTACTGCATTTGTAATGAGCACTGTTCACACTCTGTTCATATCATACCTGCGGGATTCATCCAACTGTCATCAGAGTTGTTTACTGAGGCTGTCATATATTGATGTAAACCACTAAAGCCTTTTGAAGTCTTGCTAATTCCATGTTTTTGCTAAGGTGCACCACACTTTTAGTCACACTCTAAGCTTTCTATAATTGTTACTGGTCAAATTTCTTCAGAGCTTCTGTTTTTCTTGAGAGATTTCTGCAAAGTGCTCTTGCGAAGCTCTTGGCTTCTTTCACTCTTAACCCATATGGAATGGCTAGCTGAATAGAGTAAAATAAAATAGAAAAAGTGAAACAACACTGCTGATGTGGTTTGTTGTTTTATTTGGTTTGGTTTGGAACATTTGTAATGTTCATTAGAAAGGGAAGATTTTTTGCCTCTTTTTCATGATTGAGATGTATTTTAACAAACTGAACAGACAAAAATGGTATTTTTAAACATAGTGTTTTCGCTACCCAGCATGTAAAACTGTATGCTGCTGTGTTATGATACTAGCTAACTTGTTAGAGATTAGCCTTGTTAGCTAGCTCAGAGATTCCTTTAAGAAATTATGCTGGACAGTCATTAAATGTGGCATGGGCAATGTTATGTTACATTCTTTTATCATAATTTCATCCTTATGAGTGTCAGCCTTTTCTGAATCCTTTCTGATTTAAGACAGTATTAAAGCAGAGTTGAAAATGACAGTAGGAAAATTTTCTGATTGTTTTTCAAGCTCATTTTTCAAACACTGAGAAGTCACTGTTGCTTCCTGCATATTAGCAAGATGTCTAGAGACAGTAATGCAGTTGGAAGTAAACACAGTGCAGTAGTTACACAGACAATCATCCATCATAGTCTGAGGAATACCAAAGGCTGAAGAACTAATGGGTTGATGACCCTCTCCTTTTCACACTGGCAAATGACTCCAAACTATAAAACAGCGCATAGATATGTAAGAAATGGAAAACGGCTGACCTCTGAGATGGCTCAAACCTATGCAGACACTAAGCTATGCATTCCTATCAGATTTTAAGACTAGAATAAAATTAAAAAAAAAAAAAGTTTGTTTTATTCAGCTTCTGCCTTGGCCTCAGCATATATCTCCTAGGACAGCTTACTAGTGTCTCTCATTTTTTCCTCCTTTACTATTAGTGTAATCTTGTAAGATAAGTATCCCACTATACATAGAGATGGCAACCTCCCATTACAATAATTTCCCAATGGAAAATGCAATTTTTACTAAATCTTCTTTTTCTCCAAAACAGAGAACCTTTGATTTTAACCTAATTTTTGATTTCTTCAGGAAGAACAAAACTGCAATGCAAATCTTTAAAAAAGCAACACATACATCAAGGAATCAGAACTTATAAATAGCTTGAAGTAAGTATTAAGGAAAGAATGGAGAATATTATGTACTATTATAACACTTTGCAATTCTGCCTCATAAAATAAATCATAGTCTTCCCGATTTCTGTGGTCCAGAGGCAACTGACATCTTTACTCTTTCAATTTTTCTACTGTTTTCTAGCTGAAGCACTTTTTTTTATGCAAAAAACTACCTTTTCATTCCTGTTTACACTCCATGCTCCAAAACATTCCTTTTTGAGACTTCCATTTTATCACAGTGGAACAGCAGAGCTGGTAGTAAAAAAGGAAGAATTATTGTGGAGTGAATTTTAAGCATGTTTTGATTTTTCTCAGTAATGTCATATATAAGAAAAGGTTTCCACGTAATATGACACAAAAATATATTTATTTTATAGGCTAGAAAAATATGTAACAGAATTTTACAATATATTATATTCATTATTGGTAAACTCATAAACTCTTCCTTTATTTCTCTTCTCTGAATTGCCTATGTGTATAGACACTATTTTCACCCCAGCTGAGTGTTTGTTTTTTCTCTGCTTTTTACTATTATGACTCCAGTCTCTACCTGACCTGTTTTTTGCATCACTTTTTTTTTTTTTCCAGCTCTTTATCTCCATTCTTTTAATAGAGACTTCAAAGTCTACAGTTATAACTGGAGGGATATCTTTTACAAAACATTTACTCTATACCTATTCTAATTTAGATCATCAAAGAGCTAAGGAACATCTTCCAAAAATGAGACTGAGTATCAAAATTCGTGACTGCTGGATACCAAATTTCAATAGAAATATTTCCCTAGTATTTCTATTGAAATACTAATTGGTAATAAAACTGCTTGCTATATTACAACTCCTCTGACCGTAACTTATCTTCTCCTATTCCAAAAGCAGTAAATAGCTTTTATTTCTCATTTTCCTTTGGAGAAACAACTTTATGGTGTCTCTCACTTCCTGTTCTCATATGTAACTAATTACACCCTGTGCAACTTGTCTTGAATGTAAGTTCAAACTGTACTGCTTCTATTTCAGATCTGTAAGACCAAAAGATTGGCTACTTTTTAGCATGACATATCTTGGTATAATTAAAGGTCTTGCCTCTGCCAACAAAGATGGTCTGGTCTGAAGCACAAGACTTGCATGGCAAAGTTGACCAGTACGGGACATGAGAAGAGTTTTGCCATGCTGCCAGCAGCAACATTTTTTCTTTCTGTGTCAGATGTAAAGGATGATATAAACAGTGCCATGATGTGGCTATGTCTCTGTAGTACAGGTATATCTAGCAGTGTTGCTGTGTAGCTATCTAATGTGAATATGTAGTAGTAAGAGTAGCAGTAGTAGCAACAGCACTGGTATTGTCAGATCCAGTCAGACTTACACATACAAGTGCAGTAAGAAGTACTACCTCTTAGCACATGGAGTTGTCAAAAGTAAATTATAACCACTAAAGATCTTACTAAGCTCTGAAAACAATAAAGATGTTACTTCAACTTGTGCAAGGGTAGTTTCTTTAATTTGAATTAAAAACTTGTAATTGTCTTTTTATAATACCTCTAAACACTTTGTGGCAAACTCAACTTCTTGGAGGTTGGAACAACCTCGCAAAGTTACACACCCTTCAGCTAGCCAATGAACATACCATAGAAGGGGATAAAGCACAGTGATGGCCTGCAGACTGCATCTATACCAACTTAGTGCAACAGGAATGCCGGGTGTCAGTTTGGGTGACAGTGCAGGTTGCTGACAAGGCCAATCCATTGTAAGTAATCATTTCAGAAGAGAAAACACTGAAATACAAAAAGGAACCCTCAGAATTATCTGAAACTGAATTTACCCAGTTCAGATTCCTGATGTTAAGAGGCGGAAGACTCCTACTGTCCACAGGCTTAAATTTTATATAGGTTATAGATATTGTTATATTCCAAATATTAATCATGTAGATATGGAGTTTCTAAGCTGGAATTATTGTATAAGCATATTGCAGCTCAAAGTGATAAATCATAACTTCTCAAACTAGAATCATAGAATCATAGAAGAGTTAGGGTTGGAAAGGAACTTAAGATCATCTAGTTCCATCCCCCTGCAGCAGCAGGGACACCTCACACTAAACCATGCCACCCAAGGCTATGTCCAACCTGGCCTTGAACACCACCAGGGATGGAGCATTCACAGCTTCCCTGGGAAACCCATTCCAGTGCCTCACCACCCTCACGGTAAAGAATTTCTTCCTCATATCCAATCTAAACTTCCCCTGTTTAAGTTTGAACCCATTACACTTGTCTTATCACTACAGTCCCTAATGAATAATCCCTCCCCAGCATCCCTATTGACCCCCTTCAGATATTGGAAGGCTGCTAGGAGGTCTCCATGCAGCCTTCTCTTCTCCAGGCTGAACAGCCCCAACTTTCTCAGCCTCTCTTCATACGGGAGGTGCTCCAGTCCCCTGATCATCCTCGTGGCCCTCCTCTGGACTTGTTCCAACAGTTCATTGTCCTTTTTATGTTGAGGACACCAGAACTGTACACAATACTCCAAGTGAGGTCTCACGAGAGCAGAGCAGAGGGGCAGGATCACCGCCCTTGACCTGCTGGTCATGCTCCTTTTGATGCAGCCCAGGATACGGTTGGCTTTCTGGGCTGCAAGCGCACACTGCAGCCGGATCATGTTCATTTTTCCATCTACCAACACCCCAAGTCCTTCTCCGCAGGGCTGCTCTGAATCTCTTCTCTGCCCAACCTGTAGCTGTGCCTGGGATTGCTCCAACCTAGGTGGAGGACCTTGCACTTGGCATGGTTAAACTTCATCAGGTTGGCATCAGCCCACCTTACAAGCGTGTCAAGCTCCCTCTGGGTGGCATTCCTTCCCTCCAACATATCAACTGAACCACACAGGTTGGTGTCACTGGCAAACTTGCTGAGGGCACACTCAATCCCACTGTCCACGTCACTGACAAAGATGTTGAACAAGACCGGTCCCAACACCGATCCCTGAGGGACACCACTCCTTACTGGTCTCCAGCTGGACACTGAGACATGGAGCACAACTCTTGGCGTGAGGCCATCCAGCGAGTTCTTTATCCACCAAGTGGTCCACCTAGCAAATTGATGTCTCTCCGGTTTAGAGACAAGGATGTCATGTGGGACAGTGTCAAACGCTTTGCACAAGTCCAGGTAGATGGCATCAACTGCTCTACCCCTGTCCATCAGTTTCGCAGCCCCACCATAGAAGGACAGCAGATTGGTGAGGCAGGATTTCCCCTTAGTGAAGCCATGCTGGCTGTCACCAAGCACCTTGTTGTTTTTCATGTGCCTTAGCATGCTTCCAGGAGAATCTGCTCCAAGATTTTGCCAGGCAGAGAGGCGAGGCTGACTGCTCTGTGGTTCTCCGGCTCATCCATTTTCCCCTTCTTGAAAATGGGGGTTACATTTCCTTTTTTCCAGTCATCGGGAATTTCACCTGACTGCCATGATTTTTCAAATATGATGGACAGTGGCTTAGCAACTTCATTTGCCAGCTCCTTCAGGACCCACGGATGGATTTCACCCGGTCTCATGGACTTGTGCAAGTTCGGGTTCTTAAGATGGTCTCAAGCCAATCCTCTCCTACAGTGGGCCCAAGGTCTTCGTTTGCACAGTCCCTGTATCTGCTTTCCATGACTTGGGTGGTGTGGTCAAGAGCATTTGCCGGTGAAGACTGAGGCAAAGAAGTCATTAAGAACCTCAGCCTTCTTCAAATCCAGGGTAGCCAGTTCCCTTGATAGCTTCTGGAGTTGGGCCACATTGTCCCTCGTCTGTCTTTATTTGCAATGTACCTAAAGAATCCTTTCCTGTTACCTTTAACATCCCTAGCCAAGTTTAATTCTAACGGGGCCTATTTAGTATTTTATGGACCAAACTTATCTATCGTTAAGTGATTAATTATCATAGAAAATGTGTAGCTTTTAGCATTACACATTATTATTGCCACTAGTAATATTAATTCTTCTGTTTAATTTCCACCTCTTTTCAGTTGCTACATAAGCGGAACTCAATCTCTTCCGACTAAGGTTAGGGGCTTATGGTACTAAATAACCAGTTCAGAATCAGATCCTGTCCTGAACTACCTAGGGATTTCAAAAGATTTTCAGTGTATGAGATGAGCTAGAAAAAAAAAAAAAAACAAAAACAGCCTCCAAATTCTACTATAAACATTTGTCCAAAACAAAGCAGAAAAGACAAGAGATAACAAACTGACGTAAATGCTACATCCTAATATTTTTGGCCATTACTAGTCTTACATTCCACTTAAATAATGTGCAACTTTCTCCTAAATAGTAGGACACCGAGCTAAATTGCCTTGAAAAAGTTACATGGTTTCTAATGAGACATGAGGTAGGGTTTTTTTTTCTTTCAAATTAACTGTCCTTAAAGGAAACAAAATATGGGCTATTGCTTTTTCTTGTCAGCTTTGTTGGGAGGATGGACAGATAAGTACCACATTTTTCAGTGTGAAATGTAAATTTGCTGTCTCTATGCATAAATTAGCACATATTTTGTCAACATCTATGAAGGCTTTACTACTTTAGGTTTAAACAGGTTAAGACATTTTTAGGCTAGCTGTATTCTCCAGCTCTTCCCTGGATTCACCTGGAGTTTCTTTGGGACATCTTCATTTACTTAATGAAATTCTTTCTTGCAAGATCTGACACAATTCATCATCCATGGCAATTTCCTGCAGATGTTTACTCAAACGATTTAATGGGAATCTCTTTTAAAATGCAAGAATAACAGACAGTGCATTAATTATTAGCATGTATAAGATTGTCCTCAGCTCACATGTACATGAAGAGAAAATGGTGAAAATTCAGGTAAGTATTTCTGTTTATATAAATTCCCTGAAGTGCTTCCTCCCATTTCAGAATGCCAAATGCCAGCTGCACCAGAAGTTCAAGCTAGCAAAACTGTCAACAGTTTGGATTAGATGAATCCAGCAAAAATCCTGCAGTATCAGTGAAAAAAAGCCACGAGCAGCACTTGAGGGGCAATTCTTAAGGTGAGAGGCGGAACACTTTGATTATGCAACTTTCCTTCTACCTACTGTGAAACACAAAACATGGCAGATAATCAGTGCAAAAGTGACCTACTCTTTTGTTCCTACTTCCCCAGCACTGCCATTTTTATCTGAAGTAGCAGGACATTACACAGCCCTGGGAAATTATGTGTTGATGCTTCCTAGTTCTGTATGGGTGGAACTGTTTTTAGATTTATGGGGTATTTTTGTGGGCCAAAAAGAGCACTTATGTTGTAGATTCAGTGTTGTCCATATGAGCTGCTATCACCTTACTCTCTGTTAGACCTGACAGTATTGTTCTTTTGCACTTGGGAAAAGCCTACAGACTCTTAGTAACTGACAATAAGGAGTCCAGTGTAATAGAAGATACTTCAACAGGTCTGTGCTTCTGTTCAGTGCCACACTCTTTCACTTAAAAATATAAATAGGAAATATTTTTCATAAAGCATTTCAATCTGCACTAAATAGATTCTACCTTTAATGCTTTTCTCTAAGATAAATGCTTTTCTCTAAGATAAACTGAAAAATAAGCAACATATTGATAGTGAAAATATTCTAATGCCATGTGTCATCATATACTGCATATAGGTTTAGCATGTCTGTTAGTTTGTGATGTTGTACTTGCTTAAAAGTGAATATCATATCCCAATAAGCTCAACAACCAATCAGATACTATGGAACAAGGGAAAGTAGAAAGCAGCTGAATTTCCAACCAGCCATTTCTTTCCAAATTGCGTTCTGTATCTGCAAACAATTTCCAAAACCTATTTTTTGAAAAGTGAGGAATTTCACACATACTTTCTTTTGAGTCAAAACACTACCAGTGTTGAATATAATTTTTTCCTGTGTCATTTATATCCAAGATAAATGTTATATCTGTTTTCCTTTAAAATCTTAAGTGAAATATATAGAGGCACTTGAATTCTAAACCTAGTTCTAATCTGTATGCCAGACAACTTTAATATATCCTTTTATCCAATAACTCTCTTACACCAACCAGAAAATATCCATCATTCCTTGTGCTAAAAAACAGCAGATGTTTTAAATCCCTGTGGCAAGATTTTAAACTTCAAAATGAGAACTGAAAATAAAGGCAAAACAAAACAAAATACTTCAGAGAATTCAAATTGCATATAAAACACACTACCAAGGCTCCTGATCATGCAGACTAAACAAAGTCCCTTTATATTCTGCTGCTTGTAGATGCAGACAGGTTACACAGCCTTTTCTGAGTGCATCAGCTTTCAGAAATGGAATCACAGTGTGGAACTAAATTGAATGCCCTTATTTGATATAACTGTACTGAAGGCAAGTTATCTGAAAGGTCAAAATCTTTCAATGCATAAAATGTGCTTGTGTCTTCTAAAGAAATATACACTGTGTGCTAATCACAGAATTTTCATCACTCTCCATAGATGTGTGGAGCCCTGCAAAACACTGCAACTTAGTCTGCATGAGAAGTTAGAAGAACAGCTCTTACTAAGATTTGTATTTGTGCATCCACACATGTACGCCCCAGCTTATACTGGGGCTGTAGGTGGGTAACCAAGGTTAATAGGACAACAACAAGCAACTGTAAAACATGTCAGGATGAAAGATTTGTAGTCTCACAGAAATTTATGTTTGGTCATGTAGCCATAATAGATAAAGAAAATTGTGTATACAGCAACAAAAAGAACTACCTATATTTGAAAGAGCAAAAAAATAGGATCTTTTCCACATCTATATGTAACTGCTGTGTTAATGTCTGCTTCATAAATGTCATGTTTCAGAGAATAAATTTGTACAGTTTACAGTACTCTTACATTCTCTCACCATGTCCTTCAATTATGTGTGAGGGTATTTCAAAGATAACTGCAGTAAGCAATTACCTAGTCCCCTATGCTTGCAGTTCTAGAGCAAATTAGAAAAGTTCTAGAGCAAGTTAGAAATTACTATTCACAAAAACACTGCTACATTATTGATCTAATTTTGATAAGGGAAATTAGAGATATGTATGTACAGTGGTATCACACATAGAGCCATTGGCTTACATGATTTGTTCTTCCATTTCTGAAATGTGAAGCTCATGTTAGAGGCTACATACTTAGGGTTGAGGTCCCTTTTTGTATATTATTCTTCTTTTCAGTGCTTTTCTAAAGAGTAGTGTTTCTACTAATACAAAGTACTAGATGGCAGCAAAATGCTTTAAACACCTGCTGGACTGTCATCGCAGCCTGTATCCATTTGTCACACCCTGGTTGTGCTCTCACTCTCAAAAGAGCATATTATTGCTGCATTCTTGCGTCCCTGTTTGGTGGTCCTGCTCTCCTCCTGTTCTCTAACTCCTGTGGGTTAGTGTGAGTTGCAAATGACAAGTACATTAAAAGTAACAAGAAAAAGGAAAGGAGCACACTTTCTCCATATCAATTCTAGATACAACAAGAAGCATTGGGATTACAGGACAGCAAAGTAGAAAGCAAGGTTTTTTAAGTAGAGGGATAGCTTAGCACTGGAATACAAGATCATAAAAGTGATGCCATCAAAAATTAGACAAGTTTCTGCTGTTGTGTTTCAGAAGTACATACTTTGAGATCTCTTCTCAAGGAATGCTTTATCTACATAATGCCTTGAATGCTATACTACTTTGATATGGCCAATCCATGAGTGGTGGCTGGAGACAGCTTAACCCTTCACAGTTGCCTGCTTCTGACAGAAGTGAAGGCTAAGGCAATGTAGATAATTCTGTTAAACTGCCATAGAATCATAGAATAGTTAGGGTTGGAAAGGACCTGAAGATCATCTAGTTCCAAACCCCCTGCACCAGCAGGGACACCTCACACTAAACCATGCCACCCAAGGCTATGTCCAACCTGGCCTTGAACACTGCCAGTGATGGAGCATTCACAGCTTCCCTGGGAAACCCATTCCAGTGCCTCACCACCCTCACAGTAAAGAACTTCTTCCTTACATCCCCTCTTTAAGTTTTAACCCATTACCCTTGTCTTATCACTACAGTCCCTCATGAAGAGTCCCTCCCCAGCATTCCTATTGGTCACCTTCAGATACTGGAAGGCTGCTAGGAGGTCTCCATGCAGCCTTCTCTTCTCCAGGCTGAACAGCCCCAACTTTCTCAGCCTCTCTTCATACGGGAGGTGCTCCAGTCCCCTGATCATCCTCGTGGCCCTCCTCTGGACTCGTTCCAACAGTTCATTGTCCTTTTTATGTTGAGGACACCAGAACTGTACACAATACTCCAAGTGAGGTCTCACGAGAGCAGAGCAGAGGGGCAGGATCACCTCCCTTGACCTGCTGGTCACACTCCTTTTGATGCAGCCCAGGATACGGTTGGCTTTCTGGGCTGCAAGCGCACACTGCAGCCAGCTCATGTTCATTTTCTCATCAACCAACACCCCCAAGTCCTTCTCTGCAGGGCTGCTCTGAATCTCTTCTCTGCCAGCACTCGCAAGTCACGATAGAGAGCAAGCAATCAATATCAACCCCCCGGCTGCAGATTTTGCAATTTACTAAAGTATGGAAAGAGGGAGGGCGCCATATGATGCTTCATGGCCATCTGCTACTTCTGTGCAAACAAACAAATTTCTATAGCCGGTATTTTTTTTGAATGTGTGATTTTGGAGGCAGCAAAAACTGACAACAAGATGTTGTCACCTTTATTCCTCATGTGGTCTTTCAATCTGACAGTAGCAATGACAGGTAAATGGCAAATCCCACAGATTATTGAGCTGAAGTACAAAGCCTTTGAAAAAATGCAAAACGCTCCATACCATGCAGCCTAGTAATATCTACTCTTCATCTTTATTTCATATCCTGCCACCTGCGTCATGGAGGTTAGTCCACAGGCTGGGAATCAGCACAGCAAGTGCTAGAAAACCTGGAATCTCTTTCTGTTTTATTGCTGATTTTCTTTTAAAATAAAATTAATTATATGTAAATCCAACAGGCTATGAAAATTCATGTGTAAGGAGGTTTAAAATCCTAGTGTGAAAGGAGTTACAGGAAAACAGGAGAGTGAGCATGACAATGTATTACTGTTTGCTGTGGAAAGGAATCAGCAGCTCATCCTGTGTTGTCTGTGGCACTTCACTATAAGCAATGGTCATTCTTTAGGGTCAGTGGCTAGGGATCCTAGTGTGGAAATGTTACTGTACCCCCTGTAGAACGGTGAAGTTTCAAATTAAACTGCCATACAGGCTAGGGTACAAGCAAAGGTCATGAATGTGTGGCAGGTTTAATATACACTTCTCCCTGTGAAGTTAGGATAATCTTTCCTTTCATCTCCCCTATCCTCATATTTTTTCCATAAATGAAAAATAATGGTCCTTCAGTGGCTTCAAACACAAGGTAGTTCAAACCCACCTGGGATTAGGTAGCCATGCGTTATTGTTATTTCTAAGACACTTTGTCCTGGGAAAACTTCACTTGGCTGTGAAAATACAGTACAAGCCTTAAATTGTTTCTGATTCATTCCATCTGTGTCGATTCACCTACTACATGAAATAACCACAAAAATCAAAAATAGGGAAATGAAATTATACCTTTATTTTCTTTTCTACTCTTTTCTTACCAGTTTTGTAAGATATTTTACAGTGTTGTAAGAGTAGAAAAGGTGTTTGTCTTGTTGTGTATTTAGGAACCTTTTTTCTTGCAATGGAAAGCTACTTCCTCTGTGCATTAGTGTTCCCAGCTGCAAAAAAGGACCATGATGGAGTGTGTGAATTCTCTTATTTGATGTCATGTTTGAATGTCATGTTGGAAGGATACTGTCTGCAGCCACAGGTTTGCCTAAGGGTTCATTTTACATAGTGACTTGGACTCTCCTCTCACAGATGCATTGTGCCAAAAGCCAATAGGAGTCAGCCTGACTTGGTTTCAGTGAGAACTAGACCAGATAAAGTCCTTAGCATATAACATGAAGTGCATAACATAAATAAGTTCAAGTCATCTGGGCTCAGATATGTAGGAAAGCTGAGAGAGCTGTTACTATTTAATCTAAAGAAGAAAAGGCTCAGGAAGGATATTATTCACTGTGGATAAATGCCTGAAGAGAGTGTGTAAGAAGAGGGAGCTAGGCTCTTTGCAGTCGTTCTCAATGGCAGAACAAGGAGCATTGCACATCAACTGAAATGCAGGAGGTTCCCTCTGAACACTGTGAAACACTTCTTCAGTGTGAGTGTGACCAGGCACTGACACAGGTTGCCCAGACGAGTTGTGGAGTTTCCTTCCTTGAAGATATTCAAAAGCCATCTGGACAATGGTCCTGAACAGTTGCCTCTCAGTTGTTCAGGACCCTTGAGCAGGGGAGTTTGACCAGATGACTTCTTTAGATCCCTTGCAGCCTCAACCATTCTACAGTTCTGTGATTCTGATTTTGTACACAGTGCTGCTCACTTTTTTCTTCTTGTCTCTGAAAAGGAGACAGCAGGACAAAAATGTTTCAAAATTCTGATGGGATTTTTTGTAGATACAAATTTATTGTTATAGTTGTAATATCACAGTATTATCGAACTGGCTCTTGACTTACTTCATGAAAGGATTGTTTACACATCTACTTTGAAGTCTCATGAAGGATATAGCGTGTCCCCAGAGAGGTTACAGAGTAATAAAATGAAGGAAGTCTTTACCACAGAAGATCTCTGGGAATAGCCTGCATTAATCCAGCAATCTGCAAAGCAGCTTGCACATTTTCTTGGATGACACAGAAAAGGACAAAGGACTCTTTAAATAACTGTTGTCTTTTTCTGCACAGCTGGGCAGAAATCATGCGACTTGTACTTGCAAGTTTGATAACCAGAAATCACAGCAGCTGTTTCATACCCACTACGCATCCAGTTGACATGAATATATGCAACCCCAACCTTTGCGTGAGCCAGAATAAAGTTACTCAGAAAAGTCTGTTTGAAAAAGAGTAAAATGTATTAACATCTGAGAAATTCAAAAGAAAGTTAATTTGACTGCTATATATGTCAAACCAAAGTCCGATGGAAGAGAGAAGTGAAGAAGAAAGACTTGGAAATATATCTTTTTGAAGAATTTAAAGAATAACTTCTTCCTCACAGCCTTAGGTCTGTCATGTGGAAAAGTCAGTAAAGAAATCCCAACCCTTTCATAATAGAAAAAAAAGCAACCTTGGAAGAGGAAGAGCAGCTGTTGAAACTTTGGTTCCCTCCTTTTCCTCCAACTCTTCATAATAAGCATAGGGGAATAAGCTCCCCCAGTAACAGAAGAAGAAGGCAGGAGGAAGAATCCTGTGTTCATGCTACCAGGGCAAAAAGGGAGTATAAAAAAATCTGAGCAAATCATACACATAGGAGAGAAAATTCAATGTATTGTCCTTTCTTCTCCAGTAAGAAGATTTTCTGTAGCATAGGTTAGGATATTTTAAAATTAATTTGGCAGTTATATTAAGATGTCATTCTGAATAACGAAGTCTTCAAAAGCAGCTCAGCCATATTTTACCATTTGAGGCATCAGCTGCCTCAGTAAAAAAAAAATAAAAAAAAAAAAAATATTTATTTATAAGACAGAGGTAAAGTCGGGAACAGAAAAAATGGAGGGCCCTGGGAGACAGTATAAGGGTGGCCCAGGAAGGACAGAATGAGAGCCTTCCATCTGCTGTCCCATTACATGATGATGTCCTGCTAAAGATTTTTGAACAAATTGACCCATAAAACAGGCTGTAGCAAAGGTCGGAAGTAGGTGTGAGAGTTCTGCCAGATGCTGACATTTAAAATATACTCTATTCAGGTTTACCTTCATTCCATTATTTCCTGTAGCATGAAACAGGATTAACAGTTAACCAGACATACAGAAAAGAGGAGCAGCAGGAGAGCTTCTGACAAAAACTAGACAAAAGTTGAAAGAGATAAGCTGTATCAACCATCATGTCCTGTTTCAAAGAAGATGGGGGTAGGAAAGGCTAAATGAACTTAATATAGAACCTCTCACCTCGTTCACAGTAGTTAAAATGTCTGTTTATTTTACTCTTCATGTAGTAATGCTAATAAACCAAACAAATGCAAAGCAATACTTTGAAAGAGCAGAGTTTACAATCATAAATAAAAGTAGAGCTAAAGCTTTGGAAATGGAGTTTTTGAACAGGACCTTTTTCCAGTCTATTAAATCATAAATCCTTCATCTTTATACTGCAAAATTTGAAAATCTTTATTCTTTATCCAAGTTCAGTTTGGATTTTGCAGGTCACATTCACCTCAGTCTAAAAATAAAAGAAATAGCTCTGCACTGCTTGGTGAGGTCTTATTCTTTTGTCTAATTGCACCTGAAAGTCAGACTTAGATATAAATAACTTCACAAAGCGCATTTCAGCTTTTCCTGAGAAACTTACCTAGTTTTGCAGAAGAGTTTATTTGGAGAGCCATTACAGTTTAGGAACTAACTACTCAGAATTAATCCATCAACAGTTTTACTGCACAATTTATTGGTGTTGAGGGGCGATTCTGAAATTCCTACACATAAGTAAGTACTAGAAACTTTGTAATTATACACAGAACAGATATGAAACTATTCTTATTCCAGAGCTATGTGTGGCTTGATCAGAGGTCCCATTTGCCACCAGCTATAATTTGTGCCTTAAGAATTAGTCCATTCAGAATTTCAGTCCATTCAGTGTATTTTGTTGTTACGTATGGAGCTCACCAGAGGGAGCAGTAATTGGATGAAATCACTTCATTCCCTGGACTGTCTCAAACCTCCATCATCACTTAGCATATGAAGATATTGTATCACTTTCCACCAGGACTCAGCTTCTTTTCCAGTCTCCAGATAAAACATCAAAGAAAAAATATTTATTCCTGAACATAAAATCAGCATGAATTTTCCAGAGCTGTATATAACTCCCCATTCTGTCATAGAGGTACATCTTGCAAGGGTACCATGTCCCCATCAACATGAAGAGCTGACAAAAGCAGTTTTGAGAGGAGAAGTGTCAAGGAATCCTGGTAGAGACAGAATTAAAAGGCTTATGAACTCGATATTGTGAAGTTTTGCAGACTGTAGAGTCTTTAGCTATCAAAATTAGAAACCTTGGTTTGTATTAATATTTACAGTAATACTTTTTTAAAACTAATTTTTACAGTGTAAAATGTCTTTTTGTATTTCATTTATTTTTGGCCACAAACATCAGTTTACTTTTAGCTTCTAGTCATTTTATCTCTCTAGTCAGTGTGTGTTTCCACAGTGACTTTGTTTGAAATCATAGTTCCAAACCAGGTGGCAAATAAAAACACATGATTGCATCAAAGCAGTACAGTTGTGTTTTGTTTCTGACTAGCTGTCAATTCTGAACCAGCAGAAATTAAGAACAAAATGCCTATGTGGTTTCCACAAAACATGGAATTCAACTCTTTTTTTAGGAGTGAAGGTTTTGAAAGATATCCCCCTGAAAAACCATACACACTAAACAACCCCAAAGGAGCAGCAGCAGCAAAACTATATGTAGGGCTACCTTCATATCAGCTTTTTCTTAATTAGAAGATATTGCACATTTCTTTCATATAGAAAACTCTGCACACTGCCATATTTTATGGCAGAATTTCATCAGATTCAGTAGAATTATGGAAAAACTTGTCACTTCTGTCACACCAGAAGATTCTAGCTCCACTGAATCATTGGGAATAATAGGTTTCAAAACCTATCAAATTCTTTCAAATACCATTCTGTGGATTTACAAGGAAGTACATAGGTCAAATGCTTAGTAATATTTCTAAGTGGATTATTTATGGAATTTTAGGTATCTTTGCAATTTATATGGCATATCACATATAATTTAATATCTTTACATGGAGATTAAAGGAAATAATTTTGGGAGTTTCTTGAAAAGATTAAGAAAAAGATAGCTAAAGATTGATTCCAAAGCAACACAATGTAAATCAATGTTCTGTACTTAAATTCAGGAATGGTTCCAAGCATGATTACTTCATTTGTTACTTCATCTCAAAGGAAGGATTTGTATTTATTTAAGAGGGTATAAATTAAGATTAAAATAATGCTTCATTTTCTCTGACCAGGTTGTATTTAAGCCATTATATCATTAGGTCAAGAATAATTTTTTTTTCCACCCTTTAGAAATAGATTAAACCATTATAAACCAGTATTTCAAAACATAGCTAAAGACAGACATTTATTATAAACCAGACTATTCTTGGCTACTTTACAAGAAAACAGCTGCAGCACAGACCCTTATCTGTTTTTTAATGAACATTTATCAAAAGCAGCATCAGTTTGGTTTCATATAACACTAAATTTCATTAGATTATTAAAGTTAAAATGGATTTTACAGTTATACTTAAGCTCAATAAGAGGATGAGATGTGTTTAATTTAAGGCTTTTTGTCACACATTTATGTCACTGAAACTGAACTTTATCCTTTCATAAACTCCCCATGAAATAGCCTGCTTTGAACCAAAGAAGGTTAAAAGAAATAAAATTCATACAGGCCTTGTACACATTTCCTAAGACTCAGCCATTCAACCAGACAACCACTCCATTTAATTTCTTTCTAAGTTGGGGTTGCTCCAGCCAAATAATTTCCCTGCTGGAATTGTGTCCTCAACTCTATTTGAGAAAACCATTTTTGCAGAGTAACATTTTTCTACACCGTTATCAAGACAGTTACTTTGAAAGACGATTCTCAAAATACAACTACCTTGACATAAGTGGAACTCAGGCTGGTAGGTAAGAGACAGCATATGGAGATGTTTATCTGAAGTGAAAGCTGGGTTACATCTAGTGGAATCTGCTTTTAACCCCTGTTATGTACCCAGAAATATACTTCAAGTAAAACCCTTGCTTTCAAGCAAGCAGAAGTAGAACAAGTACACTTAGGCTCAGGAACACCATCTGTGAGTTAGAAGAAATACTGGAAGGGGTTCATAACTTTTTAATGAATATAAGTTTTATAAGCTATCTTCTCCACTGTTGCACCTAAAAAATGGCTGTGAAAGCAGTTATTCTTACATGCAACTTTACTTCTGGCAACTTAAAACCTCTCACTGTGGAAGATAAGCACTTATCATTGCAAAGTTCAGTAACATCTGCTGTCTTGGGTGGTGGGCAGGCTGGAGAGTTGATATTTGCTTTGCCCTCACACTATCATCTGAAATGCCAGGATGGTATTCTCTCTTTTGAAAAGAGAAGACACTAGGCAAAAATTACATTCTGCATTCATATCTGTGCCTATCTAGCCATCAAAAAATTATGCTAATTTGAAATTCTATCTGAAATGTTTGCCCTCTGTCCCATATATATATATACATTGATTCTGAACTCATACAGGCTGATTGATTGAGGCACCAGTAGAAACAAAGGTTTGAGTCATTCTATAAAAGTATAAACCAAAATAATAAAAAAAAATTATATATTTGAAAGTCTGTGAAAAACCTTAGCTAAAAATAGTATTGAGTGGAAGAAATGTCTCTTTTTGAAAGCTGAAAATCTCAGTGATCTGGGCCTGTTTCTGTATATGTTTTTTCATAGTGTATATTTATTTTAAAATTTCATTTGTTAGTTAAAATTCCTAGTCTCTAGACTAAAATGAATGCTTTCCACACAGTTTTCAGAGCTAGAAAGAAAAAGACACTTTCACTCTTTTTCACAATATTAGCAACTGAAATAGTTTTTTTAAAACATTTGCTGGGTAGAGAAGACATATTTGGTATGTCTAATGCTCTTCATGTTTCTCTACAAGTTTTTCTCCAGCAATGAAATAACACAATATCCTATCACGAAAGACATTCTAGAAATAAAACCCATAGTTCATGAAAGAAGTCATATAAAAAAGTACCCAATTACCTGTACTTCAAGGGTAGACATGCTCCTTTGTAATAATAGGATTGGGGAGTGAGGAGGGGGAAGATGATGTGAAAAAGTATTTTTGTCACTAGCTTACAATTCAAGAGCTTGACAAAATAAATATGCTTGTTTACTGCAAACACAGTATCAGAATAAAGATGCATTTAATTATTTATTGTTCTCTTATGAGTAACTGGATTTATGGGTTTCAGAGTTAATTGTCATGCCAACATTTAGTAATCTTCATTGGCTTTCTGAGCTAACTTTAGAAGTTTGTGTAATTATTTTGGTTTCCTCAGCAAGCAGCAATTTTTTCTCAGTTAATTATCACTTGCGTTCCTAAACAAGGAGCAGAAAGTACACACACAATATTTTACAAATAGAAGCTCAATTTAGACCAGCTCTTAGCTAGCAACATTATGGGAGAGGTAGTTCCTATTACAAACATCTGGATTAGCATGACAATAAGTGACATACTGTAACTGTAACCATGGACATCACAGAAAGAATAGGGTTGGGAAGCACCTCTGGAGATACAGAAATTACATATTTTAAAATGAACTCAAATAATAGCCATTATAAGAATGAGGGTAAATAAATGAAAAAATGTTCACATCTTGTTTTTCTAAGACTTCTACCACTACTGGAAAGATGTGGTCGCATTATACATAGAAATTTGAGAGGCCCTTGTTTCTAGGACCTTTCAACAACTTTAAAAGGCAAAAAGACATATTATGGAATTCTTCTAGTATACCACTACACAGACCCTAACTCAGATGTACAAAGGAGGGATATTTTTGATGTCACAGACAAGACAGAAACAGAAAAAGAGTGCAGATCCTAGGGTGATTCCAGATCCTATCATTTCAGTCACATATGAGAAGTTACTTCTTATATAAACTGAAGTTGTATATCCAGGGTTTTTTCAACCAGTTCCACACTCCGCCTCCAGTGCCAAGCTATTGACTTGTAAATATTAAACTTTATCCATACCATAAATAATTCCAATTTTCTTCCTAAGTAACTGATTACAACTAATATTACATTTAATTTCTGAATACAGAAAGAAATATATATTTAGAAACCTGTATTTGCATCCATTTCCTCCATCCATCCAAGGGTCTGTGCAATATATGCTGCTGACCAGCAAGGGCTCACTTTTCCCATTGCTCTGTGACATGCCCTGGAGAAATGCACAGCACTGCCGTGATACTACAAAAAAGAAAATGCCTTTCCTGCTGGTGGCAGGTAAGGCCACCAACATTACTTGCTACTCCATGCCTCATAGTGCCTCTTCACGGCCATCAATGCTCCCACACTATCTTCAATATTCATGCTGTGTTTACGTGCAACAAGACAGATCAATGACCTATACCTCTTTTAGAAAACAGTTAAGAGAAACCATTAGGCCACACTTCTTGTTTGTGTCTGTGATTGAATCATCCTTTCCCATCTGTTTCCAATTAATTCATTAATAGATAAATAAATGCTAGTTGGAGGAGCCCATTGGTTATTCAGTGATTCTAGTAGCAACCCTTCTGGGTAAAGGTATGCAAAGGACTAATAACAATTAGCAATTGCAGTTGATAGTAAGGCAGAGTGATTGGGTAGCAGTTGAAGAGGCTTTGTGAAATGAAACATGAAGACACTACTTCATTAAGTGTTTACTGAGAGGGAGGTGGTGATGCCCCAGCTTCTTGTAAGGACTGAGCAACGACCAGTTTTCACAGAATTAGCTGCCGAAAAGATGGGGAACCAGTCTGCTGAAATCTTCACATTCTATGAAGTGAATTGTTTGAAGATAATGTTGAGGTTGGTTCTCTCCTCTACCTCAACTTCACAGCACTTCATTTTGTTGTTTATTTCTAACTTATTTGGCTGAGTACCTTCTGGAATCTAAGTGTAACTCTCTTCAGAAGTTTCTCTGTGATAGGTTTTCTTGCAAATGACACCCTTTACTGTAATCTTTAAAATTCTTTCATTTCTTCTCAATATAATTGATGAGACATTACAGATGTCACTGTTTCTCACAATTTCCCTTTTTATAATGTAAATTTCAGAGTTTTTGCCCCTTATTCCAGACTGATTTCCCACCTTTGTTTTAGTGACATTCCAAATGTGTTATTTACTCAAGTATCTAGGTGCTTCAGTTCAACTGGTTTTGCTAGCTTGTTATTTAAATTTGTTCAGGTTTACTTTTCCAAAAATCTTGCCTCGAGTTACACAACTAGTTTTGCTTGCTATTTAACTTCAAATAAGCCTGCTTGTGATCATTTTTTTCAAGGTTATATTGTATCATCAATCATATGTAATTTCCTAATTTCTTTCCAAAGCTAGAGTACAAATACTATCATCTGTTATGGCTGATTTAGCGACTGTTCGATACAGAAAACTTTTAGCTAAAGTACTTGAGAATTACGGGGCACTAGCACTACTATTTATGTTTATATATCAAACCATATCTGGTAAGTGAATATGTCACATAATGATACTATTGTTCATAGTATATGCTACCCTGATCCTCATAGACTCCAAACTAAGCCTGCAGCCTGGTCAATAATACCTAGAAATAGAACCTAGTAACATTATTCAGTAAGACTATGTAAATGACATAAATTGAAATATTTTATATAGTGTAAGAAGTTATTTGTTGCACTGATTGAAGAACTGTGTATTTTTTTCATCACTACTTAAAGTTATATAGAATTTAATATACCCCTTTAAGGAAACTGTCAATCAGCATAGCCATAGTAAGAAGACTATCTGGTTAAGTTTAACCCATTGAGCAGAAATACAGAACTGGAGGACAATAGGTACAAAAAGTATACTTACTTCCTTGAGCATTTCACTGGATATTTCCAGTACAATCTTATAATTATGTTCAATCACATGAATGATGCTCTTAGAGAGGTTATTTGGTATGATCACAAGGTGATCAGAGTGGTAGCCCTTAATCATATCAGTGATCAATACTAGCTGGATATTATCATTTTTGTTCACTGCAAAGTGGTTTTCAGTTTACAGCTGAAAATGTTATTGATATTTATGAATACAGTACTGTTTTGGTTTGGCGGGTTTTAAAATATTTTTAAATTATCTCTCATTTTATTTCTCTCAACTACAACATTATATTTATGTGGGAGCAAGGTTACCTATTCCTTTTTCTTGAAAATACTTTGATTGTGCCTGTTTCCCAGTATTTGACAAAGCAATTCTTAACAAAATAGAGTGACTTTTCTTTATTAGCTTTCAACTTGGCTGTTATAGTCATGAAAGTGATTCATCAAAATTCACAGCATAACAAATTTACCATGACTTCCTTGATTATGATTGGTTATTAGCAAATAACACTGGAGTTTTCACAACCTGCTTAAATAAATCAGACCAGGTTTGGGCAAAATATTTAGGAAAAGTAGCTTAATAAATGGGTCATATACCTCAATGGACCTGTTAAAAAAGGTGTACTGGATTTCAGTTTTACACACAAAATCAGATATGCTTTCAAGTTGTTTGGATTTCTCTAGTGATAACAGTTGTGGCTTTTTTTTTTTTTTTCCCAGCCATCCATATTTTTCCATTTGATCATCTGTAGATGTATATAAATTTATCAATTTTTAATTTTCTTGATATGTAACAGTATCCTTTTATAATTTAAAGTAAAGCATCTATGTAGATAAATAGGTTTTGTAAGACTAATTTGCAGGTGATTTTCACAGTGCAAAAATCTTTCTTCTACTACAAAAGTAAGTTTACACTGTTGGGTGGGTAGAAATATCTAGGAAAACCAGGTCTCACAAGTTCGTAAGTATCTTTATACATAGTGATATTCCGCAGCAAGCTTATTTGGAGATCTCCTTTCACATGCAAGTGAGGAAGTGCCTGGAGGATTGTGTTCTACCTGTCATTGTTAGTGTAAATTGCCTTTGGCAATAATCAGATAATTTGCTCCCTTCACAAAGCAATAACTATTATCCAGATGTTTTCTAATTAATGTCAAAACTTCTCATGCTAAAATAAAGTCCCGGGCAAGGGATCACTTAACTACCCAGCACAATGGGCATAATAAAGTCAGTGATATTCAAATGTCATTCAATACAGTTCCAGTCCTCTTCAAACTCATTTGAAAGACAGTCATCTCTGATGTTTTAGCAATACAGAATTCTAACCAGCTTTTTTGTGACCAGAAATAGACTATTCAGTGTCACCCTGTGCAGAGAGAGCAATAAAAGAATGTGTTATACAATATTTTATTTCAAATCTAAGATAATATTACAACCCTGAAAAAAAAGCATACATAATAGCTGTACATATGTCAGAAACTTTGCCAAATAATGTGTCATCTTAAAGAAAATGTGATCCAGAAACTGGCTTTTTTTGTGTATGTTTTTTATTAAGTGTCAAACATTGGTAAATTCTTTCTATTTTTTTTTTTGGGGGGGAGGGTGGTGGTTGGGTTTTTTTTAATTTGAAAGCAAACACTTTATTTTAGCAGCAGGTGCAAAACATTGTAAAATATCTGAAAACTAAAGGAACTTATAAATTGTATTTTTGTGTCAGTAAAAGCAGTGGAGAACTCTGGATATAGTAATTTATTTATTAATCTATTTCAGCTTTTCATTATTTAATTATTTTATTATGTTGCTGATTGCAACCTTAATAAGAAGCTGCAGAGAAAAGAGTTGAGTTGCATTATCCTAGGAAATTGTATTATGAAATCAGAAAACACATGCTGTATATTTAAAGTAAGATTTGTTTGTATACCAGTGACCCTGACTTTGAATAAACAGTAGCCAGGGTCTGGAGATGAATGCTGGTTGCGGTATTTTATTACCGCATTGCCTTTCTACGCTGTGACACAAGAAAAACAGATAATAGGTGGCTTAAAAGATATTTCATGGTTAATAAGGGAGTACACATTTCTGAGGAGCAAACTGAAGAGGCAAAAAGAAGGAAGTGTGTTTAGAAAAAAAGAGGAACTGTTACAAGAAGCTATTAAAAAAACCCTGCAAAAATCTTCCCACTCTGATCAAATGAATGAGATCAAGCCAAGACCGAGAGACATCAATTACTATTTTGATTCAGATTATTCAGTTTTTTTTTTTTCTACAGTGTAGAAGAGAACTCTTTTCAGGGCCATATGCCACCAACAAATATTTTGTTTTCATTTTTTTAGCTTTTAGTAATAAATATGTTCAAAAGTGAGAATGGTTTTACTTAAATTTGCAGAAATATATAAACTGCATGGAATGCAATGCTATCTTACTAAGATTTGAGTACTTTAATTACTGAATACTTAAACACAGCCTGTACTCTTGTCATCACACAAAATAGTTCATGAGAAAATGTTTCCTTTGCAGTACTTTACGAAGGCTATCAATCTCAATATATTTAGAATGTAAGCGTATAAAGTTTTGTTGTAAATTTTAGTTTCTGATTTATCCTCTCCAAGCTTATTTCTGTTTATGCAAGTGAGCTGAATTGTAATGTTTTAAGACCATCTTTAAATTGATAGCAGTTATTTATAAGGCTAGAATGTTTTACTCTTAGTAATGATTCTAATAATATCTTACATGCTAACAGATATAAATTAGTCTCCTTTGATTTCTTTCATCACAATTTTAGTACAGCTATAAAACAAAGCAGTACTGAGTGTAACAGGCCTATGAAAGAAAGACTACCAAAACCCCAAGTTTCTTTCATAAACTATACCAGAAGACCTGTAGTTGGAACATAAAAACCTTCTTTCTTTCTAAATGGAAATAATCTATGCTGCTTGTATCTTGGACCCCCACAATTCAAAATGTAGGACTAGGTGTTCTACTTATAACTTCATAAGCACTCCTGTTTTGGAAAACAATCTTACAAGATTCTGCTAAAGCACGTTCCAGTATAGTTAGATGATATGAAATATCTGCTAAAATGAGTATATTTTGCATTTTTAAATCTATCTATTAATCCAGTGATCATTTTGCAATTTATCCTTTTCAAAGTTCAAAATTCTCAATCCGTATTTTGAGGTTAACTGACATTCCCTTTAGCACAACTAGCAGCTATTTCAATCCTCAATTGCTCAGCATATCTCTAGATATGATCACTTAAGCAACGTGTTTGTTTTGTGTGATCATTGTTAATATTCCTAGCATAGAGTTCTCATGCCCTCTTACAGTTTCTAAAGGAGATGGGCTGTTCAGAGAGAAGTATTCCGTCTTTGGAGGTGGTATGAAAGGACTCTTGAGGTCCAAGTTTAGTGAAAGACTTCAGCTCATTAGGTCCAACGTTTTTCTGTGTTTAAAAGAGTTATTTCCACCACACCTCTCAAAAGTTCAAAGATGCAGGAATACAATCCTAAGCAAAAAAATCATCAAAGCAATGAGAATATAAACCATTTGAACCATTTGCTATGAAGGGAAATCTGTAAACACCTCCTCAAGGACATTAACAGTATCTGTAGAAGTACTTTGCACATGGTATAGTCCAAAAAGAGCTAAGTATAGTCAGGCATCAGGCTTTTTCTTATAACAAAGATGGCACTCATTTGTTGAGGGTTATTTTGTAGGTTTGGTTTTCTTCGGTTTGGTTTTTGGTTTGTTTGGGTATTTTCTTGTTTTGTTTTGGGGTGAGGGGCTTGTTTTGTTGCTTTTACCTGAGGTCACGGGATTTAATTAATCATGGTGTTGCTAATCTGATTTTAAAATCTTTCTGGATTTTTCATAATTCAGTGCAGAGATGTGTTTGATGTAACATTACTTTTGCACTTCCATAAAGAAGTGGGAAAATTATGTATTAACTATTTCTTTAACTATTTACTTTTGTGTTTAGTTGATCCTATTCCTCATGTACTTCTTTCCCAGGTGTCAGAAGTACCACCTTTTAATGAGTTTTAGAACCTAGTGAAAGTTATGTGTGCTCCAGTAAAGCTGTGTTGTCTCATGCATGAAATGATAAACATTTGGAGCCACTTAGCAGTAAGAAGTAATTTTTAAGAATCTTTTTAACCTAGTCTCCAAGATTAAGAAATGCCTCATATCAGTGAGGGGATGTTGGACACATTGGTTCTGCTCCAGGAGCTAGGTTAAACTCCAAGTTTTGTTGAAGAATGCATAAGCTTATGATGCTCCTTTGGGTGTGGAAACCACCTGCCATGCTATAACCTGATGAAAAGGACAAGTTGGGGAATGGGTCTCAGGCCAGCTATTTCCAGGGATGCAGCTGGAGAGGCAGACCATAAGTGAAAGCATGAGGAAGGAGTCATACCTGAGGGTGCCTGTTACTGAAATGTATAAGATTGGCCAGTTCAGTAGTTCTTCAAGTCCTACACAGATCTGAAGTTTGTGTCAGGCTCGCTGCTGGAGAATTTTATGCTCCCATGCTAGCTCTTGCTCAGGACCAGAGTAGTGAATTCTTTGTACCAATCATGTTTCATGTTTTACAGTGAGATGACATAACTAACAAATGGAGCAAATTAAAAATTCATTGACAAGGCTTAGCTTTGCATAGTGGACAACTCATTAATTAAATAAAAAGGTTTCTTCAATGATTCTGAAGACATTCAATGCCAGTCATTAAGTGCTGAGTCACGTGACAGGTAGACTACATGTAACTATAAAACTTTAAAACAACTTTGGTCTGAATTTTGCACAGCAAAACAATTTCTCTTTTATCAGTATTAATAAACCAAAGGGATTAGTCTTGTATACCCAGTATCTGAAAGGGTCTATAAGGATGCTGGGGAAGGACTCTTCGTTAGGGACTGTAGTGATAGAACAAGGGGTAACGGGTTCAAACTTAAACAGGGGAAGTTTAGACTGGGTATAAGGAAGAAGTTCTTTACTGTAAGGGTGGTAAGTCACTGGAACAGGTTGCCCAAGGAAGCTGCGAATGCTCCATCCCTGGCGGTGTTCAAGGCCAGTTTGGACAGAGAATTGGGAGACATGGTTTGATGTGAGGTGCCCCTACCCATGTCAGGGGGGGTGGAACTAGATGATCTTAAGGTCCTTTCCAACCCTAACTATTCTATGATTGCATGATCATCTCCTTCCAGATCTGTTACTGATCATCACTCCATCAATACACTTTGGTTTGAGCATGAATCATGTCCACTTATGTTTTCTTAGTTGGTAGGTTGCACAAAATCAGGTGAAGTTTAAACCAGGCCTTCCAGACACTGCTTCCAGAAACAAAGAGCATCTGAGCATTCACCTCCAACACAAGAACTGGTTAGCAATGTCAATAATATATATCCATCTTTAGGAACTGTGTATGAATTTATTGTAAAAGAAATGAAGCACACTTTTACAGTTATAAATAATGTATCTGAGTAAAGGGTTAGATTATACTGCTTTACAGGTATGTGTAACTGCAAAGCTACCAAGACAGAAAGATCATACATTATGTAAGAAAACTCATTTTAATTTCTTTTTATAATTCAAGTAAAAATGATCAAACTACATACAGTACTTAAATGCAGTTAATGATGTATAACTTCAGATAAAATTGAAATTCCTAACATGAGTAAAATGGGGTTTGCCTTTGTGGACAAGAAGAAACTACCAAATATTGTTACAGTGAAAATTCAATGCATAGGAAAAATACATTATTTAGACTATACTGCAGTGGTTAGATACTGCTTTTCTTTTCCCTCAAAGCAAAAAACTGTCTTTCTTATCTGTTATGTCTCCTTTTCTTTAGGCCAGGTTTCTAAATATAAAGTACTTAAACTTAAGTCGATGCCTCTAATTTAACTGACTGATACCAAGTTGTGCTGTGTTAGGAACTTTGGCAGCATGTGTAAGCCCTTGTTAAACCAAGCATGCATCATCTATTCTTCTTACCCTCCCCTCCTATAATGTCTGCCTACCCTTTAGCATGATCTTTCCTTTGACTTCTTCACTGATGTTCCAAACATCGCAGGAGGTTGTCAAAATGCAAAATTACTGATCTGTAACAGTTCTGCTTTTATTTTAATATGATTTTTATCTGAATTGGTCTGGAATTGTCCTTTCACCTCTTGGGCTTACTATTTCAAAAAGTTAACATTAAACTACAATGTGGGAGATGTGGATTTGTGAACAAATATTGTGTTTAGCAGCAGTCTCTCAGCAGCTTAATGAATAGAGATAAAATAATGACTGATCCTGTCAAGAATAAGTTGACCTGTGGATTTGTCCTAATGCAGAAGAAAGTTGAAAGCAGGAAAGTGTTTTCTTCTATTTCATAAAAACAAAAGAGTAAACTTTGTGTTTGTTGTCACAGTGCAGGATTTTCCAATTCTTCACTGAAATAACCCTGGAGTCCAAGAACCAGTGAAAATTTTAATCATAGGTTATTAAAAATATAGCAGACTGAAAAAAACTGTTTAACTGGAAAATGAGCACCAAGTAATTAAAATTCGTCAAGAATTTAGTAATTGGGTCCCATGATACTTCAGTAAAACAACCCTCGGACTCTATAGGTGCATTAAACAACAGGGCATCTGGAGAATGTGAATGTAAAAATACTATACACTTGTGTCAGTGTTGGCCTAAGTTAGTTGTGGTCTGCAACAGGCTTCTGTGCTCATATCCATCAAAAAGGCATGAGCATTTTCTCTCCAGATCTGACTGAATGAGTCAAATTGCTACCCACTGAATCTGTTGGACTGACTCAGCAAACACCTACCAAAACCGTTTGTGGGGTACAGATGCACAAGGAAAATATTCTGTCAAGGAAGAACAAGGAAAAAAAATAAAACAATACAGACAGATCATGTGGAAGGACCCCTACCTAGTAGTTACAAAATAGATTAAGAATTAGAGAGATAGTATACATTTAGCAGAAACTTAGTCTCTGCTTAGTAATCAGATTAAGTTGCATTTGGAAGAGAACCTGTTCTTAACTATGTGCAGCAACCTAAAGTTCCTCTGCCAAAAGTGATTAAAACAGAGTAATTTTCCAAACAAAATAGAGAGTAATGGAGCAATTACAGATGGAAAATGAAAGAAAACTCTGTACCAATAATGCTAGCTATAATCATGATTCCAGAATATAATGTTTATGAGAGAGGTGTATGCGTAAGGGCAACATTCTGCAAGGCTGAAAATGGACCCAAGTTGGGAGTAAAAAATTTCTTTGAAAAGAAATCTGACCTACAATTAAAATCAATTTTAACATTCTAGACTTATACAGACGTGAATATGGATATTGTGTTGTGTATCTGTTCCTTAGAAATGGAGCATACAAGGGAACTCGAAGGAGATAAATTCCAGCCTTTTCTGTGAAAGATCAACTTGGAAATGAGAGACTACCAAGTGATATAGGCTGGCATGCACAGCCAAGAAGTCACAAGAAGGAATATTTTAAATACATTTAATGGCATAAGTATCTGTCATGGGTTCAGCAGCAGCAGTCATTTTTCTCCTCCTTGGTAGCTGGTGTAGCGCTGTATTTTTGATTTTGGGCCTGGGAACAGCGCTGATAACACCAGTGTTTCGGTTACTGCTTAGTGATGTTTTGGTCTGGCCAAGGACTTTCTGAGTTTCATGCTCTGCCAGGGAGGAGGGGAGCCGGGAGGAAGCAGAGACAGGGCACCTGACCCAAACTGACCAAAGAGGTATTCAAACCCTTCAGAGCTCTCACATGAGGCTGCTGTACTTGTCACTGGCGCTGGGGTAGCTGCTGTGCTTGCCGGCTCTCTCACCACCAGCTGCTCTTTGTCTGACTCCAGATCTTCCCCCATCTGGGAAGTGCTGCGTGGTCTCCTGCGTCCTCCTGGGGCTCGGGCTCACAGGGCTCTGCGGGCGGCTGCCGGGGAATGCTCTCTGCCCCTGTGGGGCTGGGCTCGGCCGCCGCCTTCCCCCGCCGCTCGGTAGCCGCCTCCTCTTGCCGCTCAGCAGCCGCAGGGCTCGGCTCAGTGGGGGGGCTCACCTCCTCTGCCACCTCCTTCGTGGCCTCCTGGTCCCGAGGGCCGCGCTCCCTGGCTGGTTCGGCTGCTGGCGGCTCCCGGGGCCGACCCCCCTCGGCTCCCCACAGCCTCACCAAGACGGGGGCGAGGGCCAGGACGGTGAAGAACAGCCGAACTGCCAGGTACACATCCGCCCCCCACTGCTTCCAGATCCTGCCCGTATTACAAGCCATTCCAATACAGTACAATGAAACAAGAACCTTAACCCAAAACCCATATCCGAAAAATGCTAAGATAACAAATACCGGCTGTAAGTAAGGTACAACAGGCTGAAACCATGAACTCAAGAGAACCAAGAGCAACAACTTTGAGAGCCAATAAATCAGCATTGTGACGAGTGGCTATTAATCCTGTCCTTATCTCAACCCTTCGTGCCCCATGTTGGGCGCCAAAAGAACTGTCATGGTTTAAGCCGTAAATCACACAGTCGCTCTCTCACTCACTCCCCCTCTTTCTTCCCCCTGCTCCCGGGTGGATGGGGAGGAGAATCAAAGGAATGCAACTCCCACAGGTTGCGGTAAGAACAGTTCAGTAACTAAAGTATAACACAAGACCACTACTGCTACCACCAATAATAATAATGAGAAGGCAAATACAAGGAAAGAATACAGTTTCTCACCCCTTCTGATACAAAGCCCGACCACTCACTTCCCCCTCCTTCTTCCCCCCCACTCCGGGGGGGGGAGGGGGGGGAATTGGGAGAAGAATCAAAAGAATGCAACTCCCACTGGTTGAGATAAGAACAGTTCAGTAATTAAGGTATAACACAAACCACCGCTGCCACCACCACCACCAACGACCAGGGAAATACAAGGAAAGAGGATACAATTGCTCACCACTCGATGATCGAGCTGTGAACTGAACTCTTCCGGGTTCCTGCCCCCAGTTTTACATCCTGGGCATGACGTGCTGTAGCATGGAATAGCTCTTTGGTCAGTTTGGGTCAGGTGTCCTGTCTCTGCTTCCTCCCGGCTTCCCCTCCTCCCTGGCAGAGCATGAAACTCAGAAAGTCCTTGGCCAGACCAAAACATCACTAAGCAGTAACCAAAACACTGGTGTTATCAGCCCTGTTCCCAGGCCCAAAATAAAAAACACAGTGCTACACCAGCTACCAAGGAGGAGAAAAATGACTGCTGCTGCTGAACCCATGACAGTATCTAAAGCCGGTAAGAACATGTTCACTTTTGAAATTTTAAAATAAACAATTTTAAACCTTTCTGAGAAAGTTGTCATTAGACAGCTTTTTCTAACAGAAGTTCTGATCAAATAAGAATTATCTTGGTAAAAATGTTGGTTTCCTCTTACCCCAAGTAGGGGACGATGAAGCTATTTGTGATATTGGACATTTTTCAATTGGTTATTTAGCAATTGTCTGCAGATGGAAAGTCTGACAAACTGTTATTCATCTGCAATGGAAACATCCTGCTGCATGTCTTCTTTGGTTGTCCCCAAGATGGTAATTGACTGTGACCAGTTTCCACATGAGAATTACGATCATTTTTTCCTTTCACCATTCCACCCCCCTCACATTCTGTCTATTTAGCAAACCTCCAGCTCAAAGATCACAAATGTTTGTAGCTGTGTGGTACTGGTTGAAAGACCATCTTCTGTTGAATGTCACCTAAATTGAGGATGAGCTAAAATGAGATCATGAGCTCAAAAACATGCAGTATCAACCCACTTTGCTTGCAAAAGCCTTCGCACAATACCCTTAATCAAAATCTTAAGACGCAAAGTAAAATAGAATACAAGTACCTCACCCATGAGAGACGCATGACAAAATTTACAATCAAATATTTTTTAAAAAGGTTTAATTGGGTTTTTGAATGACAGATACAATATATCTGGTAGAAAAATTACTGCATTTGAAAAGGAAACTAGACCAGAATTTAGAGATGAAATTTTATGTGAAATATGTGAAAGCAGCAATAACAAATTGCATGCTTGATTGCTGGCATTTACTTTCTTTAAAAAGTATTTCTCACAATGTATTTATTACTCTAAGTTATATACCAAATGAGAGAGTTTCGATTAAAAAATGCATTATTGTAACAACTGCATAAGAAATTATTTGCATAAAAAATCTAAACCAATATTTGTTTGTGCTTCAGTTTCTTAAATTTTTATGGTGATTCATTTTCAGCTTAGCTCACTGTTCCACTTCATTAAAAAGGAGAAGAATGACGTCAGAAAATAATTTTTGTTTTATTTTGCCTGGAAAATGAGTATGTCCTAAAGACTCTTGACAAAGACTGAACAGAAATCCACAGCCTCATTTCTTTTTTTTTTTTTTTTTAAATGTAGTCACGCTTAAGATCCATCTTATGTTCTCTTGCCTCTGGAATGATTTGACTGGAGTAGTGATGGATGATGATACCACAAATTTTGTGAAGCTGAGAGTCGCTCCATACCACAAGAACACTTAGTAAGCTGACAGCTAGGGAGGCTCTTTAGACATGCAGAACCAAAACAATCTGCAGTGTCTTTGAACTTTCAAATGTGAGGGATTTACGAGTGATTAGAAAAAGTCCTATTGCCTGTGCCTATATGTGTAAAAAATATATATAGAATCATAAAATCATAGAATAGTTAGGGTTGGAAAGGACCTTAAGATCAGCTAGTTCCAACTCCCCTGCCATGGGCAGGGACACCTCACACTAAACCATGCCACCCAAGGCTATGTCCAACCCAGCCTTGAGCACTGCCAGCGATGGAGCATTCACAACTTCCCTGGGAAACCCATTCCAGTGCCTCACCACCCTCACAGTAAAGAATTTCTTCCTCATATCCAATCTAAACTTCCCCTGTTTAAGTTTTAACCCGTTACCCTTGTCCTATCACTACAGTCCCTAATGAAGAGTCCCTCCCCAGCATCCCTATTGGCCACCTTCAGATACTGGAAGGCTGCTAGGAGGTCTCCAGGCAGCCTTCTCTTCTCCAGGCTTAACAGCCCCAACTTTCTCAGCCTATCTTCATACGGGAGGTGCTCCAGTTCCCTGATCATCCTCGTGGCCCTCCTCTGGACTTGTTCCAACAGTTCCATGTCCTTTTTATCTTGAGGACACCAGAACTGCACACAATACTCTATGGACACCTATACAGATTTTGAGAAACTATATTACTAATAAATGGTACATATTTCCATCTATAATAATTGCAATAATATTTCCTTTTTTTTACTAAAAAATAACAATTTGATTAATAGACTACAGGTTATTATTTTATTTTTTTTTTTTTAGCCGACTTCTGCTTTGTAAGCACAGGACATCTAGTGTGGAGCTGGGCTAATATTCAAATCTTCTTCTTGAAAATACCATCCTGAGAAGCCAGTATGTGGGTATCTGCCAGTGCTGTCCTGAAGTCCTGTATGGAAGCATTAAGATTCTGAATAAAATGTTTGATAAGCTGGAAGTGAGCCAGTAGTAGGTCCCCTATTACTGAAGCACTGAAAGGATAGCAGAAATTTACTGCCATGGATGAACCCAGTCGGATTTCTTACAGACATTGTTTCAGGTACTTTGGGGTACTCAGTAGATATTCTCACTCACTTGAAAACATCTCACAGAGATGAGGGAGAGACTGTTAAATCTTCATGAGCCCCATTGTGCCTTGTAGAGTGATGGTCAGAGTCCCTTCTTTATATGCTTCTCCAGTTTAGTAGGAGATTTAGCAAGAAAAACTGACCTTTCCTTCCTATTGTTTCTAGTGAGACTTGAAGCCTTCCCTTCTCGCTCTGAATGGAATAAAGATTATGAGGTAGATGTGAAGACATTGGGCCCTATGAATATACTGTCTTGATATAGTCCAGTATGCCACACAACAAGTAAAGTCTAATTTGTGTCTGTTATTTCTGGTATTCAAATATTGCAATGCTTCTTATTTCTGGGGATTTACATGTGGTAAATCTAGGTTTGTTCAGCAATACAAGACACTGATAAGCAATACTGTAATTCTGATGAGATAAGTCAATGTCACTATGCATACTTACATCACTGCAGGATTTGGTCATTTTGGGAAATACGTGAAGGTTGGTGGTATTAAGAGATCGAGAGATCTGGATGCACTGAATCTTCTCCATGGTAAAGCCCAAGATAAGGCAGAACTGCCAGATACTGTCCTCAATATACCCACATATTTGGACTTGCAAAGTTCCTTTGGGAGAAGAGCTGTGTTTGTCTCTACACTTCCTGCACCAAGGATGCCCTTCCTCAGCCAGAACTCAGGGCTGGATCGTCACTTTATCTAAAAGCATGGAAAGGATAAGATTTTCATGCTAAATTTGTTATGAAAATTGCCAGTTGATTCCAAAATGCAAACGCTATCAAATTCACTCCCCGATGTGAGTGGGTCCAACAGGCCCAGCTGTAATGTGTTCTGACAAACATACTAGTGGTGTAAGTAGTATGTGTTCTGGCACTTATGTACAGATAACAAAGGCTTGTTGGATTTAACAGTCCTTTTGTTTTTATGCATACTAAATGATAAACTGCATAAAAACATCCATCTGCTCTCTGCAGTTATGTTAACAGAGTTTCATTAGACACTTTACGGTCTGAAAGGTAATCATTGTTTGGAATACATTAGTTGGGAAATATTTTATTGGCAGGTGAAAGACTTTTGCAGGCTCCTGGAAGTCATAGACCTGGGGTTGTTCATACATGCTGATTTTGTTCCTGCTAGAGAGCCTGATATCCCACTGCTGCAGGAGGTATAAGAAACTCCAGAGAAAACAGTTGCATACAGGGCTCACATATGTACGCAGTAGGTTAATTCTCTGCCTCAGAGGCAAATAACACAGAGTTAAGCTTCAGTTTAATAGCAGGTGGCAACCTTATTTCTGTTCTTGTTTGATTTGCCTGTGATTTAGCAGAGAATTTTTTTCCTGTTTAGCAGAACTGTGATTTAGAAATGGAGTAAGTCCCAAAACATGCATTGAAAAATATCTGAAAAACACAAAACTAAGAACAATACTAGAATATAGCTCAAATGCACTTTAAGATACCAGAAGCTTTGCCTCCAGCTCCTGAAGGTAATGGTCTGACTGACTTCAAACCATAAACCCTATGAGAACATTTGGTCCAAGGGACCACACTAAACCTACTCAGAAGCAAAACCTGCCAAAAAATGTGCTGCACCGGTATAGGAGCCCAAACACTGACTGCTTTGAGATACTGATCTGTTTCCTGTGTGCCCAATTACTTGCTCATAAATAACTGGTTGAGGAGAAATTCCTCCAGGAAACATTGGTTGCCTATTTTTACTGTATAAACCATAACATAAAGCTGGGTGGATTAGTAGAAATGTGTGCTGCCACCACACTTTGAAATGAGAAAGGAGACTTAACCCCTCTTTGGGTACAGGAGCTGCAAGTTAGTGGCCATGTCAAACACTGTGCAAGAAAGCATTGCTCTAGCCCCTGTAAACAACTGAGATTGGTGCAGAGAGGTCTTCTGCTCTTGTCGCTTTTCTAGCAAATATATGTCACTGATATGTGTGCCTCGGGTGGTTTTAACCATGGGAAATGACATTTGAGGGGTTTATTCACTAGCACTGGGCCTGACATGAATATATATGTCCTTGAATAAATGATATGTAAAATGTGATTATAGATTGAGTTTTATAAATTATATCTGCTGTGGTGTGTCATGTAAGTTTCACAGTGGTCACTGTAAGAATCATTATTAAGTATGGCAGATGTTTAAGTCAAAGAAAGATGCAGGAAACCTCAACATGGAATAGCCTGCCAAAAGGGAAAATTTGTTTTCCCCTCTGAATGATTTCTGCCATGATTTTATGCCTCAAACTAAAGGAGTATTATTACTTTGTAGTTGATATTCTTTACATAAGACTGGACATTTAACTGTATGTAGAATTGTTAGATTAATTTTCATTCAGACTAAGCAGCTGACCTCAGAAATGTCTGCTGACAATGGATTCCAGAAATCATTTAAGTGCTGCGTAAGAATTGGAAATGGGCCTGGTTCTGAAACATAAATGAAGGCATACAGAGCTCTTTCTTACATCTGAGAAGAGAAAGAAAGTGCACAGCTTGAAGTCCTCTGTCTTTTTCAGTCTTCACTTCAAAAATTGTAAGTTATTTTGTCCTGGAATATTGAGTGATTTGGTGTCTGCCAAGATACTTTCTCGATCTTCAACTTACCATCAGGTTTAATTCTTCTTTTGATACCCACAGGATATAAAACAAAGTAAAAATATTTAGCGATTTACACTGGAAAAAAAAAAAAAAAGGTAATGTTTCCTGGTTAGGTTGGGCTGGATATACTTCTCCGTAAAGGTTCAGCTGTTCTAAAATAGTCGTAATACCAAATAATCACCACTTTTAAGAAAAAAGAGAAATATTCTTTTTTCCTCTTGCAGTTTAAAGCTTTCCCCCTTGTCCTGTCACTACATGCCCTTGTTAAAAGTCCCTCTCCAGCTTTCTTCTAGGCTTCCGTCTTTGGAAAGCTGCTATAAAGTGTACCTGGAGCCTTCTGTCTTTCTTGGTTGGTTAATGTGTGCTGGCTTGCACATCCCTGAAACGTCTGCTAAATCTTGCAGTCTCACTACTGATGGGTTTAGTATTTGAAATTTTCCAGCTTCCCATTTTGCATTTTGGATTACATAATATGCTTCCTTAATCTTTGGAATTGAGGTTTGTCTGCAAGTTAAAAAAATTTAGTAGAGGATATCTATCAAACTAAAAATGGTAATGAAAGTTTTCTTTAACATTTCTTTTAGTTACAGAAATTCAAGTTCATTCAGTTATGTAATATACACTTGTGATCTCAAAGTCTTTAAATATTTTGTCCCAGATCTTCAGTACTATATAAAAAGTACTGCTTATTAGACGTTTAATGTGATGCTTTCGTTATCCTTAAGAGAAATAGAATTATGGAATCATAGAATCATTTAGGCTGGAAAAAACCTTTAAGATCATCAAGGCCAATCATTAACTGAGCACTGCCAAGTCCACCACAAAACCATGTCCCTAAGCACCACATCTTTAAGTCTTTTAAATAGATCTAGGGATGGTCACTCAACCACCTCCCTGGGTAGCCTATCATAACACTGTATTCCACTATCCTTCTTCCTTCTCTTCTTCACTTTGGTATTTGAATTCTATCCTTCAATGCCTTTTAGGTAAAGTCATCCTCACAGGATTGGTAAGTCTGTTGGAGAAGATGCTAAGTTAAATAGCTGTCCATGTAACTGAACTTTGAATACTACGTATTCTTCTCACATTTTCATATAAACTGTATTATAAGTTATCACTTTATTTTAATTTTGTTTAGTAAATTAAGTCACAGAATCACAGAATCAGAGAATGCTTTGGGTTGGAAAGGACCTTAAGATCATCTAGTTCCAACCCCCTGCCACGGGCATCCCGGTGAAGAGACAGAGATTCACCAATGTTGGAGGATCTCCCTACAAGCATGCTCAAAAAGGTGACTGGGTAAACGGACCTCTCATAATGTCATCCTTAGGCTGCAAACCAATTTCCTTTTCATCCTTGGCATTTTTTATGTGTTAAAACCTGGCACTGCAACCAACATCAGCTGTTTGCATAATTTTGGCATCCTAGATTCTCTACCATATCCCTGCAACTATGTAGGATGGATCCAAAGCACTGTTGAGTTAGAGCTCTTCATTCAAATCAAAGGGGAATGAACAAACATAAATCCAAATAATTAGATTTTCTGGATTTAGAACTGGAAGGTAAAATTGTAATCTCAATAAATCATTTCATTTCCTAATTACATTCTAGAATGGATTTTCATTAAACATGCAATTTATTTGATCACTCATGCTCATTTAACAAACATTTTTTCCTGAGTTTCCTAGTGCTAATCTTTGCAAGTCATTATGGAAATGTAATGACTCACAGCATTTGTTTACTCCTCTTTTTTAGGGAGAAGAAAATACCTGCAGGACCTCTAATGGTTGAGAAACACCAGCAATTTCACTTCCCTTCACTTCTAAAGCAATATAATCAAACGTCTGCTTACTTCACAATTATGGTAGCAATCTCTGGGTGCAGTGTATTATTTCTTTAATTCGGTAGTAATTTAGTGAATGTTTTATTTAAGAACAGACTAATCACATGCCTTTTCCAGATCTAACTATACTTCGTTTTTAATGTGTCATTTCATAACTCAGAAAACAGGAACAAGAAGCTCAATTTTAATTGCTATACTTCTTTTAAACTTCTAGAAAGGTGGAATTCTACACCAGTATGGATAACATTTCTTACTGTTGTAATCAGCCATATCTAATATGATATGCTAACTTACAGATTCAGAAATAAAACTGTTGGGAAAAATGTTCAAACTAGCTCAATGTTTGGGGTTTGTTTGTTTGTCTTCTAACCAGCAGGTTTTATTAATTGTTGCTTCACAAATTACTTAACTAACACTTAATAATAAGTCACTGGAACTGCACAAGCTGAAAAATTAGTGTAAATCTTTCAGAACACACTGCAGGTAGGTGTGTTTGTATGAAATATCGGGGAGGGAGCCTACAAAACTACTCAGGTGGCAATTAATTTTGAATCTTTCTATGACACAATCTGTGTGCCCTGCAGAAGTGTTGAGGACCATGTGCTGACAATGGGCACTATTCTCTCTGATTTTGCCATGTTTACATTTACTTTCAGCATGCATGACCTCCTGATTCAAAAGGACTGACATCTTTTTCTTTTTACTTGATCTCTGTTTTTTAGACATGAACAGTCTCTGGTGAAATCCTTTGGGTCTACATTTCTCATGGAGATGTGAGAAGAAAAAGAAGGACAGGAAATGAGCAGAGGTGAGACCCTTCACATAACTTCAACAATTAATGGAATAAGAGAAGCGATACATGCTGGGTCTAAGCCTGGAGGATAGCTACATCAGTTCCAGAGAGGAGGAAAAACAGATTTCAAAGTTTCGTATATAAAACAGATTTATTGATGTCCTGGGTTCAGCAGTAGCAGTCATTTTTCTCCTTCGTAGTAGCTGGTGCAGCACTGTGGGTTTGAGTTTGGGCCTGGGAACAGCGCTGATAACACCAATGTTTTCAGTTACAGCTTAGAATGTTTTGGTCTGACCAAGGACTTTCTGAGTCTCATGCTCTGCCAGGGAGGACAGGAAGGCGGGAAGAAGCAGAGACAGGACACCTGACCCAAACTGACCAAAGAGGTATTCCATACTACAGCATGTCATGCCCAGGATGTAAAAAACGGAGGGCAGAGACCTGGAAGGTGGGGGTTTGCTGCTGGGTCTGGCTTGGTATCAGGTGGTGAGCAGTTGTATTCTTTTCCCTTGTATTTCTCTTGTCATTATTATTATTGGTGGTAGCAGCAATGGTTTGTGTTATACCTTAGTTCCTAAACTGTTCTTATCTCACCCAGTGGGAGTTGCATTCTTCTGATTCTCTTCCCCATCCCCCTGGGAGCGGGGGCAAGAAAGAGGGGGGAGTGAGTGAGCAAACTGGGTGAGTTATAGTGGCTTAAACCATAACACTTGAGAATTTGTTTCAAACAAGATTCCGCATCAATGGATCTATAGTTACATTTTTCATATGCAGCTACCACTAGCCCTTGAAGCTTGTGGAAAAATTTTCAGAAATCTACTAAGAGATAACTCACTCAGTTGTAGTTAAAAGCCAGTCAGCTCAGCTTGAGTATTTGTTAAATTGTAGGTGGCTTTGAAAGTCTAAATCACTTTCCTTAATACAAGACATATATCTGAGTGCATGCCTGCAATTTCAGTCTATAATGTTCATGCATTTGACTATGACACTGTCTATTTTAGCCATGAAGCTACCATCACAAGGAACTTTGAGTATGAGACCTGTTTCAGATTTGAAGCTGTAACATACATCATGATGTTTGCTTTTGATACAGGTACCATAGCACTGATGATATGTTACTTGTACTGCTGAGTTGACCTCTTATGGTTTTTCACTACCCTTCTTCTTTTGCCAGCCTTCTCATTTTGCGTTATCCCAACAGTTATTACCACCGGAATAATATCCATCTTCTCAATTATTCTTAGTTCTATATCACTTTTATCAGAAGCAATACAAAATATCCTCAGCCTTAAGTCTTCCAGGGTTGTCCCATACCCATCTAAGATAATTTTTGTTTTGCGTTTTTCATTTTCACATTAATACTTTGAAAGTGAAAAACAAACTACAAAGAAACAATGACAAAATTTTCACTGGCCTTATTCAAGGTTATAATTATCAGAGGCAATGTTGGGGGGGAGGAGCAGATGGCTTTACAGAGGTGGCTTTTATGAGAAGCTGCTAGAAGCTTCCCCTGTGTTCGAGGGAGCCAATGCCAGCTGGCTCCAAGATAGACCCACTGCTGGCCGAGGCTGAGCCCATCAGTGACAGTGGTAGCACCTCTGGGATAACACATTTAAGAAGAGGGGGAGGGACGGACTGCCCAGCTGGAGCTGAAGAGAGGAGTGAGAATATGTGAGAGCAACAGCTCTGCAGACACCAAGGTCAGTGCAGAAGGAGTGGAGAAGGTGCTCCAGGCACCACAGCCTAAAATCATTAATAGCATAATATATTTATATGTCCTTTTTTCTTCAAATTGCAATATTTTAACTGTCTATAGGAATATTCATGCAAATTTGTCTAGTAAGTGGGGTAGGGTGTCAGAGCCCTGAATATGAGAATGGAAATCATTCTGAATGTACTAAATAACTGTGTGCCACTCTCTCCCCTCTTTCCTGGAAAGGGAGGGAATACTACACTGAAATCCCTGACACGGATTTTATCAAGAGTTAAACCAAGAACAACTTTCAAAACTTTATTCAGATCACAAAGAATACCCAAAGCAGCAACTAACCAGAGACTTGGAGACTTTGCCCTAGAAGGGAGGATTGAGAATGGATGCATTATACAAATAACTGTGTTATGTTCAGATATACATAGTTAATACTATTTACTGGAGTGCAATCTCCAATACAGAATTCTGGATGGGAAAAGGTTCAAGGTCAGCAGTCCCTGAAACTGAAACCTCTCTGGACAAATTCTTTACACAGCTATGCCTGTGAACACTTACCTGCAGAGTTGTTTACAGAGTTTTCCCATCCTACAGCTAACTTAAGTGCAGTAGTGCAAAGATTTGCACGTGATTGATTTTATCCAAAGCAGAAGCTCAGCCAGCTTACAAAAGTCTTGTTGGACCTGGGCTCAGAAAAGGCAGAGTTGATTCTTAGCTACCAATGTGATATAAATGGAAAGGAATAGCAGACAAGTTCTTGAATATTTCGTTTCTTACCCTTTTGATTCTGAAAACAACATTTTCATATATATTCCCTCTTTCAATTAGATTAGTTTTACTGCCTGCTTGTTCTTTTTTCTCTTTCTAAAGAAAGTCTAAGATCACCCATCTTATTCCCTACCCTCTCTGACCTCTAGTTATCCTTTCTTATCAGAAAGTTGCAAATGTAAGGTAGAAATCTGTCATCCATATCAAAGACTAAAGGTCACACATTTCCCTAACAGCTTTGTTATCTCAAAGCATATGCTACAGAAAAACATTTGTGCTGCTTTAATCTATATTACTATAATTCCACTCTTAAAAGAAATTGTGAGGAAATCTGTCATTTGTTTCATGTTTTTCAGATTTTGAAATGTACTTAATTAGTGCAGAAGTATTTATGTTAAAAATATATATTTGCCTGTCATTTTAATTGGTGTGAATGGGAACACAGTATTTTAAAATAAATCTGCGCTTTCTTCTATGCAGTGATATGATGCCTCATTAAATTCAGCTTTTCACTGTTCCTCTGTGAATCCTACGCAGTCTTATTATACTAAACTAGGATGCAGGAAGCCAAGGTGAGGAGGACCCCGATCTGCTAGGCTCATTCTACTTACATAGCACAGTATAATTCTTTCACCAAATATTTCAAAGGATAAAGAGAAAGCATTGATAAAAATGAAAGAAGAAAAAAGCATTGAAAGGTAAAGCAATATTTGAACATTCAGAGTCTGATATAGGACAGAGAGATTGAGGTTTTTGACAGCTGTTCAGGCTGGGCTGGTTCAGATCACAGTGCTGAATTTCACTTGAGGAGAAGGTCTGTATAGAAAAAAAATGTTTATCTGTTTATTTTAATTTCACTTATCGTATGCCTTAACTGAAAGGGAAGTTTATAGGAGAAACTTCACGCGAAGTACTGGATGGCCTGTTCTAATTGGACCTGTTTTGAGCAGGGCAAGCTAGATGGCCTCTGGTGGTCCCTTCCAACCCTTCATACCACCCTGCGAATCTGTGAAAGTGTCATATTATCTGATCAGAAGCTGAAAGTGTTTCTTTTAAATGCAACCTTGCCTATATTCACCTGAGTTGTATTGTAATGTTCCTGAAATAGAGCTGTCCTGAAGGCCACAAGCATTACGAACAAATTATCAATTAAGCAGAATTAGCCTTTGAATCCAGACTTATGGATCACTAATATTGTGAACCCTGCTTTGTACATGAAGAATTTACCTTAGGGATAACTATCTAAAAGGGAACAACCAGACATACCTTGTGCTTTGCCTCTAGTCAGATTAGATACAGATGTAGTCATGCACATTGACTGCTAGTTATATCAAGTTTAGCTGTTCCTGAATAGAATAAAAATGCTCTGTAGCTGAACAATAGTCAGCAATGTCAATAAAGGTTCAGGAATGATCAAATTCAACATGACAAATTTGCTGTAAAGCTCATTCTTCACATCACAGTTAGACATCATCTCAGAGCAAAGCCTCAGAGACAAGCTTATATGGAACACTGTCACTCTCTTTCATGCTGGTTTTTAATGTCTTAACTGCATTATATCTGTTTTCTGAAGACAGAAGACTCTGATCATAATTTATGCATAGTCATCATCGATAATAACACTTTATATTGTATGTATGTCATTTCTTTATTACAAAGAGATGTTGCTAATGCTGCTATTTTCAAGTGATTTCTTGTCTGAAAGTTAATGAAAGGCTATTGCCACTAACAGAAAATTTAAGACAAAACACTGACTAGAAATATCCACTGAGGCTATGATGTTGCACATAATATCCTCACAATGAACTGACAGATTTTAAGATATTGCCAGAATTCCAGTGAGTATTTCTTATATCCTCTGGAAACCACTTTACAATTTCACACAGGATTTTAGACTCAGAAAGATGAAATTATACTGTGACCTGGAACACCCTTCATGTTGTCTTTTTCTCCTAAGTTTTTCTCATTAAACAACTGAAAGAATAAGAGCTCATATGAGTGAGGTTCTTTGCTGGCAAGAAAAAATACTGAACCAAAAATGCAACAGTATCCTTAATTCAGAGCTGTGTGCCAGGCTGTGTAGTCATCATTTTGACCACTGGGGACTATGAACAACACCTGAGCAACGTCTAAACCTGCAACCTGCACAGAACATAAGTAGTTTGCTGACTTCACTTCCACATCCAAGCTGCATCTTGGTAGTATGGTCCAAATGTACTTTATTCCTCCTTGAAGACTAAGGGAGCTAAATGTAAACTCTCAAGGCTCCCCATGAGCCTGTTAAATGTAACATGGATTGCATTTTAAAATTACTAAAACAGTGGGTAGAAAAAAAAAGTGCTTTAGGTGGCTGGTTTTCAATTTCTAAATAGCCCTGGCCAGATAATTGTATAGAAAATAGCACTGAACTATCATTAACACTCATGAACAGTATCTCAGACTTCCAACCTCCTTTAGCGAGTCATAGAATCATAGAATCATGGAATAGTTAGGGTTGGAAAGGACCTTAAGATCAGCTAGTTCCAACCCCCCTGCACCAGCAGGGACACCTCACACTAAGCCATGCTACCCAAAGCTATGTCCAATTCAGCCTTGAACACCACCAGCGATGGAGCATTCACAGCTTCCCTGGACAACCCATTCCAGTGCCTCACCACCCTTACAGTAAAGAATTCCTTCCTGATATCTAATCTAAACTTCCCCTGTTTAAGTTTGAACCCATTACCCCTTGTCCTCTCACTACAGTTCCTCATGAAGAGTTTCTCCCCAGCATCCCTATAGGCCCCCTTCAGATATTGCAAGGCTGCTATGAGATCTCCACGCAGCCTTCTCTTCTCCAATACTTTCTGTACTAAGCCATCTAATTGTATAAAAACTACATTAAAAAATGACAGTGAGTCACAATGTAAAATCAGGTCATTGACTTTCTAAATTAGATTTATATATATAAAAGAAAAATTATATTTGTAATGCATTAATATAAAGCATGTATAAATTTATGTATTTGTATATATTTATATAACATTTGTATGTTTATGTGAAGTTCTTATTCCTTAAATGATACATTCTAATAGCATCCTAGCAGTGGACATTTGGAAGAAATAATCTATTTTAGGGCTTTTTTTAGTTATTCCTGATTTCTGCTGCAAGAACCAACAAGTTTACAGAGCTAAATGTATCCCAGAACTGGGGAAGAGATTCCTCATTACTCTGTAATGAGAATAATAGGGTGTGATAGAGTAGACCAAGCACTCAGTTAGCACAGAGCAGTTTCTGTGTAAAACAGACTACAGCCTAAATAGACTGAATTGGTCAGTATTATGTGATTATTCCTGGCAAGCCACAATACTGGAAGAAACTAGCTTTTGATTATCTACTGTAACAGATTAGCTGCTGTTGATTTACATCATTCCCAAACAGGTGTTATTTCTTCTTTTCTTTCAATTAGCATTTTCCTCTTTTTTTTTTTAATCTAGTAAACAATATCTGTAAAGCATTTACTCTTTAAGCTGCCATATTCAGGAACTCTATTCTTACCTCTTCTCCAAAATGCTTTTGGATTTAGTTGCAATGATGTCATTACTTCAAGTCTAGTACTGGCTTTAGATTAAAAAAAGATAGCAGAGAGATAAACTTAAAGCTGAGTGAAGTCATATTGCCAGGGGTCTGGACTGCAACCAGATCTTTTAATCTAAACTAATAGACTACTTTACAGTCATAATTAATGGCACAAGGGGTAAGGAAAGGGAACAGTACAAAAATAATGCCTATCTTTACAACAGAATGGATATGGTAAAGGAAATTTAACAATATGCTGCATGGTATGTAGAGAAACAATGAAGCATGCTTAGTTTAAATACGTATTTTGTAAGAAAAAGCTCTATGGAGCATTGAAGTTTTGGAGTTGTTACAGTTTATGGGGAGCTGGTGATTAAAGAGCCCTGTCTTAGAAATCTTGAATGATGTTAGTGGTCTTACTCTATGACAGTACACTTCAAAACAATAAATTGTTTAAGTTCCACTCCCAGATGCTTCATTCATTCATAACTGGACAGATTGAGTGCAGAGGGTGATAATAATCGATAGTTACATCACTGGAAGGCATTATATGTTAAAGAGAGGCACAATTCCCCACAGATCCCTACTCATACTTATGGGCAAATAACAATGTATGCTTTTTTCAGATATTTTCCATTAATACTAGCATGGATCTGTTTGCTACACTTGTCTCATTTTCTTTGCAGCAAGTTCTTGTAATAGAAGCATCATAAACATTTTCCCTCAGATCTGAACAATTGTTCAGGATATTTAGTGCAAAACTCCATCTTAAAAGGTAGCCTCCACGCTGTTCTCTCAAAATGAGAAGTTATGTACCAGAACACAATTGCTAGATACAGCTACAAGAATGAAATACACTTCTAGTATTTTCCAAGAAAAATGTATAGGTCAGGAGTAACTGAATGTGCTTGTTAGGCATCATAAGACTGTTAGCAATTATATATAGCACTGTAGGTATCAAACAGATGCAGCATTTAGTAAACAGCAGAGTGAGACAATGCATTTAAATAGAGTATATATCACAAGATAAATACGCTCCACTTTCAAAGAAAGAGCTGCACAGAATTTTAATTAGGCAGCCACAGTGGGATTCATGTGGTAAGGAGCCATTTGACAGTGTCTGGGAAGATGAAGGGGTGTTATTAAGTAACTTTTTTTACCAGGATCACTGTTTTCTACTGCATCTATTGGGAGCCGAGTGAAATTTTTGACTAATACAGAAAAGAAGTCAATGAATTTATGAGTCAAAAAGATTGTGAAAATATTACTGAGAGTTATGGGGCCTGGAAAGTACATTACACAAACTGCTTTAACTGGGAGTCTTCATACTGGGATTACAACAGTTCTTTGGGATTTTGTGTCTCTTTTTCTCTCTTCTGTTTCAAGCAGCAGAAAACACTTCAATTTTTTCAAGTTCCTTCCTTCCTTTTCAGTAGAATCCTAACATCAGGTTGCTTGGTCTGAGGGTGGCTCAGACCTGAGAGGGGCCAGCTCTAAGCCTGATCTCCCAAGCAGTCCCTGATCCCCATTTTCCCTCCATGTAACTGATTGATAGGATTTTTAATTCACTGTCTCTCTGCTCTCTTTTCAGCTGGGAATAGGAGAAGCTGCATGATCTTAAGGTCCTTTCCAACCCTAAGTATTCTATGATTCTATGTTGGTAAATTAATGTCTGCTTTACTCTACGAAGTTCCTGTTTCAGGGTTGTATTTTCCTTTTCTCTTAAGGTCTTCATACAACTTATACTGTTGTATACTGTTTGTATACATACAACCTACAACTGTACCTATTGTTTTATTTCAGACCTTAGAAAACTGATAACTTTCAAGTGTAGCTAACATTACTGGATTATAAAAATCACTGAGTTTTTTATTTTGATCTCTACATGAACTGTTTTAGAATTATAGAATCATAGAATTGTTTAGGTTGGAAAAGACCTTTAAGATCATCAAGTCCAACAGTACACCCAGCACTATAAAATGCACCAGTAAACCATGTCCCTAAGTGACACAGCTACACATCTTTTAAATACCTCCAAAGATGGTGCCTCAACTGCTTCCCTGGCCAGCCTATTCCAATGCTTAACAACCCGTTCAGTTAAGAAATTTTTATTAATATCCAATCTAAACCACCCCTGGAGAAACTTTAATTGAAAAACAATTCTGCTATTAACGTTCTCTGAAATTACTTGTGCGAAGATTAAAAAAATAAGCAGCATAAAAGCTTTAAAAGACAGTCTTTTACTTAATCAGCACTGGATTGGAAATACATTTTTTTATTGTTACTATTAATAAAGAAAGATTCATTAAATCCGCGGAACTGTTGTGAAGAAAGATTTTCTCTTAAATTCCTGTGAAATGTTCTTGAGAATAATTGGGATAAGTAAGATTGTTCGTGATTACTACACTAGTTCCAGAACCACAATATACTATCAAGTATTTTATCTCCTAAGAATAAATGTACTATAAAGTTCTCTTAAATGACCAGAAATATAAGTAATCAATAGTTAACAAGGAAAACGTAATGCAGAGTTTTAGATATTTTATCTACTTTTCGTATTACTTGGCTCCAGCTATAGAAGCATGAGACTATGTCAAGATATTTAGTATTTTTATATCAAAGTATTCCTTGATACGGAGATGACACTGTGCTAGGCAACCAGCATGTGTCTGAGCACGCTTATATGCATTCAATAAGTAAAATATCTTTGAAATCTGGCCCCAAACTCTAGTTGAGTCTGAGAAGCTCAATTCCCATTGAATTTCAATAGGATCTGAGTGCCAAATTCTTTAACTTCTTTTTCTTGTTTCCACAGCTTTGCAGTGATGATAATTTTTAGTACCTGCACTCTTGTTCCTGATCTCGTATTAAGGAGTGGTTTTTTTCAGGGGACTTCAGTTAATAATCAGTATTCTACTACTACATGCAACATGGAAACAAAGAAGCTCTTTATTTTTAAGTAGTAACCCTTACAATGTTACGACTTGAATGCTAGCAGTTCACAGGTGAAAAATACTGATGAATTAACATTAGCTGGGAGTAAGTTGGATCATAGAATCATAGAATAGTTGAGTTGGAAAGGACCTTAAGATCATCTAGTTCCAACCCCTCTGCCATGGGCAGGGACACCTCCCACTCAACCATGCCACCCAAAGCTATGTCCAATCCAGCCTTGAACACCACCAGCGATGGAGCATTCACAACTTCCCTGGGCAACCCATTCCACTGCCTCACCACCCTTACAGTAAAGAATTCCTTCCTGATATCCAATCTAAACTTCCCCTGTTTAAGTTTGAACCCGTTACCCCTTGTCCTATCACTACAGTCCCTCATGAGGAGTCCCTCCCCAGCATCCCTAAAGCCACCCTTCAGATACTGGAAGGCTGCTCTGAGGTCTCCACACAGCCTTCTCTTCTCCAGGCTGAACAGCCCCAACTTTCTCAGCCTATCTGCATACGGGAGGTGCTCCAGTCCCCTGATCATCCTCGTGGCCCTCCTCTGGACTTGTTCCAACAGTTCCATGCCCTTTTTATGTTGAGGACACCAGAACTGCACAAGGTACTCCAAGTGAGGTTTCACAAGAGCAGAGTAGAGGGGCAGGATCACCTCCCTTGACCTGCTGGTAAAACTCGTTTTGATGCAGCCCAGGATACGGTTGGCTTTCTGGGCTGCAAGCACACTGCTGACTCATGTTCATTTTCTCATCAACCAGCACCCCCAAGTCCTTCTCCGCAGGGCTGCTCTGAATCTCTTCTCTGCCCAACCTGTGGCTGGGATTGCTCCCACTCAAGTGTAGGACCTTGCACCTGTCATGGTCAAACTTCATCAGGTTGACATCAGTCCACCTCACAGGCGTGTCAAGGTCCCTCTGGATGGCATTCCTTCCCTCCAACGTATCAACCGAACCACACAGCTTGGTGTCATCGGCAGATGGTGTACACACATGAGATACAATACCAGATAGATATCATTGCTGATTGTATAGTATTATGAAATATACTTCAGGACAAAAAAAATATAATCATTACCAGTTAAGCTAAACAAGATTCATTTCAACATGCTTGAAATCACAGCAATTTTCTGTGTTCCGGAGCACCAACATTCTAATGTCCATTTATTATGTTCTATGAGTGAAACTGAGAAATATATTCATCCTCCCCCCAAAAAAAATTATACAAGGGACAGGCTAACATATTTTTACTGATACTCTTAATAAAAATCTACACTCCCCTAGTGCTTCAGAAAGTTATTGAGAAGTAGAATACAATATGTAATGTCCATTCACAAACTTCCTCAAAATAAGCAACGGGAATACATTGGCTCACTTTCAGATAAGTACTGAAGTTACTATTCAGACTCTTACAAAGAAGAAAACAGGATTTACTTTACACTGAACTTCTTCAGAACTCTTGTATTGGTATGCTTTTTAGCATCAAAAACTTTGAAGATTCCTTCTCTCCAGCTTTTTAATCTCAGCATCTCTGTTCATTTTGAGATGATATAGAAGTGCTCCAAGTATATAGTAACAGAAGTTCATTAGCCGTGTAACATAAGCAATGCAATATAAACAGACATTCAAATTATTTTTAGATAGTATGTTTCCATTCCTTTACAGATACAAAAAATTAAAAATAAAATTTTAAGTATGTTTAGATTATTAGTGTTCTCATCCTCATAGTTCTAAATATGATGAAGAACAGGCTTTCAAGGAGACTGAAATACCTCAGTTTAATCAAAGCTCAACAAAGCCATTTGTGTTAAGTTCCTTTTCCCAGGTTTTTGTCATTCACTCTTTGCAGTTTATTTCAGATCAGATTTTAACATTTTTGGCAATGTAGCTTACAAAGTCCAGGAAATGGAAAGTGCTGGAAATAAAGCAGCTATGGCTGTGAAACAAGTTTCCTGAATAGATTAGAACACGGAATGATGAGCTGGAAGTGCTGGATGTGCATTATTTCTGCTGATAAACCTCACTGTTTCATTACTTTTTAAAATTTTCAGTCAGCTTTTCCAAAAGTAATATATCTAAAATGAGGAAACAAAATGTAATACCCTTCTGCAATTACAGTGGCCTCAGTGCTGCAAAAACTTAAATTCTCTGCGGCTTAACTCCTTTGACGCAATTAATCGAAGCCAAGGTGCCTTAAGCCCCATGATCTCCTTCCTGCCAAGGACACTTTCCTTGTTTGTTACAGACATTTATATGTAAATAAATGTTAAAAGAGATAAAATCATGCCCTTTACTCTGAGTCAAGAGTAACACCTAATCTAGCATCTTTCTAGCTACTGAGATACAGCTGCACAAATAAACACTCCTTTTGCACAGTGTTCTCTGGGTCCATTCTTGACCCAAGGGCAGGCATAGGATGACATGCAGAATACTTACCACAGGAAGATCTGCTCAAAAGAGACACTAGTTTGGCACTAGTACTGTTTTTTGTGCAAGTTTTCAGATCCAGCTTATAAATAAGATCCAAAAAGTATCCATGAATGCATCTTTTATCCTCCCACCCAAAAGAGAAATGTATAAAATTTTCAGGGAATGTAATTTACCACGTTTGGATACATGCTGTGAAGGAAAGTCATAGAGCAGGAATAAAATACCCGATTCTTCTTTTTTTTGCAATATGTGAGCCATATGAAAATCATGCTTGTTGTGTTTTGAGGAAGGAACTCTATAAAAATTAATATTCCTAATTTTTCTGGATAGAAGTGTTCACATCCATGTAGAATTAAAATGATATTTATTATCAATTATATTTTTATTACAGGTTTGGAAAATAAGGTAGCGAGTAAAACTAGACTAATATAACAATAGACAAACCATTCTAATCTGACAATTCGTTTTCTGTAAAGCACCAAAAAAAAAAAAAAAAAGAAAGAAAAAAAGCTGGTTTAGACCAGTAGCATGAATATATAGGCAAGGACTTAATTGTTAGACACCAATAGTACACTGCAGATTTATTGCTTGAAAGGAGAAAAAAAGCCAAGATACCTGAATTGGGAAAGCATAGCCAAAACATTATTAAATAAAAACGTGTGAAGTGTTTAATAAATATGTCTGATTTATACTTGGAAAGAAGCAAGAAGCTATTATATTACATATGAATGTTGAAGTACTTTTCATTATATTAATAATTAAGGAAGGTTCTAATTGCCTATGTGGATGGTAAATAAATAATGCAAGCCAAGGTACCCCAGGCAGTTTACACAGAGCAGCAAAAATGTTGGCTGAGGAGACAGCTAGTTTGTTGATACGAGTTTTTAGCAAAGTTGTGAATATTGGGCTAGTTCCTGGCCAAAACTACCAGCTTATTCAGCGGTTTTGATCCAGGCCGACCCATGAATTGTTTCCATCTGGGCCAGTGCTTTTTCTCAGGAAAAGAAAGAGATTCCAGGCTGTCAAGCACTCATCAGGCTCCTGAGCATCCGACCAGCTTCCAAGCAGCCAGCACTCCCCAAAAAACCGCATGTCAAACTGTGACAGCAATGCCATGTGCTGCTGCAGTCCAAAGGGGGCTTGGTCTGGGGGAGTGTGGGGGTGTGACAATGGCTACTATGGGATGCTCTACTGAGAAAACCCAGGTCCAGATCTTGCATCAGCTGAAGCTGGAACAGCCAATTCTTTGTTAGCTGCATTCATGCATCAGTTAGCCAGTCTGTAGGCCTATTGGTCCAGACATTCAGCCTGTAGAAGTATGAAGAGTATAAATTTTCTCATAAAGAATTACAGAGAAAGCATATAACGAATATCAGTCACTCAGAGCATGGAACCAAGATCTTGCCAAACGTGATATCCTTGGAGGGGATTTCACTTACAGTGGATGAAGACAGAGGCACAACATAGGCTCAACCAAGACATTCATCTGAGTGCTGAGCAACAGTCTGATAAAAAATTAGTAGACACAGCATCCATGAAGCATAAATTTAATGGATTAAAATTTATACAATTAAGTGATGACAAAATGCCATTTTAAAGGTAGAATCACCATAAAATAGATGTATTTCTAGCATTTACAGAGCCTGGTAATAGATTGAAAGCTCTAAGTACCTCAGTGATGATAAGCACATGAAGGCAACCCCAATAATATTTGCAGATGACATAAAGCTGACAAAGTGATAAATACTGATTAGGGGAGAGCAGTCAGAGAGACTGCTTTGAATTGCTTGGCAAATGAAACTTGCTTAAGTACGTTTCAGCATAGCAAATGCAAAGTAATAGATCTATAACAGGATCAATATTTTCTGTCTTAGAAAGCAGCATATTGTTAGCATGTAACATTACTTCTGCAAAATAAGAACTTCAATGAGATTGCAGTAGAGTAATACATATACTTCTGGTTTCTGTAAGTTTCGAAGGGTGGTAGAAATAAGAAAATGCTGAAAGCAGCATAGGAAAACTAATGAAGGATTGGAGAAAGTACTTAGATCTTTAAAATTTAAAAGGATGATGAAGGTATTTGTTTACTACGTATATATTACCATACAGGGAGAAACTACCAGACATGAAGCAGCTCTTTAATCGAGTAAAGAAAGACATAATAAAATCAATGACAGAAAAAATAAATTCAAACTATAAAATTAAGCATCATTTCCTTTGTCACTGATTAAACCATGAAAATCAGTTACCAAGGGTAATACTACTGTTTCTGTTTCTTGTTGCCCTTAGACAAGACAGCGTGTCCTTTTAAGAAGAAAAGTTCTATCTGAATGCAGTGAGATGAACTCATGGGGGTAAGTTTTTGAATGAGCCAGACGCATTCAAAGAAACAGCACTTAAGATGGTGTCTGTTGTCCCTTCCACAAAAAACTGTGAACATGCTAAGATCTTAATTAAGGTCATTCTGCAAATTGTTTCTTTTTACCTTTTAGTATGGAGTTTTACCCTTCCTTTGCAGTAAATCTCAGCTCAGCTCCTATCCAGCGCACAAGGCATATAGTGCAGCCTTCCCTTCAGTATTGTTTAGTTTAGTTTTTAGTGCCTGGTCTGGTGCTGAAGCTTCCATCCATGACTCCATTTAGTTTACTATTGAAAGGAGAACTGGTCCTTGAAAATGCCTGCACTGAAACATTTGTCCCTCTCAGGACAACCTGTTTATGCTACTGTGAGTTGAAAGCTGCTGAACAATTGATGCAACCTACAAATGTATTTCTCGTTTTCTTACCAGTGATCTCTTTTAGCCTGACCATATTAAGCTCTCAACCCATAGTTAAAAGCTCCAGGACTGGTTGCTCATTTTTATCAGTTCTAGGTTTTTTAAGAGGTCTGCAAGATCTCTCCTTTGAAAATGTGCAAGCTCATCATGATGTGGAACTGTTCCCTCCTAAAGCCAGAGAATGAAGGAGGTACTAGGGACCATTCACGCACTTGGCCACTGCACTGCAGTGTTAGGTTCTTTTTTCCCTTAAATAGACTTGCCTTCTTGCACATAGGTGCAATGAAATGATTTCTCATGGTGATTAAAAGATCTGCAAACAGCAAATAGCCTTTCAAGTCCATCAGGTAGCACCAAAAATATGGCATTTATTTTATGTAATCTTTCTAAATGTTCCAGATGTGTTGTATGGGGATACAGGCTCCCCTCCATTCCATCATAAAATATTTCCACATGGTTTCAGCAGCTTTAAAATATGCACTCCACAATCACAGAAATATGCACACTGTGGCACAACTGACCCAGAGCAATTAGTAGAGAGGAGCACAGAAGACATGGAGGCACAAGCACAAATCTAGAAAACCATAGAGCTGTGTTGCTTTGGAGCTGTGCCTTAAAAACCTGAAATACCGAAGAGGAGGAGCTCAGAGCTCACTAGTCTCAGCACTGTGGAAAACTGCAGTAAGATTGGCATTATTGTGCCTGTTAAAATTTTTAAGTCTCCTTCTTGACATCAGCAAATATTCTGGCTGTGCTTGTGTTAGTCAAAACCAAAGCTGATGTTGCTTTCTGTACTAGGACAAAGGATTATATTCTCAGGTGTGAGGCAGACATTTATCAGAGGTGGTTCGCAATTTTTAAGCAGAGCTGGAACTGAAACTTCTTATTTAGGTAGTAGCCAAACAGAAAACTTGTTGGAAATGAGATGTTGTACCATGTTTTTATTTGCAGTTGTTATTTGAAGTAAATTGTTATATGAAAGTGAAGTTTGCTTAAAATTTATTTAAAATAAACCCAGCCACCTAGCTGCAGAACAATCCAATTAGTTTAAAACTACAAAAGTTAACTGTTTTATTAAATTGTCTGGGTCACTCGTGTATCACTTGCAATAAAATGAAAATAAATGCACTATCAGCTATTGTATCTGTGTTAATCAAAACATTAGAGAAAGATCATGTAATCATGATGACGCATGTGCAATGAAATCATTCTAACTGCCTAAAATCTAGCCCAGTACATTTTATGGAATGCAATCAAAATGAAAATAAAGGGTTCCGTAGTATTCATTTAAGATTACAGTGATTCTTTCAGAGATTTAAATAACCGATTAAGGAAAACAGCAAAAACTTTGGCTGTGCTTAAAAGAACACAGACATGGACAATCAATCTGATCCTTTCCACACACCAAATAAATGGGGATGCTGATGTGCAGATATCCTCTTTGGTAATATCTAAACCACCTTTGGTCTGGAATCAGTTTAAATATATTTGTGTAGTACCTGCTATCCTGTTAGTGAATAAACATGAATCTGCAAGTACATAGCCTCTAGCCTGAAACATCTACGTCTGCATAGTGCTGTACCATGGTACAGAAGAAGGGAAGAGACAAAATGTACTGACTTAGATGTTTTCTACCCAATACAAGTATATCTTACTGGTACAAGTTGCTCTCAGGGATTCCAGTTGGACACAAAATGAAAATTTTTCACAATTAGAACAATCAGCCACTGGAATAATCTCTCAAGGGAAGTAGTGGATTCCCCAACACTGGACACTTGTAAGATTCAGCTGGGCAGGGTGCTGGAATATTCACTCTAGTCTAGGTGATGCTTTACAAAAAAATATTAGGCCAGAAGAACCTTTAGGTCCCTTCCAACCTGGTATTCTGTGATTTTATGATTCTGTAATTCTATGATGTTCACCATGATGGTTCGGTTGATATGTTGGAGGGAAGGAATGCCATCCAGAGGGAACTTGAGGTGAGCTGATGCTAGCCTGATGAAGTTTAACCATGATAAATGCAAGGTCCTACACCTGGGTGGGAGCAATCCCAGGCACAGCTACAGGTTGGGCAGAGAAGAGATTCAGAGCAGCCTTGCGGAGAAGGACTTGGGGTGTTGGTTGATGAGAAAATGAAAATGAGTCGGCAGTGTGCGCTCGCAGCCCAGAAAGCCAACCATATCCTGCGCTGCATCAAAAGGAGTGTGACCAGCAGGTCAAGGGAGGTGATCCCGCCCCTCTACTCTACTCTCAGGAGTCCTCACTTGGAGTATTGTGTGCAGTTCTGGTGTCCTCAACATAAAAAGGACATGGAACTGTTGGAACAAGTCCAGAGGAGGGCCATGAGGATGATCAGGAGACTGGAGCTAGGCTGAGAAAGTTGGGGCTGTTCAGCCTGGAGAAGAGAAGGCTGCATGGAGACCTCATAGCAGCCTTCCAATATCTGAAGGGGGCCTATAGGGATGCTGGGGAGGGAACCTTCATGGGGGACTGTAGTGATAAGACAAGTAGTAAAGGGTTCAGACTTAAACAGGGGAAGTTTAGATTGGATATGAGGAAGAAATTCTTTACTCACTTTGGTGAGGCACTGGAATGGGTTGCCCAGGGAAGTTGTGAATTTCCATCACTGGTGGTGTTCAAGGCCAGGTTGGATATAGCCTTGGGTGGCATGGTTTAGTGGGACGTGTCCCTGCCCATGGCAGAGGGGTTGGAACTAGCTGATCTTAAGGTCCTTTCCAACCCTAACTATTCTATGATGCATTTCATGCCACATCATGTTCATAATTACTGTTCTTCTCACTTCCAGAAAGACCTTTTTGCTTTTTCAGACTCTTGTGGTGGTCTCTGCAGCTCTGAACCTTATACATCTCAGTGCTTGCTCAATCATGAGGTGTGGGACTGCTTTATGGCATAGGGGTGCACCATGTACATCTTTTCTAAAAATATGTTGTACAGGAAGCAAGAGGGAGGCAGGAAACATAAAGCATTTAAATTGAAGCAGTGAACAGGAATCAGGAATCCTGATTCTTAAACAGATATATGGGTCCAGATTTTCTAATTGGATCATATGTATTTAGGGACTGAACAGCTCAATTTATAAAGATGTTGGTCAACTTTAACCCTCTCTGAAATCACATTCCAAAGACAGTTTTCAAACCATCTTTTCCTAGAATTAGCACAGAAATTTAGTCTTGCCTAACAATATCTCACAAAACTTTAAGGTGATCTATGCAATCTTAATTTATCCCTTGCATGTATTAGGGCACAGTCTTTAATTTTATCGCCTCACAATTTTTTTGTTTCCTCAGGACTCTTAGCTACTAAAGACTTTAGTAGCATTATAAGGTCTGAAAAAGAATTATAGCATCAGAAAATGCATTGAGTATGATCTTTGCCATCTACAGCAATTATTATGAAAATTGTGTTCGGTCAGTCAGAACAGGGACCTGCATTATACAGTACGTTACTATCATTCAGAATTAGGAATGACAACATACAATTTGGCTTCTTTCTGGAGGCAAGGCCAGACAAAGCACACCCACATGTAAGGTGGATCTTAGCAAATTTCAAGGATCTGCTGTCCATTGTACATGGATTCATTTTTCTAAAAGGCAGTTTTACCTTTGAAGTCACAATGTATATTGTTGCAAGTTATGGAACTAACTCAGGCATATTGAATTGCCAAAAAAACCCTCCAAAAGATGATCAGAAAGGGATACTTCCTGTCACTAGAAAAGTAACAGGATATGGATAATTTTGCCGCTATAACTAGTAACTTGTAAAAGAGATCTCCTCAATTGATTCCACTGTGGAAAAAAGTACAGTGATAATTTAATCTATATACTGAAAGGCAAAGAATAATGAGTTTTACAGCGATCTTCCAGCTGCTTTTAAATCCTGAGGTGAGAAGGAGCAAGCAGTATATTCCTATCTGGATAACAGGCACAACATGTACTGTTAAGAGGCCTCTGAAACTGAAAGGGTTCACCCAGAGAAAGAACTCAGGGGAAAAATTCAGCAATATAATGATAAAGAAATTGGGGAAAAATGAGAAAACCAGAGGCCTTTTTTTACCTTTTCATAAAAGCAGATTTTCTCCCATATCCTCCCCTCTCACTAGCAATGGAAGTGTGCCTTTAACTTTGGAAAGGTGTGAAGTCTGTGTCACCTTGGCATAGCACTGGAATAGTCTGGCTCCTCTGGCTATTCTCTGACAGTGCAACAGTATGCCCTTTCTTTCACAGAGAGAATAACTTGTCTTTCTCTGTGAAACAGCTGTGTGTTATAGCAGAATGATTCATACGCAGTGGGAATGTCTCATGTCATGGATTTTTTAAAACCAGTTTGGGACAGTTAGAAAAAACACCCCGAAAACAGGAAGCCTTTAATCCTGAAAAAGAGGAAACAGCAGATTTCACTTCTCACACTTCAAAAATACTGCTATATACTTCTTGTGCAACATAACATTACAACAAAGGAGCAGACTTGAAGGGATTGTGAGATCAGTCACCAAGATAGAAAACACTGCTGAGAAGTGAATTAATGTAACCGGAGAAATCACAAAAGCCTTGTAAACAGACTACACTAAGTGCATAGGCAGTAAATGGCACACTTGTTTACAAATGAAGGTAATACTTATCAGCCACCTTACCGTGCTGGTCTGAATCTATGCAGTGAAAGAAAGGCAGAGCAGTGTCTCTGTAGTCTCCCACTGGGACGTTCATACTGGAGATGGCTGGAGGTTCACCCCTCCAATAATCAGCTCCTTGGTACATCTCTGCAACGACTGGATCAGATCCAATCTCTGTGCAATTTACAACTGAACTACAAGGCATTCCCTCCATTGCTTCTATGTATTTCATGTCCAGTACCAAATCAGACCTGTTTAATGGCACCTTAAAGCTACTGACATATCAACTTTCCTTTAGTTGCTGTTACTGGTTAGTAGTCATTTCATAAAAAGTTGCCATGGTTGTTTTGGTAGAGGATAAAACCTGTTGATTATAGAGAGGAATTGCCACTGATACTAAATTTCTATTTTTTGATAAAGTGGTTCTATTAAAAAGTCTTGCCAGTGTAACCCAGAATTCAGTCTTTACAGTTTGTCATAACGGTTGTGGGAGAATTAAAAACAAGTTAGTGGAAGCTGTCAGGCAGAAGTGATGTGTGTGCCAGTAAAGCCCAGAAGGCTTGGAATAGCTCCAATTTTCTCTAGGAACTATTTGAACTAGAATGTATTATTGTAATCCTTTTTGCCAATCTAAGTAGGTTTACAAATTAAGAAACAATGGGTATTTAAACTGTTTTCAGGGGCGTTTGTTTTGGTTTGGGTTTTTTTGTTTGTTTTGTTGTTTTTTGGCTTGTTTTTCCTTGGTTTTGTTTGTTTGGTTTGGTTTTTGTTGTTGTTGTTGTTGCTTTTTTGGGGGGTTGTTTTTGTTGTTTTTTTTTTTTTGGTAGAAATCCTAACTAGCTGGCTTTTTGGAAAAACAGTGGGAGAAAGGAAACTTTTCTACAAATAATACTATACTGAAAGCTGCTAACGACTACAATCCACGAGTCACTTGGATCTATGAGGATTGGAGACTCAACCCAATAAAAACATCAGAATTGTGCTTTTGGCTCAGGGGATGGAGCCCTTAGGGCTCCTTAAAACAGTAAGCATGATGAATGGTCAGGTCAGTGCTGTAATCTGCAGGGCATGTCAGAGATAAACCATATGGGTTTATGGATTTGTTGAGCTGAAAAACTGGAAGGGCAGATAGATTGACAGGGGCAAGTGTACAAGACAGAGACAGAGAGTCTGGAACAACAGCTGAAGGTCAAAATAATGCTAGAGAAAAAGAGGCTGTCTAGAGCTATCAGGGCAGGAGTGGACCTCCTTCCTCAAGTGTCCTGTTTTTCACACTGAGGATATGTCTGTAGGTCACAATTAAAATGTTCATTGAGCTCATGAAGACATAAGTGCCAGATAGCTTGTTTATGGCAGACCGAGCTCACTTATATCTGCAGAAAAAAATCTCGCGTTTGTGCCACACCATTGCTTATCTGTATATATGTGAATGACTAGAGAGTTAAGACTTGAGACCAAGATCAAAATATGTGCTAAGTGATAAACCTGGAGTTTTCTGGGCACATAACTAAGAAATCTGGTGGCTTCTCTATTCCAAAATGAAGGTTGACTGCATTGTCAATTAGAAACCTTCTATTGTTGTTATACAATATAAACTCATTAGTAAATACATGCAAATCATCTATTGCCTTCAGTGATATGCACATTTGTTATTTTGCAAGTTCCACAATATCCAGTTACCATATTTTGCAGCAATATTTTGGATCACTTTAATGTCTTGTTTTATAAAATAAAATTAGAAGCATTGCAGCTATATTTTACTGATCATTATCCTATTTTTTAATCCCCATGGAACAAATCTTGTAACTGATTCTATTATCTAGTTTTCTATTACTCTCATGCAGTTTAGCACTTTTTCCAGCTTGTTTTCCTGCTGTTTATTACTCTTTCAAGCATTACCGCTTCTTGTATACTTGATATTCCTCTTCTCAAGTGTCAACATTAGTCATCACATCCTTGCTTTATGTAGAACTCCCCTATAATCATTTCAGTTCTAAAAGGTTCTTGTTTCAGCACTTACAAAGTGCCTGGGGTAGTTCCTACAGTGAACTTATTCCAGTTATAGACACTAAAAACTCCTTCATATTCCTGATACTTAAACCATCTAATCAATCACTCTTTAGCACTTTCATTGTCTATCTTTAGGAACAAGAAAACATCACTAAAGTTCACCAGAACCTCTCCCTAGGAACAGTCAGCCTATATCTAATTAAATAAGAACCTTGAAACAACATTTCTTGTAAGAATGACAGGGAAAAAATGTATAGTAAAGTAAAAAAGAAAATGCTAGCTAGTCCCCTCCCCCCCAAATAAGTCAGTGAATCAGGGAGAGACCAGAATTCAAGGATGGATTGCATGAAATGAAAGAAAAAAAAATGAAAAATACATACAAGAGGAACAATGGAAAGAGCAGTTCTGAAGGTTAATACCAACGTCAGGAACAGGCAGATTTACGTGGAGAACCATGGAACCAGAGGAAGTCCAAGAAAGAAGTATTTCTGCCGGTGGCAAGAACACCTATTTTTGAAAAGAAATGAAGAATTCACTTTTCATAATAAATTTCAAGACAAATGCTCTTCCAAGGCTCCTATTTAATAAGAACGAGGCTGACTGTGCCCAGACAGAAATTCAGATTATCTTAAGCAATATTAATTAGCCCTTCAAGAAAGTCCTGAGAGAAGTAAGAATCAGTATTTTCATGCTTGTCTGACAATGCTGACTGGAAGTCACTTGCCAAATGACTTCGCAGAGAACATGCGTACCATCATTCCCTAAGCAAATGATGAGAGACTATGAGAGATTACAGCTACAGATATCCAAATGATAGATTTTTCATGTTCTCTTGATATACCTTCTGTGTGATCTTTACACTTAATGATGTGGATGAAAATGAATCAGATTTCTACTGGTTTTGAATTTGCACTGTGAGTAATACAATCGCGTTTTCTCTCATTTGTATCAGTCTTCCAAACATAATATAACATTCTCCCTCTTCCTCAGATAGCAGTATCCAGAAATCAAATTACATCCATTTTTTACTAATTATATTTTTAAGCTTGGCAAACTAATATGACCATTACACATGCTATTCTATTGGCTCTTAACTCTGCAAAAAGTAACAAGTATCAGTTCCTGTAATGTGCAACATGAACTGTTAATTAGGCTCAGATGTGCAGCTTTTGTTTTCTATTCTGAAGCTATTATGAACATGCTAATTGTAACACAGCAGGTAAATAATAATCTGAAACTCTATTTCATAGCAATTGTAAGGAAGCCAAGATAAATGTGTGAGTTGCAAACAGATTTAGAAAGCATAGTGGGTTTAATGACTACTTATACATACTACAAATCTTGACTGTTCCTAACAAACACTTATTAAAATTAGTATAATTTGCACAATAGAAGAGTGAATATTGATAAGAACACGGGGGGATCTGTAATCTTACTACATCTTCCAGATCCACATATACAGGACAGGGTAAGAAATTTTCATTCTTGGTATAAGAAGATGGAAGTACTCACTCCTGATACTTGCGTTTCTCTGGTGCCAGTGTGACAAGAGCTCACAGGGGACCCTTTAGAAAAAAGAAGTCACACAAATAGGTTTGATCAGTCTGAAGACAGTTCTGGAAATGTTTTAAGAAATACCAAGATGACTCAGCTTTGTTCTTGTTCAGACTTTAATTAGTTGTAAACTGAAACCTCCTGACTTGTTTTTTTTCACTTTGTCATCTACCTTCCATCCAAGCCCCCCCTTTATTTTTAAACCAAGAGATTGTTTTAAGGGAAAGAGACATAGGTGTGATGGCATGGGTCACTACTTTATTACAAACCAGCCTTGACCTTTCTTTACAAAATAAGTTGTTATTGCTGCAGATGAGGACCTTCTTCTTCATCTCATACCTGAGCAATATGTCTTGCTGGAAAAGAAAAAAAAAACAAATCTGTAGTATGCAGACATTCCCTCAGGCCCATTACAAAGAGAGAATGGTAAAGTAAAGGAAATATTAAAATCAATCAACCAAACATACAACTTCCTCCTTTCACCTCCCTACCCATCACCCGTCACTCATTCCCCCCAAGACTAAGAAATGTTCCAAAGAGGCATTACGTGATGTAAATACCTGCTTTTCCTGGAGGATTATTTTTGGCTAGCTTGGACCCTGTGCGCTATCTTCTGATAGTTTATGATACATTACTGATTATGCACTGTAGCTGCCCAATTTTCATCATTCCCAGTAAGTTTTATGATGTCTTTGGTGGATAAAAATGTCACTGGCCAGACATCCAGGCGTGACAAGAAACAATCTCATCACTGGACATCTTTAAATATATAGTTGGCTGGCTGCGGGCTGACAGGACCAGAAAAGAAATGTTCAGAAAGATGTGACAAGCTCTTTGTGGAGGTGTACTTCAATATATACCCTTATTAGGATCCACATCTCTGACATTACCCATGCCTCAGAGTCACATATCACTCAATGCAGTAAGAAAAATACAGGAACTGCTTTTCATTTCTGATTTCTGACCCTTGAAAGTACAGTTGGAACAGCTTTTGAGTTCGGGTTTTTTTGTTTGTGGTTTTTTTTTCCCTGAAAATTTTAGAGTGTAACATTTGCAAATGTTACACATTTATTCTTTCTCTACTCCTCTACATGAGGTCAGTGTTAACACACTTTCTCTAATTATGTATATTGAAATGTCCTTTCAAATTTTTCTGAAACTACAACTGATTCTCAGGTTTTTTTGGGATGTGGATATTCCAGAGGCAGCTCCTTTGAGTCAGTATCCATTATATGCCTCCTACCTTGGAATACCTAGCAAAGCAAACTTCCCATCTGTACTCAAAATTTTTCTCTGCTAATAGACACAAAGTGAAACATTTGCCATATCAGTCAAATTCAGTAAAGGAAATTTCTTTCTTCTGCTCTTAAGAAGTTTTCTCAATAAATAAAGAATTGTAGTTCACATAGCTAACTGGTACACAGAACCATATACATACTCACAGTCACATAGGATTGTCATTATTGTCAAATACTGCTGACATGTTTGAACTGAACCCATATACTCTGACCTCCACCTTGATGGCTTGACACGTTTTCCCATGTGTAGGCATTTAAAATGTAAACAGAGGCCTGGTATCAAACCTGCTGATGTCTGCTTGGTGTCACCCAGTGCTCTGCACATTGGTACCTTCCATCAGGATTCCTGATTTAATTTATTCCCCATCCCATCACATTTTTGAATATCCACTCCAGGGCATCTTTGAAAGAGTAACTGGGAATGGTAAGTGGAAATACATTAAACTATCTCTCCCCCTTCCATTCTTTTGCAACAATACTGACAGTGAGATGCAACTGTGGGTCAACATTACAGCTTTCCCCAGAGGATATTGCCCTCAGTCTAATCCTTTCATTAGAAAATAGATTTGAAGATTACTTCCTGGGTTTTTAATCTATTACTTCACCAGTAAAATTATTATGATGTTAAAAATAAAAGAAATTTGGTTTAAGAAAAAATTGAAAAGACCCTCTTAAAATTCATATCAATCAAATTCTGAGAAAAATAGCCTGAAACAAGTGATATGGGAGTTGTATGTATGTAATACAGCAGAGATAACGGAAGAAAGTATATGATAGAAAGAATCAACTTTTTTCCACTCTCCCTTGTAAATGGTAGAGGAACTAAAAGGAAGCAACAGAGCCTGAAAATCACAGACCAAACATATGAAAAATGGAAACAGACAGAGGAAATTAATAATTTCCTGTAGAACCAGAACAATATTTTCAAGATACACAATAGGTTTACAAATGAAAACAACACAGGGACAAAAAGTTTCTAGAGAATGTTTTTTTTCTTGAAGTACCAAAGAGTACAGATTCTCTCTGTGGTTTGAAAGAAAACATTTTGAGAAAAAGCTTTGTGGTTGAGGTAAATTTAGCAAATATATTTCCTTGTTCTTTTTTTATCCAGTTAAGTGGCTCTGAAATGTATAAAACCATTTAGCCTAGAACTTACATCATAGTAACAGCTTTTCATGTAGATACTAAGATTGAACAATTAACATGTTTTTTTGCATAAAATTATGCATGCTTCTTTATGATAGTTTTGTTATTTGCATTAAGTAGCAAGTTAAGGATACACTGTATTAAATGATCTGGGACATTATTAACCATGAATAAAACATGCTTGTGGTAATGTAGAGTAAAGCAACACTTTCTTGGGGTGAAAGTCAAAATTTCATGTAGAGAAAAATACACTCTGAGGAGCACGGGCCAGCATATACTGCTACAGCTCTATTCACATTGGTAACACTGATTTACATCAAGTGATAGTTTTGAATGAAGCACTCCCTTTTCCCATTAGCAGTCAATCAGTAAAGCAGATTTGATTTAGGGCAATTGTGTGATATGGTGCAAGATAGCTATATGTGGCCCTTTAATCTCCTGCAGCTTGAAAGCAGCTCCCACTCCAGGGCAAAGTCACACAATTAGTAATGAGATTTTTGTGTCTAGCTATTGCCAAGCAATACAAAATCTCAGCACTGGAAGCAGTTGAGCCAAGCACAGGCTAATGAGTCTGATATCAGTAACTGCTTTGATGCCCAAAAGGACCTCCAGGAATGCTCTGCAGAACCCATGAAAAACATGACCTACAATTTGCAGCTTTGATTTTATGGTCACAACAAGTGGATGACACAGTATAATGGACAGAGACTAAGGTCAGTGGGACAAAGGCTCAAGACAGACTGTTTGTTCAGGTTTCAGATTTTAATTGTCTAGCACCACTGGAAAACTGACAAAAGATCTTCCAAGATTGATAATCAAGAACTAAGAACTCAGTATCAATATTTCTCCTTTTTGCTAGGACTCTCAGAGAAAGGACTGCAGCTAGTACATAAGAGGATAGCACATATAGGGTTGCTTTTTCTATTTCATTGTACTTCAATACTTCTGAATGCTAAATTATTTTGGTGGACACTAAAAATTTTAAGAAGTGTTGCAAATTACTGTCCTGGCCAGAGCAAAATAACAGATAATTCATGTAGACTGTAGAACCTCCTACTCTTCCTGCTTGACAAGCACGACATGATTAGTTTCTTCTGCTCCATTTCTCCTACTATTTTGACATGAAAATGAAGGAAGGATCTGATGTGACTGCAATGTGTATGCAAGAAAAGAAATGGAGGTGCTGTGGATTTTTTCCTTAATTGTGAACCATAGACTGACTTAATACTGAATTTTTCTGAAGATTTTCTTTTTTTAAAAGAAATTTAAAACATTTCTGGTTAAAAGGAACCAAGAACATAGAAATAAAGAACATACAGATGACAATTTTCTGCTTGGCTGGCATGTAAGCGATATCTTCTATCCCTTATACTGTAATTACGCTGAGCCCTCATCTTCAAAGTACATGTTGCCCCTAAATTCACTCTGGAATACTTCATCCTCATGCGGATGCAATGCTACAAGAAATATATAGTAGGACCAAACAATCTTTCCTAAATAATGTTGTGGATTTTAAGCTAGACTACCAATCAGTCCAGGCAGCCGCCTTGTTATCTTCATAAAGATAAAGCACTAGTGCTTTCCTGTAGAATACTTGAGCCACTAAAGGTTTCTACTTATGCAAACCAAAAAGTTTCTAGGTTTTTGCATTTTTTTATGTAACTACCAACTCCGAGGACATTTGAACATCATCAGTGGTGAAAGCCATTGGAAGTCAATGAGATACTTCAGGGGTTCATTAAGTTAATAATTCCATTTAGCAAAATACTATCACAGAAAGATGAAACAAATCCTTTGCACAAACAGAGCAATGTGTAGGGATTACAAGAGTTTGGTTTACTGATTAAATTCCTCATTTGGCTTCTCTGCTACAAGTTCAATTTTATAAACTTATAATGCATGTCATTCCATGAGTCATAGAGCAGTTAGTTAAACTGATAGACTACACATAAATTTCATTTCCAAAAGGAGAACCTTACTGGGATTTTCCACTGTGTTCAGGGGCTTGGCTTTGTTTGCTGAAAAATCTCTGAAATAGTGGTAGTTAATCAAATTCAAAGCCAGAACTCCTGGGGTTTGATTCAGAGGTCGCTAAAATAAGTAGAAAGTTTTCATGGTTGTCATGGTTTAAGACCAAGTGACAATATGAATGTTTGGAACTAGATGATTTTTAAGGTCCCTTCCAACACAAATCATTCTATGGTTCTGACAACTAACCAGCAAATATATGCAATGGTTCTAATTCCCCGACTTTCTTGCTCAATGAGAGAGTCAGTGCCACCCAGAAGAGAAGTCAAAGTGGAGTTAGTGTCATGGACCACATCTGCCGCAAGCTGCTGAAAGGGACCAGAGTTAGGTTTTGATCCAAATGTGTTCAGGTTTAGGGACATAAAATGCATTAATAGAAATATGAGTGCTACAAATCTTCTGATCTCTCTGGTGGGTTCAATAAAATATTTTTCTCTGATTGAGAACTCAAATCACAATGTTCGACCCCATTCCTGCCTTTTGTTTTAAATGCATAACTTTTAGGCTTTTCATTCTTAAATCTGAAAAAGTAGATTTTGGAAACAAAGTACTTTTCAGTCCTGTGCAGGTATGATCTCTATTACACAAATGATTTTTTTAGGAACTTTTCTTTTTCTCCCTAAGAAAAAGTATGTTTGTAAAGACTGCAAAAAAACAGTATCTTGGTGAGTGTGTCTGAAATCAGTACTCCAACAGGTTTATTAAGGTTCATGTATTTTTTAATAGACACAGACTCCCTAACAATTACATTCTATCTACCGATGCTCCATTATGATCTTTTGACCATGCAAACTCACTTTAGCTATGTAGATAAGCTGTGATCATGATGCCTGGAGTTGCTGAAGAGCTGTGGTCAATCCAAGAATTTCCTTTTAATCATTTGTGTCCTGTAAAATTTTAGCTGAATATCAGACATGAAGTTTCAGACGTGCACTTGACCATGCTATGCCCAATGACAGCTCGTAAAAAATTATAACTGTAACTTATTAAATATTGTTCTGTATAAAGAAAACTGGACCTTAACCTTTTATGTCACCTGATCATGCAGGTAAAATTTGAAGATATATACAACTGCCTTACAAAATTTCATAAATGTATATTCTGCCTGTACTTACACTTACTTCTTTACATTGACTATATGGTTATTGTAAACAGAAAAGTGATGCCATTTTTCAACAAATGTTATTCATATAAGAAAGGTTAGTAAAAATTGCAAGACTTCCAAGTTTGTGATGTAAGAGATTCTCATGACCAGTATGGAACAAATAATAGTATTTTGTTCTATAAATTTGAAAAATTATTCTGATAAAACTGTTTTATGTGGTTAGTTTGTATAATATCTTATCTATGCAATAAAATGGAAGATAAAAATTAAATTATCAATCTATATCTTCACATTCATCTTGCAGAAAATTCCTAACTACTGAATTGTAACTTGTGATCATTAATTTATACACAGGTGCATTTCATTTAAAAAGCAAAATTGAACCAGTTACTACTTGGATCACATAGATTGTCTAAAAGCACATAATTCAAATCTCTAAGACACAATTTGTTCAGTAGCATTAACACTCAATAAAAGTCCTCTATTACTTTCCTGAAAGAGAGTAGCCCTTTGTCTACACAGGTGTTTAAATCACGATTCTTCCTGACCTGCAATGTTACAGTCAGAAAATAAAAGTGAGAGATGTCAGAACAGAAAGGTTTGATAACTTGATGAAGTAATTTTAATTGGGAAAAAAGCTGAATAAAGTTGCACTTAGTGTTCCGAATGATAACTCGTAGTATCTTTTGAGTAGGAAAAAATAGAAACTGTCTCTCTTTTCTCATTGCGTTAACTTTAATAAGATGAAGACTCTTCAAGGGAAAGTAGGGTTCATACTGTTTCTCTTACAAAAAATATGCATCACTCTGATAGAATCCTGATAAAAACAGAGGATGCCACAATGGGGCCTCAGGTTTATGGTCTATAATATACAGTCGCTATTAAAAACTTCCAAGGATGAATTACTCTTTGCATATACCAAATGAAAAATTCTTTTAATTTTTTTTTTTATTTTCAGTCATGTTCTCTATACTTTTTGGTTAAGCACCATTGGTGCTATGAATCCACAAAAAAAATGTAATTCCCTGTAATTAAGAAGTTGTAAGACACTTCATCTCACACTACGAGCAAAGATGTGCGTTATTACAAGGGAAAACATAAAAGTGCTTGCAGGAAGATTAGTACCATGAAAGTTACCCTTTAATTTACCAAACAAGGTGTGAAAGTAGAAACAGGAAATTACTAAGGCAAATAGAACACACATGTTTTTTTGAAGCCCATGTTTTTTGAAATGCACAAGTACATGTAGAGGGCATGTAATGGCAGCAATGAGATTTTCACTATGTTTGGTCGAAAAAGTAGCTTCATAGGTGATTCTGAATAAAGTTAGGAAATAACAAAAGCAAGAAGGAAACAGTTGATAAACTTAGGAAATCTTAAAAATATTCAGGGCCTTGTGCTTTGCTCATATTACTACATACAGGTACATTTATATATGTATATATTATACATATATTTTTATACATAAAGTGTACACATACACAAATACACACATGTTTATGGACACATATGCATATAAGTTGATTATATTACATGATATAGAACAAGCCACTAATAAATAATATGCTATAATGTACTACAGGGTGGGGGGAGAGACTCAAGAAACATATATATGTGTGCTGCATTTATAACATTTACCATCTTGACCTTCATTTTGTTTTGAGCATCTATGAAATGCTGATCAAAGACTTTGTAAAAGACTTGACTCTATATAGAACCCCTGGTTTTAGGAATTTTATAATTCTGGGAGAGACCTTTATATTTTCATAAAATGGATACACATTCTCTTTGCCAAATGAGGAACATTTTTGGCACAGTTTTACAGAATAATTTTAATTAACATGATCACTGGTGATAATTTTTACTTGGCACACAAGCAAGGACTAAACTGGTGTGCATTTTGAAACTGCCAAGACCAAAACAAGAGACACCAGGCAGACTATTGGCATCAAAAGGTTTCAAATCAAAATCACTTACAGCAATTTTAATTGTTTCCAAGAGGCTAAAATTATGATAGCTGAATCCAGAATAATGAGCTTCCGCTTTGGCTTCAGATGCTTTTGATTTATTAAAATTCACATAAAGTAAGGGAAAAAAAAAAGATTTTTTAAGATACTGCAATAATTCAAAAGCTTTCCATGTGTTCAGATAGACGAATATATGCTTCAATTCCAAGTCTCTATGCCAAATTTCTACCAGTAGCATCTTGTTGCCATAGAGAGAACACAACACATGAAATGATGGTGAACCAGGTGACAGAGTGAACTCTATACATCTGTTTATCTCTGGAGGCTGGATTGCCTATATCAGCTGGGAACAAATGAAGCTGAATATAGTTATCCAATGTTAGTGCCTGCCAAAACCCAGCACAATTTCACTAATTCTTTCCTCCTGATACAATTATCTGTTCAGCTCAAGAGTTACCATATTCATTATAATTCTGAACATCTCCTCAATCTATATTAATTATATGGATAATATTATTTAAACCACAGAGCTCACGGAGTCACATCGCCAGCCAGGGAAGCACATTAGCCTCAGGCTGATCACTCAAGCAAATTGTTGTGCTTCTGTATGCATCATTTAGATTCTAATTCTGTTCACAACATAAATAATCAGTAACTTGACCTAAGCTATCCAAGTTCCTGTGCGTGTTTAAAAGAGGGAAGTTTCTCCTGAAGTGGATAAAGGTTTTATTTATCTTCGGTACCTGCAATTGCATTGCAACACCCATTCCCTCAGCAGTGTCTGTGCCTTTATCATGAGATGGGGGCATGACAAGAATGAAACAGGAAACCAGTATGCACACAGATTTAATGGGATCTTGCTTCCTGAACCATTTGTAAATTTAAGCAGTAATGTATTCTGCTGCATAAAACAGAATAAATTGGAAGTGACTAGCCAGTTGCAATGCAAAAAGTGCAAAGCTAATTATATCAGTCATAATTTGTAAAACAACAAGCAGAGAAAAATGTGGATACAATTAGCTGGTTTTGTTGACAGTCTGGCAAAGCCACTAAGTTCATGAATTTTGGTCTTGCAGGGAGGACTAATCTAGATGTGTTTTGCAGAGCAGACTGATAGAATGTTTTCCTTTGCACAGAAGAAAAAAAGCCCAGCTGGTATACCTAGATACTCTAGCAAAACACAAAGCAAACAGACATAAATAGACATATTTCTTGGTATCCTAATTTTTATCTATTTTTTCTTTTTAAGTGAATTTGGTTTGGCAATCATACCTTCCATTCCAGATGGTGAAATCAGAACCTCTGCTTAGTAGAAATTTCGCATTTTTGAAGACATCATGACTAAACCAGCTTGGCTTACCAAATGGGTCAGTGGTACAGTGAAAGTATTATGTCTGCTTTAAAATCAGTCAGGCTGAAAGGAGGGAAGTGTGGGACTCTGGAATAGTCAAATTAACATTAGCAGATTTGCTGAAAACAGATCAATGCAGATTTAATTCAAGATACATGTTCAGTGCAAAGATGTGTTACGAACACGATGTCTAGTCGTTTCTACCAGTGGGTTATTAATTTTATAAACTATTCTTGCCTCATCACCAGGCACAAAAAAAAAAAAAAAAAAAAAGGTTCATGAAGAGTAATCTGCTCAAATGAGCTGTTCTTCTTGAAAGATCTGTTTTCCTATGGGGTATGACAGAGCCTGGTACTGTCTCTGCTTACACTTCGCATCCCCTTTGTTAAACAATCCTTCAGAACAGGAGAAGACTCATTCTGAAATGTTCTTGAAAACCCATTCAGGTTCCTTTGAAGTCTGTAGCAGTCCTTCTGCTGACTTCAAACAGCTTGGGATTGGCTCTGTCATGCATAAACAGGGAGGAAAAATTAGGCCAGCAAGGCAAATTAGCTTACAAAATAGTATTGGTATTGATCTAAAAAGGAAAAACATATATATTACACTGGATGTGAGAAAGATGTTGTTCTCCTGTAAAAGTTGCATCGTAAACAATACATGTTATGTGGGCATTTAAGAGGGAAATCTCAGTGTAATTATCGAGATTGTAGGTGGTAAATTACTGAAGCTAATGTTTCAGTACAGCACTCTGCTGAGGTAAAATTTTCCAGAAGACTTTCATGCCAAGTGACCACTAAGGCTGTTGCTACTATTACTCAATCCACAAAAGCTAATCCTGGAAATCTTGTTCACCAAAGGCTGCCTCTAAGCTAATGTGCCCTGCCTAGAAACAGCACCTCCTGACCATGGATGGATCTGTCCTGCTGCATTTGCAAAGCATTTCTGCAGCACCATGTGAACATGCATCCAATGTTAAATTAGGGTCTCTCTGCCTTGGTCTCCATTTGCACTGTGAGCATGCTCTCAGGCATGCTGAGCATTAGCATTCCTTGGTATCTGCTGCTTCTGGAGATGTCAAATTAATCAGGAGGCTTCATCACAACTACACAAACATGCTGGGTATCCCTGGCTCCTCCAATCTGCTGAGACTTACCCATTACAAAATGACTGCCATTCTCCTTGTACAAAACCTTCAGTAACTAGAAGAATTAGGTAATCTTCTGCATGAAGTAACATTTGTTTGTTTATGATTGTTTTCTAATTCTAGGCTGTTGTTTTGAAAATAATAATCTTACCGTGTTGCGTTTTTTGCTTGTAAAAAACCCTCAAATATTAAAAACACAATTACCAAGGCTAAAAGCGTTGTCTGAGGGTATAAAGGCTACCTCTGCATTGCAAGTATTTTGATTAGCAAGCCACAGTCACAGAATTCCAGCGTTATAAGCAAGGTCCTGACGTCATCTACAGTGTTTTTCTGACTGCCCATCTGATTGGTTTTTAGTTCTAAAAGTTACATTTTACTACATTTTGAAGTAGAATTTAGGAACAGTGGAGTTTATTACCATTCTCCAGATAGTTTCAGATACTGCAGTAGTTTTTGAATGGATATGTGAAACAACCTTACCCAATCTCCTCCAGTATGCTTTATGAATTTATCAGTTGAACAGGCAAGTGCTAATGGCAGTTTAGATATAAAAGCTTTTTGCTAAGTATTATCTCCCTAGAGCTTTCTTATCCTTCTAAGATAAATCCTTCTCTATGCAAGCTTACTGTTAGAAAACCATCCTGAGGGTTTTGGAGAACGAAAGGAAAGGACATAGAAAAATACGATAGGAGGTGTACAGAAACAGATTTCCCCTTTCCACTTCTTTATCGACTGAATACAGTCTGATTTTTTCTGTTATTATTTCCAATAATACTGTGACTCACCAAGCAAAATAATGTCTGGTCTTCAGGAGTAAAACAGCATTTGACGCTGGTGTCATGACAGCTATCTACAGAAAAGATCGAAAGATTGTTGGTCATTGTGACATAAGCAATAACAGCCAGCACAGTAGATGATCTTTCTAATTCATTGAACCTCCAGGAACTGGCAACATTATCACCAAACATCCCACACACTGCACAAAGCACTGCATTTCAGAAGGCACCCTTCTAGTTATTAAAATCTATTATATCAGTAGAAACGCAATTCAGAGATTTCAAATTTACTTATCTGTGACCTTTATACCTAAACTTGTAGGAACTCTGAATCCAAACACAAAACCTGAAGAATCATCACATCTTTGCTTACAAACTCTGAACATTGGTGATTTTGCTGTTTAATTTTGTCCCAGCCCTCTCAGTCAGTTACAGCTTTCAAATGTATATGCTTACTATGCTTCCATTTGTTATGCAGAGCATGAAAATAATTTGCATTTTCCTGAGAAAAATCTGACATTTGCTTCTGCTCTCCAGGAGATTATTCTTTGTGACATTTCAGTCTCTTGCTGAGAAAATTGCTTTAGAATAGCAGAGAATTATGTCTTTATGTGAAGTGATAATAACATAAAATACATGCAGTTATTCTTAAAACAAATACTATATCAAAATGCTGTCTTGAAATGCAACAGTGGTTATTTCATCAAGTTGACAACAACAAGAAAAATAAAACAAAACTCAGGACACTGTACTTAATAGTTTACAATGAACGCTCATTAAAAAGAACACCTGAAACTTATTTTCTCTTTTTTTTTCTTTACAGACAAAAACAAGAGACCTGAAGTACTGGACTAGGTGCAATGAAATATGGACATTTTATAACTCATTTTATTTCATAGTTCATTATTAGAAAAAGATCAGACAGACATCAAAACCTTCAAATACTTTAGGTTGTCACCCCAAAATTGAGCTAAAACCAATAATAGACTATTGTTTCAACACTGATTTTGTAAGTCAACATTTTGTATTACTGTCTAATGTACTTAATACTGATGTAATCTGATATAACTAAAGTGCTTAATTCATAGTTAGGGAATAACACTTGTAAAATGCCTACAACTCCTGAACTGATCGCATTCACAAGAAAAAAAAAAAAAAGAAAAAAATACAGCTGATCCTATAATTGCAAAAAACAATTGAAAATGCAACAGTATTAATAATACTGGGATATGACTTTGTTACAGAGTAATGTGTCAGCCTATAATGAAAAGGTTGTACACCAAGTGTCTAAATGATGCACACTTCCAGGATCTAGATGAGGATGCAAAATTATATATATGCTGAAGACATATCACTTTTTCCTCCTCTCAGCAGGCAGAGAGATGACCAGTGAGACACTCCGGGTTTTCTGTTTATACGGTGTCATGGTTTAACCCCAGGCAGCAGCTAAGCCCGACACAGCCACATGCTCGCACCTCCCCAGTGGGATGGGGGAGAGAATTAGAAGAGTAAACATGAGAAAACTCATGGGTTGAGATAAAGACAGTTTAATAGGTAAAGCAAAAGCTGTGTGCAGGAGCAAAGCAGAACAAGGAATTCCCCACTTCCCTTCAGCAGGCAGGTGTTTAGCCATCCCCAGGACAGCAGGGCTCCATCATGTGTAAGGGTTACTTGGAGAAACAAATGCCAATGTCTTCCTTCTTCTTCCTCCAAAATGTCTTCCTTCTTCTTCCCCTAGCTGAGCATGATATCAGATTATATGGGATATGTATTTGGTCAGTCGGGGTCAGGTGTCCTGGCTGTGTCCCCTCCCAGCTTCTTGCACACTCCCAGAAAAGGCTTTGACTTTGTTTAAGCGCTGCTCAGCAGTAACAGAAACATCCCTGTGTTACCAACACTGTTTCCAGCACAAATCCAAAACATAGCCCTGTATAAGCTACCATGAATAAAATTAACTCTATCCCAGCCAAAACCAGTACATACAGCCACGCAGATTAGAGTGCTGTTGCTAGCATAACTTAAGGCAATATACAGACATAAAGCTATGGCAAATGTCAGTGTGACATGCTAATAATTCCAGTAATGGTAGAGCTGGACCACGGTTGAGCCTCACACGTTATGGCTTCATTCCAGTTAATCAATGGATGTACCATTATTTACTTGTAGTAACAATTCTGTGGTTCTTTTTTTCACTTTATTATTTATTCTTTTATGGCAAATGGGAACGTAGTGATAAATAAGAAATAACTGTGCCTATGTGTACATATTGAATAAAAGGACAGCTTCTCCTTTTTATGCTATCTAAGACAGGAGGCAGCTATAGATGTGTAGATATTTAAACATGGAAGTATAAGAATTGATTGACACACTCTAAGGAGTTGCATTCACTTTTTAATGTTTAATCATATTTTGACCATGCAAATCAATTTACCTGCACTGTAGCAAACACTAGGCTTAGTTTGTAATAAGTTACTTTCAGAGGAAGAATTGTATTTGTCAAAAATACTGTAGGGAAAAAAACTGTTAGTGTGTTTGATGCATACACAGCTCCACTACTGTGTTAGCCAAGAATACTGGCCCCATACATGAGGCATATTTATACAGCTACAGATTTCCAGCCACACCTTTTCCATTCTCACTTTAATCCCTCAAATGCACTAGCATGTACTGCAGTTGCATCTAAAAGTGTGAGGCTTAACAGCAGGAGGGAGAAAACACGAGATAATAAATTTATTTTGCTTTCCAAAGCAGAAAGGAAGAGATAAATTCACTGCCTTAATGAAACATGGACTGTGGAATGACAGGAGCACACTTCCAGGATATTCCTCTTCCCAACTCCTTCCTGCCCTGGGACTTGTGAAGCAAGGACCAGGTAGTCACAAGGTAAAATGTTAGCACTGTTACTGGTGCTAACATGCCATAATGCTAGAATGCAGAGCTGCAATTTTTGTCAGATGGGGAAAGAAAAGCTATTTCTTACAGGTCATCATGCAGAAGGGAGTAGGCAGAATGCCACACCGATCTGCAGAAAAGGAAAGCTGTATTATGAAAAGATACTCTTTAATAACAGGGAAAAAAGAAACAAATCTAAACATAATTTGGGACATAACAGTGCCTTCCAAAATGTTCAGAATGTTTAAAACCATTCATTATACTATCTGCCTTGTAGCTTGTGAAGCTGCTTATTATTCCAGATGTAACCCTCAGAAGATGGTGCTATATTCAGATTCAAAATGAGAAAAACCAATAACTAAATCAGCCATGTAAGGTGTTGAAATTAATTTCCAATGCAAGACTTAAAAAAAGACTCATAAAACCTTCAAGGCGTACAATATTAGAAAGCACTGTTAGAGTGTTTGTGCTAAAGATCAATCCTCTGCTCAGACAGCAAATCAGAGAGCACATGTTCATGAGCTGAACTTTACACAAGCATAAAGAGCAAACATCTACTTTAGCTTCATGTAAAAAAGCATTCTTCTTCAAAAGCTCAGTCAGGTGCCTGATCACAGCCAGTAATTATTCAAGCAGATAAGTCAAGATTTTGTCTTTAGTGGAGACAGTAATAGAACTGCATTGATTAATGTAATTAAGTGTAATCCAGCATTCAGATTTGCAGTCAGAGTTGGCATTAGGCATTACTCATGGTGTTATTTTGTAAGAAACTCCACTTGATCAGTTCCTCAAACCCTACAGAAATATATTCTCTAAAAAATATTAGAATGTATTTTGTTGCTGGGGATACTGACTCCTAGTGAGATAAAAAAGATATTTTTTCTCATTATAGAGACAAATGCAAATGATGAATCTATTTGAGTAAGGAAAGTTACAGGTAGTTCTATTTTGTTTGGTGTCCCTGCCATATTCTAGTATAAGTGTCTCAGGAAGTCATAGGATGTAAGAGCAGAGAAGAAAGAACCCAAATTATTTGTTCTGTCTTCATATACCATGGTCATTTTAGCAAAGCTTGCTTTTTGAAACATGAAAAAACTTGAGAACAAGAGAAGATAATCCATATATCTTTAAAAACACGCAAATCATTTTCCTTCTTTCCAATAGTAAGCAGGCAGGAATATTTATAATTTGTTTTAATATAATTTAAGTACAAACACAGAGACCTTCCTCTGCCACCTCATATAAGGGGCATGAGATGTGTGCTGTCATGGAAGCAACTGAAAGCTGTGTAGCCTGGGTTACGAACATCATGGGATGCAGTGTTTCTCTGTGCAGTTAGTTTGAATCCTTGCAGATGGTGCTTAGGTTTAATGTGAGAAGACAAATGCATATTAAATCCATGATGTCTTTCCTTTTCCTGTCCAAGAGACAGGAAATAATGATTGATTCAGATAATTTCCTGTGCCTCAATATTCTTTTCTCCTGAGCATGTAGCTCCTTAGAATCGCTTTTCATGATCTTGTATTCATTGTGCAAATAGCCAGCAGCAGAACTGTACAAGGGGATATAAGGTTTTAAAGTATATATCTGCAACCAAAGTGAAAGAAGACATGGGGAATGGAAAGATATGTAACAGGATATTCCTTTGTCAGAGCAGTAAGGTGTTTCCAATTTAAAGCTTTTTTTTCTTTCCAAAGGTATATCTCCCCTGGGAGACCTGCATGAGGCAGCAGCACAGGGTGACACTTTCAATGGCATCTAAATGGCTTAGACTGTGTTTAGCAGTACTTCAGCTACTCATAAAAGTGACTTCTCAGAAATCAATATGAAAACCAGTTTGGGATCTTCCAGTATGAAAATCAAACTATATCATGATAAGATTTTTTTTTTAATTTCCTCTGAACTGCCTTCTTTTTCTCAAATAAATTCAACAAGATAAAAGATGAGTCTAAGCCAAGACTTTAATGAATATAACTCAGAAGGCTAACAGTAATTTCCTAAGGGGCGACAAAGGGATCAGAGAATGGGTTTTGTGACATTTTTCTGACTTAATGCTTTATTACAGGAAAAAAGGGAATGAGAGACAATTCTGACAAAGGTTGTGTAAATCAGCACTTAGAACAGGAACCAGCTATTCTAGTTACTTCAGAGGAGAAAAGAAGTTAGCACTCTCTTAATATACAGAAGAAATAGTCAGGATAAACATCAGAAGGAAAGCTCATTAATGCCAGTTCATTGAACATCAGGAAAACAGTATTCATTGACAAGGCAGATTATGGAATTACAATGACTATTATCCTTTTATTTCAATCTAGACTTCACCTCTTTTTATCAGATACCAAATATCCATGGTTAAACTTGCTGTTATAGAGAACTGACTGAGCAGGCCTTTAAAGCTCTTTTCAATTCATGTTATTTCAGGCTTCTTCTGTACATCTCTCCTTTCACCCCAAGAGATCAACAGTATTAATTCAGTCTGGGAAAAGCTCTGCATTTGAGATTTCCTGACAACACAAATAATTCGGGAAGTTAGCAAAGTTCATTAAATGTATTTAAGCAAACCATTTTTCCTTTTGATTTAACCTTAAGCCTGAATTCCCATAAAATGATGCATGTCCATCACTTGTGAAGGAGTTATGATGAATAGGCAAAAGAGATTTTTTAAATCAGATTTTATTTTATTTTCTAACATTTTGCTGCTTTTCTTCCCCTTTATTTTTTTTTCTGATCACTCTTGGCTACAATAATTGTAGTAACAGAAATTCACACTTTCAAAAGCCACATGGTGTCTATATAATGAATAAGGTGATTCAGAAAGTGATCGCAGCAACTGCTTTTGAGCAGTCACAGAATAAAATATTGTACCTTCTATAAGACTGTGCTGTTAGTAATGCATATGAATGACTAGACATGCAGAAATGTTGCACTAGTATGTGTAAGATAAAACAAAGAAAGTGATTAGATGAGTATTTACAGTGTGATTAGGACTGACTTTCTTCCTAGTCAAAGAAATCAAATGCCTTTAATATTATTAAGAACTAATATTGTGCTGAAAAGGCAATATGTTTTGTTAACTCATCAAAGTGTATCTACATAGTCAAATCTAAATGAAATATATTTTATTTATAATCATCCCCCCTTTTCTTTAATTGCATCTCCATTAATTTAGTTCTTTCTTACCACATTACTGAAAATGAGTTTGCCCATCTTTCCATCATCATTTGCAAGCAATTCAGTGAGGAAAAATTGCCTAAATTCTCTTGCTTGAGTTCCTGCTTCCTTGGGCCCTGAAAAAGGTTTTCTTTACAGTGTGGCAGCTGAAACAGAGCAACTAAACCTAATGAAGGAAAAGCAGTCTTGCAGCTGTCAAATGAGTTTGCAGACTACGGTAGAGAATGATAAGAAACAAAGAACATACCCTGAGCTGATATCCTGCTAAGAACTATTCACATTACACCTATGTTATCCAATGGTCTTCAATGGCCATCATTAACAACTGAATGTTTTGCCTTACGCCCCAATTAAATGTCCACCACAGTGGACAAATAAATAAATAAAATAGCTAGTGTGAACAAATGCAAGAAAATATATTTTACTGGAAGATAAAGTCCATCTCCCATGAAGGCAGAAAGTCTTCTTTGCAAAATCATTAATAAACCTGTGGGATTAAAATTTCAAAACTGAAATAACGAAGTCTGAGATATCCTCCCATATGAAGATAGGCTGAGAAAGTTGGGGCTGTTCAGCCTGGAGATGAGAAGGCTGCCTGGAGACCTCATAGCATCCTTCCAGTATCTGAAGGAGGCCTATAGGGATGCTGGGGAGGGACTCTTCATGAGGAACTGTAGTGAGAGGACAAGGGGTAACAGGTTCAAACTTAAACAGGGGAAGTTTAGACTGGATATGAGGAAGAAATTCTTTACTGTAAGGGTGGTGAGGCACTGGAATGGGTTGCCCAGGGAAGTTGTGAATGCTCCATCGCTGGCTGTGTTCAAGGCTGGACTGGACATAGCCTTGGGTGGCATGGTTTAGTGGGGGGTGTCCCTGCCCATGGCAGGGGAGTTGGAACTAGATGATCTTAAGGTCCTTTCCAACCTTAACTATTCTATGATTCTGTATCAGCATCAAAGCATTGACAACTGAAATAACTTGCTAGATCTTTTTTTTACCCACATATTATTTTTATGAGATTGAGAGAAGTCAATATCCCCCATGCTAAAATCAACATTCTGAATTACCTTAAATTAATTAAGGTATCATGGGATTTGGGCACAATCTCCAGGTTTCCTCTCATCCCACTGTTTCCTTAAAGGACAAGATCTTTTCTTCAGCAACTTCAATTGTTTCCATCTGGTCTGTTTAATTTATTTCTCTTTGACATTTATGTTTCTGCTTTCTACCATAAAAGTTCCCCTCACTCTATCCAGGAGTCACTTTCTAACTGCAGGCTGCTTGCCTGATCCATCCAGGCATACAGAAGATTCTATTTCATGGCGTTACTCAGTTGCTTTCAGGAGAGGAAGCCTCCAGAGACTGTCGCAGGAACCAGGCCACACCTAAAAATAAACAAACTTCCTCCTCACTTCACAACTAGAGCTTTTCATGAAAAACAATATAAAGTAAATTGAAAACAAATCAAGCTGTTACAGCAGGTGCCAGAAGAAATCCCACAGGTGCTGCAGTTTTATCACTGAGCCATCATCTCTTAGTACAGCTGTCTGCCCTGAAGTTATGAGAGCTTCTACATGGCCAAAGGCATGTGACAGCAGCCAACCGACACACATACTGAGTAGCTTCAGCTTCCCATGACCAAGCTCCCTGCCTCCCAGTTCCCTGGTGCCTCTTCCCCCATCATGCCTTATCTCCAAGCTAACTGATCCTGAGTCACTGCCTGGTCTCATCTTCCTACCACAGCCTTTCCTCCGTGTCCTCTCACATCCCTGGTACTGAATGACAGCCTCTTGTCATCTTCCTACTCTCCACAGCTAGTCTAACACCTGTTCTACTTTAGGTAATGTTGTCTACCAAATTAATTATTTTATCCCTCTCCTTCTCCTCCAGTTTGCTCTCATCATTCACTCAAATGAAACACCATCAGCATAACAAAAAAGTTGACTTGAAGCAAATAGCTAGAGGATATATCTTTTGAGAGAAATACGTATTTGGATATCTATTTGCCAGTTCCAGGTATATGAATCCTTTGGAAATTGTGCACCAAACCAGATTACATTTTCTTCAGAGCCAGAATACCTGCAAGAACTATTACAAACTAACATCTCTATTTAAAAGTATTATGTTGTGAACTTCTGAACAAAAAACGTTTGAGGTTGCATATTACAAAATAGCATTCTGGGGAAGTGAACTGGCAAGTGTTTGAGGGGCCAGCCGTTAGCGAATTAAGTAACTTCAAATTCCATTCAGCTGTGCCAACAAAGAGTCTAATCCACTGTTGCTTACTACCAAAATGTGAAATTCACACCCTTGGAGAGAAAAGTCTTAATTAGAAAAGCTACCTCAGTATGTACTAATCAACTCTCTTCTTGGCAGTCATTACCGTAATGCCAACAGCTGAATGAACATGAGGTCTGGGAACCAAACAACTGCTGACAGTTTTTGGAAATGTGGGGTCCAAATTATTTATTGTATGTTCTAGGTATTGAATATTGTCATTAAGGAGAGGCATATTATTAGACTACTGCTAATATATGCAAATTTGTGATCAGGCTTCTGATTTTTCCCCTTCTTTTTCACATGGTAACCACCTTTGTGCATATTGTTCCTTACCCTTTTTGACAACTGGATTAAACCATTTCAGAGAGAGAGAATGAGGAATCAAGCAACACAATTTCGTCAGTTTTATCAAAAATAATTTCAAATGAGAACAAAGAGGCATAGTTCAGACCAACATTTTTTGTTCTAAGCAAGATTTTATTTATTATGCTGAGATAGGGAAAAGGAAAAAGAAGCAAATATTTATATAAGAAAATTAAAGTAATGTCTATATAAATTAATGATACATTTGTCTGCACAATACAGGAGACAGTAAGTCTGAGTTTATTAAATGTTCTTTAAGAAATAAACCATAAGATCAGGAAAATTCAGGCTTTCAAACCTGACTGTGTAATTGTCCTGAATAGTAAATCACTGATAGTCACAGGATGTACAAAAACCCAGCATTTTATGTGACAGCATTTACAGAGAAGACTGAGTTATAAAGTAGATATTTTGAGTAGGATGTAAAAAGATATTTGTCTAACATTGCACCCAGACTTGGGAAATAAATAACAATATATTTTTATTAATATTGGTTTCATTATGATAATGCTTCAAACACCAATAAAGAGCAGGCACCTTCAAAGGTACTGCATATACACATATTTACAGGATAAATAGATATGCCAGTGAAAGAAGAGGAAACAAAACAGAGGACCACCTATCTTAAAAGAGACCACAGCCAGAAAAAGACTGCATCAGTCTGGTGGTGTTTAACATCTTTGTCAGCCACATGTAGAGTAGGATTGAGTGCTCCCTCAGCAAGTTTGCTAATGACACCAAACTGTGTGGTGTGCTCTGCACACTGGAGAGAAGGGATGTCACCCAGAGGGACCTTGACACACTTGAGAGGTGGGCCAGTGCAAACCCTATGAAGTTCAATAAGGCCAAGTGCAAGGTGCTGTATGAAGGTTAGAGCAATGCAAGCACAAATACAGGCTGGGTGGAGAATGGATTGAGAACAGCCATGAGGAGCAGCACAGAGGTGCGCTGGTTGATGAGAAGCTTAACATGAGCCAGCAGTGCGCACTCACAGCCTAGAAAACCAAATGTGTCCTGAGCTGCATCAAAAGAAACCTGACCAGAAAACTATGTACAGAAGCCAGAGTATGCTAATTTGTGAGTCTCCAGCAAACACCTTCTTTTTAAGTTACAGGGCTGTGCAAACACCCACGCATTTAGGTCATGCATTACTCTGGACGAGGGCATAAGTACTGATAGCGCAACACATTCTGTAGAATGTGAATTACACATCTGGGCTAGGAGGACTGGATTGCAATTAAAATGAGTGCCAATTCTGGAAGACGTCTAGCCTATATTTGGATGAATATTTACAGCCAGATGAAGAGCACTGTTAATATTTACATTAAGTTTGTTAACATTAAATTAAGGTTTAAAAGCATTACTTATTTACCTAAATCTGGTTTTGTGCGGTTTTGTGAAGTCCATTTTCCTGATGAGCTGTGCTGTTAGCCGTCCTCACTTCTGACAAATGCCACAGGGTAATATGGTCTCTGGAGGGTTCAGAAGCCCTGAGAAAACCTGCAGGAGTATCTACTCTGCATTATCAGCTATGTGAATTCTGGTTCTCTGCTATGTATTTACAGCTTCTAAGGGTTTTATACCTTTGTAAAATTATTTGCCTTTTAGCAAAGAAAGTGCAAAACAGATTCACTGCAAAATCACCATTCTCCCACTGTTTATACCATCCATAATATATTTTGCTCGTTTGTCACATTTTATTTGCCATCTGTTTGAAAGCATAGGAGAATTTAAGTCACAGACTTGATACTTTCTCTTATTCTTTGAGCCTTGTGCACAGACATTATTCCAACAGGATCAATGTAAGACCATTTACAAAAGAAGGAAATATTTTAAGCTATTTGATATGACTCAAGAGTGTATCCAAGGACTATCTGCTGTGTACATTTTTGCTTCAGTGAGAAGAAAAACTGCTTTTGTGAAAATATTTTCTTGGTTCTGCTCTTGTGCAAGTTCTGTGAATACACTGAAGGTTTCTGATGTGCCGTGGCTTCACTTGAGCAGTGTCTGATATAAGACTTTGTCAGAAAATGTCTTTATTTTCACCTGACAGACTGATGGAATAACCATTTTTACTTTCTGCCTTTCAGTCAAATTTCTATGTTGTGATTATTCGTATCACGAACCTTTCATACGAAATAAGAGCCATGTATGTTTTAGTCAACTATAAAGGGGATTCTCTAGTAAAAATTCTCTGTACACAGAGCAGATTCTTTAATACCTAACCCTTTGCACATATTAATTCACATGGGGACTGCCAAATATTTCCCTAGGCTTAAAACTAATTCCAGAGAGTTTGAATTGGACAGTTGGGTTTTTTTGCTTCTCAAAACAAAAAAAAAAAACCCTGGCATTAAGAATAAAATCTGATTTTTTTTTGTCTGCATTTTGTTTAAATTCAAACAGGACTATTATTTTTCTTAATAGATTTAATTTACTTTTTTCACATTAAATGTGATATTTAAAAAAAAAATGTTGATATTTTTTGTATCATTTCATTTCTCAGAAATAACTTCCATTTTCCAGACAAACCTAGTGAAAATTATCGCTCAGGACACCTGATTTTGGTTTTCAGTTGTTCGATTTAGTTTTTTGGGCTTCTGTGGGAATTATAGAGGCTAAATGAGATTAATAAATGGATTTTTAACAGGCTTATTTCAATGAACACTTACCAACATGTTCTTGGCTTGAAAAATAAAGCTCTTAAGATTTAAGATTAGCAACCTTTCTCCAAAAGAAAAATTTAATTAGAACCCAATTTTACTGAAATTGAAGTAACTGCTGAGGTAGTGCAATGAAGACATTGAATCCCATATGGTGTGATTTATAATCCACAAGCACTTTGAAGAACTATCTTATTGTCATCTCTATATTCACATGCATTTCCTATTCATATCAATAAGAATTGTATGGCTGCTTTGCATATGCTTGAGAAAAAAATTAGATAAAGTCATATAAGAATCTCTATTTTACTATGTATCTACTTTCGCTTTACAATGCCAAGTGTAAACATGCATAAATTCATGTTAAATTTCATGACTTTAAAGTTTCTATTGGAAAGGTAAAGAAAAAAGTAAGTGCATCTTTTAGACACATCAGTATCACCTTAATTCTTTAGTACAGAAAATACTTCCTGGAAAACAGTTTCCTATTTTGTACCTTATTACAACAATGTGAGCCCAAAATAATGTTTCTGAACTCGTTATTTCAAGTTATGCCAGAAGTCTAACAAACATCTCCTAGCTACGTGTTCATCCATAGCATGAAAGACATTTTGTTTAAACAAACACCCAGAGATACTCTGCCAGACTATTTTCTTACCCTCTATTGTTTTTTTCTCTAAGGGAATTCCTGACACTTTTAGAGAGCTTGTGTCTGAGATTATTAGTTACACGACCAGAACTTAGAGCAGAAAGCATCTTCATGCTCTCTCTATCTAAGGTACAACAAAAGGTACAAGAAAATGGAGAATCAGCAGGATAAAAAACAGTGAAGAAACAGTTGGTCTGAAGAAATGGCCCTTCTTAACTCAAGCTCTAAATAATTTTTAGTCAAATTTCAAGTCAGAAATAGCTGCAATTGCTTATGTTTTAATGTCTAACAGGAAATGTTAATGATTAATTGGTAATTAGTTATTTACATAATTATCATTTTCTACAAGATAAATTTGATGTAGACTTAGGCTGTCTTGTTAAGCTTAAGCTGTCTTCTCCAGAGATCATTTTGTATTTTAAAAAATGGTTTCTGTTAAATAGAAACCTACATTTTAAAAAATTTTCTCTATGATCAGCTTTTGCAGGCTAGCCAAAAGTCAGTAAGACATTGCTAGTGTATTAAACAAGTGGTTTTTTAAGAAGTAGAATACTTTCCTTTTTTGTAATGGAAAGCTCCTTCTACTTACTTTCATTTTCTTACATACAAGAGGCTTAAAGACACTTTCATTGTATCTATTTTCTTCAATTACACAGTGCAATTGCAGATCTGACAATGACATGGGGGTTGCCAGCAGTTCTGCTTGTTGGCAGCTAAAAGTCACTGAATGCTGATACTCCACATCACCATGTAACTTCTCAGATCACACTTGCATCCATAGCCCAAGCACTGCCACAGAAAACTAATAGGGGTTTCTACAGAGGATGTGAGACTCTACGACCTCCCACACAAACGACCATTACTCTGCAGCATTCAGCGCTTGATTACACACTGTTGAAAGGTAGAAAACTCTATAGCAATGTGTTGTTTTTTTTTTAACACAATTCAGGCTGCTGCTGTCATTATGCAATCATCATAAAAATAGTTAGGTGTTTGAAAAGGAGTTGAGAAGTTAGTTAACTTCTGGGCAGGTACTTGTCCATTTGGGAGCAGGGTGTGATCATCAGCATGATGGCCCTCCCATACATAGTGTGTGAAATGACCATTTCCTCTCCTCTCCTCTGCACTAAGCGTCTGTTCTCTATTGCATTTGTGGGCAAAAAAAGATGAACCATGAATTTGCATTTGTTCAGGTTTTAATAATATTATTTGGAAATACATCTTTATTAGTGGCTTTTCTGGTCAGGCACTGCTAAATCCTGTCCAGGTATAAGATGATTTGAAGCTTTGATGTTTTATCGAAATTTGTTCTTGGGCCTGTTGTTAGCATCAGCCAGTATGCTGGAAAATGCAGACTGACTGCTCGTGATACAAGCTGTCACAGAGATCCAGCCACTTTGTCTCAATAAAAGCTTAACCCACTAAAATACTCTTGCTCAAACATCTTAAACATCACACTTAAACATCACACAGAACATTCAAGAAAATCACAGTAAAAGATCATTATTTATGTAACAAAGAAAAGATCTCCAAATTAGGAAATGCTGGATTTACAGTGACCCTTGCTATCTTTAGCTCCTTCCCCAATGCAATGCATAAAAAGAAGTTCCTTAGGAGTGGAAGAGTTTGTGGTTCTAGAAGTAACAATCACCTCGATATCTCACTCAAAAGACAAGTGAAAGACACCAGTAATTTTAGATTTTCCTTCTTTATCAGTGCTCGAGCCCTGCAGCTGAGCCAGGCTATTAGAACAACCGCAGATAAAATGTTAAACTGAGGCACAGGAACCCATATAGTTCCTGTACATGTACACAAATGTGGTTTAGAACAATGTCCTTCCACCACTGAGTGGAGTACTGCTATAGTCCCTGGGTTTTCTTTGCTGAATCTGTAGGAAAGTGGTAATGACGAAACATGACAAATACGTCTGTCTTTGCCTAGAGAAAAAATGGAAGCAAACAATGTCTAGGCATTGGAGAAGCATTTAACTGAGACCAGTGCACAGTAAAGGCTATAACATTTGCCATTACTGCATTCTCTCCTATGGATATTTCCCCTGCTATTGACAGCTCCACTCTCCACAGCTATACTATCAGATCAAAGAAGCTGCTGTGGACTCACAAACCCACCCAAAGATATTCTGTGCTTTTCTGAAATGGCTTCACTGTTACTGAAAATAGGTAACTCTGCTCTTGGATTGGGGGTAATGGGGCTTGGCAGCATTTAGTTTCAGACACTGGGATGCTCAAAGGTAAGGACACTTTGTCATTATAGAACTGACAGTGCTTTTGTATTATATTGATTTTATTTCATTATCTTGAAATCATCTACCCTTAGCTCTAAGTATGACTGCAGACTCACACCTCTTAAAATACAGGCTGGAATGCACTCCCCAGCTCAGTCTGGGCAAATGGCTGTGCACAGCCCTGTAGAGTGCTGCAGATAGGCCAAGACATAGTACATGCTACTGCTAATACGGGTGCTCCAAAAACCAGTCACAGTGCTCAAGTAATAGCTACCTATCCAGGCCAGGTGCTGCAAAGAGTTTCAGCAACAGGAGACAAATCTTGGGGAGTGCTTATAAGTTTCATGTAAGTCTGGAGTTTGCAGTGAGAAGAGTGAATCAGCATGCACAAAGAGAAAACACAAGGGGCTCTCAGGCACCCACATCTTACACCTACAATATATATGATATTTCTGTTAGTAGTACAGATGGACCACAGTCAACTACGTCGACCACAACTAGCTTTCCAAATCTGTGGTGGAGCTGGTTTCCCATTATGCATATAGGGAGGGGTCTTGCAGGCATAGGGTACAGCTGAAACATCTCCCATGCACCCTTTTCCTGTCCTGCCTTTCCTTTTCCTGTTCTTTACAGTGAGAAGCTGGCTGCTACATGCCTTAGGCATGAAATAAGTAGATGCTGAGATGAATGAAATGACAAGTGTTTTATGTGACAAGCAGGTAAGCCTTACATGGTGCAAACGCTGGAGGGGCTGTCTGCTATAGACATTATAGCCCAAGGTCTTGCAAAATCACAGATGTCAGGAAAGATATGTTATTGCATGGGGCAGCAGTAACACAGACTGTTTCATGGAGCAGCTGAGAACCACAAAGTGTTTAAAGCAGCTAAGCTACAGTGCCATGCCTCTCAGGAGAGATACAGCATTAATATTTTCTTGTGCCCACTCAATAGAAGTGTCTTTTCTGGATCAAACTAGCACTACAAGGTGAATCCATAGTGCATTGAGCTAGTAATATGCCATGGTTTAAACCCAGCCAGCAACTCACCCACACAGCCCTCACTCACTCCCACCCCTTCCTCCCCCCCTCCTCCCCCCCCCCCCCCCCCCCGCTCCTGGGGGGATGGGGATGAGAATCAAAAGAATGTAACTCCCACACGTTGAGATAAGAACAGTCCAGTAACTAAGGTATAACACAAAACACTGCTGCTACCACCAATAAGAATATTGATAAGGGAAGTAACAAGGGAAGAGAATAAAACTGCTCACCACCTGCCAACCTGTACCCAGCCCTACTGAGCAGTGATCTAACCCTTCCGGGTAACTGCCACCAGTTTATATACTGAGCATGATGTACTGTGGTACAGAATACCTCTTTGGTCAGTTTGGGTCAGGTGTCCTGTCTCTGCTTCCTCCCAGCTTCCCCTCCTCCCTGGCAGAGCATGAGGCTCAGAAAGTCCTTGGTCAAGTAAATATTACTGAGCAGCAACTGAAACCATCAGTGTTATCAGCGCTGTTCCCAGGCTGAAAGTCAAAACCACAGCGCTGCACCAGCTACTAAGAAGGAGAAAAGTGACTGCTACTGCCGAACCCAGGACAGTATCCACCCCTTATTCCATACCATTCATGTCATGCTCAGATCCCACATTTTCAATATACCATCACTCTTATCTCATATATATATACATATGTATACGTCCACACACACAGAGAAAGAGAGATCATTCCTTAGTGGATGGACCAATCCCTATAAAGCTGCTGAGTCCATCTGGTCCATGATGTCGGGGTCCATCTCTTGTGACAGTCTTTCAGAGCAGGAGAGGCTGTGTGCAGTGTTCACACTTGTGAATAACCTGGGCAATAGTGTGCATTGCTAAGTCCACCCCTCGATCATGAGTCCATCTGTATGTTGCATCTCTGCCCTGATGGCCTAAAGTGTCATGGGCCCACCAGGCTCAAAATAATTCACCCCCCCCTTCAGCAGTTTCCACAACTTGTCACTGGGAACTCCATACATCTGCCTTACATCTCTGATGCTTCCAAAGCACTGGAAGGGTCCAGTGGACTAGATACTTGACCATACTGTCCCACACACCCTGCCACTCATGACTGTCCAGCCTTGGGGAAAATCTCTTGGTCCTCCTATATTGTCCTCCGACCCAAACACAAGTCTGCTTATCTCTCAAGATCAGACGAAATGATCATGGGTAAAACACACTCTGTATGTGTGCCAACATGCTGATCCCCATCACAATGAGCAGGCAGGTCTCAAGGGTACCCAAAGGTCATTCAAAACTTTCCGAACTCTCAAATGATGCTGCTGTACTTGTCACTGGGGCTGGTGTAGCTGCTGTGCTTGGAGCTGGAGCAGCTGCACTATCTGCTGCAGTCAGAGTTTGAGGAGCTGCTGTATTTGTCACTAGGGTGTGTGGGAATGTCTCCCTCATAGGCTGAGCACCCAAAGAGGGGAAAAAGGATGTGTAATTGCTATACACTTCTATTATATACCTCCCAAAGTATAGAGGTGGTGACCACACCGGGAACACAAGCCAGATCAGTTTCATGATCAATGATTCTGTTGTATTACAAGTCATTACCATAAAGTACAGCCAAACAAGAATCTTAGCCCAAGGCCCCAAGCTGATAAATACTAACAGCAAATACCAGCTGTAAGTAAGGTATGACGTGCTGAAACTGTGAGATCAAGAGCAACAACTTTGAGAGCAAACAAATCAGCATTGTGAGGAGTGACTATTGATCTGAAACTATGAATGATTATCACAAATACGATTAGACACACTCTGGTCAGACCTGTTGTTATCTCAACTCATTGTGCCCCACATTGGGTGCCAAAAAGTACTGTCGTGGTTTAAGCCCAGTCAGCAAATCAGCCACGCAACCCTCAGTTACTCCCCCCCTTCCTTCCCCCCAGCTCCCGGAGGCTTGAGGAGGAGAATCAAAAGAATATAACTCCCACAGGTTGAGATAAGAACAGTCCAGTAACTAAGGTATAACACAAACCACTGCTGCTACCACCAATAATAATATTGATAAGGGAAGTAACAAGGGAAGAGAATAAAACTGCTCACCACCTGCCAACCTGTACCCAGCCCTACTGAGCAGTGATCTAACCCTTCCGGGTAACTGCCACCAGTTTATATACTGAGCATGATGTACTGTGGTACAGAATACCTCTTTGGTCAGTTTGGGTCAGGTGTCCTGTCTCTGCTTCCTCCCAGCTTCCCCTCCTCCCTGGCAGAACATGAGACTCAGAAAGTCCTTTGTCAGAGTAAACATTACTGAGCAGCAACTGAAACCGTCGATGTTATCAGCGCCGTTCCCAGGCTGAAAGTAAAAACCACAGCACTGCACCAGCCACCTAAGAAGGAGAAAAATGACTGCTACTGCTGAACCCAGAACATAATGACACAGAGCTTCTGATAAACAAATTATCCCCCTTGTTTAAAGAATGAAGTAACAAAATCCCCCTCCTGACAGATCAAAAATAGCTCACCAGATTAGTTAAGTATAGCTACATATTACACCTTGAAACTTGAAACTGAACTAGACAATTGCCTAAATCAAAACAGAAATCAAAAGCAGTTCTGGCTAAGCAATATACTTTTGGCACTGACCTGCCAGTTTGGCAGCTGCAAAATATGCTGTTATGTAAAGCATGGAGTCAAATTCTTCAGCCAGAACTCCCTTTTCACTCCACTGGATCAGGACCAATCCCTGAAGTGCTTGAATGTACTTGTGAATTGTACTTAGTTCTACTTTTTTTGTATATTTCTTGAAATATAAAACTTTCCGTGTATTTGGGAATATACAGCTCTTGGGCTATAGCATGTACATTTCTAGATGTCTTTCTCTCTCATCCAGACCCCAAGCGATCTCTAACCTATTAAAATTTTTACACTTTCAGACTGTGTTTGCCAATATGCAGTCATACTGGCACTCTTTGAGGCAGCAAAGACCATTCGAAGACATATTTTTTAGTCTATCCTAGTTCTTGTTCTTTCTCCTCCTGTGCACACTTCTGGCACAGTAGATGAGGCCTCTCTCCAGGAAGGAGAATGAGAAGACTCATCATGGGACCAGAAAGATGGAAGAAGCTAGTAGCATCCATGTAAAGCCCTGTTCATTACAAGTAGTATAAACATACAGATGAATTTTCAAAAATATCCAGTGATTCTGTGGCACTGAGTTGTGATGTCAGTGAAAGGCTGACTATCATCAGAATATCCTTTTAGAAATAAGTGAAGAAAGAAAAGGTACTGGAAATCAACACTATGACCCTTCAACTTAGTATCAGTCCATTTAAATTATGAGAAAGCATTTTTCTTTCCCACTCCCAAACTGACTCTCCCTTTGCTTCTATTTCCATGAATCTGTTTTGACTAAGTTAAAAGAAATATCTATGGGACAGGTGTATTGTAAAAAGTAAAGACATTGTCATATATCGTAACCGAAGTGGCTTCGTGGGAGACATCTATCACTTCACAATGTAATGCTAAATGAGGTACCCCAGGTCTCTTGAGAATTCAACCATATTTTCAGGATTCAGCATTGCAATGTTTCTATTACAGGCAGGGTGAGGTGACTAGATGCTATCAGGCTCATTTTGTACTAGCTCTAGTCTGGGGTTAGAGTTTGGTAGTTTTCTCAATCATTGTGAAAATATTTTTGAAAGAAACCAACTCAAAACTCAGGAGATGGAGACAGATAAGATCTGGTGTTTCTGAAATAACGTTTTCTTACCAAAAAAAGAAGAATAACATGGTATTTTAACAACTTTTTTTTTGGCATAGACCTCAGTGTAGTATCTGAAAAGCTGACATGATCTCATTTACAGATTTCCTGTTTCTTTGACTATCACTAGAAGAAAATACTGCATTCTACAATATTTTTTTTAATTGTTAGCAAGAAATGTTGTCTGGAAATAACATCATATATACAGTTACACATGTATACAATGTGCACAAAAGCAAAGTAAAATGTGCTTATTGAGTTAGCAATGCATCTAGTAAAGCTCCAGGTTAACTAGCTCCAGACAGTTTAACTAATTCCCTCGCACCATGCTACAAGAATTTGAGAGAAAGTGTATACAATACTTACTCAAAACAGGCTTTGAGTACAAGGCCTGGGAAATAATGAACAAAAATTGTGATGATTTCCTTATAAGAAGGACCTCTAGTCCATCTGGGAATACCTTTCCCATGCAACAAAAACAACAGGCTGTATCTTGCAGTTCTGCCAGAAGGCAGACTCATGCTGCCCATATCGCATAGCAATTTAAGGCCCTGAGTGAAGAGTATGAATCAAACATAAGCATCAAATCTACAATACATTAGATTATTATTTTTCCAGTAGGGTACCTGTATCCTCTGGTAATGCCTACATCAGACAAATGCCTTCAGGAAATAAAAAACACAATGGATTTAGAAGTCTTATGAAATGTTAGGTTGTGTAGAGAGATTGGAAAACAAAATGAGAAACAGTGAACCAGAAAAAAGAAAAGCAGAAATAAAAGGGAAATTTGATCACAGTGATCACCATCAAGAGTTCAGAAAGGAAGACAAGCTTTTGTGTTTTGCAGGTGTAAAATATCCATGAGTAAAAATTATTCAAGACTGATCAGAAGAGAGGAATCCAAAACTGGCTGGCATCCAGGAAGAATTAGTGGCATAAAATTAAAGAGGAGTTCTGAGAACATGTGGGCTCATATGGAACTAAGGCATGGAGAAAGAGAAAAGATGGAATGGAGAAAAGGGATAATGAGGCAGTGTTAGGCAGTTATAGATAACAATTTCCTAAACTATTACACATAGATTTACAAGTTCATGCCAATCTGCTGCTTTGCGTCAAGTTTCCAAGGAGCCACTGAAGCTGCAGGGCCACTGCAGTCATCTAGGGCAGGCGGTATGGAGCTGGTCTACACTGGTCTTCACATGTTTTCTCATTTGAATGCTGCACACAACTTTAACCACATTACATACTGCAGGTCTCACCAACCGAACCATGCTAGTTGACATGCAGACCTTCAATCTGCTACTTTCCCTGTTGAGTGTTAGGGATTTTTTTCAGGTAACTAGCTAAAATATTTTACAGATTACATCAATATACCTTTTTGTAGCTTTAAAAATTGGGGTAGGGGTATAAATAGCCTTGATGGTAAGGGAATTGCAAAAGAAATGTTGAAATTCAGCTGGTTCAAAGGTTACAAATAGAACTAAGTAACAGCAAATGCATTAATAAGGACAAAAGGAACTGTAAGCTGCTGCACTGTATTAGCCCATCAGATTTTAAAACTACAAGACTAACAACCTATTTTTGAAATCCAATCTTTATTTCTGTTGTACTTCCTACTATTCACCATGGAGAATTCACTGCAGAAGTACAGGCTACAGTGTTGTGATATAGACAGATCTGTGCTGGAGCACTTCCACCTAATTTGAAAGAAAAAGCTATTTAAAATGACATCTGGTTCATGAACTGGTCATAAAAAAACTACTTCAAGATGTCATTGTCTGCCATTACCTCCCCTTCTTCTATGAAATATATTGTGAGCTTCTTTTCTCTGGAGCTTGCACCCAAAACAGATCCTTACCCCACCTAACTTCTTACCTGGCTTGGCATTAGTCTGACAGCATGCAGCTGCATATGGGGCGATTTGCTCTATCCCCATTAGTTCTTTCAGCAAAAACTGGTGCAGCCCTGAGGCAGATTAGAAACTTTTATATGGGTAGCCTTACATGAGTTTTTGCAGCAACAAGCTTCAGTCATTTTGTCTATTTAACTCTCTGTGTTGACACATAAACCAATTCAAAGGGAAAAAATAAAAGAAAGATGTTTTAGACCTGAACTGCTTGATTCCTTGTGGTCTGAAGGGTAGCTCTGGAAACCTTGCATAAGGTACCTCCAGCAGAGGAGTGTGACTGAAAAGAGAACCGTAAGACCTCACAGCAAATTTATTCTGAACAGGATGGTCATTGACAGCTACAGCCTCACCCACCATTCCCTGCTGTTTTAATCCCAGCTGTGCACTGACCATGTACCCTGAAAATGACTTCCTGGGAATACTGACAAAGACCTATGCATGCTCCATGGCACTGCGATGACCCACAAAAAACATTTGAAAATCCGTTTACGCAACTTAGCTAGGATTTTCAGAAGTGCATAGAGTATTTATGCACAAGGACCTTCAAGGAAAAGAAGAAGTGTCTTTTAAAACTGAGATTTTCAACAGTATTTAGGCTTTGTTTAGACTCGTAAACTGTGTGCAAGAAGAATAGACCTAGACAGCCAAGAGCTGGTACTTAGCAAACAATGGCAGCTCCCCATGTTTCATCGCTTGGGAGTTATTTCAGACTAGAATTTGTCTGATCGCATGAGCTGGATGATCATTAATGATCAGAGCATGTTAGGTTTGTTCCTGTAGGACATCCTTCAGTTTGATTTTGTCTGGAAAGTAATTTGCGTTCTGCACTCTGAGACTGCTCTGAGCTACAGGAAGCCTTGCCACACACCCTCTCTGAAAAAGCCACTATGAACCTTAACTCTTTGAGTGTTCAGCCATCCCTTTACACTTACTCCTTCTTAGCTGTGTAATATCAGCAAGATCAGTTAGTAGTAGCAAACATAAAGCATGTAGACACTCTAAACCAATTATGTCACAGAGTTACACATCAGAGAAATGAATTTTCAGACACTGAGCTTGAGAAAACCTGCATTTTGAACACAACATTTTTCTTTTGAGATGTCAATCATGAAAAGAAGTCAATTTTAGTAGATAAACTTCTGACCTCAACAGCAAACAGAACCCCCAAAAAGTAAATTCTCATCATGTATGTCTGCCAAAGCGAAAAAACAGGCAGATTCAAATCAGGTAAAAATGTGGAACATGATATTTGACATTTATTTCTGAAACTAGAATTTATGCATTACAATGGCTCCTTAATTGGGTCCAAAATGCCTACCAGTCTTAACGAACAATGCTTTTACACACCACACAGCTGGAATCATGCAAAACCTAAGTAACACGTAAGTCTGGATCAATACTCAGTTAAAAATACATATTTTTTAGATCCAAAAAGTCTACACTTTTTAAAGTAATGTTAGATCAGCTACACTAATACACCACTGATTTATTTCCTTATATGTTAAACATATATTAGCATCTCCTTTAAAGTACAATATGCAGCCAGTCAGTTTTGTTTTCTCAATAAAACATACTCTTCACTTCAATCTAAAAGTAAGACTAGAAGTGAATAACCTCCAATTAACCAGATTTTAACAGATCCTCTGTTGTGATGTCTCAGTCTAAGCATAAGAGCCAAAAATGAGACACAAACTGCAGAGACCAAGTTCAAATCTTCCACAGCCAAAAATCACACCTATTAAATCATAATGACACTTCTTGTTTCAAGTTGTGCCCATTCAGTTGTGTCATGCTAGTCACTGTGTTCCTGATATTGCCTTTCAGGGAAGTCATTTGAATAGCAGAAGAGTTGTGCAAGTAGCTGGCAGATCTCTCTTGCTGAGCTTTCCTCCTGCAGCAAAGCTGGTTGTTGAAATGTCTTCTAAAACTCTCACTGAGAAAATACAGCGCAAATGGGTTGACACAAGAGTTGCAGAAGCTTAGCACTCGGGCCACTAAGGTAACAACCATATGTCCTGTCGACGGATCAATCTCATTGTAATTAAAAGATCGGTACATGTATAGCACATGGTTAGGAAACCAGCAGATAGCAAAGAAGCCAACAAAAACTAGAACAATTTTTGCCAGACGTTTCCGAGTTTCCATCTGAAAAGATGAAGAGAACCTAAATGAACAACAACAAATAGAACTACTCCACATAACAGAATTAAAACATGTAGCATTTTTCTTTATATTAGCTTTAACAAGTATTGCGAGTAAGTCCAGTAAAAATGTTTCCTTCAAAGGCTGAATTACTTTTTCTCTCATTTACTTTCTTTTCTCACTCTTAGTTTACTTTCAGCGAAAAATCCTGGCTGTTTGCAGTAACAGAAGGCTGCTCTTCCTATATGATATACACAGCACGAATGATTCATGACCCAAGCAAACACTGGCTTTTAGCCTGAAAGCACACAGCAAAGGATGTCATGAAACATAACCTCTTCTGATGAGATCTCAGCGCTTGGCTTGAAACTCAGCTTTACTTAGAAAGCTATTTAGAAACCATTGCCTTTGAAATCCAAGGACGTTGTGAGTGAAATGTAGAGACAGTGCTCGGATGTTAGCTATACAATGTTACTTACATCCCTTTAGTTTGTCTGAAATTCCTCACCTTTCACATATCTCCTAGACAAACCACAAAAACTGCATTGCACAGTCTGAAGCATCTTAATTCCAGGGTAAGGTGAAAGGTTCAGTTAAACTTCAATAGTGACATGAAAAAAGTGTACCTTAAACTGTGCGTAAGCTATAATGGATAACAATGTAGATATAGAGAGTAGCTGAAAAGCTAAAACAAAATGAGCCTACACAGCTGCTCCAAACTGAGAGAGGGTGAGAAACTGGACAGGTAGAAGGCATCAAAGGGAGGCAGAAAATTTCTATATATTCCTCCCAAAAGATTACTTATGTATGCCAGGTGCCAAAGTTTTGCAAAGGCAGGGAAGGTTTATGGCTTTCCCAATTTCTGGGGAAAAAAAATAATAAAAAAAACCCAAACCACAAAATCAAGTTAATTTATTCTAACAGGGTTTCAAAAATCTGTGAAATAAGTCTGTAAGTAGTTTTCTTGGTTCTACCTAAAACAAAACAAGTGGGAAATTTACAAAAGATGGGAAAACTCTAACATTCAAATTTGATAGGATTTGTACTCAGACAGATTGCAAAGGCAGACTAAAAGATGCAGAGGTATAGTGTGAATATTATGCTTTTGTGCTATGGCCTAAAGAAACTTGAGGTGATAATTATAGTCTAAATTTATTTCTTCTTGCTGGGAAATATGCAAGTACACCAGAACTTTCTATCGTTCTGAGCCTCATAGATTAACAAACAGAAAAAAACTAAGCAGAATGAAAAACTATGTTCCTGCTTTGAAAATACACGTGGGTTCATAAATGTGATATGAATTAAATATTGTTTTCATCCTGAGGGTTCAGCCAAAAGGCGCTCTATATTTCGCAAGAAAATAAAATAATACATGAAGTGCTAATATATATGCCTTTTTGAGGAGAAACAGATTAGAGTAGAAATGAAATGTCAAGCAAAAAGGACATGAGGGAATGTGGTCTTTCTTTTTAAAAGAATATGTACATGCTATATATGCAAGGAGATTTCAGTGAGTATAAAAGTATTTTCTAAAATATTGGCAGAGAAAAACCTTCCAAAATGTTTTAATGGGCATAAGCATTTTTCTCTATCAATACTAATGCTTTTGTAAAGGTGCTTTCACTGCAAAAGCTGTTTATATATAAATAAATGTTCCTTCTAATGAACAGCCTGTTGCCATCTTATTGCCTCCTGTGCCTCACAGGGAAGCTGGCTCTGTCCAGCATTTCAAAATGTTTTGTCTCAAAGGTCTACAGAACCTATACTGAAAGTTTTATAGCATCTAGAATAGAAATATTATTAGATAAGTGCAAGTTTAAGATTGTATTCAATAAAGATATACTGAGAGAGCCAAGAAAGAATCAGTTCATGTTCTGTGTTCATATTTTCAGCACTCCTTGGTCGGAGAAGAACCTTAGGTCTCCTGAGAAAAGTTTAACCTATGTCAACTTTTTCATTTTCAAGCAAGAAGTGGATAATTCTCAAAAAGTTCATGTAAGATTTCTTCCCAAAATGGCTTACTATAGAGACAGGTGAAGCCACTAGTATTAACTACAAAAACATTGTTTCTCAGTAATAACATAAGTAATGGTTACAATAACAACACATATAAGCACATATAGCAATCCCATTTCTTGTTAGGAATATACATTGATGGCAGTGAATTTATACTTTCCCTTTTTTACATTCATATACATACTGGGCTTAATACTGAGTAATTGCAAAACAAGGAGATTTTTCAGGCAATCCTTGGCTTAGTTCATACACATGGAAACTGAACTGATTCTCTATGAAATCCAACAATATGGATCTTATAGATCCTGCACTTTCGTTTGTAAGTGTATAAAGCACACAGGTCTTCCATTGGGATGTAAAAGCGAATTGCTTACCTGCCTTTTGCAATGCTCACTGTACTCTCCAGGGATGTTGTGAGCACTTTTTATTAAACTCTTTGCAATATGACAGTAGTAGATACTAATAACGGCAAGAGGGATAAGGAAATACACAAGGAAAATCAGCACAGAATGGATCTTCGGGTGCATGTCGTTCGTCATGGGGTAAGGTATGCATGCTGTGAAAGTGATATTATCCGAGTCATTGATGTGGGCCAGTTCAGAGAACACTGCTTCAGGAACCGCTAGAAGCATGGAAATTACCCAGATGGTAATGGCTTTAAGACAGGTCCATAGCACTGCACTGGAGGTCTGGATGTCCATGGGGTTTACAATTGCTTTGTACCTGAAATTCATCAAAATGCAAATGCAAATTAAAAGGTATCTTTTCAAATTCAACATGTGATGCATAAGGCCACTGCATACCTTTGATTAAAATAATGCCATATTTTGTTCTTATTTGAAACACCAAAGCCTTTGTAATCTTTCTTAAATTTGCATTCTCTAAATCTCTAGCTTCAACTATACATGTACACATCAGAGGTAGCAAATAGAACCCTGTATACCACCTGTAGCTGCTGGTGTCCATTTTGTGCCAGCCTGGTGAAGTACTAAAGCAGCCATGACTCAATTTTTTCTTACTCCATTTGCCCCCCTAGCTCCATACTTTGCACTCATACCACCACATGCGAAGTAGAGATCGCTTCCTCCTTCAGGCTCCGAAGCCAAGGACTCCCTCCCACCTACCAGCAGGGCTTTCCCACTTCCAAAGTGCACCAGCCCCTCTGGGAGCACAGGGCAACAATCAGCATTAACCACCCCCTGACAGATCAGCAACAATTGCTGGTGTGGTGGCTCTTGCCTTACCACCCCAGTGCCTTTCTACACACAGATATACTGTCCCGACCGTAACATCTGGAATATACGCATCTTCATAAAGTCAGGCAGGAATGACTCACAACAGCCTATGCAGAATTACTAAACTCTTAAATAAAGCAAACATTTCGACATCAATAGCTGGAAGCTGCTGCTTTATACCACATTTTGGGAAACTGTCTCATATGATTACATATAAACCTTTGCAGAACTGATGATTTCATAACCATTAAAATGAAAACAGGAAAAATTGCAGAGAATGGAAACATCACACTCCAGCAAACTAAAACAAATGAACAGAAATAGACTTTGGTCAGGAATTCCTCTAATAAAAAAAAAAAAAATGTTGCAGAAAGTGATACAAAGTGAAACTTCCCGCAAGAAAAGGTCAGTATTAAAAACCTGAGTACACATTGATAAAAATATTTCAAGAATACCTTAATGTTTTGCTTCAATTTTTAATTTATTTGTAAAACTTTTTTTTTCAAAATGTAATTACATTATGTTCTAATCTTTTTATTAAAAACTTCACATTAAACAAAACATTTCCATGTCTAAGATGTGGTGATTTGGAAGGCTACTTTTTTTGGCTTCTTCAATTTTTAGTTTCTAGTTTTGATTTGATTTGGGATGGCTGGTTTTTTTTTCCCTGAAATTGCAGAATTTTTGAAAAATGGAAAAATTATTTTTCTTTAATATCTAAGGAAAGGTTTAACAGGAAGAAGAGAGTCGGTAGAGTTTTATACTCTAGGTATGCAACTTTATTCTTAAGGTCTTTCTAGTCAGTGGAGATGTGCTTTCAAAGAGTGATTCACATTTTAGCTGTATTAAATCATGCTGTTATGTGTTTATTTTTCTTATACAATGAGCTTAGAGTGAGAAGAACTGTAACATAGATGTCTTTACTCGGTGATAAGACTCCTTATCCATGCATGTAAATACATATAAATGCATACACAAATATAAATATGTGTATGAACAGGTGTCTAAATAGCAAGGTTTAGGTTTTGGCTAAATATAACAGTTTCTGTAGAGAATGCTGAGAAATGCAGTTGTGATCCCAAATACTCCTCATGGCTGATTTGCATGTCCTGATAGTTACTTCATAGTCCCTCAACACCTTGAGCAGATGCCATGAAAATCTCTGGAGCAGAGCACTGTCTTGGTACCCTAGGACACTTTTTCTTCAGAGAACATGTAAGTCAAAATGTGCCTTGGAGCCCACTTTCTCAGGACTGTGATGAATTGTCTTACCACTAAATAATTAATAATAATGGCTATTTATGTCCATCTCCTCTCTGAATTCAGAAAGAGGATTTTTACTGTGTCTTCACCCATATCATGGAGTGAAAAATAAAACTCAGTAAACTGTCTCTCTTAATTTACATTTGCCATTTCTTCTAAGACACAATGAGAAGCTCCCTGGACACCAAGGTGTAAGGAAATCCTTTATGCTGCCATAGGAAGGATAGAAGCTTCTGCAAAAAGTATGAATATTCCCCAGCACAATCTGTGACCTTGCTATTCAATAATTTGCTTCCTATTGCTGTCTGCTTTGATTTAATTACATAAAGACAGACCTTCTATTTCATGTCATTCAACTGAGGTGACGTCAAGTCCTTACATCTGCTCATTTCTTCAAAACTTTACGTTGTTGGGGAGAGCTGGTTTGGGACTTCAGGAGTGGAGGACATTGGATAAAATAATGTTTTGTACTACAGACTTTTATTCCTCTGTTTTCCCATTTCAGTGCTTCAAACCATTTTGACCACAGCCCTATTACCCAAGACAATGACCATGTCACCATTAATTGTTTTAGCAGTACTTGGTCTCATTCATATCTAACTGAGAGACCTTTTCAGAAGCCTTTACATTAGCAGAAGATGTGGGATATATTTGTGCCTCGGCAAATATTGCTGTTTCAGCAAATAGCATGCTTTCCCCTGAGCTACAACTGACTCCAAGTTAAAAGGCATTGGAGCAGAGTGTCCTTTTTCATAAACAGCTGGGTTCAGCTCAAAAAAACTTCTTTAACCCTATAAAAATTCTACTTTCTACTTCGTACGATTACAAGGTGGCACTCTTCTTCCTAGGGCTCAGCCCTTCACAGTACTCAGTGTCAACAGAAAGGAAAAGGCACTAAGTGCTTTACAAGTCTGTCATCTTGTTTACATCTCTGAAAAGATGCAGAGTAGAAAGAGACAGGTTACAGATAAAATCAAATGTAAAATGAGTGAAATGGGGAGTGTTCCCAAAATGAACACCCAGCCTTTTCCTTCGTATAAAACCAGTGCAAGGCTACAATATTACACCAACCATCCAAATTACAAGCTGCTTATTTTCTATCAATAAAACAACCCTACAAATTAGAGTAAGGGTGCAAATTATTTAGTCAAATTAGCAAGAAAAATCCATCTTTTTGTTCACTGATGAGAAAAGAAAATTAGAGCTTGCCAAGAAGTTCAGGAATTATAAATATGCATTTGGTTTTAATTAAAAGCCTTCATGTAAATTCTGTCTTCCTACATCCTCTATCCTTATCACTTCTGACAAAGGCACTCCAACTCAGGAAATACTTTTATAAGTTTCATTTCTCTGGAAATGTGTTTTCTGCCAACAGACACAAGCATAAACTTGTCTGGTTTGCAGATAATTTTTGTTTGTATAGTATGTTTTAATTATAAAGCTATCTTCTCCCTTATCCACAACCCAAAAAATACCTGATGAAAAGAATATCCTCCTCCTCTAGAGTTATGTTGCCACCTTCTAAACTCCAGTAGTATACCTACATAGAATACATCTCTGCTGCCTCCACAATGTTATTTCCCTCCCACACATTTGACTTCAAAAGAAACTGCTCCATGATTGACCCTAAACTGTCCCTCCATTGCAGTGTTGTGTCTTTTTCTAGAGTACTTTGCTGTGATGACCTTCAGAAACAAATTAAAAAGAAAAACCAAAACAACTAGACAATACTTAGGCAGACACCGGACTACGATTACAGCCTACTATTCTAATCAGAATTGCCTCAATATCTCCTCGCCCTTTTGTTTCTGTATCTTCTGTTGTCTATACGTTAAAACCCTTCATGTCAGACTTTCTTGCTCCTGTTCATATAACACCTACCACAAATAAGACCTTAATTTATCACCTAGTTTTTTTATGTGCCACCACCATGCAAATAAATAAATAAATAAATAAATAAATAAATAAATAAATAAATAAAAATTATAGTGAAGTGTCATAAACCAAGCAGAGACCTAATCCTGGCAGGGAAGATCCATACTACTTCAATTGAATTTGCATTTTAATCCTGCAAATGGGGGGGTTGGTATCCTTTTGCCTTATTATGAAGCTTCGGTTGTGAACAACATTGCTGTGCCATAGTAATGCATTTCCTGCAAAATACACTCATTAATCATAACCATTTATATGTTAGCATTTTATTGTGTCATTGCATGATGATTTTAAACACAAAAAGGCAGCATTTAGCTTAGCTATATGAAAGGATATAAATAAATCTGAATAGGAAACATGACTGTATGGTCAGTATTTGTTAAAAATACTAATATTGTGCCCAGTTATAGCCTACTCCTCTGGAGTAGAATGAAATTTTGGATGGGACCAATCCCTTTTCCTGGGATTGTCTGGCCAATCATGCTGACTCAACTCCAGCTGTACCATTAAGAGGAGAACAATATGGCGGTGTTCAGGGCTGGACTGGACATAGCCTTGGGTGGCATGGTTTAGTGGGAGGTGTCCCTGCCCCTGGCAGGGGGGTTGGAACCAGATGATCTTAAGGTCCTTTCCAACCCTAACTATTCAATGATTCTATGATTCTATATCTAGCTGAGAACAACGTGGAATTATTTCACTGCGGGAACTTTTTTCACAACACACAGTCTGAGATTCCCATTTGTTCTATTTTCTTCTTATAAATTCTTACACTTTAAAGTAGATTTCTTATTTAATTTACAGCTAGTCCAAACATTTGTGTTCTGTGCTTACCTCTTCAGTGCAGAAAATTACATTCACCAAAAAACAAGCATCTCAGAGGTCTGATAGCTGAATATAATGAACAGATTTGAAATTAAGACTAACAGACCATGTCTAAACATAATTTAAATGAATATCAATTGCATATGTTCTGTGTTTCTCAAGGGAAAAATCCTAAGATTTTTCTAAGTGGAAAAAGTTTTCCGCTTTGCAGAAACATGCTCTGTTGAGCCAAAAACTATCAATAATGCTTCAACAAAATAGTCTGATTTAGTCTTTCACATTATGATTTTCCCACCCCAAAAACAATCAAAACATAAGTTTCCCAGGGTGGGTTGGGTTACCTGTCCTGTCCACCCAGTCTTTCAGAAGAGAATTTTCTCTTTCCTTTTCATTTTTATTTCTCTTGCTACTTCTGTCTCTAGCCATTCACTTCACATTAGCTGACTACATTCCTTACAAGGTCATGCAGATCTTGCAGTAGTAGCTCACTGCCTGCAATCTGGCCTTTTAGTTCTACTTTTCTAAGCCCATTGCATATAATCACACTAGTTAAAAGTACCATCATTAATTTGTTTAATTCTCCTCCTGAGAGAAGTAACAGTAAATTGTTTCACTGGCTCTTATTCAGAGAAGTTCATATAAGACAGTATTACCAGTAGATTTATATTTAAGTTGGATAATTCAATATCTGCTTGTCTGCATATCCACCATGTGCTTACTGCATGTCTCCTAGGAATGATATCCATACATACTTGACTGGAGAAGATCTCATAAAACCATCATCGCTGGAGCACAAGGTCAATAAAAAATCAGTTACAGAAACTAAAGAGTCTGCGAGCAGAAATTCTGATTGTAAAATATGTTCAGTGCATTTACCTTTACAAAATTGTTGCTGCTACAAAACAGCTCTTCCCATTTCCTTCATGAATTAAGTAATAGACCATGCCATGGCAGACAACGTAACTATTTAGGAGAACATTAAAAGATATTTAGAAATGTTACAAGCAAGGAAGAATGAAATGTGAGACCTCACTTGGAATATTGTGCACAGTTCTGGTGTCCTCAAAATAAAAAGGACATGGAACTGTTGGAACAAGTCCAGAGGAGGGCCATGAGGATGATCAGGGGACTGGAGCACCTCCTGTATGAAGATAGGCTGAGAAAGTTGGGGCTGTTCAGCCTAGAGAAGAGAAGGCTGCATGGAGACCTCATAGCATCCTTCCAGTATCTGAAGGGGGCCTATAAGGATGCTGGGGAGGGACTCTTCATTAGGGACTGTAGTGAGAGGACAAGGGGTAACTGGTTCAAACTTAAACAGGGGAAGTTTAGATTGGATATGAGGAAGAAATTCTTTACTGTAAGGGTGGTGAGGCACTGGAATGGGTTGCCCAGGGAAGTTGTGAATGCTCCATCGCTGGCGGTGTTCAAGGGCAGGTTGGACATAGCCTTGGGTGGCCTTGTTTAGTGGGAGGTGTCCCTGCTGGTGCAGGGGGACTGGAACTAGATGATCTTAAGGTCCTTTCCAACCCTAACTATTCTATGATTCTATGATTCTATGAAATAAGCAAACTTCTATTAATGTATCTGGAAAAGGCTTAGCTTTTACTATTTGAGAATCTAGACCCCTAATCTCTAATTTCAAAATTCAAAAAAGCTGCAACTTCATTTATTTCCTCCATTCTTATAATCTAGAAGGCTCCACTCTGGCACTTTTAAACTTGTTTCCAGTTCAATTTCATTTACAACTTCTGTTCTTAGTTTGCATCGAAATCACCAAAAAAAAAAAAAAAAAAAAAGTGGCATTAAAAAATCACAGAGGAAAAAGTTAAGACAGTCATTAAAATACAAACAATCAAACAAATTTGGAGCCAAAGCCCAAACATGACACTATGTTAAAAAAAAAAATACTGTGAAACATAGTCGGAAAAAAATGAAAAAATATTTGGGATAGTCATATGAAGGACAAAATAGAATCATAAAAGATAAAATGACAATGTATCAGAATAACCCATTTCTCTGATATTCATACACATACCACAATTTTATATGTATATATGCTTTCACAAAGCTGGAAATACACAATTAAATCTATATGCGGCAGATGCAACTGCACTAAGGTACTTATGGATTGTTTGTATCTTGGTCATTTTCTCTGACATCTTACAAGTTGTGTGAAGTTAATTCCAAACCACAGTTCTCTTCAATGAGCACACCAAAGTAGGTTTCTTCTGCTACCAGTTTTAGTCAGAAGTCAGCACATAGATATTAAACTTGCACAAAATGTTTTTGAGACTTTTTTCACTTTTCAACAGATTGTAACCTTCCAAATTTAAAGCAAATAAAACAAACAAAAAAGTACCAAATAGTTTAGTTATGCACATCTATATAATACATTTTAAGCATCTTAGGCACTGTATTTAGTTATTTAAGTGTTAATTGAAATTTTCCAACTCCTTTGTTGTTAAGATAAAGGAAAGGAGTCATGGCACTTATGAACAATACCTCTGTTATCTGGGTATTCAAGTGTTTGTCTCAAAGGTGACTTTCTGTCACACTTCTTAGAAAGACTAGAAAGAAGATGCTGTTTCAATTGCAGCAGGACAAGTTCAGCTTAACTGTCTGCATTAGAGTGTAGCAGGACTATATTTGAGCTAAGACATTTAAACCCTTCATTAGAAAGAAAATTCAATGTAGAAAAAGTAGCAGAATTAAATTTAATATTTTATTTTACAGATCACATAAAAAATTAGGCATAAATGACAGTCAAAGATCCAGACTATGTGAGACAAAGCTAAAGCCTTTTTAAAAGGCTGCCATTTGTTCCCTCAAAATCTATTCACCCCAGGTTTTTTGGCATTGTGTGGGTACAATCACTTTTTTTCATCATACACACTAATGCAGTGATGCCCAGAGGTGCACAATGCAGCACCCACTCTTAATCCACTGCCCCCTGAGCTTTTCCAGCTACCTCTCCACCTCAAGGTTTATGCATCACCCAGACCTCTAGCTCTGAAAAGTTCTTGGATTCACCTTTCTGTACTTGCGCTCCACTTCTTTACCCTAGGTTCTTCCCCAGGCACTGAATGGCAAGATACTCACCTTGAGGTTAAAGAGCCACATGGGCCCAGTTTGCATTCTGAGCTAACTGCATAACATAAAGTGGATAAAACACTCCCTGGAGCAGCAAACAAGTTCATGGGATGGCTTAAGTCAGGTTCACCCCGATGTGTCATTTTTGCACTGAGACACTGACACCTTTTCTTCATGCGTGCCATACTGCAGCCCGTCCAGCAACACTTCTTTCACCTATTTTTACCCTTCTTATTTAAGACCACACCAAGTCCTGAGACTTTCCCATCAACGTCCATTAGCCCTGGCCAAAACTGCAGTCTGTGGTCCTTGGAGATGCAAGCTTGACAGGTGACCTATTTTTAATTCCTTGTCCCACCACACCTCTAGGAAGCGCACCCCCAGCCATCATGCACCAGCTCTGCGGGCACTCTCAGGATGTGCTGAGTGCTATTGGAGGTGTTCTGCACTGGTTCCTACTTCCCTATTATTTTCTTGGTTTGTGAATTTTTGTCCCTCAGCCCCTTTCCTTCTTTCATCATCCACTGCTATTATTAGGTTTTGTCTTTCTGTACTTTACCCTCTGTTTTATTCTTCTTATTTTTTAAAAACCAGAGACATATTAAGGTTTCTAGAATGTTCTGGTTTCTCTGCAATAAATAAAAATCAGTAGAAGCAGTAGTCATGAGGGGCAGGGGTGCTGCCCCTGTACATCTCCTGTGGGGCAATGAAACAGGACATCTGATTCTTCATTGCTGCTCCTGTGCTGCCTTCTATACCCCAGGGAAGATGTGTACAGCACACTGTACCACCAGTGCCACCACTACATCATCTCTGCTACCACCATTCCCATCACTGCAGCTGCCATCCCAGTCCCCTCTGCCCCAAAATGTGTGGAGCTGCAGCAGGGCACCACTGCCCACACCTGGCAGCCAGACCCACAGGAGGTGAAGGGTGGGAAGGACTGTTTGATGGCACCAGCTGCTATTCCTGGGATAAGGATGGGCAACCTTGTGCAGATCTGCTGTGTGTTGCTAATTTCAATCTGCAAGTATGCTCTAGGGAAGTCTGGGAAGTACTGTTACAAATTACATTTCAAGTTTGTGCACACAAATAAAAACCCAACAAACCAAACCCCAAATAGGTCAGCACTATATAATGAAGCTTCCAGATAGAATTGGAACATCTGTTACACTGAAAGCACTATTGATGACGAGAGGGACTTCTGTAATAAAAAGCCATTAGAAATAAAGCAACTTAAGAAAAGATATGCATGCAATGAATGCTACTTTTTCTTCCTTATAGCTTCAGTTTGTAGTTAACTGTTGTTCAGTTTATTGCTTCTGTAGTCATTCCTGTTAAATGTATCACATACATGTAATTTGCCATGCAGAACTCCCACATAAAGAGCAAGAGGAAAACAAGACAACTTCCCTTATCCTAATTCACACAGGTAAAGAATTCTAAATATTAATAAATCTTTTCCTTAATGTAATCAAGGTCTGGAGTTCTATACAGTCCTGTGGTAATAGGGAGCAAAATACAGGAAAAGATTTAGAATCATAGAATAGTTAGGGTTGGAAAGGACCTGAAGATCATCTAGTTCCAACCCCCCTGCACCAGCAGGGACACCTCCCACTAAACCATGCCACCCAAGGCTATGTCCAACCCGGCCTTGGTTATATATTAATATGCACTTAGAGCATTATCATAGAAAGAAGGGGTCACTGGGAAGACATTGTATACCAGACCAAATATATACAAAGGAGCCTTTTTAATGGTATCACTGCTTCCAAACTGCAAACATCCTATGCTAGATTTACTTACCTGGAGAAAACACTGCCCCCAAACAGACCTCACTTCCACAGCGCCTCTTAGGTGCAGAATACCACCACTCCTGATCTGCCAGTTTTCACTTGACAAAACTAGTCAAGATGACAACTGTTTGGATCTGGCTACAAATCAGTGTGGCAAAAAAAACCTCCACACCAGTGCCTCCCCTTTAGCTCAACACAAGTGTTGCACAAAAAAAGTAGACCTAAGTCCAACCCAAACTTCATTGAGAGTTCAACTAGCTTCACTCAGAGGTAACTTGTACCTCCAGAAGTCTAGACATTAGTCCCTGAAGTCAGTGGTTGTTCTGACTAAAAAGAAAATGTGTTTTATTCTCAGTAACTGAAAAAGTAACTGCAGAGATTAAAGAAACAGAGTTGTTAAATTCTTAGTATAACAATTTCTGATATTTTTATATACTGTGAAGTCCAAAATCCTGAAGGAATGTATTCATTATGAGCTTATATGGTCACAGTACACAATGTGTAGCTGTTTTCTAGGATGTGTAATTCTAAATGCATTCAGTTTAAACAGATTTAGCATTATTACTTCTTGGATCTTTATTGATATTAAAAGAGGGATATAAAATCACATGGAAAAAGCAAACAATGAATGCTCCAAAGCTATATAAAAAGTAAATGTATGAATCTTTAAACCGCCAGCCTTCTCTCACATTATATTTCAGTAGAGAGATGATGTCCTCTTCAAATAAGATAACACAATCATATTTTTAAACAGTGGCAATAGAGCAGAAAGAAAACAGCAAGGTTTGCTCTGCTCTCCAAGGAGAGGTATTGACATACTTTTAAACTGAGGCAATCAAAGAGTTCTGAGTGTTCACTTTAAGGTACATTTTGCAAACTCTTTTTCAAAAATATAATCCTCTTTCAGAAGTTACCAGATCCTTATACATAAGTCTTTTAGGTCCTGACTCAAATACCACTGAAACTGGTGGCCGTTGAACACTACTTTCAGGTGGAATCAAACAATTTTACTGAATTAGATTAAAAAAAAATAATAAAAAAAGTAATCCTCTATTCATAAAAGGATTAGAAATTTTAAAGAAAAGTTACTGTGTGAAGATACATCACTAAATTCAATCCTTTACATCATGCACCAATGTAATCCGTTTAATCCATTAAAATCCATCAAAAGAAAATGGTTTAATTGCTATGGAGAAGTAATCAAACATTTTCATTTATGATTGAAAAAAATAAATGCTTAGATAAAAGAAGAAAGACAATTTCATTTAAGTTAAGGCTGCAAATTACACTGCAAGATTTTGTCTTTTAGAGTCTGAAGCACAGTCCGACAGCCACCCAGTTGCTGTAAATCCCTTAAGCACACATTTATAATAATTGGGAGGAAAAACTTGGGGTCCAACTCTGTTTCTTCCTACTCTGACAAGCAGTGGAAATGGAAGTGTTACTTTCTAGTTTGCTTTCAGTGGTTTTCTGCTTTTTTTTTTTTTCCTTTTCTAGAAGTTCAGAAGAAGCCAATATGAACAGCTTGATCAAAAGTTTAAGTCTGACAATTACAACACAACAATTTGGTGTTTCTGAATTCCCAGAAGCTGAAATAATTCTGGCAGTGATTTCTGGTAACCTGTTCTCCTACTAGGGCACAAACATGCACTCACACACACACACACACTCTTGTAAAAAAAAAAAAAAAAAAGAAAAAAATGGATTAAAAATACCTCTGTGCTTAACTTGGTTTAAGCTGCTCACTGCCTGTTGACATGCCACTGTGGCTTGGCCTGGGTCATATTTAGCATCTAAAACCTTCCTCTAATGAATAAGATTTCAATGCATGGTCTATTACAGGGCCGTCCCACAGGTGTAGAAGACAGGACTAGCCCAGCTCTTGCAGCTTGCACCCTGAAAGATGGAGGCCCACCTGCATCATCCATTTCCAGAAACCCTTATGTTAGTACCAGACCTGCCATCAGTCAGTGAGGGAAGGAGAAGCGTGGGTACCTCACAAGTTGGAATGAGGGAACTGCAAACCAGGGATACTTTACCAGAGGGGATCTTTACCTCTCATGCCAGCTCCAGCTAGCTTTAGCCCAAGCTGCAGAGAGCCAAGGGGCAGCTCAGCTTTCCTACCTGTCAGCACTCAGGGCGGTGAGGGTGAAGACAGAGACACCAACGGAGGTGAGCTGGATGGCAGGGATGAGCTTGCAGCCCACCTCCCCAAAGAGCCACTCCTCAGAGAAATACCGGGAGGCATCCACGGGCACGCAGGTCACTAGCAGCAGCAGATCACCAGCAGCAAGGCTGGAGATGAAAATGTTGGGCACACTCCTCATGGCGCTGTTGGAGATGAAGATCTTCATGAGGGTGACATTGCCCAGCAAGCCCATGGTGATGATGAGCAGGTAAAGTGAAGGGATTACACAGCGGACGATAAACATGGCTGTGCCCCTGCCTGAGGACTGCAGGGCTGTGTCTAGCACCATCTGCGTGCTCCCATTGCCCCGGAGGGGCATCGCTGGGAGCTCAGGCAGTAGCTCTATCTCCATTCTCCAAGCTTCAGGTAGACTGAGAGGTCTCCAGTGCAAAGGGCAGTGGGAGCCACGGGAAACTTTCACCTCTCTGCAAGTCAACCAACTTTCTCCCCCTTCCCTCCTGCCTTTCTTCCTCCCCCTCTTCCGAGTTTTCTCCCCTCATAAATGCGTACGAAGGCAGCACTGTCCGCCGGCGCAGTGCGGGCGTTAAAAATTCCCGCGCCGCTCTCCTTCAGTTCTTTGGAGGAGCCCTTTCCCGGGTGAGCAGCAGGGCGCGATCCTGCGCCTCGGGAGCGGCCAGCTGCCAAGCGGACAAGAGCGCGGCCGACCCAAGGAGAGCGGGAGCAGAGCCTGCGCTGTCCAGCGGCGCCCCTGCTGCTCGCCCCTCGGCTGCAGGCTGCGGAGCCGGAGCAGCGGGGGAGGCGCAGACCGAGCCCGCTCCTTACTCTGCAGCTCGGATTTATACCTGGCACTGGGAGGAGCCGCCCCGCCTCTCCTCCTCCAACCGTTTGTGTCCTCGCCCCCAGCCCCGAGGCGCCGAGGCGGACCTTGCGTGGAGGCGAGATGCGGATCTCAGCTCCGCTGCCGGCACCCCGCAGGGTCCCAGCCCTGACAGCGGTGAGGTCGGGAGGGAGCTCTCCTCTGGCAGCTGCCCTCCGCACGCAGTCCCCCAAGAGGCGCTGTCCGGCACACGGGAGAACTGTCAGTCACGCCGGGGGAAGGTGCTTTCGCCTCCGGCATATCTGTCTTCCAGCATCTTACGCAGGTGAAACCACCGCGGTTTGAAGTGCAGAGTGACAGGGAGTGAGATGGAGAGATTTTATTCCTGTCATCCAGCTGTGGGTTCTGAATAGATTCTACTCAAAAACATTGGCTGCCTTTAAAGTTTGAAGGATTGATTTGCTAAGCTGCATCTCACATGAGTCTTGACTACCGAAATGGGGACAGCTGATGTGTTTTATCTACAACCTATTTTGCAAACAGTGTAACACGGTGGAAAATAAACACTGCTTGCCTCTATGAAATACAGCATTTGTGGGTAGGGTTTCTTGCTTTTCACAGAAGTAGTATTTTTACTTTCTAGTGTCCGCACATGTATAGGCTTTCCAAACAGCTCCCTCTGTTTCCCGCAGAAGCCATGAGTGTAGGAAGCACTGCAATGATTCTGAAAGAGAAGCAGACCTACCAGACTGAAGTTCTTTCCCTCCCTCTTCTCCAAAGGGAAGATATATGAGCTTGCAGTGAATTTGCTTGTTCTTATTATTAAAACAGCTCTTTTGAAGCCCTACAGGCTTACGACACATGTATGGAGAAAGCAAATAAATGCCAAGGACTTGCTGAAGTCGGAGAAAGAATCTGACCACTGAAATGCCAAAAACAAAGCATGTCATTTGTGCAGTAAGAAGTAGCCTGTCCATGACATGCTGTCCAGTGTAAGAATTATTTTTAGGACATCAGCAATTTATCTTAAATAACCTTTTACTATCAAACAGAAAATATTATAGCTTCTTAAAAGTTACACCTCTCTGTCTCTATTGATCAATCTTGGTGACTCTTCTCACTTCTCTGAATATATAAATGTGTTGGAGTTGTGTAAATTACTGATTCATATAATACTGGTCAGTTTATTAGAAACCCCAGCCAGTGCTAGTCCTCAGAAACAATCAGGCTAGAGGCTTACCACAAGGTGGCTGATGGGAATTGCCACAGAGCTCCTCTGGAAGTGGTTCTTGTTATGGACCAAGTTTCCTCTCTGCAGTGTTAAATCCAACTACACTCCCTCCAAGGCAGCCTTACTGCTGTCTTGGATATTTATCTAAATTGGTGGGACTCTCTACTTTGCTAAGTACCTTTCCAAGACCTCAATATTAATCTTCCTGCAAACAGCCCAAGCCAGTCTTTTTGGTTCCCATTGGTTTGGATCCAATATGTGTCTTTAACACTGTGGCTCCAGACTACGGTCCTTTCATAAATTTATTTGAAAATGGGTTTATATGTGAACAATTGATATGATTTCCATTGGGAGAATAGTTTAAAGTCAAAATGCATTTAACATTTACTTATCTGGGACAAAAGGAAGCTGAGTCTTTTTCCATGAATATAAACAAAAGAACACTTTAAAAGCTTCCACTGGCATAAACTTCTTGCAGTTTGCATGGAGATAGGTGAGACCCCTAGCTTTTTGTTGCACATCACCACCACTCCTACTGCTGCCCTCCAGGAGAATTTCTTCTATACTAGTCAGTTTTACTTGTCCTTTAGTCCACAAGATGGAATTCCTAAGGTTGAGGAATTAGGAACATATTCAGTGGGAATTTATGTTTCTGATTTTTACCAGTCTTTGATTTTATCTAATTAATATTTTCAAAACTCTGATCAGCAAGGAAATAAGCTTTGAAGAGTGTGTCTCCAGCTCAAAGGAAACAGAAAGTTAGATTATGCTTTTAATACCATTCAACAGATGTCTGTGTAAAGACAAGGGAACATACTTAAACAGCATGAATATACTTTCCTGAGGCAAAAAGGAGAGGGAAAAGGTCCATAGAACGCAAGACAAATCAGCTGGAATTCAGATTCCCATGTACAAACTGTTCATCATTCTCTTTACAAACAAAAGAATCCACCCATCTCTTTGGATGTTATTTCAGATTACAGTCTAGACACAATCTCACCCTGCAGCCGTGACAGAGTACTTGGCACACGAGCAATGGAAAGTGTCACGGGTAACTGTCGTCAGTGGAAAGAAGTGCAGGGAAGAAACTGTGCACAGGCTGAAATCAGCCTGCACAGACAGAGCATATCTGGGGGTGCAACACCACAGTCCAGGCACTGCAACAACCTGCAAACCTGCTTCATCAGTAATTCCCAGAAGCAGCGATGCAAAATCTGTACACGCAGAAATGAGCAACTCCACACATCTCACAAACGCCCTCTATCGAGAACTGCTTCTGAAAAGGGAAAAAGGCTTCTTTCGTGTGTGTTCAGCTCAAGGCACTTGATAACTCCAGGGCTAGTTCCAGATTTGCACATCACAATAAACTTGGTGTAGTCCCATGAAAAACCAAGCATATCTGGCACAAAAACTACCTGTAATAAGTATCCTTTAATTAAATATGAGTGCTTGCAAACTAAATGAGAAGTGTGTTCAAATGCAACCTTGGTAGTGATCATCTTTAAAGTCCTGCTCATCAGTCATGAATTAAAAAGAAATAAAGCAACAGACAAGGAGCAAATAGTATTTGACCATCAGGAACCAAACCTTAGAGAAATTTTTGTAGTATCATGCATTAAACCAGCAGATACAGCTGCAAAAAGTGGATATGCATTGCAGCAGAAAGTGACTTTTCCCATACAGTCAAATGTACAATAACCTCAAGTAAGTCATGTTTTCTTTCTCGTTACTTGAATCCAAACTTCCTTAATTTTGTAGAGAGTTGTTTGGGGCTCTTTTTGGCAGAGACTTCCATTACCTTTCAGCTTCTTGTGTCAGGGGCTCAATTAAAAGGACAAAGTAGAGAAACATATCATCAACCCATCACCAGATTTCAGAACAGGTAACAAGGTTTGCTGCTGCTACTCTGTGGGTGGCTGAAAGTGGGTCCAAGAAGCAGCTGGGAAAAGTAGGCAGAGTTGGAGAAAGGACGGGATGAAGACAAGAGCCCTCTACCTGAGTATAAACCGCTCCATATTGTGGAGCCTACAAGGAGGAAAACATTTAGCTTCTAAGGACATATCTCTAAGGCCAGACCTTAAGCTCCCAGGTTAGATATCGCAACATCAAAACTCTGACTTTTTTCTAGTAAAATAACACTGAAAGTTAATCATGGCTGCACTTAGACGAGCTCTAAGGAGCTGCTTGCTAATAACAAAAAGTAAGTCAGATGCGTGCCTTGCAGCCCTTTCCACTTCAAGACTCCAGGGAACAGAAGAGGTAGCTACACTCTGTGGTCAGATCTGAGCTGTATCTAACAGCAGTACTCTGTCTTTGGAGCACTGGGCTGCAAGCAGTAGTTTATGATTTCCCAGGCATGCAAAATCTGCAACAAACACCTGTATGGAAATTCCTCTTTGTTAAGTCTGAGTGACTGGACATGGTGACTGTACAAAAGAATGCTAGAGTGATTCATCATGACCATTTCATAATTTTTCAAAATATGCTTTTTAGATTAAACAGATTTTGCATTAATAAAGAAATAAAAAGCCCAGGCTCTCAACTTCCAGGCTTTGCATGCTGCTCACTACTCTTCATGCTAAACCTAAGCCAGAAGGCAGTCAGAAGGATCTGAGGAAGTTATCTGCCTCCTAAGACTCCCACCTTAGCTGAAGGTGAGACAACCACCTCTTCAGGTCCAAATTGCACTGGAGACTCCTGCGTGGTGGCCTCCAGTGGGCCTAAGTTTCAACATGGAGAATTCTGCAAACCAAAATGGAAATTCAGGTGCTTCCAGGCAAATCTGGAAAGCTGGCAGAAGAGGCTGCTCTCTGCAAGGTCTCTTTTGGCAGACAAAAACTTATCTTGCTGATACCAGTTTATTTTTCCTGCCATTTCATTTTGCGCCATTGACCTGGGTTCAGCAGTAGCAGTCACTTTTCTCCTTCTTAGTAGCTGGTGCAGTGCTCTGGTTTTGACTTTTGGCCTGGGAACAGCGCTGATAACACTGACGGTTTTAGTTGCTGCTCAGTAATGTTTACTTGACCAAGGACTTTCTGAGCCTCATGCTCTGCCAGGGAGGAGGGGAAGCTGGGAGGAAGCAGAGACAGGACACCTGACTCAAGCTAACCAAAGAGGTATTCCATACCATACCATGTCATGCCCTTCATATAAACTGGTGGCAGTTACCTGGAAGGGTTAGATCACTGCTCAGTGAGGCTGGGTATCAGTTGGCAGGTGGTGAGCAGTTGTATTCTCTTCCCTTGTTACTTCACCTATCATTATTATTATTGGTGGTAGCAGCAGTGGTTTGTGTTATACCTCTACTTACTGGACTGTTCTTATCTCAACCTGTGGGAGTTACATTCTTTCGATTCTCGTCCCTATCCCTCCAGGAGCGGGGGGAGAGGAAGGGGAGGACTGAGAGAGGGCTGTGTGGCTGAGTTGCTGACTGGGCTTAAACCAGAACAGCTCTTTTTGGTGCCCAACGTGGGGCACGAAAGGTTGAGATAATGACAGATCTGACCAGAGTATGTCTAATCATATTTGTGATATGCATTCATTGTTTCAGATTATTAGTCACTCGTCACAATGCTGATTTATTGGCTCTCAAAGTTGTTGCTCTTGATCTCACAGTTTCAGCATCTTGCACCTTACTCACAGCTGGTATTTGCTGTGTTAGTGTTTATCGGCTGGGGGCCTTGGGCTAAGGTTCTTGTTTCTTTGTACTTTATGATAATGACTTGTAATACAACAGAATCATTGATCATGAAACTGATCTGGCTTGCGTTCCCAGTGTGGTCACCATCTCTATACTTTGGGAGGCATATAATAGAAGTGCTTAGCAATTACACATCCTTTTTCCCCTCCTCAGGTGGTTAACCTGCGAAGGAGACATTCCCTTATGCTCCCAGCCCCCCCACCAGACTGTTTACAGCATCATTTGAGATTTCTGAAGGTTTTAAATTGCCTTTAGGTACCCTTGGGACCTGCCTGCTCATTGTGATGGGGATCACCATGTTGGCACTCATACAGAGTGTGTTTTACCCATGACCATTTTGTCTGATCTCAAGAGTTAAGCAGAGTCAGGTTTGGGCCTTGTCTAGCATTAGACAACAATATAGGAGGACAAAGAGATTTTCCCCAAGGCTGGATAGTCATGAGTGGCAGGGTGTGTGGGAAAGTATGGGTGAGTATCTAGGCCAGTGGGCCCCTCCAGTGCTTCGGAACTTCACCACTGAACAAGTGCAAAATCCAAAAAAATTAGTAAAACACTTAAATGAGGTGTGTTGTCATTCTGGTCATACCAGAGAGGGACGAGTCATGGCAACATGCTGGGGCTCGGCCTATGCTTACAAAGCCCTACTCAACACCATCCAGCACCTTCAAAAGGAAAAAATGTCCCTGGATCTGAGGGCAAAGCAACAGACAGTGCAGCTACTCCAGCTCCAAGCACAGCAGCTACACCAGCCCCAGCTCCAAATACAGTAGCTGCTCAAACTTTGACCGCAACAGACAGTGCAGCTACTCCAGCTCCAAGTGCAGCAGCTATACCAGCCCCAGCGACAACTACTGCAGCTACCCAAACCCTGACAACAGATACTGCAGCCACTCCGACCACAGTGATAATCACTGTAGCTAAACCAGAGGACCAATTTGTGCCAATATTGGTTGACCCTGTATGCAAGGGGAAAAGCAAAACAAAGACAAGGAAGATGAAGAAGCAATGGCAATGCACTTACTACCCGGGACAGCATCTGATAAGGAGTCATCATCACATGACGAAGAAGAAGAGGTGACCTCTCGACCTCACACCTCAACTGAGATATGGAATATGCAAAAGATTTTACCCGTCAGCCAGGGGAGCACATCATCACCCGGTTGCTCCAATGCTGGGACAATAGGACCGACAGTCATGAACTAGAAGGTAGGGAAGCCAAGCAGCTGGGATCACTTGCTAGTGAAGGGGGAATTGACAAAGCAATTGAAAGAGAGAAACAGTCCCTCAGCCTTTGGAATCAGCTCTTGGCAGCTGTGAAAGAAATGTTTCCATACAAGGACGATGTTATGAGTCATTCGGCCAAGTGGACTACTCTAGAGAAAGGAATCCAGTCTCTGAGGGAATCAGCCATTGAAGAGATGATCATATCAAGTCGAATAACGGGGATGTACCCATAGATCCAGATGAAGTCGAATGTACACGATCCATGTGGTGGAAATTTACATGGAATGCACCGTCTTCATATGCCCATTCATTGGCAACAGTAACCTGGAATGACATAGTACCATTAACAGTGGATGAAATGATTCATAAACTCCGAGAGTTCAAAGACAATCTCACCCCTTCCATCCTTTCAGCTGTGGAAAAACTGTCCCAAGACCTCAAACAATTGAGAGATGATCTATCTGATCTATCCAGCTCCTCACGTGTACCAACACACATCTCAGCTATTAACAAAAGGCATCCTACTGCTCAAGAGAGAAGATATAGGAGGTATACACCGTGGGCCACCCTATGGTTTTACCTGCGGGATCATGGAGAAGACATGAAAGAGTGGGATGGAAAACCTACCTCAGCCCTGGAGGAATGGGTGCGTGAATTGAAGAGGAGAACAAAGGTCAAGGATGATCATCCCATGAAAGTTGCAGCTTCAGTCTCTGGTGAGCAGGCTCCCAGATGGAGTGGAAAAGCTGATTTTACTCCAGCTCCTGTGATAAAGAAGAATAATCCCTTTCTACAAGACTTAAGTGTCCAAACATTGTGATGACTATTAGAAGGGCCAGGTGGAGGTAGGGGACAATCGGATTTACTGGACTTTGTGGATCAGATGGCCTGGCACATCCGTCCCACAGAAGTATAAGGCTCTAGTAGATACCAGTGCACAGTATACCCTGATGCTATCAAGCTGTCAAGAGGTGGAACCCATTTCTATTTCTGGAGTGACAGGAGGATCCCAAGAGTTGACTGTACTGGAGGCTGAAATCAGCCTGACAGGGAGGAAATGGCAAAAGCACCTTATTGTGACTGGCCCTGAGGCTCCATGCATCCTTGGCATAGATTACCTCAGGAGAGGGTACTTCAAAGACCCAAAAGGATACCGATGGGCTTTTGGTATTGCTGCTTTGGAGACAGAGGAAACTGAGCAGCTGTCCACCTTGCCTGGTCTCTCAGAGGATCCTTCTGTTGTGGGGTTGCTGAAGGTCGAAGAACAACTAGTTCCAATCGCAACCACAACAGTGCACCAGCGGCAATATCGCACCGAGACTCCCTAATTCCCATCCATAAGCTGATCCGTAGACTGGAGAGCCAAGGAGTGATCAGGAGGATTCCCTCACCCTTTAATAGCCCCATATGGCCGGTGCGAAAGTCTAACAGAGAGTGGAGGCTAACAGTAGACTATTGTGGCCTGAATGAAGTCACATCACCCTGGACACACCACCCTTGAGTGCTGCCGTACCGGACATGCTAGAACTTCAGTATGAACTGGAGTCAAAGGCAGCCAAGTGGTATGCCATGGCTGATATTGCCAATGCATTTTTCTCAATTCCTCTGGCAGCAGAGTGCAGGCCACAGTTCACTTTTACTTGGAGGGGTGTCCTGTACACTTGGAACTGACTGCCCCAGGGGTGGAAACACAGCCCTACCATCTGCCACGGACTGATCCAGGCTGCACTGGAACAGGGCCAAGCTCCAGAGCACCTGCAATACATTGATGACATTATTGTGTGGGGCGATACAGGGGAAGAAGTCTTTGAGAAAGGGAGGAAAATAATCCAAATCCTGATGAAAGCCGGTTTTGCCATAAAGCAGAGTAAGGTCAAGGGACCTGCACAGGAGATTCAATTGTTGGGAATAAAATGGCAAGATGGACATCGTCAGATCCCCACAGATGTGATCAACAAGATAACAGCAATATCTCCACCAACTAATAAGAAAGAAACACAAGCTTTTTTGGGTGTTGTGGGGTTCTGGAGGATGCACATCCCGAATTACAGTTTGATTGTAATCCCTCTCCATTATGTGACCCAGAAGAAAAATGATTTTAAATGGGGCCCTGAGCAACAACAAGCCTTTGAGCAAATTAAATGAGAGACAGTTCATGCAGTAGCCCTCAGACCAGTCCTGACAGGGCCAGATGTAAAAAATGCACTGTACACTGCAGCCGGGGAGAATGGTCCTACCTGGAGCCTCTGGCAGAAAGCTCCAGGGGAGACTCGAGGTCGACCCCTCGGCTTTTGGAGTCGGGGATACAGAGGATCTGACACCAGCTATACCCCAACTGAAAAAGAGATACTGGCAGCCTATGAAGGGGTTTGAGCTGCTTCAGAAGTGACTGACACTGAAGCACAGCCCCTCCTGGCACCCCGGTTGCCTGTGCTGGGCTGGATGTTCAAAGGCAGGGTCTCCTCTACACATCATGCAAGTGATGCTACATGGAGTAAGTGGGCTGCACTAATTACACAACGAGCTCAAATAGGAAATCCCAGTCATCCAGGAATTCTAGAAGTCACCATGGACTGGCCAGAGAGCAAAGATTTTGGAATGTCACCAGAGGAGGAGGTGATGTGTGCTGAAGAGGCCCCACCATATAATGAACTGTCAGAAAGTGAAAAGCAATACGCCTTGTTTACTGATGGGTCCTGTCGCGTTGTGGGAAAGCATCGTAGATGGAAGGCAGCCATATGGAGTCCTCGACAACAAGTTTCAAAAACTGCTGAAGGAGAGGGTGAATCGAGTCAGGCTGCTGAGGTGAAAGCCATCCAGCTGGCCTTGGACATTGCTGAACGAGAAAAGTGGCCAGTACTTTATTTCTATACTGACTCATGGATGGTGGCAAATGCCCTATGGGGGTGGTTGCAGCAGTGGAAGCAGAGCAACTGGCAACGCAGAGGTAAACCCATCTGGGCTGCTGCACTGTGGCAAGATATCACTGCTGGGTGCAGAACCTGGTAGTGAACTTACACCATTCAGATGCTCATGTACCCAAGAGTCGGGCCACTGAGGAACACCAGAACAACCAATCAGTGGATAAAGCTGCTAAGATTGAAGTGGCTCAGATGGACTTCGATTGACAATACATGGGTGAATTATTTTTGGCTGGTGGGCCCATGGCACTTCAGGCCATCAGGGCAGAGATGCAACATAGAGACGCTGTCCTGGGTTCTGCAGTAGCAGTCATTTTTCTCCTTCTTGGTAGCTGGTGCAGTGCTGTGTTTTTGACTTTTGGCCTGGGAACAGTGCTGATAATACCAGTGTTTTCAGTTACTGCTTGGTAAAGTTTTGGTTTGACCAAGGACTTTCTGAGTCTCATGTTCTGCCAGGGAGGAGGGGAAGCCAGGAAAAAGCAGAGACAGGACACCTGACCCAAACTGACCAAAGAGATATTCCATGCCACAACACGTCATGCTCATGCTCATGTAAATGGAGGGCAGAGACCTGGAAGGGTGGGGGTGTACTGCTTGGTTGGGCTGGGTGAAGGTGGTGAGTGACTGTATTCTTCCCTTGTATTTGCCTTGTCATTATTATTATTGGTGGTAGCAGTAGCGGTCTTGTGTTATACTTTAGTTACTAAACTGTTCTTATTTCAACCTGTGGGAGTTGCATTCTTTCGATTCTCCTCCCCATCCCCCCAGGAGTGGGGGTAAAAAAGTGGGGGGAGTGAGTGAGCAAAACTGTGTGAGTTATAAAGGCTTAAACCACGACAGATGGGCTCATGATCGAGAGGTGGACTTAACAATGGACACTATTGTCCAGGTTATTCATGAGTGTGAAATATGTGCTGCAATTAAGCAAGCTAAACGGTTAAAGCCTCTTTGGTATGGAGGTCTATGGCTGAAGTACAAATATAGGGAGGCCTGGCAGATTGATTATATCACACTCCCACCAATCTGCCAAGGCAAGCGCCATGTGCTTACCATGGTGGAGGAAAACACCAAAAGGCTGGAAACATGCACTGTGCCCCACGCCACTGCCCGGAACACTATCCTGGGCCATAAAAAAAGGATATTGTGGTGACATGGCACCCCAGAGAGAACTGAGTCAGACAATGGGACTCATTTCTGGAACAGTCTGATAGATACTTGGGCCAAAGAGCATGGCATTGAGTGGGTATATCACATCCCCTACCATGCACCAGCCTCTGAGAAAATCAAACGGTACAATGGGCTGTTAAAAACTACACTGAGAGCAATAGGTGGTGGGACTTTCAAACACTCAGATACACATTTACCAAAGGCCAGCTGGTTGGTCAACACCAGAGGATCTGCCAATAGGGCTGGTCCAGCCCAGTCAGAACTTTTACATACTGTAGAAGGGGACAAAGTTCCTGTGGTGCACATAAAGAATTTGCTGGGGAAGACAGCCTGGTTTATTCCTGCTTCAGGTAAAGGCAAATCCACTCGTGGGATTGCTTTTGCTCAGGGACACGGATATACTTGGTGGGCAATGCAGGAAGACGGGGAAGTCTGATGTGTACCTCAAGGGGATTTGATTTTAGGGGAAAACAGCCAATGAACTCAACTGTATGCTGTTGCCTACTATGTAGCACTTTTATAGCCCACCAACTAATATCTTCAGGTCACCAGCGACTGGCCCTGACTTCCCTCTGACCATCATCCCAACAAAGAATGAACTTTGATGAAACCAGACGAGTTCTGCAGTAAAGGAACAATCAGCATCAGCAGGCAACGATCCAACACTGCACACAGACTCTCCTGCTCTGAAAGACTCTTACAAGAGATGGAGCCCGACATCAAGGACCGGATGGACTCAGTAGCTTTATGGGAATTGGTCTATGCACTAAGGAATGATCTCTCTCTTTCTCTCTCTCTCTCTATCTGCGGATGTATAAATATGTATATATATGAGATAAGAGTGACGGTATATCGAAAATGTGGGATCTGAGCATGACATGAATGGTATGGAATAAGGGGTGGATACTGTCCTGGGTTCGGCAGTAGCAGTCACTTTTCTCCTTCTTAGTAGCTGGTGCAGTGCTGTGGTTTTGACTTTCGGCCTGGGAACAGCACTGATAACATTGATGGTTTCAGTTGCTGCTCAGTAATGTTTACTTGACCAAGGACTTTCTGAGCCTCATGCTCTGCCAGGGAGGAGGGAAATTCAGGAGCAAGCAGAGACAGGGCACCTGATGCAAACTGACCAAAGAGGTATTCCATACCACACCATGTCATGCCCAGTATATAAACTGGGGGGAGTTACCTGGAAGGGTTAGATCACTGCTCAGTCAGGCTGGGTGGTGAGTGGTTGTATTCTCTTCCCTTGTTACTTCCCTTATCATTATTATTATTGGTGGTAGCAGTAGTGGTTTGCGTTATACCTTACTTACTGGACTGTTCTTATCTCAACCCATGGGAGTTACATTCTTTCGATTCTCGTCCCCATCCCTCTGGGAGGAGGGGGGAGGAAGGGGGGGAGTGTGTGAGCGAACTGCATGGCTGAGCTGCCGACTGGGCTTAAACCACGACAGCTATTTTCTTGGCGCCATTTTTTCATGACCCAAGAATAATAGGTGCCATTATATGTAACCACACTAATAAAGCAATGAACTGGGTGCATAACGTTAGACATACAGTTCATCCTTCTAAGCACAAGAGCATCCTTATGCATGCATTTAGTTTAAATTTGCTTAGCTCTGATTATACAGTAGGGTTTCAACTCACTAAAAGTTTAATGAGCACACTGCTGACTTGCAATCTTGAGCTGAAAGCCACGTTTAGGACTCACTTCAAAATAAGTGTGATATCAACAGTTCCATCCCATTTGTCTGTGTCAGACAACTATCAGACAGCTGTTTCTGCAGATTCAAAGCAAATAATGATTTCCTGTCAAGAAAGTCCCAAGGAACAGCCTGAGTTGCCTCAGCAGGCTGCATTCAAAAGGACTGCACAGTGCCCACTTACACTGTTCCCATCTCAAGTTATCCTCTTAACGTGGTGTCATGAAGCACATTATCAAAAACATATGACAAAAGAAAAACAGTGCTATTAGTTCCTCCTAGTGCGAAGATAATGGGCTTCCTGTGCTTCAGCTCACATGACATGTATTGAGCCACTTCAAAGAAACTGTCAGTTTGATTGTGGGCCCATTCATCACATTCAGTGGGGTTTGAGTGCAGACACCCTTGGGGTTCATACTGGGTTTATTTGACAACGCCACCAGAATTCATTTCTTATTTCAATGCAGCTGTGTTCCTCATGCATCCCCAGAACTAAAGCAGAGCATTGCCTACTAACTCTTATTTTAGCATTTTTGTCACAGGACAGAAATTTAAGTTTTCTTAATGTCACTGAGGTCATACAGTGAATTATTTTATTGTCTTAGACAATCCTGTCAGCTAAGTAATTACATTATCCTCACCTAACAATAAAAAGATATAAAGTACCATTTATATAGAGTGGTTTTTTACCTAAAATGTGTTCTTAATTATTGTTTCTATCTATAGTAAAATCAAAGGCTTCCTGACCAAACCTACTGATTATTGTAGGTACATGTTCATCAATTAATATGAAAATAATCTATACTATACCAAGCATAATAAATAGCACTGAAATACATATCTCAATTTAGAAACTACGAGTTATTCAGTTTTCACAGTATTGCTTTTTTAAACATTTCTGCTTAAAGAGATCATAGGAAATACAAATGCAAGTATTCTTTGAAGTACATTCAATGGTAGGTTTTCAATAGCAATTCACATTTTCAAAGAATTAAATTATTAAAATATTACTGCTACTAAACATCTGTTGAGCATACTGAGCTAATTTAGTAATTTCATAGTATTGTAGGAGCATTAAAAATTGCTTTTGGATGATACTTAAACTCCATATGTATTATGACAAGAATTAAAACAATTCACTTTAATCACAATTATTGCATTTTTGTGAAGGTTAGTCACACATCCTGAGAATGACAGCATTTTATTGCAGAACACATATGACTGAGATATTATTGCTTTTAGTTCATCCAATACATACAAACCTCCGCATTTTCTCTAAGTAGTGGAGAAATTAAAAGAAGTTTAGAAACCCAGCCTCAGTGCTACTAACACAGCACGTTTTACAGAACTCCAGGAAATAAATAGACATTCATTAACTACCTGAAAAGTGAGTTGTACTAAATAACAGACTCTTACTGAAGTGCTTTTCACCTTCTTTGTAATCTAGCTGCTTCAGCAGATGCAGGATCCCCTTAGATGTAAAGCTCCCTTATAAAGGGTGTTCCGATGTCTAACAAGTTATTCTAACCATGCCAGTAATACAATCACTGTGGTACCTTTTAGAGCCACAGCAGCTAAATCAACACATAAAATGAACCCCAATTCCCATCTCTTCCTTCCTTCTGCCCATGTTTCCATACCTATGAGCATACATCACAGAGGGGGCAATACTTGTTACACCAGCTTGAAGTCACACTGCAGTTACAAGGGAGTGTCTCTCATGAGTTCCAACCACTAGGTTCCAACCAACATGTTGACGTGCAACCTCCCTGTGGGTGTTTACCAGCCGGAGCATCTGGCACATGCATGAGCTTGCATGTGTAGCTCTTCTTTCAACTGTGCATATGGAGTATTCTGGCAAGTTATTAATAGCAATCATTGCTATTAAGTTATTTGTAGCAGTATCAGAGTGGTTAATATTATTTAATTCTATGGCTGTTATTTCTTTGAATTCAGAATCTTGGACTTACAGCTTCCAAGTTCAGTTGCATACTTACTCTTTATGTGACTTAGTTAAAATAAGTTATTAAACTGTAGATGGGGTAAATTGAATCTGCCAGCAGCCCAGGAAGCTGGTGCTATGCCCTGGTTGGTGGAGTTCCAGCTCTCCAAGACCAGGACCGGGAAAGAGACAGCAGGGAATCGGGCTGGGGTGATGGGCTGTACAGTGGGTACCTCAAAGTGGGGTGAAAGGCCGGTGTAAGGCAGCAGGTCAGGGGCAAAGGAGAACCCGGCAATGGCATGGCAGTGGGGGCCAGCACTGATGGAGGTTCTGGCCAGGGATTACCATTCAGCACTGGCAGGCCCCGCTTCTGCTGTGCCCGCTCCCTGCCTGAGGGCTGGGTGATATGACCCCAAGCACAGGCTGGAGGGGTTTGTGAGTAGGCTGATGCCTTCCTGCAGTGTCTCTGAGTGGGATACAAGGCCCACTGAAAGAAAGAAAAAGCATCCTTCCTGGGTGCTAGAAATGCCTCTTTAGGGAAGCCAAAATTTAATTTGCAAGAAAAAGTATCATTAGCTTTGATAATGGCACTGCCATTGTCTGGCAATAAATAAATCAATAAACGAATACAACAGCAAAGCAAATTAATACAACAGCAAAACAAATGGACTTTTGGTCAAGGCATCCAGCTGTCTGGTGCATTCTGCAACAGCAGAATACAGAGGCAGTGAAAGAAATCAACTGTAAGTGCCAGCCAAAAAATATTTATGTAAAATTACTAGCAATGATAGTGTTCTAAGCCATTATTTTGTTAGAAAACTACTGCAGCCTTCATAGGCAAACTCTCTCCTATTAAAACAAGTAGAATAAAATAAATGTTTTGGATAATGAAAAAGAGCAAGTAGGCCTCCTAAAATAACACTGTTCAGTTTTGTTTTCATGTTGAAAAACCCTGTGATTTTCAGTTAAGACCATCAATGGTAATTGGCTAATTCCACACTCTTTTCTTTGGTTCAGTTTAAATGTTATTCCTTGGCATTTGGGGCATTGCTGTTCATGGAAATGAGGCCTTGCTTTTCAGCTGTGACCCAGACAAGACAGGTTAATCTTTTCTGTTACTAGTTCAGGCCTATAACTTTTCAGGTAATCCTCTTCTTTTTCTTTTTTTTTTTTTTCTTCTTTTTATTTATTTTTATTTTTATTCTAGAAACCCAATGTTATGAAAACAAACTGCAAAAATTAAATATAATTGTTCCATTAAAGAAGTAGTAACTGACTGGCTTAATTATTACTTAGCTTTATCATTTATATTTTTCTTTCTGTGTGGTTCGCTTGATACGTTGGAGGGAAGGAATGCCATCCAGAGGGACCTTGACGTGCTTGTGAGGTGGGCTGATGCCAACCTGATGAAGTTTAACCATGACAAGTGCAAGGTCCTACACCTGGGTTGGAGCAATCCCAGGCACAGCTACAGGTTGAGCAGAGAAGAGATTCAGAGCAGCCCTGCAGAGAAAGACTTGGGGGGGTTGGTCCATGAGAAAATGAGCATGAGCTGGCTGCAGTGTGCGCTTGCAGCCCAGAAAGCCAACTGTATCCTGGGCTGCATCAAAAGAAGCCTGACCAGCAGGTCGAAGGAGGTGATCCTGCCCCTCTACTCTGCTCTTGTGAGACCTCACTTGGAGTATTGTGTGCAGGTCTGGTGTCCTCAACATAAAAAGGATATGGAACTGTTGGAACAAGTCCAGAGGAGGGCCACAAGGATGATCAGAGGACTGGAGCACTTCCCAGATGAAGATAGGCTGAGAAAGTTAGGGCTGTTCAGCCTGGAGAAGAGGAGGCTGCATGGAGACCTCCTAGCAGCCTTCTAATTGTCTCAAGGGTGCCTATAGGGATGCTGGGGAGGAACTCTTCATTAGGGATTATAGTGATAGGACAAGGGGTAATGGGTTCAAACTTAAACAGGGGAAGTTTAGGTTGGATATGAGGAAGAAATTCTTTACTGTAAGGGTGGTGAGGCAGTGGAATGGGTTGCCCAGGGAAGTTGTGAATGCTCCATCGCTGCTGGTGCTCAAGGCCGGGTTGGACAGAGCCTTGGATGGCATGGTTTAGTGTGAGGTGTCCCTGCCCCTGGCAGGGGAGTTGGAACTAGATGATATTAAGGTCCTTTCCAACCCTATCTATTCTATGATTCTATGATTCTATGATTTAATAACCTTTCATCTGTGACTAAATAGGGAGCTGTGCTGTGTACCCTTCATAGCAACAATCCTTGATTTTCATAAAACAACTGAACTTTTCAAATCAAAACATAGCACTGATTTTTACATTTATTGTCATCCATTTATACTTATATATATATTAAAAACAGAGTTGCAAAATGTTCCAATATGTGCACATTTTAGCTGTCCTAATGCAGTTGCCAATGATCTGACTACTTTTCAGTAGGTATTTTAGGTATTAAGCGTGTAAGAACTGGTGATTGCACTGATGCCTAGAGCCTCTTTTCACCTTCATGCTGCATGTAAGAGCATCAAACAGGAAGATATCTACCAAAAGTCATTCTACGCTGCTTTTTCTATCTTCTCTGCTTTCTCAAGGATTATCCTTGAAGCTGTCTGTGGCTTTTTGGCTTCAAATTCAGCTCTTTGATTTCAAAGAGAATGCAACCTTTGTGCACAATGTGGGGGCACTTGAAAAAATGTTCAACATTACTCAGTACGTGGGACCAAAGCACTTTGCAAAGACCGTTTTTCTTATTGCAATCACATTTACTGTGATTACAGTGGTTTTTGTGGCCAAAATTTTTGAGATCTCATGTAAAAAGCTAAGTTTCTCAAGAACTCTCTGATATCAGTCACTCCCAGTCATTTAGCAACTTGTTCATCTGCAGTTTTATAACAAAAATCATCTCGTCTTCTATGCAGTGTTGCAGAAGAGAACCACAGTCGTTATTACTGCTTGAGTAGTTATCTGACACTTATCCTCATCTAAAAACTACCACATCATGTAAATAATCTTTGTTTCCACATCAAACCAAAGTAAAAAAGATGAGAGTAACATGTTTTCATGACCTGCCACATTTAACAGTTTGACCCCGGAGGAGTGTCTGCATGTGAAGAGGGGGTTATTTATAAACTTATTTCTAGTCACAGCTTTCCCAAACACATGCAATTGGAGTTAATCATGTTATTGACCCTCCAGGTAAAACCATTTCCTATTTCTCACATGTTCTTGTGGCTTGAGAACTAAGCAGTAATAGTGGATAAACTCGGTATCAGAAAGCATCCAAACATCTTCCGAAGCAGTGCCACTGCTGCAACCTGCATCTCAGATCCTGAGGCAGAGACTCCTGCTCAGGCTGTGGTGACAACATATTCATCAACACCAGCTTACTCTGTGGCAGTCCCACTAGTGTCACCTCCTAGCTTTGAATCTCCTATTAAAAGTGAAAGACTAGCATGGTATTTGTGCTGATTGGAATATCTTACCTGCCTTATGTTTTAGCTTCTGATGCAGGAGACTTCTTCCAGTTTTGTATGATCACATTTTGAAGGAGTAAAAGGGCTTTATGACTTAGTTTTGCATAAGAGGCTTGGAAGCATCAAAAGAAAATCTTGGAGAAAAGCCTTTTTTGGGTCCTGTCAAGCCTCAACTTCAGTAAGTTTTGCTTGTGTGTGACTGCAGAACTGGGCCCACACAATTTTTTGCTCTGTGTGTCACATCTAACTTCCTATTGCTCTGACTAAAGCTGGTAGAATAGCAGTTAAAAATAAGTCTGTATACTAGAATTATTCCATGCAGTAAGTGTATCTGGATAGGTTAGGTCTTGAACTTTATATAGGTATCAGATGTTTTTGTGTGCAACAGTTTCTTCTTAAGGACTAGCAGACATATTAAACTTAGAAGTGAGTTCATTCCCTATGCTGATGTGAGGTAATGGAAAAAAAAATGTATTTCAGAACTGGAAAGAAAGAAGGAGGTAGTTTCCTGTATAAAATATGTACAAATAGCAATCATAGCAACTAGCTATTTTCCATCTCCAAATACCCTCAATTTCTAGGAAAAAAATAAATTGGAGGTTTTTTCCTCTTGCTTTTTCAGAATTTTCTATGGTGGTGTGGTTTAAATGTTTCATATGGCTACTGAATTGAACAACTTCTTTTCTGAATCTCAGTTGAAACAGGAGACTCAGGCTCATCACTATTTAACAGTGATCCAGGAACCAGCAAAGTAAAAAAGAATTGCCTACACCTTTGGACACAGTTTGACACCCATAGCACTGAAGGGAAGAACATCTTTGCTTCTTGAATTAAGCTTAACTTATGGAAAAAAAACATTCAGTATGAAAGCAGAAAAAGTTGAGAGCCTGGTGACAGTGTTTGGGTCCTTTCAGGAATATTTGTGAAACTCTGGAAAAAAATGACTACAAAATCTGTCAGCACTAGTGTTAGTTAAACAGCCCGAAACAAAGCTGGGTTACAAGCGCCATGTAATCCTCATAAACCCGCAGAAGTAGCCCTCGTTACACAATTGCATGATTTAGGTGTCTTGGATTTGATTGATTGTGGGCCATCTAATTCAAAGTGCATCACAACTAGATGTGTGATTTTTTTAATATGCTGATCAAGAACAAAACTATAAATTTCAACACATTCATTATACTAAAGCATCAATGTTATTTTTCCCCTATGGAAATAAATTAATGTTGTTTTAAATGCATGTCAAGTCAACACTATCAGATTTGTGCAATACTAAACTAATTATGATATTTGCAAGCACTACAAATTGAATAAGAATCACTGTGGTAACTTCTTGTTTGCATAATATGCTGTGTTCTTTGATCAATACATGTTTAATTCTTTGTTCTGTACATCGGTATCCATCTGGAATTATTCTTTGCAATTTAAACTTGCAAACTCAGCTAAAACACACTTTTATTTATAAATAAAATACAAAATAAATACAACTACTAGAAAGAAGAATTTACTTCCATGTGCTAGGTACAGTCATGACCAACTGTACTCACAGAATGATAGAATCATAGAATAGTTAGGGCTGGAAAGGGCCTTAACATCATCTAGTTCCAACCCCTGGCCAAGGGCAGGGACACCTCCCACTAAACCATCAGATTTCATCAGATGTTTGTAAAATAATAAAATAACTTCATTACAACCTTGTCAGTATTTTCCCTGGTGCTTAATATTTCCATTGCTTGTTGTACTTGTTCTGTATATTCCAAAACACTTTGGAAAGGCCAGAGAAGTCCAGAACCCTCAGCACCACAGGTGACTTCCATGTCAGCATCAAGAGCCTTGCAGAGCCATGACTGGCATGGGACTACCTGGGGAGGCTCTAGGAGCTGGATGACCCACCACCATACCCTCTCAGTTGGTGGCAAAAATCTGGAATATATTAAAACATGAGGTACATTTTTCTTCCAAGTGAGGTACAATGTAGATTTTTTCTTGAATTCCTGTGAAATTAAAACTGTCAAATTCCTCAGTTTCAGTTTTCCATTTAAAACCGGAATGTGCATTATTGCCTTTTGCATGTAAATGCTTTTCTGTGACTGATTCTATCACCAGTTTCTGGAACATGTTAATGGAGATTTATGTCCACATAAAGAAACCATTTCCCCATGGCTGTCAAAACTTCCCTTTCCTGTATTTGCTATTTGTTTTCCTGGCACTCACCGTATTCTCGAGAGCCTCGAAACTTTTCTTTCCCCCAGTCTTCCAAACTTCCACCACTTTTATCCTCACTTACTATCAGCTTCCTTCCACTCTTACTTCCTCTGAGATTTATAACACGCCTGCATGCATTCCCCAGTATGTCACTGATTTTAGCTCAAATGCTTAGCAAATCTTTGGTATGATCCTGAGGGATTCTTTTTACTATCATGAAAGGAATTATACAACACACCTGGAGAGTCTTGATTTAATTCTATTTCTTTACACAGTGAATACAAAGTCCTGTCTGCCACAACACAGTAGGAAGTCCTTTTGTTGCTTACATCAGGGTCACATTTAAGTGCTTCTCGGACTTCTTCATTGTTTTCCACCATACTCCAGCCACCTCATTTTCACAGACAGCACTCAAAGGAATTCCCAGCTCATGCATTTGTACTCAGTTTTGTCTCTAGCCAGATATTATGCCCATTTCAGCTCCCACTTAAAGAAGAGGTAATTGTTCCCTCCACCATCTTCAATGAAACAGGCTAAATACACCCAGTCAGTGACGCAATTGCCTTTGCATCGAATGTATAGTTACTCTGGGACAGCCAACTTCTCCTATACCACCACAACATCCCAGTGCTATAACCACTCTTTGTTCTGTTCCTTTCTTGGCTTCCTTTCTTCTGTTCAGCCATCCTTTCCCTCCCCAATTATCTTTTCAGCACTCTCCCATGATAACACTGAGACAATATAGGCATCTCTCCTACCCAGCGCCTCCCTCCAACATGCATATTTCTTTATGCCCTGGAGCATTAGTGTTCCCCTGCAGACAGCCATTTTGAGACCAGAAGTTTGGCAACAAGGCCATTTAAAACACATTAAAAAAAATTAACTATGTTGTCAGATTGAAAAATAGCAGGCACTAAAATAATTCATTTTGCAATTTTTGAGATCCATTTGAAACCATTTTGCTTTAACAGTTCCATTTCTTCTGCTATTCTTATCCCCTCTTAGCAAAAAAACCCCAGAAATCCTTGGAGGTTCCTCCAAGAAAAAGTTATCTGGGAAGTGGTGATCCTGTGAGATATACTTTCCAGGGTTGGTGGCCTTTCTGACAGCTGCCGGGACACAGCCCAGCCCAGCGAAGTGCTGTTAGCCAAGCCATGGCAGCATAAGGCTTCTCCAGCGAGCCGCTGCCAGATGATGGCCAGAAGCCCAGGACAGGAACTGTGACTCAGTACCGAGGCTTTCCTGGATCAATGGGGTAGCCCAAGGGGAAGGTTTTTCAACGTGAAACGGGATCTGACTTGCAGGTCTACTGCTGTGGATAAGTCCTGCACTAACGTTTGGGCTGACATGGTAAAAGGAGGGAAGAAAAAAGGGCTTTGGAGGGCATCACTGTCGGCCCTGGAAAACTGGGCCAGGCTGCTATTCCCCCGGCTGGGAAGCCGAAGCCTCCCCGAGGTCTCCAGACCCCCAGGCGCGGCGGCAGTGGGACACGTTTCCAGCCGCGCTTCAGGCCGTACATCCCTACAGACTGACACACAAGCCTGCTTTCCCGGCACTACGCAGCTGCGGCGACCCGAGGCCCGCGCCCTTCCAAGCAACAGGTGGCGCTCTTGCCGGCCGCGCCGTCACAGGCTGCAGCCCCCCCCACCCCGCCCCGCGCACGCGCCCCGTGCGTGCCGGAAGCGGAAGCGGTTGGCGCCAGCCCCGGTAGCGGGAGGCGCGGAGTGCTCCCTGTCTCTCCGTTGTTGCCGCTGCGCGTCGCCCGCCCATCCGCGTGATGGCGGCCACGGCGCTTCCCCCGCTGCCGCCGCAGTTCAAGAGCATCCAGCACCATCTGCGAACCGCGCAGGAGCTGGACAAGCGCGAGCCGGTGGTGGCGTACTACTGTGAGTGAGGCGGCCGCAGCGCCGCCCCTCCGCCCCCGAGCTGAACTGGGCCCGGCCCGGCCCCCAGCTGCCCGGCCTGCTGCCGCGGCTGGGTGCAGTCCGCCGCCACCCTCACCCCCCTCCCCCCGGTCCTTTTCCGTCTGTCCCTCTGTCTCGCTGGGTTCCGCAGAGAGCCCGTGGGATGTACGCAGAAGAGGGTAGGGGGGAGGAGCCCCACCTCTCGGGGCGGTGCGGGGCGTTCACCGTCTGCCGCTTCAGCCGCGAGCCCCAGCTCGCCTTTCGTCTATTCTGCCCTGTTTTTACAGAGTTAAGCTTCTTGGTAGTCGTTGGGGGTATGCCAGCAGCCTAAGTACGTAGTTGTACCCACAAGTCCTCTGTCTCTGTTAGGATAGTCTTAAGAACATTCTTTTCAGACTTTTTCTCCTGAGAAAACATTTCTGTCCAATGTCTCAGTAAGCAGTTTGTGTTTGAGAGTCTTTAATTCTTTTAATAGTGCTTACTTTTATTTTCTGTGAGACTTTTGTCACTTCTTCAGGGTTCTCTTCAGGGGTAGAGTAGGTGGTGCTTTTTTGTTGTTTGTTTCATGGAAGGGAACACAATCTTACAGTAACTCTTCAAAATCAGTTTGTAGATTTTTCAAGCTAACGTGGCTTCTAAGCTAATGGTTGTTAGGGTGGTTTTGTAAGCCTTTGCAAAAGGCTTTCCCCAGCAAATTAAGAAATGCAGATGTGTTCTTAGTAGTCTTAAATTTCTGTAACAGTTAATCACAACACTTGGAAAAAATAGTAAGACCAGCAGATCACCAGAAATGTTTGTTATTTTCTCTTTATTGAGATCTAAGGAGGTCATTTGGTGGGCTTACTTGTCAATAGGTTGTCTTCAAAAAGAGTTGGATAAAAATTAGAGGTAGAAGTGATAGTTCAATCTGTAAGGCAGTCTTAACTTTAGAAAGATGACCTCATGGAATTTAGGCTTCAGAAAACTCTGAAAAAAACCCTGTCAGCTCAGTGTCAGAAGGGTAATTTTAATTTTGGTGCGTTAGGCAGGAATGCTGTCCTAATGTGGAGAAGTGCCACCAGAGAAGCGAGACAGACACACACTAGAACACTGGATGTTCTCAGTAGTACTCGCTCTTTTTTTACAGGACAAACACGGGACAAATCATACTTTGTGTGGCAGGAAGCACCAGCTAATCAAGTTGCCCTAGGGGTTTTTAGTTTTATTTATTTGGGGTGTTTTTAATCAGATGTAACACCCTGTCTGGGTATACAAGAAAAATACCAGCATTTAGTGTAGGCAACAAAATACAGGTCTATTTTAATTTTAAAACAGCAATGTTTTTGTGGCTGATCTCTAGTTTTCTTAATGTCTTTTCCATTCTGAAACTTAATGATAGACTTAATATACAGAAAAATAAACCAACTGTGTTGAATAATTATTTTGTGTAAAGTACTGTGCATAATCTCTCCCAAGGAGCCTGAAAATTTGCATATCTTTTTAGTTTGAGTAGTTCACATCTGATTCATTACTGAGTTTAGTGAAGACTGTGTTCTACAGACCTTTCTCAGTACATCATACGTAAAGGAAAAAGCAGTTACACCTGTTTTTCAGGGTAGGTCTTGCTTGGATCCTTTCTTCTTTTAGATACACAATGGAGAAGAATACTTTTCAGTATTTTGAAAGCAACACATTTCATGTGGAGTTAAAACAACATTTCTCATCAAATGCATTGAATATCTCTTTGCTGAACCTTTGAGATGTGTTTCAGAGGAGCTCTATAAGTTTGTTCCAATGTGTTGTGTGGAAAAAGTAGTGTGCTTGGTGTGCTGGAACACACCAAGTGTGGTGTTTGTTCTGTGCTGGGGCTCCTCCGCCATCCTCCATGTCTTGGGACCAGCAGGGGTGGTGTGACGCAGAAGCCAGCTGAGGGGACCCCCGCGATGAAAGGTCATGTGATAGGACAGTCCATGTTCCATCACAAGGCTCTTTGCACAGAAAAGAGGAAGGTGTTTATAGCTATGGAATATTGCCAGAACTGGTCCATTCCCGAAAAAAAAAGCAGCTTTGGTCGTAATATTAATGTTTCCGTGGCACAGTAGTTTCAGTATGGGTATATGTTTGCTAAGTTTTGATATATGTTCAGTTTAATTCAATTTCATCTGTATATTTCTAATAATAAGAGCTGTGATGCAAACTAATTTGAGTATCAGCAATAAGTGAACTCTGGTAAGATGTGTTTGCAGTGTAAAACACTACTTTCTATAGCTTAACAACACAATTCTTAGGAGGAGCTACTCAGTGCTCATATTAATATTTTTGTCTCTCCTCTGCATCCATTTGTGCTAGAAGTGTGCTCTCAAGGCTGGGAATTTGAATGGCAGTTGCACATTTTATTTGCATGCACCGTTTTAAATCTTTTTTTTTTCCCTTTTTTTTTTTTGGGTGTAATTCATTTGAAGCATTAAATTAGTATAAACCAGCACTGCCACCTATAGAAGATGCTATAGTCCTTCTCTGGCCTCTCATTTCCAACCCTCCTGTGCTTCGGAAGCAAGCATTGATCTAACTGTATGATGAAAACCTACAATAAGCTATTTTTCAACCAGGTCAATTCATTACTGCTTACATAGCTGTGCCCCACACAGAAAAAGACAAGGAACAAGACGCAGTGGCCTGGGGCAAAGAGAGGACTCCTGCTTTTTCGATATTGCTGGCATATGTTGGTTTAAAGAAACTGTAATTTGGTGGACATTAATCTCTGTTTTATACAGTATGGATAGCTACAGCTGGGGTGATTTGTATTTTTCAACTGCCACATAATTTTCCAGATGAAAGATAAAATGTTAAAGAACAGCAGTAGTGCTCTTGTGCACCATAACACATCACAGACGCTTTCAGTTGTGGTGCTTGCTAGAAATTCTGCAAAAATTAAGAAATGGTTTAATTTCAGGTAGCTGTGTGTATTCCTTACGAAGCCCTTATGCTGAACTCCATTTTTAGGTTTCAAATTCAAAGCAGCATATGTTCAGTAGCTTTATATTTTGTTTTCCCTAACTGCTGTTGTTAGTAGATGGACATAATTAGTTGAAGCAATAAAATATGTATTTGCTTCCTAACAGTAAGTACCATAAATTTACTTGGTTGTAAAATTCGTTCTGCGTAGAACATAAACTGTAGAGAACTGAAGAAACCAAGTTTATTTTTTTTAAGTTGTACAAGGCATGATCTCACAAAATAATTCTCCTCTTAAAGAGATTAAATACTTTATTAAGTGTTCAGCACTCTGGTAACCTACCACCTTCTTTTAAAATACTTACCTCCCCATATGCTGCTTTTTCTCACATTTCATGTTGTTAGTCATTGTCGGTAAGTATGTAACCATTTCAGGTTCAGTAAAGGTCAGGTCATGCAGTAGATATAACGGAATACCAATAAAGGCTGCTATGTTGATCGCCTAGCAAAATAAAAATAAGTGATTCATAAATAAAATAACTTTATTATGTTTAAAAGCTTACATGAGTCTATTTTGAGATGCTATTCTGCAAACACAAGGAGGCAGGCTTTGATTAAAAAAAATGTCTGGCATATGTAATAACTATGTCATAGGCAGCTTGACTCAGAAATTATTTTTTCAAAAAATTGCAGGGTTTGAGAGGTAGTTCTGTCTTCCAGAAACTTCTGGTTTAGTTTAAAGCAAGATTTTCCTTAGTAGCTGTTGCTTCAGCCTTGCAGTAATGTTGTTAAGCTCTTTTCAAAGAGGATTAGTAGTTTATCCTGTACTTAGTGGCCATTGATGTTCTAATTCAGAAGTATTGCAAGAATGCCAGAGTTGCCAAAAAAGCATTTATGTTCAGTCATATATAACATCCTAACATACAACAATGTTTGGATATTCATTGAATGCAACATGAAAAACTGTGATTCTAGTAACTTCTGAAAAGCAGTGCTGTGATGGTTTTTGCTTTGTAGTCTGCTAAACATCAGAAAACATTCATATGAGAACAGTAGACTTGATCTATTTAAAAAAAAGTGCGAAAAATGTACAATTCTCAAATTCTTGATATAGAAAATGACCAGAGAAATCCTTCTGAAGAATCTTAGTGTGGTGTTGACACTTCTGGTTTTGTGGGACTAAGCAGAAAATAAAAGCAAAAGCCTTTTTTTTTTTTTTTTTTTCCTCCCCCCACAGCTAGTTGACATCCTCATGAATCAGAAGTCATTCAGCTTTTGGAAAAACCCATCTGTTAAATGTGACTGGCTTTCAACTGTAGTCAGACATCTATGAAATAAGCTGCTCACTTGCATACCAATTATAAGACTTTTATTTTTTTAATTTATTAGGGAAAAAAGAGATGAAAAATAAAGTTCATGGCCTGACTTGGAACTCTGGGGGGAAAACCATTACTGTGTAGTTTTACAACTGCAATACTGTTAATTTTGTATTGTTCCTTCCTCAAAGCAGAGGACTAATAACAGACAAATATTTTCATTGAGCTTTTAATTCATTGACCTTTTGATTGTATCTGGTTACATTTTTGAATTACTAATTTAGAAGTTGTATGCAATTCAGAAGTATTGATGGAAATAACAGTAACTGGTGTTTGCTGTATTTCACTTCAGAGATTCTGCCCATACTTACTGACTTCATTTAACTGGGACGTTGTAGAATCGAAATGCATGAAATAATGTTCTTATTTCTTATCTAATAAGATCAGATTCCTGAGCTTTCCAGTTTAATTTTTTTTCTGTATGAGTTTTGTATCCATTTCTAGAAATATGTTTTTCTTCTTCACATATTGCTGATGGCAGAAAACTGTTCCATGCACTACTAATACTACAAATGATTTAAAGCGTATTATTAGAGATTACATACTGAAGAGTAGATTTAATCTATTCTTTACTCAGGGTAAGGTAATTGGTTAAATATTTAAGAAGTAGGCATCCATTTCATAATATGCTGTAAGACCTGCTTATATTGTGGTATGAGTGTAAACTAAAAATATTTCTCAATTTCTTTTTTTCCCCCCTGTGCCTTCTATTATTTTTTTTCCGTGTTCAGTCTTAGCTTGTTTGCTCTGATTTGTGTCAAAGATTTATAAGTGGGAAAACTGGTTTGCTTGCAGAGACAGGAAAACAGTGAGAGGTGATTGGAATAACAGTGATAAATATATAAACCGCACAGTCCTCAAAGCAAACTGTGGGTAGAAGCAAAAATTAAAAATTATGTTAACTATTGTGTAGTACTTTTGGCACTTGCTTTGATTACATAGGTAATATGTAAAAAAATCTGACAGGGGGAGGAATGAGAACATAACATAGAATAAGTGTACTCCAGAGACTGAAACTTAATTTCTGAGGTATGTACATTTGTATAAATAGAATTTCTGAGGTATGTGTGAAACTCCTAAAGTTCAATTGTACACTGTTAATATGCTAATATGCATTTTCCTACCATAGAATTCACTTTTTTTTTTTGGTGGATCTTTATTCAACTTGAACTTCTGAAGTAGAATTCAGAACTGCCCTTTTCCTGCCTCAGGTTTGCTGTTGTTTCTAAAGAAGGGGTGCATCAATATCAGCATTCTAATTTGCAGAATCACTGACTTGTTGAGGTAGAAGGGAACTTGGTGCATCACCTGGTCCCATCCCCTACTCTAAGCATGATCACTAGTGCAGGTTGGTTAGGACTGTGTCCAGGCTGTTTTTTAATATCCCCAAAGATAAAAGACTCCACAGCTTCTCCAGCCTTTTCCAGTGTGTGATTATCCTCACAGTAGATTTTTCTTATGTTTAAATACAGTTTCCTGTATGTAATTTTGTGCCCATTTCTTCTTGTCCAGTCACTGGGTGACACTAAGAAAGATCCGGCTTTGGTTTTCCTCCCACCTGGCACCCTCCCCACATCAGGTGTTTATTCACATTGGTAAGACACTCTGAGCTTTTTCAAGACTAAGCAGTCCCAGTTCTCTGCCTGTCCTGGTATGACAGATGTTGCTAGCCCTTCATCAGCTTTGTGGCCCTTCCCATGTCTCTCATACTGGATGCCCAGAACTGGAGCCAGTACTTCACATGTATTGCACCAGTGCTGAGTAGAAGGGAAAGATCACTTCACTCCACCTGCTGGCAGTGATTATCTTAATACAGCTGTGGATGCTGTTAGCAGTTAAGGTCAAAAGTGCACTTGGGAAATTGATCTCATGGTTATGCCCATCTTGAGTGCTTTGGTTCACCTCTCAGAGGACTTTAAGAGTATGAAATAGGTTTCTTCCAGTTTAAACTGGAGGGTGTTCCACAGGCATACTTCAGATTTGTGCTCTAATCACTACAAGATGGTTTATCCACAGAACTTGACCATAACTAATCTAGAGTAGCTTACTTCTCCCCTTTTGCCTTCTTGAGATCTCAATTATTACAGAATCATACAGCTAAGGCAGTTTTTTTTTCTGGTTCAGTTAGAAATATTTCATTTTCTTTATTAGACTATAGACACAAGCCTTGAAAACTTCAGTTTAAATAAATTTAAGCTGAATAAATTAGTTTAAATACTGTGCAAAAGCATGGAAACCTGTGAATTCCACATACAGATCTCTTAATCAAATTTTACAAAGCCAAAACCCACAGTGAAGAATGGCTGCATGAAATATGGCATAATTTCCTCGAATTCATATAGTTTTGTTGTTTTGCCATCTAACCTTAATAATTACGGGTCTTGTTTGTAACTGCAAATTGTGTTTCACCTATTTGTTTACAAGTTGCTATTCTTCAAATAACAGCAAATGCTAATGTAATGTACTATAACTTCCAGTCATTTTAAGTAAGAGACATTTTACTTGAGATAGTTTTGACTTGACAAGTTTGTCTAGCATGTAAGGTAACCTTGAAATATATTGTTATCAATCCTTTTCCTCTGTAGGATTTAGAATAATATAAAATAAATAGAGGTGAAGTGGGAGTCATGATACTACTTTTTTTTTTGTTGTTATGAATTTCTTAATTAAATTTCTATATGGTCTTCTTCCTTCCCCCCCCAATTTTGCCTCAGCCTTTTTTTTTTAATTCAGTTTTTCTGTAAATTGATGTTGCTTGAAAATAAATAGTTAAAAGTAATTTGTTTTCTCTGGAATGTTTCAGATTTTAATATGATGCTGCCAGCCTAATACTTACCTTGTCTTTTGCCAGTTTTGTTCATCATCATATTATGAAGAGGAGGTATAAGGCCCTTCAGAGTTGGTTTGACAATGCTGTTGAATCTATTTTTTAAAGTCTTTGAATCCAGACAATTTGGATTTAGCCATGTAGAAATAACATATATTTCTGATCTGCATGCAGAAATTACATGAATGAAGTGTGATACATTAATGTTAACAAAACCAAGAATATTTCATTTTTATATTAAAATGTTTGCAGTAGTTGAGTGAAATCCAGTTTAATATTTTCTTGTCCCTTTCTTCTGACATTTGTATTGTCTTCCTGTGCCAAGCAGTTAACAAACATTTTTCTGTCAGTGTTTTGACAAAGGGAAGAGGAAGGTGTAGAATATGAATGAGTAATAAATTATGGCCTGAAAAGCTTTCATCCCTTAATCAGAATCAAAATATGGCTGAGGTTTGTGGCAATGGTTTTTGTTACTGTTTAGTGTAATCTGTTACTATCAATGTCAAAAATCTTCCAGTTCCTAATTTTTTTCTCTATACTAGAGAATTAAATATGTGTGGGGAGAAAGAACTGCAATCTTTTGATCCTGTTAGATGAGGAAAAATTAAAATTTAGAAGATAGAATCAGGCTATTGTGCATGCTTGCTGGCTGGAACTTTTGTTCTCCAGTATTTTTACTTGGAACAGAGTTAGTTTAAAATGGGAGTGAGGGGAGTTTCAGTTTTTATCCAAACATAAATCTGGAATAACTTACTGTGTATTACGAATGAATGCCTGGCACATACTAAAGACAAAATTCTCGCTCTGAAATTGTGCTGTGTATTAGCAAAGGAAAAATAACGTGGTATTACATGACAAATAAAAGCAGAGAAGTTTCTGTAAAGCTCACTGTATAATTCCATCCACCACACCCACGCTTAGTATTTGCTGAAGAGTGATTAAGGGTAAAAAATCAAGACGTAAATTTTGTAGTTTTCTTGGCAAAGCATTTTTCTGAGAATGATTACTTGCCAAGTCTTTATAAATTTGAATATAAATGTCCTGTCTGCAAACTGAGAGCAAACTCTCTTGTAGTTAATAATTGGCAAAACATTCTGTCTTTGTGCATAAAAATTACAAGTGACTTTAGCTCTACTTAATAATTAATATTTCGACATTAACTCTTGCAGCCTCCTTTACCTCCTTAGTGCTTTACTTTTTTGTATATACTACTGTTGTCAGCCACAAAAATGTTTTGCTACTTGACTTGGATAAAGGGGGCAAAATATACAATTTGTGTTTGTTAGGAAGCCAGGTGCATAGAACAAGCTGAAAAAGAAACAGTAATTACATACATTTGTTTATTTCCAGGTATTCCAGATCTTCATCACAAATAGTGAAAACAGATGAGAATTGCAGGTCACTTATTTCCAAGATTGTCTACATTCTTGTAGTACTTCATTTAGGCTTTAAAAACTTGTAAACGTTTGCAGCTGCAATGTGTTGTTTTATTTGTCTCTTTATATCAGAATTTTCAGCAGCTTGGCTTTTCACAGAGGAAATGTTTTATTAGAAGTTACCAGGCAAAAATTGGTCCTGTAAGTCTAGTTGATTTTCAGTATATTACTGTGGTCGTTATGGACGTGCACTTCAAACATTTTTCAGTGTATAGAGAGAATTTCAGAAGAGAAAACTCTGAAATAATTTTGATGTAAAATAGCATCTCAAGCACAATGTTTTTAAAAGGTGAAATAGTGCAATTGTAATACAGAACACTAAGAGGATTTCTTTCTGTGGTGTCCATACCATTCAGGAGATTAACTCCTAGTTATTAGAAATTGAACCACTCACATTAAAGCAGTTTTTATGGCTTAACAAGCACAGTAATAATACATTCCACTGCTTTTGCAATATTACAGAAACCAGAACAGCTGTATTTGAAGGAAAGAAAATAATTACTCTATTTTCTGTCAGATATGGAGGAGGGGGAAAATTGAACTCATGTTATATTCAGCTTTCTCAGCAAAAATGTTGGTTGTAGGTGGCAAACTTTTATCCTCTTGCTTATAAGTTCTTTGCTGCTGAGATTGCCTGTCAACATAAACACGGAGAACAGTTCTTTGACCATTAGTTGCCAGTTTAAAATTTCACTGGTGATAATAATTCAGGAAAACTATGTTTTGCTCAATGCTACTGAAAATTCAGGAATGAAGTGAGTATTCCCATTTGCTGCAGGTTAGACAGGAAAAGGATACAATAGATTTTCTTCATTGGATCAAAGCATATATTACAGTAACGATACATGGTAGTAATATTTGTGGGATAAAATGCGCACAAAGACAAAAGATACATAGAAGACTGGCATCTTAATTAGCAAAAGTAGTAGTACGAAGACCAACACAAGCGAGCGTGGTTTTACAGATAGCTTTCATGTGGAACGCTTGGGACATTTTAGAATCAAAGAGAAGGATGACAAAATATGCAGTCATGGAAAGACTTGTGTTTGGAAATAAATGAAGATTCTTTACCTTAGGAATAAAATGTAATAATAATACACAAAAATGCAAAGAGTAGAACTAGTTAGTAGATAGTTCTTCCTGTTGTCTGTAATAAGGCAAGGGATTACTTACTGCTTTTAGATTCACTCACATATTTCTCTTCATGCAGATAATTTCAAAAGCAAAATTTCAAAACATTGAAAAGAATATTATTTCAATATTTTTTAACGATTAAACATTTGAAGGATTTCTATTTATATGGAAACAGGGTTCTTTTTATTTAAATGAATTGTGGAAGAGATGTGAAGATGCATACTTCAGCAAGCAAGCTAAATCTATATCCAGTGATGACCAAGGGTATTCTGAATTTGTCATTCTAACTCATAACTGTCTAAAATTGATTTACTTTCCTGTAAAAAATATCTGATATTTGCATCTGTCAAATGAAGTAACTCATCTAGATGGCCCATAGGCCTAGCATACATTATGATAATTCGTAAGTTTTACATTTTAAATCATACCGTGAAATATGTTCAGGGAAGTTACAGTCAAGTATGTACTTAAAAATCAGTTTAAGACTATAAGCATTGATGCCTCATCATCTGATGATGGTATTTTAATTGACAGTAGACTTAAATTAGAGTGCCTTAGACACAAATCTTTATCTTTCTGTGTTTGGACTTTTTTGAAATGTATTTTAAACTTCGCGTGTGCTGATTTCACAATTTTTAACATATCAGCATCCTGAAGATAAATAAGGTGGGCTTAAGAGTACATATCAGTAAGTAGCTTAATATTAGTGCTGTCACTTCATGAAACCTTCATAGCATAGAATCTACATAGCATTTTCTTGTTAAAATTGTTGTCTTTCATCTATCATGGTCACCTGTTGTAGTTGGCCCTAGCTTTTATCATTCCTGAAGTTTCACTCAGAGTTGACTTTTGCTTGGTGGTTCTTTACTGAAATCTTGAATATAAAGGTGCTAGGTTGTTTTGTAAATTGTAATGTGGAAGTAGAGAAGCATTGAAGGGCGCAAGTACATTTTTTCTATTATTTTAGGGAGTTTTTAAATGATTGGGCAACCCAACAGTTTTAGCATTCAAACATTTGTCAGCTTTGCACTCACAAATAAGGAATGTACATGTTGTCTGTTTTGAATAATCAGTATATATGGGACATGAAATATTAATTTTAAAATCCAGAGAAATGAGTTATCACACTCACCAGCAGAACCTACATTAAGTTTTGTAGCAAGCAATCTAATTTTATTAGGCAAACTGATAATAGATGGAAAGGGCAGCTTGTGAGCATATAATGCCTTCTTCTGCAGCAGACATCAGCATAAGAGGAGTTTGAAAACGACTGTGTTATATATTCTTGTTTACTGAGATAATTTGAAGGGAAAAGACTATCTCTAGTGTATGAATTGAGGCTTGTAAGGAAAGGAATGCTAAAGTTGTAAAGCAAGTAAGAATCACTTGCAGACCTCTGTATCCTGCAGGGAGAGGGACACTGTGGTATGCCATGTTAACCACTCCATGATAATATTTGGTAGAGTTGCATCTTACAGTTCTTAAGCTCTGCATTTGAAAGTGTTTTGTAGGACTCCCTTGAGGGTCAGGAGTGAGAGTTAGTAGAATGTTTTTCTTGTGAAAAATGTCCCGTGTATGGTTACTGAATGCTTCTGTTCCATTTTCCTTTCTCTGTATGTTAATCCTATTAAATAATTCTTTGATTTTACCCACTGTTTCCTGAAGCATATAAAATTCTGCGACGTGCCTATCTAAAATTCATAAATTTTTGGTAGTAAAAAGGTAACTTTAATTAGAAGTTACTAATCATTGTTAATCATTAATTTCAAGATCATATAAAAAATGGCAACTTTATTTGCTAGGAAAGTTTAGTAAAATCTGTCTTGTCTGATTTAAAGATCCGGTTTGTCTTGTGTCTTTTGATGCTATGTATACATATAAATGAGATAATAGATGCTTAACTCCATCTGTTAAGTGGAGTTTAAAGCTGACTGGTTCCTGCTACATGGAGTTCCATTTTTGAGATGTATTCATACACTCTATACATGTATGTAAGGAAGTTATACGAAAATTATTAATGTATAATTAGGGATAAAAATTGACTTGAAGTTCCCATTTGAGAGTTGCAAACAAGGGTGGCGATTATTTACAAAAGCACTTAATATTGCATAATAGTGATACAAGTATCAATTTGAAATCAGCAGGAATACTCATTAAGAAATATAAAGCATAAATCTTAGAAAAATATGTCTTAGTATCTCTGCAAAACTGAATATATCTAGATTTTGCTGTCATTGCTTGCTACTACTGCAGTAGCATGTAGTTAAAACACAAGATGATTTTGTCTTTCAGATTTGTTGGGGGAGGCATCACTTTGTTTGCTTATGGGTTTTGCCTTAGATAATCACTTTTGGATTTTTGTGTATTTTCTCTCCTTTAAAGGTCGTTTGTATGCAATGCAAACAGGGATGAAGATTGATAGTAAAACCCCAGAATGCCGTAAATTTTTATCCAAACTTATGGACCAGTTGGAAGCTGTAAGTACAATTTATTGCTTTCCTCTAAAATGATTCAAGATGTTACTTTCATTTTTATCTAAGCTTCTGCAAATACTATCTTTTCTATGTCATCAGTCATTTATGCAACTATTCTCTATGCAGGCATTCTGTATATAATAAATTGGCAGAAGAATTGAAAGGAGGTAAAACTATATGTATGTTTATATATATGTATGCATGCACAAACATAACTGAGATTTTATATAGCAGACATTTGCCATAAGATTTTGTATAGATAACATAAATTATGATACTTCATTCATACATATTCTCATGGGAAATAATCATAGAATCATAGAATTTATTACAAAATAAATAGCAGTATTCTAGAAGACTTTAGGCTAGCCTAGTCCTTGGGTGCTTTTGAAATTTTTTTACCTGAACTGTTGTACACAGGGAGTGAGGTTTGGGTTTTTTCTTTTGTTTGGGTTTTTTTGTTTTGTTTTGTTTTTTTAACATTTTCTAAAAGATAAAGATACTTTTAAAGATACATATCCTCTTTTAGAGATTGGGGACCTTATACTATGCTTTTTTGTAAGCACAGTCTTATCTGTGTGGGTAAGAGATAGCGATTTCATGCTCTTTTGACCGGACTTGATAGTATTAAAAAGCAAACAACCTGAAACAGAACAGAGTTAAAGAAAGGTAAAGGCATTGTCATGGATGGTCAGTGTAAGTTCCAGGAGCTGTTTATGTTCGCATACTGTAGTTTTCAATAGCCTTGAAGGTTTTAAGTGCTCATTTAGAAGCAGCAAGTAATGTTGAAAAATGAAGCAGTAGTTTTTTTGTATTCAGTATTAAGTTTCCATCCAAAATATAGCCGTAGCAATGCCTGAAGAGTTTGTGTGAAACTAGTACAATATCCTTCAGTTGTTCAGAAAAACACCCCAAAATGTGAACCATTTGCCTTTTTTTCATACCTTGTACTTGTTGCAATGTTTTAACTATGATTTGGAAATCGGAGTAGTGGAAAATCCAGTGTACAGTGACTCCACAGTGTGTTATTTCATCAATTTTTGGCATCTTTAATGAATCTGATTTTCATGTTCAAAAGGGAAGAGAGGTGAGATTAAAACTCTAGAAGATTTTGCTCTTCATTTCCTTAGGATTGTTAAAATCTATTTGATCCCTTGTGGTACTTCAGCAACTGGTCTGTCTGCAGTGTTCTCTTTGCTTCAAATTTTGAAAGACTAGAAAAGCAGCAAAACCCTGTGGTTTCACCTTTCAGTTGCTGGTAAAATTGGCTGTGTGACAACTGATGCTTAGGTACTGAAGTCCCTTCTATATAGTCAAGTGGTTGAAGGATGGAGAGAGCACTTCTAAGGAGATCTAATACAGCGTTTTGGGAGCTAGGAAGCTTGGTTATACTGACAGATTGGACCTCTGCAGGAAAAGCAGCCATTTTCAGTCTGCCCTTAACCAGCAAGGGCACAAAGGTGTACTGTAGGTCTGCCCAAAATGTGTCTCGCAGCTTTCTGTGTGTTGCCACAATTGATTAATTTAGATGTTACAAGAGAAGTTTACAAATGATACTAAACATCATTGTAGGAAAGAATAAAACAGTGCAGATATATCTGGAAATTACCAGATGTGTCCTTTGCAAGAAAGGTAATATTCCAAATACATGAGAGTGATTTTTGTATCCCAAATGTATGTTTCTGTCAGAAATTCTTGTATGTATAATTGTGTGTTTTTGCTTTTCCAATTGGTAACTATTTCATTTAAATGTCTGTAGTAAAACTAAAGCAAATGTGCTTGATTTTAGGTTCAAATTATGAATCATCATTTAAAAAATCAGCATTGCTGTACTGATTCATAGATTGTGTGAAGGATAATTTCAAAAGTATAGAACTTTGTTAGCACCAATATTTCTAGAAGTATATGTAACACTCATTTGAGCATTTGAAATGTCCATTGAACATCAAGAATAGTATTATTTTCCAAGTATAAGGTGTATATATAGGCTGGTGAAATGTATATATACACATGCAAAAATAATCTTCTTAATTTAATTTAGAGCTTCATTTCAGTTATGTATCTTGCAACTTAAAAATTGTGGTACACTCCCAAGAAAAACAATTACACTTTGTGAAGCAAATATTTTTTGAAAAATATGTGGAGCATGAGTTTGACAAAACTCTTCAAATTTGAAGTTGTATTTGGAAAGTTTCTATTTCACTACTGAAATCAAGTAACTTTTCTGGAAGCATTCTGTGTATTAAAAAGTTGGCAGCAATCTAAAAAATATGGAAATGTAGCCTGCATGATTAAGTATTCTTCACACGCACAGTGAAAAAGAATTGCCATTCAGAGATTGTGTTTAAATCTTTCAGCAAAATAAAGGCTGCCGGTTAGTGTCATGCAGTGTTCCTGGTTTTGTTCTGTAAGGATAACCTGAGATTTCCTTATACAGAAACAGTAGGCCTATTCAGAGGGTGTAAATCCACTTGTTGTGTTACAGGGTTATTTGCTTTACTGATTTTTATTGGGAAACTTGAGGATTCTTGTACTCTTAAAGTCTTTGAAAAGAGGTCTTTGAATTACAGTGCACTGCTTACACTGAAAATTCTGGGTAGATCTGTAGGTCACTAGTCTGCTCAAGGTGGGCCTCAGACACTTAGAAAAATGTAATGAACTGCGGTGAAATGCCTTACAAGAGGGAAGATAGATGATCACTCTGACCTACAGTACTTTTATAAAGCATGCATTACTGTATCAGTTGAACTGTGTTGAATCCTGATACAGGCTTCAGAGTGCTTGGGTTTTTTTGGTAATAAAGGGAAAAATATCTGTAGCTATTCCTTCACGATATTGTAGTTGTGTTTATTTTAAAGGTTTGAGTTTTGGTTTGGAGTATTTAGTCTTGTTTTGTTTTTTTGGTGTTTTTTTTTTTTTTTTTGTGTTTGGAGGGTTTTTTTAAGTATTCAGAGCTAAAATAAATAATTGAAGTGTATGCTTTTTCTTTTTTAAACTATACTTAGCTTTGTCTAAATCGGCAGCTTGTGCTTGAATTCTATTGCAGAATTGCTAGGATTTAATAACGTAACTATTTTTTTTTCAATGTTCTTCAGATGAAAAAGCAATTTGGTGATAATGAAGCAATTACTCAGGACATTGTTGGCTCTGCTCATGTGGAGAATTATGCTTTGAAAATGTTTTTGTATGCAGACAACGAAGACAGAGCTGGGCAATTTCATAAGTAGGTGAAAATCTTTGGTTTTGTTATCTGAATTAAGATACTGGTCAGGAAATTTGTATATCCAAACTCTTTAATTTCACTCGAAACAAGAATTGGGCTTTAATGCATTAAATTATATCTTTCAGAAAACTAGATTTGTTACTACTGGTATGTCTAACTTCATACATTGACTAACATCCTCCTTGTTGTCTTCTATAAGTGGTTGCTCACCTACTGGCAAGCCTTTAAAAACCCCAGGCTAACAGGGAGCTTAACATCAAGCATGTTATAGAATCATGGAATGTTTCTTCTGTCCTCTGATATTAAAATAGTTTTGATGATACATTATGTGGTTTGATTTACAGCAGTTACTACAGGAGCCAGGAGACTAGTTAATACATTGCTAAATTTAAACATTATGAAGTTCTGTAACATCAGAATAAAAAAAAACACTAAATGAGTGATGTCTGGTTTGAAATAAGCCGGTATGGTCTAAAATGCAACTTCTAAAAATGTGATCCTGAGAGACTGACATTACAAAGTTAGTGAAATGTTTTAATTTTTCCAGAAACATGATAAAGTCCTTTTATACTGCAAGTCTCCTGATAGATGTTCTAACAGTATTTGGGGAGCTCTCTGAAGAGGTAAGTGTTGGGGGTATCAGTGTGTTATCTGATTGCTTTTCCTAACAGGTGCAAATTACTTGGTTAGTTCTGTAAAGCTGTTTTTATAATTTGTGAATATAAACTTCAAAGAATATAATTTCTAATTATATTGTCAAATACACGTTAGTCATTGTAATTGTGCTAAGTATTTTGAAGAAGTTATATGTGAAATATTAGATGCCATTATCTGCTGGAAGATGCTTCATGACTTAGGTGTCAGTTAGAAATTCAAATTGTGATTATTATGGTGGGATACATATATTACATTGAGCAAGTAGAAATTATTATAGCGAAAAATGATGAAAGATTCCTGGCTTTTTCCACCTTTTTTCTCCCTCAAGCAAGAACTTTAGTGCTCATAACTGAGGTGGAATCATATACAGTTTTAGTTAGAATAGATACTTTGCCATTGAACCAAACACTACTTTTAAAAGGTGATATGTTAAGTCTGAAGAATGTGAATTTACTTATTAAAATAATGCCTTGCTCTCTGGCCATTAAGACATGAATGTTTTAATTGAAAAAAAAATCTACGAAAGTAACTAACCCAGTGCTCTTCATGGCAGGTAATCTTTCAATCAGACAAATATTCCAGAATTGGAGTACTTCTATTAAGCGCACCAGAATAATCTCTTGGCCTGTTTTAAACCAAAATTTTCTGTTAGGTGCGTGGTTAACTGCTCTCTGTTATTTGTGCCCAACAGAAGAATAATTCTCGAATGGAGAGGAGCACATACTTTTAATAAAGTACTCCTTGTTCTGAAAATTGAAAGTGAGGTTTCCTTGCTAAATTAACTGAGAAGCTCAATTTGAAAATATCATAATACAGTCAGTAACTTACAGCAAAGAAAAAAAAATAGAGAAAGCTACTACTTGTTAAAAGGTTGAAATACGTGGAAAAATAAATGAGGTACAGCAATGACAGTAAACAATCTAAGACAGAAAGTGCTGATCATATAAGTGCTGATTATGTCTTACAGTGCCTGAATCCATGCAGGTAATCTACAGATATTTTTCTTCTTACATGCTTGGGTGTTACGTGGAAATTTGAGTTCACCAGTACCTTACAGATGATGAAGTTGATGTGAAACATGCTACCAACCTGCACTGTTCGCTTGGCCAAATTACTCTACTCATCCTTCCACATGTCTCATCTCTGTTTATATTCAGCCTTGCTCCTTGAACTGTATTAGCTTGTAACTGTCAGAACTGGTTATGTCTCTTACAACTTCTTACAAAGTATTTTGATTTGCATAATCAGCTTAAGATTTCTCGTAACAATTGAGAAATCTTCCTGGATACTGTTCTGCCAGTCCCAGGAGATAAAAAGTGACCAATCTTCATTTCATGTTTTGACATATTAAAGTTGTACCCGAGAACAGTAAAGTATATTTTAAAAAAAGAAATGGAAAATCTCAAAGTAGTTGAGACTCTTGGCATTTAGTTCAATCACTCATGTTTTGTGAAAAGACAAATTTCTGAAAACCCAGGTGAAAAATGCTTTTCCTCCATAATTTTTCCCATAAGCTGAAAATAGTGAAAAATCATGTTGATTTTCTTCAAGTACTGAAGTTACTACCACATTTTTTCCGATTTCAAAGTGTCAATATGAAGCAATTGCAGTGCCATTTCAGAAGATGAGAGTTGGCAAAAACTTACATTGACCATCAATATATAATCCATTTTTTATAGGTATTAATATTTTTTCTAATAATTGAACTATTAAATGTGACATTAACAGTTTATTTAAAGCTGTTATTATCATAACCCCTTGCTCTGTGTAGTAGTTTATGTATTGATAAAGTCCTTCATCTGATTTTTAGCCATGTTTTCAGGATACTAAATCAAAATATTGCATGTCCTATAATATCACACACATCACATTAATCTGCAACTGCAGCAGCTTTTCTGTATTGGTGCTTTTAAATACATTTTTAAAATTTAAGATAATGTAATTAGACTGTATTACTGGTGAGCAGGAGTGGCATTTTAAGTTTCAGATATTTAAATCTAAAGGTAATAATCATGTAAGTTTATGGAGATAGGAAGTTTTCTTTGTTATTTCATATCAGTAATTACAACACAGTGCTCCACCTTTCACACTAGATGGTCCTGGTGTAATTTATTTCCTTTTTCTGACGTGCTGCACTAATTAAATATTTTACTTGCATGCTGAGAGAGCTGTTCTTTTTATATATTTTTTTTTTAAATTCACCGATCAATTTCATATATGTTGTTTATCTTTAAAGGGGTGCCAAATGATAGCAGAGAAAGCAGTTTAGTTTTATAATCTCAGGGTGGAAAACCTACTTGTATTTCTGTTATGAATACATTAATTTGCAGAAGTGAGTGATTAAAATGGCTGGCCTTTCTACTTTCCCCAGAACGCCCAGCACAGGAAGTATGCTAGGTGGAAGGCAGCATACATTCATAACTGCTTGAAGAACGGCGAGTCTCCTCAGCCTGGGCCTATTGGAATGGAAGGAGAGAGCTTTGGTATGTTTCCCTTTTCTTTCTAAAGGGTGGATAGCTGGGCCAAGACTGAAGTGCTGATATGCACAGTTCTTTAGGGAGTACTCTACAGGAAGCATTCTGCTTTTTCTTTATGCTGCTCTTGCTGTTATTTTTATTGGACATTACTATTTGATTTACTTTTTTTTTTTTTTTTGTACCTCTGTAGTGGAGATATATTATTTTGAATACTACTACTCTAAGAAGACATTGCCACCTTTGGGCCAGAACCATGCATTTCTTTAATGCTGCCCCCAGACCTTCTTTTAAATGTTCTGCACAGTTACCATCCCTTTACCAGTTTATCCTTTCTCAGAAGTTAAATAGGAGTTGAAATTGATTGATTGTAGATTAATTCAATTCAAAGCAAACACCTCATAGTGAGACAACCCCTTCCTCACCATATACCCTGGATTTGGAGAAGGCTGAGGTTCTTAATGACTTATTTGCACAGTCCTCACTAGCAAATGCTCTGACCACACCACCCAAGTCTTAGAAGGCAGATGCAGGGACTGTGAGAATGAAGACCCTAGGCCCACTGTAGAAGAGGACCTGGTTTGAGACCATCTTAAGAATCTGAACATACACAAGTCCGTGGGACCTGATGAAATCCATCCGCGGGTCCTGAAGGAGCTGGCAAATGAAGTTGCTAAGCCACTGTCCATCATATTTGAAAAACCATGGCAGTCAGGTGAAGTTCCTGATGACTGAAAAAAGGGAAATATAACGTCCATTTTCAAGAAGGGGAAAATGGATAAGCCGGGGAACTACAGACCAGTCAGTCTCACCTCTGTGCCTGGCAAAATCTTGGAGCAGGTTGTCCTGGAAGGCATGCTAAGGCACATGAAAAACAGCAAGGTGGTTGGTGACAGCCAGCATGGCTTCACTAAGGGAAAATCCTGCCTGACCAATCTGGTGGCCTTCTATGATGGGGCTGCGAAACTGACGGACAGGGGTAGAGCTGTTGATGTCATCTCCCTGGACTTGTGCAGAGCGTTCGACACTGTCCCACATGACATTCTTGTCTCTAAGTTGGAGAGATATCAATTTGATAGGTAGACCACTTGATGGATAAAGAACTGGCTGGATGGCCGCACGCAAAGAGTTGTGCTCAATGGCTCAACGTCTAGCTGGAGACTAGTAAGGAGTGGTGTCCCTCAGGGATGGGTGTTGAGACCGGTCTTGTTCAACTTCTTTGTCAGTGACATGAACAGTGGGATTGAGTGTGCCCTCAGCAAGTTTGCCGATGACACCAAGCTGTGTGGTTCGGTTGATACATTGGAGGGAAGGAATGCCATCCAGAGGTACCTTGACGCGCTTGTAAGGTGGGCTGATGCCAACCTGATGAAGTTTAACCATGACAAGTGCAAGGTCTTACACCTGGGTTGGAGCAATCCCAGGCACAGCTACAGGTTGGGCAGAGAAGAGATTCAGAGCAGCCCTATGGAGAAGGACTTGGGGGTGTTGGCCAATGAGAAAATGAGCATGAGCTGGCTGCAGTATGCGCTTGCAGCCCAGAAAGCCAACCGTATCCTGGGCTGCATCAAAAGCAGCGTGACCAGCAGGTCGAAGGAGGTGATCCTGCCCCTTTATTGTGCTCTTGTGAGACCTCACTTGGAGTATTGTGTGCACTTCTGGTGTCCTCAACATAAAAAGGACATGGAACTGTTGGAACAAGTCCAAAGGAGGGCCATGAGGATGATCAGGAGACTAGAGCACCTCCCATATGAAGCTAGGCTGAGAAAGTTGGGGCTGTTCAGCCTGGAGAAGAGAAGGCTGCATGGAGACCTCCTAGCAGCCTTCCAGTATCTGATGGGGGCCTATAGGGATGCTGGGGAGGGACTCTTCATGAGGGATTATAGTGATAGGACAAGGGGTAACGGGTTCAAACTTAAACAGGGGAAGTTGAGATTGGATATGAGGAAGAAATTCTTTACTGTAAGGGTGGTGAGGCAGTGGAATGGGTTGCCCAGGGAAGTTGTGAATGCTCCATCGCTGGCAGTGTTTAAGGCCGGGTTGGACAGCGCCTTGGATGGCATGGTTTAGTGGGAGGTGTCCCTGCCCCTGGCAGGGGGTTTGGAACTAGATGATCTTAAGGTCCTTTCCAACCGTAATTATATTCTATGATTCTATGATTCTATATTTTTTCCATATTGTTTCCCTCTCCTGCCTGCCGACTTTTACCAAACATTGCCACATCTTTATAAATCCGGTTAACACCTGTCTAATGATTTAATGGAGAAGACAACATGCAGGAAAAAATCTCTTATTATAGTGAATGTAATGAATAGCCCAATTAAATATTTCTGTCTTTAAATGAGTCCTCTTTAGTGGTCTTGTTCATAGCGTGGTTGTTTACAAAGCCTACCTGATCATGTGAAATGAATGATGAATTCTAAACAATTGCAAAAATAGAATTTCTATGCAAAGATTACAGAGCTTTTTCTAAAAATCTGTGTGCACAACTTGTGTAGAAATAATATTTGTTTCTCAGCAGCAACAAGTAGGCTTTCTTCATTTTCTTATAGTGGTGGTAACTGACTTGTTCAAAACTGCAAAAGAAACTGTTATAGGAGGGAAAGTGGATTTCAGACTTCACTCAAATCCTTACTATTCATTGCAGGTCATTACAAGCAGTAGTGTGAATTGGTGAAGACTTTGCTTTCGTTGCCAAGTTATGTCTTCATGCAGTTTGAAAAAGACACAAATGCTGAGTGATCCAAAATTTTAACATCCTTGTTGATAGGGAGCCTGCAATATTTGTAATTTGGCAATATCTTTTTTTTTTTTTTTTGACTTGTATTTCACGTAATGAGAAACAACCCTTTTATTTTCTGAGAATTAAGTGAGTCTTTTTCACACTTATTTTTGGAAATTAACTCTTTAGTATAATTTACATAATGCTTTACACAACCAAGACAAAAATTTTATGCAAATTATTTTTATTAGAAGAATCAGTTAAAAAAAAGTGTCAGGTCTGTCTTTGTGCATCATGAGAAGAAAAGCAGCATTGTTCGAATGTATGACTGGACCTTCCCCATTCCTTTCTGCTTGCTCATTTTCTTCCTCCCCTTGCAAGTGGAAAAAGTCTGTTTAAACAGTGTGAAATTCGGTCACTGTAGCTTGACAAGTTACCGTTTTTTTCCAAAGTGTTATTTTCTTTGTGATTCTTGAAAACCGTACTGTAACTCTTGGAGATGTTTTTACAGTAACATAGGCATGCTTTATGCAGCTCTGCTGTTGAATTTATGGAAGCTTTTGTCAGGATGGAAACCTTAAAATTACATGCTTGATTTATTAATGCAGTTGGAATACAAGTTCTAGAGTACACATAAAGTTCACCTAGCAGTAGCCCTGGGTCATCCAACAAGCCTTTATACTAATGGAAAAAAAAAAAAGGTAATTTCAAATATTAATAAGTTCCTAAATGGTTATGGTTATGATTTAGCCATAGTAAAAATATATTAAATGTCACGACTTACGTTGCAATATATAATACATATTTTAAATTTATATTACAGAATTCTAGGAAACCTTTATAGTCCCAACTAGTAGAAAGAACAGTGTATGAAAGATTGATGGATTATTTTTTTTAGTCCATTTCTCCATGTTGCAGAAAAAGACATACATATATGTGTATATATATATATTTAAAAAGCAGTGTTTCAATTAAATCTTAAGTTGTAAATCTTTTAGGAACATCTCAAGCTAAAGAGAAGCAGTTCAGAAGAATGCGAAAGAATATTTTTAAATTCAAATTAGTCAATTACCTTTATAATTCTCTGGACTCCTTAAAAATAGGTGTCCAGGGAATTGGAGGACTCTGGTCTTAAATTTAGTGCTCTGCCCTTCTGAATTTAAGGCATAATCAGTGCTTCCTTACACTAGACAAGAAAATGCCATTAAGCCTTGAGAATTCTCTTATTTACATGAAAGTATATTTGGACAGTTGGTTATGGGGCCTTATTCCATGAAGTTTTGCCTTCAATAAATAAATAAAAAATTTTTAAAACCCAAAGAAACAGATAGTCTGGGTAGCTCTGAGGAAAATCTGAAGAGCGCATGGATTCATTATGCTGGAATCCAAGCACAAAGGCTGATGAGGTTCCAAGACAAGAAACCCAGCTGGAGCTGAAACTGAATGTGAAACAATTATGTCACGGTTTCATAGCCTGGTATTCAGCATCATTAGGCAAATTGCAAGGAACTGTGAATTCTAGGTTATTCTGCTTTATGAGAAATTAGTTCGTTTAATCTTTCTAGTGTTCATTCCCATTCCCTGTAAAAGATCTGTTTTTCAAGAATGTAATGGATGTTCTAACCGCAGAACTTAAAACCAGTCTGTTGACATACATTCTTTTCCAGCAGCCTGAAGTACTTCTATTTAGCACTACTGTTAAACTCTTCACAAATACTGCAAGCACATATCTCAAAATTATTCTGATGTTTTAATCCTTGATAAAGAATATTTTAAATATTTACTTTGCAGAAAGAATACTTACAATGCTTTGATGACATTTGAGCACTTTAGACACCCAAGAAAGTTTAATTTAAACAAAGCTACTTTTATGTTTAATACAGCCTAACATTTACCAATTGCATAATGAGCAAATCAAACAGTTGAGCTTGGTCTTTTGATACATACATCTGATTAAAAAGTATATCTCCCTTAGATGAATTTGCCTCTTACAAGCACTGTTGTTAAGGGTGGTCAGTGCTTACAACCCCTTTTTTGGTTCGTTTTTTTTTTTTTGTTGATAACATTGCCAGGCTTTAACCATTTGAGTTCATATCTTCCACGGCCAGTATTGTGTACAGCATTATACTTCTACAGGAGTGACTCGAGACCATAAACTCAATGCAGTGAGTACATTTGGACCTGAAACTGGAAATGCCTTGAAAGGCAAGAAGGGGAGGTAGTGCAGGACAGACAGCAGTATGGGGGAAGAACTTTCAGATAATGGGATATGAAGTCCTGATGCAGAGAGAGAGAAATCAGAATGGGACTGAAGAGCCAGATAAGGGCCACAGGAAGCTGCAGGGGGCAGTATAAATAAATAAATGCATTAATGGTTTCAGTCTGGCCATGAATTTCTTGGTAATTTCTCTTAGTTGAGATCATGAGTACAAGGAAGGCGTGGTTTCTCCCACTCCTTCATTCTCAAAAGCAGCTTAATAATTTTTACAACAGCTTTTCCCACATAGTAGCTTCAGGCACACACCCAACATGGAAAATCCAACTTTTTTGGCTACAGTTTGACCAAGATATAAATAATTGATAACAGTGTTACAAGTAAGCTTGGGCAGCCTTCAGACAGCACCAGTGTTGTCTGGGTTTTTGTTAAACTAAATTTTATTTTCTGAAATGGTTTTAATATTTTTTTTTTTTTTTTTTTTTAGTTAGCACCAAAACCACTTAAAAATACAGCCTTCAACCAGGGGCTTATTATTATCATTATGCTGTTGCTTAAAAGGAAGTGTATCTTTTGTTTACTTTTGAATCTCACCCTTTTCTTGCCAGTTTTAACACATTCAGTTTTCCTTCCATGCATGTGAGCTACATGATATTGCAGTATGAGTCACTAGCAAAAAATACAGCAAAGGAAAAACCTGGCACCTCAAGCTATCCTTTGCCTTCCAGAAATCTGCCATATGTTTGTTTGCGTATGTCAGAAATAGCTTCGTAAAACTACAGCCTAAATTATTGGTTGTAGCAAGTGAAAGTAGTATTCACAACAGTAACATACAGAAACGACCATGTTTTATATTTTTATATTAAATTTTGCTAGCAGTGCTTGGCATGCCTGGCAGAATTTTGCTTCTAGGTTTCTTTGGTTTTTAATACTTTTAAATAAAGATTCGTGGTATTAGACTGTGGATTTGAGGGATTTGTGTATTAGTACTTAGATGTTCTGAGTGAATGTAAACTACTACAGCTTTGTAATATAAAATAAAAATATAATCTTTAACTGTGCATTTGTTAAAGTCCATTAAAAATGTCCTAATGACAATAGTGTTGATTTTACTCTGCATTATAGCCTTTTATTGTAGTAAATAATATAATGAATTAGAAGGTGTTTTTTGTAAAGGTAGCACCTTAACTACTTCTGAGAGGAAGAGGACATTACAAAGGAAAAAAATCAATAAATTTGTATTAGTAATATTGTGGATAGTAAGCTATTTTGTTATTAAGTCGTAGAGGTGTTTGCATAGCACATCATCTTGTATAGTTGAAGATCAGTGTGAATTTCATAAACAACATCTTTTGTCGGATCTAGACACAATACAAGTTTTGTGCTCCTATATTCATTTTGCTCCCTTTCAAGAACTGGATATTAACAAAACTATGCCCCAAACTGTTTGTTTCACCTGATATTATTGACATAGATGGATGCTTACATAGTCAAAGAAAATTAGCTTTTAAAAACTGAGATAAATTCAAATTGAGGAGCAGAAATCAACCATATTCTAAATTAACTTGGTTGTTAGAATATTAAAATTGGACAGTCTTCAAAATGACATTGAATTACCTAGAACAGAACCTTAAGAACGTAACTAGATGGAAAAATAGTACCTATGTTCTTTGCACATTCTGTGGGATATTTTGAACTTCATTATTTTTATAGTGTATTATGTACTCTTAACTATTCAGCTACAGTTATGACTTGGCTAAGCTGCATTTAGTTTTCTTGTTCGATATTATTTTCCCAAAGTTCCCTTTTTTGTTATTTCTTTGTGGTTTGTTTAATTGATATGGACTGGAAGGATTTCTTTTTACAAAGAGTTTATAAGGCAAATACAGTTTTCCATATTCTGGTTCATGTGTATATTAAAATACAGGTTACTGCATGTTTGTAATATCTTGTTCAACTACTGTGGATGCATTACATGGAGGTATAAGGGATTGCACTAAAGAGATAGATTGCTTACTCAGACCAGTAATGAGATGATCCTTCAGTTTAAACAGAAGAGAGCTTTGAAAGTATGTGAGTTCCTAGATCTTTATGGTATGTTGCTTTTTTACTTTGTCAAATCAACTGTAGGTGGTTTGGGTTGATAAATGTTTTATGTGATATTGTGGTGGCAATTTTTCTACTAAAACAAATTTGAAAGGAGGTTTTAGAAGCGTAAATTTACAAGTGTTTGTATAGAAGAGTTGTAGTAATTCCTGTTTTGTATCATCTTATCAGATGTTGAAAGGGAAGAAACAGAGTCATCTTCTCTCCATAGTGGAACAGCTCAACCAACATCATCATCTACACATGAAGCTAACAACAAAGCAGCTAGTAATTACACTGGCATACATATACCACCAGGTGCCCATGCACCAGCCAACACTCCAGCTGAAGTACCTCATAACACAGGTATGTCTAAATCACACCCCAAAAATCCATGCTGTTACTGAGAGGCAAATTCTAGCCCTCTTTCCATTACATATTAAGTAAAATAATACAGTTGTTCTATGGCAGAGGCAACTTTATAAATTAACTTTGTAAAAATGCCATTGGGAATATTTTTTTATGCTTTTCTGTTTTTTAAAATATTTAATTCATATTTTGGAACACTTTTCCAGAAGAGATATATGAACTGAACGAATGAGTGTTCTTGCAGACAGAATGTTTTTTTCTTCTCTAGAACAATGCGTTGCAACAACTATACTTCAAAGCAGTGTTTGAGTCTTTCATTTGATAGATGAAATTATATTACTTCATTTCATATTTAGCTTTCCCTGTGCAGATAAACTGCTGTTCTTTGTGGGAATATATCCAACATAATGTTGAACCTGTTACAACAGCACTCTAATGTTATATGCCTGATGCACCATTCATACTTTTTTTCTATTTGGTTAATGCTCTTTTTCCCATGCAAGTATTTCAGTGTGATTGACCTCAAAAAATATAATTAATAGAAGTTTTGTCTCTGTTGTTAAACATACTGGCTCCTGTGTCCTTCCTATTCTGTGATAGTTTTTGTACCCAAACCAAAGTCCTTAAAAATCTAAGGTTCCTCCCAAGTTGCTGTATTTTAAAAAAAAAAAAAAAAAAAAAAAGGTCACAAGGAAAAAGTTGTATTAAATTGTTTGTAAATATAATTTTTTCACCTCATGTTACCTTTTTATAGTGATGTTTCATAAGACTAAAAAATTAAAAGCTCTTGATTTCAGTCCTGATGATCATTTGATTTTTCAGATGCATTTTTATATTATAGAAAATATGAGATGTTTTTGTAACACAGCTGCTTCTTTTACTTTCTCATTTTAAAAATGCTTCACCCTGTGAAAAGTTCAGCATGCTCTTTCTTTTCAGCTTTATCAAAGGGAAATCCTTCAGATAGCTGGGGTTGTTTGGGTCTGGGAGGGGGAGTGTTGTTTTTTACAGTCAGCCTAGGTAAGTGGTTAGCTCTTTGTTTTTACCACATCTGAAAATTATGGAATAGATACCTTGTTGGAATACATGAATTCTTTACATTGCATAGTTTTAACTCTATCACTCATTCCATGAAATAACAGATAATGTGGTTATACCATCTTCCTACAAAGCATATATTGTAGAAAGAACTTATATTAGTCTTGTTTGTTCTGGACATACTGCAAAGGTGTAGGTTTGGATCAGTGCAAATGAGAGTATCTGAAATGTGAATGCGAATACAGGAATACTTCCCAACATAAAATGCTGTTTCTTATTCTAGCATCACCATTTCCATTTTACATATAGCTAGCTTTTTGACTCTTACCAATTGTTTTTGAAGGAATTAGGAAGGAGACAGTTTTAAGTGTGAGATGGCAGGTGTGATACTTTAAAAATAAGGGAGGATCTGATATTAAAAGGCAGAATTTAAAGTTCAAATATAAAAGCTTACTCCTACTGTTACCTAGCAGGTTTTCCTTACTACTCTAGGGTAACAGGTATCTTTTGGACTAGGCTTTTCCTGGGTTTTTAATTAAATTTCTGTGAAAAACTGTACTGATAGAGTCAGTGACAGTCTATAAATACTTCTGTATTTATTTGTAAAACATAGTCTGAATTGTGGGTTTAAAATTATGTTTTAGAAGAGTGTGTGGTGACAGGAAAGGAGGAATGGTTTTAAGCTGAAAAGGGTAGATTTAGGGTAGAAAAATCTTTCTTGGGAGGGTGGTGAGGCACTGGCACAGGTTGCCCAGAGAAGTTGTGGCTACCCCATCCCTGGAAGTGTTCAAGGCCAGGCTGGAAGGAGCTTTAAGCAGCCTGGTTGAGTGGAAGGTATCTCTGCCCATGGGAGGGGGTTGGAACTAGATGATCTTTAAGGTCTCTTCTAACCCAAACCATTGTATGATTCTATGAATTTTCAGAATTGGGAAGCTATCAGTTGCTTAATTTAAAAATCATTGAGTCATTAGCTTTACCTTTCTGTTTTTGTATTGTGCCTGCTTACTTTTAAAGTCTATAAATAAAAATAACCCAAGACCAATTTTTTGTATTGATTTGCAGGAGTGACAAGTAACACCATTCAGCCTTCTCCCCAGAATATTCCACTAGTTGATCCTTCCCTTTACAGTGCTCAGTCTGCAGGTAAGGTGACGACATTTGTATTGTCTGTACATGGAGTGTGCTGTGTCCTGTGTGTCTCCCATGTACTGAAGGAAAAAGTTTGAGAAATATTGTCATCGTTACCTGAGCACTACTAATTCAGAAATTTTAAAGAGAATCAACCTCATCTAAATACCATGGTCCTGAGTTTAATAATTTATGAAAGCTTTGCTACAGTGTATGATTAGTGTTGCCTGTCTGACTTTTTCAAACCAATGAGCTAGTACTGTATTAGGGTTTATTTATATTGTTGTTTGTCAGGTGAGGTTCTCATATACTTAACAAAGCCTATATACCTGATGGCATTGCTAAATTATATTTTTAGTAATTAATACACATTCTTGTTACTTAAAATTTCTTCTTCAGTGTCAGTAAGTTATTTTTTTACTTCATTAAATAATCACAATGTTCTGGTGGGGTTTTTTATGGCCGCATGATTGTTACGTGCACGTGTTGGTTATAAGTAATACTTGTATTAAATGAAATAATTAAGAAGGTACTACTAATGATGCCATTTTGACATACTATTTAATCAAGGCTTTGATCTTCTAAAATGACAACTGTCTTTGATGTTAAAATCACTAATAAGCTATATATCATGCTTTGAAGTACACACATAAATGCTAATCTTAGAGAAACCATGGCCTGTGAAAGAGTGGTGACTGAAAATAAAGTTGAAATTATCCTAGATCCTAATCTGGTTTTCTTCATCAGGGAAAGCTGGTAATATATAGAGAGGTTTTAAGTTCCAGAACTAAATACAGTCAAATATTGACTGTTATGACTACTGAGTTTAGATAGTTATATTCTTGTATATCATAGTTTACAAATACTTAGTTGGATATTTCAGTTTATTATGTTGATGAAGAGTCTGTGAAAAATACAAGCTTTTTGGTACAGTGGAATGCTATAATAGGAATTCAGTATTTAGCTTGTTTCAGAGTGCCATCATAAGAATGCTTAAGGATGTGTCCATTTTAATATATTAGGAAGCCATTTTTGTAGAACATGTCTTAAAAATAAAAGTCATAAAATTGCCTGTAATAGAGACACATTAGCCATTAGTATTCTCTTGCAGAACGAAAGGCACGTCCTACTGTTTATATGGCCTGTTACTGTAACGTCTCATGTGACAGTTAACTCGTGCTGAAAACAGTACCTCAGACCTGTAGCTGAGCCATTTAAACTTGGTGATAGTTTTTTGAGGTTTGAGGGAAGTCGTGGGGGTTTTGATAACTCCTCAACAAAAACAGCTGAAGGCTTTACTTACTCTTTACCATAGTAACTGCTAGTTAGAAAGCAAGTTTTGTGGTGTTTGTCAACAAAACTTTCATATTTAACCCTCTTGTCATGATCTGCTACATAGTCATTTTAATAGGTTTTTGAGTAACTACTTTGAAAATTGTAGTTGTCCATGTTCCTTGGTTTCAGTGTTTAATTCTAGTTGTAAAAAATATCATAATTTTGATTTAAACTTTAATTCTTCTTTAAGCATTAGAAGTTCACCATTCAGTAGCTGGATGGTATCTGTGCATTGCTCCTTCTGGCAACTTACCTGCTTTAATAAGTACATAAATATAAACAAAAAGAAATTGAGTGAATTAAGATACCCTGTTTGTGAATTTGTAGTAACTACTGTCATGAAAATAAGAGGTTAAGACCATTGCTAAGCACAGTGATGAACCTCTAATTTGATCTGAGAATTTGCGTGACTCCCTTCCTCTGCACATCTGTTGCATCACTGCAAGTTTGGATCTTGTAACAGCTTAAAGTGCCGCATCCCTGGCAGCATTCAAGGCCAGGCTGGATGGGGCTTTGAGCAGCCTGATCTAGTGGAAGGTGTCCCTGCGTATGGCAGGAGGTTTGGAGCTAGATGATCTTTAAGGTCCCTTCTGACCCCAAACCATTCTGCGATTCTGTGATTCTTATGAATCTATGATTCTTACAAGGAAGTTACAAGGAAGTGCACCCAAAGAGATGATACAGCTCATACAGATCCTCAGTTTTGAAAGCTTAGAAAATATACTGTCAGTTATAGAGGAGTTTGAGAAGACATAAGGGATACGTCAGCAGAGATACAGTAACAGTTTTGTTTGGATGCATAGAATTATGAAGCTTGAGATCAATGGAAAGTGTTTATCCTTGCCTGTCACTATCCTGTCATCACCCAAAGCTTCCATCTTTCAGCTATACCTGTAAGAGTAGCAGCAGGTGTCATTCTTCTTGTGCTGCTGAGTCCCGTAAATGCCAACAGTACTCTGTTGATAGTAGCTTTGTTCCCTGACCTGTAAGTAGATTTAGAAATGCCCGTATCTCACAACAGATGTATTAAACTGTGGGATGAGAAGCCCTTCCCAGTTCCTGAGTTGCAATATATAGAATCATAGAATAGTTAGGGTTGGAAAGGACCCCAAGATCATCCGGTTCCAACCCCCCCACCATGGGCAGCGACACCTCCCGCTATACCATGCCATCCAAGGCTCTGTCCAGCCTGGCCTTGAACACTGCCAGTGATGGAGCATTCACAACTTCCCTGGGAAACCCATTCCACTGCCTCACCACCCTTACAGTAAAGAATTTCTTCCTCATATCCAATCTCAACTTCCCCTGTTTAAGTTTGAACCCGTTACCCCTTGTCCTATCACTATAATCCCTAATGAAGAGTCCCTCCCCAGCATCCCTATAGGCCCCCATCAGATACTGGAAGGCTGCTCTGAGGTCTCCACACAGCCTTCTCTTCTCCAGGCTGAACAGCCCCCACTTTCTCAGCCTAGCTTCATACGGGAGGTGCTCTAGTCCTCTGATCATCCTTGTGGCCCTCCTTTGGACTTGTTCCAACAGTTCCATGTCCTTTTTATGTTGAGGACACCAGAACTGCACACAGTACTCCAAGTGAGGTCTCACAAGAGCAGAGTAGAGGGGCAGGATCACCTCCCTCAACCTGCTGGTCACGCTTCTTTTGATGCAGCCCAGGATACGGTTGGCTTTCTGGGCTACGAGTGCACACTGCAGCCAGCCAGCTCATGTTCATTTTCTCATGGACCACCACCCCCAAGTCCTTCTCCGCAGGGCTGCTCTGAATCTCTTCTCTGCCCAACCTGTAGCTGTGCCTGGGATTGCTCTGACCCAGGTGTAAGACCTTGCACTTGTCATGGTTAAACTTCATCAGGTTGGCATCAGCCCACCTCACAAGCATGTCAAGGTCCCTCAGGATGGCATTCCTTCCCTCCAGTGTATCAACCAAACCACGCAGCTTGGTGTCATTGGCAAACTTGCTGAGGCGCACTCAATCCCCACTGTCCATGTCACCGACAAAGATGTTGAACAAGACCGGTCCCAACACCGATCCCTGAGGCATCCTGGCTGCTGCATATGGAGGTTAGACTTTGGTATGCACCATTCCCATGGAACTGAAGTTTCCTTTGGGCAGGAGGGATGGATAAGTTTTTCTCTGCGATAGTTACATAAAGCTAGCACAGTGCAAAGTAGAATTGCTCCATGGTTTGGACACTATGTCTGTGTCTATACTAATAAATTACACATGCCTGTAAAAACACTTGAGAGCAGCTGGCACAAAACCGCTCACATCCATACTATTAAACTTTTAAACCTTCTAAACAAGGTAGTTTGTGAAGGCTGCCAGTATTGAATGGTCTCTAGCCTGCTCTGACCGCAGGTCATGCCCGGGAATTGTTTGGGAAAGTGTTAGTTTGCATGGGCCAAAACCATACTGGTAGCTGTTCCAGCAGTTTGAAGGTGTAGGCAGTCAACTTTCGAGTGCTGAGACACGTTCCCTGGCACTGTTGAATGTACTAGCATAGGCATAGCCAAAAAGGATATTCCACATATTTCTGCAAGGCTCTTTCTGGTAGTACGATCAAATGCATAGTTTTAAAATAAATTACATATTTTATTTCCATCCCATAACATAGGAAAAGCAATTTGATTGATGTTAAGGGAGAGAAGCTTTTGGTGGAGAAGAGTGGAATATTTTATCAAAAGAAAATTAAGCTAAAGTAACAATAATCCTTTGATTTTAGTCAGCATGAGTCCTTCAATAATTGTCCTGTCCTGTGGAACAGGTTTTGAACTTTAACATTGACTTTTAAAAGTGTCAAAGCTTATGCGCTTAAGCACTGGTTAATGTCTCTGACAGCAGAAGGTAGAGCTACACAGTGACTTTGTACAATGTTTGTGTGCACTTCTCTGGTGTAGTTTGCTTTAAAAAATTATTACCTCTGGATTTTACTAACACTAAATGCATTCATAGTTGTGCTACACATAGTTTTTATAAAATCGTCTTACATTACTGTATGCTCCTTTCCACAGGTGGCATAGCATAGAGAAACCATTTGTCTATTCTAGGTGTATGTTTGATTTTTCTACACATGAATTAGAAATAATAATTTGACATTTTATGTGTTTTCATGATCTTAAAAAAAAAAGTCTTTGAGGATTTCTATTTTAAGTATCTTAAGTGCTTTAATGGGAAAAAAAAGCATCTTGTTTCGAAAATAATTTCTGTTACCTTTGCCATCACTGTCTTTATGCACCTGGTTGCATTATTAAAATTTTGCTAAATCCACTGCTTTGTATTTGGGCAACTTCATAAAAAGGAAAAACATGTTGTAGATAGAAAAGGATACCAGGGCAAAGCAGATACCTCATATAAAATACACACTAATTGAATTCCAAACCTACTTTTTTTTCCCCCGCATGATTTTCACCATCTCTAGGGAAATTACCTTTTGATTTTCACTTTCTTATCCTCTTAAAGAATGAGGCTTGTTGTTTATAGATTCCGTATGTCTGTCATGTTTCAGTAATAAATATAACTACAGTGCTAGTAATTTTTGATTAACACAAAAGCAGATTTGTTTCAGGATAAATGCAGTATACTTTTTCCACTTCAGTGTTGTTGGGCTTTTTTAGAGTTCAGAATCACAGGATGGTTGAGTTTGAAAGGGAGCTCTGGAGGTCACCTGGTCCAACCCTTCTGCTCAACCAAGGGTCCTGTAAAATGGACTGCTCAGGGCCATGTGCTTTGTGTCTCCCCCTGCCCCTGTGCTCTCCCCATGGTTTAATTTGCAGCACAGAAAGAAATATGTCACTGTTAATACAAAAGCTGTCTTTTGAATCTCTCCAAGGATGGAGACTCCACAACCCCATTGTGCCAGTGCTCGGTTACCCTCACAGTAAAAAAAAGTTGATTCCTGGTGTTCAGACAGGACCCTACTGTGTTTCAGTTTGTTCCTACCACCTCTGGTCCTGTCACTGGGCACCACTGAAAAGAGCATGGCTCCATCCTTTATGCACCCTCCCTTCAGGTATTTCTTTACATTGATGAGATCCCCCTAAGCCTTTTCTTCAGGCTGAACAATCCCAGCTCTCTCAGCCTCTCCTCATATGAGAGGTGCTCCAGTCCTGTAATCGTCTTTGTGGCTTTCATGGGACTCTCTCCAGGATGTCAGTCTCTCTTGTACTGAGGACCCCAGAACTGGATGCAGTTTTCCAGGTTTGGCGTCACCAGCACTGATCACCTTCCTCCACATGCTGGCAACACTCCTCTTAATGCCCTTTAGCCCTCTTTGCTGCAAGGGCAGATGATTGGCTCATGGACAAATCAGTGTCTACCAGGACCCCCAGGTCCTCTTCTGCAAAGCTGCTTTGCTTTTCTCCAAAGCTGCTTAACCCTTAGAATAGAGAATATGTAAATTGAAGCCAGTTACTAATTTAATGTGGTTATAACTTCGATGTAAGTACAGACAATATAGTTTCACATTATTTTGAAAACTTAAGAACACAGAGCTATTTCTGTTCTGCTTGTTCGTTGTGAGGTACTGACTTCAGTAGGAGCTGAGGCCACTGCTGAGCACATCAAAAGATCAACACCCTTATTGTGTAAATTTTGGTTTATGAATTTAAAATTGTTAACTTGTTAACTTTTTTCCTCTCAAGTTATGTCATAATAGCATCTGAAGTAGATTTCATAATAAATAAGGCTTTATGCCAGCAAAACATTAATAGAGCTCATACTGCAAAAATAAGATTAGACTGGTGAATTTAGGCTTCCTTCCAATAAATTAGTTGAATACTGAGCTGATGCCTTGGCCAATTTTTAAAGAATGATTTTGTAGTTTCTTTTGGCATCATAGCATAAAGCCACTTTGAGGGAAACTTGGTCGTTTTAATTTCTTAAAGATGTTCAGTAATGTGGTTGCAGATTGACCCCAGCTGCTTTTAGTCTGACTTTATTTGGGTCAAAAAATAACCTAAGTGTGTGCTTGTGTTTGTGCACTCCTTTACATCTATTTGCTCATATGTGTATGTATTTTAAGAGATTTAATGTGGCTTCACTTGTTCAGCAGTAAATTAATATACATTGCAATGATAACGAGACCACCAAGTTGTCATGTGCCTCAATACTCAACAGTAATTTTGTGCTTGTATTTATTTATTGAAGGGGATTAAATAGAATTCTAGAGTATTTTTTAAAAATTGATACTATTAATCCGAAGAGCACTCACCCTTCTGCTACTTACCAAGGTAGGGTTGTTTCAAAAACCAGCAAACTAGTCTAGGTTTTCCGTTTATGTTTGTTCAAAAGCTTTTCTTAAATAATAAGATTGGAGAAAGGAAAAGCAAACATAATAAACATTTTCTGATAAGAATTGAGATTTTTTTTTTTTAGTAAATGTTCTCACAGTATTGCTAATAACAGTTTTATTTTGGAAGAAAGGGATCCAGCTAACTGAAATTGTGACATTAAAACCATGGATTTAAGTGTATTCATGCCCTTGCTTAAAATTAGGAAGCTATACTTAGCTAAATCTTTGTTCAACCAATTTTCATATAAAATCTGGGGTGCTTTTAAAATTCATTTTTTCTTAATCTGTGAAATCCGTTCATTGCTTATAAAATGCTATGTGGGAAAAGCATTAAGTAAGTACATATTTCTCTAGTATTGCATTAATTATTTATCTATGTCCAGAAAATCCAGTCTTTTATAAGTTAAGTTGTTCTGAAAGAACATAAGTAAAGGGTTTATAATCTATCTGTAGATTATTGGAGTGCCATGGGATTAGCCTTGAAACTCCCAGTGAATTTGTGGGTGGAAAGAGGGACAGTAATATAACTGTGCTTTACTTTATGCACACATCAGTGATGCTGTTCCCATATTAAATCTTCTGCCAGTTAAAGCATAAGTCCCCACTATGTTTTCTAGAAGACTGAGTGCATGTGTCTGAGCATTACAGAATTCTCAGTGTTTTAACTCAGGTCAAGAAAATATTCTGAGTAATAAATAACAGTTAATTGTTTTATAGTATGAGGGGTTTTTTGCTAGTGTTCTCTGGTATTACAAAAATGGGAACATTTAATGAGGTCAGTGTTGCATGCCACAACAGGTCAGTTTTGGTTTTGTTCATCTTACATAATGAAATTGAAAACATAAATATTACTTGATAAACAGAAATATAAAATGTACAAAATCATACACAGTGAGAAATGTTTCTGCATTTTGAATAGTTATTCCATTTCAGAAGGAACAGTTTCTAACTGTATTATTCCTGAAGAAGAGAGCAAAGTAATTATACTGTAAGCACAAAACCCACTGTCCTTTTTCTTGCAGGTACAAGATTGATTACAGCTAACTTGTTGTTATAAAGCTCTCCTTTGCTGTCATAGATGAAGAGCAGATCTTTCTCAAAGGTATTGACTTACTTTTGAAAGGCACTGGGTCATATAAATGCCAGTGTGTAGAAAGATCCTCTTACATTTTTCAAAATGCCAGCAGCAAAGAAGTTAAGCATTACATGGATGGAAAGAAAAAGAAACAGAAACAAACATCGTAGCTTGGTCTTTGTAATATTATCACAAATATTACTAGTTCTCATAATATTACCACACATATAAGTAAAACACATAATTATGGAAAGGAAGCCTCAGTCAGATTTCCTTTATAGTAACTTTGTAATACTTATGTTTTTGCAGGGGAAGTCCATTTGACTCCAGAGGACTTTGCCAGAGCTCAAAAGTATTGCAAATATGCTGGCAGTGCTTTGCAATATGAAGATGTGAGCACTGCTGTACAGAATCTACAGAAGGCCCTGAAGTTACTGATTACTGGCAGAGAATGAAGCCTTCATCCGACAGATTCATGTCTTTTGCCTAAAGAACTAACAGCTTATTACTGTACCTGTTAGGGGAGTGGAGTTATACAGAAGTTCACAGTCACATCACCCATGACAGTGAAATTACTGTTTCAGTGTCAGGTTAGCAATTAATGGTACAGTAGGTAACTCCGTTTTCGTTTTACAAACTGTGGAGCTAGAAATAATACGTATGCAGTGGCTTGCCATAAGCAAAATACTAAAGAAAGTACTGTGAACACTGCTCAATAGTTAGAATTCATCTTGCAATATTTAGATTATTGAAATGGGAAAATGCTGAATATGTAAAAAACTTGAGCATGAGAATGTTCTCTTAAAATTCTTACTCTGATTTTATTATTTCAAACAATTAATTAGTATGTATAATAGCTTTAAAATGGTAGGTAAGATTAGTGCTTTCCTCTGGAAATGAGAGCATGTGGGAAGGCTGACAGATCCACCGTGGGAAGGACTTTTTTCTTTACATATGTTATTTGGGTATTATCTAAGACATAAGTCAAAGCTAAGGGAGACTTGAGGACATTTATATTTCATTTTAAAACATGATGGTAAAAACATCTTTTGATACTTCAGAGAGAGTTATTATGATGGTGTTCCAAAACAAATCCCCACAACTGTTGGGATTGCTATTGGGATTGCTATTGGTTCTTGCTCCTTTTGTGTGAACACTTAAAATTTTGTATATGTATGGGTAATTAAGAAAAAGTGCTAATATTTATCAGAGATGATCCTGAAACTGGAGGCAGAGATTCTAAACCACCTGAACTTTTAGGGAGATTTACTTTGTAGCTGTTCCGTCTTTTAAGTAGCTAAAATATGTTCTTCAGCCATTAAAGCAGTATAAGTTCATTTCTGGTATTAGTGTCATAGAGCTTCTTATTTCCAGCTAATAGTCTTCCTGTCTGCTTTGTTCTGGAGATTTTTTGGACTTGGGATTCAATTAAAATGTCTTGGAAACCAAATTTTGAGTCTTTCTGAGGTCTGCACTTGCAATTATAGAGCTCTTGATTGTTAAAAATCCATCCATGCTGTTTAAAAGAAAGAATAAGTAGTCTTTTAAATGGTGTGACATAATAATTGGGTACACCATAGTGCATGTCTGATTTATGTAATAATTTAATGACACATTGTCTGATCTTTCTTTCAAAGCTGCTGGATCAAATCCATGTATTTGTAACTGCACTATTTTGCAGTGACTAAAGGAAGTCTGATAGTCCAAGTAAAAAGATGAGTTAAAAATCAAACATAAGCATACATTGAAGTTTAGCTGGTTGTATTTTCTTAAGAGTGTAGAGTTTTTGACAGCAGGTTTGAAGAGGGTGGTATGAAATTTGTAAATGTATGCTTAAGCTTTTTCTTTGAGCTTTAATAGACAAAATGGTATTGTTTGTGTTGGTTTCTGACATGGGATAGCATGCTAATCTGGACAGTGATTTGGGTTGGATTTTAATTGTTTTGGGAAATTCAGAGCAAATCAGTCTGAAACTTTTTTGACAGCAATATTGTACAAATGTGGGCAATGAGCCTGTGTTTTGTATGGTGGTTCATGCTAGATCACTCAATTCAGTATCAAACTGAATTACTGTAAATTATTCCATGTATTTTGGTGTTACACTGTGATTGGAAGAGCTGCTTTTCAGTTGAAATAAGCATACAGAACTTTGATCCACGTAGAGATATATATATATCATTGCTACAAGAAAAAGTCAGAAGTTGCTTTCATTTGGGGATCATACCAGTATTTGCTAGTAGCAGCTTCAGTGCCCACCACTTGAAGGAGGAAAGTCAGTTTTTCTATTTATAAAAGAATTCTATTAATTAAAAGAACCTTGAAGCTTTTGTATTACATAGAAAAATAAGCAAGCTATGGTATAATACTGTATTTTGAGATTTTTCAATGAAAATTAATATTTTACTGGTGATCAAATGATACGAAATGGAAGTACATAACTGAGAAGGTTGCAAACAAGTATTTACATATTTCTTAAAGTGTCTAAAAGATTGCCTGTTGCCATCACTGTGTTGAACCGCATGATTCCTCTAGGAAACCAGAATATCATCAGTGAAAAAGCAGTAAGAATGAAAAAGCGAAAAGCAAATTTTTGAGTCATCATTTACAAATGCCTAACCTTGTCTTGCCTGGAAAAAAATTAAAATAAGTGTGGTAATAAGTGAAAATGCTAACACAGAAGTTTTAGAATTTGTCAGAAAAGCTATCAGGACATTTTTTCTACACATAAATTAGTGTTTTGAAGATGCAGCATGTAAAATTCTCATGAATTCTGGAATATTAAGCATATAAAACATATCCTAATACTGACCTTCAGACCACAGTACCTAAATTAGCATATTGAGTTTAATTTTGCATAAAATTATTTTGCTCTGAGCATTTACTTTTTAATTAAGAATTTTTGTAACAGCCCGTCAAACCATGCTTGAAGCCATATTTCTAAGCTGCTAACATTTGATGCAACAGACTGAGTTTTTATCATCCTAATGAAACTGATGTCTTAAGTAAGTTACAGCAAAATGTTTCCATTCCAGTAAATGTAGCCTCTGGAGCAGCTTTCAATGTGGCAAGTAGCCCAAAAGTACAAACCAGTGTTGCGGAACAGTTGAAAAAAGTGTACATATTTGAGAATGTCAGGAGAATGTATGTACATAGGCTGTAATTATTCCAAATTAGAATTTGTGGTAGGCACTGGAATTTATGGCCCCATTGTTAAATATTGTGTGTGCTTTTAAGTGTTGACTGATTCATTTTACAGCCGCTCTGAGTGATGAAGTATCAACCCATAGTTCCTCTTAAACCAATTCCCAGCACATACAAGTACAGTATTAAATAAATGAGAGTGCAGTTTTGTTGTGTGCTACAGTCAATAACTCTTTTCTTCACTATGATTGCCACCTACCTCCTTGTTGGTTTTTCTCCTTTGGAGTGTGAGTTCTCAATCATCTTAGTCTTGCTTAAGAAAGGAGAAAGAGGTGTTTCTGTCAGGTAGTCTACATTCTGGTTTGCTATTTATGTAAGCTAAAATTTTAGTTAAGCTAAAATTATGTTCAATGTTTGTTACTTAAAAGTCTTTTGGTATTACTTAATATTTGGCAGTTCTTTATATTTTCACCTCTCTTCAGGGAAAGTTCCGTTTTATACTTTAGAATTCCTGCAAAAGTCTTCGAAAAGTGTGTTGCAGAAGCTGGTCATAGTTTATGAAATGGTGGCGATAGTTTTCAAATGTGCACTAAGTGTATTTACTAATACTAGAGGTGTTCTTTTCAAATTGTTGCAGTCATTTTATGGAATTTTTAATTATATCCTTTGTAAATGAAGTTTCAGAAGTATAGACTTAAATATGATCATATTACAGAATGTGATTGTCATTGTATTTGAAGCTATATAATACAAGAAATTACAACAGAGAAACTTACTATCTGAAGTAGAATTAAGGGTTGGTGTGTGGGCAGACACATGTCTGTGCATTTTTAATATAATGCATGTAAATTCAATGGTGGGCTGTAAGAATGCCTTCCAAAAAACATAGTGCCTTGTTTACAAGTATTGGTAAAATGTCAGATACAAATAAATAGATACTGTTGACAAATGTTGTTCCTAATGCTAAATTTTAAAAGTACTAGTAAAGTGCCAAAAGTTAGCTTTTATTTGTGCAGTATTCCAAATGAATGAGCTTTGATTTTCTCCTTTTTTATGTCAAGAGTAAAATAGGAGCTAGTTACAAAAAGAATGAGAACACAGACTAAGAGGAAGTTAGTTGTAGGTAATATCAAAGATAGTTTGTTGTAGTAAAGTCTTCATGATAATGTCCTGATTGAGACTGGAAAGTGCCCTTGCTTATAAAGTGTAATTACTGCTTTCTTTTAAAATGTACTTTGTTGTGTGTGGTTTATAGAATTAGAGCCTGAGCCTGGATATCTGGATTAGGAGAACCAAAAGTTTGATTTCAAGTTTCTAAACCACTTGTGCATCCTGATACTGACAGGAACTTCCTCACAGTCACCTCAGAGTACCTGTTTTTAGGTGTTGGAATTTTAACCAAGTTTGTCGGGAAAAGAAGCAGTGTTTTTTTCTTACTGCTTCATCACCTTTCAGTGGACAGCTGTAGCAGCAAGAGAACTAGAGAAAACATGAATTTACCTTAGATATTTCACTGTCAGCAAGAAAAGACTACTATGTTGCCAGCAGGGCTCTTTTTGGCTTACAGGAGGGTTGGAACAGTCAGATCATAGAGATTCTTCTCTACGTAATGTATGCCTACAGAATGTAATGCCCTCAATGATCTCAGAATAGTAACATGATAAATAAGAACACTGAAAACAAGCAGAGTGGAGACATATGCCAGGAGAGAAATCACATTCTCCACGGAATGGTGAGGAGGTACGAAATGATTGCAGAAGGAAGCAGAATACTTAAAATCCCACATGGGATGGGAACAGGGCAGTGAGTGCTTAACTCAGAATTGTTGGCCGATTTCTTCAGAACTTTGAAATAGATGAGAAAGAAGCTTAACCTTAAGGCATAAGATTGCAGGATGGCAACAAAAAACCTCATACACTTCTTTACTGCAAATTGGGGAAAATGTGAGTTATAGCACAGAAGAAAGTTCAAGAGTCTAGCTCTAAAAGGAAAGAAAAAAATACAAGTAGATAGTATTCTGAAAATGGAGATAATCAGATCCTGTCATCCTTGGAACCTTTGCATTCATTAAAAATGTTATAGTTTTGGAAGACTTAGGAGACTGCATAAGTAATTGCATGGTATCTGCAGAGAACTAGAGAGATTCATGTTTGTCCTTAAAATGCTTTCTCCTGATTTTGTGCTTTCCTGCTTTTTGTGCTGTTATGATTTACCTCCCCTTTTTCATTGTGTGTATTTAATCTGTGGTGGTCCTATAGCTAGAGAGAAGGTGGTTGTTGTGGAATACAATGCTAAGTATGAGTGATAGTCCACATACTTAGACATTCTTGGGTAATTTGGGAAAATTAACAGGTCTGTGTTTTACCTGGTGTATGTGCTGTGGAGAAAAATGTAGTGATTATACTTCCCTCCTAGGTTCAGAGGCTCTTTGGCAACAGTATGACTACAATATTTAAGAAGAAAATGTGGAAATAAACTCGGAGCCATATTCCCAGTCGGAACCCAGCAAACAGATATCTAGAAGTTTGGAGAACTCCAGCTAAGCAGTTGGTGAAGCTATCAACTTTTCCTTGCCTCAGTTAACCCATCTCTAAAATGAGCTTAGTTTTAACGCATCTTAAGTAGTCAGGATTTTTGTAATCAAGACAAGGCTTGATTTTTGTTCCCAAAATAGTTTTTAGAGAAGCAGAGAAGTCATTAATATGTGATGAGAAGATGTATAATAAGAAGAAATGTATTAAAAAAAAATTGATAGGAAAATTTAGCAGATAATGGTCAGGAATGAGAAGATCTGTGGTACAGAGACACTGTACATTTAAGTCATGAAAAGCAGTCTGTATGCAGTAGTATCTGATGCAAATCTTAAACTGTTGAGTTTATAAGTTCAGAGTTAGTGTTTTACAGCAGAACAGCAAGTAAAGCTATTGTATTGGGGGGGGGGGGGGGGAGGAGGGGAAGAAAGCTGTCATCTACTTCAGACCTGTTAGTCTAGCAAGAAGATTAAGCAAAAGCTTACTTCAGATTGTGAACAAAAGACTTGAAGTTCAAAGATAGACATAATACCATATTGTATGTTTTCTCTAAGCCCTTTGTTATAGCTCTCGCTCTGGGTGGTTTGTGAGACTTCTGTTTTAGAAAGTGAATGCAGTGAATTTAATTTACATAAAAAAAAGTAATATTTGACATAAGGCTTTAAAATACTTCGGTGGAAATAGATTAGCATGAGAATTTAATGATGGATTAAAGCTGGAGGAAAAAGAAATTGCAGTAAATTCTAAATTATTTTCAGGATGTAAATGGAGTGAGATCAGCCTACAGAGAAATCCTGTATCAGAGATTTAAGTGACAGTCACTATCTTAAGTCACATGTAATCTGTGGATCAGATGAAGGTATTGGCAAATACTGTGGAGAACTGGGAAAAATTCTGTGACTTTGGCTGAAGAACTAGAGTGAAACTAAAAGCACAAAGTCATTCACTTGGGTCCTGGCAGGAGAATGCTTTTTAATTAAAATTATGATGCTCAAAGCTGAAATAATTCTCATCAGACTCGCCTAGTTCAGTGAGCTAATGTGAATTTAGGATGCAGTGGATGAGGTGGTTTCAGTACAGAGGGTAAGTACACTGTCAGTACTGGGTTTGATTCTCATTGATCAAAGATATTTACTTGTAAAAGATGCAAAGAAGGGCTACTGAGGTGATGAAAATCATACCTATTGAAAAAAAGATCTAGTTACAGAATGGCTTTCTTGAGGCATTAGGGAAAAAACATTAATTTATTTTAAGACCTCTTGGTAAATTTTATGGATTGGATTGCAAGATTGAAGTGGTTCTAGAATTAACTTTTCAGTTTGTCAGTGAGGTTTTGGGAAGGTTTTTTCTGGCTTCTGCCAACTTTTGAGTAATGGGCCATTTCCCAAAATACCTGGAAATGTTAAATGTAAATAAAGGTATGGCAGGACCTGAGACATTGTGATGACTAGATCTTTCCTAGTGACACAGCATTTTGTCTTTATTAGGTCTAATGTTTGTTATGATGCATTGTAAGTATTTGTGAATAATAGTGTGGGGCAGAATGAAGAGATTTTTATGCACTGTATGAAATCAATACCTAGTGTGTGTTTACTTGTGACTGTGGAGGAATACCTAAATATAATTTGCATGTTTCTGAATACAAACACATTTTAAACTTGCAGTATGAAAAGCTTATCAAAGATTTAGATGTATAGCATATTACCAAGATATGGCACTGCTCAAAGTAGAGGCTATTATCTCATGGTGTGATTGCAGCTTTGCAGGAACTAGCCATACTGAAATTCTTGTAAGATGTTGTAAAAAACAGCAAATATTTCTTTTGTGCTGAAGGTAGTAAAGTGTATCAGCAAAGCCTTGGGAAAAATACTTTATTCAGTGTAGATATTAAATCTGTATTTGTAAAACAGGTATGCAGGTACTCTGCATCCACTTAGGCTCAGCGGCCTTCTGATAATAGAAATGTTACACACATCTGGCCTTTATCCTACACTTAATTGCCTGAGTAACTCCATCCATGTGAATGGTCCTGTTGGGGGAATAAGAGTACTCATATACGTAAGTGCTTGCTGTGTTTGGGTAGAAAGCTTTCCTTGCTGTTAAGTAAAATATAGCTAGAACAGTGGCAGTGGTTTAATGGATGCAAGTGTGGTATGCTGCTAGGTCTCCATTGTGGAGGTTCTAATCTCATAATGCTTATACTGACAGATTTTTAGATGGAAGTCTTTTTTTCCATTTATGTTTTCTGTTGAGAAATGCTGAAGTTTTTATTTGCACTTTATACAAAATAATAATGATAAATCTTATCTAACATAATTGCACTAAACATGCAGAAAAGGACAGTACACCTTTGAAGGCTCTGTCAGTGTATTTTATGTTGCAGATATATCTAAACACAGCTAAGAATTTTTTATTCTTAGCAACACATGCAGGAACATGATCAGGCCCTACAGTGCAGGCTCTGCCATGTATACTGAAGGTGGTCCTGAAAAAGGGCAACTTCTTTTGTTCACTCTCAGCCACCTACCTAAATTAGGACATTCAGCTATCTGTCGGAGAGAGCATTGTGAGCACTGTTGAGCTTTCTTCCCTTAACTACACAGCTTTAGATGACATATTTCTCCCACAGACTCCTTGGAGTACTTAGCAGTTGACACTGTTGAAGCTCAAGTGAGATACAAACAGCATAAAATGCGAAAGTTTTTTCATACAGCCACTTTTCATAGTCACTGTGTAGTATTTGTTGGTATTGTTCACTCAGTTTTCTGTGAAGTAATCTGTGTATGTTTCTGCCTAAATATGTCTGGTTTACAGACCCATGGGTATTTGCTCAAATCACTAAGCTCTCCAAACCTAAGCATGTTGAAGTACGCTAAACACCCTGCTACTGCATTCTAGCACCTGCAGTTTCTTCAGTTTCTAAAGGGGGAAATGCCTGTCAAGATTACTGAAATCTAAGTCCTAATTCTACAGTTCTTCTGTCAGTTCTTCTAATTCTTCTGCCACAGTTCATCATCACTTCTTTTTTTCCTTGGTTCACACAGCTCCAGTGTTAGATTAAAAATAAGATTACTGGATACAAACATTTTCTGTCAATGCCTAGTGCTCTGTTAGACTTCTATATAGGAATTTCTTGACCTTCTGTCAGCTTCCTTGTCTTTTTTAGTCCTCAGCTATGCAAAATGTAAGGACTTGAGAGCTCCCAAGAGAAAACATCTGTTTAGGCCTCCCAGCTTAAAAGATCTTTCACATTCAAGCCTTTAGAAAAAGGAAATGGAAAACACAGGGTGGGAACCTTTCTTCCAGACAGTGTTTTTAGAGACTGAAGAGGCTTTCTCTTTGTAGGGCACTCTAGAGAAAATGTGAGATTAACAGCCATTTTTCTGAAATTCTTTTTCCGTTAAGACTTTAAGGTAATTTCTTGAGGTTTTGGCAAGCAAGTGCAGACATTGAATCAGTCTATATCTTATTAGGTTCATCCATCATCACTCCAAAACAAAGGTCTTGCTGACTGGCACTTACAGGGTGACTAAGTTCAGAATACTTGACATTACACTGAAATGCCTAGGAACTTTGACAAAATACATCTTAGAGGGTTCTAGTTTTATTTAACTAATCTTTTTCATACAAATTGTTAAGATACCTTTTCATCATCTCGTGGTTTAAGCCCAGTCGTAACTCACGCAGTTTGCTCGCTCACTCCCTCCTCTTTCTTCTCCCCCACTCCCCGGGGGGATGGGGAGGAGAATCAAAAGACTGTAACTCCTGCGGGTTGAGATGAGAACAGTCCAATAGCTAAGGTATAACACAGACCACTACTGCTACCACCAATAATAATAATGATAAGGGAAACAACAAGCGAAGAGAATACAACTGCTCACCACCCGTCAACTGATACCTAGCCTGACCCAGCAGTGATCTCACTCTTCCGGCTCCCTGCCCTCAGTTTTTTATATCCTGGGCATGACATGCTGTGGTATGGAATACCTGTTTGGTTAGTTTGGGTCAGGTGTCCTGTCTCTGCTTCCTCCCAGCTTCCCCTCCTCCCTGTTAGAGCATGAGGCTCAGAAAGTCCTTGGTCAGACTAAACATTTGAGCAGTAACTAAAAACATCGGTGTTATCAGTGCTGTTCCCAGGCCGAAAGTCAAAACCACAGCGCTGCACCAGCTACTAAGAAGGAGAAGAAATGACTGCTACTGCTGAACCCAGGACACATCACTAAAATGACCATAGCAGATATTGTTGATGAAGATGCAATGTGACATAAAGTTAACGCACATGCAAAATATAAAATAATAGAAAATTTAGGATAGAAATTCATATTTATCCTTCTTTCCAGATATGCTCTGGGCAATGCTCAGTAAAAGGACTTTATTTGGAAAGCACATCTCACACAAAAATTTCCACATGGAAGTGGACGGAAGAAAGGAAAAAACAGGCCAGACTCTGAAATAAAACAAATGTTGAAGATGAACTGTCTGTATCTTCACTCCATTGGGAGGTTTGGGGGGCATGTATGCTAATTTCTTCATCCAGTACTGTAAATATCTATTTTTATTCTATGTGGACACCATAACAAGATTAGTACATTCTTGTGAGTGTAAAAGAAATTAAAGTTTTTAATGGCAATTAGTATTAGTCTCTGGAAAAATATAATTGAAGGCAGAGGTTTTATGTATTTGAAGTCTCAAAATAGTAAAATGTAAGAGAGTCTAGATGTGGAAGAGGAAACTTCCCCAGCAAAATTCACTCATCCTTCAAATTTTTTTTGTTCGTGGATTACTCTAGATTCATTTGATTGGAGAGTGAGATATTTGTACAGACATTTATGCAGAGATTTTACTATTTATTTTTAACTAATTTACTAGTTAGTTAATTTTAACTAATTTAACTAATTAGTTTTACTAACTAACTAGCTCAACTAATTACTATTGTACTTAAAATTAGAGACAAAGTAAAAAGTTTGAGAAGTGTTGATTCTCATTTGTATTTTGCCTCATAGGCATTTAAACATACTCCATACTTGGGAAGGGTAGCTTTAAAAGATTGCGTAGCACATCTTTTTTTAGCTGATACTTCATTAAATGCTACACTTGACACCAAATGGAGCTTCATAACTTGTGTTGTTGCATTCACAAGCAAGCCATAATGCTTCATGATCACATTAAATCCTGACATCTGTTGTAAGCATTTGGCTTTGTTGAATACAAATAGATTTCTTCAGTAGTTCCCTTCCCTGGCACCACAAATTTTGATCAGTGTTGTCAAAATAGGCAAGGAGAGAAGAAAATTACCTGGTCAGATTCTACATGAAAATAGAGCTAATAAAATTCAGTGTGTGAACATTGGTTTCTGTCTTAGTTATGTCTGATTCTGTACTATGTAATTTGGTGTCTGGATAGCAAGTTTTCTAGGAGGAGAAATCTAGAGTCTTTCACTAAAATGATGAAATTAGCACTTTCCTGGGGACAGAATCAGAACCTTCAATAAGTATGTTGAATTCTCTGCTGAGAAGATTATGCAATATGAATGTGTGCAAGAAAAAGTACTCTTTTAATGCTGTTTGCCTCTTTCTGACTGCTTTCAATTACGGCTTTATGCATTTAGCCAGCTTGCTGGTTCCTGGAGTTGCCATGAGTCATGAACAAATCACATAAACAGTTTCAAGAAATGCGAGTTGCAACTCTGCAGTGTAGCAACAATAATGGCAGGTAGCTCAGACTTGTCAGTGGCTTTTTTTTCCTCAAAGTTATGTTGTAAAAATTATGTGATTTGCTGGCAAGGTGAATGTTGCTGAAGTTTAGTGAGAGGTGTCCCTGCCCATGGCAAGGGGGTTGAAACTTGATGATCCTAAGGTCCTTTCCAACCCTAACTATTCTATGATTCTATGAAATGAATGACTTGCTTTGTTTATGAGGATGAGATGGAGCATGCTTATACATATGCATGCTATTTTACACATTGGTGCAAGTGTGGTTTTCATGGATCCATATAATTGCTGCAGGAATGGTAGGTTCTTGGAGAAGTGACAGATACTCTTTGGTGACATGTGATTGTAGAGTGTGTAAAGAAGTGAGGGAAACTTCCAGGGAAGGAAGGAAAGGAATAAATTGAGGATGCAAGAAAACTTACATCTAGGTTGCCCTAAGTGGAAGCAAAGATAGTTAAATCAGAAGAATACTCCGAAGAATCAGTTCAGATCTTTACGGCTTAATTTGTTCTGAAGATTTTAGCTACTAAACTGTGCTGCTGAAGTTTTTTAACACCAGTTCAAAGTTCATACAGCTTAAATGTCACCAATGGCTACTGTGATTTTGTCCATTTGCTTTGTGTTAGGGTCTGGTATCTGTGGTATAAAAAGTAGTGTACATTATGGAGATTTTTCTCTGTCACGTTTATTCAGATATGTTGCTTTCTACCTGCACAGTATTTGCCACTTCTGATATTTGCTTGGGAATGGAATTTGTAGTTACTGTCTGGCTACCTACCATGTGAGCATGCCTGGAGAGTGCAGTTTTCTGTGATTGCCATGACCTTGTTGGTGTGCTTTTTTTTCCCAGCATACAGGTTTCCACAACTTCTTTTTGTTCTAGATCTGCTTTCATGTACAAAGCAGCCTGGCTCTGGATGTGGGGACACTCACTTATTTCTGTGTCTTGCCAGCTCCTAGAAGTCAGCACACTAACCAAAGGGGATTTTTTCTTTTTTTTCTCTCCTTACAGTATTTTACTTGTGCATCTTATACCAGACAAGCAATTTGTAAAATGGAAGGAGAAAATGACATCACTTCATATGATTTTTTTGTATATAGTCTTATTCCAAATACTGCTTTTTCGGTTGTTCCTTCCATTATAATAGTGTATTATATCTTAACAGGATATGCCGTTGTTTATTTTCTCTAATTAGAGTGTTGGATGTGAAACTTGACTTTTGACAAGTAACAATATGCCAAAATAACGATCCAGTGAACCGAGACTAGTTCTGGGGGAAAAGGCACGAGTCAGTATTTTGTAGTGCACACTCCATTTTGACCAAGTTTTCCTTTATCCTTTGGAAGATTCTTGGATCACAACATCTTAGGGTAGAAATCCAGATGAACCAAGAAGGGAGAGTGCAAAGCAGGCCACCTTGTCAAACGGAATCCCTGAGCTTCTCATGACTCTAGCTGACATTACCCTGCATAACTGCTGCCAGTTTTCTAGATGGGGTTTCATCTATTCAATAGTGTCATGGGTTCAGCAGCAGCAGTCATTTTTTCTCCTTCTTGGTAGCTGGTGTAGCACTGTGTTTTTGATTTTGGGCTTTTTTGCTGTTTTATTTTCCCATTAGTTCTGACTAACTTCTTTCAAATAGGAGTGCCATTTTGAAAACAAAATAAGATTTGAGTATGTATTAACTTTGTGTTGGCTGCTGCCCTGATGGGTATTCAAGAGCAGTACTTCTGACCACAGTACCATGCATTATGAACTAAACAGGATGTAAGCATGCCAGTGTTTTACAAGTGCCATTCTTCTTTTAAAAATGGAAGTGTATTTATGTGTTGAAGTATATCTAATATTAGTTAGATGGCAAAGCAATAACCATCTCTTTACAGACTAGTTAGACTTGCAACTGTTGCCTTTTTGGAGTCAATAGTTATTGTGTACTGCTTCCTTGGCAAAACTAGGAACCATGCAAAGATGATGAGACAGAGCTTTGACTTTCCTACTGTCATAATATGGATATGAACTTCTAAAGGAGGAGCTATGCATTTTTATATTTGTCTTTGATTACTTTATGAATAATCCTAACATGGGACTAGCACCAAAGGGGAAAAAACAAACAACAAACAAAAAAATACCAAAACCAAACCTAGACTTTACTTTGATTCAGTGATGGATTTCTATTTCTAAACTCCATTTAGAGTTTTAATTTTTATTTAGTTTTACTAGTAAATTCTTGAGTCCCATTCAACTAGTGGCCCTTCACCTATTAAGCATGTTGTCTATTTTCTGTAGCACAAGCAATAGAAGCAATAAACATCAAAGAAGAGTTACTATTGAGGGAATGAAAATCATAAAAGGTTCAACAGTCAAGTGCTTCTTATTTCACCTGATACAATTTATTAATCATAAAATGTATTCATGATAAATATTTCTAATATATCTTAGAAATATATCTAATATGTACTAGAATATGTATCTAGCAATATATATTCGAATATGTTTTACTGTCTTCCCAAAGGAAATTGCCATTGGTATACAAAAGATTAAATGAATACATCTCCAGAGAAGAGAGATCACCACTGTGGCTGTTCCTTGGTCATCCATAAAGAATGTAGGTGTTGGAGAGGTTCTGACATCCCCAACTGCTGTCTCTGCTTTTCTGCAAAGATAGCTGGCAGTGTAAAAGTTATTTGTAAGTTTTTAAAAAAACAATCCTAAAACCCACAATGAGAATGTGCTGTTGCAAGCAGTGTTTTCAGCACAAATTCCTACGTTTCCTTAGAATTCCTTAGAATTCCAAGCTTGCTGGAGGAGTGCTGGTGCAGGTATGAGATGGTTGAAGCAGAGACTATCACATACTACTCAGACCGTTCTCTCTTGTGTTTAACAAGACTTGTGGCTTTAATGGAGCACTGACTGTGCCCATTTTAGTTGTGTGATTGGAGCTGGTGGCATCCAGCACTGTGATAGATTACTCCAGTAAATGATCTAATCTGCCTTCTCTGTTTCAATTCCATCCTCCAGTGTTTTTCTGCTTTTTTTCCTGTAGTTCTGCTAAACTTGAAGAAACATTTATGTTCTAATATATATTTTCTGTAAATGTAGGACCTTTGCTCCCGAGTGTGCTAATGCAATAATTTAGTATGGGGTTGAATGGAATTTATGGCACACTGTCATCAATCAAGAATTAAAGTTTCAGGTTTGTCACCGTTCCTATTTCCATCTCTTCGTATACTCAAGTGGGCAGAGCTAATAATTTTGTGTATGACAATATGATATAGTATGGAATAATACTTTAGAATCATCCTATTCTAAAATGCCCATAACCTTTACATTTCATTGATATGTACTATTGAAAGCTTTTCTGTTTTCAAAATACCAGACAGGTTCCAGTTCAGTTTAAATTACCTGTCAGCCCAAGTAGAGAGTTGCTCCAAGCAGCAGTTTCCCTGACGTTCTCAGAACAAGGTAAGGAAGCTTCAGGTATGTGTGGTCTACAAGAAGTACAGTTGTAACTGTAGGAAATTTGGGGAAAGTAATCTATTTTTAGACTCTAGTGTCTTCATAGTTTCTAATCCAACCTTGTCGGTTCCAAAGGCAGTCTCTTAGTTTGATATTAATAATTCCTCATCTCAGTGGAAGACACGGATAGATTTCTATAGATAAATTATTTGCATAGTTGAAAACCAAGTAGTATTCTCTGGCATCTGTCTTCAGTTATGTCACCAGAACTGCTGATGATGTCTTACATCATAAACTTGCATGTGTGTGTGGAGAAAAAAAAATAATCAACTAAGTACATGAGAATCTGATCCTTAAAGTATTTCTCTGTAGATGACTTGAAGTAGATGAATGGCTCTGTTTCTACACACAAACACATTTTCCTTGTTTAATATCTAATATAATAGCGCTATCATTTATGAAAAATTATTAGCTGAGTACCTGTCATGTGAATTTAAATCCTGCTTCCTTGCTGCTTATCAGAAAGCTTGAGGCGATATGCCATTTCTGGTATTTTGTTCCCAGAGGGGACAAAGGTGCTATAGCTGCAGCAATGTAAACCTGGCAGACGCTGGAGACAAGGAGGGGGAAGGAAGTACGTTAAGTGCTTAAAGTTGGATAGTGTAAATATCATTTTCCCACTCCCCACGCTGTTGAAATCCCAAATATTTAGACCAACTGATAAAGGCAAGAGGGAGCTCTTTTTCCATGTGCAAAGCAAGGACACATTTTTAAAGACTGTTTAACTTCAAGTGTGGAGCATTAGTGCAGCAAAAGTAGCTGTGTCTTAAGTTATCTTAAATACTGTAAACAGTAAAATCCTGGCAGCTTGAATTTTAATGTCGCTGGTTAACCCTCCTGGACTGAGGTTAGGAGTGTTAGTATAGCAACTGAAGCCTGGGTTGGGCTGCTTTGCTGCCATCGCTGCTGTGGATGGTTGCAACAAGTGGTTTATAGTGCTTTCTGGACCTGTGTTTATTAAAACATTGGTTTTGGTATTTTACTGTTTAAGTGGTCAGATTATGCTTAAATTATTAAATTAGACTGTTAGACAGGTTCCCCTGAATGGTGAAGTATCAGTGTCTTCAATTACTCCTATTAAGCATTTTGGTGATGTCCTTTACTGGGGACAAGCTTACTTTAGGATTAGTATTTCTAATGCATTAAATCTGCATTTTATACTAGTGCAGAAACTTTAGTCTCTCATCATGCTCTATTTTTTCTCCTCAGCTCAAAATGCCTTTGAAAATCTTTTTACTGCTATACAATAATTGTTCAATTTTGAAGCTGTTGTGCGCTGAAACATCTTTGAAGCTGTACTAAATCCAATTTAATTTGCCTGTATGTTTTTCGTCTTTCAAAGGGAACATGAAAACTGCTACTAACAAATCAGACACAGAGAAAGATTTGGCATAAGCTATACTTAAGTAGATTATCCTTTTAACAGAAATGGAAAAAGAGTTTCCTTTTTATATTTAGGTACATTTAAAGTAAAGTTTTCACATGAATTGCCTACACTTCAGATAATGTACTTTTAAAAGATCTGTGTCTTGAGGAAAGAAGAGACTTTCATACTTCAATACCAGTGCAAAACTTGTGCTAAAGCAGTAATTATAATAAATGTAATTTCCTTATTTTATAGATACACTACAGCTAAATGCAGTTTTTAAACACAGTGCAGCCAAGATTCCACACAACTTCACTGAAGCCAAGTGAGCCATTGTAGCAAAATTGATGCAACATATTCCCATGACAAGCTGCATTCTGTTTTCCTCACTGACTTCTGCTTTGCATCTCTATATGCAGGTAGAAAAGGTTATCCACCAAAGCTAACTTTATCCTAGGGATATGAACTTTCCTAAAGTACATTTCTAATTTTCAGTTCCAGGTAATACTGTGTTTGCTGTCAAGCAGTTAAGAATCTGGAAACTGCTGAAGCTGTTTCCAATCTGCAGTACGTACCCAAATACCTGTTCGGGGTAGAACATAGTTGATTATAGTGCAAAAGATTTTAAAGGTTTTTTTAAGGGAGAAAAGATGAGTTGTAATTTTAATTTCACTGTTACCTTAAGAAGTAAAGAAGATAGAGGATAAAAAAAATAGATAAAAATTGAAGGAAGTGCCTGTATTTCTGCTTGGTGTGGCAGTTCTCAGCTGTACTTTCGGTAAGGCTTTTTAAAGAAGTGCTTTACTTTCCAGTGGAGCCTGATTTTCTTAGTTGCACAGTTTTGCAACTAAGCCTTTATTTGCTGTCCTTTGAACTAAAGTTGAATTTAACTGGCTTTTCAGGACTGCAACCTGCTCTTTGTAACCAACCGTATCCTGGGCTGCATCAAAAGGAGCATGACCAGCAGGTCGAGGGAGGTGATCCTGCCTCTCTACTCTGCTCTTGTGAGACCTCACTTGGAGTATTGTGTGCAGTTCTGGCGTCCTCAACACAAAAAGGACATGGAACTGTTGGAACAAGTCCAGAGGAGGGCCACGAGGATGATCAGGAGACTAGAGCACCTCACGTATGAAGCTAGGCTAAGAAAGTTGGGGCTGTTCAGCCTGGAGAAGAGAAGGCTGCATGGAGACCTCATAGCAGCCTTCCAGTATCTGAAAGGGGGCTATAGGGTTGCTGGGGAGGGACTCTTCATTAGGGACTGTAGTGAGAGGACAAGAGGTAACGGGTTCAAACTTAAACAGGGGAAGTTGAGATTGGATATGAGGAAGAAATTCTTTACTGTAAGGGTGGTGAGGCAGTGGAATGGGTTTCCCAGGGAAGTTGTGAACGCTTCACCCCTGGCGGTGTTCAGGGCCAGGTTGGACAGAGCCCTGGGTGGCATAGTTTAGCGGGAGGTGTCGCTGCCCATGGCAGGGGGGTTGGAACTAGCTGATCTTAAGGTCCTTTCCAACCCTAACTATTCTATGATTCTATATTAGTATTATTAGTGCTAGAGAAGATAAATACCATGTCAGTTTTCAGGGGAAATTAATAAAAGGCAGTAAATACAAATGCTTCCATTAATGGCAGTACTCTGACGTGAAAGATTTATGAACAATAACTGGAATTGGTAGGCCAAGCATGAAAAATAAGTCCTTCCTTAAAACTAACTCTAGGCTGCTCCTGAAGTCTTTTCCTATTGTGGGACTGCCTGTTTGTATCTGTTTAATAAAATCTTGGTGCTGAGGGCTGTAACAATTATAGCCTTGTTAATGACAGACAATAGCAAAGCTTTCTCTTTCAGTATCCTCATTTTATGTACAGTTTCCCAGACTGTAATTGTGGAAGGAACAGTGTATCTCTGTTGTCTTGACTCTGTTTTCTATTGAATATGTGCTACATCAAACCTGGTAATTCTGTAACTGATTTGGGTAATTTAGATAGTATTTGGTGATAGCTTTCAGTGACACCTTAGGGCTGGATCTGTATGATTTCTGTTTTGGCAGAACTATGTAAGGAGTTATATCAATACAAAGCCTTTTAGGAGCAACAATATGCCTTTTTCCTAGCATAGTTTAGTCTTCCCTGCAGATGGATGTAAATTACTTCATATAATCAGGTCACTGCTCTGGTGTGATTGCACCAGTTGTCTCAGATGATGAAACGCAACAATCTCTCTTGCAGAAAAGGCCTATATCCTTTTTTCTATGTGCACTTGCAGCCCAGAAAGCCAACCATATCCTGGGCTGCATCAAAAGGAGCGTGACCAGCAGGTCAAGGGAGGTGGTCCTGCCCGTCTACTCTGCTCTTGTGAGACCTCACTTGGAGTATTGTGTGCAGTTCTGGTGTCCTCAACATAAAAAGGACATGGAGCTGTTGGAACAAGTCCAGAGGAGGGCCACGAGGACGATCAGAGGACTGGAGCACCTCCCGGATGAAGATAGGATGAGAAAGTTGTGGCTGTTCAGCCTGGAGAAGAGAAGGCTGCATGGAGACCTCCTAGCAGCCTTCCAGTATCTGAAGGGAGCCTATAGGGATGCTGGGGAGGGACTCTTCATGAGGGATTATAGTGATAGGACAAGGGGTAACGGGTTCAAACTTAAACAGGGGAAGTTGAGATTGGATATGAGGAAGAAATTCTTTACTGTAAGGGTGGTGAGGCAGTGGAATGGGTTTCCCAGGGAAGTTGTGAACGCTCCATCGCTGGCAGTGTTTAAGGCCAGGTTGGACAGCGCCTTGGGTGGCATGGTTTAGTGGGAGGTGTCCCTGCCCCTGGCAGGGGGGTTGGAACTAGGTGATCTTAAGGTCCTTTCCAACCCTAACTATTCTATGATTCTATGAATATATATATATATTAGTGAGTGTTCTTTACCTCTGGAATTACCCTCTTTTCAAATGTTTTGTTTTTTGTCTGATTTATCTAGCAGATCTGAAGACCTCTCTTTAGAGTCATCTGCTTCTAGTTTGTGTTTTGAGTATGCCAGTATAGGTAGAAGGTCTTGTTGGGGTGTTCAGTATACTCACAGGAAGAGGTGCTGGCAGATCCACCACAAAAGTTCGGTCTGTCTTGAGATCCCATCATAGAATCCAACAGCCAAAATATTAAAGGCCTTATGGAGCTTTCAGTAGAAGTGGCAGGATTACCACATGCAGTTAAAAACCCACAACCGATGTGTTACAGAGGCACTTTTTAGAGAAAAAGATTAAGCGATGTGACTTTCAACTGAAGGAGGTACTCAGATTCAGTATCAGAAGAAGAGGTACGCTTAAGATGTAAGCCCTGTCACAGCCCTTGCCTGATGGCAGCACAGCAGCAGATGTTAGCCATGGAGGTGGATGAAACACCGTGGAGGATGGGATGGGATCGGATCTTGCTTGGCATCTAATGAGCTGGTGCTGTGCTAAGGCAAAAACAGTCAGGCATGATCATGAGAGGGTAACTCAGAAAACCATTCAGATTCTTAGGAGCAGTATGAGGGGGCTGGGGGGGGGGAAGAAGTCAGAAGAGCCCAGGCTGGACTGTGCATTACTTCTTTTAAGGAATAACTTTACTGAAGGCTGAGACTTCATTCACCATAAGCAATAAGCATTAGGAGGGCAGACAGGAAGGGAGATTGAACCAGGTGGAACGAGCATTTGTACCTTGAGTTCTGACACTGTGTAGTAGGAAATTGAGACCAAAGGATGACTGCCAAAGCCATTCAGATGGATATGTTATTGATTGTCTTCATAAACATATTGTTGGCTTATTATTATACTTTCCAAAAATGAAAACCAGATTCCTTCTCTTCAAATTTTCTTTGTTTAGGTGCTAGTATCACTCTTAGAGAAAGGGAATACAGCAGCTGTGTGTGGTCTGTTTCCATCCATTGCTTGCTGTGATTGAATTAATTGTGGTCTGTTCTCTTTTTTAGTAACTCTAGCAAGAGTAGAAGTGGATGACAAACTAACAAATATTATTAATGTTCATGGCAGCCATTACAAAAAGGTTTCCTTTCACTTATTTGATGGCCATATGAGGAAAGTGCAGTGACTGTATTTCTGTGCACACAGCATAAACCACCCTCAACTACTGAAAGGGTTGGTTGAAGAAATACTGACAGTCTTTTGACTATCAACTAAGCTGACATGCAAAATGGGAAATTATTTTAGAATATCTTCTTGTGGAGTTAAAGGAACTCTGTGACTTTAAGAATAAACTGTTGGAGTTTACCTCAGTCTCCCCTTGTAGATGCACAACATTGTACTCTGCATTTTTCTCAGTATGATCGTATATTACATAAGGGTGTACATGTAAAACTTGTGAATCATTGGTTTACAGTCACTCTGTTTAGATTAAACCTAAAATAAGTGTTTGCATGAAAAACTATCTTAAAGCTTATAAATGGGTATGCAGTTATATATCAAGTTCTGTAGTAATGACTAATTATTCCTTTCACATCTTACCATCTTTTATTTAAAGTGCCATAGTGATTAAAAAGGCTTCTTGTTATTTTGAGAAATAGCCAATAAACATGATGTTGCCTGCTGCATAATAGAATCTGTTTATTTATATATAAGTATATGTAAATATAAGTGTAATTGGCTTTTCATGAAAATAAGCCTCAGCTTGCAAGGAAACTGAACATATTTGTCAATGACATTCACACAGTTAACAAAATCAGCAGTGAGTTAGCCCCACTTGGAATTTCTATTTAATAGTGATAGTTAAGGTCACAGTAGTACCCAAAACTTTTTGAAAAACACTTAGACATACTTTGAAATAAGGAGGAGCATTCTTGCATCTGAGAAGTAGCTACAGCCTGCCATGACACAGTAATAGTAGAGGGAGAGCCAGGGTAAGAGAGAAGAAATTATTTGCAATGGCTTATAAATACCAGAAAGGGACTCCAAAACTGTTGCAGAGAAAACTGTCAATATAATTTTATTTATTGCCAATTAACAAACTTCCAATAATTGATTTAGAAAAAGAAAACATAAACAATAGAACAAACACCTCTCCTCCCCCTTTCCTGGGAGCAGCTTCAAATATCAGTCCTCCGCTCTTCCTGATCTCAACTCCCCTCATAGTCATCACCTGTTATACTGGAACTATCTCAGTACCTTTACACAGGACACTGCTTTGCAATTGGCACTGGTGGATAATGATTACTTTCTGACACTCGTTGCTTACTCTTTTTCCTCTACTGCTCTTCTCTTTTTTCTCCTTATCCTCTACCCCAGTGTGTGGCACTCACAGGCTACAGTCTCTCTGGAATGTCCCTGTGCCATGGCATGGGTTGTTCATAGTTGGTCAAAGCCTTCATTGTGGAGTACCTCGTTCCACGAGTGTGTATCTAGCCGCATCCCAGGCAACATCCCCTTTCTGTTCCTCCTACCCCTAGCAGCTACTGCTCTTAACTGTCTGAGCACAGGTGATGGGTGCTTCTGTGCAGTGATGTGCAATAGGTTACCCACACAGATTTCAGAGCCAGTATGATATGTTGCCCACCTGATGCCATCTGTCCCCGAATCATGCCAGTTATACTCAATACATTATCCATCATGATTTTGAGCATACCATAACCCCTCTATAGAGAAGTAATATGAAATATCATAATTAATAGGTCTGTGAGTTATAGGAGAATATATTATAGTAGACTGGATGATCCTGAAGAGTTGTTGAGATAGAAAGGAGAGCATGATGAATTCTCAGGGAAGTATGGGATTAATCTCATTTGACACTTGTCAAGTTCTTTAGGCATGAATGGTAAGCTGATTGTCTTCACTCCTGTGGCTTGCTTCAGCAATCAAGATTTCCCATGTGATTATAAGTGTCCAAAAGACATGGAATGCCTCTTCTACATCTCTTTTCACTAATGGATGAGGTAGGATAGGTGTCTGTGTTGGATTGTATACCTGTGTTCTAGATAGCTTTTTTTATCTGCTCAGTGAATCCCACGCTGTAGACTCTGTTGTCAGTTATAAAATTAATTGCAAAATCCACATTGCTTCCAGGGACCAAATATTCATTAGCATTATGAGAAAATTTATATTTTAATGGCACAAAACTTTTCTCTTGGTGTTAGCTTATTTGGTTTTCTTCTGTGTTTCTGTTGAGAATAGCCCTAGAGTTATTCACAGTTTTACATGCATGAATATTTCCATAATGGCTCAGACATCTTCCCCCCTTCTACAGAGGTTAATTCTGTCTTCTCTAAGAACAGCCCACAGATTAGTTAAATTCTGCTTAGTTACCTTTCTTTCATCTTTCTGGTTCCAGCTTGTCTGTCTCATAACCCGTCTAATTCCAGAGTCTGAAGATGCAGTGAAGCAGGCTGGGATTGTGGGAGTGTGAAGGAAAAGAGATGTAGGTAAAAAGCTGTGGTCTGAACAAATAACAGCACAGGACCTTATTTGCTTTATGAGCACAACAGGGAGGAAACCAGATTGGAAAGAGTATTCAAGGTTGGTATCCTCTCGTATTGTTCTGAGCACCTTAGGTTACGTAACAGTGCTGTTAGTTGGGATGTGATAGAGGCTGTAGGGCTGGGGCCTTCACAGCACAATGAGGGTCAGGAGAGGAAGAGACTTGTGAAGGGGAGGGCAGTATGTGGGTTGAAGGGAAGACCATACTGTAGGCACCAAAAATTTTCCCAGGTGGCTGTCTTCCATTGTTAGGGTATTAACACTGTGGGGCGCCAGTTCAGCATCCATAAAAGCAGAAGGCAGTTTTAAAAGTTTAGTTCATCATGGCTGTGAGAGGAATGACTAAAAGATTGCATTTTCCATGGTTTAAGCAGCTTGAAATACAAGCAGAAATACATGGATAAAGCTTAAGATGAAGGAACATCAATTTTTGGTTACAGTGTTACCCTCATTTGGATTCTGGATCTTAACTATAGTCTTGGTGATTGTAGTCACTGGGCCCTGCAAGACTGGGTTTTCTTGCATCAGTAATTTAAATGAGTAATTCTAGCCAAAATAATAAGCTAGAATATATTTTCATATATATAGACACAAGTGGGTTCTTAGCTCCTTTATTAATGTAATATTTTACTTGAGCAATACACATATTAGCAAGCTAATTGGGTTTCCATGTTATTTTCTGAAGAGGGCCTCCTTTTTCAGCATGCATCTACAAGTTCTCTGTTTCTTTCATTCCCCATGCAGATAATAAATTAATTAGTTATTAGTCAACATCTATACATGCGTGTGTAAGCATATAGGATATATATGAATATATTTTGATCATGACACACAACATTTTCTCTAAAGAGGTAGTCTTTTGTCCTAACTGCTCACACTGTCCTGCTGTTTCTTTTGCAAAGCAAGTAAAAAAGGCATGGTGAGTTGCCAAGAAGCTATTACCTCAAGGCAAAATAAAACCTCAGGCATTTTGAGCTACTGTGCGTTTACAGTAAAAACCTGTTCCGTGCTAAAAGAGACCCAAATAAGAGGACCTGCAGTCTCATCAAGACTTATTCATATGCCTGTTTCATCAATTAACAAAAGCAGAATATGAAGTATTGCATCCAATTTGCCTGAAACAACTTTTGCATCGTTAACTAAAATTGCACTGAATTTGGCTCTATGATTTACCAATCTAGTTATCAAGGTGACTTTTTTAGGCATGCCATGGTGAGGCAACCCTAGTTATTTTCCTGCTAAGTTTGGGCTTCAGGGTGTGGTGAATGGGTTACAGTCAAAGGATCTTCAATTGTGCTTCCCAACAGCTTTTATGTAATTCCCATAAAAAAAAAAAAAAAAAAAATTATTGGGAAGCTTAACTTTGTATTTTCTGAAGAAGAAGGCCTCAAGGGCCACATTTTTTTTCAGAAGCTTAAACAATAATGTGCAAATTGCACGTATTTGCACTGCTGACGCTGGGAAAGATGAATGTGCTTTCTGGCTCAGACTAGGACAAATGCTTTGCTCTGTGCTGGAAGTTCACAGACTTTATGAACTTGCTTCCCTTCACCAGCCTTTGTTCAAACCTGATTTTCTGGTAAAAAATATCTATTTGTTATATCTTAAAAACACCAGTGTGCCACAATAAATTTAATACAGTGCTCCCATTTGTTGCTTTTGTCTGCATGTCTGCTTGAGCAGAAAGTGCTTGAAGTCAAGAATAATGATTAATCCATTGATGATCTAAGGAATACAATGCTTAAACACTTGCAGTGCCTTTAACGTATGTCCATCTTTTAATATATGTTCATCTGATGAAAATAAATCAATGTATTTAATTCTAGTCTAGTATATAATTTATTTATTTACAAGGTATTTTCCTTTGTAATAATTTTTAAATCTAGTGTAATTCAGAAGGCATTAACACTTAACTAATTTACAAATATGAAAGCCAATGGAAAATTAAGAGAAATGCTGCTCGATATAGGAATTTATGCTATGTCCCCACACAAAAATCAACTTTTAGAAGGATGTCTTACTATAATCTCAATAGAAAGAGATAAATTGGCTCTTAATATTCCCTAATTTGTTAAAATGAAGGGGTAATGTATGTGTCGTATCAAAGAAGTTATCCCAGAATCAATCGCCAGACTATTTTCAAACAAGCATGAAGTACATGCTTACAGGGAATGGAATTCTGTAGTGTACGTTCTGACATTTAACTTGAAACTTTGAATTGCCCATGGGTTCTAATACCACTGACTGTTTTCCTAGATCATACCTTCCTGCATTTTGTTTGCCATCACTGTTAGTAAAGGCTATTTAAAACACATTGGTTTCTCATGAATGGACTTACATTCTGTTGACCAATTTGAGAGCAAAAGAAAAATTCAGTCTTTTCTCCTGTTTCTTTCCTCCCTTTTTGGATGCGGAATAATTAGAGCTAAAAAACAAAGGACAGAAAGTCACATCTCTTCCAGGAATGAAGCATTCTGAAATTCCCTTTTTCTCTTTCTGTGTTTATCTGGCAGAGCCACAGATTCTGTCACCAGTATTTAGCCCGAGCAGGTCCTTACTCACAGCTTAATCCAAAGTCTGTTGAAGTCAGTGGGAACCTTTCCCTTGACCTCAGGAGGAATCGGCTCTTCTTGTGTAAGCAGAGCAGTTTCAAATTATTTCCACTGCTGACTGCAGTTTAAGTACAAGTTGAAATCAGAAACCTGTCCTGAGATCCAGCACTACTGCTAAGTTGATGATGTCTTAAATTACTATTATACTCTTTTAGTTGGGTTTAGAGAAGCTTAGTTAGTAACAGCAGCCAGAAAAACAACAGATAAATTACCTTTTTCTTCTCTATTGAGAGTAAAGAAATTAAGAACAGCTGTACAACTGCTTCTAAAGACTATGTCATTAATAACCATCACTAGAGACAACATAATGATTCTTCTTGTCTTTTGAAATGTTCATGTCAGTAATATAATGTAATTTAGTCATTATAACTCAGGAAAAAAAGTTAGGTTTTGTACAGAGATTGTTTTTAATGTGGAAGAAGTTCTTCTGATGTAAGATAAAGGGACAAAATTTGGAGAGCAACTTGATAGATACTGTTATTACTGACTTCAGTAGGAATTTGAAACTTTCTGAAGCTAAGAACATTCAGACTTAAATCTGGAAAATTCAAATTTAAATCTTACTGACTATTGAACCAAGCAGTACTAGGAGCCATTCCAGGTGGACTAGAGCAAATTCAGTTCCATTTTCCTCATTAGCTTAATGGATGTCTGCATTCAAGTTCATAAAAAAAGTGATGGAAATGGAAGAAGAATGTAATGATTGTAAATTCATGGCTTTTAATGATTTAGATTGTTCATCCTTATAATATTTAGTATAGTGGACATTATCTCTACACACACATTCTCACATAAGTGTGGCACCACAAAACAGTGCTCTGAAAAGTGTATTTCCAGTTAAATTGTTAAAACGTTTACAAAAATACTTGCTTGCAGTGTATGAACTCCAAGTCCGATTTTGCATCATCTTTTCCACACCCATTTCCTTTTGATCTAATAATTTTAATTTTAATAAATGTAATGCTTATTTAATATTTTCAAAATTTTCCAATTTAATTTGTTTTGCTTCTGTGTCTCATAACTTCTTCTATTCCTTCCTCTTCTCACTACGATGACGTCTCTTGCCATTTTTCACTCTGTAGCAGTATTTACATTTCTCTTTATTACGTGGTCCTGTCTGTAACTCTTCAACACCTCTTTGGCTTATCTATCCAGCCTTTTTCCACCACTTCTACCATTTTTCCAGCATCTTCCTTCTAAAATTCCCAACTTCTGAGATTTTCTGTCTCCTTAATCACCCCACAGATGTCTGTCTTCTGCCTCATACACTCATCCTTCTTCCTCAATAGTGGTTAGGGTTTTGTACTCCTTTGTTTACCTGTCCCTTACATGCTGAGATGATGTGTGAAATTCCAGTAGCCTATTATTGAGCAAGGAGAAGGTGGAGGAGGAGTGCTGCATGCCTGTGGGGCAGAAAGATGACTAGAAAGCCATTGTTGTGGTCTTTGGACACAGTGCTGTTTCTTATTTCATCGTCCTTCAAAAAAAAACATGAGGCAATAAGGGCAAGAGACAAGACGGGGAGGAAGCATGTTTTGCAAGAAGAAAGGGCAGTACCCATAGGAACACCCACTCTGAATATATAAATGCAGCCTTTTAGAGTAGGATCATTTAATGATACAGAAAGTAGCTCTACTAATAGGTTAATATTTCTTGCAATATACTTCAAATGAGACTTTAGTGCTGCACACTACCTTCTCATAGGAGGAGTTTGGGGTAGACATTGTGCCTTCCCAGGTCATTCAGCTAATATGTCTTGTCCATAACTTAAATGGTATATACCTACTGTAAGTGAGAGGTTGGCATTCACTGCAGCTCAATTGATTTCTCCACTGAGACTTCAAATAAAGATCCCCAAGCATACATTTAGAGTTATGATGTGATAACAGTAGAACCATGTAATTGGGAACTGGACTCCAATAACTTAGGACATGAAAGAACCTGTATATTAGATCATTGCTTTAGGGACATATTTGAGCTGCTGAGTCAGTAACTGAAACTGATCTGCCAAATGCTTCCAGTTTAATAGATTTATGACAATATTAATGTTGTGAAATTAATAAGCAGCACTAACATTCAACTGTCTAAATTTCCTTTTCTATTTGAAAAAATAAATAAGTATGTTCAGGATAGATTAGACAAAGTTGAGCTTCAGGAAGAGGTTTCAACATCATAGTGAAAATGGTGAACTTCAAAGGAATTACTGTATATTTTTAATTAATCTTTGTGGATTATAAAAAAATAATCATTAAACTAAGTTCAGATGTTTTCTTACAAAGGATTTATTTGGACTTTGTACTTCAACCCTCTTTATTTCATAATTGCTCATTTCTAATTAAAATAATTTAAAACAGCAAAATATAAAAGTTAAATGGGAATGATATCCGAGCATTGTTAAACTTTGGGAATCTTGAGTATTTATACTTGTATTTGTATTTACATTATTTGAAATGGTTTCTTTCTGTCACTGTTTTTTGTAATAGATTTCACAGGTTAAGAGTGTGTATAAATGGTCAGTAATTAATATTGCTAATAATAAGAGTAGATTTTGCTTAATTTTTTTTACCTTAGGAGCACAGTATCTCTAATATATGCTATACTGTAACACTTCAAGCATCTAAGTAGTAGCAAGTCTTGTGATTAGCTAGACTTCAGGACTGAAATATGAAGCTAGCCCTAGAAACACAGGAGTGCCTACAATTCCTGTGCTGTGGGATCTGTCCTCTCCTCCTGGTCTGCCGACAAAGCTTGCTCCTTGCTTCAGTAAGTCATGGGTGATTTTTTTCTCACCCGCTAGAATTTGCTGTGGGTAAGCTACAGGGTCCTGCTGCAGCCGTTTCACTGGGATATGCTGTCCTGTGCCCTTTTAACCACAGTCCTGGGGAGAGGGCTGTGATAGTGGGGGAATTATTCTGCTGGCTATATATGCACTTAAATTCCTCCCGGCAGTCAGGGCTACACTACAGTTGGCAGGATTTTTCTGTGTATCCACTTAGAATGTAATGCTTAGGGAAGTAAAATAAACAGTCTCCATGTCCTAACAAAATAGTACAGCAGATACCTCTACTGAGGGTAGCACTGGCCCATATTTCCCAAACATAAATGGGAAATAATGCTTAAAAATAATGAAAAAAAAAATATAGAGGTAGGTTTGGGTGGTTTCTTTCTTTCCTTTTTTTTTTTTTTTATTTATTTTTTTGTTTAACATAGAGGTTTTGACTGACTTTGTTCTGTAATGTGGGGGTTTTTTTTATGATGTTTTGAAAATTTTAATACAATTCAGGGAAATGACAGTATACCTAGGCAATAAAAGCTTGGAGTTCCTGGTTTGGTTTTTTTTCTGCAAACATATTAATCTCGCTATTTTTCAAAATAAATGCAAAATACAGATTTTTTAATACTTTAAAAGCTATTTAATGATTTCTAATTTAAGTAAGTATTAATGTAGAGTTTAGTTGAATAAGATTGGATTTAGAATCTCTAATTAAAATAACTTTGCCATCAAATATTTGGAAGCGGGGAGGTGAGGGGAGAAGTGACAGGGAAGGGAGGGAAAGCAGGGCAGGGAGGAAAGGAAGGTAGGAAAAATTTTATAATACTAAGAATGAAACACCAAAGTTTCACACAGAGTTAAACGGAAAATATTTTCTCTCCTCCTTGCATAGTTTTCTGTGACTTGTCAAGCCCTGATTTCAAGTTAGGTAAGTAGACATTCCTTGTTTCTTTCACCTTCTCCACAAAATTTTCCAGGTTATATTTAGTCATCATGAAGATATGCGGCCTCAACTCTTTTTCATATGCACTCTCTCTCAAGTTAAGGAAAACATAGATTAAAACCATCCGACACATGCCTTATAGAAGTAACACTAAAGAATTAAGTGAATTTAATTCCTGAGGCTATGTTTTAGGATGGCTTATGCAGAAAATGCATAAACTTTCACAAAGAACCTTAAAGATTAAAAAAAATTACGTGTGACTTGGGCTATGGCAAGTTACGAGCGCATCCTATATAGTCTTAATTAACCCGCTGTATTGGGAAATGCATGGGGCTGCACATTCATGTTGCAGTACAAGTAGATGCAGTCTTGCTTCTAAGATGAGAGTCACAGCAGTGTTTTAAAAGAAATAAAGAAATAAAAAAAAATTGAAAACATATGCATCTAGCTCAGCTTTCACACTGAATTAAGCATGTTTGGATGGTGAACTAGGTCTTCTATTACAATTCTGAATTAAAGCTTTGGTGTCTGTTTCTCCACTGCTGAGTGCTTTCCCTTGTTCTGCAGCTGGTCTGTGGAAAGTCACTACTGAAACCTCTCCTAATCCTCCACAATCACAAAAAGTTACTCCTGTTCCAATATCATTCTCTTAATGGGGCTGTGCCTCTGCTTTTGATTTTTCACTGCTTCATTAATTTATTTATTTATTTGTTAAATTCTGTCCATGAAAGGAAAAGATACAATGAAGAATTAGCTAGGAGGTCTGCAGAGGTGTGGATTCCTAAATCAACTTTCGTAAAAGTCCAGGTTTAGGTGAGGCAAATACACATTAATCTAGTGATTCCAAGCTCATTTTGGCTCACCTGGTGGTATTTCATTGAGTTAAAAAAAAGTATAGGGTGTTTCTTCTTTAGTTGCAGATCCTAACAAGGATGTTGTATCAGTGTCTGGTCAAGTTAGAGTAAAATATGGCAGCTTAACTGGAGGTTCTGCAGTTAGATGATCCAGTTTCAAGAGGAGCTCAGTGAGCTGGACATGGGTAGAATGTAGCCACATAACAATATGTATTTCATTTCTCACCACACCCTCCTCAAGGTCCCAGCCCTATTCGCTGCTGGAAGTCTATACATATTCCTGCAAGAATCAGGATTAGTTGTACAATTTGAGATGCTGCTTCACTGTGAACAATGCCTGCAACCAGTGATAAAGGGGGAAAAACACATGGTGAAGGAGTTGAAAGCAGACAAAAAATATTTTAAGGAAGCTGTAAAGAACTGGTTCCTACCACTGCCACAGAGCTTTTTATATCAAAAAGAATCATCACTAACTGCTGTACTTCAACTTCCTTACTGGTTTTTACAATGAGGAAGCCTGAGCTCAACAAGAATACATCTTAAAAATAAAGAAGTGTTATAAATATAACACAAAAATTGCAAGGGAAAATAATACCCTAATAATTCCAGGCTGGACACTGAGCATGTGGGCACTTCTTGTAATTTTGTCCATAATGCCTCTGTCTGTAAGTTCCCTACTTGGAAAATAAGGGTAAGTCCACATTTTCACTGAAGGGTGCTATGTATGAAGATACGATGAGAAAGTTGGGGCTGCTCAGCCTGGAGAAGAGAAGGCTGTGTGGAGACCTCCTAGCAGCCTTCAAGTATCTGAAGGGGGCCTATAGGGATGCTGGGGAGGGACTCTTCATTAGGGACTGTAGTGACAGGACAAGGGGTAATGGGTTCAAACTTAAACAGTGGAAGTTTAGATTAGATATGAGGAAGAAATTCTTTACTGTAAGGGTGGTGAGGCACTGGAAGGGGTTGCCCAGGGAAGTTGTGAATGCTCCATTCCTGGCAGCGTTCAAGGCCAGGTTGGACATAGCCTTGGGTGGCATGGTTTAGTGGGAGGTGTCCCTGCCCCTGGCAGGGGGGTTGGAACTAGGTGATCTTAAGGTCCTTTCCAACTCTAACTATTCTATGATTCTATGATTCTATGTCGTGAAGCATTTAGATATTATGGTGAGGGTAATTTAAAATGTATTTTGAAAAGTTCAGGTTTTGTTTTTTTTTTTTTCTCAGATCACCTTTTAATGGAAAGCACTTTTTTAATTTTAATTAACTGTTCTTGTACTGGCTGGGGCCTTGTAATCTGAAGCATGAGTTTAATAGTTACTGTGAATTCACACCACAGTCTGTCCTATTTAGTTCAGTTTTCAAAGCATTCCTAATCATTTGGTTTGGGGAGCTGAAGGCTGCCAGACTAGATGTTACCTGTATCACTCCATTATGTGCTTCAGGCTCAAGAACCTGTCGTATCTCTTGCTTGTCTTGTGGAACAGAAAGTATAGGCCTGTGTAATTTATAATAATGCATATGCATAGGAAATGGAATTTAAGTTAAAAAGCAGGTCAACTCTTCACATAGCTTTGAACCAATATTCTTTTTTGTATATTTTATTGAAAAGTAGAATCGCAAGAACTTTTCCTCATTCCTTCAAAAGAATACTTTACAGTGCTGGCTTAAAACACCACTGTGTAACTCTAGTGGTTTCAGCCTGAATACAGTGAAAAGTCTTAGAATAGCAGCTGATAACTAGTTAAACTGAAACACGGCACACTCTCATCTTTTTTCTTTCGGTCTCTTAAAAGCCAGAAAGGGTTTGTACACCTGAACGTTTACTGCTTTCACCCTACATTGTTTTTAGCATCTAATTTCCATTCTGCTGGAGAAGTGTATTATTTTTTATTGCATGGGAAAAAACTAATTGATTATGATTAATGTGCAATGATTTCCACTTCTATGTGATCCTGTGATTTTGTTACCACTTGTGTGGTTTTTATAAAGAATGATGAATGAACTTCATAATGTTCACTTTGGTTCCAGTTCTGATAAGCATCCAAATATTTTGATGCTTACTCAAAACTTATCTGAAGTTTCCTAAGCACTTGAGTCTGCAAAACTAGTCTGAACTCTTAGACAGAGAAGGGCTTTCCTCATGAGGTTTCCATTTGTTCCACTAGCGGAACCTGATGGAAATACTATGAGGTCAGCTTTTCTTCCAGTTGTTCCAAATCTTTAACATCTGGACAGAAAACGGAAGTGAGAAATCCTGCCCAGAAATTGTATTATAGGAAAAGTTTGGTTCTAAAAATAGGTGAAGAATAACTGTTTTTTTGACTCCTCCAAACTGGTTAGTCCATGACTGAAAACAATCAAGAATCCAGAATGAGAGATGAATCAGGTAACTGGTACCCGAAACTACAGCCTACTCAGCTGAAACCCTGGGGAGGCCCTATCAGCGTACCTGCTTTAAATAACTCTGATTTCAGAGTCAGCGTTTTGAGAAGGTGGGGACGTTTAGCTGGTGTTGAACTTAGCATTGAAATGACTTGCAGTCACAAAGACACATTTTTAGACAAGACAATTGGATTGTTCAATGTGTTCTACCCTGTTGGTTGTTATCAAATGAGTTAAAAGTATACTTTGCAGAAATTAATGATCTTTTTGATGGAGTCTCTGTTTTCATCACCTGTGACCCTCTGTATATTGTGCTTCTTCCCCTGTTCTTCATATCATAGCAAGAATGATTAGCTCTTACTGCATATCCTCTGATTTTACAAGCTCTTGCTTACCAGCTATATCTTCCAGATCAAATGCAAGACACCAGTGCAGATCAGGCTGCTGATAATTGCTTGTTGCCGATATCAACATCATCCTGCAGGTTCTTTATGACAATAGAATGCATCACCATGTAATATGAGCACTGCTCCCAACTCCATTCATCTGAAGCTGGGGAAAAGTTCTGAGGTTCCTCTTCCCCTTGAGAAAAATCAAAATTCAAGAAGCCTTCAGAGTGGGTAAGCAAGGATCTCCAGCATCTGAAGGGGGCCTATAGGGATGCTGGGGAGGGACTCTTCATTAGGGACTGTAGTGACAGGACAAGGGGTAATGGGTTCAAACTTAAACAGGGGAAGTTTAGTTTGGATATGAGGAAGAAATTCTTTCCTGTAAGGGTGGTGAGGCACTGGAATGGGTTGCCCAGGGAAGTTGTGAATGCTCCATCGCTGGCGGTGTTCAAGTCTGGGTTGGGCAGAGCCTTGGGTGACATGGTTTAGCATGAGATGTCCCTGCCCCTGGCAGGGGGGTTGGAACTAGATGATCTCAAGGTCCTTTCCAACCCTAACGATTCTATGATTCTGTAATTCCCAACTGTACATGCAGTGCTGTCAGCGCTTCATCAAAGATGTTTCATCTGGCTCAAAGCACAGCATTTTAGCCATTGGTAACCTCCCTGGCAGGAAATATTTCATAACCTAAGATTTATGCACATGAAAGCACTCAAAGTACCAATGAGGCAAACATGAAGGTGAGTTAGCCCCTGAACTTCTGCACATACGTAGAAATGTATTAGTTACAACTCACTTCATGCTTGTTTTCAGGAGACAAAAAGATAAATTCAAGAATGTACAAGTCAGTGCAGCCGTTCATAGGTGCATCACCAAGTACTAACTTTAGTCAATATGGTCCTTCCAATGCCCTTTCCTCCCAAGTCTCTTTAAGCCCATGCTTGCCTGGTATTTGATCAGGCATAGAAACTGTGTGCCATTTCCCCCTATCTACTGGATCAGCAGCCTCTAAGAAACATTCACTCATCCAGAATTCAGCCATCCCTGCCAAGCATGTACATGAAAACACTGCATTAAGGACCACAGTGAAAACTGACTTGCTGCCTCTTCAGTCTATTACTAATGGGAAGCAGCACAGTCTGGATGGCGTCTCAAACCTGAAGAGAGAACATCTCTCCAGAATAAAAGAACTGAACAAAGAAAAAGACTTTCCTGATCCAGTTCTCACCACATCTACACCTAAAAACAGGAAGGTAAGGCCTTGAATCTCTCAAATAAGGAAAAGTAAGGAAAGAGGAGTTGTTTAGGGACTTTCTGGCAGAGTTAGTAGAAAAGCCAGGAAGTTCAGGCAGGTTGTCCTCTGGACTGTGAAAAATGACTTCTGCTGTGACCCTGGATGAGGCAAAAAATGCTGACTGGGCCTGAAGTCTGGGTGCTGACTAAGTAGCCTTTAGACAGATAGAAGACCCTCAGAAAGGAAGAGCTGCAGGACTGTAAAGATTGTTATATGAAAAAAGCATAGTGAAACAAAGTCCTTGCCTGCTCTATCTCAACAGCCTAAAGTAATCTTGAATTACATGAATTGAGAGCAGCAGTTCATATCAATTCTGCTACTTCACCTTTTTGATCAACGTCCAGACTTTGATCCTCAAAACCATCTTCTGGGAGCTCACCTTTGAACTTGCAGACTCAGCTGGGGGTATCTATCAAGTTTTCTGCAAGATAGCAGAATGACCAAGCAGAAAGCCAGGAATGGTGGTAGAGTGCAAAGCCAACTTTTGGGGTTTTTTTCCTTGGACTTTTTGAGAATGCATCTGATCTTGAATTTTCTTCACAGTTTATAGCACTGCACTATTTATTTTAAACTTCCTTTTTATTGTTATGCATCAAGCTTTTTCTCTTTCGCACTGTTACAGGCAATACAGTTTCATCATTTACGCTGCTTTGGAAAATAAACAGTTTTTCCTAAATGAAATTGCTACAATAAGGAGGAAAGTTTCAGAACAAAAGTTCCAGGAAAAATCATGTATGAATTATCCAGACATAAAATATGATAGTTCATATTATCATTTCATGAAATATCCTTCAGCATTCTTGTAAAATATTTCAGGAGGCTGTGCAATGTTGCGCAAAGCATAAAGAAACCAACCTAACCCGTAAGTTTAAAACAATATATAAACAAAGGCATAAAAATCAGGGCCCATGAAATTCATAAAAAATATTTCACTTATCATCTCAGAATATTCATGAAACACTCTGGATTATTCCTAGAATATGCTGCCCCTCTACCTAACAATATTCAGGCACCATTGCTTATAGTATAATTAAAAGAAGTACAAAGCAAAATGTTGGGTTTTTTTAGTGGTTGGTTTGGTTTTTTTTTAAAAGAAGGCAATACAGACACAGTAAGAAAAAAAAGAACTGATCCACTCATCTTTCTGTTGGTATCGCTCACTAGATGTCCATATAAAGAATCTTTCACTGGTTGATTATAGCTCTGTTTCCCAGACTTTGGGAACCTTTTTCCTCTTACTCAAATCATGGCCTGCAAAGTTAACCTGAGCGAGGTGTTGTAAGGTAGCCTGCAGTCACTCTGAGATAGAGACCTCAAAATCACTGTAATCACACACAAACTCTGGCTCTTGCTAAGCAGCAGCCAGAAAAGTAGTCCCCCTTGACAACCCCACGCAAAGTTGTTTCACTGTTTATTAAAGGTAGGTGTGGCACAGTGAGCTGCTGTCAGGTAATGATGGGCATTTTCTCATGAGCAGTTAGGCTGCTCTTCCGTACTCTGCAGCCCTGAGACAGCCTCCAGCAACATGCTACTTCATCATCCAGAAAATCTGCGCTGCACATTATTCCTACTGGACAGCACAGGGAGTATTCGTCTTGCGGATCCAGGAGCAGCAGTGCTCCTGCTGTGAAGGGGAAAGCCGACTGATGATTGAGAAAGTATATGACAGCAAATTCAGAACAGGAGAATTAATCAAGAAACAAAAACTCCCATGAATTCTTTTTTTCCTTTCTTTTTTTTGCTTGACTCCCAGGTTTTAGAATTGCAGTCACATCTACCTTCCAAGTAGGGAAGGAAGGTGCAAGTTTCCAACATAGTCAGCAGAGATGCATTACACACATATCAATCATAAATGTCCGCATGAACAGCAGATTGACTTCCTTCAGATGCTCTTGACTTTCTGTGTATATCACACACACACACAGTGGGTCCGATATGCCCAGGAGATACTGAGCTTAATCTTCAATTCATCCACACACGTACAGTGAGCCAATGCATTCTGGATGCACAAACTTGCTGTGAATGTGAGATAAATGCAATCTGTGTGTGTACAATAAACCCAGGTGGTGATAACTTGTTTATTGCTCAAGCACAAACTGACTGTACCTAGTAGAATAAGTCTGATGTGCATTGATACATTGGACTCATTGGAAATTCCGCATAAAGCTGATCTACACAGAGTTTATCCAGCAGATTGCTACAGAAAGCAATGGGCAGTTGACTACAAGTCTGGGGGCAAACCTGGTGTTTTACCCTTCCCCACGCCTCCGGCAGTCCCTGGAGCTTCCCTGTGTGACCCCAGACACAGAAGCCGGGTGGAAAGCGGTGCAATACCTGCTCAGGATACAGAGCTGTTAACATGGAGGGAAAGCCAACCTGACTGTGTACAAAGCCATCCTTCCTGCCTTTGAGTCACAGCTCGAAGCTGGCCACCCGAAGCTCTGGTGAATGCAGCCCCAGTGGTTCCTGTGCCTGCGCTCAGTGCCAGGAAGTTACAGTGAAAGAGAGCCTACAGCTCACTGTTTTTAAAGACTGAAAATGAAAATTGACCAGAATGAGTGAATATTAACGTCCGGTATAAAGTTCATGGGAGATTTAGTAGTTTATTTCTTTTTTTTTTTTAATAGGAACTCTGTTTGCTTTTAACTGCCATGGCATGCTGATAATGTCATTGAATGATTCCCTATGCCAAGTCTTCTCTTCCCCCATCCTTCCCAGTCATTCCAGCTCAGATCCAAGGAGTACCATTGAAACTTCTTTTGCAACATTGTGTTGTACTTTGTCTCCCTTTCTATCATTTCAGCGTTTTCCTACCTGGCTGTAGTGCAGTACCACACTCTACAGATTTTAATTTAACAAAGCAACTCAGGATCATTAGTCAGTGGTGCAAACTACCACCCTTCAAATTGCTATGCAGTCATGAAGTGTGGGCTGGCACTGTGTGTGTGAGCACCCTACAGCCCTGTACTCTTCAGAACATGGGTCAGAGATGTGTCACCTCCACCTGCCTATCTTCTATTCCAAGCGTTCCTTGTGTGCATCATGGAAAGCCGGTACCTTTAAGTGCCTTGGGGTCTGAGTCAGCAACGGTGGGACACAGGGTGGTTTGTCTCCCGGAGGCACACAGGGCTGTGTGCCCTCACCTCTGCTGCCTACAGCGTGGTGGGTGCTCAGGGTGTGTGCCCCAGGGACCTGTTGCCCCTTGGATGGTGCGAGGAGCTTCATGCCGAGGAGGCTGTGACCACCGAGGGCCATGGGATCCCTGCCACAGGTTCTCCTCAGAGGCGGCCTGTGTGCTTTGGGCCGGGGTCTCATGGTGGGGTGTAAATCTGCCTGGGGACCGTGCACCCTTGGGTTAGCCCCTTACCAGTGGGCCGGGGGGTTGCGACTGGCGTGCGGTCCCGGTAGCCACCTCCCTCCCAGAGCGGCGCGGCGCTCCAGTGCAGCTGGTCGTGGGAGGAGAGCGCGGGGCCCTCCGGTGGCGGCGGCGGCGGCTAGGGGGGTCCCGTCCTGCCCCCAGCGAGGCGGGTGGGGCCGGGCCAACCACCGGGGCCGCTCCGGAGCCGCCGCCACCTGAGCCCCAGGCGCGGCGGGCGCGGGGACCGGAGGGCGCGGACGGGGCGGTCCCAGCCCTCCGCGGGAGGCACCGAAGTTCCCCCGGGGTTGTGCCAAGAGAGGCAGGTCCCGGGGCGGGCACCGCGGCGGCGGGAGGAGGCGGAGCAGCGGAGCAGTGCCGCGCGGGGGGCGGGCGCGGTGGGCGAGTGGCGATGACATTCGCGAAGAGCCCGCGAGCGGCGGCGCGGGAGGAGAAGAAGAAGAAGAAGAAGGAGGAGGAGGAGGAGGATGGTTGCTGAGGCCGGGAGGAGCCGCCCCGTAATGTCACCATGTAAGTTTCAGCTCTTCCCTGCCCTCTGGGAGCGCCGGTCACCCCGGCGGCGAGCGGGCTCCTCAGCGGGGTGAGAAACTTCAGCGGGATAGGCTTCCCCTTTCACACCCTCCTTCTCCCTCCGTAGTAGGTGATGAGTAATGTCAGGTTTGAGCCGCGCATATAGGTAGGGCTGAAGGAATGGGGAAACAAGAGAGTTTCACGTCGGGAGCTCTGAAGGCACGGCAGGCAGGGCTCTGCCCCGTCCGGGCTCCGGGTCCGCCGGCGGCTGCCCCACCGGGTCCCGGTTGGCCGTTGCCTTTTTCAGACCACTGTATCCCGCGTTTAGCACCGCTCCTGTGAGCTTCCCCGTGCTTGGAGGCAAGTAGCGAAACCCTTGGCCCCGCTAGCCGCCCGCTGTGAACGCTGGTGCCCCGGCGCTAGCCCAGCGCGGCGTCCGGACTCGGGACCGTGGGTGCTCACGTCGAGGAGCCCCGTCCAGCACAGGCGGTGCTCCCAGCCCCCCAGGTGCGGTGTCAGCAGGAGTAGGGAGAAAGCGAGCTGGAGGGACGGGCGACCTCCATGAAACCGCCCCGGCCCCGCCGCTTCCCCTCAAGAGCACTGGGCAGAGAAGGAGGCAGCGCCGAGCTCCGCCGCCGTTGGGGGGCGAGGGGCGGGTCGGTGGCCCGTCTGTCTGTCTGTCCGCACGCCCGTCAGCCCGCCGCCTGGCCCCGGGCAGGCCACTGCTGTAGCCTCTGGGAGTCTTCCCGGTATGTTTCACCCTTACTGACAGGTTCTCGTCGAAGGCAAGGCACTAAAGTTTGAAATTAGGTGTTTGGCCTGTGCGTTCACAGCCAGGTGAGAGAAGGGGACCTGTGGCTGGACCCGAGGGAATCACTGCAAGGGGAAGAGGACAGGGTTTTCTGGCAGTGCACGGTGCAGCGGGAGCAGAAATGAGGAGTTCCTAAAGACCTAGTGCTGCAGTGCTACGGAGTTGCAGGCATCCAGTGGATTAGTTGTCTGCAACTGGGAAAAAGTTCATTTTGAAAGGAAAGCCAAGAGGCTAAGATGGATCTGATACAGCTGGCACTGTTTAAATTAAAAGGCAGTGGTTTATTTTTTTCATCAGTTTCCATAAGCATGAGGGTGTTTTCAGGGTTGACTGTAAGAATAATTAGGAACAAGTAATGCTTAACAAAATGAAAGTTTTAAGTGGCATTGTGTAATTAATCTTTCAAGGCATTTGCATGCTACAATGTAAAGCAAGGGTTTCAAAGTTAAAATCGACTCTGTTAACCTGCAGGAACTAAACAGTGAGTTGTAATCATCTTGTTGTAGTTTCCTTTAGAGTGATTAAGCTTAAAATATTTTTGTTTATAACTTATAGAAGGAAAAAATAAGTTAAATCGATGTTATCTTAATTTTAAAGTGTTAGCAACGTTTTTCCTGAATAATTTTAGGCATGTCGAAGACCAAAGAAAGTCATGTCAGTCTGCTGAGGCAGAATTCACATCCTACTCCAGGGAACTTTGCCGAAGCTTTGAACAAGGAAGATGGTGTATTCAAATATGTGTTGCATGTTTGGAGACCATACAGTATACAAATTAAATGCTCCAGGATTATTCACATTTTGCGTATTTTTTCTTGTAGAGCTGTATGCTCCCTAAGAGGTGATGGTATTAACTGGCTGCTGGCATGTAGAGTAAAAGGCTTAGTAGTTAGACATAGCAGGACTCTAACTAATTTTAATCTTGAACTATGTCAAGTTACCATCCATTTATGGTTTGGATAAATTACACGTCTATTTTGCTCTTCTGGAATGAATTGTGAATAAGCTCATTGTCTTCCTATGTTATAGGAAATGAAAGTAGCTGTGGAGTGAACTGTGTTGAATTGGTAGCTAGAGTGCATGGCTGGCATGTCACACACTGTCTACAATGGAATAATGCAAGTCCATAGAAAAATTAGTAGCTCTTCTATGAGATTCCACAGAAGGTCACTTTCTAATTTTTCTACTTAAAAAAAAAGAGTGTTAACTGAGATTGCTGTTCTGAGACTATATCCAAGTGAAATGGATGTACTCCTATTGTAGGTGTCACAATAGTCCTCAAATATATTGGGTAAAATGTTGTTTTGGTTCTTTGTTTGACAATCTACAATGATCTGTTCAAAACTGCTAGCATTTTACCAGCTGGGAACAGAACAGGGCTTTCTTATTTAAATTGAAATAAAATAAAGAAGAAAACCCAGTATGAACAGCATTCAGCAAGTTTAGTGTATCCAGAGTTAAAGACTGAAGTAACCCCTGTATGTTCTGAGATCTTTGATAGGGACTGGTTTATTTACTCTTGGTGTGGTTTAGAACATCGCTGTGCTGATACTTATACTCTGTGCTATTGATGAATATTAAAACAAAGAACACATCCTTTTAATACTATTTAAAATAGGAACACAGGACCAAATGGGTCTCTTGAGCCATCAAGTCAGTACTGTTATAGCAGTGTACCATATCATCCTTGTAAGTTATAAACTAGCTCAGGACTGTTTGAAATTTTTTCTGTTGAATTATTCATTTGCTGTTTGGATTCTGCTCTAGTTGTCAATTAACATTAATGATCAAGAAAATGAACCTTAAAATAAGCATAATGGTTATTAATAGGTGAATAATATCTGCAGCTAAGTTGTGGGGTTTTTTTAATGCCTGAGAAGTATTTACCAGTTGCTCTGGCTTATTTTCACAATTGCCTGCCAATTCGGATGCCATTATAAATATGCCAGGGATGGATTTTGTTATGGAAGAAGCCTTTTTGTTGGCAATGTGTTAGCTGACTTACATCGCAGACAAAGTCTTGTATGAACAGGGGTGTTACACACGTCACAGTATAAGGCTCTGAGCAGTCAGGTCTCTGAATCTTGGCTTTCAGCCTATGCAAGATCTCAAGTACATGGAAATAACTGATTTTGTTTCTCATTCAGTTAGAGGTTATGCTTTGTGATATAGATCTTCAAAAGTCCTCTCCAAAAGAAACAGATCTGACTCATGGTGCCTACATTAGTGGAGGGTTTTGATAATACGCTGCTTCTGTGGGCATTCTTGTTGGAGTTTGATAAACGTCTCTATCTTGTGAGCTGAGACAATGTGGTGTACAGAAAATGGCTCTGTAAGTGGAGAGTGCAGGTGTAGAAAGCAGGCTTGTTATTTTTTATGCATTTATTTATTTGGTAGAGAATTATAAGGTTTTTGTTGTAATTATGTAATGATATAGCCTTTTCCTGGGTTTAAAAATCTTCAAAGTTATTCCTTTCTGCCTTGTCGTGTACACTTATTTATGCTCTGCGCTGTTGCTGATTATCCATGTTCTTGAAATCTTTCTGTTCTTGTACTGTTTTTTTCTCGTGTTTCCTCTTGTGAAGAAGAGGAAACAGAATGTCAGCTAACACCATGAAGTACTGTCTTGTAAGCGTTACCACAATGCAAGTAAACATTAATAAGTAGAAATTGGCAAAATTAAATAGTGCACTCAGAGTAATGCAGAATCTCAGATTCTTGAAGAAAGGCGCTCAAGGCAATGTGACTGGCAAACTCACTGCAGACCTAGGCAACAGGTGGTTGTCATGTTATTTTTTTCTTGAGTATCTCAAAAGTTATCTTGCATTCTCCAGCTATTCAATGAGAAAAACTTCAGCTGAGCTCACAGACATCAAAATTGCTGACTGCTGTAGCGCACAGAAAATGTATCAATAGGATGAAAACCAACACGGATTTCATCTGGATTAATAAATGACTGTTTGTGACTGTTTCCTAGTCTGGTAACTTCAACTGTGCCTGCTCAAAAGTAAACAACAAACAGAAAGCAGTAATGTAACCACTTCTACAAGTTTACTTTTGTAGGTTTTGCACCAATCTGGCATGTAACTCATCAGTAGCTGCAAACTCTTTCTTCTATAGAAAGAGCAATAGTCTTCTGTATCTATCTCAGCTGTCATGCTGCTATCCTTACCATTTCCATTTCACTGCTCTTTGAGTCTACATGCATGCTGTATGTGTTTTCATACAGACTCCTGTTTAAAGTCTATTTTCTAAATAACTTCAAGGGTACTGTGGATTTATGAGTTATATATGTTGACCAGTAACTGTTCCCAAACCTCAGCATTCTGTTGTCTCAGATTTTAATAGGGGTTTTTTGGGTCATTAAGTTGAAGGACAATAATTCTATTGTTTGATAATCTGGTTATTTTGTGTGTCTGGCTTCATCAAAGAGATTCTTGTATTTCAGAGCCAAGTGTTTTCTGTGCTTGTCTTTAACACTTGTTAAGTTTGACTCTGCAGTATCTCAGAAAAATAAATCAGCTTCAGATTCCTAACTTGATACAACCACCCATAAAGAACTGGACTTCTTCTGTAATCAGATATTTGTGCCATTTAACACTGCACTGAAGGGAAATCTAACTGATCTCAGCAGTCTGTTGAAGTGCCATTTACCTGGGCCCATTGGCCTCTAGCCACAGGAGTGGTTTCATGAGCTATTACTTTCAGAAGTGAAACCTTAGTTGTTCTTTTACAATGGTTTATCTTGCTGCATTGAGTTTGGCTTGTCTACATTACAGAACTTCACTTTGGGAAGTAAGAGAAGCTGATACTGGGAAAGGAATTACATTTGCCACCAGGTTTCACTGGCGGATTCACAGCAATGAATGTCTGTGGAGCAAAGGAAGACTACTTTACCAGCTTCAAAAAGATGATTTTTTCTTGCCACCAAGTATGAACTCTGTACTTTCCTTCACTTGCCTCTTTCATATTTCTGTCCCAATAAATCATACTGGTGGCCATTCCAAATACTTTTCTTTTTTTTTCCACATTTAAATGCACTAGCTTGGAACACATTTGTATTCACTGGTGTTTCTTCATGACTGTTCATTTGTCATTTTTCTTTATATGCTGTTGCTGGGAATAGACTTATGAAATATTTTGGGAATTCATTCTCTTAGAGATTTTCTCCCAGCATAAGTAGATAGTATCTTACTGAGCAAAAGCCAGTTATCATCAAATAAGAGGGAAATGAGTTGGTCAAAATAATGCATGTTGTGTTTCGTTACTTGTTGCTTGCTTTTGGTTCTTGTTAACTTGTTGAGTAAAAGGAGACAGGGATGTTATGGAGCACAGTTCATTTTGGAAACACGGTTAAAAGTCTGACTAAACTTGTTAAATCTTTCTTGCTTTCTCTTCTACCCAGTATGGAGGAAATATTTTGGTTTAGCCATTAAATGTCCTGTATGCTTCAAGGCAAAGGAAGCTTTAACTTCAAGCTAAAACTGATAATATTTTTATATAATTGCATTTGTTTTATTAAATAATAAAGATGTCCCTGACTACACTGGCAGCACAGATAAGCCCAGAGATTTTGTCAAGGGAAGTTTCAGGATTTTCATTAAAGATGTCAGCAGAAAATGTAGCTATCAAAATATTAGCACTGAAAGATATGGAAAGGTGAGTAAAGGGCAGAGGCAGATTTTCACCTATCTTCTTTATATGGTTAATAACAAATGCATATGTATTATATATCTATTTAAACCACATAAATCATAGAATCATAGAATAGTTAGGGTTGGAAAGGACCTTAAGATCAGCTAGTTCCAACCCCCCTGCCATGGGCAGGGACACCTCCCACTAAACCATGCCACCCAAGGCTATGTCCAATCCAGCCTTGAACACCACCAGCGATGGAGCATTCACAGCTTCCCTGGGCAACCCCTTCCAGTGCCTCACCACCATTACAGTAAAGAATTTCTTCCTCATATCCAATCTAAACTTCCCCTGTTTAAGTTTGAACCCGTTACCCCTTGTCCTATCACTGCAGTCCCTAATGAAGAGTCCCTCCCCAGCATCCCTATAGGCCCCCTTCAGATACTGGAAGGCTGCTATGATGTGTATGTAAGTTATATAAGTAGATAAAGTAAAACTTTGCAATCTCCCTGAAAGAAACCTGCACCTTAACTCTTTCAGACTGTCACCATATGGACTGCTTGTTTCTTTTACTGACATGACTCCCGTGCCAATCTGCTTAGAAGCCTAGCGCTGACCAGTCTTCCACTTTGCTGTTTGCTAAGAACCAGACAGCATCATTTCTGACCCTTTTTAGCAAGCGTAGCGACTTCTGTCTCTGTTTCAGCAACACTAGGGTCATCCATAATTTTCAAGTGCTACTTTATTTCTGCTAGTTACTAATTTGACTAACAACAGTCTTTTCTCATTTTCTTGGCTTGTTGTAAAGCTTCTAAACTCTTGTTCACTTTTTTTTCCACAGGATGTCTCATGTAGGTGAAATGTGGTGCTATCACTGGAAATGGAAGCTGCAGCACTGTCTCTGCTTGTTTGCTACCTATATCTTATATATGCAGCAAGCAGGTAAGTCAGCAAATTATCTTTTTGTTTTAATAAATGGTCTAGGACCAGAGTTTTGATGACTACTGATTATGTTTACCTATGGCTGAATTATGTACACTATAACATTTTGATCAAAGCAATGCATTATAATTATACATTGCGATTTGATAAATTGGGTCATATTTTCTGCTACTGCTGATTTTTCTTTTTTTTCTTTTAAAGCATTTTACTGTTGTTAATTGGCTTTGGTTTTATTTTCTTTTACTTTGTTCTTTGAATTCCTTCATTTTGCCCTTCCATTTGCATTTACCTTGTTAATACCTACTTCTCTTTTGAATTTCTTTCAGTTGTTGTAATATTGCAAGTTCTTTCACTTTCCACAGTACCGTTTGCACTTATAGATTATGTATTCAGTAACCCTTCACTCTAGTTAAGAGCTGCAAAATAACTGGTGTGCTTATTCTTTTTAAACACTTTTATGATTCAAATAATAGAAACATTCCTCAGCAAGCTGTAGTACATAAGATAATCGTACACTGTAAAGAACAGGCATTTTAAACTTAACATCATCGTGGGCTGTAGTGATGCTTGAGTACAGAGTAATGCAACACATTCTGACTGTTTTCTTTAAACATATGAATGAGAGATTTCATTTACTAAATGTCTTTTCCTATCCACTAGAGTGCCAAATGTTTTAAGAGCTCCAGCTGCTTTACTGGAAAAAAAAAATAATCTGGAGTTTATTCTGGAGCATCTGAAAATTTTGGAACAGCTTGTAGTGCTCAGCTAATTCCGTATCAGATGGGTAATTTTGCTGTTACAGACTTGCCATTGGAAAAAAGGATGGTTTATATATAGAAAGAGTTTCTAGCTTCTTTGATGTTTTTGCTTTAAATAAAAAGTGCAGTGTTGGGTTTTTTTAAACTTGAACTTGTTATTTAGAGGAAAAACAATGCAGTAACTGTACAGTAGCAGTTTCCAGCTTCATGTTACTTTAATAGGTGTTTTCCATTTCCATTAAATTGTGTAGCCAGACATATACTTAGGGCCCAACTCCCACCTGTTGCTCCATTGGCTGATGGCCTTTGTGTCCCTGTGTTCCTGGGCAATAAGTGATCCTTGGTAATGCAGCTGCCATCCTCAACAGGAAGTAAAAAATCAGCAAAATCTGCTCTAATTTGCAGCTGCTGTGGGCTGTTATCGGGTGACTAGAACATTAAGCTAGAACATTAAGACCCAAAGACAATTAGTCTTTGCTAATTCCTTTCGATAAAAGTTTAGTTATCAAAAGTGCAGGTGACACAGCAAAAGTTCCATGAGCCAGAAGGTCCTAGTCAGTATGCTGTGAGGACAGAGAAAGCCAGCTGCAAGTGCATTCAGGTAACTACAGCATACCATTGCTACCTGGGCTGGTACTGAACAAGTAGACAGGTCAAAAGCCCTTTGCCGGACTCCTAGATACACTTCTACAAAATCATGTATGGCTCTGGCTGACTACTTCAACAGTAAAGGGGTTGGTGCCTTTGAGTTGGTAAAAGCAGCCAAAGTGATCTTGTTAATTTGGTCTCCTCTATTACAGTTATTGTCCGTGCTCTTTCTTAAGGTGCTGGTTTGGCATGTAGGAGACTTGGAAACAGGTCTCTGGTGGAAATCAGGGCAGAGACCTGAACTTGAGTCTTCTACATCTCAAATATGCACCCTTGAGGGCTTTTTCTTTGTTGCTTTGACTGGGAAGGATTTTAAATCTTCAAAACTTTCAATAACTGGAAAAGACATTTCCCTATCTGCGTGAATGATGAGTAGATAAATAAGGTCCAGTGCAAACACCCAGGTTCAATAGACAAATGTTTGCTGTTTAATCTATGAAAGAGATAATAGATTATCTCCTGTTAATACTCAACTGAAATGAAAATGAGACATTTACCTTTACAGCAATCTGTAATTTGGTAGTACTTGCCTGTAGACCCTCAGGGTTCATGTTTCTTTTTGTATTGATGTAAAAGTATCGGTTATGCTGCAAAATGGAGTCTTTTCATCTGTTTGGATTTTTGTTGTTTCGGTAAGTTTTCTTTTAGTTCCGCTGTTTTATCTTTAAAATCGAACAAGGCAGACAAGGTGGGAAACACTGCTGCTCCTTCATTTCTTTGTGCTCTTAAAAGGTATTGGTCACTTTGGCTGTGGAGTCATGCAGTATCCATAATCTCTCTGTCAGCTTAAGTTTTACTGAAGTTATTGTAGAAATATCATAAAAGCTGATATTCATCCAGCTTCATTAGAAAGCTATAAATTTAGAAATCTGTAAACTTAGAAAGCTATCGGGGGTTATTAATCTTTGTCTAGAGGATGTTACATACAAGTGAGGGATTGAGATTATCAAGTATACACTTTATGGTTTATTTAAAGGGCAATTCATACAGATAAAAATATCAGTCATGCTTTGACATGAAAAAAATGCCAAAGTTATAATTTTATAGTTTAACCTGAGAAGGACTTGGTCTCCTTTCAGAAACGAAGCTTAGGAGAAGGATTACACAGCAGAAAACTTAGAACAGGAGCAGGATGGTCTGTGAAAACAATGTTTAGCCACAAAATGATGAGTAAGGTACTGACAAGCAGATGCGCCAGGGGAGTGTAATCCCAAAATATAGGTGTGGTACCTCAGAAGAATCAATAGATGGACTCCGATGCTCAAAACAGAAGGACAGAAAAAAACATAGAAGTAAATAATAAATTATGAAAGTGTGACACAACTTTAGTTAAAAATCTCAGCAGTCGTAACTGTTTTGGCATACTGGCTTCCAGTCATGTGTTGTAACATGAGGTGAAGTTACAGAGCAGCCCAGTAACCAACTTGACAGGTTTTATTTCTGTCTAGGGTAGACATCCCTGAAGGTCTTGAGTTAGTCATTTGGCTGTGCCTCAGTTTCCCTGCCTATAATGATGAGTGTGTGTCTTGCTTCCCTTGTAAACAGCTTGCCTGCCTTCCAGTGAAAGGACTGTATAGAGGCTGAGGTGTTAGAATGGTGGCATTTCAAACAGAATTAGTTAAATCCGCTTTTATCTGAGATTCAGGCATTCCTAACTTTCAATTTTTATGTACATTTTGTTGGTTCCAGAGAGTCAAAAAGAGAACAAAAAGAGTGAACAGAGTTCTGGAAAACGTAACTAGTGAGGGCAGGCAGAAGGAAGTAAGATGATTTGGGCTGTGCTTTCTATGGTAACCCAGAAGCAGAACTGGAGTATATTCAGTAACCTTAAAAGCAGATTCCAGTTTACATAGTTACTTTCCAATCTAGTTTTAAAAGGTCTTGTCAGTACTGGGCTTCCAGTCTTTTGAACATTGCACATTTAGAGGAGACTGCGATATCTCATAAGAGTTTTTACCTTGTTCTGTCCTCAGTAGATACATGATTATGTAAGAGTCAGTAGCTGCTTTAAGTTTTGGCTACCGTACAACTCTATTTAGTTTTATTCAGGATGTGGAAAATATTAATTTAAATAAACCCATGGGTACATCTACAATTTCTCTTACACTACTTCTGCATTGCTTCCCATGTGGCTGGTTTCATGGAATTACTGCAAGTAGCTTATGTCAGAATGAGCATTTGTCCTTTTGTTCATCAATTGGTAAAGTGCATTGGTGTCTCTAGTCATGTTTCCATGTCCTCAGAAGGCTTTAATCAATCCCCAGGAGCTCACTTAAGAGTGTGTGTCAATTCTGTAATAGTCACTGAAATGTTAATTTCGTTTAATTTAGTGGTGATTCAAAATTTATGCTGTTTTTAATTTGTCAAGAAAAAGTGAGGTGAGAAAAAACAATAAATCTGGAAACAGGTCCTTTACCCACATGGCTGATACTGGTCCACAATACAGCATCATCTCTGTCTGCCATGCTCCTTAATTGGGCCTGTGTATATAAAGGAGGGATTAAAGTCCTCTCTTGTTTACGGGAGAGTTTGAGAGTCACTCTGCTGGCTCAGGAGCCTAATAAGAGATGGGAAGGGAGTATGGTGGGAAGTATTGCTCATGCCACCAGCACTAGCTGCAAGATCTAGTCACGTTGCCCTCTGTGAAAATGGATCTGGTTTTATCTGGAATGCCCCAAGTCAGGAAATGTGTATTTTCACCACAGATCTGAAACTGCCTACCCCAGACAAGGGCCAAAGATCCTATCGCTGAGCGAATGATGAAATGGCTGTCAGCACATTCCCTTATCTTCCTCTCTCTTCCCATGTGCACAGTAGGAACCAAAGTGCCAAGACATTAATCCAGTCAGGCAGCACAATCCTCGCGTATGGTGGGGAGGCGGGGATGATTTTATAACATTATTACTGATGCTTTGTGAAACTTCTTCCGTGGTGTTGCTGTGATGGAAACAGGCACGCATACATTGCTGAGCAGGTTAAAACTGACTGACAGTGCTGTCCCTGACTGGGGCAAGGAAATTCATGTTTCGGGAAGTTATGGAAAAACTCAAAAAACCTTAAACATACACAGTCTGGCAATCTCTTTCCTTACACAGGCATGTGTACATCATGTATAATTGAGAGATCAGTCAGAAGGAGTCTGGATATTTAATCAATAGCGGCGAGGTACTTTTATTCTTTCCCCTTTCTTTGTCAGTCTAATTTTATATTTTAATGTAACTTAAGAAAAACAAATCAGCAATCCTTTATGTTCTGTTTAATATTGAAATTTTTGCGGGCTTGAGGCATGTATTTAGAATTTCTGTTCATATAAATCTTGTGAAGGAAAAGTTACTAGTTGGCTTTCTTGTATTTCCCTTAGTTGACAGTTCATTAATGTAAAAGTAAATCACTGTTGGAATGAATTTCACAGGAAGGTGCCTCTCATTACCTCTGTTTACTTTTTTAGCTATAATTTTTTGATGGTACTGATAATTCTTTTCCCTAAACTGTTTGGACCTCATTGCATTAACCATAACAATATTGCCTTAAAAGCACAGTGATTTTTTTTCTCTCCTCTGATATGTACTTGTAGCCGAACCCAAATGGAGTATGGTCAAACATCACAGAAATTCAGAGCTGACTAGGACCTCATTTTACAGGGTCTCTGCACTCCTTTATTAGAAGATAGGCTAAATAATATACTTCTCTCCAAATAATATACCTTTAAAGAAAGAATCTACTTTCACTGACGACCCTATCTTTATGACCTTTAGACTTTAGAATCTGTTTATAACTTATTCTTACCTATTTTTTTCTGTTCACTGTTAAAAATTAAAAACATTTTCAAATGACAATTTTTCAGTTTGTAAATATTGTCTATGACAACAGATAGTAAAAGTATCTAGCTCAATGACAGACCCAGCAATGGAACGACTTGTGGCCAGCTGGACTCTGCTTTACAAAAGGCTTCCTCTGATAGAGGTTATTATGTAAAAAAAATTATTCTTTGTGGTATTTGTCAGTTGGCTCAATAAAGTGAACGAACATTTTAAAACAAAATGTGCTTTGTCTCATTAAAAGACAGAAGTCTTTCTTTGAAAATGTAACTTTTTTTGTCTTGTGGATTTATAATGTGAGAAATGTTGCATCATAAAGTGCAGGTCTTAATAGAAGTTTTCCAGATAGGAGTTCCTTTCATATAAGTCTAACAATCATGTGACATGCCCTTTAGTAAGTACTACAATTAATACAGAATAATAAAATTATTTATTTCATATACAAGTGAACCTTTTAGAAGTGAGTTATTACCAATGTCAAGTCATAATTTCTCAACCAAAAGGGCTGGTCTTGCAGGTTTTAGATGCGTATTTTATGTCCATGATTGGTTTGCTAAAATATTGGATTTGTGTACTTAATGGGATTGCTTAAGTGATTTGCACAAGGTGTAACATGTAATGTTCACTAGATCAAGACCTCTGTTATCACTGATAAATGAAATGTTAGAACTTGCATTTTATTACAACCACAGCACAGAGATACCTCAGATAATATATGGACAAGTATATCTATGTATGGACAAGACATTTTTCAAGGATCTAGAAAATAAAAAGTGAACAAATTTTAGGTACAATTTGGAAAGAAACTAAGAAATAGGAAGCCCCACACAGAAAATTACATTCCTTGTTAAGATTTTATATACCAATACCTCTGATTAAATAATTCACCTATACAGATTCAGAATTTCTTCCTCCCATCATGGAAAAGAAAAATCTCCCTCGCATAGTAAGAAAGTAAGGTACTTCAGCTATAGACATAAAGATTTTCTACAGAGTTAACTAAAATATTAGTGTAACAATGTTGAGCTACATCACAGAAGTACATCCCTTACTGTGATACATTGACCCAAAACTACTTATCCTGCCCTAATACACGCACTCATATCAAGGGAAGAGAGGGCTTCCAGAAACACCTCTTGTTTTGTCTGGGTTCATTGCTTGATGGTCTGCTCAGTTCCTGTAAATGACAATCTAAGCTCTAACTCTTGCTGCAGTACAGGAAAATTAAGTGCATAATTCATAGTTAGAGTTCTGTTTATGTAGTCTGGCCTCCAGGTATCATTCACCCTAATTCATTTATTGACCTTATCTTGAAGGATGAGACCACTTTCCTCTCTGAGCCCAACTCCAGTCATAATTTTTTTGGTAGCACTATGAATTTGAACTCATTTTTTGTCATCTTTTATGCTGTAGTTTTTACCCTATTGTCTGGGACAATAGCAGCTGGAGCAGTATGTTGACTGTTTTCAATTTGTTAGTTGGAAATAATTTTGCTAATTGTCCTCAAGATTTCAGCCCCCAACATGCTCGCCAATTCCCATTCTGGGAAGTTCCCCTTCAGTAATCTCTGAAGATATTTTCTGTTATTTACTGGTTTGTCCAAATTCCAGTGTAGCTAATAGTCACTTTTGACAAGAGATGCCACCACAGTGGGAACTCAGATTGCTTAATACTGCAAAACTACAGCTATATCAACTAAGTTGTAAGATACGTATATCCTATAGAAGTGTAAGCATGTCATATTTTCAAACAGCTTATTTTTTGAAAGTTTTTATAGACTGAAAAATTATGTATTGGAAAATATTTTGCTCAGTTTAAAGAGTGACAGAAAGTTCATTCCCCTTCTTGAAACCAGTTTTTCTCTGGATATCCCCAAAGTAGTCCAATTGTCTTCCAATACACTGTAAAACAGCTGCTTTTTTCACAGCTAAATAACTGAGAGTTAGCTGTTGAAGAACACAGGAGATATCCATGAAAAAATCGTCACACAACTAACCTAATTTTTGAAAGGGTACAGTGCAGTCAGAGTTTTTCCAATTCCAGCTTTTTCCCTCATGATTATGCTTCTTAATGGGTGTTAGACAGAAAACTGCAACTCCCTATCTTGAACAGAGTTTGTTTTGTTCAGCTGCGTGCTCTGGTTTCTCATAGCTCTTTTAATTATGAGCTGTGCAGTGACAAATCCATACTATGAAGCTGAAGGCATTTTTTTGTTCAGCACTTGCTTTTTAGGTGGAGAAAAAGACCTCATGGTTGCAGTTATCACAGAGGCATTTGTACAAGAGACTCCATCTACTGAATTTTGTTCTTTTGGTGTGAGGAGTGAGGGAAAATATTTATCATTGCCTTGAATTTACAAGGTTTAAATTTTAAATCTTTTACTATTTTTTCTTATAATTCTGTGTCTAAAACTAGAAGCATAGAGAGTTTCCTGAAATCATCCTCTCTGCTGAGTCATTAAAAATACACAGCAGAACATCCATAATGTGTCTTTTTTATGGAAATGTAAAATAACTGAAAGATTTCGTGATGGATGTGGGTGTCCACCTATCCAATGTTTTGAACAAAAAAAACACCCAAATGGTGTCCCGATCCTCTTGGATTTTAACTTTGGTTTTAAAAAATTGTTATATTTCAAGAAATCGTATCTGTAATATACACACAAAAATAAAAGGGTGAAATGCTGGTGTTGAACAGAGGCATCATTCATACAATGAGTTAGAAGTTGTGCGTTTTGTAAAAAACTAAATGTTTGACTGATGAAACTATTGAAAGGAAACGTAGCAGTAAAAACAATGAGCCCCTTCCCCTGCAGGGGTATGCCTGGTACATCAAATGTGCTGTGTGCAACAGCTGTTCTGGTTACTGTGTATTATGTTACTAGTTTATAAAATGTAGGCTTTTTTCTTTGAACTGTCAGATTTTGGCAGTATATTGTTTCCCTGATGTCCAGTATTTTGATCTTCTTTTGAATTGGGTGTGTTTCTGCTAAGAGCTTACTGTTGGAACTGGCAAAGACACTGTATACCAGCAATGCCATCAGTCAGGGCTTCCCTCTGTCTGTCTCTGCATATGGGAAATTATTCTTCTGTTAAGTGATTATTTTACAAGTGAATTACATTTAATCCTTCTGTGTTCTCAGAATGGTCTCAGTGAAAGTCAAAATGATAGAAGTAGCACTGGTATGATGATAGATTTCTCCTTCTGCAGGCACATATGTCATGGTTTAAACCCAGCCATAACTCACGCAGTCGCTCTCTCGCTCCCTCCCCTTCCTCCCCCCCAGCTCCTGGAGGGATGGAGAGGAGAATCAGAAGAATGTAACTCCCATGGGTTGAGATAAGAACAGTCCAGTAATTACGGTATAACACAGACCATTGCTGCTACCACCAATAATAATAATGAAAAGGGAAATAACAAGAGAAGAGAATACAACCGCTCACCACCCGCTGATCGATACCCAGCCCAACCCAGCAGTGATCTAACTCTCCCGAGTCCCTGCCCCCAGTTTATATAGTGGGCATGACATGTTGTGGTATGGAATACCTGTTTGGTCAGTTTGGGTCAGGTGTACTGTCTCTGCTTCCTCCCGGCTTCCCCTCCTCCCTGGCAGAGCATGAGACTCAGAAAGTCCTTGATCAGAGTAAATATTCTAAGCAGCAACTAAAAACATCAGTCTTATCAGCGCTGTTCCCAGGCTGAAAGTCAAAACCACAGCACTGCATCAGCTACTAAGAAGGAGAAAAATGACTGCTGCTGCTGAACCCAGGACAACATGGCAATCAGAAGATAGTGCTGAGGATTAAAAAGGCAAACATCTCTATGTACACTCCCTCCCTCTAATAAAATCTGTGCATATTTTTCATGTGTGGCTAATACCGAATGAGTGGGTTCTAAACCCCTTGCCAAATCCTAGTAACTTGGAAGTTATCTACAAATAATATATGTTTGGCTTAGTCAATTGTCTTTAGTTTTGGGTGATTTTCTCCCCCCCTGCTGTCAACAGCATTGATTTACATGATACAAGTATTCACTTTTAGGCAACTGTTGTAGTTACTGATCCTTTTGACTGTTGCTCTCAATGAAAGTATCTGAAATTGTTCTGTATTGTTTATAGCATATCAGAATTTAGTGACTGGCAACTTAATTATATAATCAACAACTGAACTCAAGATCTTAGGGAAAAAAATTGCCTATTTTCTTGTGCTTGGCTACATAAATCTTGTCTGAATAGCACATCATAACAATGGAATGTATCAGATGCCAGAAATGTAGCTGAGAAGAGTCCAGTCCTTAAAGCTATTGTTTTCAAAACATTTATCTTGCTTTATCATCTTAATCAGTTTTCTAATATAATAAATATTCTGAATCTGAAAAAGAAAATTACAGTGTTGATTTTAAAATTTCACCATATTTTCTTATTTCTAGAAAGAATTAATTTTCTGAAATAAATAAATTTTTTCAAGAAAGTAAAGAAGAATGACTGTTACTAATAACATGATTGAAAAAAGAATTAAATTAATTCATAGCAAGCATCCCATTTGCTTTTTTTATGCTTAGCAGTTGTGAAATTGAGAATAAGCTGCTTTAACCTTGAAGTTGTTTTGCACACCTTCTGGAATACGACATAAGGAAACTCTTGAGTAGATGTTCAGATATATTTAATCTGGTGGTTCCTTCATTTCAGCTCTATTGCATAATGTTGATTTTGCTGAGTCCCAGTGAAGTCAGTGCAAGCGTTAATGCCCCTTTGAATAACAGTTTAGAGACATCACTGTTGAACACTTCAGAAAATCCCTCCCCAAATAGAAGCTCTTTGGAAGTTGATGTCTTGGCCAAACAATGTTCTGATGTCAGAAGAAGCCAAAGTTCTGCTCCATGCCTTCAAGTGATTTAAATTGCATGGTGCTGCAGCAATGTTGTTCAGTGTTCAGAAAGGAAAAGGGCTTAAAAATGAAAGAAGAGTTGCTGTGTAACTTGGCAGCAATTATATGTTGTAATCTGTGGGTTTTGTCTACAGATTACTGTGATCTCGCCCAGTAATGCTTGAAATGGAAGAGGGTTTCGTATCCTGCTTTATTGTCTGTGTAATCCCCATGTCATGAGAATTCTGACTTGGTACTTAAGATTGACTTGAGCTCTAGCAAAAATATCCTCAAAAGGACAAACTCTCCTGGAACAACAGATACTGAAAGACTTTTTCTTCCAGCAGTCTTCATGCTTTGCGTAGGATGCAATACATTTTGAGGAGTTCAGAGCACCTCATTTTCCCAGAGATTCAGTGGGAAATGAGCATTCTCAGCACTCCCAAAAGCTAAACTGAGGAGAAGATAGCATTTTTGGTGTATCTCCCTTTTCTCAGCTGGGTTTACTGCATCTGGTTGGGGACTGTTCAATAACTGGCAGAGCCAGTTAAAACATAAGAATTCAGACATATACTTTTGCTTCTACCTACCCATCTCTTCATTATCTGCCTGGTTTTTAATCCTAACATAGAGAGCAAAGCTTTTTTTTTCTTCTTTAAATGGTTTGCTTTTAATTATAGTGGCATGAAAGATTTACTGAGCTTTCCTCGTATTTTACTGTAGTGAGTGTGTTTCTGGTGGGAAGACAGCTCAGTCTGGCAGGAGGTTTAATCTTTCGGGTGAGGTCTGCTGTGCTTCTTATCTTAATCAGCTATTGTGTTTATTCACTTGAAATATGTGAAAATCTGAAGAAATACCTACTAGCAGGGATCAAGCCAAACTACAAAAAAAAAAAAAAAAAAAAAAACCAAAAAAAAAAAACCCTTTCAGTAACTCATGGTGTTTCACATCAGATTTCTCTTAGCTTTTCTTTGCAGAATTCATTGTAAGGAATGACAGAAGAATGGAAAATAAACTTGCATCTTTTAAAAAAACCAACCAACCAAAGAAACCCCAAAATATCTTAAGCCAGAATCTGGTCACAAAACATGCATGTTATGAGTCACAGACATAAATTACTTAATAGCGGTTGGTAAAAATTAAAGGAAATTTTTTTCCCCCTTGCCAAGCAGCTTTTCTGTGGTATTTGTAATTTGTTCTTTATAATTTGTCATAATTTAATAGTCTTCATGTTCGTAGTTCATTTTTTTAGTATTCTCCCTCACAATAGTTCTTATAAATAGTCCCCATTTGTCCTTTTATGTCATTCCTCATAAAACCTACAATGTTGGAATGTAAACTTAGAAGTATGTATACAGGTATCGATGGTAACATATATCATGAAGATCAAATGCTATGCAAGTAGGCTTTGTATGACCAAGATAGTCTATACATTGAAGGACTAGTTTCCTGAAATGCAAAGAGATAATCTGCACCATTAGATCCCACTGTTGGACTATATCTGTTAGTGGTTATGCGAAACACTGAAGATCATATGCCCAGTCTAAACACTGATCTGGTGAATATGTTCCCATATTGACCTTTCTTGGGGTTATATAAAACACATATATAGAGTTTTCAGTAAGATTAACAATTCATCTGCTATGTTTTTAAAATTATAATGCAACTCCATGAAAGTTGTTCCCTTAAGGTTACAATATAAATGTCAAATAATAATAATGATGGTATTTTATTTTATTCTACATGTAGCATGGTCTTTCAGTAAACTAATATTAGTCAGCATCATCATATCTCACTTGAGATATTTTGTCTGGATGTAGGATCAGCCATTACGCTGTGCTTGTGTACTGCCATAGTTACTTGACTTGTTCTTGGGTTCTGCTTTAAAAGTACAATTAATATAAATTGTGTGATAAAAATGATTGATAAAAATGCCTATAAAACATTATATTTTTATGACGCAAGTTAAACTTTAATACAGGAAAGTGTTTAACTAAACTTTTACAACAGTTTACAGGCAAATATCCATATGGAAACACATTACTGTGTATATTTGGATTGTGCAGGTGGGTCTCCTGTACTGCCTGTGAACACTGACAGATTTATAAGTCTAGCCCAATAGCACAGAACCTTTGTTCACACTTTAAGTGAATTTTGATCCTGAGTATGGGCTGCTTTGGTCATGGAAAAATAGATATATGTGAGACTTGAATAAATAACGTTTTTTTGTTGTGAGCACCTGTTTATCAGCAGTAATATGAGAGGTTTGAGAAAATATCCAGGCTCCCAATTATATGTAGATATTGCCATGTGCATGTAATTTATGTTTTCTAATTATGACAGAGTATGTCTCTGACTCTTGTCTGCTAGGGATGGCTGAGCAAATGAATTTCATGGCTGTCTTGAATGTGTCTCATTTTCTATGCCTAATTTAAAGCTCTAGAGTTATTTACATCTTTAATGGCAGTTGAAGTAAATAGGAACAGTGTTTTACAATATTAACCTCAACATGATGCTGCAATTTATGAGTAAGTTAGCTCTTGCATGTCTGAAATTAGACACTTAATGTCAAACGGTTCTTCCCAACTATTATCCAACTATCCTAAAGGATATTCCCCAACTACTCTTCTATAAAATTAATTTAAGAATACTTCTTCTCTCACAGTCATATTATAAGTTCTTAATTAATAACTGTTGGGGAAATGTTCAAATGTTATACTAATGAACAGCACAGGAGAGCTCACAAGGAAATCAGTGATTTGATTCTGTCTCAGGAGAGGACTTGAATTCCTGCAAGGCTGAGGGTCATATATCGAAGAACGGAGGTAAAGGAGGATATGAAAAAGTTGCTTATTTCATGGAATTTGTCCTTCCTGTGCACTGAATGAGGTCCTGTAGAAACGGTAGTGTGTGATTATGTAATTGAAGGTTTTTTTCAATTATCTGTGCACAAAAGTCAAAGGAAGGTTAACTCTGGTATTTCCTAAGTTCAATAGTCCTTGATTGTTCAATCCTAACGGTGTCTGCATGTTTCTGAGAGAGTTTTATATTGTTGGTATGTGAGTGTATATGCAGAAAAATTAGATGCTTACCTAGAATTTTAATTTAACCCATATGCAGAGCAGAAAATCTTTGTTAACAAAATGTTGTTTTCTTATTTTTCTTGTTTCATTCATTCTCACTTTATCAGGATGTTCTCCACCATATTTTTCAGACAGTTTAAGGAAGCTGAGATTGACAGTGATTGGAGTAATCAAGCCAATTCACTGTGAAGTCATTTATCATGGCCTTTGAATGACCAAGCAGGTAGAATAGTAGCAACCTCGTTCTGTATGACCCATGCAACACCAGAACAGAGTATTTCCTAATGAAGTATTAAAAAGGAACAGAGAGGTATTCTGTTGTAGTGCTTCCTATGTGCTACTATCACTTGTAAGATCTAAGGGAGGTTGGGGAGGGAAACTCCCTTCAATTATTTGTTCCATCCATAACTTCAAGGAGATTTGGTTTTATACATTTGAAATATTTCCTTTCTTCATCTTCCACAATATTCTTTCCAGGTACTGTGCATAGAGGTTTTGGGTTTGGTTTTTTGTTTGTTTGGGTTTGGTTTTGTGTCGTGGTTTTGGGTTTCTTTTTGCTTTCAGTTTGTTTGGGTTTTTTGTTCATTTGGTTTTTTTTATGGCACTGTAATTTTTAGCTTATTGGTGATTGATTTGTGTCATCCTGTTGGAAAAAGAAAACAAACCACTTTTCGTTTGCAACAGAGGATTCAGTGTTTCACGTAGCAAAAGACAGACCAGAAAATACCTATCTAATGAAGAGATGTTAAGGCTTGTGCTTCTGCAGTGTTAGTTTCTGGATGAGCATCTGGGGAATGCTGGAGTTTGGATGAGTAGGTTCTGCGTGTACTGAGTTTTGAATGAAGGTGGCATTTTGCTAGGAAGTGGGGTTCTCAGAAATGCATGAATCTTTCTGTGCATCTGAAGTAATGGCAGGGTGCCCAGAGCTTTGTGGAAAGATGCCCACTTCTTCAGCAATAAATAAAATAAGTAAATAAATAAATATATTTAGTCAAGGGTAGGATATCTTTGATGTGAAGATCTTCTGCTAGATGAAAGACTGCAACTGGTATGCAGTGCCAAGCACCCCCCTGTTTCCTTAGCGCCTCTGGTGCCAGCATCCTCAAAAAGAACAAGGATTGTAATCCTTAAAACATCAGATTAGAAAAAGGATTTCCTTTAGAGCTAAGGTTGTTTTTCTTACCCTCCAGACATATAGGTAATGGTAGGACAAATGAGTCTTCCAGAAATCAAGAAATGTTTAATAACTGTGACTGTTTTCAGGTTACAAATCATGAAATACTTAAATTTTCCTGTAACTGTGGACATGGTCTGATGCCCATCTTCTCTTGGAACAGAAGTAGGTCTGTTACTGGCTTAGGCCAGGGGTCCAAGAAGCCCAGTGTTCATAGATGGGCATCCAGAATAAAAGAGTTAAAACAAAGCCTACATACATAATTCTTCCCCTCAAAACTCTCCCAGACTTCAACTGTTTCCATTTTGGGAATGAAAATCTCACTGAGGCTGGTGTGGCTTGCGTGTTTAGTAGCCTGCAATGGATTTCTGCCAACTAGTTGCCCGCTGTCCCTTTGAACTCCCACATCCACAGTTGTCCTCAGGCAGGGACTGCCACATATCCACTTCCTGCTGCGTGAAGAACCACCTTGTTCTCCTTAGTTTGAACCTGGCTTCTGTAACGAGGGGCTACCAAGTGATGACAGTGAGCAGATACCCCCTCTCCCAAATTTTCTTGTCACCACAGACATTTTGTAGACCTTTTTCAGACCTCTATAATATCATCTCTTTCCCAGTTTGAAGAGTACTTGATTACTCCTTTGCTTGCCCTGGCCATCTCAACCCAAGACCTCCACCCAGACATCCTCTGCCTGTGGCTCACAGGCTTTATTTAAGACCAGGCTGGGACACCCGTGCATGCCCTGGGCTGTCAGCTAGCTGGGAGCAGCAGGAGTTGGGTGGCCTCTGATGAAGAAGAATATGGGAGCTGGGGCAACCCTCGTGCAGACAGGGCCCTCGCTGACCGGGCACAGTGTCACCACGTCAGAGCCAGTTTAGTAGACAGGGCAAGGCAATGAACCAGGTCCAGGGACCGTCCAGGAAGTGGGGTCAGGAGCAGCCAGAGACAAAGCCAGAGACAGATACATCTACAGCATATGTCCATCAAGAACTGAAAGCCAATTAAAGTCATTCAGTGCATTCAGGGCACTGTCAGTTACGTACATCGAATTTTGTCTCTGTATTTTTTTTTTGCTTATTCAGTCTGTCCAATCAGAGACTCACTTCTCAGTTTTGTACAATTTGCTTTCAAGGTATCTACTATCTGGAGTAGCTTTCTATCATCAGCAAACTTTGTCTGAAGTCTTCTACTGCTTTTTCGGATACTCTCTGAATATGGTACGTAATGTGGATCCCAGCAAAGACCCTTGTGGAACTGCTGGTGACTTTCTTGCATTTTTACAGCTTCACATTTACTCCTATGCCCTGCCTCTTAGCCAGTTATTTATCCCTGCCAGAACCTTCCTCATTATGTAATGGCTGCTTAGTTTCCTTTAAAGCCTTTGGCAAAAGTCTTTGCCAGAAACTTTCTGGATATCCAAGTGAACTGTGTCAAGTGGGTCACATTTACCCACATAGCTTGACTGAACCCTGCAGAGAACTCCAAGAGGTTTGTAAGACAAAATGTCGCTTTACAGAAGTCATGTTGACTCTCCCAAATAGATTTTATTTATCCAGGTGTCCGCTAATTCTAGCATTTCTTATACCAAAGGTCCCATGTGGTAGCCATGGCAGTAGTCTGCTCAGTGAGAAAAATAAAACTGGAGTAAACCAATTTTACCTGACTGCCAGTTACTGGCAACCTTTACAGGTGCTAACGTTATTAGCAAATCATCAGGATGTATGACTTGTAATTATACTGCTGTTCCAAGAGCTCTAGCCTAAGACTTCATCTTGCAGAAATAGGCTAGAAAATAATAGTATGTGTTTGATCATGTTGACAAGCAGTGGAAAGGACTGAGTGGTACTTCTAGTACTTTATTAAAATGTAATGAAAGGTTGTAGCCGCTCACTTGAGTGGTGGTTCCTCATTATAATTTTGTCCTAGAGCCTCTCTTGTGGCTCACAACCCTGAACATTAGCAGAAGAACCTTTTCAGTTGCAGCAAATAGCTAGACAATGGTTTGACTATCTTGAGAAAGGAACCAATGTCTGGTTTTCATATAATTCTCCCTCAGAATGTGAAGGGGAGAAAAGAACCATCACTGGAGAAAAAAAGCATTAATTTCTGCTTTCTTCTGAAATGAAAAAGAGACAGGAATAAGCTAAAATGCAGAAGGAACCAGGATAGTCTGCAATTCACCATATATGGGATATGCTCTGTCTCACAAGTGTGGAGACAAACCTGTTACTCTGCAGAGTGCAAATGTGGTAGTCATGACACTAACAGTACTAACTCTCCCTAAAAGAATGGTGCACTTCTGCATATCCTCATATCAACTCAGATATGGTCACATAAATACAATAGATCAATTCTTATTGGTAAGCAGTTCAGAGATCATCTAGTTGACATCAGAGGTTTTTATACCTTTCTGTTTGTAAGGCCACGCAGAAGTCAGTTCTAAGTGGAAGATAACACTGTTGTTCTAGTTTTGGTTTTTTAATAATCCCAAATGCCAAGAAACTTCTGATACTATTACTTCCTGGAAGGTAATTGTTTTCTTAGAACAAGAGGGCTTGTAACTTGTAAATGAAATAGCAAGGTTTGTATTTGCAGGGAATAACAAAATTGATTTAAAGAAGTTTTAAGTATAAGAGAAAATAGTGTTAATGAGACTACCCAAATTACTTAATGGAGTTAAACTATTAGGCTTTTAAATCCCTTCAGGCTGTCTGCATTACAACTGGAGCAGTAGCTTTTCCTACATTCCACTTTACAAGATTTTATATATATATATATAGCATGATTCGCAGCTAGAACTTCTTAGAATTCTTTTAAAATTAATGATGTTACTGGTGTGCAATGTAGTCTCAGGGGCAAGATTTTAGTAGAAGTATGTCTCTTTATGCCTTGCCTAGAATGTTTTTCCCATATTTTTATTCTAAACTTATATTTACCACTTTAAGTGCCAAATAGGAGGAAAATCAGGTACTCCTGATTACTGTAATACATTTCTAATACACCTGTTTTCCATAGTATCTTGGTTTTCTACAGTGTTTACCATCACTTTGACTTCTTGAGGTTAAGAAATTTCTACACTGGAAATATCTTATTGTAACTGTCATTTGCCATGAAATAATACATTTCACATTGTATCTGCGCTAAGAGTCATGGATTAAAACCAGAACAAGGTGATTTCTCGTTGTCGTGGTTTAAGACTAACTCACGCAGACTCTCTCTCTCACTCACTTCCCCCTCTTTCTTCCCCCCACTCCCGGAGGGATGGGAAGGAGAATCGAAAAGAATGCAACTCCCACAGGTTGAGATAAGAACAGTTTAGTAACTAAAGTATAACACAAATCACTACTGCTACCACCAATAATAATAATGGCAAGAGAAATACAAGGAAAGAATACAATTCTCACCACCTAATACCAAGCCCGACCATGCGGTGCACCCCCCACCCTTCTGGGTCTCTCCTCGCCGTCTTTTTTTCATCCTGGGCATGACGTGCTGTGGTATGGAATAACCTCTTTGGTCAGTTTGGGTCAGGTGTCCTGTCTCTGCTTCCTCCCAGCTCCCCTCCTCCCTGGCAGAGCATGAAACTCAGAAAGTCCTTGGTCAGACCAAAACATCACTAAGCAGTAACCGAAACACTGGTGTTATCAGCGCTGTTCCCAGGCCCAAAATTAAAAACACAGCGCTGCACCAGCTACCAAGAAGGAGAAAAATAACTGCTGCTGCTGAACCCATGACACCCATTAAAGCTGTTGCTTTGACTTTCAAAATGAAACCAGACCTTTGGTTAGTCTTGGAGATACAGTCCTGGGAGGAGGACCAGCTTCAGGCAGAGCAGAGAGTTCACAGAATCATAGAATGGTTTGGATTGGAAGGGACCTTAAGGGTCATCTAGTTCCAACCCCGTGCCATGGGCAGGGACACCTTCCCCCAGACCAGGTTGCTCAAAGCCCCATCCCATACTGACCTTGAGAGCAGTAGTTACTTTAAGGGGAAGTCTGCTATAGGCAACAGAGCAGCTGTAATCCTGCTACTTATGGCCCAAGGTGACCTCACTACCATTAAGGAAGGGATGTGAACGCGTGGCTCATGCTGGAGAAGGTGGGATCACCCCTGCAAGTAGCAGCAGTGACATCTCATACTGATAAAAGCAGTAGTTGCTGCTAGTTTGGCTTTCCAGACCTCTCATGTCTCTTCATCACACATGTATCACTTAACCCACTCTCTCCCTTATACTTTGCTGGAATTGCTTCATCACAGCCCTTTCTCCACAGACGGGCAAAATCAGATCATTCTTACTTTACTGAAAAGATGTGAATGTAAGCATGGGTATGTTTTTTTTCTGTTGATTTGTCCTATTTGGAAAGTTGATATCATCAGCTGGTTTAGGCGATGATACCCAGATTTTTGTCTCTGTTACAATTTTGCATTTGTTTTGTTGGTAGAGTCAGCCTCAGAGGTACCACCTGTGAACAGCCAAGACATTTGAGAAGCAAAGGTGTAATTGTCTGTCTAGTCATAAATGAAAGAAGGCACTCTGGCAAATGTTCACAAGTCATACCTAGGATGAGCCTAGGAATTGCTTGATTACTTACAAACAGCCCCCCTGCCATTTCCATAATTAAAATGTGCTTAAAATTGCTGCTTACACTTTGTTTTAGTTAAGTTTAGACTTCACTCTGGAAGCAGATTTATCAGATGAGCCAAAAAAGTGTTTAGCCTTCCACTATTGCTACCATGTAGTGCTGCATGTGATTCAGTAGTGGAAGACGTGGTGTCATGGTTTAACCCCAGCAGGCAACTAAGTAATATGCAGCCGCTCCCTCACTCCTACTCCCAGGGTGGGATGAGGAGGAGAATTGGAAAGAGGTAAAAGCTGTGGGCTGAGATAAGAACAGTATAATATTGAGAAAGTAAAACATAGTAATAGTAGTAGTAATTAACAGTAATGAAAAGGCAAGAGTGAGAGAGGAAAAAAACCCAAGAAAAACAAGTGATGTACAATGCAATTACTCACTACCCACTCACTGATGCCCAGCTCATCCCCAAGCAGTGATTTGACAGCTCTCACACAACTCCCCACAGTTTGTATACTGGGCATGACGTGCTGTGGTATGGAATACCCCCTTGGCTAGTTTGGGTGAGCTGTCTTGTCTCTGCTCCCTCCTGACTTCTTGCTTACCTCCTCACTGGCAAAGCATGGGAAACTGAAAAGTTCTTGGTTTAGTGTAAGCACAGTGTGTTATCAGCATTGTTCTCAGACTAAGACAAAACACAGTACTGCACCAGCTACTAGGAAGAAAATTAACTCTATTCCAGCTGAAACGGAGACATGTGGTCACAGTTTCATGGCCATTTAGATCAGGATTATATAAAATTTTGTTTCTATAGCAGTGCACAGGTACAAGTGGATACCTGAGTGGGTCTTTTCAGCATTGTAGGCCTCTCTCATCTGGAAGGATAGCATTTTGCCCAATGTTGTCCTAGACAGACCATTAAGCAGTGCTCTGCCAGTTTCCTAACTGATCCAGAGACAACTGAAGAAAATATGCAATCAGTTACCATCTGAGCTATTATATAAGAATTTTCCTTCTCCTAATTGTTGCAGCCTGATCATAATGACTCAGTTATCACATGCTATAAAATTCTATAATTGCTGTTAGCTGTATGCTGTCAGAGCCTGTTTTGGCTGTTCTGGCTGAGTAGTCTTGTGACTTGAATATAGGAGGGGATGGGAACTGCCTGGATGGAGAAACCCCTGCAGTCATGAGGGTCATAGGAGAGCTGTCTAGCACACCTGAAGGCTTTTCAAACTACAGATGGATCTCCAGCACTCTGTCTCACTGCAGTTTACTGCACAATAACACTTAAAACTACAAAGAGGAAAGAAAATACTAGCATTCCTTGAAAGCTGTTTGGATGAGGAATGGAGTTGTTATTAAATCAGACTGCTTTCTTGGTTTTCTCCAAATAAATTGGTTTTCTTGAAACTGAAAAGTCTACAAATTTTAAAGTAAAGTGACAGGATGAAAATCTAGCTGAAATGTTTTGATGATGGAAGAAAAAATACCGCTTTGAAAATTCAAAGCAAAGTTTTGAATAATTGTTCTGAATTTACTTCAGTATTTAAAAAAGTTTCCTTAAACTTTTATAGGCAATACTAATGAAGTGTTTTGATTCACTTGAAGTGACTTATTTGATATATTTTGCAGAATATTTTTTTGAAGATTTTTTATTTTTTCCTTTTGTTGAAAATAAGATTTCCTGTCTGGTTATTCCTATGCTACTTTCAGGGGGTCCAGTTGACAGCTATTGTGTTTTAATCTTCCAGTTATTTCTTTGCTACACTAAATTAACATGTCTGGATCAGCTGTCCAGGTATTAGGTTCATATTAGATTTAATACCTGCAGGTATTAAAAGATTTCTCAACTTTTCTGTGCACACTGAGGGAGATCTATGCTGAAGCTGTCCTAGACCATACTGAAGACTTTCCTATTGGTTTGCACACACTACTCGGTAACTTTCACTGGAAAGCTTGCAATGATTGGCACTTGTGCCAGCCATACAGCTATTAAAATACATTCAATTGATTTGATTTCATAAGGAATAGGAGATCTGGAATAGCTTATCTCTTATGAAAGTAGGTACAATAATTCTTTAACTTTTAGGCAGCAGCTGTAGGTACAATAATTCTTTAACTTTTGGGCAGCAGCTGTTTTGCAGATCTTGGCACTAGGGTCAACTGGAGTAGTTAGAATAAGAAGAAATGCTTACAGTAAGGAGCTCTTTATAAATGCAGTATCTTAGTTAAGCTACTAGCTGAGAGTCCTTGGTAAAAAAATCTAAGAAAACATAAAGTCACAAAGTTTATTGACTGACCTCTTAACCAAAGACCCAGTCTTAACAAAGTGGATCTGCCATAAATCAAAATAAAACTCAGATGATACGTCTAAAAATTCTGCCATTCCTTCCACAGGAGCCATAGTTCTAGGCTTAGTCACTGACTTGTGTTGAAGAAAGAATGCTGTCACAGGACTGTAGCAAGGTGGATTTAGGTCAACATGACAGCACGCAGAATACAATAACTGCTTAGTTATGCACATAGGTAGTGTGAAGGGAATTGTTTAATTTTTCTTGTGCATGGCAATTAAACACTGTGGTAAGGGTGAAATGCAAGACTTCCTTTATTTCCTGTTTACATAGATTCTATCCTCTTTACTGTGTGCTTCTTAATGATAGTTTTGGACTCTCTCCTTTCTTCTTGTTCCTCAGTGCTCTCACAGCCTGTCCAGCTTAGTTCTCCCACAGCCATGGTTTTGGACTAATTTCTGCGGAGCTGTTAAGAAATCATTCATGACTCATTCTTTTCTTGCTTGCATGAGAGAAATATGCCCACTAAAAAAATCTCGTTGTGGCATGGCATTACCAACTTGTTAAGTATGATGAGCTGTGTTCTAGCAGGTCTTTGTGGCAGGTTCCAACCTATACACTGCAGCATTAATATGCCTCCTCCTAATTCCTACCTATAGGGTAGCCTGATGGATGTTTTGGAACATCCTTGTTCTTAAGATGTAGTATGTCAGAGTCAGAAGGAGCTACTATTAGGAGAAATGTAGAGTCAGATGCCATAGAATCATAGAATGGTTTGGGTTGGAAAGGACCTTAAAGATCATATAGTCCCAATGCCTCTGCAGGGGCACCTTCCATTAGACCAAGTTGCTCCAAGCCCCATCCAACCTAGCCTTGAACACTTCCAGGGATGAGGCAGCCGCTGCTTCTCTGGGCAACCTGTTTCAGTGTCTCACCACCCTCACAGGAAAGAATTTCTTCCTAGTATCTATTTCAAATCTACCCTCTTTCAATTAAAAGCCATTCCGCTTTGTCCTACCTCTACACACCCTTGTAAAAAATCCCTCTTCAGATTCCTTGCAGGCCCCCTTTAGGTACTGGAAGGCTGCTGTAAGGTCTCCCCTGAGCCTTCTCTTCTCCAGGCTGAACAAGCCCAACTCTCTCAGCCTGTCTTCATAGGAGAGGTGCTCCAGCCCCCTGATCATAGGTACAGCCCTCGCTGTTTTTTCACCAGGCTTTGTCTGCCTTTTTCTGTTCCACCGTTGTGCAAGTACAATGATATGGTCATTTAACAAGCGAAGTGGTGTAATGGTGTGCCTTTTCTTATTTTCCATGGCTGTAGCTTTCCTGTTGTGACTCTGTGTTACAGCTATGACTTGCTAGCAGTTAGCTCTCTGTTTTTAGGCCACTTCTTACCTTTCCTGACGCTACTTCAATGAAGGTAACATACTGCCCACATCAGGCCTTGCACTGATGTTTTTCTTTCCCTCCAGAAATATTCTGTGATATGCTTCTAGTCTAAACCTCCCCGTATGCAAAATGAGCCTGTTTCCTGTTGTCCTATCTCTTCTTACTTTGGAGAAGAGATCAGCCACCTCTTCTCTCCATCCTCTTTTCAGGTAGTTGTAGGGAGCGATATGGTCCCCCCGAGCCTTCTCTTCTCCAGACTAAGCAACCTGAGTTCCCTCAACCATTCCTCATAAGACTTGTTCTTCCACACTCTTCACCAGCTTTGTTGCCCTTCTCTGGCCCCTCTCCAGCATCTCAATGTCTCTCCTTTAGTGAGGTGCCCAGAACTGAACACAGTATTCAAGGTGTGGCCTCACCAGTGCCGAGGACAGGGGGACAATCACTGCCCTAGTCCTGATGGCTATGCTGTTTCTGGTACAGGCCAGGATGCTGTTGTCCTTCTTGGCTGCCTGGGCACAAGCTGCTCATGTTCAGTGTCCATCAGTCAACACACCCAGGTCCTTTTCCACTGAGCAGCTTTTCAGCCACTCTTCCCCAAGCCTGCAGCTCTGCATGGGGTTGTTGTGGCCCAAGTGCAGGACCTGGAGCTCTGCCTTGTTGAACCTCATGCAATTGGCCACAGCCTATTGATCCAGCCTGCCCAGATCCCTCTGTAGACCCTTCATACACTTAAAACAGATCAACACCCCCACCCAGCTTGATGTCATCTGCAAATTTACTGAGGGTGCACTCAATCCCCTCATCCAGATCATCAATAAAGATATTAAACAACACTGGCCCTAATACCGAGCCCTGAAGGACAACACTAGTGAGTGGTCGCCAACTTGATATGACACTATTTACCAACTTTCTTTGGGCTCTGCCATCTAGCCATTGTTTTAGCCAGAAAAATATTCACCTATCTAGGCCATGATGATGACACATGTTGGCTTGCTGGAACTTCATAGCTTTGTAGAATACAAAAAAGACCTTCAGAGTTTCAGATTTCAGGGAGATATTTAAAAAAATAACCTCAGACAGAAGGAATATGGGAGCAATCCAGGGCTTGGCTGTCATTAATTGAATAGTTCAGGCAATTAATGCAGTACAATGTGTTAAAGGTCAAGTAAAGGTACAATACTTGGTTATAAATGTTAGTGTATAGTCATTATTAAGAGAGAACAGTTTGTCCATTTAGTTTTATAGAAGGATGATGGCATAAAGTTCTGTCTCGTACTCACTTCCTGTCTCATTTCAAGGAACACTGTGCACCTGTCATTATACTTCCTAATCTTTTAAAACCCCTTAAACAGTGTCTCCAGAGCTAACAAAATACCTTTTTCCTGTCTGCTTTATATGTAAATAACAGATTCATGAAAGAAGTTTCCTTTGGTTGATTGGCTTGGTTTGGTTTCAGTAATTACAGAGCAAGTCAATTGTAAAACTCTGAAGTTTCCATTAAGTGGCAAGTGCTTTAGATGTTGTTTCCGAATAATGCCGATGACTGCAGAACCATGGCAAAGAATGAACTTCCTTCACATGAAGCGAGTTCTGTTAAGACTAAGAAAGCATTCTTGTTCTTATAATAAGCTGAATAGCTTGCTGGTTTAGATTTGGGGAAACAAGAAGCTTTAAGTCTACTATCAGAATTCATCTTTCAGTGAAGAACTGATTTCTCCTGGAGTCTGAGATTTGAAGCTGTCCAGTATTGCACAATTACATGCTATACATGTTTTGAACACAGAGACCAGTTTAGCTTTTTTTAGCCTTTTTAGCTTAAAAAAATCACATCAATATCTAGAAATCTCTTCCTTAAGAGGCAGAGAAGACAAATAATAAAAAAAAAGACATAAAGCATGTTGAAACCTAACAGAGGTCTCCAAGCCAAGCTTAGTTAAACCCATTATACTTCCCTTGCTAAAAAGAATATTTCCAGTTTTTATGTGTTAAGTGGTCATAGTTGACAAAGCAGACACAGTTAGATCAGCTATTTATTTCTGATTTGATCATTGTGAATATGTTTTCTTGCTTTCAGTAAAGAAGCAAGATGCAAAAAGTAAGGCACACACTGTACATCCTCAAGGAGTTAAATACATGTAGTTTCAGCAGAATCGAATTCCTAACTTTGAAGTCCATTCATCCATGGAATATTTTTCTCTATGGAACTAGTAGAAAAAGCTGATAGAGTTGGAAAAAGTACTGGAATGTGTAGGGAGACTTCTTGATTGATTGCAGTGGGAGTTCAGTGGCTAGAGTGATGGGAGAAATGGATCGAGGTTAGAAAAATAAATTACATAGCCCAGACTGACAAAAATGAACAATTCAGGTGTAGTTGAACAAAGATCAGTCATTGTAAGCTTAATGGAAGTAGTAAGGAGACACTTGACAGCTTAATACAGACTTGGACATCTGCGTTCATAACATTTTCTTTTCTGCTGTTACGTAAAGGAAAAAAATACACTAACAACCCAGGGGTGGAAATGTTAATACAGCAGTGAAAGAATTACTGGTTTGAGCTAGGTATGTCATTCCTTTCCATCTTTAGATTTGGTAGAAACACCAGGATAAGAAAGCAGTTCTACGTGCTTTATCACTGAAATTATTCTAAAGCCATAATGAATGGCTTGTTTGAAAATATAGAGTAAAAAGCATCGAGATGTCAAATTAACACTAAATGTCAAAAATGTATACACTTCCCCACCCTCACAATAGATACGATTTTGCCATATCATATAAAACATTATTCTATTCTCAGCAATGCAAACTATTGAGAAATAACTTCTGATCTATTTGTTACCCAGAAATTTACTCCTAATAATTTCTTTAGTCTGTGCCCAGTGTATAGAAGAAATGTATTGCTTGTATGCATCTGTGTGACTGAGTTTTACTGAAAACATGCCTTGTGATACTGGTTACAATAACGTAGCAGTTTGGGGGGATCTCCAGTTCCTACAAACCACGCCTCACTAAAAGATTGTTAGATGTTTTCCCACTCATTTTTTGAACAGCTTCCCAGGCAAGCATGACAAATGCTTGCACAAATGATACCCAAGAAATTATTTAGCCAGTGAGCTCCTCAGCTTGTACAGCCTGGTATAGCCCTGTTGAAGCTAACTACGCTCATGGATTTACCCCAGCTAAAGATGTGGTCCACTTCGTAACAATGAACAGCTAGGAGCCAGTAGCCAGAACTTCTTGTTGGAGTGGAAAAAGCCCAACATTCTTTATGACCGTTACTCTTGTAAGTCTCAGCATGATTTGTGATGGAGTGTGATAACGTAGATCTCAGTTTGAAACCATTACGTTAAATGCAGCAATCTCACCAAATACTCGCCTGTTCCCACCCTATCCCTTCCCTAATATAATCTTCTCTTTACGGGCATGTATTTTAGCTTATGTGCTTATTGTACTAGCCTATATACTTACTAGTTAATACTTTTTTATCCAGCATATCTAAACTGTCAATACCACTTTTTGTCCCAAACTTCTGCTACTTTATGGAAAAAAAAAATCCAACTCAGGCCAAAACTAGCGAGTCAATTCTGTTATTTTTATAAGACTATCAGAGGAATGCCAATGAAAATATTCTTAAGTTACAATGGGTGTAACACAGGATTTTCACATTACCCCCTCCCTCTGGGGGAAATCCATAACTTTGTCTACAGTGTGAACTCCACTCATATGGGTCAGGGCAGATTTACCCAGTCAGTATGTTTGTTTCCACTTCCATTTTCATTGGCATAAAACCAAACAACTAAGGGGAAACAGGCAGTGCAGGGCCCCCACCCTGGCTCTGAACATATTTTCTTCTATTGTAGCTGGTTCCCTCAATTTCCCAGATCAATCAAAACCTGTGGAGCCACTGCTGTGATAAAGTTGGTTGCTGTCAGGAGGTAGGATATTTGTGCTAGAATGATCAAGAGGTACCAGTGCTTTTAGTGGCAATGATAACTCAACAGAAATAAATACCTGCTGAATTCCAGGATAAAAATGGGGCCTAGTGGTGTTATGGAATATCTGGAAACACACTGAATTTCTAGTAGTCTTTGTACTGTGCTAGCATCGCAATCTGAGAGAGTGAAGAGCATCAATTCCGATTTTTTCAGGGCTATCATAACATTATGGAGATCTGGTATCTAACAGATGCTGATAATGTCAACACTTGGATGACTCATAGGGCTGATTAGGATGCTGGTCTTGAGAAGTCAAGAGATCAGTTCCCTGAAATGTCCTGTCCAAAGTCTCAACAGCCTGCATATGAATAGTATACCCTAAATCAGTGTAAAGTTCTAGTCTCTCTATGTCCCTTATAAAAATGCTTAAGAATCATGCTGTGGCTTAGGTATTTATTTATGACAAAATAAATAACAAAATCTCTCAAGGTGTAAGACCATATTATACAGTTTTGTCATGAGGAAGTGCAGATCAGCTTCTGTTGTCTTGGTTTTAGTGAAGTCTGCTGCTGGGTTTAGTAATAGCTGGCTGCTGCCTGCATTCATTGCAAATGCTTCCTGAGTCAGTAATTTACTATTCTCACTTCTGCTTTTCTAATCTTAACCTGATTTGAAAATGAAGCTTTGCTCTTCCTGATTTTTTTGGTACATTATTACTGTTACTGGCCTCAAGTGTATCCTGAAAGATAATTTTGATTATCATGTTAGAAACAGGATGTACTACCACCTGTTTCTCCCAGATTTACAAGTAGTGTTGGAATCACCAAAACTAGCGAGACCTGCTCTATTGGCTCCTACATAAGATACATAAGATAGGGCCTCATGCTCTGCCTTGCATGGCTGCTTTTCTTTTCCCACCCATGCACTGGCCATCTCTGTTCCAGTAAATGAGATGTGCCCAAGGCTGTGCTCTGCTTCAGAGGCCAGCTCATGCCATGTCCCAAATGCACATGGTTATGAAAACTAGGGTAGCTGTAGTCAGGTTGCATTTTGGGAATGGTCCCTGACTTGTGCTGACTGCTGAGCCATGCCTGGGAAGTGTTTGTAGAAGAGGTGTCTGGGCTGGCTTGAGCAGTGCCAGGGTCAGCCTTACTCTGCAGCTGTCCAGGAGGTCAAGTCCCAGAACCTAGGATCATGCCTGCCATCAAGATATGGCTATTAATACTGTTCCTGATCAGTTGAGATTAGTTTCAAGCATAAGCCAGAAGGTTTACAACTCCTTACACGTATGTCTCTTCTTGTCAACTATTACATATCTGGAGGGATTCAGAGGTCTTATCAGATACTTGGAAGAATGTCTGGTGGCTTTCTGAATTTTATGTTCCTTGCTCTGATACTTTTAGGGTCAGAGTTCCACAGGCTGACGTTGTAACATAAGAGAAAATACTGTCTTTTATCAGTTTTCAGTTTGCCACATATAATTTCATAAGGTTTCTTGTTCTTGTTTTCCAAAAGAGAGAAAATAACCAGGTCTAATTCCGTAGGACAAACAATATGATTTGTTAAGAAGCAATAAGGGTTAGAGCAACAGGAAGCAGGAGGCAGGAAGTGACTTCACAGGCAACAGTTATGCTTTCATATATGTCTACGTAATAGCCCATGAGAAGACTTTTTTCTACTATTTCATTTTTCTTAGGTGCACCAACTGGTTCCGCCATTTAAAGCATATGCTGCAGGACATAATGCATCAGCAAATGATGATGCGAGGCAAACTGATACGACTGGCCAAGGCATAGTACTGTCTTTGTCTCCTGGCTTCAGTGGCCAAAACCCAATTGTTGAATTATTTTGTGAGAGCACAATCTTGTCTTTCATTGAATTATAAAAGGCCCTGCCAGGATTATGTGCTATTTCCAGTCAGGAATATGGAGGCTTTAAATTCTTACTGGGTACAAGGAGTACTATGCAGATGATGCAATGGGAATGATGCAGAATTAAAGTCTAGAGTGAGTTTTTAGCAGTGCTTAAAATAGTGGCTTTTTACAAATCAATAAAAAAATCACATTTGCAAACTAAGAATAACAGAGATGAAAGATTCTTCCTAATTACAGCTCTATTATATTCATGCTGTGCAAAATGTAATTGATTATATGTTGCAGCTTTAAGTAGAACATTGTGAAGTTTTGCTCATATAAAGCTTATAAGATTTATATTTTTAATTATGCTGTTATATTACTGACGAGTTTATGCAGGTGGTTCCGCATAAAAACTGGTAGTGTTTTTTCTGTCGGGGGTTCTATATATTCTACATGTATTAATATAAATAGGTATTTTAGGAATGTTTTAGAATTATTTAAATTGTACTGGGTTTTATTTTGGGTAACCTACACTACACTGCCAGGCATTTAGTGACCAGCAGTTTAACTGTTCAGTGTTTGAGAAATTTAAACCCCCACAAAGGTTAGCCGGAATGTGTTTCTCCACACATGAGTTGTGCAGCATGAAAGCATGCTACTGATGCCTTTGCAGAGCTGTAAGTTAGTGTAACACCCAACTGACTATGGCTGATGGGGCATCTTTGAAACATACCCAAAGGAACAATGCCTCTATTTTTAAGTGAGAAGGCAGGGAATAAAAGCCTTTTGCATGGTGACATTTTTAGAAAGTTCATAACTTAATTAGAATTAAACCTTGCCTTTCCCTGTCTTTAGGCAGAAGGTAACTTGGGAAGTAAATTCAAAGACTGAAAGGAACTTTTTCTGGGGTGATATTTTTTTGATATAAAAATGAACCTTTCACTCCCTCCAGTTTCAGTCAGCAGCTTGGGAATCTAGAATATGCTCAGTTGGTTGACAAGTAAATGAAGGAAGAGTATGGTTGCTGTGTGGACATCAGGCTGTATGTAAAATGGTTCATTTTAATTATTTAATCATTTGGTAATCATATTTTCTTATGCAACCTGTGTGTCTGAGAGTAGATATCTCTCCCTGAATGGGTGCTTGTTTATGTTGGTCCAGTTCTTAATCCTTACCTTAAAATGGGAAGAAAATGATCAGAACTAGAGAAGGTAGCACAGCCTTACTTGCTACTCGTGTCTGTGCAGCGCCTCCGCTGTTGTTTTCATATGGCAGTAGAGTCATGCCCTCCCATTCTGCCTTGAGGGGGCTGCAAGGATGAAGTAGGGACTGTAAAGCTTCAAATACAGGATTCAAAGGCATCATTGTGCAGGAAAGGACTTTAAACAGTTGCTGAATTTCAAGTCCATGCTTAAATCCAAATCCTAACTGTGAGATTTTAGGTTTTGCTCAAGTTTTTTGTGAATTTTGGGTTGTACACACTGTAGAAATGCTGAAGTAGAAATGGTTCTATATTGTCATTGCAAATAAGGGGTTGTTTACATTTATACACAATCACAATCATGTTTCCGAATGTGATTCCCTGTAACATCGTGTGTGAAGGGACAAACTTCTATACAAGTCAGGATGAGAGTCTTCCCTTCTATTTACTGCAAAGATAATTCTTTTTAGTTGTTTTTGTCCTTTTTTTTTCTTTTCTTTTTTTTTTCTCTTTGTTTAAATCCGGATGTTTTAAATAATTAGAATTAGGATTGTCTGTATAATTTGACAATTACAATGCATGCTAACATGAAATTATGTGTTGTTTATAGTAATTTTTATCAGGGCCAGCATACCGTAGCAAAATAAGAACCTTTCTGGTAGGTCAAACAGCTTCTACAATTTGGAAAAGAAGCAAAAATAAACCTGCCACACCTCCTCATTTGCATTTCCTCAAACAGAACTCAATCAAATTGTGGGTTGCCGAGAGCAGACAACATGGTTTGACGTTCAGGGGCACCAGAAGAGTGCTATGCTTAATATTTTGCATAAAAATTTGTATAGGTCTTGCTAACTTTTAAGTGAGTAAGCAGAGCATTTCTTTATGTCCAGAGTGAGTGATGTGACGCTTCTTTGCAATTACTATGTTAACATTTTGCATATAGGTATTTTTGTAGGTCTACAGATTGCCTTTACATCTGAAATGTTTTTTTAAGAGTGAAGATATGCCACTGTGGAAGCCTTTGGCATGTGATAGCTGTTCTGGGTTTAGTGTTTGTGTCTCATTGGAATAACATGGGTTTGTTTGCTCTGTAGCTGTTCCAGCCCACCCACACCTTGGTGGTTTGGCCCTTCCTCTTCCTTGCCTGCAGGTGTGCCCATTGCTGACCTCATTCACCCGTCTATTTGGAGTCATAAATACATTTAACCTAATGTTTGGCCATATCTCTGTTATGGCATTCTTGAAATAGAAAAAACTTCCAACAATTAATTGCTTATTATAAAGCAAGACTTTTTTTCTGCCTAATGTCCATCAAAAGAGAGATTTTTTCATGCTGTTACAGTAAATGATTGTAAGCTTTCACTTCTATTTTGGGCTTTGCCACGTGCTTGCAAGTGTCTGTGTCATGTCACCTCCCCATGCTTCTCTCTTACTTAGTTTGAAATGACCATCCTTGTGCTACCTTTTAAGAATGTATGTAAAGTGCTTAAAGGTTCTCAGATGTCTACATGAAAGCGAATTATAATTAATTCCATACTGCTTTTTTATGTCTAAAGTGCCACATATTGTAGCTAAGATTTTCTGTAGATTAGGATTGGCCTAATTCTGTCAGGTAGGAGAAATTTTGTTGTTCACTTGAATAAGGCTAGAGTTAACATAAACTGTTTTGTTTGGTTTCTGAAAATTCAATCCCAAAGCTGCATAGATTTATTTCAGAATAATTTCATATGAAAGTTATGTCCTCTACAGGGGAAAAAAAATATATTTTTCATGCCAAAATGAAACCCAGCACCATTCTCTCTTACTTTTATTAGAAGCCTTTTAATGGATTTAAAAAAAAATCCAGTAGTGTTAATTGAACCAACACTGACTATCATTGGTATCCTGTGCTGTTGCCTACACATGTGTAGTCATTTGCACTTCTGTAAGGTGGAAAATGCTGTACAGAAGGCCAGCAGCATGCCACAGCTGGAAAAAGAAAAATGCAGTTCAAGGTGTAACTTAGTGTGAAAACAAACTGGATAATGCACAGATTTCAAACGCAGACATTTTTCCCCAGGAATCTTGTTTTGTTTTGATTCTAACCTTCACAAATTTCAAGTCTATAGGGCTGAAACAGGAACTGTCCCAAGATAGATTGCTTTTGCTCTTTTAAAAAATTCTTAGCCAAGCAAAATTTATTGTCCAGCATTTCTCCAAGGCTGGGTAAGTGCAGAAATGAAAGCAGGTGGAGGAAAAGTAAAAATTCATGCCTGAGAAAGAAGTGTAGAGTATAGTCAGGCAAAAGATGAGGTTTTGGGGGGAAATGATGACAATGGAGAGAAGTAGAAAAATGGTAGGAGCTAGAGGAAAATATGAATATTAGCACAGATTTTGGAGGCAAGTGCTGGAATGTGTTAGTCATGTAAGAAGAAACCAGAAAAAGAGAAGTACAGATGTATGGGATGAGGTTATATACAGAACGTTTCCTTCCCAAAGCTCAGCATTGTAGCTCTGGGTCTGATGGTGGCTTCAGCTGCCCACAAATGGCTTGTGAAAGTCACTTTCAAATTGTGTATTGCAGTACCGGCAGGTGTCTTCATGAGTTCAAATGGTAGAATTCTGTGCTGATGCTCTAAAGAGACAAAATCAGTAGATGGGACAAGCTTGGCAGTTAGTTTTATTCCATAGGATATGAGGTTTGCGCACACAGTGTGTGCACAGGTCTGTTTGTTTGGTGCAATCTTCAATGGGTCATGTACTGTGTTTCTTAGCCCCTTAGTTTTAGGACAGTCTGCAGATGATTCAGCATGGTGTTGGGAAGACCAGTACAGGGTACTTTCCTCTTCACAGAAATTCAAAAGTATATATGTGAAATAGGCAGAAGACTCCTAGAAGACCGAGAATGGTCTCATGGTTAGGAAAATTGGCAACCATGAGAATGGGATTCTATCCCTGCCTTTAGTGATAAGTTCCTATTAAGGATGGCCAAATTGCTTTGACCGAAATTTTCCATTGGCCACTAAGTACTACTTTTTGGATTTTCTACAGTGGGCCAGATTGGCAGACTGCTCTTCCAGCTGCAGTTTAAGGTCATTGATAGTGTGTGTTGGACATATAAAACCCTATACAAATACTAAGTAGTTAAGGAAAATCAGTATTCTTATTTCTTAGATTAGAACCCAAAATACATGGAAACTTTTGCCATTTTTGCCCATTATGTCCGTGCCTAATGTTATCCTTATAAAGTGGGTATGATAGGAGGGAAAAAGCCGTTTCCCCTGCAGTCAGTTCCGCTTCTGAAGTCAATTAACATTTGTGAATTGCTTAGATAACTTTGGTAAAAGCTCTAACATACTCCAGAGAAACTTATTAATTTTACTTTTTAGTATAATATTATAGGAAGCATGATTCCTGCAGAATAAAAACCAATAGTGATTATGAAGTGAAAACCATACTCAGGTTATTCTCATGATGGAGAAGAATTAATTACCGAGTGAAGCTCTCAATTTAGGAAGTGTTGAAAGTCCTTGATTTCGCTATATGAGGAGGGTGCTCATTTTGATTTGATGAAGAAAAGATGAAGGCTTTTCTGGATAAAATATATTTAAAGAGCAAATTTCCTGTGGTTTAGGGTGACAAAAAAATCATTGATAGGCAGATTCTGTGTATGTGGAGTTCCTGACCAAGAACATCATACCTATATTTGTTTCCATTAAAATCAATAAAATATCTTAGATTGCTTGTAGAAATGTCTGTGGTGTGTATCAGAATAAGTATTCAATATCCACAGTTCAGAACTGGTCTGGGCCAATGGGATTGCAAAATATTTGTCAGCTTTGGCTGACAGCCTAAAGTTGCCGCAGCAATTTTTTCTCTTTAATGAGTAAAATAGGTGATGTTTATAGAAAAATAACTGTCTCGTGAGAAGCTGTGCAAAAAGTTCCATTCAAAACCATTCTGTTTATATATAGTTTTGTTGTTTGTTTTCTTTTCTTTTTACTTACTACTGTGGACATTTGCATGAAAACAGGCTATTTCTCCTTCAAATTGCAACCATGGACAAAATGGGTACTATGCCAAAATGAAGCCAACGCACTTCAAAAAAGTAGACTATTTTGCTCACCAAATCTGTTTCTTCTGTGTATGTAAAGTTTTGAGCATTTATTTTCCTATCTAAATTTAGGGCCTGTTTTTTTGTTTTAGTTCTGTAAAACCAACAAAACAATATGGATATAATAATAATATGTTAGTGAAAGACTAAATGAGCAAAAAATCCCAATAGCTTAAATAACCTTTATGTTTTAGCATTTACAGTGACAGCAGGGAAAAAGTATTTTTATTACATGTACTGATGGGGGGTTTTACACAGCTTAGCATCAGTGATAAATACTCATGAGAGATGAGTCCCATTTTGGCTGATGGTGATCAATGGAATTAATAAAGGCAGGCTTCTCTTAAGAATGTGTGTGTTCTTTCTGATGGACAAATTTGACTTTTTCAGTCTCAGGTTGAATGTACTGTTCTGCCAGTTTGAGAGATACACTTTTACTGACAAGTAGCATAGCTTTTCTGGTTCAGCAGTGTTTTATAATGCCCTTAAGATTTACCTTAGGGGTCCAAGGCTGAATGAGTGTACATTAACACTTACGTTCCTATTTATATTTACATCACTTCACAGCTTAGTCACTGGCTTCAGGTCCATCTGAGTTCACAGGGAATACTCTCAGCTGCCTGGATAGCCCTGTGTCATTTATTTCTCTGGCAGGAATGAGTAGGAGAGTGGGTGCAGCATGCTGCCAAATCCTCAGCCCTTGTAGCCCTTATCCTAGCAAAAATGAAGGCAGGAGCGTGAATCACTGAGCCTTCTAGCTGGAGGCAGCTCCAGCCAGAGCCATCTTACAACTGCTCTGCCCTGTAGAGGTTCACTTGCCCTGGACTAGAAGACCACTGTGGCTTGTGGCATAGAGCACGCTTTTCCTGTTCCTCCTCCTCTCAATCTAGGGTGGTTCTCTGAAAATTGATACTTATCTGTGCAAAATGTACTGGATGAAGCTGTTTGTACAACTGTTGGGTTTATAGTCACCATACAAATAAATAAATGATCCCTCTTTGGTTAAAAAATGGAACAGCAGGGTTCTAGGACAGGTGAGCATAGTCCTCTGACTGTAAAGATCTGCCGAGAAATTAGGAGCGGGCAGGCTCCTGATTCTACTGCACGATCATTTTCCAGTATCATGAGCCTCACTTCTTCCCAAGTTACCTACGAATCTTTCAGACAATCTTTTTTTCTCATCTGAATAAATAGAATCCCTGTGATCTTCTCTAATATAACCAGCTCTGAGAGCCCAATTAACTGCTCTTACCTCTTTGGGGCCATATGAATTTGTGGTTTTCAAATAAAAATTATAAAACCTCCGTAAAATGTACCTCACAGTTTTCCTGCAGATGAAAGCTGCTTCTAGTTTTGCTGTGCAGCTTCACAGAGTTAGGGTCTATTTGCTTAGGCCAAACACCATTTGAATGTGACTGAATGATATCAGGACCCAAGCAGTGGATAGAAACATCAAGGGTTCTTTGGAGAAGTTTGTTGTATTAATTCCTATTTTATAGCTGCTCTGTATGTAGTTTACCCTTGACAAATTTTTAGTTGCTTTTTGCTTCTGCAGCTAATAATGCCTGCTCATATTGTGCTATTTTTTCATATTTGTGATACTTGATGCAGGACTATGGCCTAGTGAAATGTTTGCAAAGTAATTCAGCACGAGTGTGCCAGTTAAGTTTCTTTGGTTGTCTGTAGGCGATACTCTGTTCCCACCTAGTTTGTTCAGTGCTGATCTGGCAAAATGTTGCAGGTTTTAGCAGCAGGCAGTTCACCGTAATTATATCATGTAATACACTAAGTAAATATATGATAAATGAGCAAACAATAGACGCAACCACGGTGACTAACCGGACTTATCTTGTGGATAAGCACAGCAGGTGGGCAAAGGAGTATGAGGAATAGGAGAAGAATTTCTTAGAGCCTGACTGCCACAAATATGTCAATGGAGCTGAGTCAGCATGGGAAGAGTGCAAGAGTGCAGTAATTTGCTGTGGATTCAAAAGCCAGTAGCTCACTTCTACCCTTCTGGGTGATGTGGAGAGCATTTGCTGCAACTGCTGATGACTAACCTTCATGAGCTCTGCTGAGCTGTTGCTTTTGCCACTCTTCAGCCTGTCTCTGTGCTGCTGCATTCCTGGGACATTCCACTGGAAACCATAGCATAGCACAGAGCTGCTGGAATGGCCACTAGTCAGCATCAGACCAGTAGCTAAAAATGGTAAATGACACCAGTCATCTTTTAGAAGTTGAAGTTTAAGAATTTGTTTGCCTTTCTGAATTAAAAAATCTGGCTTTTCTTCACCTTTGTCCAGTCAATACAAAAAGCAGATTCATATTGTGTGCACAAATGGATATTTAGCACTATAATTTATATTGTGTAGATTTTCTGATGTAAAATCTTCTTTTGCTGTACTATTCTTCCAGCATTTTGCCAACTAGAAACCAGGCCTTTTTTCTGCCTTTCTTCCTCCCATCTCTGTTTATGTTTTTCTATATAGATCTACATTTAGTTATTGTGTTGATGATACTTTCCTGTTATCTCTCTTCCTGACATCAACCTTTCTCTGTTTTTCTTGCCAGCGCATGGATGCTATGACTGTAGGATCGTGCTAACTGACCCATCTGGAGTTTTCACTTCTCCATGCTTCCCCAGTGATTATCCTAACAGCCAAGCATGCAAGTGGATCATTCGAGCACCTCATGGATTCATCATACAGCTAACATTTATTGACTTTGATATTGAAGAAGCTCCAGGCTGCATTTATGATTCACTAACATTAGACAATGGAGAAAGCCCAATGAACCTTTGTGGCATCACTGCCAAAGGATTATCCTATAACTCTACCGGAAATGAAATGATCGTGTCATTTAAAAGTGACTTCAGTATCCAAAAGAAAGGTTTTAATGCCAGCTATGTACGAAGTAAGTAAACTGAGAGCATTTCATTCCTCTTTTAGATGTTAGAAGGAAATGTCCCATAAGGATTAGAATGACACTTCCTCAGTGAATCAAGTCTTTCATAAGAAGAGAAAGGATGGGGAGGCTGCAGGGTAAAGCTAGAGTTCTCTTATATTTTTCTTTTCTTAATGAATTTATTTTTCTTTGGGTGAAAATAAATTATTTTATTCTGGAACAAGACATCAGATGTGTTAGAAAAACTTCTCATATGCAAAAATTTTAGGCCCAGCAGTGCCTTTCCTTGCAAATTTAGGCTAGAGGGTTTGGAAACAAGACACTTCTCCTTCGGGTCAGCATATCTGCAGATGGACATAGAAAACGGAAGGAGAGCATGAAAGGCAACTTAGCTGAGCCAGAAATAAGGCCAGCAAAACACCTAACAGTGGGGAGGAGGTGTGCCAAAGAACTTCTCAGGAGTTCTTCTAGTCTCTAGAACAAAGTCCCAGGGATGAACTGGCATTGCAGGATGGCTGCCTTTCATTCCAGTTCCTTGACCTTTCTTTCCCTTCCTCAAATATGTAGCAATCCTTACTTTTTAAAAAGCTTAACAACTGCAGAAAAGGACACTTACTCTTATTCTCATGGAATATAAGGGTACAAACAGCATATGATTGATATTTGTTTTGTTGTTCAAAGCATTGATTAGAAGTGGCTCTCACATGACAGTAAAGGGCGGTGAGGTAACAGAAGGGCATTAGGATCATCACTTCCAAGCCGCATATGCTACTGACCATTCATTCCACTTCTGGGTTATAGTTTACAGTTGCATGCTCTCAGTAGGTTTTCTTTTTCTTGAAGTCACACACCTTAGACTAAATACTGGTATTGCATTGAGCATTTATATGATTATATCACACTTCTGTTGGTTGGCTGGCTGCTGTAGAAACACAGAGGAGGGAGGTTTGCAGTTATCTCTTCAGTCACAAGTACATCTTCCTCACAATTTTTTTTAAATATTTATTACATATTTTATATATTTAACATAATTAAGATAGTAGCCCCCAGGAGTCATAAGAAAAGAGTACTCCTGATTTGCCAGCAAAATTTGTGTGTAATTCTGAAAAAAAAAGGTTATGTCATATCATATGAGCTAAAAATACTTCTTTTTACTTTTACTGTCCTTTTTCATGCTGCAGAAATGAATGTAGTAATAATTCTAGGAGCAGTCAGATTATGCAAAATGATTAATTTCCTTTTTCCTCTTTAGTCTTTTCATGTTTAAGTATGACTATAAGGGATGAGATGACTCACAATTGAAATTGAAAGATGCAATGTTGCCTTCAAATATGTTCAGTGAGGAGGAGAGAAAAGGTCCACAGATATAGTAGGGAACCATTTACAGGCAGAGATCATTGCCATGTTTAACCTGGCAATGGATGCAGAAAAGGGGCTTGGTAAAGGGATGATAATGTACTGCTTTCCTTTAAGTTATAAAAGCATGTAGACAATAGGACATCCATGCGCGCACACACACAAATTATGATGCATCTGCATGGCAGATGTTAGTGCTATACTCTCTTGTCCTTGCAAAGAGTTCCCAAAGCCATTTGAGAAATTGCACACCCCCTAACTTCAGGTTCCCAATGGAGCTGCAAAACTCCTTTGTGAAGCTGACACCATTGTTACTACAATGTAAGGTGAAATTAGCATAGAGTTGAGCAGTACTGCAGTAGCCCAGATTAAAAACACAGTTCAGTGGAACAGTAACAAAAAATTCTTCAAACAGGTATTTTATGTGTAGGCACTTGCAGACCTCATTAAAGGTAGTGCATTTCTTCCAGCATCAATGAAAGGGCAGATGAAAGTGGTGAAGCTAGGAACAGCAGAAGCCACCACTTAAGCACCGAACCATGGTGAAAAGCCCATCAATTGTCAGGAAAGCAGTTTTCCCTGCAAGGGATTGTAAAATACTTTCTAGAGACTCCTGGCTTGCTTATATAAAGGGACATGCAAGATCTGAGACAGTGAGCTGCACGTAAGCTGGGGGCACTAAAAAGCAGCAGAGGCAGGCTTCATGTTGTCCCAGTGCTCCCATAAAAGCAGATGTGGATCTCAGAACAGTGAGCTGCCTGTTGGTGCTCAATTCTGCTGCGTTTGGGCTGCCAAGGTTTTTGTATGTTCTTCACAAGTGAATAGCAGTGTGTCCAAAAATACCCCTGTTCATTGTAATCCAGCTATCTTCCTAACAAAAATAATTTAACATCATTCTGAAAGTAGTCTAAACAGTTGACTGAATATTCTAAGAATATATATGCATATTCTTCCTCCGAGAATAGCCAACTTCTCCAATACAAACATCTGACATTCACCAGTGTGATGACTGGCTGTGCAACTGTAGTCAGGAAGGAGATCTGTGCTTTATATTGATGGCAGGATTCTGTTTTCTCCACAGGGACAAAATAGTTGTCAGTTTTCTTCTTTCACTCTACAGTGAAGGTGCTAGTGGTTAAATCTGTCGGATGAGTACAGTGAAGTTGAGTAGACTTGTTCGGTACTGGAGCAATGTCCTCCCTGTTTATTTCTCTTCCTACACTGTTTAAATGTGACCAGGTGGTTCATAACTCTGCTGATCATCCTAACACAGGCAGGGCAGCGTTCATATGAATGAGGTTTCTTTCTTCTTTTTCAAGTCTGGAATCCTTATACTTCTTCTGGAACACTTCCCATGTTATGTAAACAAGCTTACAGTATAATAAACCCATGAAAAAAATGCCCCTGTTTTCAGTGGAGAGTTGAATGCATTTTCTATCTTTAAAATTGTTGTAACATACTTTTGCCTTTAGGAAGGAAAAAAAAAATCTGTGAAGTAAATCCAGTCATTATAAAGGCCAGTGTTTTTCTCCCTTCCTATTCTCCATTTGTTGGGTTGGCAGATAATGTGCAATGTTATGTTACTATATATTTGTCAAATTATGTCCTTGTGTATATCCAAATATGGTAGTTTGGAGCTCAGAGACTTTGCAAGCAGCTGGCAAAGGGAAATTGCAGTACCACAGGCTACGCAGAATCCTTATACCCCATGCATCTGTCTCTTTTCCTGAGTATGACATGAGTGTGGCCTTTCCTTACATGTCTCACCCTCTCATATTGAAAGGTTTTTATTTCATTCTGAGAAGGGAACACTAATTAATGTATGTGTTGTGGCATCCCTTAAAAACCCCAGAAGAGACTAGGGTTTAATTGCTGTGACGGTTACTGTTTCAGGTATAGCAAAAACCAGTTTCACTTCCAGCATATAGACCGTGAAAATGTGTAAAAGAGGTAGCAGATATTTGCTGGGGATGTTGTCTGTCACAAAACTGCGGAACCACAAGTGAAACCAAAGGCTGCTGCAGTCTGCTCTTGTTGACCTCAATGCCTTTGCATTTCTGAAAACCTGAAACTTCTTTTTCTGGAGAAATTTAATAGAAGAATTTTGCTGCCATACGTGTGCCAATCAAACAGCATATTGACAATTTTGAAAAATAATGGTCTCCAAAGTACAGTGAACAGAATTCTCACTAATGGAGAAAAAGCATATGTCGTGTGATACTGGTTTTCACATTTAGTGCCTGCCATTTTGCCAGTGCAAATGAGAATACTTAATAATAATTAGAGACAAAATAATTCTACACATGCCTAAATACCCTTACTGCAGTGCATATTTGCAGGAGGACTAACCAATTTTTAGATACTTGTGCAAAATCCAAAATTGCTGACACAAATATTAGCAAATGGTGAACAGCTTGGATATAAATATTCATGGTTTCAGTATTCGACCAGAAGGCTGCTGGGAACAAAATGAGAAGACGCCTAATGCATTGCAGAAACCCTTTAGCTGGATTCAAGAACAAAAGGCTTCAGTTTGCTAAGGAATTTAATGGGGGCTTTCTTCTATTGCAGTATTTAAAAGAAGCAAGGTCTGAACTTCACTGGTGTAATGGAATCATGCAGACAGGTTAAAATAACATAACTTAAAAGGAAGTCATACTGTGTTTTTCAAGTAACTTGTTTATTCCATTGCCTAATGCATCCTTACTAGATGAATGAATAGTAATTTTTATAAAGCGAGCTGAGGCAGAGTTAGAAGTTAGTAGGTAATATGTCCTAATATTACTTTTAATGCATCTTGAGAGGCTGTTAACAGCATTCTCCATGTTACTGAAAAGGAACTGTACATTTTCAGTTGAGTGCAATCCCAAGCGAAATTCCCATTTGTAGGTGCTATTGATATATTACAGTGATAAAAGCACCTGATGAATGTTTGGTTTAATGGATGTAACTTTAGCCCCTGCTGCCAGTCTGCATTTATTTCTATATGATGATTTTTTTATTTTTATTTTTGTAATTTATTTATCTGCTCTTGGTTCTAGTTGCCGTCTCTCTGAGGAATCAGAAAGTCATCATTCCCCAGGTTCCTGATGTTGATGCTGTGTCTGTGGCGGAGACTGTCTCAGTGCCAGAGCTTAGCCAGTTTACGCTGTGCTTTGAAGCAACCAAGAGCAGCAATGATGACAATGATGACTGGAAGGTTTTCTCCTACACCGATGCACTGTCAAAAGAATTCTTCAGCTTTGGGAAGATGACAAAAGGCCATTTTCTGTCCATCTCAGGCACACAGTGCATCCTTGAGAATGCATTGCCCCGAAATGCAGAGTTTTTCACAGGAACTTTTCAACAGCTCTGTGTCATAGGGGATAGCTTCTCGGGCAGCATAGGTATATATGCCAAAAGCACCTATCATATAGTGTACTGCCCAGGTATCTTTGGCAAAGTTATCCCTGGAAACGGCAGGCTGGTTCTGGGCTCTAACAGCAATGAAGTGAACTCTCTAAATGGGGACATTTACAACTTCCGCCTCTGGAATTTCACCATGAATGCGCAAACACTGGCCAACCTCAGCTGTGATGTGAAAGGAAACATTGTAGACTGGGAAAATGAATTCTGGAGTATTCCAACTTCAGCACTGAAAGCAGAAAACAATTTGAGTTGTGGTGAGTATGCCTCGCCAAATCTTTTTTGCTTATTTTCTCCCCACACTTGTGCATTGTGCTGAACATATCGTATACCAGCATGGGAAAAAATAAGAGAGTTCCTATGAAAGAAATACAGCTAGCTCTTACCTTTATTAGACTTCATCTCAACTCTTATCATATGCAGATGCTTTGGAAGGGTGTAGATTTGATTCCCTAAAGGAAAAGAACGAGTCCCCTGAGTATATTGAGTTGTTGCTTGAAATGATCTGCATATCAAAGTTTTTTCTGAACAGTTTGTTTCGTGGCCTTCTACTCATATGAAATGGGGATAACAGGCAAGTACATGCTAGCCTCAAGTAATATTACAGTGATATCTGGATAAAAAATATGTGTTAACTAGCCATTTGGGAAATGGTTTTATGCCTGCCCTTTGGCCCTTTGATTAGCCAGAAGGAGCACTTGCTAGCCTTGTGCTGTGTGTGCAGAGCCAGCAAAAACAGTGACGAAACAACAGTGCATATGAGACAGAAAAGTATGAGAAAAGATTAAATTAGAGGAGGCAGACAGGAAGAGTTTTAGATCAAAATCATTGTGGTTTATCTTCCTGTGACATATTATCAGTCCTTCTTTTAATTGGTAATTACTGAAGGAGTTTCTTCCTGTAGATTACTCCGGAAGATAAATTTCGGTACATTGTCCAACCTCTACTCATTTCATGCCTCAGATGCTCAGACACACCAACTGTATCCTGGGCTGCATCAAAAGGAGAGTGACCAGCAGGGTGATCTTGCCCCTTTACTCTGCTCTCGTGAGATCTCACTTGGAGTACTGTGTGCAGTTCTGGTGTCCTCAACAGAAGAAGGACATGGAGCTGTTGGAGCAAGTCCAGAGGAGGGCCACAAGGAAGATCAGGGGACTGGAGCACCTCCTGTATGAAGACAGGCTGAGAAAGTTGGGGCTGTTCAGCCTGGAGACATCACATAGTGATAGGACAAGAGGCAATGGGTTCCACCTCAAAGAAAGAAGGTTTAAGTTAGATAAAAGGAAGAAATTCTCTACTGTGAGGATGGTGAGGCACTGGAACAGGTTGCCCAAAGGAGTGGTAAATGCTCCATCCTTAGCAGTGTTCAAGGCCAGGTTGGACAGTGCCTGGAACAACCTGGTCTAGTGAGAGGTGTCCCTGCCCATGGCAGGGAGATTGGAAGTAGATGATCTTAAGGTGCTTTCCAACCCTAACCATTCTATGAGTCTCATAATTGTCCAAGTGTAATTCTTACATATGTATATGTTACTATAGGTGATTGACAATTTTCTACTGGAACATCAAAAACTGAAAAATCTTTGTCACTTTGGACCAGTGTTTTTTCTTCTTTTTGCTTAGTAACAACTTTAGAGATATTTAGATAATTGTAAAACGCATAGGGAAAAATCTTGGCAGCAGTAGCCTATACACACATGTATGCTTATGAAAATCAGCTCTTATCATACAGAATTTGAGCCCTCCTATTATAGCAAATACATTCCTGGCATTTGGTAAAAAAAAATCAACCAACCAAACAAAAAACGCCTGGAAAAGTCAAACTAAACATTTACAAATATTGGTTCTTTCTGAACCATGTAGGGTCTCTTCATATCTAATGTCCTCTCCAATTTTGCCTTCTTGTTCCTTTGACACCTTACACTTTGTTAGTTTAAACATAGTTTAAATAGTGTCAGTGTAAGCATCTCCTGACAGAGCATCTGTCGGCACTCTGGGAATCCTTAGCTTGAAACAGAAGCTGGCATTGTTAAGGCATGCTAGTTTCTGTATCTAATAGCTCATGAGGGATTAAGGTGGCTAAGAAAACATCTTGTTTGCTTCAGTTCACTCAAACCAGTGTGAGATACTCCTTCACAGTTAGACTCACTGGGACAGTTCTCTGCATGCCTCTGTTAAAAAACTTTAAGCAACACCTCTATGAAAACACAAACAACTAGGTGCCTTCACCCCTCTACCAGAACAAAGAAAAGGCTGATCTAAACATCGACTATGGCTGGTGAAGGCCTTCTGGGCAAAAAAAAAAAAAAAGCCAAGTTGCTTTTCCATCAGTACAAACTGATCTGACTGAGAATAACTTCCCAGAAATTCTTACTCATCTTACACCATTATACCAGGAAGACTACTGCGACACTTTTACTAAACAGCCTACCAAGACCTATGTAAATGTTGTGGTCATATTTAATTTTGACTGGAGTATGGGTCTTGCCCTTTCTGTTAAAAGCTGTACAGTCCTGTGACACAAATGTAATACCACAGCTGTGCTCATAAAACCAGTACATTTATTTTCATTCCACAGCTTTATTCCTTTGGATGTCATTGTTCAGTGGTTCCTTACAGCAGACTATTAGTTTAGAAAATGTGCATTAGTATTCATAGGTTGGGCTCAGGTGTCTATACAAGCCATTTCAAATATATTTATATGTAAGCACTGTTACTTCCTGCAGGCCTATGAGAAAACTAATTAGTCTTTTTCTTTTGAAGATGCTAAATCACCCTCTGTGATACAGGCTTTCCTGACCCTGAGTGTTTTGTAAAAGAAAATACTGAGTGCAGTGCCATTTCAAACATGGTTACTAATCTCAGAGATGGAATTGTTGGAATTTTCTTCCCTTCATCCTCTTGAATAAAAGCCGTCATTGTAAAACCAGCCTTCAACAGGAGAGTTGATGAGTCAGGCTATCCCATGAATAAAGTCAGGCTAACCCATGAATAAAGCACTGACAGTGGGGAGATGAATCTAACTGATTAGGCTTCATTTAGGACCAATGGAAGGATTTAGGCAGAAAAGCGGTTTCTGCACAGCTCCAATGCTTCCCCAGGAAGTGGCACGTAGCTTAAAAAAACCCAAGCCACGCATTTAGCAATGATCTCAACATATCTGTGCCTGAACAGTGCTTGCATTTTTCAAGGGGTATTATTTTCATGTTTTTTCAGACAAAGATTTTACAAGTAGATTTACGGAGCATAAAAACACTGGCAAATTGTTCCAGATAATCTTTTCTCAGTTTTACCTTCTCCTACTTTATTCCTTAGACTAATGTTTTCACAGCTGTGCAGTCATGGTGGGGTGTTTCTGCAAGACTTGATGGAATTCTGTTTTTATTGCAGTACCTTCAGACGGTTTGCATTTAAAGCTATGTGTACCCAGCTTGGGTATCCAGACTAATTTTAAAAAAAGTAGCCTAGGTAACGATAGCAGTGTACCACCAACAGTTCAGAGCTGAGGGCAGGCAAACTGAGGAGCATTTAATCAACTTCTGCTACTAATTTTGGAGCCTGCACTGACTACTATAGCAGGATATGATCTACTCAGTTAAGGGTAATGTGGCCCCATGTCTGACCATGCCTGCAATTGTGATTGCTTCATGTGCACTTCATATGAGTCCTTCATTCCCCAAAGCCAGAGGAATTCTTAATTTTGCTCTTAGGTTTAATTCAGGGTGGGATCTGTCCTCCTTAGGCAGATGAATGATGTTTCAGGCTGAGCTGATTGTCTTCAGTGCTGTTAATGAATAATGGAAAGAAAAAGACTGTTCCAAAGGTCAATGCATCTCATACTGGAGAAGATGTTTCAGTGAAGTCTGAAGTTTGTTGCTGTAGGAGTTCCTCTCCACTGACTATGAAGAAAGTGTACCATGACAAGCAGATACTGATGTCTGAGTTTCAGACATTTAGAGTGAGATATATTAGACAAAGTTTCCATAGTACAAGTCCATACCTTCTGTTCACATTACTGACCATGCTACTTGGCTTCATAAATATATTTACTGAAAATATGTCACTTTAAAGTATGCAGTTGTGGTGGGTTAATGCTGTTTGTATGAAAAGTGCCCACCAGAGCTGCTCTGTCACTCCCCTCCTCAGCTGGACAGGAGAGAGAATATAGAACAAAAGGCTCGTGAGTCAAGATAAGGACAGGGGGAGATCACTCAGCAATTACTATCATGGGCAGGTGGATATCTTCTCCACTGTGGACCTCCATAGACTTCATGGGGGCAGCCACCACGTTCTGCCACGGGCTGCAGGGGAATCTCTGCTCCATCGCCTGAAGCACTTCCTCCCCTCATTCTGCACTGACCTTGGTGTCTACAGAGCTATTGTTCTCACATGTTATCACTCCTCTTTCCAGCTGCAGTTGTGCAATTATTTCTCCCCGCTTCTTAACTGTGCTATCTCAGAGGTGCTACCGCTGTCACTGATAGGCTTTGCCTTGGTCAGCAATGGGTATGTCTTGTAGCTGGATGGCATTGGCTCTACTGGACACAAGGGAAGCTTCTAGTAGCTTCTTACAGAAGCCACCTCTGTAGACCCCCAGCTACCAAAACCTTGCAATGCAGAACTAATACAACAGTCCTCTGACTGAAGTGTTTTGCAAAGTTGGATTGTATTTTTTTTCAGTTTCACTAAGTAAAATAGTTTTTAACTACTCACTGAAGAAATACAAAGGTCCACAGATTTTCCAAGCCAGCTTTCAGGTTATTTTTCCATTATGCAGAACCAAAAGGAGATAAGTTACAGGAGGTTTTGATACTGACTGTTCAATACTTGCAAATAAATTTTTGGGAGAAGAAAAAAATTTCACACAGGAGGTACTGCATCCACTTAAAGCATCCTTCCTGGAGTGCACGGGAAGTGTGCCAAGGAAGTGACTTTGTCTGAATCTCTTAATCCGTTTGACAAGAAAACAAACAAACAAATAAACAAAAGCCCCACACAAACACACACCCCCCAACCCCAAGCTTTTATATTTGTTGAGGATCACATGTTTTTAATTCTGCCCTACATGTAATGGTATCTGTGGCCTGACATAATTCTGTGTTGAGGCCCCATGCTTCATCTGCTCTTGCATCACAGGAAATACTTTTGTAGCTATCTTTATGAGCTGGTGGGTGGTGGCTCTTTAATTTTATGGTAGGATACAGTGTTTCATGAGAGAGCCTTATTGAGCCCATATAAACTTGAAGTAGTAAAGCAAAAGCTGAAAGGGCAAACTCTCCCAGTAGGTTCCGATTATGCCATCCTCTATGGCCCCATTATTTTCAGTGCAGTGTGCAAAAGCTGGTCTATCTGGCAGCTGGACTGCTGGGATACACAAAGTGTAATTAATGCGATTTCACCAGTTCTTTTCTTGTAGCCATTCTTATATGCTCTCTTTTTGTCTTCAGAACATCAAAGTGTGTACATGTTATGAATAATTCAGTGGAGATACATACTTGTAATATTATCTGCGTATAAATCCTGCATACCAGAATATTAATCACAACCACGCCCTGGGCAGAGGAACAAGTTTAATCACCTTTTATCTGGTTGGTGTTTGTCACAGGCAAATTACTCAGAGGTGGGAGGTGGGTAACCTATGCTACAGCAGCAGAGCGTGGTTGCTTCTCTGAGGCATGTATTATTACTCATTGGGATTGCATAAATCCTGTGGCCATACTGACCCCTCTGCTTAAAGCCATTTCACAGAGTACACACAGGCTGCATTCATTTAATGCTATGTTATTTAGTGAAAACTAGGAAAACTGGGGAAGGATACCTAAGTCACTGTAACTTGCAAGTCAGCGGGTTTTCATAGATCCCTCACCTGCAACAGAAAATGCAAACGCATAAATCTTTCAGGCAAATGGCAGTATCAGTTTTGCCACTGAGAGAAATAAAGAAGAGGACTGTGTCACTGCGAAGCGTAATGTATTTTGAGACATGATAGTTTTATGCCCAGTAGCCAAACCTTTCTAATTATTTTGCTTCCTTTTTCTGAAGGCTCATATCTAATTCCCTCTTCTACAATTGAACCAACCAGTTGTGCAAACCTGGGAAGCCTTTGCCAAGGTAAGAAGCCCAGGTAATTTTCCCAGTTTCGTCTTCGTGAAATCTTTATTTTCCTTGGTTGTTCTTTTTTTATTCCTTTTCTTTTTTGTTATTATTTCTAAAAGGGTGAACTGCAATAAATAGTAGCAAGGAAAGGAATTCTTTAGTCTCATCATGTATGTGGGAGTCCTGTATGTACAATATGTGGAAAAAATGTGATCACCCCCTTAATAATACATTTTCCAGATAGTCTCCATTATATCAAAACTGAATTAATCAACTGCTTTCTCTTCTTTCTCCATCTCTTTCCCTCCTGCACATTTTCATAGTAAAATATTTAGCTAGGATAAGAAGTGGGTACATCTGTAAGCAAAAAAAATTAAGCAGATGTAAATAAAGGATCTGACTATTCATTTTTTTCCAATAAACTCTTTTGAGGCTAAGAACTTTTGAGATTAGCAGGTGAAAATTTAACATCAAACTGCAAATTCCAGCAGCTATTAGTTAATGAAACACTTTATACAGCGCTTAGTGATGGTTTAGTAGTGTAAAAATCACACATATAAGAATATATTATGTGGTTTTAAGGTCATCTCAGTTGAATGCAAAGAATAGGTGAAGTCTGGAGATTTACATGCCAAGTGAATCATTGAGCATGCAGAGACAGTTAATTCCTTCTGCTTAGAGGTGAAAGTTGTATAAAAACACTCAATATGACCAACATCAGCTTATTTCCACGATACCTTCATGAACACAGACCTGCTAATGAGGTGTTGTGGTATGTTAAACTTCAGTCACAGCAGCAGCTGCACCAAAAATAATGTCTAGCTCTGTAATCCTTTTTAGGCTGAATGGTGAAGGAAGGATACAGCAGAGAATAAAATATAAAAGGAGAGGAGGAAGTCTCAGGAGTCTTTCAAACTGACATTTAGAAGTAAATCAGTTTCAGCTTAACAATACAAAAGAAGATGCACTCTCCTTAGGAAGCCAGTAAGAGATCTATGTCAGTCTTCAGTGTTCTCCCAAGTTTTCCTGAGGTAAATTTATCATGTTCTTGGAGCGTGTTATACTGGTCTCCACAGCGAAAGTGAAATGCGGTTATGTCCATAATCAGATTTCAAACAGTAATTTTCAGGTGTCACATTAACAAAGCACAATATGATCTAAATAATGCTACCTGAATACCTTAGGTAAATGCGACAGCGACAATTATCAATATTAGTCTTTTCATATGTAAAAGGTAATATAGCCACCATATAAAGAACTTGTATTCTTTTGGAAGAACTCTGAGCATTTTCCTCTATCAAAATGGCATGGTGTGAAAGGACATTAGGTCAGCCAATACGACTGCAGAAATGGACACACTTTCAGCGAAACAAGCCTGCTTTTCTAAAAGCCTCATCCTTTTTTTCAGCTTTATTAACTTGTTTAGTAGAAGATGTTGCCTCTAGTAAAAGATGCTACTTTTCAAACTTTCCTCTCTTAACTTCTTAGACCATCACATCTTCAATAAAGACTGAGTCCTTTCACTAAGGTAATACTCTTTTTCCTCTGAAAAGCATTTGCTAAAGTGTCTCTGGTGTTCTGTGTTTGTCACTTTGGAAGTGACAGATCAGATTTACCATCGTCATCACCATCAATATTGTCATAATAATGAAAATCATAAAAAATTGTCTGTCTATTTCTGTCAGCAATGCAGACTTATTTTAAACTGAGAGGCCAGTTTGGATTCCTTTTTTGTTTGTTTGTTGTGTGTTGTGCAGTTGCAAAAACAAAGTTTGCGGATGCCAGATTATGTAAGCTGAAGTCTGATGAAAGAGCCGTTTTCCCCATTATGCTTACGAATATTTTCATTCATTGGAACATGCCTCCTTTAATAGTGTTGGCTGGAAGATACAAAGAAGAACCCTTATAACTTGTTTCTCAGACAATATAGCCCTGAAGTTTCATGGAAGAAGAGATTTTTTATATTATAGGGTGTCACTTTATATATTCACATTCCCAGTTAGAACCTGTTTACTGGAGTGTCCAAGTCTTCCTCCTCTTGCCCTAAATTTCCTGTTTCACTGAAACCTGAGCATGAACCTGCTCCCTAAGCTGAGACCTGAGTTTATGACTTTCAAACTCAAAAAGTTAGCTAAAACAACCACACAAAAAATCAGAAGTGTAATTTCTTGCCTAAAATACAATTTCTTAACCTTTTCAGGTTGGCTCTTGGTCAAAATTTGCAAAAGCAATGTAACACCAAGATTATACTGCACTAGCCTTCAGATTTTAAAGAGTTTTCAGGAAAAAAGAAATCTGTCAGTGAGTGGATTTGCATTTACTGGGAGTTCCTGGAAAAAATGAAATTATTTTCCAAACTATTATTTGAAAATGTAGTGGTATGATCTTTGAATTCCTTTAGCATGTATATCTTCCCAGTCCACTGCCAGGGGGAAATTTGCAGTTTGATTTTGAGAAGTGTTCTAGCTGGTTCTTCTGGGAAATATTTCCCAGGATTGTGTGGGGTGACTCCTGTTAGTGCCAGTGAGAAAAATAAAGCCGAGATCCTACATGAAGCTTTCAAAATATATAGTCCATTTCAATTATACCAAATGTGATTTCAGTTCTCTTTAGTGAATGAGTTCAATGGTGATAATTGGATCCTTACATGGGTGTTTTAGTTTCAAATTTGCTTGTCGTCTTCAGACCCTGAGCAGGGACAGTTATTCTTTTCACAAGAAATATTCTGCATACATGCATCTTAGATCTGTTTTCTGGTCTTTGCACAGCTGTTTGGATCTGAAGCTCTCATAAGAGGATTTTGAGTTTATGAAAGCAGCAGGACTGATCTTGCCAATCTTACACTTGAAAAACTCCCACTGAAGTCAGTGAAAGTGAAGATTGCAGGATTGGGACCTCAGTTCATACCCATCTAGCACTTTCTGCAGGAAAAAGAAAAAAGTGTTTATTTTAAAATGTGGCATTGTGTGTAGATGTTTTCATTTTACATTGTCATGCGTTGTTCCCATTTTGTCTTACCTTATTAACAATCATGTATCATTCAAGTTCACCTCTCTCTCATCTTTATTACCAGCTACTGTAAATGCTACTACTCCTACACCACCCACTGTCACCACTAACATGCCCGATACTAATAGAAACGATAAGCCAAACAATGGTAAGAAATCCTGTGTTACATTTTTCGTTGTACTGTGTCTAGAGCAAAATTGCTGTATTTTAAGGTGTGTTTTTCATAGTATCATAATGTCAAGGGTCATGCCTCAGTTTTGATCTCATTTGCACTGAAATAAATCAGGAGTAACTTCACTGTACCATGTAAGAATGGTGTAAATGAGAACAGAACCAAACCCTGTGTTTATTCGTATCATGTTTACCTGATACTTGTATGAATGTGTCACCCATTGTATTTACCCATGCAAAGAACGAGTGAAGGGAGAGGGATTTTTAAAGGGAGTCTGAAAAGAACCATGCTATTGAAATGTTTAAGGCTACAGATTATGAGTCATTGTATAGCTCCTGCTTATGCAGCCAGGGTGGTAGTATGCTGAGATTGTCTGTTCCTCACTAGTCAGTCGCAGGAGCCAAGTGGAATCATTCCTATGGAGCAAAGCCACTTCCACTGAGTCAACAGGAATCTTTCCACTGACTTCAAGAAGAGCTGGATTAGACTTTACTAGGGAAAATGTTGACAGTATCAGATATCATTTACTTTTAATTTAGAAAGATTAAGGGAAAAAATAAGGTAGTAAATGAACCTATTATTAGCACAGGAAAAAAGCTGGGATTTCTTTTGAGGTTTTCTCGAATTCTATGATATCACTGTCTCCTAGAGACTGAGCATCATTTTGTGAGGCACAGCTGAAATATTTATTATTTTGTTAAAGATAGTTGTTAAACATTATTAACAACACAGAGGCAGATTTCTGCAATTTTTATCTGAAGCTTAAAGATATTTTATTTTTTTTTTAAGATTTGGGTTTTTTCAGTGTGCTCCACAGAAATAAATTAGAATATGTAGGGGGTTTTGTGGTTTGTTTTCATTTTGGGCTGGGCTTTTTTTTGGATTGGTTTGGTTTGGTTTCGGTTTTATCCCCAAACGCATCAGCTGTTACTGTAGGTTTTAAAATTCCTGGAGTATTTTTGCTCTTGGCAAATCATTTGTTGTACATTGGCAATCAGGCAGTGCAGTAGACAATGTGAAAGAATTCATCTACATTCAGCCTGTTCAGACTTATTAAGCTGTAGAAGTAAGAAGCAGATACTGAAAATTTCTCCCAAATAGTGCATTTTTCTTTTGTGGAGCCATTCACTCTATGTTCTCTATAAGCATTTAACTCTGATTTTTGTAACTACAGAGGGAAAGCCTTCTTAATGTTAGTATGAATAAAAACTGGACAATTCAATCCTTTCTTTGGCTTTGAAACTCCCAAGAGAAAGTAGAAAGACTAAGAAAAATAAACCAAATTCGTTTACAGTAGAAGCAAATTAAACTTTCACTCAGCTGACTGGAGTAGTTTTTCAGTCTTGATAAGTTGATTTTTAGGCCAAGAGCAGACAGCCAAGAACAGACAGTTAAGTTGCATATATTTTCTTTAATCCATTAACTGTGGCTTACTACACACAGACCTGCAGGAATTCAGACTTCCTGCTACGGTTATCTTCAGAATGAAGAGAAATTCGCCTGAATCCTCCCATATACGACCACAGAGGCACCAAGAGTCTAAGATAGAAGGGGTCAAAACCATAGGAATTATCTCAACCCCAATCATTTGGCCAGTGAAACGAAGGCCTCTCCGTTTCAGTAAAAACTCAGCAGATGAGAACCCAGATAAAAAAATTATGTACAACTTTTTTGTTTCAACTATGTCCACATCAGCCACTTCTGAGGAGACTGACAATGATACCTTGGCTGCTTTTACAGAAAAAATCAACCTAGATAATACTGTGATGAATCAATTACCAAACGAAAATACTTTGAATTATTCTAGAAGTTCATTTCTTGGCACTTCTGGTGCATCGGATGCTGTTACAGAGCCTTCTGTGAATGCAGCAATTCCTCTTCGTCAGAGCAGAAGTCCTAATGCAGAGCTAGCACAGACTTTGGCAGATGGGCTGGATCATTCTGACTCTGAGTCAGTGTTCCACTCTCCTGTTAGCAGCAGCACTGCTTATGAACACAAAAAAGAAATTCTGTGGATTTCATCCTCCAACAGCAGCACAACCGATTTCAAGCATATAAGCAACATCTTGGATCCTGCGAGTCGGTGGAATGAGACCTTATTTCATCATTCTATCATCTCTGACATTCAAGACATGCATCCTTTTTCTAGCTTATCTATATCAGCTGCAGAGCAGAAATCATCATTCCAAAGAAGTACACTAGATTTGCTAGACTCCTCGCCTGAAAACTTTTACCTGGAAATGATAGAAGGCAATGCTGATAGGGAAACTTTTTCTGTATTAGCAGCAAATAATGAATTTGAGTTTAGAAAATCTACACACATTAAGGAACATCACTTAGGAGGCATTACAAATTTAACTTCCATGGCGACTCCACATGCAAACCCAAAACCATTTTTTCAAAACATGAAATCAACATACGCAAAATTTATGCCTGATATCCAACTGACAAATTCGTTCGTAGGACGCAGTAGAGAACTACCACCATCCTCTGCACTTCTGCTAGGAGCAGGCTGGACAAGTTCAGCATTTAAGGATGTTGTAATGACCCTGCCTCTTTATCAACAATTGTTGACTGGCATATACATGGAAAGTGACAGCATGTTTATTTCTAATAGCAATTACTGGTCTCATTTTTTGAAACATACAGTATATTTTCAAAAGCCAAGTGAGATCCTCAGGTACGGAATAGTGGAGAACAATTTGGATGTATTTTATGGTAGTGATGAGAAGTCGTCTTTTTCCATATTAGAACCAGAGAACATGAATAGAGTCGGCAGCTCTGGGGGCTCAGGTTACTTGGATTTTCCAACAAAATATCTAGACATTTCTCCTTCTTTAACAGCAAGTTTCTGGACTGTTTCCTATTATTTGAAAGAAGAATCTCAAGTGTTTTCTGGGGAGCCATCAGAAAATTGGTGGCTCTTATTTCATAAACGGCTTTCTTCCCCAACAGAAAGATTACCATCCATTAGTTCATCTGCTAAGTCTGACAGTATCTCTGAACAGATGTCTGCCATTAGATTATTAGGTCACAGGGCTGAAGAAATGAACTTCTCTAGTCATGCATCAGCTTTGGAATCACAAATCTTTAGTTCATTTATTCCAGGCCTCTCAAAGAGAATTTCAGAAAGTAATGGCAGGACAGTATCACAGTTGTACTCAACAATGAAATTTGCAAACATAACCATGTCTTACAACAGTGAATTTTATTTTGATTTTCCTTTGCCCTCCTTGGAAGCACCTTTGAGTCAACCCTCTGTACAGGTACAGGTAAGTCCCTTTGAAAAGATACTTGAAAACTCCTCAGAGAAATTAATGATATTTGATAGTTTGCACATGCAAATTAGAACTGACCTAGTAAGTGATCAAACCAACATAACCTTCCTAAACAACAGGCAGCAGCTTGTTTCTGTCCTTCCAATGCATTCAGGAACCCAATCTTCAAGGTATAGCCAAGCTGCTTTCTTGATGAATACACCAGTTAAGAGCTTGGTAAATGATACAAGAACACATGAATCACTGCAGCTGCAAAGTCTTTCAGAAAATGATGCTGCAGGGAATGCTATTGATAAAGCAAGAAGTAAAGTTCAAATAGATGCAGGTATTTTTTTGAAAAACATCAGTTTGATGAGTTCTGACTTCATTCCAGTGACTTGGTCTTTGGAATTAAGGCACCTTCTTCATTCAGACTCAGAATTCAGAGTCAGCATACCTCCTAACAGTTACTCCATGCCTCCACTGCCACAAAGTTTTCATAACCATCTTGACACAATTTCTCCAAGCCTGGTCACTTGGTGGGACATAGCAGAGTTAAGCTTGCCAACAACTGTAACGCCGAGAAATCATCTAACTGTTTTAAGACAAGACCCCATTGAAAATCAAGGGGACAGTCTGAGATACTCTCTTTGGGCAGTAGAACAAGAAATCATTGGTGATAATGAAGACATAAGGAATTCTGTTCTGACATCAATAAACATATTGAAGCTTTCTGAATGGGATTCAGAAGGGGAGGTGTACGGGTCCTTCAGCAAGCCCAGAGAAGGAATGTCTTCTCTGAATACTGTTAGTACTCCTGTCTTAAAATTTGAAAATTATGATTATGAACATTTTGCAAATCTCTCTTCTATTTTGGAGCCATCAAGAACTGCAGTAATGCATGATGCAATACTTTTGCCATCTTCATACAGTGGAGTTGTTATTCAGCAAAAAGATACTACCTTGCAGGGCACTCTGATGACACCTGCAGCAGCAATCCATCACTCTTCCATGCCATCCCAAATGCCAGTTTCTTCTGTAATGTACCATCGGTTACCAGTTTCAGCACGTGTTCATTCCTTGGCCAGTTTACCCTCTGGGACAAGCCAAAATACCACTCCTTATCCACCGCTGAATCAACTTACTAGCTCTCCTGCAGTTGTTTTGTCTTGTTTGTGTTACTCCATCACTGAGCTGGGCTGCCGGTGTCGACCTGAGGTCAACTACAGTATGTCACACCATTAAGTTAGCTGTAAAAAAAATCCAGATTATCTTATCTATTAGATATTCAATTGGTAGAAGTAGCTGGCTTTCATCCTTTAGATATAGATCCATTTAGCATATAAAGAGATTTTGCAACAGTAGTTTAATTACAGTAGAAGGGAATTTGTAATGTCTTAGTGATAGTAAATGTCATTAACGTTTGATTTCTAATTTTTGTGTGCATCTCTAAGACAGCTCTCATGAGACTGTGAGGATAATATATTAGGTTGCCAAATATTTAAGATATTTTTAATGCCATTTTACTGTTTGTGATGGTATGTTTGTTTTTAAACTTACAGTATTCATATATTTTTGAGTATTTAACTTTCAAAAAGCAACTTTAGTTTACCTAACAGAATAAAAAAAAGCAAACCTGGAATTTCATTGATCATTATAATTTTTAAGTTAATGGTGGGTGTGGGAAGATTGTTTTTCCAGGTTCTTTTTTCAAATTATCTTTGGCTATTTTTCATCAATTTTCTGCCCATAAAAATATTTTTTTCATTCACCATTTTGGGATGGGATTTCCACTGTTGAATTTGGAGAGTGAGAAATCAGTTTTAGTTTTCACTGTCTTCCACTGCAGTCTCCTGAGAGTGTTTCAAAATGTAGATTAGTTCTTTGTTGTTGTTCTTTCTTCGCCTCATTAAAACATGCTTTGTTTTAATCTCCACCATCTGGTGGAGATCTTGAGGCTGTTGACTAGTTTATACTTACTGTATTTGATTTTAGAAATACTTTGCATATTCCTATATTAAGGTGATTTTTTTCCATATGCATAATTAAATAAATAAGGTTATAATTATATATATGACTATATATGAAATAGGTAATGCACACTTTCTGTATGTGTATTGGTATAGCACATATAAAAGGTACATTATACATACAAAATTTAATATATGTATATACAGAGATATATGCATATAAATGAAATCCAAATCTCGCAAGTGTTTTCAACTTGCCCAAAGTCCAATTTTCTACTTCCAAGGACTAAATTTGACTTGTGAAAAGTATAGGCTTTTAACAGAGAACATAACTGCAAGATGATTTGATGTTATTTATTCGATGTGAAATCTTGTAATTCCGCTTACCAACTCATGAGCTTAAAGAGAATTTATATTTACCCTGTGCCATTTCAAAACAATTTTACTGAATATAAAATTGCCCCAAGCCAAGTATTACACGTTTTGTGACTGGAAGACAGTTTATTCAGTTGCCAGTTTTCTAAAGCTAATGTGAGTTCTTCTACTATCTGGTCTGAGAGCAATGACTGCGTTGTGAAAACAAGAATGGGATATTCCTTCTCCCACCTAATTCTGTTGTCAGTTGTCTTGTTACTTTCAATTGATGAGCTTTATCTGCTCTCTTTAAGTGTAATCTGCAGTGGTTGAATTCTGGATTATAAAAATATGACTAAGAGAAAAATTTATTGTAACAGACTACCATAATTATGATAATTTTTTAAATTCATTACGCTTTCATCATCTTTTACACACCACATTAAAGGCATATGCAAAATACTATTTGTACATGCATTTGTGAGTTTCCGTATCACATTTCATGTGTCTTTAAAAATACAGAGGGGGAGTAAATTCCTGTCTAATTCAACAGGACTAATGGGAATGGGCCCAATCCTGCAGGTCTTGTTCACTCCAGAATTTTATAATGCCAGCTGGAGCTTGAGATGTCCCTGTGTGTTGGTTTCAGCCCAATTTTTATATTCATCATGAAACTAAAGTCTCATTATTAAAAAGGGAAATTTGCTCAGTTTCTAATATTATAATGCATTTCTAATGAACAGGTGGGCTATTCTACAGGATATCTATAGTTGTCTTTAGTTCCAACTCTGATGCTACATTGAAAGTACACGACGTGGTTGCAGAATGGGTAAGTTAAGTTTTTTTTCCTCTGTGATTACGTATATGAATCTGCCCCATTGACGTTACCAGTCAGAAAAAGAAAAAAAAAAAAAATAAATAAATTCTTAAATTAATTTGTGTTCTCCGAAAATCTTTCTATTATTGATTTGCACACTAATGAATTCAGGTTTAACCGGGGCTATTAAGCATTATAGATAAAATTTTTAAACGTCTTCACTATACAAGCCAGCTTCTTAAGAAATGTAGGTGCTAGTTGAACTTTTGGAAAGCATAGAGAGATCAGAATTGCCCACTGAAAGAGGCAGATGTTTAAGTTCCGATATCGCTATAGTGAGCAAAATTTTTCTCCAAAAATACTAACATGATTTTGAAGTTATAGTAATAGAAATAATAATAAAAAAAGACAAATGTTCATTTGTGTGAGGCAATATAATTTTGCAATTTGCACTAATATTCTCTACTTCAGAAGTCTTCTATCATAGGTCAGTTGTTGGGGTTTTTGTTGAGACCCTGTTTTTTCAGTCCATTTATCAGACAACCTCCTTTCTGGGCCGTCTGTGGGGAGGATTTTTTGAAGTTCTTGCCTCTGAAAGTGCCTTCTGTCTGAATACAGATATTCTCTGTCCTTTTTGACAGTTCACGTAGTGGCACTCAGACAGTCTGTAAGTAGTCTTTATACCAACTACTTAACATGAAAATATGATATCATAATATATGGCAATTATTCTTTACATTTCTTTTAATAAAGCTGGAGTCTTTCAGCTTTCAGAAGCTAAAGAAACCAGCAATAGTCATCTACAAGCCAGAAATACAGCCAGGTGCAGGTCTCTTGACAGCAGTAGACAGGCAAAAGTACATAGGTGCCTGAGCCAGAAAATCTGTAAAGGCATCACTTGGCCCTACCAGAGTATACAGAAGTTTCTCCCAGTGGGAAAACTGAGCACCCATTGCCCACTCAGAATAAATAGTACAAAGGTCTGAAAAAAAGATCATTATAAGGTTGTTTCTGGGAATTTAAGATGAGAAAGAACGGGAAAAAAGGAAAAGTTCAGCAACCCGTGCACATTCATTGTGTTGTGACCTTAAAAAGATTTCCTTCTGTCAGTAAAAAAGCCCACATCTCTCACTACCAGTTATACATGTAATACAACAATCACCTCACTGAAATGGGAGAGTGTTCACTTTACTTTGAAAAAGTGAAGGGGATTTCTCAGGGGGAGAAGGGTGAATTTCTAACTCTGTCTTAAGCAGCAAAGTGTCCTATTAACATCTCATTATTCATCTGATCAATGTATTACTGTTTTTCAGCTAAACCGTACTTTCCAGAACTGGAATTACACTGTGTATGTGGTCAATATCAGGTAAATGATAGGGGAAAGACATTTATGCTATGTTCCTTTTGAGAACTAGCCCACCCTAATTAATATTAATTTCTTTCATAGCATCCACCCTGGCTCCATAAAAGAGGGAACAAGGGAAAAAAGAAGTATTAAAAGGTAACATATTTAAAGACATTTTCTTGATAGAGACAATGGCTGCTATTACAAGTGGCTTTACAACAGGCTTTGTTGTCTATTGCTGGATTTGTTGTCTATTATTTGGCATGTGCTGCCAGTGTGTTAATCTATGACTGATGGTGAGCTGTGTGCTCTGGATGTGTTCAGAAGCCTAATACTGGTTATTGTGTTTGTTTTGGTTTAAACCTACTGAGCTTTAAACCTTAACAAATCACTTTTTCAGGGCTCAGGTTTCACTTGTCACAAAACTGAATAGACATATCATATATATGTGGCATGGCACACCCAGCTTGCTTTAGCAGCTAGCGTTGGTGCACTGCTACCTATCCACTGTCACTGTTTTTTTTCCTCTTGAACCAGAGTCTTTTGAGTTAACAGGCATCTTACTAGATGCAAAACACTGAAAAATCACACTAGAATTGAAAGTCAAACAAGTTTGAATTAAACTATTTACCATATGCTCTCATTTCCTGACTTCTGCTAGGCCCAGAGGCACTCAAGTTGGGACGGCGTCAAAGGCAGCCAAAGAAAGTTAGATGGGTCACACCCCCTGAAAATTGGGCCTTAGGGGATTTCTTTGAAAGCAGCAGTCTGATTTCTGAGGGATAAGTGGGGAGGGAGTGAATCCTAGAACCGAAGTGAAGAGAGGAAACCAAAATAGAATTATTAGTTTTGTGAGGAAGGGGCAACAAGCGGGTATGGGATCTATCTGTTTGCAGTAGTAGGCAAAAATCTCATGGGAAAAGACTTTAACTTCTGACTCTTGAGAACTGCTGTAGTAACAGCTGGGCTTTTTCATTTCAGAGGTAGCCCAAGTATTCCCAGTTTACCAGCAGAGAGTAGTTACTAATGCTTCCAGTTTTCTACAGTTTGCCTACACACAAAAAGATTTGTAAAAGTTACTATCTCCTTCCCACACACCAGCAGCAGAAAGACAGCTTTTATTGGCAAAACCATTTAGCTGGTATAGTGTAAACGCAGTCTCTGAATGGGCTATTTTGCTGCTTGACCTACATTTACAGAGGGGTGTAGTGATGTGGGTTGGACTTTTTTTCCTACTTCTAATTGATATGGTTATGCCAGCAGAACCTTTTAAGTGGAGACCATGCCTCAGGTCTTACCAACAGTCCAAGACTGGTGAGGAATGTAAAACTTTCCCCATCTTTACTCCTGCATCTTTTACGAGGCTAGCAGCTTATCCTGTTAGCATATTCTCCCCTAGACTGCATACCTGATTTCTTCTTGTTTCACCTTCCCACCATCCTGTCTTCTGGATTTTGTTTCTTATTCCTGGTCTATTAAAAAAAAAAAAAAATATTGGAGATGAAGAGGGAGAAATTATCCTAGTCCCTTTCCCTCCCTTTGTGACATACAGTGAATACAGCACTAAATTACTTCTAGATAGTTATGAGGAAGTAACCTCATTCCTATTTACTTTGCTTACCACAGGTAATTTCAGAAGCAATGTAATTACCTATTTGTAGTATGTCATAAAGATTTTCAGGGGAGGTCTAATAAGAAGCTAATCTTCTCATGGGCTCTACTGCACTTTGTGTCAAGGCCAACTGGTATTATTTTATAATTCCGAAAAAATTAGTATAAATGCTGATCATGTCACACAAAATGTTTCTGTTCTCCAAATTATCAGGCATGTTTACTTAGGAAAGAAAAATACAAAAGAGAAGTCAAAATTCTGCTCAACCTAGCAACCAAGTTGGGGTAACACAGGGATAATAAAAAATTCAATTCAGCTGCATGATACATGACTAACAAAAATTAAGCTTTTCATGCGTTGTATATGCACATGTGCATATATACAAATATATATACACTGGATTTTTTGTTTTCTGATGTATTTTTCATGTCTGACATATATTTTCATGCATCATTTACCTCTTACAGGAGAAACATTTGAGAAAAGCTGGTGTTCTCCCAGCTTCAGGTCTGCTAAGTATATGTCTATTGCTATATATTGCTTCCCTTAAGAAAAAAAAAGAAGGATCAGCTTGCCAGTAGTCTTCAGTGTTCCTGGGTTTAGTCACCAGGTTTTCAGTTCTTTGAGGTTCATGCATCTATTTCTAGATTTTGCAAGGAAGAAATCTGTTGAATTTCTGAAGATCCAGAAAGGAAACTTTCTTTTACTATTTCCCAATCATTGCTTTCAAGATACTTTCTTAGGTTTTCCACTTTCTTGGTTTTGTCCTGGGTAGGATTCTAAGGAAATCCTACAGGACACCAGAGTAATGTTTGGGGTTGTAAAAAATTAGCAGGTTACAGGTTGGAAGTTTTTAATCCCTGATGGAAGTAATGTTACTTTCTCACTACTCAGGTGATCCACTGAAACGTTAAGGCTGAGATCTTGTATGTAACTTACTTACAGCGAGATTTCATACAGTTTCTATTAATTAAATATTCATATAAATTATTCTGTGAATAGTTGTCGGAAGATTTTCTTATTTCATGGAATTATAGAATGGTTTGGGTTGGAAAGGACCTTAAGTCCTTCTAGTTCCAAGCCCCATGACATGGGCAGGGACACCTTGCACCAGGCCAGGTTGCTTAAAGCCCCATCCAGCCTAGCCCTGAACACTTCCAGGGATGGGGCAGCCACAACTTCTCTGGGCAACCTGTGCCAGCACCTCATAGTGAAGAATTTTTTTCTAATACCTTCTAAATCTACTCTTTTTCAGTTTCAAACCATTTCCCCTTGTTCTATCCCTGCATGCCCTTGTAAAAAGTCCCTCTCCAGCTTTCTTGTTTCTCCATTTTGGCAAGAATAAGTCTGTTACAGTTTGGGCCATTCCACTACTTTTCTTAGCTTTAAATACTTCTTATTCCATTTACATTCACCTGAACAGAATTTCACTCCACAGTTAAAAGACCTAACCCATAAGTATCATGGCCTTAACTATGATCTTAGGGTCTTTTCCAGCCCTGACTATTCTATGATTCTATGATTCTTTACAGAAGTGAATGTAATAATCTTACTGTAACTCACAAAACCTTATCTCTCTTTTCTGAATTTCCCCCAAGATCATAGCCTTTTTATTTCTAAGGCACTATTATAATTCTTCAAATTGCTCTTTCAGAAGTTTTCCCTCTCTTTACATGAAGTCGTGTTCTTTTTATTATGATTGCATATTTTTTCCTTATCTTTTGGATTAGTATTTTATACAGCAGTTCAAAACCAAAACAAAACTACAAACAAAACAAATGTAAACCCCCCTGAAACTTTCCCAATCCTTTCTATGCATTTTCCTTTGCTTAGACCTTATTTACCACACTGCTGCATTATCAAGGCACTTCTGCTGTCCCTCTCCCCACTTAGTCTTCTTGCAAGTGAATGAGGAAGAATTGTTAGAATGATGTAGAGAAGAAATAGAAGCTGGAAGTAGGAGGTAGGAAGCTGACTTTTTTTGGCATGTTAAAAATAGATGTTTTCCAAATAAATATTTTAAACTGTACTGCATTCAAGAGAAGAGCAAAACAAAACAAAAATATGGAAGTGGATTCTTAATCTTTCATTGTTGTGTTCTTTGAGCTGCAGAAATCCAAAGTACGCTGTGATTGTTGTGAATTTATATACATGGTGATGAGAGCTAGAGTGCCAAGTCCAAAATGCATATTATTATCAACACCCTTTAATATTGTGAGATATCTGTATGACAGCAATATATCAAGCTTCAGTAGATTATTAACTACCTTAATAGAATTTTATCACTGTTTTACTTGACTTCATGTTTGTGTTTAATTTTTGACTCTGGTCATACTGTTGCCATCTCTTGATGAGAGGGCAGCTGTTCAAAATTAAGTAGACAGGGTTTCAAAAGGGTACGCCATTATTTTGAACAAAGCTTTGAAAGTGCAGTCAATTTGTGGATTTATTGTAGATAAATGATAAATGTGTTTGTTTCTTTCATTAATTCTTTGCCTTTTATGACTCTGCAGCTTTTTCAAAATTTTGTGTGACTCCTGCTGTTGCTTTTCTCAGAAGTGACCTACTGATCCTAGATCTTGTCAAATGGCTATATAGGGCTGCCTCCAGAATGGTTTTTTTAAACAACTCAGCTCCACTGCTTCTTATTTCTTCTTTTATTTTGTAAGCAATTTTGAGAATTCAGGTCCCAATTAATTTAGAACCTTTTCTCTGCTTAGTATATAGAGAAGATTATGCTTGCTCCAAAATCCACTACTTGATTGTCATAATTTTGGCCTATTTCCCATGTTCAATTCCATCTACTGTGGGAAACAACATTAATGTTGGTACTGCTAAACAACTCATCCAAATTAAAAACCAGAGTGGTAACCATTTGTGTAAAGACCACTAAATTTAAACAGAAATCCCTTCTCTTAGGAATAAAAACAGATGAAAGCAGGAAATCAGAGCTGCCCATGGGCATGCCTGGTCCTTTTTTGAGCTCCATGGGAGTTGTGCCACCAGTGTCAGTGAGACAGACTGAGGCTTCTACATGCTGTGTTCTTGGGTCTTGGGTTGCTTAATGGAAATTTTAATGCACTTGGATAAAGCTTAAGCTAATTAAATTGCATAATAGTTTTAGACAGGAGCTAGCAACATCAGGGCAGCATAATTTTACTTCTTTAGTCCTAAGTATCCTTACCAAATAAAGTATCTGCCTTTTGCATTCTTTGTAGGTTACTTAAGATTATTAGTTATGAAATAATAATCACTTTATTGTTATAAATGAACACATCTGTGATGCCTATTCCTATTTCTAAAATTTTCCTGGTTTCTGCTGGTGAGGTTTTAGGAACAACTTGGACCTGGCACACCTCTACTCTGTGAGAATTCAACTTCAGTGTTACTGAAGGCAGAAAAGAACAGCCTTGACCAGTGCTGAGCAACATTTTAAAGTGCCACATAACGTGTACATTATGTGTAATATTTATGCTTGAAAAACTGAGCAACAGTGAGCCAAGCAGAAATCCACAGGTTTCTCCACAGTGGCAGCTTGTGTCCATGACCTATAAATAGATTCTTCATTACAGATGGAGAAATTTGGGAATCCCTCCCAGGTGACTGAGGGATGATCGCTTCTTAGTGTCCTGCTGGAGCTCCCTGTTTTTCATCCAACTTCCAATGACATTTGTTGTCTTTCCACTGACTTTTAACTGGCTTTAGTGTAAGCCTGACATTGTTAGATGCCATTTTTAGGGAAGTACTGTGTTAGGGGATGGGGTTTTTCTTTGTTTCTTTGGAACATAGTTCAAGCACAACCAAAACCATTTCAGTGAAGACAAGCTGTTGAAATGTGAGGGATTCCAGCCCTTTCTGCTACATTCTCTACTAACAGTCTTCATACCAAATCATCACATACTGCAAGTGGTTTCGGTTTAAAAGCCTTAGATTTTTGTATCCCCACACCAGATCTGTAAGGAGGAGTAAGGCCCAGAGGCAAAAGGGCAGGCATAGAGGTATGACTGTGCTGCATGCAGCTCTATTCTGATACAGTGGCCATTGACTGAAAAGGAAGGCTTAGGATTCTTTTATTTTTAGTAGTCTAAAAAGAAGCTGCAGATTTTAGTTTTGTGTCCTGATGCCTGTGATTTTTTATTTTTTCTGTGATTTAACCTTCTGCTGAAAAAGGAACCGCTTTATTCCTGGCATTATTTTGAATGTGTTTTTTATGGCCAGTCCTATTTTTTTTCTCTCTATTCTGAACATTTTAATGGTATCACAGTCAAAATCAACTCAAGTAAAAGTTTATCCACAACTCAGATGCTTATGTGGAATACTTTTAATTTCCCTCTATTTTCACGTTTCATTCTGTCTCATTCTGTGTGTTTTCTAATATTTTGTCTGCTGTTTATAGCAAATCTTCATGAGTGGCTTAAGCAATAATCAGCTCGCTCCTTGTCCATTTCATGGGAAGAAGTTAGTGGTGTTTACAGGTGACTAAATGGCCTACCCGTGCTGCCAGTTTTAAGTTACAGCTACCCATCTCTGCTTTGTCAAAGCCAGCATAGCAGCAACATTGGTAAAGAATTTAATTCTGATATCTTGAAACTTTTTTGAATATGCCAAGGTACTTAGAAATTAAATTCCCAGTGACTTTTCATGGAAGTATAGACTCCCTGAGTACTTAGGTGCTTTAAAAATGATTCTTAATATTCTTTAAATCAAGTGACATTAACTACGAAGGAAATAAATAGTGATTTGTTAAACAGTTTGACAACCACAATAATTCAGTATTAGTCCAGCCTGTCTAGTACAACTGAAACGAGTGGAGAAATACGCATTGCTAATTATCAACCACATATCTTAAGGTATGAGGGAGTCTGTGCTGCACGGTTCACATGGTTTGTTAATCCTTCCTTCAGGCTTCTGACATCGCGTAGCAGTGAGACCACTGACTGTGTGTAGGCACACAGTCCTGGAATAGCTCTGAGTCACGCTGCCGGAGAAGAAAGCCGGCTTTGTGGTATGCGCCATGGCAGCGTAGGCTCCACCGCCGCCTCCTGTGCTTCTGATGAGGATGCAGTTCTGTAAACTCCTTTCTGTGAGCCAGCTTAGCTCAACAGACCAGGAAAAAGTGGGATAGACAGTGGTCTTCCCCTGTTTCCTTGCTTGCTGCAGCTGTCACCATTTCAGTGAAAGAGAAGAGAGGCATAAATTCTTATCCCCGTGGTGTCTACCTACACCTCAGTCCATTTTTTCATACTGACAGCAGTAGTACTAGCAGTACAGGTTACTGTTGGTGATGTGCAATTTGTAACTGATTACTGCAGTGAGAATCTCTCTGCTTTTATATGGCACACAAAAAAAGATGTAAGGTTGGGTGTGTCAAATCCAGTGACACTGGCAGAGCATAGCAGTGTTGCCATTTATTTGAGTGTAGGCCTACTGTTTCCCAAATCAAGAATTTTTGTTCTTCACCATTAAAATGTTTTCTTCCTGGGATCTGAGTGTGACAAAAGTAGAAGGAAGTACTTAGCTTCATATTGCGTCAGCTGTCAAGTTAAAAGGTATTTATTTACTTTAGGAAGCTAGCATGAGTCATTCTGAAAGGTTTATAGAAATTGTTTTCATCATAATATAGAACAGGCTCTTATTGCACAGTATACATGACTTGTGCTGTCAGTTTTTCAGAACACAAATAACAAAATGGTTTAAAGATTATTTTTATCAGTGCTTCATAATCAATACCTTTCTCTATTATTGTTCAAGATAACTGTAACCACTTCTACCTCATCTATCATTATCCCTTTTGTTTTGTTGCCATTATCCCTCTGTACAGTTATGGTACAGTACTAAATATTTTGGTATAGTATAAAACATTTTGGTTAGCTGGGAGTCCTGCAATAGGCAGCATAGCAGTAGCAGTGACTGATGACTCCTGTTTTGCAGCCAAAGTGCTGAGGTAGGGAGTGGCATCAGTATATTAAGTTTTCCTCTTCTGAAGTAAAGGGAATAGATGAGTGAAGCCAGAATCTTTTAGGAAAGATGGTTAAGTGCCAGGAGACTCTGGGGCTGAAGTGCTGGAGGGCTGAAGGAACTGGCAATCCCACAGGCAATTTCCATGCTTCTGCTAAAAATAAATGCCATAATAAACTTCTGCCTTGTAATATACCCGAGGTATACAGCAAAGCCTGCAAGGATGCATATCCACCCTACTGAGTCTATTGCCGTATACTGAACACTCCACAGAGGCCAAAAGAGTGTTAGGAGGAGCTCATTATCTCTGGGAGCAGGGTAGGAGTGACCCAGCCAGGGGTAACTGTAATTTCTCTGCTAAAATGCATCCACGGGGAAACAACAAGCCAAGCCAGCAGGTTGTCACATTTTTACTTCTTCTCCAGCCAAATGTTACCAGTAAAACAGTGGATATGGTAAGAAAATAGAAAAGTGTACTGGTGTGCAATAAACAAAACAAAACAAAAAACCAAATCCAAACCAAGACATAAAAAAGGCTCCCACCAGGGACTGTGTATATTTTATTTACTTTACATCTGCAACAGTGAAATGTGTGGAGTATTTAGTTCACATTCAGGATTTCTTTGTGAGGTTTGGGCTTTGCTTTTCATTTGTAGTTTTTCTCCTAGACTGAGAGGTTGTTCTAATGCCAGCTCTTTTAATGTCATTCCACTAATGAGAGTACTTCAAAATTATTGGAGGTATTCAGTTTTTAGAATTACGTCTGAGAGAAAGAGGGTTCAATCAGCCATCTAAGAACAATATCTGTACACTAAACTGTAGTTTTATACTGTACCAGATGAGGCACCTCTGGAAAGTGCAACTGTGAGCTGTTATCATGGGGATATCTTTCTGAAATATTTTTGGAAATGAAGTTCTGGTCTGTCTAGGAAGGGGTACCTGAAAACCCTACCAGCCCTCCTACGTACAGCACCCATACAGATTTTTTCTTCTACTCTTCAAGTAGACTGGAAGACCCTTTAGCTCACAGCTGCTTTCTTCCCCTGGGTGCCACCAATGAAAGCAGCTCTGTTTGGCGTGTGCCCTGCTCGCTGTATGTGTGCTGACAGTGCTGCCACTTCCCAGGCTGCCAGGAACTGCTCGTACACTGCGAAGGTCTGTCTTTATTCAGACTGCTGGGTATCCAAGGGCAAGGCTATGATGAAGACAACCCAAAGGAGGCTTGCTTTTTCCTTTTCTTCACATTTTGGCTAACATGAAGAGCCAATGTTCCATGCTTCAGTGGCGTCACCTTCTACTAGCCAGAGCCAAGCAATGCTCTTGGGTACCGACATTCTTTTCTCCAACATGTGTTTTCTGTGGACCAGGAGGAAATTTTCAGCTTTCTACTCTGAGCTTCTTTCCTGTGTCCTGCTAGAACTTTTTTCTGTTCATTATTTCCCTTCCAGAAAAGCTATGTTTTTGGACAAGGGTGGGGACTGTTTTATTTCTCTCACAGGAAAGAGATTTGGGCACTTTTAACTACTTCTTATGCCCAAGAAAGTAGCAGTGGGCTACAGTACAAAACAGCTATTACTGCTCAAACTTGAATTACTCATCTGAGTAACTAGACTTCCCTAATTAAGGCTAAAAGTTTCAGAAGTGCGTCGGGTTGTTTTTCACTGCATCAAAATGTAGACATCTGTTCTTTGTTAATCTTCTAGTCTTCTGCAGTCAGTGAAGAGACAGATCCTCTTGGATGATTTTTCCCAAGTTTTGTAAGGTGGGATGCATCAGCTTTTAAGTTCCTCAGCCATCAGCAACCGGATTTTTAAATTCAATTAAGGCCCATTTAGAACTCACAGCATTATGCTTTCATCTTTTAATATCTTTTAAAAGAATCTAAATCTTCTGAAAACATTTCTTAACTCCTTTGATGAGATGCTTCTTTAATGGTAACTCGAGGATAAAATTTCCTAAATGTACTTTTTTTTCATAGCCTTATATATACAAAAAAAGTAATTTATAGATAATGAGCAACATTGTCTTGGTGATACTTGTTCCATACTAGGAAAACCAGAGTTTGTCAGATATTTTTATTTCCACACATTTGGCCTCTGCTGTTCTGACTCAAACATTCATAATTTTCCTTGCAGTTTTGGGGTTTTGGCTCTTCTGGTTTATAATGCTACCAACAACATCAATTTAGAAGAGGAAGACATCCGACAGAAGCTCATAAGTAATAATGGGACCATGGAAGGAGGATATAAGATTCATACTGTGGATGTTGATCCAGTGGGTAGGTAGTTTTTGACTTTGTTACAACAGATTTTGTTTGCTTGTCCATAAGTAAGCATTTTCTGTGTATGCTAATCTCACATTGCCAAGCGGTATGACTGTTTCAGATTTTAAATTTTTCCTGTAAGCCTCATTGTTCCACTAATCTCAGAGAGCTATGCTCAAGATACCTCTTTTTACACAAACGCAGCTGTCCAGATTGCTTTAGTCAGTATTTTGCTGTCTGGTTCAAAGAGGCTGGGACAGTTCCTGACAGCTCCTCTTGTAAGAAGTATGATTTACAGCCAGAGATTTAATGAGACATTTTGGACCTCCAAGGCCCCTCATGCCCACTCCTCCACCCTGTTGTTTGTGCTCCTGCCAGTTGCTGTTCTTAATCAATTTCCTTTTAAGCTCCCATCTTTTCCCATTCAACTTCTTGCAGAGATTGCCCTTCCTTTGGGGGCTGGTGGAATGCATGTGGAATACACAGCATGCATGTTCAATCCTTTGTCTCAAGCAGCAGCACTATATATTGTCCCCTGTTGTGGCCCACTCCATTGCCACTTCTCTGTAGATAGCAACCAAGCATTTAATGTAAAGACAGCTTTGTGCTGTAGACTGAGTGATAAGATGAGGAAGAAGTGGAAGATGATTAGATGAAGAAATTTACGAGTAACACTGATACACTTTTATTGTTACAGAAAAATGTTTAGCAGAAGAAAACCCTCCAAACTATTTTTGGCCAGATACCAGACCAACTGTGACCAACTTCACATTATGCCATGGGAGCTCTGTTCAGACTGCATCACGAACCTGGTAGGTTTTCAAATACCTAAGAAGCTGAGAGCTTCAGATGCAACTTTCTGGTTATATAGTTAAACTGCATCTTACATAGTGTTGTCATTGGCTGGTATTGTATTCCAGGAAGATGATTTCTATACTGTGAGAGATTATGTGTGTACAGTAACAGTATATACTTCGGTGATAAGAAGAAAAAAGGCTCGTCTACCACTTCTGTAGGGCATTTGAGGCCTGCAATTAATACATGCTCAAAATGACTATAAAAATAACACCTTTATACAGAATTAAACTGCTCTCTTCTAGTCATGATGTTTATGTTACTGAAACCAGTTTCATGTTTGCTACCTCTCAACTACTGCTATCTGACTTGTATAAGAAATTTCAACAAAATTTGATGATGAGTGGTGTAATTGGTTTAATGCAGATCCTCCCCTGTCATTAAGTGGAAGTAAAAGAAATTCTGTGAAACAAGCATTTTGCCGGTAGTTAGCCTTGATTGAAGTTGGGGGTAATCTTAAATAACACTGTATCTCTATTTCACATTTGTAAAATGGTAGTATTATTACTCCCTTTGATATATTACCAAAATAATATTGCTTTGATCTCCTTTCAGTGCCTTGAACATGGCTATGATGTATTATTTAATTTCTTCAGTATTCAGGATGATCACCATTACATATAATACAGTAGTCTTATCTGCCCACACTACATCTGGAATATGTTCTGAGAAGACCAGATCTTTTACTTTTTGAAAACAATATGGCAACATGGATATGAATCAGCTTTGAGCATCTGTGCCAAACAGGAAAGCAACCAGCATTATATTTAACTAACTCACTTCCTCAGCCTCTTAATCTTATACAAGAACTGCTAGATTCTGATTGACAAACTTTTGTTGTACAGTGAGTAGTGCAGAAGTCAAATTGGTTTTATGTCAGAACCTCAGAATCATTAAAAATTAAGGCTTCTGGCCTTTGCTGCCCCATATTGCTTATCTTTATTGTTCATGTGTGGTCTGCACAATACCTTTGATTGTCCATGTACAGCATGGACAAATATATGTGTTCTGCACTGTGCTATTCTTTCCTTACCTCTGCATCCACTAGGTTTTGCTAATATGGAGTACAGGTGGGATGTGTTTTGAGAGAAGAGGAAGCTCTTCTAAAGGTCTCTTCTAATCCTGTGCTTCCCACAGTAGAAGGTTGCCAGCTAGTGTGCTGTAATAATAAAGTCAATCAATGGAGGAATAACTTTATCATGCACTGAATGAAAGGATAAATTTTTCCTATTCTCCATTCTGCCTTTGCCTTGCTATGATAACATGACTGTGTTTAAAGAAAACTGAGGAAAAAGTGTGTTTAGTTTTGGAGCCATATCTGGGTATTTTGCTATGGTAAAGCTTTTTTAAAAAGCATTTTGAAAAAACTGTATATATGTGACCCTCACCTGGGACCTGGATCTGATGGTGACTTGCCCCAGTTTTAATAGGTGGCATAAATTTATATCTCCACATAGCTCCTGTCCTTGTTCTTCTTACAGCTTGCTATTGGCTTGATTAAAACCATTTGTATCAAATGGAAATTATAGAAACAGCATCTGATGAGGTCATACTAAGGGCATAGTAGCTTTTGTCAACATTTTTGTCTTTCCTGAAATGCAAGGCCAGAATTTCTACTAATGCAGCTTATCAAATCAGTATAGCAATCAGCTGGGAATTTATCTAAAAGAACTAGGGTTTTTATCAGCACTGTCACATAATCACATATTTACACTGACAAGCATATATACTTTATTTCACTAGGGACCATGTTGCTAGGACAATTGTGAATTGAGAAGAGTGGACCACTGTGACACATATTGAAGAATTATGAATAATTTGTGTAGTGCATGCTATTTTATTTCATGTGAATTTTGTCATTTTTCCTCTTTAGCTATTTGGGTCTGCAGAATTATACATCATACTGGGGCCAGCCTGATCTCAGAAATTGCACAGGTGTGTATACTGATGTTGGTCTTTAGCTAAAGGAATAGTTTTGTAGACCTTGGTTACTGCTTACTGTAATGAAGTTACATTAAGGAAGAATATATTCCTTTATGCTGGGTTGCTTAAAATCTTTCTAAAAAGTCAATGCAAACATAAAATATTTAAACTCTGGGGAAGTGCACCAAGCTGAATTCAGCCCATCCATGAAAGGCTCTGGATACCAGTTAATGAAATAAATCAAACTCTAAAGGTAATTCAGCAAGAATTAAGGCAAGTGGTATCTTGATATTCAGATTCAGATAAATTTTAAATGTTTCCGGTGCTTGTAGGTGCCAGTGGAAAGACTCCCACTCTCTTCACTGGGTTTGCAATAGGACATTTTCAGATTTTTTCTCACTTGGCAAAATATCCCTTGGTGTCATTCTAGCCTTAAAGGAGTAATAAAACAATAAACAACAATTTTATGGCCCCTTTTTTTAGTGCCAGAGCTAGTGAAGAAAATGGTACTCATCTAAGTAATTCAGAGCACCTACATTAAGCCCCTCTTCTGATTTGCTTTCTTGAAGAATCACCTTCACTGATAGAGGGGTCCTAGGGAGCCTGGCTACCTAACTGCTTTGATTGAGTCCTTGCAGTCAGGTTATAGGAAACCATTATTTCATATAAAATGAAAATTCTACAGTAAATGTAGCAAAAGCTATATTATAAAACACAGCATTTAAAAAAACACAGCTGGTTGTAAACTAAAAAAGCCTGATCTTCTTTCAAAATCTTACTTGCAAATTCCAATAAATCTCAAATTTTTTTATATTTTAAAATTTAATGTTTACATCAGTTTTCTATCCAGGTGGCATCAAATTTACAGTTTAACATGTGATTTATTCTGATATTTTGCTGTTGAACAAACTGTCAAACTTCCCTTACCAGGAAGATTCTTGTCAAGAAATACGCTTGTGTGTTGTGCTTGCCAGCCCAGTATGAGTGTGACCTTCTGAAGGAACTGAAACACTCGCAATGTGGTCAGACTTTCTCCCTAAAGCTTAGACGAGTTAATACTTTGTCAGTAATAGTGACTTCGGATGCATTTGTTTCATTTCAAAGTGAAACTGTTTTTTCCCAGTGAAAAAAAAAAAAAAAAAAAGATAGCATAAGGAGAAAAAAAGAGAGAAAATATGCTTTTTATTTCTTACTTCCCTTTTTTTTCTGTCAATCAGCCATTCCAATAATAGTTCCAATTTGTAAACTCAAATCAAATTAAGGAAAGAAAGACACAGCCAATGAGGACAGCAAGTTCTGTATAGTTTTTCAGAAAATTATAAATTTGTTAAAATTATAAAATCCTATGTTCATTTCAAGTACCACAGAACATGCTGTAGCTTTCAACAATGAGGATAAAAATATGTTTCTGAATTATTTCAGGACTGATATACATTATCTTCTCTTTTTACTTCATTTTACCCGTACTCTTACAGAAAATGCAGCTGATATAGCCAATCAGCTTCTGAATCTCACTGGTGAAGGGCAGCAGCTAACCTCAGACAAAGTAAATGATGTTGTGCAGAAGCTCAAAAAAATTGTGAACGATGAAGAAATTGATGAATCTCTGGGTTCTACTGTGGTGACAATTTTTTCCAATATTCTAACCAGTTCAGACAGTGTACTGGCAGCATCATCTTCAGAGTAAGTATTTCTACATTTAAGTCAAGGTTTTTAGAGCAACCTGCAAGGTTGGAAAGATTCATCCTTCTCTTTATAGATAAACAATCGCAGTACAAAAATCAAACTTTTGTGATTTCGATCAAAAATAATTTTCCAAATTAGATATACAAATATTTCTTCTTGTACTAAAATGAATGTGCATGACAAAGATGAAGATACAGTATTTGGATGGAATTCTCCTGATACATGACACAGCACAGATCTAACTATTGTTGGAAAGTTATTTCAGGGCAGGTGATATGTAGTCAGATAGTTTTTCTTAATCAAAAACTTTGTTCTCAACAGAGATGCCTAAATTTACAGCCTGAGTGTCTCCTTGTGAATACACAGATGGCTGATAGGAACATAGTCAGTAGTAAGATCATCTTAAATGTGGAGAGTATACAGAGCATAGTATTTTTTTTCCTGTTTTCAGTTTATATATTAATAATTTTATTTCTGGTTTTAGAGCTCTAAAAACTATTGATGCCTTGGCTTTAAAAATCCAGTTCACTGGACCATCCATGAGTATTTCAACACGAAACCTCGCACTTGGAGTGTCTTCTATAAACTCGACTTCATTCAAAGGTGGTTCTTTCAGTGTCAGTCCACAGAATAATGCATCTGATTTCCAGGTACGGAACAAGCAGTTATATTGGAACATGAAATGTGCCTGTTCCAGGTGTGTTTACTGTGCTTTCTATAAAACCACTTACAATTCCCAGTTCTCCTCCTGCTTTTTATTTCCTCTTTCCTGCAATCATCCAAACAAATTAATGTAGTATTTCTCTGAGTGACAGGAAACCCAGATAAAGTCACATGTTCCATATGGATAAAAGTATTTTCCTTACAAATCCAGAACAGACTATATCCTTTTCATGTATTTACGTTTTAACAATGAAAAGGGAAAATAGTCTCTAACAGTCTGCTGTATCATCCATTGTACACTGACAACTCTGTTGATGCATTTCAGCTTTAGAATAAGATGTCTAACTGTAGGTTTCTGCAGATAAAATAGGTCTTCAACGTTCTAGTGGAGTTTGAACACCTACTGCTAACAGGGACGTAAGGCTGACCCAGTTGTTCACACATAGGTTGTTCCATTGGCAATGTCTGAGGTGATTCAAGACATTCATGTGGTGCTTGACCAGCCTAGACATGAAAAATTAAAAAAACCCTACTTACCACACAAAATGCAGAATGGTCTCTAGTGCAACAGTATCTAGACAGGCTGCTCTAGTTAAGATATTTGTCATCACCCCAAAAATACTTTTTCTTCTTTTTTTTTCACAAATAGAAAAGCCTAAGCATCTAAAAACTATGAAATAGCATTTGAGAAACACATGAACACCTACTGGAATTTTCCAAAGGTTCTTTTGAAATCAGTAGCAATAAGGTGCTGAAACTTTTATAATTCTACTATATACCTGCTTGCAACTTATGGCACCTAAATGCATTTTACACTGTAAAATGTAGTGCAGTGTCTTTTTTTCACAGTTATTAAGAAGTCTATGACAGAGGTAATGTAATCTCAGTTTCCTGGAAATCTAACTATTCGAGTGCAGTGAGCCTTACTTGGAGAAAAACACAAAAGATTAAACAGAAAAATTAAAAAATCAATCATCACTTAGTAGAGGAACTAAAGAGGAATTCAAAGAGGAACCAAAACTGAATTCCAACAAAACATGCCATTATGCCATTATGAAAACAGACTAATCACTGGAGTATAAACTTATAGAACAAAACAAAATTCCTGCTGCAAATTGGCAAGACGACAAACCTAACACGTCTGATCATTTTATAAAGTACTATGTACTGTAAAAATCAAAAGCAGCAATGAAAGTGCCTGAAAAAGTAGTAGTAGCATTATAAGCTGCAGGCCTTTTGCAGGCTATGTATATAAACCTTGGGTCAAAACTCAAATGATGATATAATTTAATTTAATTTAATTAATTTAATTGAATTAAGGTAAATAGATACAAATGGATGTAGTGTAATTGAATTTTCATATATTTATATTTATACAAATTTGGGATAAAATTTCTTTGAATCAATTTTATTAGAAATCTTTAATTATTGTAAATCTACTGTTGTTTAGCTCTGTTATTCATGAAGATAAATAGCTGATTATTCTTTGATTATTATCAAACGAATGTTTCTCCTCCAGATTTTATCCTGTATTTATGGAAAGAGGAAAGGAAAAATTCTGAAGCCAGGTTTGGGATGTTTGCATGTATAATAAGAATTACCATCTGTGGCTTGAGGACATCCAGGAATTTTCTTGCCCTGGAATCATTTATTACAGCACTGTCTAAATAATCATAGAATCCAAACTCTGTCAAATTATTTATAATGTTCGTATTGGAACATGAGTTTGTTCTAAGACTTTCACATTTCCAGCAGCTGATTGACTGAGAATTCTTAGCATCCTACCAGAAAAGTCTGCAGCAGCTGGGTCACCGTTTATATCTTCCATGCCTGTCAGAAAGATACTTGTTATCCCTGCTGGAGGGAGATTCCCTTGTGAAAGCCCAGGTTTTTCACCAGTGATGTGATGACCAGGCTCATCAGGGAGCATTAAACTCTTCTAGCTGTATATCAGAATGTTTCCAGATTTTTTTTTTTTTTTTAATAGTAGATGTCAAGCAAATGTGTCCATGGCTATTCGGAAAGATTCTATTCCAGTCCCCTGTGCTTTTATGTTTCTTGCCAAACCTTTGACTAAGCTAGCTTTTGGTGATTCATATTATTAATTTGTTCCTGTAATATATCCATACTTCTTTATAGAAGCTTGTCCATTTTATTTGCAGACTGTATCTAATGGACAACTTTATCACACACAGACTTTCTGTTTAATGTGGCAGAATTATCCTTTCAAAATCATTTATTCAACTGCTTCTAGCCTTGTCAGGAGATATCTATGAGCCATTTCTTACTAATTTCCAAGGATGCCTGTTATTCACAGTAAAACAGTGAAAATTTGCAACTTAAATAAATCTGGCATATGGCTTTTAACTTTCTATTAGCCAATGGTGCTTTAAGAATCCTGTGACTGATCATGAGAGGCATAAATATGTGATCAAGCTGCCTCTGGAGAACTCAGGATTGTGAGTTTCCTTATCTCACAGTAAAATTCTTAAATCGCTTTTTCTATATAGACACTGTGAGATGGCTTGCTCCCTTTTTGATGGATAAGGTGGAATGCCATGAAGGAAGACCATGCAGTCATAGAATTGTTTATCGGTAGCTGTTGAAATGCTAGTTTGCATCCTCATTCTTTTCCTGGTCACTTGTTACGTCACTATGCCATAGAGTTCTTTCAGTTGTCTGACATTTTGCAGGTATAGATTAAGCTTATATTGATGCCAGAAAGTGTCTTTTTTTTTGTGCTGCATAGCATGATAAACACAGAGAGATGATGTTAATCATTATTGTAAAATCTCCCTTCTGTAATAGAGAAGCAAGAAAAGCTCGTAAGAAAATTAAGATGTGGAAATCATACCAAATGATGCAACTCAAGAAAGAAGGATTCAGAATTTTTCTTTTCTTGACATTGTTTGGTATGAGGAGAAGCATCTTGAAGGTTACTGAAAAATATTGACTGCCATTATTGCCATTTCATTACTTCCAAATCATCATAATAGCAGTGGAGGAAGCTTTCTGCTTGTTGGCTTTATCTAATACATTTTTGTAGAAGGCTGATCTCATGCTGAAAGAATGGGAAAACCTCCCAGGCCTTTGTTTATTTGTTCATTGCATCAATTCTCACATAGGTACAGGTCATATTAGTTTGGTAATAGTCTAAATAAAAGTCTAGTCCCATGTTTAGATGTCTTTGTGTAAGGATGTGAACTGAGTTGTGGACAATGGATGGTTTTGTTTTTGTTTGAACCTGTTCTTCTGTTCTTTTTATTTAACAGATAGATTTTGACAAAGATCAGACAAATGCCATCGCTTCTGTTGTTCTGCCACCAAGTTTACTGAAGAATTTAAGTCAAGATGAGTTTGAAGTTATATCCAGGGCTCAATTTACTTTCTTCAATAAAAATGGTCTTTTTCAGGTAAACTTTAATGTGTTTGTGTGTGAATTTCAGTTAGGGTGAGTCAAAGCCAGCTGCTGAAAGTTTCTTATAGTGTAATCATTTCACAGTATCTCATGAGTTACAGGAATGAGAGTGTGATAGCAGGTGTAGGCGCTAGAGATAGTGGTATGTGATAGTGGTATGTTCATAGTGACAAAGTAGGCACATTGCTGAAGTTGAATTAAAGTCAACTTTTGACTACAGTTTGACTGCAAATTGATTGACTGAAAATTCCTGTCACATATGAAATAAACTTTTTCTCAGGGTAATCTCTGGAAAACTGTATCCCAGCTGCTTAGACTCAGTAAAGTGGCAAGGCCTTTTAAACAGCATAATTTCTGTTAAAATGTATTAATATGAGTCCTTGATGTTCAGTGGAGCCAGATTCTTTTCTATCGGAAGGGAATTTGGCATTTAACACTGCCAAGTTCTCTTTCTTTCTCTTTTCTTTAAAACGGTTGGCTCTGATATCCACCTGAATGCTTATATTCAGTTGGAAACTCTGGGCTGATGGTTATCAGACAAAGAACATGTTTTTCTATACATACTATTATTCTTTCCACATATGTGTTCTCCTAAGCACACCATAGTTTAATATGAAATAAGGATAACAGTACTTGCACCTGAAAGCCAAGGGAACTCAGGTACATTTGGCTTTTTTCTCCTTTGGGTCCCAACACATGTTAATTATAAATAGTTCCTGCATAGCAGATGTAAAAAAAATTAGGAAGAGTTCACAGCTTGGAAAAACAATCAAAACCATACATATTTTGAAAAAAAAAAAAAAAAACGCTAATTAAGAAGGAAACATTGTTTCATAGTTAACTGTAGGCTGAGTGTCAGAAGACTTGAGTTTGTTTTCCCATTAGTATTTCAAGTGAACTTTGGCTCCTGTGCATCCGCAGAACTCTGTAGTATTATATTGTCCCTATATTATCGTTTTTATTGGCAGTGTATCCAGATTCTTCAGATTATCTAGGCAAGAAAATACCCATGACCCTCAGTTGCCTTATGAAATACACCCCACGTATTAACTATTTAAAATAATATTCATTTTAGGCCACTGTTGATAAAACAGGATGGATATATTTAATTAAAAAAAACCAGAAGACTGCAGATGTAGGTTTGTCATAATGGCATAAAAACATATAATGTCAGAATTTGTCCTTTAATGTTTTGAACTTGTTTCTAAGGGATACTTAATCACTGGAAAGCAAAACTGTGAAAATTTGCACCTAAATTCCTTCTTTTTTTGCTGTGTTTTTCAAATTATTCATGGCTGACAAGTTCAATGTAATTGATCAAAAATGTGTAAAAATCTCATTTTGGTAAGTCTAAAAATTAAGTAAATTAAAAGTAAATAAAGACTAAAAATACAGCCTAAAAATAAATTGATCCACATAGAATCATAGAATTGTACATGCCATCTCAAACCCAATAACTTCATCCGTTAGTATAAAAGTATTTCATAAATATATTTATTCCAGTTGCAAGTAAAAATCCCAGTGCTATTGGCTGTATTTCTTATAAGCATTCAATATAACAGTGAAACAGCATGCTTTAAAGCACTGGAGGGTTGGCTTTTTTTCAATTGCAACTAAGAAAATATTAGTAAGTTTTATCTTGTCATTCATAAAAATATGATTGTTACGTTACTTGTAAGTCTACAAGAAAAACTGTTGTAAGATATTCAGGGTAGGATTCATTTCACCAAACGCAGGACTGTTCAGTGTATATACCTATGCCTGAACTGTTGTCCGTAAATTGCCTTCAAAGCCTCTTGATGGAAAAGAATTTACGATGTTGAGATGTGACACATCTCATCCTGGTTCAGGACTAGGCATCAGACAAAGCGGTACAATTTGCAGCACCCCAAGGTAAAAGGTACTACTTACTGGCTGACAGATATGACAATACATCCGTAAGAGATGTGATGTCTTCTGCAGTAGCAGCTGGAGACTGGACAGGATACTTTAAAGCCTCTTAAAATGGGCACATATTTTTAGGCAACCCATATTCGACCTAGGTATTTAGAATAGGTAAGATGTATTATGCTCTGGACATGCCAATTTCCTTTCTTTGACTATGTTAAGAAACACTGGAATGGCTACTTCAGTTCTAGACATCTTCCTTTTGCATGTGTAAAGTTAGTTGGAAGGATCATCCTCATGAGTTCTGAGGCCATGAAAATGATGTGCAAATATGATAAATATGTGAATTGTTTTGATTGCCTAAACTAGACCAGGTTTATGTCATTGACAGTAGCCTCAGCATTGCTTTACTTCGTACCTCTGTGTATCTTACTAGCTAAATTTACTACTACCCCTAATTTAGCTGAGCACAGCCTTATAGCTAAATAAGCAGTTATCTGTATTCTACTTTAATATAAACCTCATTTCTATTCCTTTGTAAGGACAAGTAATAATATATTATAAAGAGACCAATTGATACTAATTTCAGCTTTTTACCTGCTAGAGACAGAATACATTAAAAACCATAGAAATCTGTGCAAAGGCTTCCATAGAATCGACAAATATTGAAATTTAGGTGGTAGGCAAGAGGTTTTCCTTGTTTGAATGCTCAGGACCTGTCTAGAAAACTGCATTTTCATTTCTTTGCAATTTTTCAGTTTTTAGGAGATTATGTCACAAAGCTCCAGTATACTCTGAAATACTGTGTTTGAAAACTCTTGGATATGGTTCTTAAGAAAGAAAATATTCTTCTCAGGATAGTGTGCACTTAATAACTGAAGCTATTCTGTATCTCATGACTGCTGGGATATCACGAGCCCAGTACTGAGCTGATATCTGACATCTTGTGAGGCTAACAAAACCACTAGACTGAAGGAATCAGGGGGGTTAAGGAGTTGGGTACGGCAGAGTTTTGGAGGTAAAGTGAGTGGCAATAGATTATTTCACCTAAGATCTGCCACAGGCAGTGACCAAGCTTCTCACCTTCCCGTGAGGCCAACCAGGCATGTAATAATGAGGTTTCAATGGAAGCTCATCAAAAGAATATAGGATTTCCAAAACACTTCCATTTTAATAAAACATCAGTTTCTAAGGAAAACTTATCTTTTGGAAAATTCTGAATGTGGTACTTTTTCACTGCAGGTTAGAAATGGTAATGCTTATTGACAGCATCAGCCTTTTATTTAAATTCCCATCAAATAAGACATCATAGATATTATTCTCTCCTACAGTATGCAACATTGTTTTGAATTTGTTCACTACTTCTTAGTCATTCATTGTAAGATGGAGGATGATTTGGCAACAATACACAGAAAATAAGTTATACTCCATAAACTTTGCATCTACTAAAAGGGATAGTGTTGACAATAAGATAAGAAAGCTAGTTCATTCTTGTTTAGGGAAATGAGCTAATCATATCATGGGTTGTTATCTGCTGCATTGTTTGAGCTATAATTTTTTTGGCATCAGGCATAATGTTTAAAAGGGGAATTTAAGCCTTGTAGCCTCTCCCGAATAATTGTACCTATATATGTTTATGACTATATGGAAAATAGGGAAACTCCATGAGGGAAACCCATAATTTGATTTTATAAATGTAATGTTCTTATATTGCATGATCAAAAGTGCAGAAACACTGACAACTTACTTATTCCGGCAGTCTGTAAAAATGAAATTATGTACTCTGGCTTTTATGTTAACTGCTATGTAAGCTTTTGTGATATTTTTCCGAATCTTTCAAAGGATGCGGAAAATCCTGCTGATTTGACCAGTTTTGTGGTGGCATGCAGTATTGGAAACATAACCATTCAGGATCTTCAGGATTATGTGAAGGTTACAATTAAGCATACCAAAATTCAGGTAAAACAAGACTCATCATTCAAAGGAACAAGAATGCAGATTATGTATAGGCAAAGCATATAGCCTGATTCGTTTGGATGGATTTTTGCCACTCAGAGCCAATTTCAGTGCCATGAACTGTAGGCAAGGCCTCTGTTTATTACCACGTTCACAGTCAGTGACCAGGGATATGATTTATTGCACTGGAACTTTAGAATGACCTAAATTGTTTGATCAAACATGAATTGCTTTGTTAATAGTTCCCCAAGTTATTTTGTTGTTGTGTGGTTTTCATCAAAGGAAGAATGGACAGAACCACGTTGTTAAAAGATGATTACAATTAATTTAGGGAAATACAGACCAAATGCAACCTTTGGCTACATACTGTTTCAGTTAAAAAACGTGAGCTTGACTCTGTTCTGCATGTTGTCAATAGCTACTCCAAAAATGACAGCACTGTAGAACTTAAGAAGGACTGTTAAGATGTTAAAATGCAGTATCTAAGAAAACTGTTTATGTAGCGAGAGCCTGGTTTGTAGTTTTCACAGTTTGATTAACTTGCATTAATCTTGTGTTTCATTATTATTTTGTCAGGCAAAACAACCTTCCCTTAAATTCAGCAGGCTCTTGCACATTTTCTAGGCCAGTTACATAGAGGATTCACTGAGAAGTCCTAAGGAAGTGAACCGTAAAAAGTATTTCGAGTCTGTAAAGACATCATATTCATGGATAACTGTAGTGAGACAATAAAACTTCATTATTCTGAGGATGTGGAAAAGGAACAGTGCAAAGGAACAGTGCTCTAGATTTTATAATCTGAGCAGCTGTGTCTTTCTAGCAGAGTAAGTTTTAAATTGCCAGTAGACAAAATTTCAAGAATCCAAATGATATTTGGTCTTCTGCTCGTTTAATGAAAAGATATGTAGTAAACCATCTGTTGTAAATGTATATGTTCATAAGACTTATGTCTGAAGAGGTACATAAAGCCTACTTTTGCATATGTTCTTAGGAAGATCCTAAGCCTACCTGTGTCTTCTGGGATATGAACAAAAATGGTAAGTTTAAAATTACTGTATTTTCTCTTATGTGGGGAATAAAAGTGTCTAAGTTTTAAAATTGGTCGCAGACTTGGCCACTTTGCTTCTTAATCAATCCTTGCAGAATTCAATGAAATCTTGAGATTGTATTGTTTCTTCTGGTTAGTGCAGTTGCTTGCAACCGCAGAGGTTACATATACTTTTAGAAGATTTTGAATGTAAATTTGTTTAACATTTTAAATTTGTAAATTAAGTTTTTCTACTTTTTTGTATCTGATAGCAGTTTCTCACTGATCTGTCTGCATGTGCTAATTAAAAAAAGTAATGCTACTCAGACAAATGAATGGTTCTTAGCAATACTTTTAATTGATCGGTTTTTATATGTAGTATTATTTAATTGTGAGATTGTGCCTGTTACAAATCTTAAGCTCATTTTTCTTCCATATAAGGTTAGAAACTGCATTACACAAACTTCATCCACCTTGTAAATGGATGGCAGTCCAGCATGATGAAGTCCCATATGGAGACATTAACAAGACAGCATTTTAGCCTGTTCTTCGTTGCTAGTATCTAACCCATATGTGATGTTGTACTCAGGTTCTTCATTCTTTGCACAGGCAAAGTCATTCTCTGGGATGAATTTCCAGATCCTTCTACTTTAGAGATCACTACTGAGATGTTTCTCTTCCTTACAGTGAAACAAATAAAGCAAAGAAGTAACTGTCTTTACCAGTAGGATTCCCAGAGGAGAGATTTTAGTACAGGAAGTGTTGCAAGAAATAAAGTTTACCATCCAAACTTGTACTTGAAATCATGAAATTTGACAGAAGAAATGAAGAGAATGCAGAAGAATAAAAATGGGGGGGGGGGGAGGGGGGGGAGGGGGGGGTGAGAAGAATCTAGTTTGGAAACTAAACTTAAGAAGGACATTAAAGGAGAAACACACAGGGAGAAAACTTTTCCTAGTGGCTGCTTGAATGGGGGAGACTTTTAAGTGGTTTTGGAACATCATCACAGTCTTTTGAGAGATTCTGTCTTGAATTTGGGGTAAAGTTATAGGGCCAGTCAGGTAATTTGCTGAATTTTGCCTGGAGCTGTGCAAAAATGTCTTAAGAGTTCAGAGAATACGAACTATTTCACAAAATTAGTTCATGTTTTAGCAGGGAAGAATGAATGGAGAAGTAATCGGAAATACAAATTTTACTTTTTACACTTCTGTTTTTAAAAATACAATATTTTTACTTATTTTTCAGTATGGCCTTTTCAGGTGGGGTGGGTAGGGGATTGTTTACTTTGTGTTTTTTCTGAAGGCCACAAAGGATCATTGGGATTATCCACTCTGACCTTGTGTATTACATGCTGCAAAGAGAAAGGGTGGGACCCTCTGCTCTGGGCTTTCATGTGCCTGGGGATATATGAGTAGGAGGGAGGTAGGTGCAGACATCGTGTCAGTGTTGTAAAAAGGAGTTCTAAAACTTATTGTTGGGTGAAACTAAGCTGTGTTTTAATGAGTGATCCAAAAAATCACTCATCTCTCATTAATCAAAAACCTTGTACCTTTTAGATCTCCATCTATTGCTTCAGCTCAGTGGTCCGTTACTGGGACACTCATCTGGTGTGATTCTCTGCAGAAACTAGGAAATTTGACACTTGTTTCTCTCCTGATTTTTTTTTATGTTCACTTACTCAATTTGAGAAAGCATTTGCACAAGATGAAATGAGAAATGTATTAGAAGAGAGGATGACATGAGTTTGTGGGAAAGTACAGTTTCTCCTCTTTGATTTCCACAGGTGGCAGTGGTGGCTGGAACCCTGAGGGCTGCCAGGTGGACACAGAATCCAATGAAAATGAGACGGTTTGCTTATGCAATCACCTCACACACTTTGGGGTCCTTATGGTAGGCAAACTCACTGTTCACTAAGTTACCTTTTCTAGGAACTGCAATGCAGTTTTTGTCTTGGGTCAAGAAAACTCAATTTTTTTTTGTTTGGTTTATACATAATTTTCCCCATTATTGTCATAAAGTTATTTTTTCATAACAAAATAACTAATGATAAGGACTCAGGAATGAGATAATGAATGAAGTTAGCAATGAAAGCATGTTGTTGTTGCTGTTGTTATTGTTAATGTTACGATTAACATTATTATTACATTCTTTACAAGTGTCTAAATATTTAAAAATAAAAAATAAACTGTGCCCATAAGGGTATTCTATATTTTAAAAATACTGTGCCACAAAAGACCTGGGGTTGAGACTTCTGAGCATTACCAAAATACAGAGAACATATTATACCATCCTACTTCAAAGCTGGGACAAGGCTCAGTGAAAAAGAAAGTCATAAACTGTAAAGTCAAGACCCAGTACTAACACTTCCACTAGTGAAACAGGAAAAAATTATCTTAATGAGTCGTAAGGGTCCCTGATGTTTCTCTTAACAATCTAATCTGACAAAAATGACATGCAGCTGTCACATGCAACAAGAAGGTGTAGCAAGAGGAAAGTGAATGAAGTCTAGGTGGATTTGAAATGTCAAGATCAGGGAAGTGGGAAAGTTGTTTGCAGAAAAAAAAAGTGGAGAAAAAGTTCAGGTGCTGTTTTCAGAGCAACAAAAGAGAGACTCACATTGTCAGGAAAAAGAGTTGGGGGAAAAATGTCCTAGATTCAATAAAATGGCTAATGAGGATAAAAAGTCAAGGGAGCACAATAATTCCCTTTCATCCTGAGATTCAAGAGGCTAAATCGTCCTTCACAAATTTAGCTTGCAAATCTGACAAGATTCGTATTTGTCTACTGACAAAAAGTATAGAGCAATACCTTCTTTCATGAAATGTGTAAACCTGTATTTGCTGTTTTCTTATGAATGGCTGTAATCAGCTTTGGTGATGCCTTGCAGTACAAGCCTTTCCCTGGAAAAAGACTGCTCACTTGAGGGCTCATATAATATGTGTAACTCATACTCTATCAGAGCCTTAAGCAAAGTCTCCAGACAGGGTGGCTGAGATAGGCAGGGCATAGCCTATCAGGGAGATGAAAGAGGAACCATACAGAGCACTTCAACCACAGTAGCATAATTCTTCTGGCATTCAGGTGTCTCCAGCAATTTGCACATTAAGTCTTTTTGAGAGGAAGAAAATCTCAACATTAAAAAGATGGAATACTGTTACCTTGTCTTAACATGTGAAGATTTTTTTATGCTCAGTAGTGGGCTGGAACATTTCTTTTCATCTAAAATGAACATTCTTTGGCCTATAAAACATACCTACAGAAAAGGTGTTTGCTCTTGATCGCAGCAATGCTCCTAGTGGAGCTAGGACTTGACAGCTGAACAAGGGAGTCCCATTCACTGATTTTTTCAGCTTTGGCTTTCCAGATCTTTCTTAATAGAGCTGCTCTATTCATGTGAGGCTCAGATATAGATATGAAAAAGCCACAAGCTTTTTGTCTTTTTGCAACCTAAACTGTAGTCTTGTTTCACTTTTCATCCTTGAAGACAGGAAAAAAGGGCTTTCTCTAGGGTATAGTCAATGCGTCCCTTCTCTTCTCCAAATGCTTTTGTGGCACTTTGAAATAAGGCAGAAGTTCTCCGAATCTGGGCTGTGTTCCAATAGATTTTAGCATAGTTTTGACCCTTCTAGTTGCTTTTCCCTTTTAATAATCTTTTCTGACTTTAATTTAGATATTAAATTGTTTTCAAATAACACTCTTCTTGTGTATACAAACTGTCATATAAGGTTGGGACAGGGTGTAAGAAACCTGCTTCTTCCTTTTCCTATAAAGAATGATGTCTTTGGAGCATTTTATTCTTTTTGCTACATAGTTTTCCTAGGGACAACTACTGTAAAATGGACACCATAATGTGTTAGTATTTGCTCACATTTACTCCACAGTGATATAGATCCAAACATTCTCATTTTTTCTTGTTTTTAAAAAGCGAACTAACACAGTCATTTATGCTCAGACAGTGGGGCAATTACAGTTGGACAGATAACTGGAAAAAAAAATCCTCAGAATGTTCCTGCTTCATTTCCAACTATTTTTTTTCTTATGTTGTCTTTGTCACTTTTTTTCTGACCAGTTCTATTTATGACTATCGTTTGCATGTCAAAACAGACCATAAAACCAAAAAGGAGTATCTTGCCCTTGGTTTCACCCGTAGATGATTAGCTACATTGACTCACAGGAACTTTTAATAATGAGAAGTGATATCAGAAACTTCCCAGAATGTTGCACATTTTTGTATGAATACTTTTAAATTACGTTCTCTTAAATCTTACATCTTCTTAAAGAGTGTTGCTTGAAAGCAAAGGAACTAAAAATTTTGAAAAGGGGAGATTTTCACAGAGAAGGATATTTCAATTCCTGGTACTGAGTTATAAGGAACAGTATCAGACTCTGTCTATCTGCTGATCCTAGCAGTTGTAATACTTAAAAAACAATGTTTTGAAGAGCTATGGGAAGGAAGTGAGAGGTGTGACAACTATAGACTACATATACTCAGTAAACATGAACCCTCATGTCAGGGTTATAGTAGTACTGCCAAAGTGCTTTGGAGTTTTACTTGACTAATTTCCAAGAGTGTTGTGCTCATGGAAAAGGTGTTTGCTGTAACTGATACCTCTTCCTCCTCTCTCACATAGGATCTTCAGAGAACCGTTACACAGATAGACCCACAGAATACCAAGGTCCTCACCTTTATCACTTACATAGGCTGTGGGATATCTGCTATATTTTCAGCTGCAACTCTTCTGACATATATTGCATTTGAGTAAGTATTAGTTCTGTGAAAAAGATCACAAAGGAGGTATCTGGATGTGATGAGTAAAATAAATTAGTTGTATGGTTAGTGTGGTTTATTTGTCTAGGAAAACAATTATTTTTTTTTTTTTTTAGTACAAAATCATGATTACAATGTGATTTTTTTTTTTTTTTTTTTGAAGGAGCCTTTTGGTTAGTGTGTCTCAAAATTTTCACTTCTGGGAGTACATAATCTTCTAGATTCTGAACAGATATGTATTATATTAAAATCCTCCACCAGGCTTTTAGTAAAAACAAAACAAATCTTACCTGTGTAAGTATAACAAGTCCTAAGTATAAAGAGAGAAATTTCCAGCTACATTTACATTTACATTACATGGAGTGTTATTTCCAGTTACATTCTAGAGCCCTTCAGGAAGAAGTGGAAAGAGAAATAAAATTAATATAAATTGTGAAGTTACTTCAATTTTAATACCAGTCCTGCTGAAATGTGGAAGTGACTCAAGAGAATCCAAAAGTTTTGAAGTGGTACAGTTCCGTGAACAGTAAAAAGAGAAAATGAAGTCATGTCAACACAAAGAAACCATTCTGCCTGTAACAAAGCAGGACAGAGTAGCTCCTAAAAACGATAGTTTGCTAGGGGAGGAAAAGGAGTTTCTGAGTTCTGAATATCTCCAATGATTGCATTCCTATGGCATTACCTATGGTATAGCATTCCGGTCCAACGTGGCAGAAGTTGTTGGCTTGGCCCTCAGTTCATACATTTCAGTGTGTATTAGTCAAAAACGAAAATTGACTTAATCTTCAATATTCCTAAAATCCTATTAAGCAAACAAACAAACAAAAAACCCCGAACCCCAAACAAACAGGAAACATTATGCACTGAACTATATATTCCAAAAATTAAGCAAAGATTTACATAGAAAATTACCAGATGAGCTTCTGGTCAGCTGTATTTTGAAAGTTTTCTTTTAATTTTCTTCAGTTTTCATTTAAAGTGCAAAACACATTGTGTTATATTTAATTTGAATTTTTAATTTAATCAGTTGCTAAAATATTGTGGTAGTTAATTAGCTTATTAAGGACCCAAAGAAGTAGTAGCTTTCCCGCATCACATGCAGCAGAAGCCTGAAGAGATATCACGCAGAAGTACACATCACTATGCTTTATTGCCATAAAAGCTTACAGATAGCAGCAAATCCCAGTAAGTAACTAGGGTGATTAAAGCCAATTAATCATATGCACCTGTATTTCTCTCATTAGGAAGTTGCGAAGAGATTACCCATCCAAAATCCTGATGAACTTGAGCACAGCTCTGCTCTTTCTTAACCTGATCTTCTTACTTGATGGTTGGATTGCATCATTTGACATAGATGGCCTCTGTATAGCTGTAGCTGCACTTCTGCACTTTTTTCTTCTGGCTACCTTTACATGGATGGGACTGGAAGCTGTTCACATGTACATTGCTCTGGTGAAAGTGTTCAACACGTATATACGGCGATACATACTGAAGTTTTGCATCATTGGCTGGGGTGAGTTCAGTAGCGTCAGTATTTACATAGCATATATTTTGAAATGATGCTATATAAAATCTTTCTATCACAAATGCAGATCAGAATCAAAATCTGTGTGACATTTTCCACGTGGTGGTGCCTGAGTGCAGTAAACCCACTCTGTTGCTGAATTCCTCTGTATTAATTCTGTGCAAATACACCATAACTGGAACTCCATCCAGAGCAGCTCACAGCCTGAGGAGGAGTGTGGAGACCAAATGAACTTTCCAGAGAGGCCAGAATGGGAGAGGGGAAATATTAGTATCATATCAAATATGGAGAACCATGGCACACAATGAATCAAGAAACTCTTGCAGTTACTACAAAGCCTATGGGGATCTTTACATTGACTTTCAAAAAGCTTTCAATCCAGCTTAAAGTTTCTTCCCAACAAGTACAAGACTATGGCAGAATCAGAAACAAACAAAACTTCCTGAGCTTCAGCACAGTGTTTAAACAACAGAGATCCTGCCTGTCCTAAGCAGTGTACACAGCAGGACTGAAATGGAAAATGTAATGCTGAAAAATAACTGCGAGGATCAGGCAGCAAAGCTTTTATTCTTCTTCTTTTTTTTTTTTTTCTGTATCAGGAATCTGTGCCTTCTGCCTGAATGCACATATTGTGTTTGAAATAATATAACACAATACAAAACCATTAACCTCATGGCTAGAGCATTGACCTCAGTCCAGCTGATAATTGATGTCTTTCCATTGGCAACTAGCATCCTCTTTGGCAGCCTCAGCAGAGGACAAGGACTGAGTGGTCGGAAAAGCAAATTAACCTCTTCCCCTTTGAATCTGTTTTTTCATAGCAAGGATAAGACACGTAAATAAGGCATGTCAGGAAAGGTACATTTCTTTTGTGTGAGCTGTACCACTGCACAGAGTTCTCTTCTATATAGTTGTCTATTTTACCAAAATATTCCCTTTACCTTATTATTAAGAAATAATGCACACATATAGCACACATTTACAGTTGAGAGAAGTAGTGGAGAAACTACAGGTTCAAGTTCACATTCCCCAGTTCTCCAGAGTAATAAAGTGACATTAGCATCACTGAAAAAAGATCACCCAAAAAAATCCCAGTATCATCCCTCTATTAGATCTCATTTTTGTAATAGTTTGTTAACCTTCTCACTATAAGAGCCTGCATGCAATTTCGAATTTGGTAATTAATGGAGATTATTTTACTTTAGTTTCCATATTGCCTACTAAAATAACATTTTCTACGTTACAGAATGTTATGAGGATTATTCAGTTAATACCCATTAATTTCTTTGATTACTATTTGAAATATTGTCTGAAAAATTGTTTCCTTCTACTTCTCTGTGCAGTTTTCTGACAGAACTACCTCAGGATATCCTGTACTAAAGCAGTAAGGGTGGAGACATCAGTAATTTAGCTTTGCATGGTGATTTTGAAGTTTTGCTTGAAAGCATGCTGCTAGTTTTCTTGTGTTACAGGTTTGCCAGCTCTGGTGATAGCAATTGTTTTTGCAAGTGCTAATACAAATGCAAGTCATGTATATGGCAAACAGTTATATGGCAAAGATGCTAATGGACAAGGAGGAGACGACTTGTGAGTATTTCTCTTAATCTCCGACCATTTAGCATTTGAAGTATGTAAGAAATTGCATTGAATGTATGAAAGAAAAGTATGAAAGAAAAGCATTGGTCAGATGCTTTGGAAAAGTTCCTTGCCTGGCAAAGGTGTCATTTTGTATTTTTATTATTGTGTCATGCCGAACATTCTGTCCATTTGCTATTAGAGGATTAAGCTAGGTCTCTCACATGGCCAACTGTCAAATGGCTACCTCAAAGGACAACCCATCCTGCTTATTCTGCAGAAATGCGAGTTCTCCTTTCACTCAAGTGACAGAAACGGGGTTTTGACACTGAAAATCCAAGTTTTCCCGTTGTTACTGAAGTATCCTATGCTTCACACAGATGAAAGTGGTGAAGCTACACATACTGAGGCTAAGCTTTCCATGATGGCATTGCAATTCCCACAACTTGTATCTGAGGCCAGATTTCCTTTTGAGTTTCAACAAAAATGCAGTACAACCTTCAGACTTCTGACATGATAGTACTATGGGCCATGGTAATTTAAAATGTCACTAAACTTGATCCTCTTTACAAACAGAAAATAGACAAAGGTTTCATGTTAAAGTATAGCTCAGCATCAGTGATATCAGGGAAAGGTGGATATTCCTTGTAGGCATATAAATAGTTGGAGTATAGTTTGCCTTACTTAAAAATGGTCGTATTTTTGTACTTTTTTACAGCTGCTGGATCAAGAATGAAGTTGTCTTCTATGTGACTTGTGCTGGATACTTTGGAATCATGTTTCTGATGAATGTTGCCATGTTTATTGTGGTGATGGTGCAGATCTGTGGGAGGAATGGGAAAAGAACTAATCGGAGCCTGAAGGAAGAGATCCTGAGGAACCTCCGTAGCGTGGTCAGCCTGACCTTCCTCTTGGGCATGACATGGGGCTTTGCCTTTTTTGCCTGGGGTCCCTTAACTCTTCCTTTCCTGTACCTCTTCTCAATTTTCAATTCACTGCAAGGTAAGCCAATCAAATAATATTTGAACTGTTGCTGTCCTGGGACATATTATGTCCAGTGGTTTGACTAGGAAACCCAGATCCAAGCACTCTAGTTTTTCCCTTGATACTAAACCATCATTAGTTTCCCCTTATGTGGAATAATGATACCAACTACATATGGCTTGAATGTCTTAGTTAAAGTAATTAGCACTTCAAGGTCTTTTCCATAAAATGCACTGTATAATAAATAATGCTATTCCTAGCTGACAGTCTTCAGTGATCAGTGCTGAGATAGATGCTGTATGACCTTCAGCATTTCCTTTCACTGATTATAACAAATATAGGAAGCCTCTTTACTTAATTTATTCCTGGAGGGAATCTGTAAAGCTCATAACTATTTTATTTAGGCATAAGAAGCTCATAAGACAAAATTTAGTCCTGTTCCAATGTGGATAAGTAGCACAGAGATCTGGGATATCCTTTAGCTCTTTAAGGAATATCCAGTGACTGTTACAGTCAGCTTTTTTTTTGGTTGCCTTTAGTGAAGTTTTGAATATTTACCTTTCCAACATAGTTCATCTCTTTGAAAATGCTGGAAATTGTAATCAAACAGTTATAAATTACAGAATTATATAGGTGATATTTAAAAGAATTTCAGCTCAGAGCTGAAATTTGGATTGTCCTTCAATGTCATTGGAGGAGCATGTGTTATGCCACACAAATACTGAGATAAGAAACAAATTTTCCCAGGGTCAGCAAAATATCTTCCTTTTATGAAAAATGTACTTACTGTGACACTGTGTAGATTATATCTCCTACAGCTGAGGTATATTTACTGTGCCAAAAGATTTATTGAGCGTTTGTGGAAAGAGAATAATGTTGTGGGTTTTGGTATGGTCCAGTTTCAACCTAAAATACTTTGGCAAAATGGCAGAAGTTGTTTGGATGTGGTGTTCTTACTAAAGACTTGTTTTCCAAAGGACAGATTCTGATACTTCCCTGGCAGCATAATGAAGTATTTGCTGCAGTGTGTCCCTGTTAGAAATTTAGAAGGGCCTAGGGAGATTAGAAGTATGGGAAGAACATGAAAAAGAATTGAAACTCTGAAAAGTATGCCAAGGACCAAATTGAACATATTCTCTGTAACCAGAATTTCCAGTGCAATCGATTAGTCTTGTATGTGCAGAGCATACACAAGGTTGACCACCACTGCTTAAGTCTCTGCGGGGTAATAACACTGTTCAATGGAAAATGAATATTTGGAAGGCAGTTAAGCCAGGAGATGAAACTGGAAAAGCTGAGGAGTAAATATAAAAGCGGGAGTGAGGAGCTTTTCACAGATTTTGGTAGCAATGATGACAAAGTATATGCTCAGGCATGTCATATGAAGTACAGGAAGCTAACAATCACATATCTCAAAATGCTTATTGCTGTGTCAGAAAGAGCTAGGCAAACCTAAGGAAGAGTATATGTAAAATCACATGTATCTGGTGCAGTGCACATGTAGCAGTAAGGGGATGGAATTGAGCAAAGGAAAAATTAAGATTTGTATCAGGAAACATTTCCTAGCACCAAAATGTGCTAGGGCAAAGTCTGACAAGTCTTTCATCAGTATTAGAATGAGCTTAATTTTGAAGACCTCAGTAAATATGTTTATTCTCTCTCAAGTTTTTGAAACCTGCATGAGTATTTTAAGCTATACCAGCAGCCTCCATCAACAGTTTTCTGTGCACTGTCAGTAAAAAAGTAAATTGCAGCAACTACTGGTGTTACTGTACTTTGCTATTTCATCTACATAGGAAATGATTTTTCTCTCTTTGACACTCAAAGTAAAAAAAAACTGGGAATATCTTTTTTTGGCTGCTCATTTTATATATGCCTGGGCAAGCCAAATACCTTCCAGCCAGAGCCAAGCCTAGGGTCTGATTTGTCTCTGGGAAGCAAAACCAAACCTGTGCTACTAAAGCACATTGTAAACTTAATGAATAATGAAATACAGAGAAAAAAAAAATCCAGAGACCAAGTCCAGACAGGGAAAAGGCAAAGTACTTAATGCAGTACATTTGTTTTGTATTGCTATAGTCTTGCACATTTTCTTTTTTAACCATTCAGAATGGTCCAAACATTCACTACGACTTAATTAAGCATCAATTTAGTAAGTTTGTAGCTGTGCAGAAGTACTAAGAGGTAATTTGGGCCACAAACAACTGTTATCTCTAAGCCTGTAAGAGCTGCTAATGATTGCATTGGAATTACTGTGTGCTTAAAACAAATCGCAGGAAGAAATATTTCACTGAACAGAAAAACCATAGTGCAACAGAGCTCGTGTTTGGGATGCATTAAGGTATGTTTGCCTTTCCTAAGTTGTGCTTTGTTGTTTTGGGGTTTTTTTTTTCCCAATCAGCTCTTGAGAAACTTTGCAAAAAGTGTTTCATGACTCAAACTTTACCTAAAGTTAACTGATCTCAGTGCTCTCAACCTGGCCTGATGGCTGTAAGCAAATAAAAGTCCAGTTCAATGACATGCATTCATGCAAAATTAGACCTTAGTGCTTTGGAGGAAAGAGGATAATTTTATGCTCCAGAGCATGTTTTTTCCGAGCTATACCCTGCCATTGTGCTCTACCAGCTGAAACATAGTAGGCATTATTGTACAGAACTATTCATGATGATCATAAAGGGACTGTTTTAGGGGATGGTACTTAACCACATTTGCCCACATTAAGTAGTATTTATTCGCGTTTAAGATATAATCATGAGGGATTTGGCAGTGACATTTTGCCATCAGGTGTTCAGCCTCAGGCTAGCTCTCTCCCAGAGAATAAGAGTAAAACAAGAACGGGCCAAATTGGAGAACGATGGAAGATTCCACAACTAGTGCCTACCTGGAAAGAGCCAGGAACATATGAGACTTCCAACTTCTATATTTAGCTCCAAAATATCTGATGAAATAGTATCATATGCCCAGTTAAGACCTCCTTTACCACATGGTAGATGCTTGCCTTTTGTCTTGAAAATAAAGATTATACAATTGCATGCAAAAATAAATTCTACAAAAACATTCTTGAACACATTTATTGCAATTGCATGCACAAACCAGGTAATTTTCTTAAGAAGTAAGTATCTGGATACCTAATCAGTATTTGCAAACGTATTCTTACCATTTTCATAATCGTTTCAAGTACGTACATGAGATGCACATAAATCAAAGTGCCCTTTTCCAGGGCATTCTTTAGTGCCAATTACAAGACTTCTGGTTGTAAAGGAATACAGCCCGGAGTTCTATAGTATGGAGCAGGAGAAGATAAAATTATCTCCTTGCAAATATAATAGTGCCTGCATTTACTTTGCAATCTGGCTCTTGCAGTCCTGTTCAGTGCAAAACAGTCATTTGGTTCAAAGACAAAACCTTTTAATTATTTCCCTCTCAGCCAAAAAAATAATTAGAAGATCCACACTGAGCTGGATCTAAATCAACAGTGTCAGTAAAAGGGGTCCTATTCTCTCTCTTTAGATTCCCCTTCCTCTCTCCAGACACTGAAATGGCAGCTAGAGGTTGGAAAAACTTTAATTTAATTTCCACACTTGCTAAAGGAGGCGTAGATGACGATAACAAAACTTTAAAATTGTTTTCCTTCTCTTACAGTTCATAGTCTTTGTTTTAGCAGACATTCATTAATCTGTTTATTTATAAATATATGCTTCATTTGCTGTTTATTTGCTTTTGTCACAGGTTTGTTTATATTTGTATTCCATTGTGCAATGAAAGAAAACGTGCAGAAGCAATGGAGGAGACATCTTTGTTGTGGCAGATTCCGACTGGCAGACAATTCAGGTAAAAGCAATTCATAGCTCCCCTCCTTCGGTGCTGCAGTAGTCTATAAAAGTCCAGGTGAACAGCTTGCTATGTTATTTTTAATATAACACAATGTAAGCCAGAGATGTGGAAATATAGATTCATCATAGCCTGTCATTTCACTTCAGCACTAACAACTGCCCAGGGACTTTTCATATACGACTTCATAAAAATGCTCAAGCCTTCTTTTTCAGTTTTCCACTGAAGCAGCTGGTGAATTTGGTGCTATAAGCATGGTTTCAAAGGGCCCTTTGGACCCTGAAGAAAAGAAAAAAAGAAGTTCCAGAGATTCAAACTCCATGATTCAAAAGCCAATCTTGTCACTTTTCTCCTACATTACAGTATGTTCACTGAATTGTGTGGACTGTTGAGGTCGATCCAGGAGCAATTATTAAAAAGCAGATAGAAATACTTTGACTTCTTTTGTTTTTATCTTTGCCTTTTCAAACTGTTCTGTACTTCACCATCTAATTCAGAGAGGCCATTAAAGACTCAAAAACATAGAAAATTCTTTTAGCAGAAGCCTAATTAGGTGTCAGAATTGAAGTTCATCTTTACCTGCAACTCTTAGAGAGCGAGGAGAGCAGTTGGTTTGGATACTTAAAAGTACACCACTTGGGACACAGCATTTATAGTCTCTTGTACCTTTGGCCATCTCCGATGGCATTAGAGTCCTGTGTTTAGGAACTGAATCTTACTTTGCTCTCTGATGGAACCATACGATTTTTGCTCATATGGTTCTTGTTCAAAGACGAGGGTTGAAATCTACAGTTGATGTAAGGTGGCATAAGCTCATTGCCTAGTAAGGGGTAAGATGGTATATCCTGGATAACAGTGCTCCAAATATCCTTGTGTCCTTTCTCTCTTGGCATCCAAGGTTTTTTTCAAGTTTTTAACCCTTTTGCCATTGAGACTTCTGCTTTGTCTTGCTCTGTTTTGTTTAGGGAGCGCATTGTCACTGTACGCTATAAAACATTTATGCTTTCACTTTGTAGTAAGAAAATCTGATTCATGATTTTAAAGAGTTAATACAAATTAGGAAATGCATGTTCTTTCTGATGAGGCATCCAGATTGTTTCATCTGTTCAGTTTCCATGTGGTTCATGCTGTAACTCCTGAACTGGAAAACACAGATGGATCAAATTATTTCCAGATTTTTATGCTGCTGTTGTGGGTATAATAGAACTAAAAACCTGAAGGATTTGAGTATTTCAGTGATATAGTTAATGTGTGGCCATTATGCCTAGCACTAACCAGTCCAACCCCATCGGCTGCTTTTATTCTGCATGAATCTGGCATAGTTTTCAGGCAGAATAGTGAAACATACATAGCCAAATGTGAACTTGCATACCTATGCAGTTGAAGTGTACTTTAGGGCATGCTATGATAAGGCAAAGAAACAAACAAGCTAAAGCCTTGCAACACTGCCACAGCTAGATCAGAGAAATAGTAACCTATACCCTACAGCAGTGATTTCAGATAAAATATTTGTCTTGATTTGAACCAAGGCAAAAGTAGCCACGTGCCTTTGGTTTGGACTTCTCTTCCACTTTGTGAGATTAACTGCAGTACAGTGAACAATGGCAATAAGACTAAAGTATGAAAATATCTGTACCTACCTGCAAGTATGTGATACAGAAGTAATTAGATACATTCATTCTACTGGTATTGGGACACTTGTGATGAATTTTTCAGTGTCAGTTTTCCTCAATAAGTTTACTGGTATTTGCTATTTTGTTTAATTTATGAAGCAAATTTAACTACTTTGGTAAACAGCAAAGTAAATCAAGTTGGAATATTTCTTGTATTTCTTAAGACTGAAAGAGGCTACCGAATAGGAAAAGGACAGGCTGTGTGTAAGAAGCAACATTAAGAAATGTACCTTATGCTTGAAATGTTCACAATTGAATAAATCAGGCATTTAGTACCTACGGTAATTGTTTATGTAAAACTTTTCAATCATTTTTAGATTGGAGCAAAACAGCCACCAATATTATAAAGAAGAGTTCTGATAATCTTGGGAAATCCCTATCCTCTAGTTCCATTGGCTCCAATTCAACCTACTTAACATCCAAATCAAAATCTACAACAAATACATATTGCAAACGAAACAGCCATACAGGTGAGTTCTTGCATCTGTGAATATGTAGTTTCATGTTAAAGACAAAATAGGGATTTCTACGAAAGGTTAATGTGAGAAAATTTCATCCGTTTGTATAGGTTTGGTATTTTTAAAATATATGTTATTGTTTAATAAGAATCTTACTGCTATTTTCTCAGTAACCAATATTCGGTGCATCTGTTAGCATGAGGGGCTATGCATCAAGTATTTTAAGAGTGTATGTCTTTCTTGATTATTGAGATTGTACATGAAGAACATTTGCTTTGAATACAGTAAAAACGACCAGTCTCTTAGAAATACCCCAGTGTACCTGAGCTTGCTTTCAGGACTGCCATTCTCAGCCATGCTGGGGCACATGTCTGGGGCTTGCCTCACCAGGGTACCTGTCCCTGCTGCCATCTCAGTTTTGATGGGACACACACACAGGTGCCCTAACCAAGCTGTCTTCAGTAGTCTCTTCTATGAAGGGACACTTCCGTCAGCAGTCTTCCACGGACAGCATCTATAACATTCACTGATCACAATGCTGCTCATAATTTAATAGTAGAGGAGGAGAGCATTGTCCACTGCAGAGCAACTTCTCTTCTGCAGAGATTCCCATTTGTACTCATGGCAGATAAACATTTAGACCCTTAGTATTGGGATTCATAAAAATATGCTTGAATGTTTTGTTGGACTCAGGGCTTTTTATCAGTCTGACAATTAAAGAGACTTAATGCTGGAGCTTTTGAAATGCATTCTTAAAGCAAAGCAATAAAACAGTTCCAGATAAGAAGTAAGTTGAAAGAAACTTGCATTTAGAAACAAACTCATGCTTTCTTCAGAAGTGGTAGGCTTAATCCCATAGATAAATTATTTCCTAAAAGAGTCTGCAGTTGGTAATGTAATCATAGTCTGTAATGCGATGGTTTATTGGACATTAAGGTAATACCACAGTTTTCTGTCTGCTTTTAATATTCTGATACATTTCGCTTTGACCTCTGAAAATACACATTTTATTGTGATAATCCAAAGGAATATTTGCTAAGGTTAGGTTTTTATATGATGACATATCTTCTCATGTGTTAAAGTAATAGAAAATAACATTCAGATTCTGATTTTTAATACAGCTAAAGTTGTTTGATGTCTTAGCTAAACTGCAGACGAATAATATAATAGCTACATGTCTTGGCAACTCTTGTTAATATGGTTATAATGTGATCTCTGGAATTGACACAAGCATTCATGTGTTTGTGGTATAGATAATGTCTTCTAAAGCCCTTTGCTCATCAGTGGTGGAGCATTACAGGTAAAGTGAGAATTGCTTTTGTTGAATGCATGGGTCAAACAGCAGGGTGGAGGGATGCCTCTTGCATGATGACCTCGTTGACACAAAGGACTTTGCTAATCAGAAGTGCTGCTTGTTTCTCACTATTACATCTTGCACCATCGAAGCTGAATCAAAGGATAAGTGAGCTTCAGAGTCTGGGTGTCTGCACTTTGCATGGGGCATAAAGCATTTGGAAGATACCTTTTTAGAAAATAGACCATGTCCTGACATTAATGCTGTGTACAGTAATCTGTGGAAAAGAGATTAAGTTGAAACACCCATACACAAAGCATACAATAAAAAGCAAAACCAATCTGATTGAGTCCTAGAAAATGTTTTCATACTTTTTTAAAAGTTATCACAGGAATTTCAAGATACTGATTTTCTATTTGGTCTACGGGCATTATGGAATTCGTCTTCTAGCTGTGGCTTTTCATATCTAGTCACACCCAAAATAACTCTGAATGACAAACTTTATATATATGCCTGAAAGCCAGGCTGTGAACTGCTGGTTGAGTGCAGAATGCATCGATTGGAACACAAATATTGGGTGGACCTTACTGGGTAAAGGGAAGAAATCACTTCAGCATCCTGTGGCCCAGTTGTCTAGGGGTCTGGTACGAACTTGTAGATAGTACCACATATGACACTTCTGTGAATCTGAAATTAAGATTATTTCTGCAGAGAATTTGGTAGTACAACTACCAATTACGTCAGTGATACAGGATTTTAACCCTCTACTTCAGTGTGAAGCCCATTGAGCTAAAAAAAAAAATAGAGCCTTCCAGTGATTTCAAAGGCCTTATGTAATTCCTGTGCATGCAAATTTCATGAGGAAATAGCTGGTATTTAACAATGTGATGATGCCTTGTGAAAAAAAATGTACATATTTGCAAGGAATTTCAAAAACTTTCCCTAAAGACAGAGTTAACTTTGTAATAAGATTAAATATGTAGAAAAGCTTCAAAATGTAGAAGCATTGGCTAGTAAATGCATACATTTGAAAGCCACACAGTACTCTGCAGGTTGCTGTTGGACATGGAGTTATTTGCTGCAATTCATGGATATTATTGCGTGCTTTGAAAAAAGTCATCCTGATATGCCTGAACATGCCTGTTTCTTTTGCCACGAGTAAAATTGTGTTGATTTCTCGCTCTGCAATCCATTTCTCCTTTGCAACACTTTTTATGGCTTGATATCATGACTTCTGCAGGGGTGGGTTACTTTTCTGTTCACTTCTAGTTAATTTATTTCTCTAAGATTTTTTTGTATGAAATCATAATTTAAATAATGGGCTAAATTCTTAAATTATCCTTTAGCAAGGAATTTTTGAAGGTGATTTCACTAGTCTTGTAAACAGCCGTCAAAAATGTCACTTGTAGAAAACGTTGCTTCCCAGGATACCCCATCTTACTGTTGGCTTGCAATGATGCGAAACTTGCCTGGGTTAAGAAAATTAATTCCAGTTTTATTCACTGCGGTGGAAGAGATAAGAAAGCTCATTGGCACTTTGTACTTGAGAAAATGAGATACGGGCTCTCTCTTCTCTTTGCTCACTACATGAGCTCTCCCTACTGACCGTTCTCCGAACAGCAGTACTGTTAGCCGCTGAAGCACTTCCCCAGCCCGGCTGGGAAATGCCTTGCTCCTCTTTCTCTTCAGCTCCACCCTTGGCTGAAAGCACCTGAAATGTGAGGGGATGCCAGTTTTCTGCATCTTTTTCTCCCCACAGTTGTTCAGTACCCTCCATATTATGGAAAAAACAAAGGGATGCTAGGCAAGTCAAAGTTTAGGCCAGCTGAAGTCTGGCTATCTGCTTTAAGATGCAGAAGTCATCTTCTGCTATATATTGCACAGAGTACATTATTTCTGTGAATACCTTAAAACCTCAACTATTGAAAAAATAAAATCCTTTTATTGTCGTTTTCCCCTACTTTATTGTGTGAAGATGTTATTTACCAGATGTTAAGGAGGTAATCCCTATTCCAGTGCTAAAAGCATCAAAATGTTTTTACTCTGTAAGATTCAAAGCATCAACAGTAAATTAATTTATTTAGATAATGCCAGAAGTGTCAAATGAAGGCATAACTATGTGGGAGTGACACTGTTAGACCTGTTAAACTATGAGTTTGCTTAAGAAGCCCTAACTTCTTGTTGCTTTTTCCTCTTTCTAGAGAATGTTTATCTTGACAAGCCATCTTCAAAATTTGCCCAAGAGGATGGAGAACAGACCTCAATTATCCCTGTCCACCAGGTTATTGACAAGGTCAAGGGATACTGTAATCCTCACTCTGACAACTTCTATAAAAATATCATCATGTCCGACACATTTAGTCACAGCACAAAGTTCTAACTGGGCTTCTGAATTTCTTTAAACTGAAGGAAGACAGAAAGTCTTTTTGGAACTGACAGTATTGGATGTCATAAAATGTGACCTGTTTAGTTATTTTTTCCCAGTTCATAATATTCTTCTGTTAACAGCTCCCACTCAAGGACTGATTTCTCTGCCTTTTTACTGTTGTGGAAAAAGGCAATTTTTCCACCATGGTATTGAGCTGTTTTTAAATGTGCACCAGCCAACATGATGCCTGGACAGCTAATTGTAATCCTGTGTAAATATTTTTTAAGACTGAAGAGCCACAAGCCTATCTCTAAATTATATAGTCCAGACAGAAGCAAGTCTTAACTCCTGGTGAAAATAGCATGACATGCAGTACAGAAAAGCTCTTATTGAACAGTTTACTGATGGTCTTTTTCTTTTGAAAAATATGTATTTTTCCCTATGACACTTGTTAGAGTCTTGCTTCTTGGCTGTCTAGTGCTGTCTGTTCTTTATTCATAAGAGAAAAACCCTACCACCTGTGTTAAAGGGTTATTTTAAACCATTTTTCACTAAATAGACCTAATCATGCAAATCTTGCTTACCAAAAGAGTATGTGCTTTAAATTCAGGCTATTTTATATCCATGTACAAAGAAACACACTTATTGCATAGATGTGCTGGCTGAAAAGGGCATGGAGGTCATTAGTAACTTTTGCAGATTTTAAGCCCATTGGTATATATGGAAACACAGTCATATGTATCATTTGCATCTGTGCACAACAAGTACACAGGTAAATCCAAAGTTTATACCAAGTCATGTTTCAACATTTGTTAGTTGGTATGTATAAAATGGGGCATCTCCGGCCACAATTCTATGTTTAATATTCTTTTTCACTAAACAAAACAGAAGACATGCAGCTATATGTAGATGTATAAATATATATGTAGGACTCTCCACATGTTTTTATAATAATGCACACAGTAAATATGACAGGAAACCACAATGTGTACCGCAATCTAAGAAAAATGAAGGGTGCTAAAACTTAAGTATTTAAGTGCAAAACGAATACTTTGTAAACCCATGGGTTCATTTGTCAGTACTTCAGATACGCTGTATGTGTAGACACCTCCATCAGATAGCATTGCAACGTTAGAATAACCTGGAATACGTTTACCAGTAATAAATAAATAAATCACATATTTCCAGGCACTTAATGTTATCAGTATCAGTATTCCTCTCCTGCCCCCCTGTTGGTTGACTTGATTGATAGTGTTGAGGCACAGAGTTTAAACAGCATTTAGGCAACATTAGGGAATTTCACGTAGCTATACTGTGTGCACAGTGACATTGAGTTGTATGTGTGCAGAGAACAGACAGGGATATAAAATGCTTACTTGTTCTAATCTCTATAAATGTGTGACACATTAGCATGTGGCCATGACTGCCAGAAGTGTATCTTTCCTCATGAAGCATGTCTTGCCCCATGACAGGTTTTATAACAATTGCAACTGCACATGTTGCTGCAGGAATAGGCAAAACAGCAAAGGTATTTTTAAATACTGTTTTCAGAGGAGATTGTTTCTGCATAGACATTTTCATTTTTCAAAAGGCTTTTTTTTTTAACCAAATTATTTTTAGCCAGGTATTTATGTATAATATTCAGAAGGGACCAGAAAGTTGTGCTGAGATTTTTCAGTTGCCAAGCAGGTGGATGTTCAGTGATTAGGGATGTGGATTTGTGCCTCTCTTTGCATGAGATCACTTAAAGCTGTGATCATGTGCAGAGATTATTTAATGCTGTGACCGCACAAATGGTGTATTTTCCCTGGCTGCAAACCCCTGGTGGGAGGAGGATGCCCTGATGGTATTCTGTCCAGAAACACTGCTGTCACTATATGGACCTTAGTGAAACCTCGGTCTCAGAACTGCAAATACTTACATGGTGGTATGAATGAAAGTCATCCTGATTGATTAACTTAAAATCTAATTATTAATAGAGATGAGTGTTGTCAGTTCATCTTAATAAGGGAAATAATTTAGGGAGAGACTATGTACAAGCATTTACTGAACTTATATTTTATCATCCCACTTGCTTACCTGCTGTAGATAATAGTGTTCACATAGCAGCTTACTGTGAGATTTCTACCTGATTAAGGTGTTCGGAAGTGAAGAGAAGGATAACCAAACATTCCTGAAAAAATGAGGAATCAATAAAAATGTAACAGATTAGTAAAACATAAATAAAAAGCAAACACCGTATCCTGACTGAAGCTGAGCTGTAACCTATTAGTTTAATGTATAGCTCCATATATTTTTGCTGAATTAAGATTTTTTTCTCTTTTTTTCTCTTTTTTTTTTACTACCATGTAGTAAACTTAAACTGTGTCAGTTAAATGCTCTTGAATGCTCTCAGTTCTACAATGTAATATTCTACTTTGTAGTTGACATGCTGTAACCTCCCCTGTATATATTTATTTATTTGTGAGGTTAAATATGTCAAATATATTTAGCTCTATAATGACTCTTCTTGTATGTTAAAACTGAGCTTCTGCTTCATCATAGAAGAAGAGGGAAAGAATAATTTCTTATATATGTTTTTTCCAAACACCTTGTGAAACAATTTACGGTAGTTCTATCTTTTATAAGTGTGAGGAAACATGTCAGTGTAATTTGTAATACTAGTCAGTGGAATATAGTGTAACAGGTTTGAAGATGGACGAAAGTGGAAAGAATCATTTTCAAGTAAACATTCTTGATGTTAGTGTTCCAAGTAATTAAAGTCTTTTAATAGTGAATGGTTGATTTTTTTTTTCCTTTTTAGTGTTTAATGGCAAAAATCACTCAGTGGAATTCTGGAAAATAATCTTGTGTTTATTAAGTATGTGAGACAGGTACATGCCTAGCCAAAATGTTGGAAATAAATGTGCAAGACTTACTCCATCTCATCAGAGGAATGCATTTTGCAGAATATGATTTTTCCTTTTATGATTTACCCAGTGCCACATCCAGTGAATGATCTGAAAGTTATGCAAGTTCATTTATTTATGGCAACAGCCATGTCATAGAAATGAAAGGAAAATCAAGGCAACAGACAATATGCTGGGATGATCTTTTAGAGGTTAACAGAAATGAATAACCTAAAATTCTGGAGTTATTTGTGTTCATGTGCTTCTTTCCAGCTGACTGTAGTCCCTCATTATCAGCAACTCGATTCAAATTGTGATCATACTTTGACTGACCACTGCTGAAATATTATAGTTAGCCAATCACTTGATTAATACACACTAATGTATAAACATTAAATTTAACACACTAATGGCCTAACTTCAAATATTTACCTTTAAAGAACACAGAAACTGGTTGAAATATATCGGCTCTGCTCCTCTATATTTAAGTCTCATCACAGAAAGTGCACAGAATATGAAGATTTAGCAGTAATACTTTTTGGAAAGCAATCAAAAAACCACCATGTGATTAGCGGTGTTTGTTAATGAGGAGGGTGAGTGTGCCTGTGGATGATCTGTCAATGTGTGTCTGTGGACAGTGAACATTACCCTTGAGCTTTATGCTTTGAACACTGTGGGAGGACCCTCTGAGGGAGAGCCAGGTTTTTTTCCAAGAAGGATCTTGGCAGATGCCAAACTTCTGAGGAGTGGTTTGCAGTGTTTGGGGGTGGATTTATATTTCTTCTCATTTCATCACTTTTAAAATATCAAGAACAATTTTATTTTAATCCTCTACTTTTAACAGCTTCCTACTGTAACCCATTGAGTTACATAAAATGCCACTTCATTTTGTTACTTTTGAAAGGCTGATCTATAATCAGACACATCTATGTAACCACAGGGACAGCTACTGAGTTACAGGGCAACCGTGTGTCACTCATGGAGCCATTATAAAAAAGTTGTTATGCACTTACTATATATAAAGACCCAAAACTATATATGGGTCAGCAAATTAGGCAGAGGGCTTAGAAGTTAATGTCAGGGAAAGCAATCATGCAAACCAGGTTGTGGAACAGCTGTTTCATGCCCAGTGCTCTAGCTGCTGCTATACTAAGGAGGCTTTTGCCTTCGCCCCCTGCTTAGCTGGTCTTTGGTCACTCAGTCCATTTAATTTTCAGATCTCCTGACCTCATCCTGGCACTACCATCCTCAGGACAATCATATGCTGCAGTGCTATGGAAAGGGTAAGGAGAAGAGAAATAAAGGCAGACTGTAAGGGAAAGGGTAGTTGTCAAGGCCTGCGCTGCATCTTCTTACACTTTCTACATGTGTTCTCGACCCTTCCCCAGGATATGTTGCCCTGACCAGTGATATAGGCAGACCATTGGAGTGGGTGGAACACACCACTATGGTTATTTGTGCACTGTCAATTAAAAACAGTGGGTTTGACCCTCCAGCTTTAAGCTGAAGGTCTGCTATGGTTCTTCAAGGCAGCAACTCCAGTATTTCCTTGCTTGGAGACGGACCTAACAGTGCTATCTGTGAGTTTAGGAAGTACCTAATGCCCCTCATGATGGGAAATTGGTCTGATGAGGTTCAAGTACCACACCAGAAATAGCTAAATAAATCACATGGAAAACTTTTCTGAAAAGATAGGCCTGCCTCAGATACATCTGCTTGCTCGAAACCAATGCTGCTATTGGTCTAAGATTAAGCTCAGATTTAGTACCTATGAGGGGAGCACATTGTGGTGATATATAACAAAAGGCATCTGACAGCTGTGTGAATGACATGGTTTTCTCAATGTGTATTGAATGACCCACCTTGTAAAATAAATGCCAGCTTGGATTTTTAGCAAGTACAAAATAGCCGAGACTGGGCGGTTTGTATCCAGACTATTGTCATAAGAGTTCCCAAAAAACAGCTTTAGATAGAATAGTTCCCAGAAATCCCAACAGTATTGCATTCTCCTCTCTGAAGTGTATGAGAAAGAGCAAATGCTAATAACTCTGGTCTGATTTTTCTTTCCGCTGCTGGGTTTCTCCTATCCCGGGAGCTCACCAAAGCAAGGGAAAAGGGCTGTAACAGGGGAGTGCATCCTGCTCTCCCCAAAGGGCACAGGGATCCTGCTGTCCCTCTGGTCCTTCATTTTGCAGTGCTGCAGTTCCACGTGCAGTAAATGCAATAATATTATGCATTTACAAAATGCTACTCTGGTTTTCTTTCCCACTTTTCTTGGCACGACAGCTCCTGCTTTTCCAGTAGAGGGCAGTGGCATATTGCTCGTTGTAAAGACGATAAAATCAAGTGAAAAATGCGCCAAGATTCTTCCACTTTCTTCCACAGCACAGAGACAAGTAGGAGAGTTCATATCAGGTTTGTCTATTATTTAGCAATCTGTTACATCACCGGATAAAGCGAACACTCTGCGCTTGGGGAAATAAGGGGAGAGAGCTGTCTGCCTGCATTTGGGCATATTTAGTGGAAAGAGCAATACAGGGTTTCTGTATTTTCTCTTGCTGGTTGCTACATTTCCTCCTTTTTTGCTCTAAGGGATGCAGTGGAATTAGGAAACTGCTACACTGCTGTCAGCTGGGCAAACAGAGCCAGCTCACCATTTCAGGCTTGCACATTAGCTTATTCCAGTACTGGGCAAATGAGTTGATCTGCTGGGCTGCCATCCTGTGACTCAGAAATTCACTGTGTACATAAGTGTCCAGGGAGGGAAAACAAAATTGCAACCTTCTATTGACACTGGCACATAGGTCCATACCTCCCTACCACTATTTCCCTCCACTGCATAGGGACAGATCTGCTGTCAGCTGGGTCCTCTGCTCCACATAGTCTTTCCCCTATTGCCAGGTCAGCTCAAGCAGGGTGCAGAATGGTTCAGCTACACGCTTGGCTGTACATCTGCCCCCAGTGTTGCTCTGTTTTGGGGCAGGACTGAACAGAAAGCTGCTCCATTGGAAAATGGCACCTTGTCAAAATTAAATTGTCTTGTCTGCAATTCTGGTAAGATCTTCAGGACAAAATTAGGAAACCATTTGAATCCCCAACATTTGTGCTTGCCCCAGGAGTCTTATTGGCATGTCCCTTTCACCCCACACCTGCACCAGCACCAAGCTGGTACCAAGATACTAGGAGATGGGTGATCTGGGGCAGATGTTGGGGAATGCAGCAAAGGACATGACCTGCTTTAGCCTCACCTGCTTTTTTTGGAAAGAACCCATAGCTGTGTCTGCTGTGTCTGTGGGAAGGAGCACTGGAAAGGGAGGCCCAGGAACAATCGGGACCTGGAGCAGGGCACAAGACTAGTATGACAGACTTCATGACACTATCACTTGTCCAAAACACTTGGGGTGTTGGCGTTGCACAAGTCCAGAGTCACAGCACAGCAATGTTACTGGCACTTTGCCTCTCAGTGAACTGACACAAGATGGCTCTGTGCAAGGCAAGAGCCTCGCTGTTTCTCTGTGATCCCTACAAACAATGCTGACTTCACAGGAAAGCAGACATGCCAGCATGCCTTTCAGTCTAGCTGCAAATGTGTCATTGCTCAGACATGATCATTTTCTAGAATTACCCAAGATACAGTTTGAGCTGAGCATCATGCAGATGCTGGCACCAGTATGTAGATCCCATAGCTGCAACTGACAGTTTAAGATGGTGAGGGTGCTCAAGAAAGGAAGGCAAGCATGGGAAAACAGCCCTTACAAAGTTTTGCAGGGATACAGGAGGAGAGGGGCTGAAAAACTGTGATTTCCCATGCAGACTGCAACCCGAAGAGCTCTCAGAGGAGTTTTGTATGTTTGCAACAACTTGATGTGCAGTAAATCCAGACTAATCTCTGCAGGGAGGGCAGCTCAAGGTGATGCATCTCCATCAGCCTACCTGGACTTTGACCTATGGATGGCTTCTTCACTGTTTCTTTGTTATAGCCTCCAGACAGTGGTAACTGTGGAGCAAGATCTGAAGCAGTCAGGCTAATGCCTCTTGCAGGTTAGTAGGATGTATTTAGGCAGACTGGGCCTTAAAATGATCATCCAAACCAGCCCCTGCCCTGATCTGGTTAGGTGGCAGCTCTTACCAGGGATGAGAAACATATATTCATTTTAGCTGCATTAGATGGAAGAGAAGCTGGGATCAAGCCTGCCAGTTCCTAATAGGTGACTCTAAGGATTGCCCTCTAAGAATTGCACTACGAAGGTACTTCACTGGGTTTTCAAAGAAAAGGTGAACCTACTCAAGCTTCACACGGCACGCTGTCAGATATTTGTACCGGGTTCAGCTAGAGGCACAGTGAAGTGCCTCTGTCATGGTACTTCAGAGGTGGCTGGGCAGAAATGAGAGAAAAGAAGAATGTGCATTTCATTTGCACAAAAGATCAACCAGAAAAAGATCAGCACAGGCAGAAGCAGCCTGTCCCTGGGAGTGTGACTGTCAGATACTGTTGCTGGGAAACAGCCAGCTGACTTTAAGGCATCCTGCTTTTTTATTCTCATTGACTTTTAATGACTCTCAAAGATAGGTCTTTTTCACTTTGCCTGTTTTCACCCAAATTGATCTGTGCTCTGTTTCAGCAAATAAGACATTCTCTGAGCATATTTTATCCTACCAGATGCTATATATGATGTTTCCTACATTCAAGCAAAGAGACCCTCTCACTGCAATCAGAACTGGACATCATTCGGAGACTAGTGTAAGGATAGTCTATAAATTGCCTCCTGAACAAGGCAAAGGTGAAGGGTATGTCCTAGTGAAATACCAGAAGACTTTCAGGAGAGAAGCGACCCTCTATCACTGGAGGTGACTAAGAACAGGCTGAACCTAAACCCACTCATGGGCTCCACCATCGACACCAGCAGCAGTATCAGATGACACAGAGGCAACCTCCTGCCCTGTGAGCCTCTTTAATTTCATGCAACTATTTTTGTTAACACTATACTGCATGAGGAGGAAGATGCTCCCACAATAAACTCATATCAGCATCCTGTCTCCACAGCTTATCTTCTCCTTCTAATTTCTCAGCTCTAAACCTTTTGCTCATAACAACTCCTTCATGCACCAAATAGCTGCACCCGCCCAAACAAGGACCCCACACCCATTACACTTCCACACTACCATTAATCACTCCACTCACCAGCGTCCTCCCATTGCAGCAGCAGCCCACATCCCTTCATTTGCCGAATCCTTATAAAGAAGAGATGGCCGCAACAGCAGTGGCTCGCAGCGCTCGAGCAGCCTGGCACTGGCACAGTGGTGTGGTTGCAGCCAGGCAGCAGCGCCCTGCTATGTGCAGGCAAGGCATGGGCTGGAGGAACAGTTGGAGAAACCATTACCACTACTGTCTCTGAGCCCTAGTCAGTTTTAGAGGCGGGTTGCAAACCTCTGGGCTAGGCATATGTAACTCAGGGTTGATTTTTGACGTAGGTATGTTTGCTTTAAATAAAGGGGAGAACTAAACATCTTTCTGGGAAACCTGGTTCCATTCTCCTTTTTCATTGTTATTTTACTCAGATTAACATCCAATATAGGCTTGTGGGGGCTATTTGCAGTGGAAATCAGGGCTTCTGGATGGTGTCTTTACGGACTGGGTCAAATTTATGCAAGAGCTTTAGGTGTTTATTTTACTCCTTAATCTTTCTGCTAAATTCACGCAGTTGCCTTGTGTGACCTGCCTTGAGCGTGGCAGCCTGTATGTGCTTTGACTCTGCCATCTAAAATTGACAGGCTCTTTATTTCCCACTTAAAAGAAACCCATCCATTCTGAAGATGCAAAAGACATATCAGTGTTTTCTTTTGGTGAGGCTGAAAAAAAGAGCGTGAGAAAGAAGCTTCAGAGATAATGTTAACATGAAGAAGTTTGACTGAAAGTGTCGACATTTGCCAGGGATGGCAAGAATTAACTTCTCAAACACTCAGCCATGCAGGCACAGAGGCAGCATGCTGCAGTGCTCCCTGTTTAAGCAGCCATTTCAGCAGGTACTCAGCAGACAATGGGATAAGAAGGATGTAAGTAACAACACATATTGGTACCACATGTGGAGGCACAAACATACCCCAGCCATGTCTGAAAAACAGTCCACGTGTTCCTCCTCTTCTTTTTTTCTAAACTGCTGCATACACAATCCATCCCAAAAGCAAAACACTAGCTGCAATTGTCCCTAAGTCCAGGATACAGAAACTAACAGATAGTTTTCCAGGATATTTGCAAGTAAATGGATGAACCCAGTCCCATATTTAGGCATCTAATTAAATTGCTCAATTTTTGTTATTTTTCATGTCACAGGAAAAAAAAATTCTCCCTTTGGCAGAGAGTCCTTCCTCCTCAGATCTCAATCTCTGCCTAGTAGGGTTTCTATGCACACAAACCTTGAATTGTCTTGGCGCATACAAATCACAAGGTTTTGGCTGCCTGGTGATAGAGCTGCGGTGGTTTATTCCAGTAAACTAGATATTTCAATGTGTGCAGAGCAGCCCTATGATTATGATTGGCATGTGGCTACTTTCAACCAGCTTGTTTCTCCCATGGCTGGCACAATGCCAAGAGAAGCATTTTAATATTAAGGTGGTTGTGGAAAAGCAGCAGATGCAATAGCTGAGGAACACAAAAAAAAATGCTGCTTTATGAAGTGTTTTGGCTCACTTACCCATTCTAAATAATGACTGATGACTAAGTGCCTGGGTTCAGAAAACAAAGGTTATTTGTGTCGCACAACTTCATTTGTTCGGTTTGGGGTATAGGGTCCACTGACCCAACGCCTGCATGTAAGACAGGAAGCTTTCACAGAAATGGTTTTCTTCGTATGAGCTAAAATAGGACCAGTTTGCTTTAACTCTTTTACCATACACCTGTGATTTATTTATTAAGGCATATTACTGAAGGAGGATGAGGAACATCAGCTTCACTCAGGCTGAACAGAACCTTCTTTCTCTCAGATAGAGGGCTCAACCTGAGCCTAGTACTGTGCATAGCCTCCCTATATATCTTTTGGTTTTCTACTGTGGATGTCTCTTCAATGGAGCATTAGTGTAGTGGTGGTTTTCCAGGCATTGCTCACATATTCTAACACAAATGTACAAACACCTGTGTATTATTCACTTTTCCATTTTATCAGGATCCATTTAGCTGCACAGCAATAGCTTTTAAATTCAAGTAGCGCTGTGATGTATATTCTCCCTGTAGAGGAAGCAGAAGGTTAAAGTCATGAGGCTGATGCTTCACCATGTGTAACCTCCTTGGCTGTCCTCTCGCATCCACAAAGTTTGGCATCTTTTCTCAAGCGCTCAGCTTCCCCTTTCCATAAACTTTGGGGCTCAGACATATAATCACGTTGCTACCATTTATGAAATTTGCGCAATCCTCCTGAGATACTGGAACCACCAAGACAAAGGTTCTTCATCTGCCTCTTTTTCTTCCTAAGGTGTTTTACCTTACACTTGCACAAGCTAAGAGCTGAGCTATCTGCTGCCAATCCTCACTCAGCTGATGCACCCTGAATTGCTGTAACAAAACCATGTGCCCAAGACCTGAACAGACTGATTTATTGAGTGCAACGTGCAACTGGTGTCATCTTGTTGTGTCTGTGAAGCAGTGTAACTAGCTATATAAAAAATTTAAATGATCGCTTGTCTTTGCAATTATTTTATCATAAGAATAAATTATTTCAGAGTGGATGAATGAGGCAATTCTGTTTGAAGCCTTTATAGCTGAATTATTTCTATATGTTAATAAAACTACCATTTTTAAAAGGCAGGGACATCAATTTACAAGACCGTTGGATAGCACATATGTAGTGTTTAAAAATATCTGTGCTTTATTAAGTTAAAAAAAAAAGGAAATAAATGTCCTATCATACTGGACTTACTATACTTCTGTAAGTAGAAGGAATCATAGAAACATAGAGTAGTTTGGGTTGGAAGGAACCATCAAAATTCATCTAGTCCAACCCCCCTGCCATGGGCAGGTACGTCTTCAACTAGATCAGGTTGCCCAGAACCACATCCAGCCTGGCCTTGAATGTCTCCAGGGGTAGCGTATCCACCACCTCTCTGGGCAGCCTGCCCCAGTGTTTTACCACCCTCACTGTAAAAAAATTTCCTTACATCCAGCCTGAATCTCCCCCCTTGTAGCTTAAAACCATTACCCCTCATCCTTTGCTGATTACAAGTTTTTAGCAATGGAGTTTTAGATGAGAACAGATTTCAAAGTCCTGAGTAAGGAAAAGGGAATTGCAGCTGGTCAGTTAATGCATGAGAGTGAATGAATAGCACATCTTGCACTTCTCTGTCTGGGAGGGCAAAAAAAATTTGCAAGCACACTTATTGAAATGTAAATTGATTGTCTCCACTTGGCCTGATAAATCTATCAATTGTAAGAAACTGTCAAATAGCTTAAACCAAAAGCAAACTTATCGTTAGGACTCAGGAATGAGCCAAAGCTATAAATCAAGGAAAATGGCAGCCTGAAACTGCGTTATTTGTCTCCTGCAGACATGAAACTTTGGGGCAAAAGCTATCCTGAGTCTGGTTCACAAGACCAGCCCCAGGATGGGTGGTGGGTGAATCCTGTACACTCTGCACCAGGTGAACAACCCTCTGAATCACTCTGCTGGAAGAGCACCAGATCTACAATGAGGGGTCCAGGCTTGATCATAGTCCTGGTGGGAGAATTCATATTTACTGCTCAGCTTGGACACTGGCCTGACCCCCAAAGAAAGGACTTGCAAGGGCACCCGTCTGAGCCACCCTTCCCCTGGAAAGTAGAGAATGAGTGAGAAGAGGATCAAGCATTCAGCCTGTAACCCGACATGTGGATACCATATGCATCCTCACTGGGAATCTGAAAGAGCTTGTCCCAACATGGGACAGGCATCAAAGCTTTACAAGGGCAATAGAGCACTAATAAATCTCAAGTCCTGTAAGCACGGTTCGCTCTGCTCAGTGGGAGTCCTTCTAGAGCATCACAGGATGAGAAGCATTTCCCCCAGCAGGAAACTGCATTACCAAGCAAGACACCATCTCACCTTTCCCTCATCTTCCTGGCCCTTTTCATCCTACAGTCACTATGCCACTGAATCAAGCCCTTCCTCCTGATAGCAGCCCTAGGCAAAGCTCAGGTTTTGAGTACATTAACCCAGCTGTCATCTTGTCCTCAAACTCACCATGGATCTCCTGGTGAGCCCTTCGGCACTCGGAGCACACTGACGCTGGGAGGTAGACACATAGGCAGAAAGGAGATAGTGCTTTCAAAGAGCCCCGCTGGCACCCTTAGAGCCTCATGCTCTTTATCTCAGCCCTGAGCTTCCTCTGTGACCCTCAGCAGTGCTGAGCTGCTTGCTATCTGTTTTCCTCTGGCAGCACTTTAGAGATATCTCCAGCTAATGGGGCACTATTCTTAGACAGCAGCCCCATAGCAGGTGCAGCCGTGGGCACAGAGCCGCACATGGGAAGGCTCAGGGATGGGAGGATGGATAAAAATAAGTGAAAAAAGGCCCAGGGATCTGAACAATTAGAAAGTATCCCATCTAGAAATGTAGAGGAATCATCAATGTTAAGCAAATGCAGAGCAAGTCATGATAATCCATGTGGAAACCTCTGGTGCCAGAAGCCATGCTGCTGTCTGCTGCTGCAGCTGTGCCTGGGCTTGTTGTGCTCTTGTAGCCACAGCAGTGCTAGAAATGCAGAAGTGGAAGTTTTAGAATCATAGAATCACAAACTGGTTTGGGTTGGAAAGGACCTTAAGATCATCTAGTTCCAACCCCCCCTGCAATGGGCAGGGACATCTCACACTACACCATGTTGCCCAAGGCTCTGTACCACCTGGCCTTGAACACTACCAGGGATGGAGCATTTACGCTTCTTTCATTTGCCTTTCATTGAGCTGTTTCCGCTCTGCAAAAAGTGCTGCTACACACATTTGGCTCAATAGGCCCAGTCCAACTTCTGCACAGAGCAGTTCACAAAAAAACACAGCAAAGGGAGAACAGGGAAAGGCAGATGTCGTTAAGATTCACAAGTGACACTGGAGACCCCTGCACTCACGACTGAAGGTGTTCCTATGAAATCTGCCACATGCTAAATCTTACACTTCGGTCTGGTATTATCGGCTTCAAATTCAGGTAAAGATGAAGATAAATTGTTGCATAAGCTATAAGACAACAAAGACATTCAAGAGAAGTAAGAGAAAATGCTGGAAAAGTTTCCATTATTGCTACTGGGATACGTTTACAAATTATAAATTTTTAATTCTTCAGCATCTTTTTTCATTTTTAAAACAAAAATGGTATGTACAAAAAACCTGCAGACACTGACAGATGTGTTATTTATTTATGCTTTCAAAAAGAAAACCAGTATGGGAAATAGTGGTCAAAATTAAGTTTTATTTTTTGCCAGAAATCACTTTTCATTCCACATTGGATCCAGACTGCACTTCAGGGTGTTCTGAGAAGCTGTTGTATGGGCAAAACTTAACACCCATTACACCAGCAAAACCTCTGCCTGCATTCCACTTTCCCATAGTACTGAGGTCCCAGGGGGGGCAACCTGCCTACTGTTGCAGCCTGACTTGTGAGCAATTCTTCAAGCTTGTCACCCGTAAAATACCATTTGGCTTTTAGGCCATTCTTTGAGGCCCAAATACTTTTTGGCATTGAGAGAGGTAAGTCAACCCCATGGATGCTACCTGCTGGTGGGTAGCTGTCGGGTAACTGTTGGGCTTAGTAAAATTGGGATGTCCTCCAGAAAAAAAGAAAACCGAATTAAAAACCAAATCCATGTGGAGGGACTGAATAATAAATAGCTGCAGCAGAAACTCCTGATCACTTGTAGCTGAAGTCTCCCAGCTACAGAGCACCTGACTGTGCATAGAAGGGACCTACAGCTATCTCAGTGTCCATTTTGACTATTCTTTAAAGAATTTTAGGTAGAGAAATTTAGATGGTTTGCTCATTTACAACAATCTTTGTAATTTCAAAGAGTATTTACATGGTATCTGGGGCTTTTTGGCATGCCAAGTAGAGGGTGAAGAAGACAGGCATGGAAGCATGAGAAGAGGTTTAGTCTTACCCCTCTTCTGACCAGTGCTCACAAGACCACCATGTGCAAATACAGTACAGTCACACTGAGGTGCAGCAAAAAGCTCTTGCGCCCCCCACCTCCCACCTGAGTTCTTCATTCCTCCAATTTTCACTTTCTCCCATGTTTGCATTCTTTGAAAATTATGAGAAAATAATTGCCCAGAAAAAAAAAAGAACAGAAAATGCCCACATCCCTAGCAAAAAGGCATATACTCAGCAGCAAATCCAGTAACTCAGTGAACACTGGCAGATCACCACTAAAAGTAAGCCATAGAAGTAAGAAAAGTTTTGGTAGATTGCACTTTCTGCTTCTTATTCTGTATGTGACTGATGAACTGAAAATTCAATCTCTACTATGACCAAACCAGCACATTCTACAATGTTAAATTGATCAGAAGAAAAATCCTCCTGAAAAGAATTAAAAGTTTGTAATCAATTTTAATGTGATCATGGATTTAAATTCTTTTCTTTCTGGTCATTCAGTCAAAGGAAGTTTCAACCATTTTGGGTGTGAAATTTTGAAAAAAAAAGATATGTCCAATTTCAAAATTTCAAAAATTTCTGGCATCTTTGTACAGGATGCAATTGATTTCTCCAGATGAGCAAAGAGTAATTCATTTACAACATTCACTATATCTGCTAACATCAAGCTTGCCTAATTTTTATGCTAAAGATTTCTTACCTTAGGTAATGTTTACTATCTTTTGGCACTATTTGAATGATACACAAAAACACAGAGGAACCTACTATTATACAAAGCTCCTATCAAATTCTCAAAATAGTCTGGAAAATATAGGATTTTTTTTTCAAACCCAAGATTAAATAATAATATCGTAACGTTATCTTATAATTATATTATGTTTATTTTATAAGCATAAAGTGTTATTTATGCTTCTTCAAACAATTAGAAACATTTATGCTTTCAAGTCCTTCTCTGCAAACATGAGGATTAGAAATTAATACTTTACTTTTTAGATGCAAGTAAGACAAGCAAACAAACCACCCCAGCTTCAGTTAGCATAAATCAGCATAGTCACACTGGTGGAACTACAATCTATGCTGAATTGTTTCAGTTAATAATCACAGGTTCTTTCCATATATATTTTTTTGTCACTCCATTTGTCTCACATGCTGTTTCTTTCTCATCCCTGTAATAAATTCTAAAGAATTAAAATAGGAATGCTTACAAAGTAATGTTTTTACCCTGGGACAAATGAAACCCTGTTTTAAAGCATAAATGATGTTGCTAAAGGCTCTAAAGTTTGTCACTGCAGCAGGTTTTCTCTTAGTGTTCATAAGTATCTTTAGTGAATTTCTCAAAGTTTAGTTAAGTCACTGTCTCACTCTGATCTTGCAACACATCACAACCATTTGCAAGGTAACATCAGTGTCATATCACATGAAGTTAGGTCAGGATTAGCCCCATGGGCTCCAGTGACCTGATACGTACCTGCAAGGGGCAATCAACACAGTTATAGGAGTGCCAACATCTCCTTTTCTGCCTCTCTGATAGGTCTGCCTTGGTTTTGATTTTGCTACTTCTCTTCCTCCTTTGCTTCTCTGGGTCACTCAGGAGGGCAAGGAGGAGAGAAAAATGCTGTACCCAAGCCTGGGAAAGCTGCAGTCCCTTTGATATTTGCCTGTGTGGACCTCCTGGTCTTCAGCTAGCACTGTGGGCTCTGTGCGCCAGAGCTATTCCTTCTTCTTTGAGAAAAAATGGCCTAGACCCCAGAGTGAAAGAACTGAAGGTAAACCAAGAGACACAGATTTCTGTGTCCTTTTCACTCAGTTTTAAGGAGCTTGTTTTGGTTTTCTTCTCTGTATCATCATTGTTGGGACAGTAGCAAGCCTAAGTGGTGTGAGGACTCCTCACAAAGTTCATTTTTTCATCTTATTTATTCTGTAGCTTGAATTTGCCCATAGCATTTTATAGCCACAATTGCCTCGGTGCATAGTTGCCGAAGTAGCAGAGCAGTGTTAAGTGAAAGGCCTATTTTATGTTAGCCATAATCCTTTTCAAACTGAGTGCTTCAATTTGTAACTTCCTACCCTATAGTTCTGGTGTTTATTTTTGTTTAACTTTTATGTTGAAAATATCTTATTTCAGATATTTCAGCACAGTAATGATTCTACATAGGTTTAAACATTCCAATTACAATTTAATTTTAAAGAGCCCAATACTGGTTTATGGGAGGGCTCACTCCACCTTTTTTTTTTATTTTTATTCTCCTTTTATTCTTTTATAAAAAGCAAATTCCAGTTGTGAGTTCACGAGCTGTAATAGAAAGGAAATAGATATCAAATCTTTGTTCTGGGCTCAATAAACTACAATTGCAATCTACAGTTTATGAAGGGAAATTCTTTCCATAGATTTTTTTTTCTACTTCACCAGACAGAAACAATTTTCTGATTTATTTTTCCTCCCTTTCCAGAGGTCCTGCTGCAGCAGTAGAGCAGGTTTCACTCACTGCTACACAGACTGCAATGTGCTTGCAACTCTTGAGCTTATGATTTACACAAGATAACACTTTTCAAACATGTACAGCACATTCCACTGTTGAACTGATGACACCAGGAAAGAGCAAGCAGGAGAAGTAAAAATCAAGAAACAGGAGAAAAGGTGATTCTCACTTGGTAGTACTACCTAGCCAAAACGGCAGAGCACAGTAAACAGTATCCGTTCCACTGTGACTCTTCATATACAGAGGGTGTTCTTGGGAAAACTGAGCATTTTCTGTCTCTGAGGGTGTGTACCACTCCTTGATGCCACTTTTCCATCCAGCACTGTGCATGGGCTGCAGCAGAGGGAAAGAGGCAGGTAGGACATTTCTAGAGGACAGCCCTGAGTGAGGACACAGACCTCAAGTGGCCAATTCCTCTTGCACCCCTGCTCCTTCCACCATCAGTGCTGGTGCAATAAAGTCATTGCCAGGGGGGTTTTGGTGTATGACAGCTTGACAGCATCAGACTGAAAGGCCCTGAACAAGGCACTGATTATGCCGGTCTTCACTTTTGTCCTCCAGAGAACCTTGATCCTTCTGAAAATGGCACATCAAGGAACCTCTTAAAAAACAGGGGAATATAAAAAATTTAAGCGCAATCCAGTGCCTGTACAGGCAAACTTAGGAATACTGAGAGAAAAATATTAGAAAAAGCGTTAAAACTTACATAAATAGAATACTATCATCCATGTTATATTTAACCAGGCTAGTATTAAAAGCCATCTATTGTCTAAAACAGTGTTTTATCTGTATCTCGCAGGATCAGAAATGAACACCCATTTTTGCCTTTCCTAAAGCACGATCATTCAAGCATGTACACATGCTTATATTCCTGAATCCTTTCACCTTTGCAATGTTATCCGAGTTTCCTCTGCTTTTTTTATTTCATGGTGAGAATGACACAATTTATATATATTGTCCTGCAAGTTTGTCTTCTGTCAGTATTACTGCTTTGAACAGTCTGCACCTTTTCCCGATTTTTCAATCAAAATATCTAACTACAACAAAATGCCACATGACTGAAAATTCATCCAGCTTAGTATTTCATCTGGCCAATAGACACTATCTGCAGGCACTTGGGGAAAAAGTATAAAAAACAAGCCATGCCTGAAGTGATTTCTGGTAACTAATTTTGAGCCCATTGACAAGATTTGTCATTTTCCCCCCTGTGCAGTACTTTACATTGTATTTCATCTATCATTTTATTCCCCTGCCACCTAATGCTGTGATAACACACTCCAGATTCTTACTGTTGTCTTTTCAGTTGAGTATCCCAAATCACCTTCAGACTTCATCACGTCTCTATTTTCCTCACAAATCATGTATGGGATTATTTAACGGTACAGCCTGCAGTAATGCATCCTTCATGGGGCTACATTAGTAACCTCATTTCATTGTTAAAAGTTTTCATCCTTTATCTCTTAGCAGTTACGTACCCCGAAGGACCTTCTTTCTTCAAGGGAAGGGGTTTTAGAGTTTCTAGGGGGATTTTAAGACCTCTGGTGAATGATCTTGCTGAAGACTTGTAAAAAGTCCATATATACTACGTGGACCTACACATATTATTTACAAAGTATTCTAATAGCTCTGTGACACGTAACTGCCTTTGATAACATCCATATTGCCTGTTCCTTCCTGTAATGCATTATCCAGTATCTGTTTATTCTACACTTCATTACGTTTTTTGCTGTTTTCCCAGAATGAAAAACTAGACCTACTGGTCTACATTTTCCAGGACCACTCTTTCAGCAACTGAAGTTACCTTTGTCAGCTTTCATTTCTTCAGTAGTGCTAAAGGTTTAAACCATGTGCTATTGCCACAGGTAACAGTTTAGCGATTTTATGTTTGGGATTCTTCAGAACTTGCGGCACCAGCATCATCTAGTCCTGGCAATCTGTAAAATTTGCCCTACTACACCTTAAAGCCTGAAATGTAAATACTGTAAGAAATTCTGTTATGGTTTACATGGTAGCCTGACCTGAAATATATGTGGGTTTTTTTTTTTTTTTTTTGTTTGTTTTAGTGAAGTCTTTCTCGTGATTTATGTGTAAGGCAATACACTCTCTTGCCAGCAAAAGGAAAATGCATCCTGTCTTTTTGTGGGATCCTCCCTTCCTTCAGGCTGTGCCTCAATCCACAGATGGCATTACCCAGCCAGCAGCTAGACATGGGTGGTGCACAGGGGCAGTCCACCTCTGGGTCCCTTGCTCTGTCTGGCCAGACTTCTCTGAGTGTCCAGCATCTCTTGGCATCAGGAAAGGAATAGATTAATCAGCTTCTCTATTCATCACTTTTATTTTGGGGCTACAAAGTACACAGGGCAGGGCCAGTCATTTAACATTACATGCCTAAAATTCCATATACAATCTATACATGCTGTAGCTCCAGCCAAAGTGTGAACTGTAACTTCAGGTCTGTAACTGGTACTGCCTCTTAGGTACCCCACAGCTATTTTTGTACTGAAGGAATCTTGTTCTGTAACAGCTAATCAGAAAAAAAACCAAAAACATAAACAAAAACAAAACCAAAACAAAAACAAAAACAAAAAGCCCCCCCAAAAAAAAACCACCAAACCCCCTAGGCATGCTCTATGGAGTACTTAAGGTACAAGAAATCGTGAGAACATTTGAGGAGTAGGTGAAAAAAGCCCTTATTTTAAATGTATGAAAGGATAAGGAAGGATTCTGCTGGAACTGAACTGTGCATTCTGATGCAATTTCCACTTCTTAACAGTTTAAGCCTGGATTCCCACTTTCCATGATCATGACTCCTAAAAAGCAAGAGAAAGTAAAAACTTCATAGATATGAATTTAAGTGAGGCTAGATAAGTCACTATAAAATATCACGAGGAAGCCCTCCTGGAGTGATAACTCTGAATTAGTTATTGGATTAACAAGATATTTCCATCTCTAACCTCCATCTCTTGACTAAGATTTTCCGTAGTTTGCTAAGAGTGCTAATTCACAGCTTTCCCCCACATACACACATTCAGAAAATTTAATATTGGGTATGCCAGGAAAATAGATGTAGGTTTTCCTGAGCCTTTTTCTGTAGGTTCATCCATTCTCTCTTCTTTAAAGGTCCAGAGCAGTCTGTAGCTGAACTATAGTTGCTAACTATGCATATTTTTAAAAACATGAGCTAACTCATTCTGGACTTTTCTCAGCTCTTTTCAGTATTTTCCCCAACTTCGTTACCATTCCCAGCCCATGATTATCTGGCTTTATTTTCATTCATCCTGCAAACCCCCTTATTCAGGGAGAAGAAATAATTCACAGCTAGTACATCCCTTAATGTCTTTGATAATCAAAACATACAGCCTGCCATTTACTGGCAACATGGTTATCATGAGTCAAACCATTTGGCTTATCTGTTAGATCCCTCTGGCGTGTAATGGGAAATTCACACCAGTGAAGAAAAAACCATCAAGTCATTAAATATTTATTCCAATATTTAAATATTTGGCTGCAGAGAAGTGTCTAGGGAGAGGTCCGTATTTATCAAGCAGGCTTAGAGAATCCACACCTTCAGACAGCACTCTTGCAATTTGCCGACACATTTGCTGAACACATCTCTGTAAAAGAAGGGTGGAACTCTGTGTTACAAGAGACACTAAAATATAAACAATTCCTTCCTAATTTGGGAATGCAAGGCAATGCTGGTGGAATGAACAGGAAATCAAATTGCCATTGATACCACATGTGGTGATGAGGAAATTATTCTCCCCTTAGTCAGACAGACTCGGGGTAATAAGCTGGAAGTCAAATGCAATGATCCAGAGCTTGACTAGAAGTAGTGCGTGACCTGTCATGTCTCACACAAGGAGAGTTTTCAGACTTAGACAATCCATGCTCTTTGGTATCTTAGGGCTCAAGCTGAACGTTGCTCATTTTCAGAGAAGCTGTGTTTGGAGCACTGGTTTAGCAGCTGAAGCACCATTTGACCACAGTGTTGAAAGAGCTACAACACATGCTAAGAGCTCTACCTGTCAACGGTGCTGCCTGTTGACATGGGTCATTCTCATCATTCTTCCTTCTTATAACTGCAATAAGCCAAGGCATTATCCTTTATGTGCCCTCTTATGACACTGTCTCATAATGCAGAAGCAGCCTTACAGATCTACAAATCAGTTAAAAATTAGAAAGGTAAAATTAAGAACATTTACTAGATGTGCAGAGCAAAGAAGGCATTTTTTTTCCTTCTCTCAAATGAAAGCTATTGTATCATAAGAATTATTACACCATTTAAAAGAGAACTTAGAGAAAAATAAAACCCAGACAGGAAATACAGTGGAGGAATATTTTTTGATCCTTCCAAAAGATTTCATTTTGAATGAGGTCTTAAATACACAAAGGCAGGCAAAACACATGAATTTTACAGTTGTATTTGTTTTGCAAACCAAATGGGCAAAATTCCTAAAAATAATATGTTCCTCCGTCAAGAACAAGTAAATCATTCTAATGTTTGGAAAAGGAGGCAGATTGTGCAGTATTGGGAAGGTCTTCTTAGGAAGACTTCACTGGTTTGTCTAGATGAGAAAAAATATGGTAATGACATAAAGAGAAAAATACCAGGGTTTTTTTTTTCATTTTATCCATGTAAGTTCTAAAGGAAAATTTGTTTCTTATATGACTTAATGTTATACATTTGTGTATACAGATCTGAGCTGACATGAGTGATAGAGACTTCCTGTGAGGTAGTTCAAGATTCAAATCCCTTTTCCTGATGAGTGTCTTCTTATTAATTGCAAGGAAACAAGTCTAATAGGAGAGAGCCACTCCCTGAAACAATAAATACCCATCACTTACAGTGCTCAGTTATTCTTAGACAATCAAGATTGATTTTCTAAGAAAACAGACCAGATGCTGGTCACTGGCACTGTGTTCTTGGTCTCATAGCTGACATTGCCCACAGGAATTGTCAGCTTTGTGCTAGACTGATTGGTCAAATAAAAAAATACATTATATTCAAGGACTCGTTACTACACATTAATCCTATTCATAATGCCAGGCTGGCACAGCTGTGTACCAATGCAAATACTACCTTTTAAAAACTAAGTTAAAATTTAAAAAAATCCCTAACTCAACAGAATAAATTATATTTTTTTTTTACTATTTCATTTCATTCTTGGCAAAAGTCTGGGCTTTAGGAGGCCAATAAATAAGTAAGTTTAAGCAAGTTAAATAAGCTTCCAGGATCTCCTTAGTTTCTTCATCATAAAGGGCATAACAAATTAAAATTGGAAATATTCCCTGCTGCCCTAAAACATCTCATCAATCACAGACTTGTGTTTGTGTTGACATCTTCTCTTTTCCCTCCAAAGAAAAGAAGTTGGCTAAACAGAGCATCTGCCTAGAGCCAACCTTTTCCCCAAAGGAATCTAGCTCTTATTGGAGTGAAATGAAACTACTGGTTTCCAACAAATATTTGCAAGAGGGGAATAGGAATAAAAAAAAACCCTTTAACATTCAAAGTAATTGCATGATCAATTTAAACACTTGCATAAACCCTTCTCTTTCTCCAAAATGGCAATAATTATAACTTTAAGTCTCATGATGGTCTTTCTCCTTACTGCCTAACAATTCAGACTAGGGTTATAGCTGTGCTTACTATATGTTCAGCATATGCCATAAAAAACCGCCATCCCTGAGAAGAATTTTCTAACACCAACTGACACAACTTGCAGAAAATGAACAAACTACACAGGAAGGAGACATGTTGGTTGTACCCCTGTTACCCATTGCACATGAAAGAGAAGTAAAATCAGTTGGAGATGGGAAAGAAGGCTTAAGATAAAATGTATTATAGCATCTAGCTGATTTGAAAATCAAATCCTGCTGTGGGACTCAGGATCCTAAACCCTACTAACATTCTTTCATAATATGCTTCTAGAGTTAATAAAAAATGTAGTGTAAAAAATTTAGACAAGGACAAATCAGGAATATAATGTCTCCATCTTTGTGCAGGAAAACACTAGAGTCAAGTAAAAATCTATTTATTTCAGTTACCTCTTAAGAAAAGAGAGGACATGAACCATAACTGAACTGTCCTGCCCACAATGAGACATCTAAAATTTTTTGTCTTTTCAAGGCCATTTGCATTTGTTATACAGGGAGTACTGTCACTTCTCATGTGTTTTGACCAATAGGAGATTGACACAGTGATCACAGATAGCTGAAGGAAACCTGCAGGCATTCAGCTGTAGCCCGCGTTTCAGCGCAGTTCTGCCATTTCAATAATCTGGGCTTCTGTGGCAGTACTGTAACAAAAATGTGAAAAAATCAGATGCAATGATTTTGAAGTCCCTACTACGTAAGAATGCAAAGCATATGTTGGAGAAGTTTTAAATTAAAAAAAATTGCGGATAATTACTACTTCAGGAAAAAAATGTTGATTTGTGTTTTCCAGACTAAAAATGTTTTCCCTTTTGCCATCAGGGAAGAACACATTAATGAAAACAAATTTCCCATGGACCTTTGATGCCATCTGAAAGTCAGAAGAGAAATTACTGTTCCTATTCATATTTTCCATGACGCAAGCTGTCACTGCCAATGATGTTATGCCACCACTGCCACAGCATATATTTATGCATAACTCACATAGCCTGGCTGAGTTGTAAAATCTGATTAATTCCTTCTGCATGCCACACAAATATGTCAGGGTCACTTGCATTATGAGAACACAGCGAGAATTCTTTGCACATTGTTCATGCTTCTATAAATGAATGGTAGCTACCCACCCCTCGAAATGTTCACAAAGATATTGGATGGTGATTTCATCTTAATACAATACTTACATTATTGCAGAATTATCTTCTGTAATGCTTGTTTTCCAATGAACTGAAATTACTTACAGTATATTTTTAATCCTAACCAGGGGTGATCACTATTACAATGAAGAGCATTAAATTAACCTCACATACTGTCTTAAGATGAGGAAAATATTTGGTAAACAACATATTCCTGAAATGAAATGAAACCACTTTCAAGGAGACATTTGTAAGTAATTTGTATAACTTCATGCTAATTAGCAGTAGCATGAAAGCTGAGAGAAGCTGCTAAAATATACTTTGATAAATAATCACCTTATTTTCCCATAGCTATATTTTTTGTTCATTGCCTACAATTTTTAATGGCTCTGGAAAATAATTTTCTTCTATTTATTTGCATCCTCATCTGTGAACCAGAATTGGTAATGATATCAGAATAGACTTTGGAACAAAGCTCATTAAATATTGTTAGCCTAACCCTGCAGTCCCTAAATGACCAAAGTTTCTTTTAAAATTAATGTGAGGTTGCTCTGTGAGAGGAATTAACATTATTATTCTACTGCGCTATTCTTCATTGCTCAAGACACCATTAAGCACAGTGCACAAACATATGGGAAAAACTGCAGAGCATGAGGAGCACATCCCTGAAAGCCACAAAAATGCTTCTTACTGGAGATGTTTCACCCTACAACTCTAATCATCATTATAATGATAGGTACTTGATAGAAATGTTGGTGTACGATTTTTATTGTTAGGTTTAGCATGCATGTAATCAAGGGTAATATTTTTCCTTCTTACGGGAAATGATTGCAAAAAACAAAAGTGATAAAATGTATCTAAAAATGCTACTGTCTTAGCTATAGAGAGAAACAGTTCTTTGCCTCCCCAGAGTGTGAAAGGTGACACAAATGGGACAGGCCCTGAAGTGCTGTTAGAAGCAGAAAATGTGAAAGGATGAAAGGATGAAGTGGACATTTATATCTTTACCTGGAGTGCTCTTAACCTGCAGCATTCCTACTCCAGTGCATACTGATAATGATGTGCATGATAATGCACATAAGAGGTGCATACCCCAGGGGGGAGATCACTGAATCCCTACCTGAGATTTGCCCAGTGTTTTTAACATCTTCCTTAGACCACGTGCGCAGTCCTTAAACACAATCTTACTATGGAAAAGTCAGTGGCACTCTGCTGCCCTTCGCCTTCTGCACTGCTGCCAGCTCAGGAACCCGAGCTCAGACTGCACTGTCACTGTCCCTCCGAGAGGCTTTGTTCTGTGTCCTTTCCCCTAAGACTGAGGTTTAAATTGTCTGAATGTTATTTAGGCCTAAAGAATCTGGGCCACTTCAGAGAGCCATAAGTTACATTCTAAGCAGTGCATAATGAGAAACCAGAAATATTTATAAAAACGGCTTGAAGCTTATTTGATGATGTTTTTATAAAATTCCATGTTTTCATGTTTTAAATAATGATACGTATTTTGATAATGAAATTACAGGACCTTTTTGTTCAATAGAAAATCCTAGAAATTCTGTTCTAAACCATGTAAAGATTGAAAATGTCTTTGATTTAGAGTGGGCTTCTTAGTTCCAGGCATTGTATTAGAAAGTAATTCCAAATCAAAGAAATTTGGCCCCCATTCATATACTAAATTTGTATGTATGTTTAGTTTATTTACCTCTGGAATTCCTTGATGCTGGACTTAAGTTTTCATGGAAACATTTGTTTCTGAGTCACAGTCTTAACTGATTGTGAGGAGTCACGATTTCACAAAATATCATATCATAATTTGGCTTGGTTTATGTCAATATTTTCTCTCTGCCATAAATGTCTTAAGAATCAATAAACATTGGACTCCATGCCCATTTTTATAAGGAAATCTTCTTTTTTAACAATATTGGCTGCTTAAATTATTAGTGGTCATATGCACTAGAACTCTACATAGAAATCTTCCACTGACTTATGGAATTTAATCTGGCAACTGGTGTTGTTTTGGCTGCATTATCCATGTCCTTCATATTCTATTGATTAATTAACATTAATTGGATAATAAAAACAAGGAAGGTTTGTTTCTAAAAATTACGTTTGCCACAGAATATGGCTGAATCAATAGGTCTAGTACTCAGGCAAAAAACTCAGAAAACAGTACTGAATTAATCCTTAAACTAAATTCAAGGAAAATACAGAAACTTTCTGATTAATCTTTTGAGTTTGCATTTAGTTCAATACTACCACCAATGCTGCTTTGTAGTTGATGACATGATGGCTTTCAGAAACTGACGAAAAGTAATAAAAGTTTTCTCTGAAAATGTCCTACTGACAGAAAAGGTCCAAGGTACAAGAGAAGAAATTTAGCATTCAATATTTCTCTAAATAAAAGCTTTCTGTGATTGATCCAGAGTTGGTGAAAGCATTTGACGTCTTTCCACTGGCTCCAAAGGAGTTTGAATCAGCTTTTAAGAGTGGCATAAGGGTCATCAGAGCTGAGATTTCTTTCAAGTGAAATACAGCAGGCTCAGGAATTAGAAGCCTACAGCCATTTGATTCTGCAGGGGGAGGGGCGTCTAATTATTTAAATAGGAAAATGCTATCAATAAATATTTGCTTTTGTATCATACTTTCACATAGTAATACTTTCATATATTTCTTTTCACTTGAAAATTTCCAGCTGCTTGAAAAACATTTGTCAAAGTTAATAGAACAAGCAATACACAATCTCACTGTCTGAATCAGAGCCAAATAGCTGATTTGCAAATTGATTGCAAAAATTGGGAGAAACTTGTAACAAATTTTTTTTCTAAGTTCCTGAACTGAGCCTAACACATTTTGGGCATCAGTGCTACAGTTTCAAACAGTTTTGGGTTTATGGTTACATAAGTATGTTAAAAAAAAGGAAAACGCACACTCTGCTAAAAAGGCTGTACATAGATTTAAAATTTGCATCAAAACTTGCCAAATAATAAAGTTTTGGACCTTTTCTGCTTGGCAAGCTCACACATAGTGTAAATTGATTTTTATCTCTTTGGAACAGTTTTAGTTATTATCACTTTAAACAGCTGCTTTACTACATGGATCAATTTACCAATATGAAAAGCAGTTGTATTGTTTGTGCCCAGAACATTTATTTGACCTCACTTTTAAAGGTCTCCTTCTAGCAAGATGCTAATGAAAGTCATCTGTATTTTGCAGGTCCTCTACAACTGGACCTGATGGGAAACAAAAGTGACTTTTTAGCGCCTGTGGCAGGAGGACAGCCAGCAATGCCAGGGCCTGCAAGCATTCTGCTATGGGGACAGGTATCTGCAAGACTTTCCTGCTAGCTGGAGCATCCACATTTGGGAAAAAAAAACCACTATCTTTTTGACTAACTATTCAAAGTAATGGCTGTCCCTAAGAGAAAGGTCTCTAGAGTAAATTTCTGTCTAGAGGAATGATTTAGCAGAAACAAAGAAAAGGACCAGGCCTAAAGGCACAGAAAAACATACTTTGTCAGTCCCTTCAAACTTACAAAATATGACAGTAGATCTTTACCTGTCCACACTCTTAGTCTGGTACATCATGATCTGAGATATGAATTCTGGTATGTGGCTTGAGGAAAATGGATTTAAAAGTAATGGCATGTGATTCAGTGGGGCTTGGGGTTTTTTCAGTGGTTGCCACTGCAAAGAGGTCAACGCCTATTTGGAGGAATGGATTTGAATTTTTGTTAAGAAAATTCAAACACAAGATAATGAATCCTCATCTCTTTCTTTTCTCCTCAGAAATTAAGAGACTGGTAAAGAGTGATAACAAAATTATTGTTTAGGCAGCAACAACAGAATCAAATAACTGAGCTCCAGAAACCGTATGGGGCATATAAAGGTGATATAATAACGTTTAACAACCATTAACAACTGCAATTTCCCTCCAAACAACTTTCTATTTGAGCCAGCCCACTGGAAAAGAATACGAAAAGAACTGGGCATGGGTTTCCCTGAAAAGACTGCCATTGCCAATGGAAACCTGGCTGCTGGGAACTTCCTCTTGCTGAACCTCTCTAGATGTACTCTATCAAAAAGTACCTCTGGCAAACAGAACTCATTGTGCAACTTCAGTGTAAATTCCCAGCTAACAAATTGCCAGCTCACTTTTTTCTTCAGGCAAGACCTGCTAAGTGAGCCTTTTAAGGAGAGCAGAGGGTCTCCTTAGAGTTTGATGCAAAGCATATACCTCTGGAAAGGCTCTTCTCAATCAACAACAGTCCATATAATTTAAACCCTCCCCCCACCAGCAATAGATTTACAAATGACCTTGATGAAAAAAAAAAAGGAAAAAAAAAAAAAAAAAGGGATTACATCTTGTAGCTGGGTTTCTATGATGGTCTAAAGCTTGCATTCATTGCGTCTGATTCTATACTCACTGAAAAGTACCTTTTCTGACTTTACTGGGTTTACTGCAGGCTTTAAAAAATGTAAATGCCAGGAGAAGCCATCTCAGTCTCCTGACAAAGTGCTTCAGTGAGATAATTTTGTGGTTTAAGTTGTTTATTCCAGGAGGAGAATGTGTATGAAAAATTGTTTAACAATCTAATCTCCTGAGTCATTTCCATGAGATTATTTATGAGCGATGTCTCTTACTGAGCATTGTAAAAAAAACAAAAGGAAGTGGAAATTGCCCTGAGAAAACATAATGCAGACCCAAGGACGCTTAGAAAATACGTCTGGGTTATAACGTCTGTCAAAAGCAAATGAAATGTAAGTAACAGGTGATTCTTCAGCCTTGCAAATGTGAAATGTTGAATTAGAGAAAGGAAAATAGAAATGTATTTTCTATTGCATCATCTGTTGTAAGTTAGTCTGGCAACCTAGATCATCAGATAACTCAACATGACCAGAATTTATGCAATTGGCAGTTAAAGTGGGTCTTGAGCAGTCTCTGAGGTGAGTAATGAGTTTTGAGCTGGAACAAAACAAACAGCTCTCAAGCAATTTGTCTTGTTCACCTGCAACCATTCCCTTTCCCCTACTCCAGAAAATCTTTCCAACAGATTGCTTGTATAAAGATAGATGCTAGTAGTAGAATTCTGTCAAATGCAATGGAAGTTACGCCTTTTACTTCAAAGTAATTGGGCTTTCCCCCTGGAAGTAATGTTTGGATTACTTTAGTAAGTTTGGATTGCTGAGGTGGTTGTTGCCTCCTTTTTATGTCAAGGAGAAATACTTGTGTAACAATATTCTTTCACTTTCATTGATTTTCAATAAATTTTTCAATTTCTTTGCATATCCAGTTGGTGAAGTTAAAGTTCACTGGTAAACAGAACTGCAGAAAACCACAAACGGTGCTAACACAGCATTTAGACCTGTCATACAATACACACAGTAGGTCGCTGGGCAGGTGCTCAGTCTTACAGTGCTGAACTGAATGGGTCAAGAAAATGGCACATACTAGCAAGGCAAAGTTTGTGCCTGGCTGACCCAGCTGATTGCGAAATACCTGCCTCAAACTCTCCATTAAAGCTGCGCACTTGTGCTGAAAAATACAATGCAATATGTAGATAATGAAGAGCAGTATGGTTAAGAAGAATAAGCACAGAGATGGGAGATGGAAGCTGCTAATTCCCATTTGGCCTTGAATCTTCGTATAATTTTTGGCAGATTTCTTCAGTCCAGGCTTTGATTTCTCTATTTGCAATGCATATGTAACGATTTCCACCTATTCTATTCCCCCAGTTGTCCCAACGAACATTTGATGCTTGTATCACACTTTGAGGGCATACTCATTTGTTTTCTTTATGCTTTTCATTTTTTTAATAAAGCTTATCCTCAGTCACACTCTGCAGTCAAGTGTTTTTGAGCACCTTCTTGCCATAACACCAAATATGTAAAGAAGACATCAGACAGTCCTCTGGAAACCTGCCCAAATTTGCTTACTGACTGCACTATGTGGGAGGTAGCCTGAAGGCGGCTGAGCATGCTGCACTCCAAAGAGGCCCTTTCTCCCAGGGTCTCCCATCTTCTGCATCTAGGAATATGCCATGGGAATTGCAGAAGGAAATTAGTGCCTCTGACTTGCATAAGCCTTATATTCTTTTTAGGAATCTTACAAATATACTTACCTATACACGTATGACTATGTGCATATATGGCAAGAGAGAGGATTGATCAGTCTTTCTGGAGCACTAATTTTCTTAAGCAAGCCTAGCAGAAGAAGATCTACTAGGCAATGTATCATTCAGATTGTGCATTCATGAGCTACACACACACTACAACAGAGGCAGAACAAACTTAGCTAGTTACTAAGTCACCATTGCTGAACACATTTATGGAAAAATCATATCTAAACATATGACTACCTTCTTATGTAACCATAGCATGGCAGATCTTAGAGGAATTGAACTGAACCTGAATGGTCCATCTCATTTCTACCATTTCCTAAATGTTTCATGCTTGACTTTGCATCTTAATGTTTCTTTAATGAAGTTTTCTCATATAAAAAAAATTATTTGTTTAGATAATATTATCTAGATGATTCATAGCAACAGACCCATCATCCTTATTTCTACTCAACATGTTGCCACAAGTGCTAGTTACAGGCAGCACTCATTGCCTTACACTCTTACTTATAGGTCAAAACAGAAGAAAGAACGTTATAATGGTCTTGCTGGCTGAAGTCAGATTTTATACTTTCAGCTTCATTAGATGGCATTACACCACAGGATACAGACAAGCAAAGCCTGAATTGATCCTACTTGACTGAATTCTAAATGAATGGAAAATGACTGCAAGGTTTGACAAGGAGCAGCAATAATGGCATGACGAACCTATGATTTCTATAAAGATTTATGTCTTTATAGCACTTCTTTTCAGTTTATGTAATTCAGCTGTGGTTATGGAACTTGAAAAATGAAGACCCTTTTGCAAAATGATTTTTCGAGCAAACTGAAAAAAGAAATATTGATTTCTCAGTGTATAATTTTAGAGTTTTTTCATTTTGCTTAAAGAATTGTGCCTTATTCCAAGCACAGAAACCTCACGGTATTCTGGAAGCTTACCTCACTGTATTGATAATTACCAGTTATCAAAGTGGTTTCTCCATGCCCCTCCTGAAAGAGATGGGAGCAGAAAAATATTGGGCATATGTGTTGTAGTGAATGTATAAAGGATGAATCCTTTAATGAACTGATATTCAGGATAAAATGTTAGTTATCTGGTCTTGTGGACTTTACCTCTGTATGATTTTGAGTAGTTCATCTCACCTTTAATTCCAGTTAAACCCTCCCCAGAAAATCTCATTAGGATACTCCTGCAAAAAAGAAGAAAAAAAACTCCAGAAAACCTCAGAAAAGAACTTATTCGGAGGATGTAGAAAAGATATGACATCTCAGTTTGTTACTCTGATCACCATAACAATTTGGATTTCTGAAGAAGTTCTGTACAATAGGGAATGCACTGCATTTTTACATGAGTTCTCCAGTGTGAGACGAACAGTTTTATTCTCTTCCACCTTCTGCCATACTCTTTCAAGCAGACTCTGATCACACAAAGTAAAAAGAGTATCCTGAAAACAGTTTTATGAAAGACACTAACTGGGAGGTTCATAAGGAGTCCTCTAAATACACAGGTCTGGCTAGGAAGGGGCAGAATATCCTTCCCTTTCGACAAAATTAATTTTCAGATAAAATCCCTCAATTTTTTTAAGGTGAATAGTTTATTTTGGAATTCAGGAAGCAATACTTCTTGACCACTTCACATGGCAGAGGATGGATTGGGAAACATCTGGCATTAAGGAGCCCTTCCAGTGACAGAATGAATATGCTTGAACTTGGAAGTTCTACATTTTCTTTGCTGGTATCTCTTAAAATATGTTTTGACCAGACTGGGCGAAAAGAAGTAACAAGATGTTGTCTTGTCACATCCTGTGGGTGTGTTTTGAGTGGTGTGGGATTTGTTAATGGAATGTTAACATTATCTCTTATATTAAACTTTCCTCCTTTTTCCATTTGAGATTATTCCATCTCCAAAACTCGACTAGCCAGACAAGTCTAACCTTGTGACATGATTTTATGATTAAAAGAGAATCTAAGTCCACAAATCTGGCTTTGACTTATAAAGTTTGTGTCCAAAAATAAATGAAGGGGTACCATGTCCAGACAGAGCAATATGTACTCTGAGGCTGGAGAATAGAGAGCAAGCCTGGAGATAGCTGTCCAAGAATTACACTGCTCAGCCCTAACACCCTGGGCTTTTTCAGGAGAAATCCTGGAGAGGAGAAAAGAATACATATAGGTCAGTGAAAAAGAAATGTGAGTCCTAGAGAAGCAAGAAAAAGGGTTTTGAAGCTATTAATAAGCAAGAGCTCTAAACCTTGTTGTTTTTCTAAAATATAGAAGAGTAGAAGTTCAGTACTAGTAGGGGTTGACACTAGAATGAAGGAATAGGCTTTGCTTGTACAGTAGGTTTGATTACAAAACAGATTATAAATTTTGCTCTCATTATAATTATTTTGGTTCTCCTTTTCAGCACTCTTCTGGAAGCATAATTCAATAACATCCTTACCAGAGCATACTTCTGCGGCATTTGGCTGTCTGCTTGTCAATACGCATTTGCAGCAAAGAAGCCTTGAAAGGTTTGGGGGTTGGATTTGATTCAAGCAACCATCCAAACATCTGAAAGATTATCCGATCTTTTTGCACCTTTGGTTTTTGAAAAGATGAAAATCCATTGGAAATTTCACAAAAGCAAGCCTTCTCTGAGATTTCTGCCACTTCTGAATCTGCTCTTACATAGGAAACTGGAGGAAAACAATCAATGTCAAATAAATTAGAAATATCTAAATGCTTCTGTCTTTCCTTTTTCTGTAATTATTTCAAGTGAAAGAACCCTTTTCCAGTGTTGAAGACACATGCAGATGTGGGAACAATCGTCTGAAAAGACCCTGGATATCTGAAAACTTGGAGGAAAAACATTAAAACATTTTTAGAAAGCAGGGGTAAATAAATAAATAACTACATAAATAAATAAGTCTGTTTTCTACAGTAGATGTAGTTCGATCATAAAAGAGATCCTGGTTCAAAGCAGCAGGTCAAAACCACTATGGCCACATGGCATCAAGATTGGATCTGTTATGAACTCACTTACCAAAGCAGTCTGGTTATTCAGCTTCGTACTTTGGTATATAAGCACTCACTTCAGACTGAGCATCATTTGTACCCCTGCAAGTAGCTTGAAACTGATGAAAACATCCTCAAGGCAACATACAACCTACATCATTTTGTGCAACAGAAATACAGATGTCCGCCAATGCCTGACCTGAATAAAAAGTAGGTGCTGTGGCAATGGACAAAACAGATCAGAAAATGAGAAAATGGCCAAAATAAGGAGAAAGGTGATTTGTGTATAAAATACAGAGGAGATGGATTAAACGGGAAAACAAAGAAGAAAGTGCTTTCAAACTCTCTACTTAATTCTTTCAACAACTTCATTTTCCTCCTATTCCACCATCAAATAGCATACTGTCTTGTTAGGACGTGCTAATAAGTCCGGAAAACAAGAAGTACAAAGCTGAGGCATTGCATAGTAAGATAGCCCATTTTCAAAGGTGATACAAGTTGAAATCAAGCAGAAATTTTCAGACAGCAAGGAAAATGCTTTCAAAAAGAAATACAAGACGCCTATTTTTAACACCTGTGTAACTTTCAAACAGAACTGCCTTTTCTGTGGAATAGAAGCAGAGATATCCAGGCTCTGTAATGGGACTCTGCTAGGGCACTAGGATATTATACATGAAGGATCATCTTAGTCTTCCCAAAACATCAGCTGAATAGTTTAAAATAATAGAGAGGGAGAAGAATAAAGTCTGAAGACGTAACAGCTGTGGGATTGCATTTTCCCCAGAGAGAATATTTTCCACCTTTCCTCATATAAAGATAAAATATATATGAGAAAATTTTAGTCTCTTATTGTATTAAGTCATTAATATAATACTTTTCCCCTTTGTTTGACCAACTGGAGCTTCATCAAGCCTTAAAAATAACCCAAAACATTTGAATGGTAAGGTACCAATGCATGCCACCAGTAAATTAACTTTATCACGGATTAAGTCCAAGTCATGAAAGCCATTTATTACTGAGATTAAAGCTTAGTGGCTAACAAATTGCAGTTCAGTTTCATAACAGGCAAGGTCATTTTTCAGGTGGAATCCCTAACATTGGTTTCTTACTATATCCTGGAGATTTGTACTTCTCTTTTTCTAACATTATGTGCAACAGGAGAGATTGGATGATGAATTAGAGAAGTTGGTATAAAATATGCATTTAAAAGTTCTGGAAATAAATCCTGAGATACTTGGCTACAGGAGTCTGTCAGTGCTACTAGTACACTGCAGTAATTCACAGCATAAACATCTGTCCTGAGTTGGTTTGTATCCTGTTGATGAGAAGATGCTACCAGTGAAGTGAGATGTATTTCAGCATGAGTAATGATTACAGGGTCAGTCTGATACTTATGAGATCAGACATTCCTTCATCTTCCTGGAGCACCAAGCCACTGGTGATTGGAAAAAAAGAAATGGGGCAATCCGGCTGGTCTCCCACCTAGCAACCATTGCAGGGGAAGACAGGTTTGGGAAAAGCAGTGATGAAAGTGTAATGGCCCCTGTATCTGAGAGTTGTAGTGTTGCTGTGGGCACATGGCCACAGCTTCACTGATTCATGTACTACATATCAAAATAAATCAAGCAAACAAACAAACAAAACAAAAAAAACCCAAACCAGCAGGAATAAGGTCAGGCTTTTTGTTGTTTTCTTCCTCCTCTTCTCTGACAGCAAAGCGATTCTGCGCCATGAAGACTGCTCTGCTAAACCTTTTCCTGATAGACAAGTCTCTCCCCACTTACACTTGATTCTTCTGTGTTCCCTATCCCTACTAAGAACTTCCTTCCTACTCTCTGAGTATAGCTCAATTATACGTATATTACATATATATAATTATATCCCTGATTGCCAAGCATCCCCTTTTTCTGCTCTATATAGATACCAGATGGGCCTTTGGATGTCATCATGCTGACATCCAGGTATCCCACTGATTTCCTTTCTTCCTGTCCAGCCCTTCTATCACCTATATCCAACCCTTTACTTTTTACATTCTTTGTGTAATACACCTTTTTAATATGTGGGACTGGACGGAAAAAAGAAAAGCTCATCTGTCTATCTATAAGAAACATTTCTCCTGAGGCGCCCTGTAATGCCCTACCGGGGACTATCCATGTATCCTTCCAGCAAGTTCCTGCAAAATCATATGAAACAGGGGATGGGGTGAAGAAAGAGCTTGTATCTCATCTTCCATTGGTGTGTACTCTGCATCTTCTCATAAAATCATGTACCTTTTTCTTGTGCAGGATACACTATTCTTGTCTCAGAACAAAAAGCTGAGTACAATTCAGCACGAGGTGAGAATTCTGATGGAGTACTAAAATATCTGGAATTACAGTATGAGTCTTTGCGATACCTAAGCTGGTTTTTTTAATGAGTTCATTTCTGAATCCATAGCTATGTCAAAACTGAGAGGCATTCTTTTGGGAACTTTCATCTAAAACATCACTTTTTTTGAAGACAGTGTTTCCCTTGACAATGACCAGGATTCCTGCCAGCATAAACACACTTTTTTTCATTGGACTGTCTGTGTGCGATTCAGTGAAATGGATGCTACAGTCCAGAGAGAGGTTTAAAACATCAGCTATTGTGCTTCTGGCATTTTCCTCATCTTTCAAAAGGAGCAGTCCTGGACTTAGTACGCTTTTATTTCTTTAATGTGTATATTCTAGGTGACGGCCAGATTGCAAATTCTGGGCAGAGAATAAAGCAGAAATGTCTTGCTGATTTTCAACAGAATTTTTGAAGTTACATTTCCTTCAATTATAGAGGAAATCAGAAACATTAAGGTCAGAAAAATGACAGCTTCAAAGATAGAGGGCTCAAGGTACAGTTCTGTACACCTCAAAATTTTCTGGTGACTCTGGTAAAACAATAAAATTCACAGAAGTCAATTCAGTAAAAGACTGCTCACATAATGCATAAGAACAGCAAAGTCCATAAGGCATCAGTCAGTATTGACTGATTTGGTCACTATTTCATCTTCCCTGCTCAGGGAAAATATATATATACACTGCAAACGCAAAACCTCTGCAATGCAACAGAACTAACCACATTATCTGGTATGAATATCATCAGGGACTTTGTTACTGAGGAAAATGCAGTAAATATAGATGAAAAAGCTTACTAAGGGAATGTGGCTGGAAAATAAACCCAACAGGAGTGCTGGAGAGAGCACTAAGGAAACTTTATTGAACCATAACCTGTTCCATATAGGGTAAAAACTGGTTTACTCTTCCCAAGTTTTGTAGAGTTTACTGATTCACTGATTTAAGTCAGAAAAGCTATAGTTACCTTAAATATTTCTTCTTTAATTTGTATTGCATTAAGCAACAATGCATTTCTTTCAGCTAGCATGTTTATTTGATCAAAGGTTCTTTCTGGGTCACATCAATTTATGAACGAGACTCCCATGATGCTTGAGCACTTACGTTAACTGGCTTAACATCACCTTTGCATGACATTTGAGCTTGTAAGGTATTTAAAAAAAATTTAGCAGTCTTTCTTTGGACTTGTCAGAGATGATGAATGTATTTTGCACTTTTACATGTCTGCTTTCAAAATTTGCCAGACAAAAAAAGTTAGGAAGATTTGTGTGCCTGGTACTTCAGTACTTCTTCATATAAGATAGGCAGATGAGATTAGTTACCTTTTATAATCGCCTGTAAACAAGTATGGATATAAACATATATAATATATATACACATATATAATATATATATACATGCACATTCACATATATAAGCTGAGCTTGCTCAGTTTCAGTTATTGAGAATCCATAAGTCCAAAGCAACACTTGCAATATATTCTTCATGAGTTATGGACTTTAAAGACAATCAATAAGGCAATTGAACTGCACAAGGTTAATTTTCTGGGGTTTTTTCCATACTAGAAATGACAGCCCACATTATGGTGAACATCTGACCCCAGCATATCCAGATTGTAAAAGGTTTTCCCATTGCTGGACTGAGCTGTCTTCCTAAAATAAAAAATATTTTAATGATTATTATAATAGATAGATAATAATTTATCACCTGCCCTGCTAAACCATCCTAAGTTCTAATTATCTCCACTGATGAGACACATATCCTATTTCAAGACCAATTGTTTCTGCTTTCAGAGCCCTCTCATGGGTCTAAACCTTGTTTACGCTATCTCTCATCACATTGCTATGTATGTTTAACAAAACACTGAGAACATCTACAGTTGACATATATAGTCTTCCTGCAAGTAACCATAATGTGTTAAGGTCATCTCGCAGCCTTTCCTTCAATACACTGATGAGTATTGAATAAATATTTGCACCATGCAAAAGGGCAAAACGCAGAGACCCCTAATGAATGACCATTACGGGCACCTGCACAGCATGCGTGCTTGATGGAGGCGACAGCACAAGCTCATAAAATCTAGCTACACCTTTACCCCCCAGCTCATCACTCTAGATGAAAGCATGAAGTAAATTATCTCTATGGGGCCCACATTCGGAAATTTAGATGTAACAGCTAGGTCAGCAGTACAATGAGACAAGTTCCTTAACTTTAGTACATGAATCCAGGCATGATTTCCCAGCACCACGTGACTTTTCATTTACAACTTTTTTAATTGTGAACTGAATGCAATAATCTCGGTATAATCTACCATTTGACCAGCAACTGGTCCTGAGAGAGAGCTCCACATACCGATGCTTCTCTCAGGCTACTTGTAAGACTAGAGGAGGGTACTAAACAGTGGCAGGGCACTGAACCTGACTGCTGCCAAATCATCTCAGAGGGATGTAAAGTGACAGAGCACCCAATAGGAGCAGAACAGAGTGCATTTTATAAATGTTTACAAGAAAAGATTGAGGTTAGGTGAGGGGAAATATAAACAGTTTTACATATTAATATTATGCTTTGCTCTACATACTTTTAACCCTTAATGTTTTGTTTGGAATTTGTTGTTTGTGTGTCATTGAGAGTTAATGGTGACAGGGATTCCCAAAGGAAACTCATCTATCCACCTGGGTCGGTGCAATCCCAGGCACAGCTACAGGCTGGGCAGAGAAGAGATTCAGAGCAGCCCTGCAGAGAAGGACTTAGGGGTTTTGGTTGATGAAAAAATGAACATGAGCTGGCAGTGTGCACTCGCAGCCCAGAAAGCCAACCGTATCCTGGGCTGCATCAAAAGGAGCGTGACCAGCAGGTCGAGAGAGGTGATCCTGCCCCTCTACTCTGCTCTTGTGAGACCTCACTTGGAGTATTGTGTGCAGTTCTGGTGTCCTCAACATAAAAAGGACATGGAACTGTTGGAACAAGTCCAGAGGAGGGCCACGAGGATGATCAGGGGACTGGAGCACCTCCCGTATGAAGATAGGATGAGAGAGTTGGGGCTGTTCAGCCTGGAGAAGAGAAGGCTGCGTGGAGACCTCATAGCAGCCTTCCAGTAGCTGAAGGGGGCCTATAGGGATGCTGGGGAGGGACTCTTCATGAGGAACTGTAGTGAGAGAACAAGGGGTAATGGGTTCAAACTTAAACAGGGGAAGTTTAGACTGGATATGAGGAAGAAATTCTTTACTGTAAGGGTGGTGAGGCACTGGAATGGATTTCCCAGGGAAGTTGTGAATGCCCCATCACTGGCGGTGTTCAAGGCTGGATTGGTCAGGGCTGGATTGGACAAAGCCTTGGGTGGCATGGTTTAGTGGGAGGTGTCCCTGCCCCTGGCAGGGGGTTTGGAACTAGATGATCTTAAGGTCCTTTCCAACCCTAACTATTCTATGATTCTATGATTCTATCTCCCAGATTTAGATAGGTTTCCATGTCAGCAGGGTTCCAAAACTGCCCAACACTTTGGTGTAATAGTTCTTTTTTTCCAGCTTACATGAATATAAATATGTCGTCACCCATGGCTTCAACTCAGTGATGGAATGAAGTCAAGAACAGGATGGAGACACAAAAACACAGATCCAGAGCGTGCAACTCAGTTCCCCTCTTCTGTGCTTCATTTTTTTGCCTGTAAAATGGAGAAAGTATTTTCCAGCTGATCATGATCTGGAAAGCTAAGATGCACTCTGGAGTGCTAGTTATTTAGAACCACAATAAAGCCAGTCATTTGAATTAAAAGAGAAGAAGGAGAAAAAGGCAGTAAAACAATTATATTGACAACAGAGGGTGCATAGTTCTGGCATAAAAAGATTGCATGAATACCATGCAAACTGAAACATTAGACAGCAAGCAAACCCAGCAGCAAGAAGTCCTTTAGAACTGATTTACCCTGAAGTAGGGTAGACCCATATCATCCCATAACTAATGCAGCTATGACAGATTTGGTACCTGGGTACACAGTGCTAGATGATCCCAAGTAGATATAGCTCAGGTCTCAATTTAATAACCATAATATTTTTGTGGCTTAATAAATCTACTGGAAAGAATTTTTTATTTTTCTTTTTTTCGTTTACTTGAGAAGTTTTGTCAACTGAAATAAACCCCTTCATCCTGTTAAACTATTTCGCAGTGAATATACGCAAAGTGGAGCAGAGCCTGTTTCAAAGCACTCAGCAGTCAGCCAAAGTGACATCTTTCTGACAGGTGACACATTCCTCCTTGCAAGTTTCGAAAATTTAACACAGTGCGTAGACACTTGTTCAATGATTGCGTAAGGTTCACAGCTCCTAAGGGAAAGCCTAGGATATCACACAGGAGAAGTTCTTGTACACATAAAACAAGCCAATATTCAGATCCTGTCAATATAAATAAGTTGCTGTCTGTTTCCTAGTCTATTGCAGGAAAGAAAAATTATGCATACAGCCTCTTCTCTGTCATTTCTAGCCTCCCCCTTTCCAGCCAGTCAGCAAGGCAGTACCATATAAAGTGACCTGGACTAATAATTTATTTATGGCAATTGTTCATGTATTAAGCAATCAGAATGCTTAAACACCAAGGTTGCTTCCTTCCAAAATATGTTTATTGTCTGAATTAAATGGGTCATCAAAGGAAACATAAAGAAAAAAAGAAAGTAGCAAGCTTTCATAATTTCCCAATAAATTCACAAAAGCATCTAAGCATCCACCTCCCAGTGAAATAAGAGCCTTCCACTACCTACAGATACAAACCAAAGCTTTGGCACAGATGCCAGAACCCACACATACCTTTTTGGTCCATCAGAGTAGATCTCTTTTAATTGTTTTAGTCAATGGCAACTGAGTGGAGGAATTCTGAAGAGCAGTTTGAATGAAGAAAGATCTTGGTTAATATGAGCTCAGCAGCTTGAGAAAAGCAAGTTACGAGCAAATAGATGGAAACACTATGCCCCCCCAAAGTACTCTGTCCGTATGATAAAGGGTTCTCCTTCAGCTCCATCTTGTTTCCCATTTCTGTCTTCAGTATGGACCCTGAATCACTGCAGTTTTGCACTAATTTCATCTTCCACCTTTCAGTTTACTTAATGTGGATTTCAGCTCTCTCTTTGCTGAAGTGTCAAGCTGCTAACTAAATATCAAGACAGTATTTACCATGAAATAGTGTGAAATAATTAAGAAAGCCATTCTGTATGTAAGAAGAGGAATTAGTCTGAAATCTGCAACACGACAAGTGCTCCTGAAAAACTATTTTACTTCATTCTTTTTTCTTTTTTTCCCTGAAGTCAGAGCAAAACAGAAGAGGTTCAGCCTGTTGTTTGGCCTACTGAAGTCACATTCAGAATATGGTGTAAAAGTGATCATTAAAACATAGCACTTTAAGAGGAAACAAAACAGCACTGAGTAATCAGAAGTACTCTAACATATTAGGTTCAAAATTGGAAGCTCTTTTGTATGTTCCCATAGGCTTTACTCAGGCAAGCCAACTATTTTAACTGAATTTGTCTGCTTGGAATTACATTTGATTTCACAAAGGTAAAATGCCTGCAAGGCATACAGGCATATGAGAGTCAGATGATTGCAGCTGGTGACCTCAGTGTCATTATTTTTAACCTTTGGGGGGTGTTTCTGTCTGGAGCAGACATGGATCCAGTGTTCCACAGAAAATGCCGGCATTTTCAGCACAGTGGCACTGTCTTGAGGCTGTAGAGTTTATTCAGGAGGCTGTGTGCCCTTCTTTCTCAATAGATTAGCATTTTTTATCTCCAGAAATGATATCAATTTCCAAAACAGATGATAAATGTTCTAAAGTCAGAAAAGCCTGCAGTGTGGAAAGATGCACTGTAAGATGCACAGGAAAATCCCTGCTTCTCATGAGGCTGGCAGCCAGGAGTCCTCAAAAGAAGTTCTCTGATCTGCTGCTGCCTGGTTGCTATTTGACCAAGGCTGTCAGGGAAGGTCTTTTGGCTTCCTGTATCCATCAGTTGGTCATGTTTTTACTGGACTCATCATCTCTCTAGTAGTGTTTGGCTCTTACTGTTCTGTGTTGGTTGGGCAGACACATCAGGTCAAAGAGTTGCTTCTTGCTGACAGTGTCTGATTTGGTGCAGTCAAGGAGGAATAGTTAAAGCACAGCTTGGAGTTATTGCAGCTACAGCTCCAAATACATAATTAACATGAAATATGGCATGACTGCTCAGAACTTGTGGCTGACCTGCAGAATAAGTCACTAGGTGTCAGCTAGCCTCTGACGGTGAGGAAGTCAGAGGAGCCATCCTGGAAAGGACAACAGCCTGGTCTGGGCCCTTGTGCCTTTTCTCAATTGTGATAAAGGTTTTCCATGCACATGGGCACACCACAGTGCTGTCCTCCCATTCAGTGAAAGTACATAACCATCTCAGCCCAGCCTGAAGATAACTGACCAGGACAGTAGGCCAGCAACTGTATTTGGTGTCATCCAGGGCTCCAACTATACAGATTCCAGCTGTGAGAAATACACTGAATTCACAAAGAGTGATTCTCCAGATCAAAATAATGAGTTCTTAGGAGGAACAAAGAGTGAGATTTCCAATGATCAAATTAGGTGGATAAATAACAGAATCATAGGAAATAGAGCTAGCATGTAGTTCACCCAGCTGACAGCCCAGGACATCCAGGACAGAACTGTATGTCAATCTCTTAATGTGTTGGAATTAACTTGGTGCAGAGCAGGCAGATGAGCAGAGAGAGAGACTTGGAAGAGTTAAACCTCAGGAAGAGCCAGGCACTCAGAAGATTTACTGTAGGTGGAATTTCATTACACAGAGAAACTCATGGCTAGAATAAGCTGCCAAAGGAAACAATAGAAGCCACTACTTTGCTTTAAAGACTTAAGAAAATATTTAAAAGAAATAAATATTTGGTAGTACATCTGCCATCTCAAAGAATACCTAGCTTCCTTTCAACCCTACAGTGTTCTCTGTTCCAGCTGCAGGATATTTTTCCTCATTGCCCTGCAAATTGTATTTTTTTAGGCCTAAAAGAAGCATCTGCTATATTTTAAGATGGTTCCCTATGTTCACCCAAGCTACCATTAGTCCCAATCCCAGCAGAATATGTATAAAAGCAGCTTTACTCTGCTTTTGTACTCTCCTCAGCTCAAGGATGAAGAAAATGGCTGTGTCACCCCCCAGGCTATATCCGAGCAAGCTCAGAGGTGCTCTACTCATTGCCTGGCAGTATAGGGCACCTCTGCATCTGCTCCAGGCTAGAGAATATGCTGACTCTTAGCCCTCTCTGCTTGCAGTTTGACCTTTTAATACCGGATTTTAGTTTGCTTGTTCTGCTGACAGGCAGTGCATAAGGCACTTCATGGGACCATGAAGGAAGACCCTCTAAATCTCTAACCTCAGCTGCAACAGCAAGGAAGAGGTAAAAAAAATTAAGTTCTGAATTTGGAAGTTATGATTAATTTCTGTGTGGGGAAGGAGAATTATACATGTATTAGTTTCACCATGTGAGGAACATATTTTTGCCATTACCTAAGTAATGAAGCTCCAAGGACAAGAAAAAGGAACTTGGAAGCCCTATTTTTCCCATTTTGATCCAACAGCAGCGGGGGTCGGTTCCTCACATGTCAGCTTGTTATAATGAAGAGTTACTAAAAGGTTTTTCTACTTGTCAGCTTTCTGACAACTCCTGAATGTGGTAAAGGTGGGCTAAGAGATGATTAGTCACCACCTGCCTCTTAACAAACAAGTTCTCTTGAGTAACTCCTGTGCAATATTTAACTATGAATAAATCCATTTAAAGCACCAGCTCTCTCAATGGCCATCTGATGGTAATCAGGCCCAGTTCCTCTTTCCAGGAGATGTCTTGAACACTGTCCCACAGCACAGCTCTGTAGCCACATGCTCCAGTCCTAAGTGCCTCTGGATGCCAGTGCAGAGAAAGCCATGGAAAGAGGCACATGCAGCAGTTTATGCTCAGTGCATAGAAAGCATTTTTCATTTTGCTCCATGTCCCATTAGGCATATTTGGGCATTATACGAACAGTGGGTATAAGGACCTGGACACTGTACCTTGACCACAAGCTGCTTCCCCTGCAAGGGGAGCATGTGCATCCCAACTACAGTACAACAGCCACAGCTGGGACACTGCCTGTGGCTCTCCTTCAGTGCTACACCTTCCTTCTTGAATGTCACAAGGAGCTTCAAATGCCTTCCTGAATATTTTTGTGTCATACATATTATGAATAGGAACAACAGAAACTACAATATTTAGTATTTTGTTCCTAACTGATTCACTTTAATTCCTCCTCTCTTCTACCATTTTAATTGAGTTCCCAGCTTTGTGCTTTCAATTCACTAAACTTCTTACCTTCTTCTATTTCCTTCATTTAGGGTCTCCAGTCGCACTGTATGTTTTAACATCAGCATATATTTTGCCCTCAAAGCCAAGCATTAAATTCATGGAGCACCTGCACATGTACTCTCACACACAAAATGTATGGAAAGACATAACAAAAAGAAATCTAATGTCTGAAGAAGTCAATGCATGTCTTTAGACTTCACGCTTTTCTGGCAGAGAATGGTTCCCTAATTTGTTATAGTACCCACCTGGCAGTAGCACACAATCCAAAACCCAACCCACACAAAACACTGCGGTCTGGGCTGCTGGTACCTGAACTAATTCTTTTGCATATTGTGCCTTGGGATGTATTCAAAACTGAGTTTGGCAGCATCTTTTTATCATTTAATTTGTAGTGTCTCATTCCTTCTCTCTGCTGGACTTGTCTTCTAACACATTTCATAAATATACTAGGCACCATGGGAAAGTTGGCAACATTCATTCAAAAGACCTGCTTGAACAGAGAGCTAAGATAGTAATTGATGCCTATGTAAAATGATGAAGAAAAGGCCTGAAGAGCAAACATAATGATAACTAAGGAGTTAGCGAAATTAGCTGTAAAACTCAGAATTCAGTTTATGCAGTTGAAAGTTGGATGCATCATCCTGCGCAGTAATGGCATGACAGCTTCCATCCACATTTATCTAAGGATTGAGGTAAACATTACTCTTCCCCCTTTTCTGGGAGGTGGGCTCTGCTCTCTTCTGGAGGGGGACTATGTGCCCATCTACATCACCCTAATGTGTAATTGGGGGCAGCTTGTTATGTTTCCACTTACCTGTTGAAAAATAGACGTTGTGTAGTGTTTTCCTTTCTAAGGAACTGTGAGATGAGTGAGCAGACTGCTAAATACATATTCAGATGTGTACTTGAGAGATGTAAACAGAGGGAGAGACAGTATTGTAATTCAGCTGTTAAACCAGATTGTACACTTAGCATTAGCTGAGACATTTTCCCACGTGAGAGAAATTACTACAGAAACATAGGCACCATTGAAAGAATTCACATAGTAAAGTAAAAGCAACACAAGTTTCTAGAGAACAAGTAGACCAGAACCAACACTGGAACTGTATTAGAGACTCTCATCTAGGGGAGTCACAGAGAGTTTTAGACCTTTCCAGAATAAGAAATATTTTAGCAAGGCAGATCAACACATTGAATGTATGTTCATCTGACACTTGCAATGAATGGATCTGTCCCTTGTCACTCTGAATTTTGGTTCTCTCCTATTCAGTTCTCCTGTCTTTTTTATATGATGTTGAACAGAAAACCACTTTCAAGGTGTTCACTTCACAGTTTCCAAGGATCATACAGTTTCATTTAGATAAAAAAGCTATGAGATTTTCAAGGGACAAGCAAGTATCAAACACACTCGTTGCACCAATGCCAATTCCTTTTGAAGCACAAAACCGCACAGCTGTTGATCTAAGTTTCTGCATCTTCTCCAGGGTGCAAGAGTGTTTTCAGATCATAAATGAAAGTGAATGAGCTAAAGAAGAGCAACTGACATCCTTTGGCAAAGACTGCAGGTATAGGGCGGGTGGAAGCAGGGGCAAGGGGCAGAAAGTGCAGAGCAAATTTCTCCGTCAAGCCTGGGAACTGTCTGATTTTATGCTAGCCCATTCCCTGGAACACTACCCCATGAAGTACAGTTTGCCATCCATTTTCTGGGGAGCACATTTCTTTGATTCCCACAGAAGTGTGTGTTAAAACCTTGATGGTATCATTTTGCCTTCTTGTAAATGACAATCTCCCTTTATAAAGAATAGTTTCAGTATTTTCTGCATACAGTTATACTACGGAGTGGGGTTCCTGGCTGCTAAGCTGGACTTTGCTGTCTGTGTTTAAATTCTGCAGGATGAGTTATTTGTGAACAATCCATGTTGCATTGTTTTATGACATGTTGGGGCAGTCATTCGTTTAAAAGGCTTTGGTTCCAGGTTTGTCCCCAGATAAGAAGACACAGCTGCCATTGAACTGTAAGAGCACATGAAAATCAAATTATTCTGACACCCATATCCATGTAATCCATCCGCCATCATCCAATACAACACAGTCAAAAAATCATGAGTCTGCTCTGAGATTAATCCACTCACGTTCTTCCAGGCAGAGTAGTCTGAGTAGCTTTTCCTGAGATTGGGCTTCTCATTTTCTGATACATTAAAAAAAATCAATTCTGTACGTAGAAAGCTGATCAAAAAGATGAAGAAATCTTCCTTGCACTGATTGAAAGCTTTTAATTCACTGATTCACTGAAAGAGTCACAGGTATACCCTATAACATTCAGGGTTATAGTAAGAGTCTACAGAACCACCTCTGAAAAGATTCAGTAAATAAAAATATGAAGTGCCTTCAGTACTGGTGAGGGAGAATAACTTGTGCTTCTGCAAGCACAAATAGCTTGCGAAGTGAATAAGGGGCCCAAAGAGTGGAAGAAAGAAATAAACCAAGAAAATCTTGGCGGCACTGAATCCACAAATGTTGTTCATTTTACGGATGCATGATGGTTGCTACAGAACTGGCAAATATATTCACATTGCCAATGACAAAGCATAAAGCCCTCACCTCAGGCCTGATGTCAGTGAACTCTTTATGACAGAAGGCAAAGAATTTGTCCAACACCAACATATATTATCATAGTGTCTTCCAAGGAAAAAATAAACAAATTTCTACATAACCTCTTTGCTCTCCTCTGTCGATAAGAGTGAAAACTTTATGGAAGACATAGCAAGTCTGCAGATAAACTAGGAAAGAAATAAAACTTAGAATTACTTTATATTAGATACATTAACCAGCTAAGGAGGAAGAACAGATTAAAAGACCGGCTTTTGTTGGAAGAAGGAAAACCCCTTTCTCTAAAGTAATTATATTTTGCAGATCTGAAGTCATCTTCATTTTGATGTTTCTGACCTGAACTGGTAGAGCTCAGCTGGTTGACTGAAACCAATACTACTTCAAGCACAGCTAAAGTCTGTTACTGTTGTTTGAAATAATAACTGTTGGTTTAAAAAGTATATAATGTATTTTCCCTGTTTCTTTACAGTTAGAATATCCAAAGGGATTTCATGTTTCCATTAGAAATTGAATTATCTTCAAATGCTTTTCATGCCCTAAAAAGTACCGCAGAAACTTAAAAGTAGGCAGTAGATGAGTCCAGGTCTTACAGCTAATGTCTAACCCAGCTTCAGCAATTTTTACATCAGGCTGCGTGAAAGGGCAGATCAGGGTACAAGAACTCTACCCAATCTGAAAGCTAAAGCTCAGTGAATATAACTGACTTTACACAGCCTTATATGCACACTTGTATTGCCACACACAGATATAAAAAAATACAACAAATGTGCTAAAATTCAAAAGTCTCTATTCATCAGCACCCGAACATGCTGTATGCAGTACACAAAGGTAATGAATCCCTGGTCCTTGATGCTAAGTGTTTAAATAACATGCCTACATTAAAAGTGTGCTATTCACCTAATTACTTCTGCAAATTGCCAGAAAACTGCCCAAAGGTGACCAACATGAGCTTATTTTATTTGTTTTTGCAGAAAGTCTCTGTGAAGCTGATTCAAAGTGTTATTTTCCTTCACAGGGCCAGTTTGCACAATTAAGTGATCCAAATTACATACTGCAATTCCTGAAGTATCCACGTTCCAAAAAGAAAGTTACTTTTTGCCTTTTCTGTTTGTTAGCAAGTATGTTCAGGATGGTGAGGAAAAGATTTCTTGCACTTGTGCTAGGAGTAACTGGACCTGGAAGCAAGCTGGTGTGTCTGTGCTACAGTAAGGCATGTCCATGGTATTTCTTTCACTAAAGAAAGAGGAGGATGGATGATTTCTCATTAAAATATCAGTGTCCAATCCAAACCAGATAGGTAGTGATGGGCAGTGGCAAGCTCTTGGTGGCTTTTAAGAGAGCTTTAAAATCAGCTCAATTCATTGTTGTGGGCACAGTCTATGCAATCATAGCAAAAGAGCCATTGTCAGATCAAAAGCTAGTTTAATAACCCACAGGAGAGACCTTTTTAGAGGTGAGTGGCTGGCTGGAAGGAACTGGGGAAAGAGGATTAGTGGAGAGGTCAATTTCTTCTTCTTTCCTTGCTATAGCTGTTTCATGGATCAGTGAAAGCCTGTTACCAAAAACTTTTGCCAGTTTGTCATTTATCAACCTAAGTAAACAGACAATTCAACGTCATTGCATTGCAGGAGCCCAGGAGTCATTATGCTCTGCTAGCTCTCTCCAATGCCAAGATTAACACCTGTGGTAGGAAAAGTAACATAACCACTAACACTCCATGTTGGCGCTCTCACCAGCCCAGAACAGGCTCTCAGTTTGTACAGCCAAGTGCTCTTTCTTCCCCTTCATCTCCTTCTCCCCAGGAAGGAGAGATATTTAAGGATTCAGAGGTAGGTAAAGACCTTCAGCTAGTGCAAACTGGTGTGGCTTCTCTGACTTTTTGCACAAGCTAAGGAACCTGTGCCAAGAAGAAAAAGTTATTTTCTGTCGGGAAGCAGGAGAATACAAATTTAATCCTCACACACTGTTCCACTGAAGCTGGCATGAGCAGTCGCTGCTGAGTGACTGCTGTTTACGTGTCCCACTTCCAGCTGGTTTTATGAGCATATGTTATATCTACAGGAGATATGTGTAGGGAGCGGAAACAAAGACACTATGGAGCGATCTGTCTTCATCGACTAGAGAAATGTTTAAAAAAAGTACACATGGATTCAGAGCTGTGCCAGTGCTGAGGAATGAGTTTTACAGGCATATTTGAGGACCAGGGGGGCACCACTAGCAGTGAAACCAGAGCAGTTCTGTTCAGGGTGGTGGAGCCAGTAGGGATGTTCCTAACTCTGCCCTGTCAGGATCCCAGGTCCTTACTTGGAAATCTTCTCTCCATCACTTCACTGAGGCAGAAAGGAACAGAAGGTGTAGAGGAGACCTTGAAACTGCCGAACGTACCAGGCTGGAGACCCATCACACCCTGTGGCTTGCAGCGAAGCACACTGCTCCCAAAGCCCACCCAAGCATCAAAGCTCAAGCAGTGGCTTTAAACAACCCCCTAGAGACTGCAGGTGGGCCTGGGATTAAAAATATTTCCGCAGTCTCTGTGGTGGTGAGCAGCCAGCAAAGAAGAAGGTATTCTGCAGCTTTACAAGGTCAGAGCTTGTCTGCAGAAAAATCTCAGACAGATCTCACAAATCATATCAGCCATTCTTTCCCAAGCATTTTGTTACACTTGCTAGTAACAAGATCACATAAGATTTCAAAATGTTTCTTGAAGAAAGGAAACCTTTTGTTTTTGATGCTATTTGTCATCTGGCAGCAGGTTACTTTTTGTGGTGAGCATTTGATTATAATGGTACAGCATGAAGCACTTGATAGAAAATAGGCAACGCACTCAGGATAGTTCATTTGAGATACAAGAAATCCTGCATATCTTGGTAAGTCCAGATCATCAGTTCCCATATTTCTTCAGTTCTTATTCCTCTAAATCAGCTTCACAGGGACACAGAGATAAATCTTAAAGCAGAAAATGGTATTTGTGCTGCATTCAAACAGCTGAAGACCACCACTGTGAAGCTTTACTAGAATAAGGCCTGAGTCCTGCTATCTGATATCCAGCAGATTTTAGAAAGGAGCTTAGATGAACTTAATACCCCAATGACCAGCTTTAACATTTTTCAGTAGACACACAGAGCACATTTTCAGCCCTTCTTCTCCTTCTTCCCCCACCAGTGAAAATACTTTAAAGCTTTTCTCACACAGAGCTAGTTCAGGATTTTGAGTAGAGCTAGTGAAATGATTCATTGGGAAAAACCTCAAATGTAAATGCCTTACTTTAGGATAGATTTACAAATGCAGCCAGAGAACAATGTTCCAATTACCAAATCAGTGCAGGAAAAGATTGCAAGGCAAGGAGAAAAGACAGCTGCTGTTTTCTGACCTTGCTTTCCACTGGGGGAGGGGGGGGGGAGGGGGGGCGGCGGGGAGGGAACCTCAGTGCTTCCAAAAGCTACAGAACTCCCACTCTCTATTCAGACAATTAATGTAAGAACAGTTCTGACATCTGTAGAGAAAACTTGCCAGATTTATCTTCTGTACCTTTCTAATAATTGCTTCCAGTTATGTAGCATGGCTGCTGTACCTGGGAAATTAAGTCAAAAGTAGCAGTCAATTCAACAAAAATCTTCTCTAGTTAAAATGGTTTGTTGCAGAATCCTCTTGTAAAAAGATTCATTTGTCCTTTCAAATTAACCCAGATAAATGAAAATCCTGTTCCGGGACTTTCTCCAAAGGACTTTGAAATCCTATAGTCAGGCCCTTTAAGTTTAAAATACTTTCCCATACTCAAATCTTTTCCTTCTTCTTAGGGTCAGCTCCCACATTTCTGTCTACACCTGCAATTATCTGAAATAAAGTTCAACATGGAAAACTCATCTAGAAGGGATGTTTAAAACATCTAACTTGGGTCATTCAAACACTGAATTTATATTCTCTAATGTAATTATACAGTCACAGGGGATAAGACTTTTAAGCTACTTTTAGGCACTTACAGGTCAAAAGATATTTTAGAAAACACCATTCGCCATCCAAATGCCTCTGAAATGAGCTCTGTCATGTACTTATCAATCAGCATGGAGGTGATGCTTTGCCTCCATGGCTACTCCAGGTGGAGTAGCCAGTGACCAAGCGCTTGATATTCTATTGCCCATAATTGACTTTTTCCAGTGAAATGCATATGAGCCAGAGGTTCACAGTCACAGAAAACAACTATTAACCTCTGATATATCAGCATTAAACTTCAGCTCAGAAGAGCTTAATCTGAAAGATTATACATCTGTTAAACATCTTGGCATTTCTGAAAAGCTGGCTAGGATTGTATTCCTTGAAGCAGCTTCTAGGTGCTTGTTTTAAGGCTCTTTTAACCCAGTCTGGGCTGCATTCTGAATCTAGCTCATCTTCACTGCTCAGGTATTCAGGAATCTGATAGCAAGGGAAATAACATATCCTGCATTTCTCAATAATTACTAAGAGGGAAAATTAAATCCTTTGAAACTCTGTAGTGTTCATGTACTTCTTCCTTTTTCACATACAACTTGCATGTAAAAATGTGAGCTGACATTCTCTCATGCTTCAGGTTATGAATCACGTGTTGGTAGACTTGGAAATAAAGTTACTTTAGCAGCAGTTATATGCAAATATCCTCTGACAGGTTTCTTGAGCTGTGAATGGTCTTATTAAAAATGGGTGAAAGGGAAATTCAAATTGTAACTGCTCAGCAGTGGTAATTTGTGATCAAGGGATGATCTGGCATGGACTACAAGAAGGCCCATCTGCAGAATGGGTTAAGCTAGCTGGAAGCAGGAATGGCACAGACAGAATGACTTCATGAAGGGAGTGAGGTTTCCCTTGGTGTTAAGATAAGAAACAGTCAAAGCACTGTCTTGTAGCAGTCCTGGAATGTGAGTGCCAAGTTGCCACCTATGTGCAGCAGAGCTGGGCTAGGAGACGAACCCCACACAGAGCTGAGACCGTGATACTAATGCTCACAGGATTGGCTTTGGTGCAAGTATATTGGCTGGTGACACATCTTTGCAGAATCCTTGCAGATCCGCTTATGGTGATAGGACTCTGTTCAATGCATTGTTCATGAAATCTTTATATTTAAACACAGATTTTCTTCAAAGGAGACAATACAAATTCCCCAGTAGTGGACATAGGACTTGTCCAGTTTAACAGCTCACATCCTACTAGTCAGCTGATGGCCTTCTGACCCAGCAGTGCCTTCTCTTCACCACGTTACATGTTTTAATGAAAAACTAGTTTAACTTGATCTTTGCATACATACCTATATTGTAACCATGCTCCATTCCAAGTATTTTTATGGCGCTTAGTTAAAGCGTGTAACTGGGAAAAACTTTCTTGATGAGAAATATGGGGAACTCATTAGGTTCATGAACCCATTTAATTTTCCACATATAAACCACAATATTGTTCATTTCTCCAGAACAGAACTTGAGTTGAGAGCTCTTACATTGACCAGAAGCAACTTGAAGAGAACAGGTGAAATCCTAATTCTGAGACCTAAGCAAAAACACATGCTGTATTAGGGAGGCCAGAATGTCACCTATCATTTCAGGCTTCAGACGGCCACCAGTCAACAAGTCTTTCTTTTTGCTCTCTACTGAGGACTTTTACCCTGGTTTTCAAGATTGTGCCTTTAAAGTTCGGGCAGAAAATGATACCTAAATACAAGAGAGTGAACTAAGGGGAATTTACACTGCAATAAATACTCTGTACTCCTTCCCAATGTCACTGTTTTCAAATTCATCCCGGGATAATTAAATACTACCTAATTACATATCTCCAGTCTGTGGACAAGGCCAAGAACCACAGAGGTATGTTTCCAAGAAACTTCACAAGTACCAAAGAGGGTGCCAGTGAGTAGGAAGCAGCAGGCAAGCCTGCTGGTAGAGTTTAAGTTATCCAAATGTGGCCTTTAGTAGCATTAAGCTGGAAGTTGCCTATGTGACTTCTAAAGGGATTGAAGAAGGGAGACCCAGATGCTAGAAAATTCACAGATCAGCTTGCTCATCTGAATTTTGACACAAACAGGCCCTTAGTCTTTGAGAGCCGGGACTGGTGAAACCTCTGTTGCATAAGTCACTCCCATTACCTGTCAGTGTTAGAGTAGAAGTTCTCAAATGCCATAATGTATTACATTGCTGCAAGATTTCCATCTTACTTTCAAACTTGCTATCAAAACTAGATGTACACATATTGCTTTTGTTTGTCCTTCATTGCAGGGAGCTGGGAGAGATCAAAATGAGGGAAGTGTATGTCTTTAGACAGTATGAGATAAAAGCTCAAACCTGCAGTAATTCAGCTGCTTGTAGTTGTCTATCCAGGCTTTTGGGTATAATGACATATTTTATTAAGCCAGGGAAACCCATCACAATATGTTGGTCATTAAACTAAGTGTCCAGGATATACATTAATGTAATGAAGGACTTAATAGCAGTTTCACTTACTATGTTGTACCTTAAATAATAATTTAAAGACAGGACAGTCTACACCTGCTCTCAAGCTGCACAGAAGAGCTGGCAGGCAGGTGGGTCTGTCCCCAGTGGGGCTACTACTAGCGCACATGCATTTTGGAGGCAACAAAACCACAGGTAGCTTGATCTGGTGTCAAAGAAATTTTTAAACACAGATGTATAAACCCATAAATAGATGATTCGGAAGTGATTCAATCAGAGTATCTCAAACCTTTGGAGAAGGCCATCACTTAAGCACTTCCTGTATGTGAAAGGATAATTTTGTTTCAATCTTTTACACAGACGGTAACATCACAAGCCTTTCATTTCCAGCTATCTGCTGTTGCCTCCGCTGCCACAGCCATATCTTCATTGCAGAATCAAACCATTTGCCTTGTAGTTTAATGTCTTTAGGCTAGCCTGGCTGGAGTGAGAGAACACTGTGAAATAATATCTGTACTACACAGAGCGAATGGCTTGCCATGCAGAGATATTGGATTAGCAGCTGGGGAGCTGAGCTAATAAACTACAGCTAATATTCCCTTGTGAGCCCACTAATTTGAGTTAAAAATGCCATCCTGCTCAAATTAAGAAGCTTTTGTGTAGAAGTGATTTGTGATGGTAGCAACACAGAGGTTATAAAAGTTAAAAGCTCTGTTACAGCTATTATGACTTTTGAAGCTCTGAGGAAAAAAAAACACAACAAAACTATTAATAAATGATATAAGTTTATAAAATAATCTAATGTAGCAGTGACATGATATACTTCTCTAAGTGTCACTCAGACCCAAGAAGGAAGGAGGCAGTGTCTTTACACTGTTGTTAGACCTTTCCAGACGTGCAGCCAGCTTGGGAAAGAAAGAAGCTTTGGCAACCTCTGTCAGAGAGGCACATCCTCATCTGCAGCAACCTCTCTCTCCCAAGCACCGTAGAGCTGTGGTGACAGCCACCGCCTCCTTCTTACATGCCTCAGGCGTGAGAAGCCTGAAGATGAGATCCACAGGAATACCCTTCTGGTCCTTTCCTGCCCTAGAAACCCCTACACATACACGCAAGCACAAAGAGGCCTTTCCAAAGGCTCGTTTCAACATCCAAGTCTCCTTGTACTCAGCAAGGCCAATTTTTAATACTGTTGTCTATAACTGGGGCCAGAAATACTTTTGTCTTCCAGGGCCAGAAATGAATGCCAGAAGACACTAAGAGTTGCACCTCTGGGATACATTGACAATCCAACTTTTGCTTTAAATTAAACCAGCAGAAAAAGTACCATAGGACTATTCAAGTCTACACAGCACAATAATATGCAGTTCACAGACTCCTGAATTGATGCCAACTGAGAGTCCACAAAAAAACCACAGAAGGATACTTGTGGCAGCCAGCCCGGGTCCCCTGCTGAGGGTGCAGTGCTGTGTTAGCACAGCAGCTTCCAGACTCAACCTAGCACCAACCCCACTGCTTCAGTCCAGGATCAGGTTGCAAAGGATGCCAAAGATTCTGAGGATGTAACACACGGGAAGGATGCAAAGGATGTGGGATCAAGCCCACTGTTTAGGCCACTTTTGGATCACTATATCTGAAATATTTCTTAAAATTCTTGAATAGATTGTTTTTTTCTATAGATGCAATATCTTGCTGCCCTGGTATTGATACTGCATCTGCTTGCAATTAGAGGATATGATGCAATACTACAGGTTTTATAGAATTAAACCATGTGGGGAATGCATTTATCCTCTTGAGTGAGGCCTAAGTTGTTTCTAGATTGTGATTAAAGCATGAAACAGTTTTAAACCCTCAAAAAGGCCAGCTATCTTGGTATTCCTACTGTTCTTTCACTTAAATTTCTATTAATTTTTCTTATTTTTTACCACATCCTTCATCTCATCTTTTCTTCAGAAATAAACCTATGTGATCTTAAGCTTATTTATGCTCCTTGCTTCAATTTTCTTTCTTGGTAATTTATTCCAAATGTCAACTGAAATTTCTGAATCATAACATTCTCAACTTTTGGCCAGAATTTATAAATATTAGGTGCGGCCACAGTAGAGGAAGTCTCACCTGAAAAGGAAAAGCAGCACCTGATATCAAACTTTCATAACATATTTTTCTATTTGACCTGCTTCCCTTTTGTTCTGCAACATACAAAACTTTCTGTAATAGCTATTGGCTATGATGAGCCTATAGCTTTTCTTAAAACCACATGATTGTTCAGAGAAAAAAAATACCGATTTGGTAATGAGAGATGTTATGTAGACACCATCTTCACATTTGTCATTGCGGGCACAGTCTTGGGATATTGTTCATGTTTACAAGAGTAAAATGTAGGTATCACGAACAGTTTCTCATGGAATGTATTTTGTTAAATCAACACAATTTCAAGGCAGATTCCTCTCAAGGGAAAGTAAGATCCGGATTTGCAGATCTCTTCAATTCCCATGTCTCAAGGTCTAATCTCTTCAAGTACAGTCAGGTTTTGGATCCTCAGTAAAGCTAATCTAAATTTTTTTTTTTTTAATTATTTCCAGAATTGCCATCGTGCCAAACCTTAAATGTTTTGTTAATAAAAAAGCTTTCCTACAGCCTACTACAGAAGAATGCAAAAGAGCCAGAAGTCTTCTTTCTAAGGTTCTCACCTTACCCAGAGCAGCTGTTGTTTTCCCATATGCCAGAGTAATGCCAGGTTCATCTTTTGACTGTTTTCTCTCTCCTGATTCATCTTTGTTTGTTATTGCTGAAAAACTGAAATTCCCATTTTCATTCCACCACATGTGGACCAAAATCAAATTTCAAAACCTCAGAAATACTCACCAAAAGAAACTGTTATTTTCTGACCAGGGGTAATCAACAATCGTAACTGCATATACTCTTAGTACAATAACCCAATACAAAAGAAGGGGAAATCTCAAATGAGCGTAAACATTCTGATGCTTGCAAACCAGTCCCAAATGTATTTTCAAATACATTCCTTTGTCATTGCTCAGGATGCTGCCTAATGAGTTGACAGTAAGCCAGTGACAGCCTAGCACAGCAAAAGTTTAGTGCTTCCTTTTTAGGACATTGAAGTATTCCCTATTGTTTTGAAACCATTAGTAACGCTGCTTCTTTGCTTTTGCCATCCAAAAAGCCCTTCTCTAGCAGTGACTCATTCAGGTTCTGGCACTTTGTAGGATAAGGGAGAAGAGTTAATAGAAAATGCTTGTAACACAGATAAGAAGAAAAGGAGAGGAAAGATGCAAAGCAGAGTTCTGGCTCTGTCATGTTTTCTCTAATTTGTGGAGTTTTCAACTCTCTTTTGAAACTGCAGACGCTGGGGGTTATCACACGGGTGCATATCCCTGGATATGCAGAACACTGAAATCCCAAAAAGCCAAAGCTAGTGAACACCACATGATTTAATGTTTTTCCTATTAAAAAGTTCATTTATTTCAATGGTCTGTGTTACTTTTGTTCTCTGTGATGCATGTTCTATTACTTCACTGTCTCCTATACTATAAAGATTCATAGTCATGGAATACTGAGGCTGCTGAGCAAGCACTGCTCTTCCACAGATCTACAAGCCAGTTACTACTCTGCAGTACTTTCACCTGGTTGGGATGAGCAAGAACATTACTCTTCAGATGAGACATGACCATTGCACCCTATAGCATCTTTACTTTGCATAAAATCCTCTTGCTTGAAAGCCAAGGGGGAAACTTCATCTGCCTTTCTCTGTGCCAGTATTTCATTATATTAGAGCTCCATAGGGTAACTGGCATCTTTGTCCTCTGCAATTTTAGAGCCTTCGGCAAGGTAGACAGGTACGACTAAGAACACAAACTGCCTTCAGGAGTTCACCTTCTTTTCTTTTCACATTTTGTCCATGTACTTAAGGAGTTTCACCCAATGTCTCCTGTTCCTATTTCAGTTTCATATACGACTAACAGTTCTGTGTTACAGAGATACCTCTAATCTGCAAGTTGAAAAAGTCCCAAAATACTGGTAGTACAGAATTTTTCAGATAGCACGGACCTCCTTGTTCATGTGGTGCTGACATTTTAATGGAGTCCTGTAGCTAATGGAGCAGTATAATCCTGACATTAACAATCTAAAATTGATGCAAGAGGAGTCAGGTTCTGTATATTTTATTAGCTCTTAAAACTAGAACAATAAAAGTAGTTTTGAAAAGAGACAGAGAGGTGAAGAGGTCTAAATAAAACTGAGAAGAGACTCAGTTCACTTTATTTCTCATGTATTTCTTGACTATATGTCACCTTGAACTCCTATGAAAAGTCTGCTTTTCTCTACTATTGTAGTTCTTGTTTCTTCTCTATGGTCTCTTGGGGCACCTGCTAAAAGCATGCCGATGGAGGGGGGAAGTTAAAGGGTGGGGGCCTAAATCTTTTAAATATATTAAATAAAATAATGCTTATGAAATACTAAAAACATATGGAAATGTGCTTCCCCTCATGAGAATTCAGCTGTTTCCAGGAACAGACTGGGTGTCAGGAGACCAGAGCAACGTATGAGGAATGTATTAAACAAATGACGGAGGGAGGATTGAATAGCTCGGGGAGCTGGAAAAATATTACATAACTTTTCATCTTGAGTCTACCCCAGACTGACAGTGCAAATGAAAATCATTAGACTCTGAAGATGGTTTGGTGGTCCATGTGGAATCACTTGGTGGTTTTTCTAGAGTGACTAATAGACAGCTTTCTACATCACAGAAACTTCCATACATTTATCACCCTTTTCAGCAATCTTAGTGGAAGCCAAGAATAAGGGTTAAAGAGAGAAAAACATTTAAGCATATGCTTAAAACTAAGTACCTGCTCAAGTACTTTGCTGGATAAGAACCTCAAAAACTTCACTGTTAATACATGTGGTAAAAATACGAAGAGCAGAAAGGAAATCTGAGCTATTGATGCTGATCTGGAAAATATTTTATTTTCATTAAATAGCTTTTAGCACTATCCCATTGTATTTAAAGAAAAAAATAAAGAAAAAGAAAAATAATCAGGTTATATTCCAACCACTACCTGTAATGGACTCTCAGAAAGGAGTGAGCATATCAGTATCCTGTGTTCTTTCACCAGAGGTTGACCATGCTGGTTCCACTCATGTGCTTGTATTTCTATGTAGATTCAATTTACAGATCCCATCATATTTTCCATTTCTCTGCACTGGGCAATGTTACAAATACTGAAGGAACTTCCAGGTAAGTCAGTAGAGGTGCACAGCAAAGTGCAGTACTAAAGGTCTCATTGAAGTCCTACTGACCAATACAGTTGTGTTGGCACCATGCGGGCACATCTATATTGCTTCCAGTTCTGAAGCCAGCTGAAATAGCCACAGGTTATTTCATTGCATGGAACAGTTATACCTTCCTCTTCCCACATTGCAGGAAATGGAGCATCTTAGGGGTGACTGTGCAGTGCATCACTCTAAGTGACAGAAGTAGAGTGTTCATCTGTCTAATTTTAAGAGACACCTTATTCCATTTATCTATTGCATAACTGCAAGGAAGGCTTAATGCACCAGTCCAACCTCAGCAGGGTGATACCGAGCAGCATTGGTCACACTTACTTCCAATGCAGAATTTACACTAATACCAAGCTGAATAAAAAAGAAAAATCTAACAATAACTCAAACTAAAAGTGTTATCCTTCTTATCTCACCCAAAGACTGCGCTTAATTGCATTCCTGAAACAAAACTGAATGGAAATATCTAATTGGCCTATGCTTATTTTTTTGACTGCACTGAAACTGCATCAGGAGTATTTGAAAAAGCGTATAAAGAGTTCTGCAGTAAAATGGTTTTCATTTTGCCAATAGATGCAAATTTCTTACTAGCAATGTTAACTGTGGCAAGACCATTCCTCTAACTAAACTCTCTTCTTTCTACAAATTGACTAGGATCTGAGGAGATACATATGCTTCCTCTTGACTACTAATGGATTGATTACATGACAATAAAGAATTGATACAAATTCTCCAGCCTTAAAATGTAACTCTAACTTTAAAATACATCATGCTAAAGCAGAAACAAACACACACACACACCCCCAGTGATTTATTCAGGTGTATATATCATGGCTCACCTTCCTGACTTCACTTTTCACCCTACCTCACAAAGTTATCCTACTCCAATTCAGCCAAATTCTCAAACATGAATGAAGCTGAAAGCACAGTCTTGTGTCTTGCCATAAAGGACAGATCTGAAAGGTATTTGCAGACAGTGGCATCAGCACACAGTCCTCTCTGGTCCCATTCCAGCTCTGGAGGCGGAAGTGTGCCTGGGTGCATGCATGCTCTTCCGTCTCTTTTCTATCCCAGCACAACCCCTTCAGCCCAATGCCCTTCAACTTTTTCCTCCTGCACTCCGTTTCCTGACCCCTTCTGTGACCAGTGACACAGTCCACTTGTCAGGTTTCTGGACACAGTCCTCTTCCCAAACCCGAGAGAAGCCCAGCCCCAGAATAAGACTTTCTCTCTGGTCCCCATCTAATCTCGACATTTCCACACCCTCCCTGGCTTCCCTTCCCAGTTTCTTTGCCAAGTTCACATGTCCCCACCCTGACATCCCCGATGACATTCCTCCCTCCTTAGGTGAGCTTCCCACTACCCCTGAATCCAACTACTCATTTCATTACTCTCTGTGTCCTGATCTGTTCCTTTCCTCTCTACTTAAATCACACAGCTCCCTCCTGTCCTACTGCCCAGGCTGAGCACAGCAGGGGAATACAGGGGCAAAGAGCCAACACTCAGGGTTTTGTGTCCACCCCTTGGCACAGTGCAGTGGGAAGCCACCTTCGCAAGGAAAGTCCAGTCCTTTGCTCAACTACAGGCGAGACCTTTCCTACTGCTCTAGCAGCTGCAGTGTGATCAGCCGCACGCACTGAGAGTCTCAAACCTGCTCGCTACATATGCAGTTTTCAAAGCACTTGCTTGAATTTCAGAAGCCTGTAATGAGCAGGTATACAGAATTTTTCTTCCCCCAAATCTTGTAACTTCACTCATTTTCATTGGTGTTTTACTTGGCATTGGGAATGGGCACATTTTGACAGGCTAGGAGCTAGTGAAGAGGAAGTCATGTAACAACAGGTGATACTACTACCCACAGCCATTCCAATTTGTCTAGTTATACTTTCTGGTTATACTTTCTGCTTGAAAAGTGTTGCCTGAATCTATGGGAACTCTACCAACCTGTCTCCTGCAACATGGTTTCATGTATGCAACTATCTAGGTGCATACATAGCCCCCATCCTCATCAGCTTGCAGTTAATCAAGCAGGTCCCTAGAACAGAAACTGTAGGAGGTTCATCACCATATTCCACCAACAGTGAAACAGAGGCTTTATAGATTTAATTATAAAGCCTGAAACAAGCCCAGTAATGTTTAGCTACTGCAGATTACTGTGGAGAGACAAGCATGATCAGCTGAAGATGGGAAGTTGCAAGTTTAGAGTAACATGATGACAAGTATAAAAATATTAAAAAAACACCTTGGTTATCAACCTTTATTCTCTTGATTCACCGGAATTACTCCCCATTTACGCTTGGATAATGAGGTGGGAATCAGAGCCATGCAGCATAAGCCTTCTCTTGGCAGGTGCCCTCTTCTTGGGCCTGGCAAGAGACCCAGGAATTTGCTGCGCTGCCTGTCTGCTATGGGTACCCTCTGCACCAGTAAGTCTTTCCTCTCCAAGGATTATTAGATACTATGCACCATGTTGATAACATGCTCATTTTTGTTGGGATTGTTCAGTACAGAGAGGTATGTACATAAGCCAACTCATGTCTTTTCTGTTCCCCCTCTATTTTACGTTAATCTTTATTGACCTGAACTAGCAGAGCTTCCTGAAACTGGAGTAGAGTTTTCATGAGGAAGATGCTGAAAGTAAGGAAAAAATTTTTATCTACAAACGGATGTTAAGAGCACTTTGGCTGACACAGTCAGATGGTTACCCTCTCTTTGTTTGCTTCAGGTCTTGCTTCAGGGGACAAAGAGGCAGAGCAAGTCCTAGGTGAATTAGTTATGAAATGTGTTCCAGCAATTTGGCATTTTCTTCAGGAGCAACAATCCTGAAGGACTGAGTGTCGCGGTTTAAGCCTCTCACGCAGTTCGCTCACTAACTCCCCCCTCTTTCTTCCCCCAGCTCCTGGGGGGATGTGGAGGAGAATCGAAAGAATGTAACTCCCACAGATTGAGATAAGAACAGTTTAGTAACTAAAGTATAACACAAATCACTACTGCTACCACCAATAATAATAATGACAAGTGAAATACAAGGAAAGAGAATACAACTGCTCACCACCTGATACCAAGCCCGACCAAGCAGCGAACCCCAACCCTTCCGGGTCCCTGCCCCTCATTTTTACCTCCTGGGCATGACATGCTATGGTATGGAATACTTCTTTGGTTAGTTTAGGTCAGGTGTCCTGTTTCTGCTTCCTCCCAGCTTCCCCTCCTCCCTGGCAGAACATGAGGCTCAGAAAGTCCTTGGTCAGACCAAACATTCTAAGCAGTAACTGAAAACATTGGTGTTATCAGCGCTGCTCCCAGGCCGAAAGTCAAAAACACAGCGCTGCACCAGCTGCCAAGAAGGAGAAAAATGACTGCTACTACTGAACCCAGGACACTGAGGAACAGGGAGCAGGAGCTGGTGAGGAAGCAGAGACTCTGCAGCCCCCCAAGCAAACCAAAGCTCTGGTAGAGCCCAAAAGCTCCAGCAGGGAAAAGACACATTCCTAGAGCAGGAGAAATGTAGCCCTTTGGGCTATAATATTCCAGTCATGCCTTTCTGGCCTTACAGAAATACAAGATGGGCTTTGAGAAATTATACTGTTCAGGAAAGAGTTGAACACCAAACATAAGAGTGCACCTACTTTCACCCAGGACGCTGTGATTTTGTTGCACTCTTCCCTGAAAGTTGACAGGCTCCACACCAAGCACTTTCTCACAGGCAGAAATTCTCCTCAAAACCTCTTTTAAGCTAAGTGCCAAAAAATGCTCAAGTGCCAGCCAGTGACTCATCTTTTAAAAGCCTGGCTTTTGGAAGGTGGTTTTCATTTCAGGAACTTGGGATTGCTTCCTGGAAACATCGTGGGATCAAAAATGAGACTAGAAAAATGTCAAAAAAGGAGGAGTTTCAATATTTAAGCATCAGTCATCTTTGGGGGTTCTGTTAACTACAGATACCTGGGAGTTCCAAGCAAAGGAAAAAACAGGAAGGCCAAGAGTTTGGCTGATGACTCAAAATGGCCAACATCCACTTCATTTTTTTTTTTTTTCAAATACTGAAAAATATTTTAAATCATTTTAATCTCTTTTTAATAATGGAACCAGACACATACATCAGATTGCCTTGGAAAGAGTAGAAACACTATCTTTTTTTTTTACGTGGGTGCAAATGGAAAGCATATGATGACATTCCATCTCTTCCTCCCCTGTGCTGTGTTTCACCCATTTCTCAGCACACAACACAGACATACGGCCTCTTTTAGGGCTGCAGTTACATGTCATCCTTTTGCCATCATGCAAGCCAAACTTTTGAAGTTCTCTTTTGCTCCTAGGGATTTCCTTGCTTACATACCACATAAAACCTTACTTGCACCATGATAAAGGCATGTGGGAGCACAGAAGCCTGTCCACAGGTGAAGGCATCTATCAGCAGGCAGGGTGAAAGAAGGGCGCAGATCTGCTTGTAAGCCTTATACAAGCATGGATTGTCTCTGTTTGGAGGCAATGCTGTTTATTAGCCCCAGCAGGACAGCAGCTGGATGACTCAAACAGCAGATTTCTAGAGGGAACAAACAAAGTGGTAGAAGAAAATTAAGAAAACAGAGGGAAAAAAATGGCTATCTATTAAGTCAGAAAAGAAAACATTAATTACATCTTCCTGTGTTTGATGCAGACTCTTCAGCATAGTATTCAGGGTAACCGTCTTTTCTTTTTTAATTTTGCTGAGATCATTTATTCTTTATATATCAAGGCTAGCAATTATGTTTCTCAAAAGTTGCTTATAAACACTTTCACATCTTATGCATAGGACGATTTGACAGCGTGCAGGTGCCCTTGTCCATGAATGTTCTGGGTGAAATATATATAGCTATCTGGTTATTCTGGGATTGGTAACATCCTGGACTGACATTGCAATCTGTTAAGAAGCAGTTTTGAACAAGTCTAATGAGATGGTATAGATTTTCCTGGAGTATGAAAGGCTATCAGAATTCTCTCCCACGTAATCTGCTCTTCTGTGTCAAAGAGAAACTAGCGCCAAATGTTTCAAAGTAAGGTCAAGAGTCCTTGGTTTAGCTAGTGACAGCAGTAACTGCCCCTAGCAAAAAGTGTTCCTAACGACTCAGCTGAAGCTTATTTAGGCTTATTAATATGTTTATCAGCACACCGCAACTTTGAGTCCTTCCTATGCATTGATTCATTTTGGAGCAACTAATAATGGAACCATAGCTAACTTTTGCTCCTAGCACAAATTGGACACAAACCAGAAATTTCTTCTAGCCTGTCAAAAGAAACCCCAAACAAATAAACAACCAAACACTACACCCCTTTAGCCAAGGTTCAGTTTTAGTTCCCAGAAATGAAGACTCAAACCATGTTACTGTCAGAATGCAAATATCCCATTCTGTCTTTTTTTCCCTCTGTGTTGACAATTGCAAGTTAAATAACTTTATTCTTTTTCAGTTAAAATATACAAAAAACATAGGCCATGTGGTTCTCTCTAAAACCTGTCCGTATGCCACATTGCAAACACAGCCAGCAGCAAGGGTCACCTACTGCCATGGTGCTGGAGGCATGTTTTTATCTGCACTGGTGAGATGGTTTGTACAGCGACAGGCTTCAGACCTTCACTTGATTTCCTGCTTAATCACCCCTGCTTGCAGAGTCCAGTCTCGCAGGATGTGCAGGTCCGTTTTGCTGTCCGGAGCAGGAGAGCTGCGTAGCTTCCTACACTAGGTGGCATGGAAGGACTAAATTTTGCCACCCCCACCACTGTGTGATGGCAGTCGATGCTGCTGTTCTGTGTCTTAAAATCTCCTTTTCTTGTGTTCTGCAGAAATATTTATTATTTAATTACTTGGCAGAATTTTATTAGCATAAATGCTGAAGTTCTTCTTTGAGGGGTTCCCTTGTGACTTTTCCATTCCAGCTGAGTGATGAGCTCGTCAGTGTGCTTGGTGATTTTTCCTCTAGACTTTCCAACATTAACTTTCAGCAGCCAGATATTATACACTCCAACTCTGTATCTTACCCCATTAAGTCTCAGGTTCCCCATTAGCTGTCCTCATTTCCCCATTGTTCTGCATTCATATATGTGAAGAAACAGCGCTGACATCTTTGAACTTACACAACTCACAGAGCATGAACTTGGAAGCCTGTGTCTGAAAACACTTTCAGCTCCTCAGAATCACACCACTTTTGATGTCTGAAATAGTCAGACTTCTTGAAGAGGTAAGCTTGCTTCTTACCTTGCTCAACTACTAACCTGATTACTGCAAGATATTGACCCTACAAAGTAACCAAGCTAGATCCATCATTACTGTCATTGCTCAATACCGCAATTGCACCAACACCACAGCATGTGTGCTGCTACAGCCCTCATAGTCCTTACCCCTGCCCCACAGCAGATACATATGTGTAATGAAGATCATCTCAGTCAAGTCAGGATGCCCACCTGGCCCTAAACCATTTGGATGAAAATACTGAGGGCATAGTGATTACCTCTTATTACTGCCTCTTCGCTGTCACCACAAAGCACCTCATTTGTACCTGGAGGTTTCCAGTACTTGGAAATGTATGCAATGCATGTAACACCATTCTGATTACCTCACCACACTCCCAACATGCTACTTAACAGCTTTCCAGCAAATGAACCTTGCCAACGCACCCACCCCCCTCCCCCCACCCCCCCATATGTAATCTGCCTTCCTCTGCCTGGGGGAACAACGGGGGTTAGATTATCTCTTGAGGTGCTTTCCATACCTGTTTTCTATGATTCCCTGGGGACATGCTTATGTCTGAGGTAACATCTTGCAGGACTGAAGGGTTACACTGGTGAACTTGTTAAGGCCAGAAACAGGGAGGGAGATGTTTAGCATTAATGGCAGAGGCCTAACTTTTCAAAGTGGAAGATTTTCTCATCATGTGAATGGGACTGAGTCATTCAGGTTTTGTCAGCTGGAGGTTCAGGAGAAGAGATGTCTTAAGACGATTTACTGTGTTTTTAAATCTGATCCTGCAGTCCCAGCTATTTAACTCTGTCTTGTCCTACTTTCTGCTCTCTTGTCTTTACTGAGGTGATTTTCCTTCCCATTCCTCCTTACTGTACTGAGGTGGCACCTTTTCCTTTCCCCTCTGCCTGGCGCAAACATCCATGGCCCTCGCCACGGTAAAAGGAGAACCAAAGAGACTATCTGTACCAGAAGTAGAAAAAGAAAACATTAAAAGAAAACTGAAATCAGAATGAAACCAAGGAAGTCTGAAGTCAGGCACAAAGAGTGTATTTAACCCTAGTTTTGGTTCCAGGTGATGACCAGTGAGTATACTCTATGGGTATTACAAATGCCTTCATTTCATTGCTTGTTATATAGCTGTAAGCACAGCTAGTGCACTTCAGTTTCCATGGTATCTGCAGAAGGATACTTTCTGGAGGAAAAAACTTCCTTTGAGGAGCTATAGACTACAGCACTGTCAGCACTTGGCACATGGGAGCACATGGTGCAGTATGAAAGGAGGAAAGCAGTACCACTGCATAGCTCCCTCCTGACTGCCTACTGCCCTGTGTTTCAGAATGGCATGAAAAAACTTCAAGAAACTTCAAGACCTGGGAACAAACTACATGAAATCATGTTTTGACCTTATGGCAACACATGCTGTCCTCAGTTTCAATGGTGCAGGTGTAAACAAGAGCAGAAAATTACACATATGGTACAAACAAGCACATGACAATGTGAAACACTATAATGTTTTAATTGTTGCTTATTTAGTTAAGCCCTTCATAGCTCCCTGCTAGTGAGTCTTGAGCAATGTGGTCATTCCATCCTCAGGCTCATAAAAATTTACTGCACGCCTTCACGTGTTCTCCCTATATAGCTCCATTTCATTTCACTGACAAAGTACGGCCAGCTGGAGTTGCAGCTCTGATTAACTGAATGCTCAAGATGCAGAATGCAGTCCCCAGAATACATCATATTCATGGTAATATTCTGACTGTAAAAACGGCTTGACTTTTTAAGCTGCTCCAGAGATGCAGATAAATGTAATGTGTCAGAAATAGGGACCACCTACACATCAGATCACACTTACAAGGATAATGTATGCAGGCATATAAAATTGCCAAGGAACACAAAGCCACCCAGAAAGGGGTACTTCCCCAGGCTACTGACTGGTTTATTCTACATTTCACTGACTTTATAAGGCATCTGAGTGACATTTGGTTTCAGTAAAGCCACCTGAAGGGATGAAATCGCACTGCTCTTGGACAGTCAGCACCAGGGACGTTATGATTTTAAAATACATTGCCAAAAGACAAAGCCACAAGCAAACAGCATTGCAAATCAGAAGCTTCTTACTTTAAAATTGTAAACAAAACCAGCGACTATAAGCTTCCCAACAGAAACACTGAACCACTTCCATTAATTTTTAAGATTCCAGGTATTAAGATTGTCAAAGCATTTTTAGGGGCAGGAGGATTGAAACATTTTTGTGATAGTCTTAAAAAAGAAAAAGGGGATGGGTGGAGAAAGGAAGGAAGCAATGTGCTTCTGTGACTCAGAGGTGCAACTGAAATAAAAATCAAAACATTGCCACAAGTGGGATCACTGAAGCCCAAAGCAAAACTCTTCGTCTTGGAAATTTCCAGAGGATCTTGGAAGAATTCAGTGCTTTTAGACAAAGAGCAACAAAATGAAAAGAATGTCAAAAAGAGAACTTGAGGGTGCAACAAAATGGCATAGTTAAAGCTTATTTTTCACTATTTCTACAGTCCAGGGAGCAGTAAATATTAATTGATACACAGCTTGCTATGGTAAACTTGTACTTCTTGCTTACTGCACTTACTCTACACATCTGCAGAGCAGAAGACAGGGGCGCATGGGGCTTCCCATTATCAATTTGCTAATCCCTGGTGATTTTTCACTTTTCTTGATGAATCTGAGCACTGGTTTTGTTTAGTTTCCCAAAGTTCACCTGAAGAGCCCTCAAACAAAAGGACCCATCTTTGCTTAATCCAGATATGGCCCTGTAGTAAGCGTTTGGAAGAAACAGGAGGAATGAAAAAAGTGTAGTGGCACCCGATCTCCCACCTCAGACACATATCCCACATCAGTCCATCACCATGGACCCTTTTGTCTAGATTCTCTGTGTTGTCAAATTTATACCCCGGAGTTATTCTGTGTGATTGAAGCCTTGGATAGTACAAGGGTGTCATGCTTCAGCCGTGCACACGCCACTGTGTTCCTGCATTTCCAGGTGAGCACTCCAGGCCCCCTGGACATCATTCTCAATCTTGCTTTCAGCAGTTTTAAGACTAAGGCTTGCAAGGAGCTGCCTGAGGCACAGGGGTGCCTAAAGGCTCAAATGGGATTACACTAAATATAGCTGGTCTCCTTAGATACTCCATTTGAAGCCAGTCTACTTCGAATAAAATACTATTAACAGACACTGAAGCAGAAAACAAATGTGAAAATGATTCACATGTCTGGGAAGTAGATGTCTGGCTTCTAAAGCATGTTGCAGTAAATGTAAAATGCTGCACATGGAGTGTATGTCCCATCAATAGAGACCAGGGAGCGATGCTCCAAGCCTTGCATAGGGGCAGCCAGCTTGAAGGTGGTTAGTAAAAACATTGCCCTGTGTGGAACATGTTCTCAGATTTCTTCAGAGATGGAAGCTAAACTGGTTCACCTAAGGCTTGATGCACGCTACAGGCTACTGGGTAATATGTCTTCCCACAGCAGCTTTTGTGAATCTAGCATTTATATATTCGGCCTGCAAGGACCCAAACCAAAATCTTTTGAAGACATTAGATGTTCTGAGATTTCGCTGCACCAAGAAACCAATTTTTTTTGTGTAAGTGGTTTTGTTTCTTTTTTTTTTTTTTTTCTCTTGGAATGAGGGCATGAGTTGGCATCTGAGCCAAAAAAATCAGTTAAATGCACAGCTCTTCTGGTGGCAGATTGTTCCCTGTAGGAGGTCTCTGGTTGTTCTTCACATCTCATGGGTGTTACAGAAGTAGCTCTCAGGGAACTATGAAAAAGAAGAAAGGAAGGTTGTTTGGCATGTTCAGAATAAAATGTTCATTTAATCAGAAGAAAATATTGCATTGAGTTCTGTGAATGGTGCACAGATACTATGGGCAATTGGAGCCTTATACTTTTATGTAACTCATAATTACTTAATTCAATTATTCAAAGAAAATTACATCACACCCCCACAAAATACCCTGTATCTTACTAAAGAGACAGATATGCCTGGTTTAACACTCAAGTAATGTCACCTCCAGCAGAAGCTCATTTATTAAAATACCAGAATACTGCTGTATGATGCCTATCGTAACACCCACCTCCCACACACACAGGGCAGCATGCATCTTATAACAAAGGAGGCATTCATAGCTATTATCTTCAAAGGTAGTAGGGGTGATAAATGCATTAAAGGGACCAGAGAAGTGTTCACTTCACCAAAGAAAAGCTGAAATAGCTCATGGATGTTTTCACTGGAATTTGAGTTGCCTCCACGTTTGCTATCCCAGCACAAACTTCCCCTCATGTTGTCAAAACCTTTATTGTAGCTTTGAACTTCCCCTGAGCTTTACAGCTAACAAGGACCCTGAAACCAAACGCTTCACCGTGTGCTCCCAGAAGGTCCAAACCTAAATTTGGATCTCAGCTCTTTGATTTTATTATCACTACAACAGCTCTCAGTCTATTAATGTTCCTTTTTGTGCAAAAGCCAGTCTGGCACTTTTGAAAAGTAAAAGGTGGTAATGAAGAGATTCTCAACTCCTAAATTAACTCTAAACTATTAGGAAAAGTTATTGAGAGCTATAAATTCTTGGTACAGAATTAAAGACAAAAATGAAAAGCAAAACCCAACCTCAGGGATGACCGTCAGGTCACTCTATGCAAAGTGGAATCTCTGATCTTTCACTCCTCCATTGCTTTTGTTGAATATTTAAAAAAGATAACAGATTTATAGAGAGGCAGCTTCAGAAATGACACTTAGAGGTAATTTGCACCTTCAGCACTGGCCACCTGAAGCTGGTGACAACCTGTTTGCCCAGTTGGCAGCTGAGGGTGCTCAGCAGGTTTAACTGCAAAGGCAACAGCTCTGCTTTCTTAGCTCTGACTGATTGTGTTATTCAGAGCAACCCACCATGCCCCTGATGTTGTAACTCACAAAGCCTCCTAGGACTCGATGCGGGCACAAATGGCTTCCAAACTGAACAGCCAGATTTGGGGTTTTTACATCAGCCAAGGGACAGAGATCAGCAGTGGCGAGATTCACACAGGTCAGACCTTGACCTTTTCCTTCGGCTAATTTAACTCCTCAAGCACACCAGATGCATGTTTCACCTCAATGCCCTGTCCTGATCAGCGCGCACAGGAAGCTGGAAAACTTAACGCGCGATACATAAAGCAGCAGAAACACACACATTGTGTAACAAATGTCTGTTGAAAGCAGATAAAGGAGACAGTCTGTTTTCTCTCCTTTTTTTTCTGTGTTGTCTGCCTGTGTCTTCATTCCCCTCTGTCCGCCCGCCCTGCTGTCTGGAGGAGGTTTCACATTGCATTAGCATTACCGCCTGTGCCTTGGCCGGACGGGCAGCAACTGAGACCTCATTGCCCAGCCACTGCTGCTGGCTGCCTGGCAGCTGGTGTGGGGACAGCCTCCCACAGGCAGGACAGGGACCTCTCTGCAGTGACAGACCCTGAGGGGCATGAAAGGGTCTAGAGACAGCTGAGGAGTGGAGCAGCCACACAGCTGCTGTAGGTAGGGTGGCTTCAGTAGCTCTCAGAGACTGCTGTTTTAACACTGATGATCCCCAGCTGGACCTTAACTCTCAGAGGCGAAAGATATATTTATTTTTTTTACCCCAGGGAACTCCATGGTACTGAGCAATGCCTCTGGTATCTAACCTCATTAAAGGAGCTCATCTAACTCCACGATATACTGAGGAAACTCTCACCTCCCTCAAAGGCAATGAGTCAAGATACTAATCATTGCAGTGAGGATGTCTGAGGGTTTTTCCATCCACTACTTCAGTCTGGGCTATGCTTTTCCTTCCCCCATTACTGCAGACACAAACAGTGTACTTGTGTTGCAGGGGAAGGCATCCAGCCACTTCTTGTGCAGATTGCCTAGGGTATACATAAATTTCAGCCAGCTGCCAAATAATTTAAGTTGGCCCTAAGCACACCTGGAAAAAACTGTTTTCTGCCTTTCATATTCTTCCCTCTTTACTGTTTTCTGTTTCTGTTTTCTTTGTTTTCTGTCATCGTTTTACCTGGGATTTGAGCAGAAGAAGATACCCCTTCTGAAGAAGACCCTTAAAGGAGATATGGCTCTTGCATTTGGCCATGAAACATAGTCACAGTGGTTGACCATCACAGCTTTATCCCTGGCTCTTGAAGAGATGAGATAGGATAATCCTCAGGATCCAGAAATATGTTGTAATACGGCCCAACCTAACAACATCACACCAGCTACAGTCACTGGGTTCACATCTTCTGGAGGTAAAGTTAGGAAGTTCTCAACTTTTTAAGGCTGTGAGTAGCGAAGGGACTGACAGAAGCCACACAGAGAATATGAGGATCTTCTGAAAAACCCAGCACACCCCCGCTCCCACTTACTTTCCCTGGCAGTGCCTGCCACAGTCCTTCAGGCACATACAGCAAATCCTCCTCAGGATTTATTCCTAACAACACTGAGCCACCTCCAAAGGGTTATTATTAAAACTCATTCATTACATTAATTTGCAATCCTCATTTAACGTCAGCAGACCTTTATCTTTCAGCCTGAGGGGTTATGCTAGCTCCTGCAAGCCAAAGCCCAATCATAACAAGTGTCTCAGGTTGTAATTACAGGGTGATTTCCAGTGATACCAACTGCCTATTTTGCCTGCATACATTTTCAAGGCCAAAGGTTGTCTCCCTCTTCAATTCCTGTGTGTCTACGCACAGAAAAATATACCCTTTAATAAACAGCTAAATTATTGGAAAGACAATATAGTATGAATAAATGAAGTGGACCACCTACGTCTGTGGTTGACACAGGAAGAGAGGAGATGGGGGCTAGCTAAGGTGGGAGCAGAGCATGCTCTCGGCAAGCAAGGTGAAAGCTTGAGCGATTGGCTGCTCTGCCTTTCTTTAAAAGGGGAAAGGAGCAGTGCAATTTCAGACTTCATTCCTCACTTCTTTGAGGCTGATAAGTTGAAATCAGTTCAGATTCCTCCCACATTTCTCCTCCTCCGCTACCATGGTGCATTAAACCTTCTTGACTCAAAAAATTGTGCCTGCTACTCCCTCAGCTCCATCGTGCACCCTGTAGCAGAGGGAGAAGCTAGCTTAAAGAGCCCCTTAGGCAGGCGCTTAAAGTTAAATACACAGTTAAGTGCTTGGCTGGGTCAGGCCCCTCCTAGGCCAGAAAAACATGCTTTTGCAAGGGGTTTTAAGAGATTTAGGGTGCTGTCTTGACCAAGTTCTTTCATCATTCCCAAGTACAGAGCTAGAATCTCTCTAAATATTCTTATTAGGGTTTGTTGGTTTGGGTTTTTTTTCTTCCAAAAGTAAATCAAGGTGAAATTAGATTCCAAGAAGCAAGCAAAGGAACCAAGGCATATTTATATTCTGATTTACACAACAATTAATGGTAAGCAACATAATGAAATCCTGTATTAATGGAGAGGGGGAGAGTTACAAATATAAGCACTGCTGAAATATTTTTGGGGCGTATTTTCTGGTTGGGATGAGCAATTACATTTAACCTGAGCCAAATTTCAGGAATTCAACCATTTCCATTGAAAATAACATTGTGTTTCATGGGGGTTTTTTATGGTTATGCAAGTATTTGATAAATACACTGTCAATGGACTAAAAGGAAGACAATATTTTACCTAGAGAAGGTATGCTGAGCCTTAGACACAACAAGAGATAATGAACGATTGTGTCAGAGAGTAATTAATTTTATTGGTTTTATATATTGGTTTTTTTCCTACAACCTGTCATATATTTTCCTGTATTCAAATCAATTATAAGATAAAATAACTCTTTTTTTAATCCAAGCTGTAAGAAAACTAGAAAAGTGTAAAAGTAGAGCCTAGAAAGTGGAAATAACTGCAAGAAATTTTTCATAAGTTAACTATAGGCATAAGGAATTTGGTCAGATGTTAGAAACATCTCTTCCCTTCAACAATGCAACTGTTGACAAGCTGCCAAAACTCTGAATTGCCAATCCTCCAACCATGAATAAATCAAAGGAAATTCCAAGAAATAACTAAGGCAGCTTAAATGACTTCTTTTGCTATAGTAACTGTAAATTCTCTGTGAAGATATATAGGATCTGTCACAAGTCAAACGTATTTAAGCCACCCTCAGTGGGTGTTACGACTCTGCTGGTAAAAACATGTATATAATCCAAGCATGTCTGCAAAGACCTGATTTGGTTCCTGCTGAAGGCTGAACATTGCTGTAGACTCAATAAGCTAATTAGAATGAAATGGCCAGTAGGTCGCACTGTCGACCTGGGAACACCACTCACTTTTATTTCAAGGGGTATTTATGTGGCTAGGGAAAATCTTTTCTCAGGGAAGGCAGCTCAAGGGGATGCACTCAAGGAAATGCTTTATTTTGAGTAGCACACTTATTAAACAGGTTTTAGCAAGTCAACCTGCTTACTACCACCCCAGGCGCTGCTTTGGCCTGAGCAGTTAGCATTCTGGGCCAGCAGGACAGCTGGCTGATGTAAGTCAAATGTTTCTTGGGCATTTACTGTTTTATTCACAAAGTCCAAAGACCTATTCCCTTAATGGGTAGGAAACAATCAGGAGAGCCTTGTAACTAATAAGAAGAAGTGGGATATGCCCAAACCCAGATGCACGGAGCTTTACTGTGAAGGACTGTGAAACCCCAATGAACTCCTCCCACATCTCATGGGATGCAGTGGTGGGTGGACTGCCAATCCCTCATGAACTCACTGAATAACTGTAGGGTAAAAACCACCTCTGTAGATGACTTTATCAGACATGGTCAAGAATTTTATTAACTCTCGGAGTCTCTTGGCTCCTTCCTGGAAAAACTTCCAACCATTTTGTAAAGTAGTTGGCTGCTGACAGCAAATATTGATTGCCTACTTCTGCCTCAAGCAAAGGCTTACACATCAAAACCAAACCAAAACAAAGCAAACCCATGATCCATTGATGATCCCATGAGATACAGCTGCACAAAGGCTGCTCTTGTCTTGCATGGATCCTTTTCTGTAACACAAATATCATCTCTCCTGTGCCAATGCTCTTCATCCTGCTTGCATTTTATGCAGTTCTTTATTGGATGTGAAACCACCAAGTGGCTGCATAGATTTTGTTGTTGTTGGGGACTTTTTAACCAGGATGCTGAGGGAACCTGAAGGACAGCATGATGTTAGGCCGCTTCCTATTTTGAAGGGAACTTTGTAGTTTTCTTATAAATGACTGTTTATGAAATCTACTGACTCACTTTTTCTTTTGGTGTTGTCATAGCTGTCTTTTATAAAGTAAGCAAAATGTCTGCGTGCATCAGAAGTATTGCACAAAAGAATCCATAACCTGTGAAAATTCTGATAGTTAAAATTTAAAATTCATCTGTAAGCCTGGACTTCAAAACCAGGCTCATCTGATGGCTGCTTTTTTCCTTTTCTTTTTCCACTCTTTGCTGGAACACTACTGCAATACATGATTTATAATGTCTTCTGCTTTCTGAGGGAGGGCCACTTCACCACACCAGACCACTTGCCTAGAGACTATTTGCTTGATGTGTTCATGTAAAAGTCATGTTTTCCGGCACTTAACAACATAGCTCAATAGCAAAGAAATCCATTGTCCCATTTATCCAGAGGTTATTGTTCAAACTTCAGAAACCCATTTTCCAAATTTCCATAACTTCCCCAGATCTGAACAGTTGCACAGCTCCATGTGACATTCTGTACCAGAGACTAACATGAAGCTTATTTTGGGTCCCTTGTTTTCTAACATTGCTCTGCATGACCCTTCTCACTGCAGTCATGTCACAGATTCATAGAATCATAGAATAGTTAGGGTTGGAAAAGACCTTAAGATCATCTAGTTCCAAGCCCCCTGCCAGGGGCAGGGACACCTCACACTAAACCATGCCACCCAAGGCTATGTCCAACCTGGCCTTGAACACTGGCAGTGATGGAGCATTCACAACTTCTCTGGGCAACCCATTCCAGTGCCTCACCACCCTTACAGTAAAGAATTTCTTCCTCATATCCAATCTAAACTTCCCCTGTTTAAGTTTGTCATGTGTGAGTCAGCATCCACATACCTGTGCAATTCTCAGATATTACTGCATATCAATCATCAAATTCTCATTCTCATGTCAGAGTGTTTCATATCTTCCTTCTTTGCCCACTGTATTGGGGTACAATTCCCTCAAGTGGCTGAGTGGCTTTCACTGTCATTTTGGGATGTTCTTTTGTAAAAAGCTTCAACCTTACAGAAGTCCTTCCATGACATTTTTTTCCTCACTGCACCCAACTGATCCACTCTCTTCAAGTTTCTGTATCATTGCCAATTTCCATGGGTTTACCAAGCAAATGCAATGTGTTTTTAAAGTCTTCAAAAATATCACTTCCCAATTTTACATCCTCCATTCCCTCGGGTTTATTTAACAGAAAGTTACCATTGCCAAGCTTGCAATAACAGGCTTCCATCTGACCAGGGGGTCCTTCCACTTCCACTGGGCTACTGCAGGGATTCATCAGTGTATTGGACATACCCCTGGCACCTCCTCTCACCCTCTTCTCACTGCCTTTGCTCTGAAAGGCAAAATCTAGCTCAGTACCTAACAGTTGTCCAGAGTCTGTTTATCTTGCAAATCCATGGAAAAACATAGGTGTCTTCTCTCTCTTGTGCTCGTGCATGTGTTCCCTATCTCTCTCTGAAGGCTGCAAGGATTATAGGAGACCTAGTCCCTTGGAAGAGGCTTTCCCGGGATGGCAAGAATCTCACTCCCCAGAGGAGATCAGTAACTTCTCGTGACTGTTTTAAGTTGAGTATATCTAGCAAGCACATCAGTCTTACCATGTCTGAAGCTGTTTCAACATCTGACCGTGTTCACTTTGTCAGATACGCAAGAGACTGAGTCATCTGCAACACAAAATCTTTGCGTGTCTTGAGCCTTTGGGAGTGTTCAAGATTCCAGACACCCTACCTGTCTTAGGGGTCAGTAAACAAGCTCCTGAGGAGCAGGTCCTCCATACAGTACTGTTTCCTGAGGAAGGAGACCCAGACAGACCTCCCAGAGTTTCATTTTACCACAGTTTTAGGGAAGGAACAAACCTTCTTGTGCATGTATTAACTCTTCAAGAATACAAATGCAGTATGTAACCAAATGTGCAAAAATGAGTAATTTTGTCTGATGTTTTATTTACCCTTTTTTTTTTTAAGTTTAAATTGAATTCCAAGGACAAGATCTTCACTGAACAGCTGCTGTCCCTAGATCCTTGACTCATTCACCCCCTTGGATGTCCTTGGCAATTCATGTGCATTCAACAATGCTGGGATTTCCCTGTCTTAAGGATTTCCTCCTGCAGGCTGTTCCTCAGCTGTACAAGCTAATCAAGGCTTAAAATTATTCAAGAGGGTACATTCTCCATCCTCTGTCAGATAAGTTTCTGATTCATCCATTGGATGACGACAGTATCTTGCCAGGTGTCAGCATTTCCAAACTAAGTTGTGCAGTGATTAACCAGTTTGACTTGACAGGAGACAGCTTATTGCTCAGAATGAGTGCATTGCAATGGTATCACTAATTATCGTTGTGAGCCCTGTACCAGGTCTTCTTAGGAACGTTAGTTAGAGTCAGAGGGTGAAAGGTAGTAGCAACACAAAGATCGGCTTTCTGATAAAATGGAGTTTTCCAGTTTTATGTATCACAGAAATGTACAGGATGCATAACCCAAAAATTCTTTAGACAGATTCCCCAAATCATCACATCTGCCGTAGACAGCAGCTGACTCCAGCTTAAACAAAATGTTACACTACTTATTCTCTTGTATGTCCTGCCTAATGTACCTCACTTGGGTCACTACCGTGTAATAGATATTAATGTCACAAGTACAATGCAGAGAAGAATCTGGCAAAATAAATGTTCAGTAGCATGGAAGCAACCTATGCTCCTATGATATCGAGAAGCACTTAATAAGAGAGCACCAACTTGAATCTGTTGCCCCTGACGCTGATGCTTTAGGATACTGATCTAAATTGATGCATCTTCTCACTCAGCATGCAGAAAAATAAAGGCAGAATTTTCTAGTTTACTCCTGTTCCACGTATCTCATTTTACACTTGAAATTTGAATTCTTTCCCTTGTGAGTTACAGTCTTAAATGAAATATTCCAAACAAAGGCTTGGATATTTGCTTATTTTTGAGCAGCTGACTTTTCTGTCTATCAGGAAAGTTCAGTAAAACCAAAGTTTCCAAAAAGAAATTCATTACAAGTTAGAAGTCAGGTTTAAATATCTTACCTGGTCCCATTCTTAGCAGCAACCAGCTCCTTATGTACTTTGTCAGAATATCTCTTCACATGTTTAGATAATTGAAATTGATCTCACTCATAGACCTGCTATAATTTCTTTGCTTCTGTGAGGGACTCATATCGGAAAGGGAACACCATAAAAAGATCATGCAACAGGAAATTATAGGCTAGTACAAGAAAAGATGCTTCCACCACTTCTAGGTAGGGTTTTCTCTTTTGTTTGTTGTCATCTCCTCCTCTTTTGGTTATCAGTTTGCACTTTAAAAAGAACAGCATTCTATCCCTGACTCTTGGGAAATTGAGCTTTGCCCTTTTTTCAGAGCCTTCCTCTGGACTGGGGGTTTGTGTCTGGGGGGTTGTGGCCTGGGGGGTTGTGGCCTGGGGCTCGATGCCCCAAGGCCTCCCTGAATGGCCTCCAGATTTCTGCATTGATGGGAACAAACACTCCAGAGCTTGCAGTTGTACCTTGTACCTGCCAGTAAACTGTCACTAGGCTACTGGTGCAGGGCAACCATGGAAAGCTGTGCCACTGGGACAACATGGAAATATTTGAAAAACTTAAGCTTATCCAATGAGTTTGCAGCACCGAGAGTTGACAGCAGCAATCATCACAGTGCTATACTCAGTGAGGTGGAAACAAATGGATTTTTAAATACAACTGTGCATGGGTTGTTGAAGCTATATATAGTCTTAAGGACAGACATATTTGGTCCACAAAAGCACAGATCTGATTTTGGTTGCTGTTAATACACCTGGAAACCTCAGAAAGTCAAATCAAAGCTCAGCTCCAGGCAGCTTTTTTCACACAGCTGCTCATCAAAATAATGCAAAATTAAAAGCCAAGTCCTCTGTTAAATTAAATTGTGATAGCTCTAAGACCTACACCAGCAGAGATGAGGCAGTCTGGAGGGCTGCACAGGAGTGGAGTGCTCCCAAGGCCTCCCCATATATTTGGGACAGGTTCACTTCTCTCCCAGGGGCCAGGATGCACACTCCGCCAGGAAATTTGTCCTCCAGCATATGCTAGAGGGTTATCTAACCCGGGAGCATGGAAACAGCTGCTGGGTTTCCTGTGCTATAGAAACAGGGTTACCCATTACGCTGCCACAAGTGTTGTGCTTGGAAGGATGCACTGTCTGAAACAAAATCTTGGCCAAAGAGGCAGACAAAATCTGTGACTAAAAGAGCGTACAAGTTAAGGCACAGACCATACAATGATTTTGGATATATTCAGACGATGGGGCCTCTCCGGGCATGTAAATTTGAGCACATACCTCCAGCCTTGCAGGACCAACTCCCTGAAATTTCTCTCTGTGGGAGTTTGGTACAGGCACAGTTTTTCCACCCTTTTGGTCTTGTCTTCTTATGCAACATTTGCATAGAGAGCCTCCCACAGCTCTTCCTGAGGGCAGCCTTTGGAGGGTATGCTGGAGAGCTCAGTTTTTCTTTCCTAACAAGCAAGGCAAGTACAATTAATACACAGAAAGTAAAGTCTTCCCCCCCAGCAACTGGAAGATCCTTTGCTGGCACTCCCAGCTTTTCTTAGCAAGCATCAAGCATTAGTCATGAACATGAACTCCCAGCCACTAGCCCATCTGGGGGGTGCATTTAACGCTACATAGCACAGCCCTTGTTCATGTTAATAAACACCCGATCGCTTAAGTAATCCCATTGATGTCATCAGCGTGAGCAAGAATTGCAAAATCTAACTGCTTTTAAGTAGCATTATGCGTTACAGGGCTGGTTTTAGTACAGGTATAACTTCTTATTCATTCAGTTCACACAACCTGATCATCATCCAGCTGAATTCTGGGCTACCCACCAAGGTGACAGACTCTCGTTCATCCCAGAAGCCATTAAGTCTCCTGAGCTTCTGTCTACATTCCCAGAGGATTTCTGTGGATACAAAGCAACACCCTTAACAGCAACTCTCTCCTTAGCTTCAGTCCCTGTTATCACTTTTTAAATTGCTGACAATCTTGTCTACCAGAAACAAGGAGCAAAAAAAAGAAATGGCATTTCCAACTCAGATATGCAATCCGAATTCCTGAAGTTCAAAGGGTTGTACGTATGCTACAATGCAAACACTGAGAGGTAATGTTTTCCTGTAGTTCAACTTGCCACTAAGATAATGAAAGAGTAAGAGTACATCTGAGTTATGAATTGGGATGATTCCCCTTCTTCAGCTCAGCCAGCCTGCTCATATGTCAGAGTAAGCTGAGCAATAGTTTAAGCTCCAGTGTGAGAGGCTGGAGCTGATACGACTGTGGCTGAACATTTTCGGCAAGCTGTACCTACAGACACTGACTCCAAATGCACTTCCACTAGGAGAAGCAAGTGCCTTACTAAGCTTTGCCGATCAAACAAGGTGAGATGCTGTGGGATCAGTAACTACTTAGTTCACACAACAACCTTTTACTAAGCATAAAAAAGCCTGCCAAGAAAAGGGCAGTGGTTTGAGCTGTTTTAAACACCGATTTTTCCAGGTGGGGGACATGAACAAGGCTCTGGGCAGCTCCTGTACGCGCTGCTGGAAGATGGCACAGCATAAAGCAAATGTTCACCGAGGACCTTGCCCACCACCAAACAGGGCTCTACCTCTAAAGAGATACACATGACAGCCCTGGACTCTGCAAACATTCCAGGCCCATGCTGGAGGAGCCTTTGGAATGGGATGCCAGGAGAGCCAGGACTGGGAGGATATGTGAAGAAGGGGACTGTGTTGGAGTGTGGTGTTCACTGTTTGCTCACCATCTGGTGTCTACCACTGGGTGAAGGAGATTGATTTATAGCCTACATTATCAACTGGTGTTTGTGCCTGCACTGCTTGTAATGAGTGGGGCATGTCACTGTTCAAGCGTACATGACCATTTTGCTCTACAGGACTTGAGTGTGTAAGCCATTATTTCCTTTCAGACTAAGGTTAGTTAGGTTTTGCCCAGCAGGGAACCCCAGTGGATCTACCCTGCCTGTAGTAGGAGGGAAGAACTTTCTTAAATTCTGACAAAGTTCTTGACATTCTATGTGATAAACAGTGAGTGAAGGGCTGGAGAAGTTAGGAGAACAGCTGCAGGAGCAGTGTGAAATATGGACACAAAGACTGGCAAAAAGAAAATGGTATCTAGGGCTCAGAAGTACACCACCTAGAAACTGAAGGGCTTCTGTGCTGAAAGCAGACCTATGCTGAGCATGCACAACACAGCAATGAGGGCACAAGCAAGTAGCTCTTTATGTGGTTGCTTCACTTCAAGCAGTTGAAACTCTTGGCAGAAGACAGCCTCTGATGGGTCCCCTTCCCACACCAGTTGCCATTTTCTTGGCACTTGGGTTGGCTTGTGTGTATACAGGCATATACATGCACACCCTCCTTGGAGACGTGCAGGGAGCGGTTGTGAAGCATCCATAAGATTTCTTCTTAAGCAAGGGCATACCTCTACTACCCTGTGTTTATACAGGATTTGGTGAACAAACTAAAGGCAAACCCTGTATATGTTAAGAAACATATACAGAAACCAGGAGAGAAACAGGCAGCATTGGCAACCTGTTGCCAGTTGCTTGTGAAACAAGAAGAAAATAGCTTGTGTAAGGTATAAACTAGCTATATGAGCAGCCCGAGTTGACCTATGCCATTGAAGGGCTTTGAAGCAGACAGTCCATGGCTGAAAAAAGATGCTTACTAATACACACATGTAAATTTTTCACGAGGTAGAAACATCTGAAATACCAATAATGGCATCAGCCTGAGGACAGTCACTACCTTCTTATACCCATTTTTTTGTGACTTTTTCTTTTTTTTTTTTGCATCTGGTTCCATTTATGACTCATACTTCCCAAACAAGCCATATGTTGCTGCAGAAGGCCTTTAACTTTGCCTGATTCACATTGAGCTGTATTCCTGGCTGTCAGCCAAGTAAATGTAATAAAACCACTTTTTCCATCAAAAAATAAAAATGAAATCCCATTTGCACTGAGATTTAATTAGCAGCCAGTAAGTCATTTTGGTGTTGAAAGCCTGCACACTCGTGTTTTGTTATAGCCTGATTTGCACCTTCAAACTCCATTGTAGCATTTTATTTCTTATGATACAGAAAGGTTTCCTGTCCCCCTGTCTCAGCCTTCATTTCACTGCAGATCCTGTGGCATTTAAATGATGGTAAATTTTTGGAAAACCTTACACCCTCTGAGCTCTTCTCCTTGGGTCACATTTTGCATCACCTATTTAGAATATTGTGACACGTATTGGGCTTGCCTGGCAAAGTTTTAGTAGCAGGGGTTGGAGAACTGACTTCTGTGAGAAGCTGCTGGAAGTTTTCCATATATCCAATGAAGGTAATGCCAGCCAGTTCCAAGACAGACCCACAGCTGGCCAAGGCCGGTCCCATTAGCAATGGTGGTAGCACCTCTGGGATAACATAAGAAAGGGGAAAAAAGCCAGCAGCCAAAGAGGAGTGAGAATATGTGAGAGCAACAGCCTCGCAGACAAGGTCAGAGAGGAAAGAGGCAGGAGGTGCTCCAGGCACCAGAGCAGAGATTCCCCTGCAGCTCATGGTGCAGACCATGGTGAGGCAGCTGTCCCCCTGCAGCCCATGGAGTTCCATGGTAGCACAGATCTCTACCTGCAGCTTGTGGAAGACCCCACGCCAGAGCAGGGGGGTGCCTGTAAGAGACTATGGCCCTGTTGGAAACCAGTGCTGGAGCAGGGTCCTGGCAGGATTTGTGACCCCATGGAGAGATGAGCCCACACTGGAGCAGGTTTGCTGCAGGACTGGTGACCCTGTGGGGGATCTGCACTGAAGCAGTCTGCTCCTGAAGGATGAACCCCATGGAAGGGACCTTTGCTGGAGCAGTTCATGAAGAACTGCAGCCTGTGGGAAGTACCCATGTTGGAGAAGTTTGTGGAGAATTCTCTTTGATAAAGAATTCAGGAGTAATGTTAAGCCTGGGAAGAAGAGAGGGGTGGGTAAAGGTGTTTTTAAGATTTGTTTCTCGCTATTCTACTCTGATTTGGTTGGTAATAAATTAAACTATTTTCCCCAACTCGAGTCTGTTTTGTTCATGATGATAGTTGGTGAGTGATCTCTACCTGTCCTTATCTTGACCCATGAGCCTCTCTTTATATTTTCTTTCCACTCTCCAGTTGAAGAGGTGAGTGGTAGAGCAGCTTTGGTGGGCATCTGATGTCTAGCCAGGGTCAACCCACCATATGACACTGGTGATTTTAACACCCTGAACACTAAGCTGACTACAGTAATTTCTCCTGAAATAGGCAAGAAACCTGTGTACAAAATCAGGAGCTGGCATCCCATTAAAGCTCACAGAATACAGATGACTAAATCATTGTCACTACTGGTGTTTCTGAAACTACCAGGCCAAAGTTGGGAGAGGGAGAAGGGACCCTATCCTACCTATTTAAACAGTCAGACACTTTCTTCTTCACTGCCTTTTTAATTTAATTAAATTCTCAGGTAATGAGCATTGTGACAACACATTTTTGGCTCCTGTCTCCTCTTCCCCCAGGCAGGGGTAATGTTTGACACCGTTGGCATTATTTTGAATGCTTTAATTTTAAGAAAAACAGCAAACTGGACCATTGGAGGGTTCAGCTTGTCCCCTTTCCTGGAAAATCAGACTGCAGGAGCCAGGAAACTTTGCAAGCTCCAGGATACAGAATTTCCAAGTACTTTCTGGGAGCTCGCAGGACACTGACTGGCCAGAGCAGCCTTGAGTGGTGTATCCCCCAGGAACGAAGCCCACCCCAGTCCCTCTACCCCAGTCCACCAGGCTGAGCCCCACAGCCAGTGCTGCCCCATGGGTATCTTTCCTGGCAATGGCCAAGGCAACACATGGCTGCACAGCAGCAGAGAGCAAACCCAGCCAAGGCTTAAGCTGGTTAAAGCAGCATTAACTCTCACTTGGATTTCTGCATGGAAATCCATCGGGTTAGCGCAGGGCAATGCTCTAGACAGTGGCTGATCCTTTGCTCTCACAGCCGGGCAAAGACCCAGCTCTGCAGAAAGCCAGCAAAAATGTTTCACAGGATCCCACAGAGCAGAGGTAACACCACAGGGATGCTATCCCCTTCAGCTTCATCCTGCTGCCTGTGTTAATTGATGTAGCAGGCAGCAGGGCTCAGCTTATAATATCACCCCCCACCCTGACAGATCAGCTGGATCTGAATCCTTTCTGCTCACAGTAGGGCCAGAGGAAATACAGATGGAAAAAACTATTAGACTATTTAGCTCATCTTCTGCCAGAGAAAGACTGCTGCCTGCAGTACACCATGCCTTTTATTTTCCCCAGAGTCAAAAGCCCCCCTTTCTACTGAGTATCCAAAGAAAACTCCTGAAAGATTTAAGATGAGTCCAATATACAGAGGGCACAGGCTCTCTGTGCCAGTCCCATGAGTTAAAATGACATCAAGAAATATGAAACAGAGAGGAAAATCTTTGTCACAAAACTGGTCAAAACCTCCACTTTATCATTTTCATTTTTCCTGGCAGTAAAAAAGAATAGGCTATTTCAGCCATAAATGTTTGCTTATTGTTTCATCCATCTGTTTTTTCCTTCTATCTTTCTGGCTAAATATGGATGCTGTGGAAGGAAGAAAGATTGTGAGAAACAACAAATGGAAGTGAAGTGCCAGGCGTCATTAAGAAGTCATTAAGAAGTTTTTAAGGGCCAGATTTTCACAATATGCCCAGAATCCAGCAGTTTCTAGTGAGAACAAGTGCTCAGCACTTTCAAAAACTCCTGACCACTTCATATAAGTGCCTCAGCCCAAGAGTCCAGCTCTTCAGAAAGACTGGCTTTTCAAGTAGTCACTTACTAAGTAACCCTTTGGAGATTACGAGTGCATGTCCATTGAGGAGAATAAGCACAAGGATCCTCTCCCAAGCCTTCATTTGCCTTGCAGAATATATAGTGCCACTGTTTAGAGGCCAGCACTAATATGCCCAGAGAATTCAGGGCATTTACACCAGTACTGAGAATATTCAGTGATCAGCTCCTTCTATGGCCTGGAGCTGCCCCCCGTGGCCCCCTTGCACCAGCAGAGTGCAGCTGAACCAGGCAAAGACCTTCGCTTCTTTAGGAGCAGATGGGAATGAAAGAAGTTGAAAAGGCAAAATGCCAAGTACTCTGACATCTCTGCAACTTTAGCAGCAAGATTTCTCATCACCTCATGGAAACAAGCCTTCAGAGACTGCATCTCCTGCTGTTAAAGTGAATGTGGAAACTCCATTAGTTTCTATGGCGTGGTGTCGGCCTCTTATATCCTGGCAGGGGAGAGGGAAAGGAAATGCTATTCTCTAGTACTGAGCCGGATCTGCCTCTACTGGTTTTCTCCACCTTGCTGGGCATTCATGGGGCTGTGCGCTGCCATGCATATTCATCCTGGCTGCTTTGCTTAGCAATACTCCTGTCAGTTAAGAGATGTCACTCATGAGGAAAGAATGCGAAAAGGCAGTTTATGTGCTAATATTGTTTTGGTTTTGATTAAGCCTGCTGCTAATCAAGCTCCCCTCGTCATGTCAGCTTCAGAATCAATATTCATACAATGCAGAAAAGCAGGGAAACTCACTAGAGCAGAAATTTTTACTGGTTTTCAAAAAACTGTTTTCTTCTACCGCTGCTCCCATCAGCCTGCAGTCCAGCCTATAAACAGCCAAGATCTTGCAGGCTACTTGTATGCTTGAATAGACCTCAGAGGTGTTAGGCTCCCGGAGGCCCTTGGCTGCTCTACAGCAGAGGTGCACTGGCACCACTGAAGCTGGCTTGATTCATTAGGTGCAAAGCTTGCTTGTATATTTTACAATATACAGCAATGCACAGAGCAGTAGGAGGCCCTTGTGTTTCTTAAAGCTGTAGGGAAGATGACACCAAAGCACCATGTGCTGCCATTTGCCAGAATGGAGAGGCAGCAGTCCCTGAATGCCAGTTCATCCTTTATGGAGATGCCAGTGGTTCATGGTCTTGGAGGGGCCTGCTCCCATGGATGAGTTTAATCCAGCTCTACCTCCACAGTGCTCCAGATTAAGATTATTCTGCAGACAGAGACATTTCTCTTTCACTTAAATTCAGTCACATTCCTAATAAGGTTCCCTATACATATGAACGACATATACAGGTTACCTCTATGCTCACAAATTAAAGAAACTCTTAAAAAGAGTTTTCCTCATCAAGCACCACCATTTGGAAAACACTTATCTACAAAAAGAAATAAGCTTATTATAGATCCTGTAGGCATCGCACAGAGGCAAAAGCCAAGTGTTTCACAATGAAAGATGTTTCCCATACTCCTGGCGCTATCGGTACTACCAAATACAGCTAAAAGCAGGAATATATTAAAGATAGCACAGACACATGTGGCGGATATAGCATATGAAAAGTCCCCAAGAATAATTGCAGGACAAGTCAATCTATCCAGCACTTTCATCTTAAACTGTGTCTACAGTAAGCAGATGTTCAGGTCTGTGTTTAGTGTATGTAACCTTTCTATGAGAAAAGGGCACAGGGATGTCATCATAGTAATAAACTCAATTAGTATACAGACTGATGATTTTTTTCATGCAGGCAATTTAACTTCAAAAAGAAAAAGAAAAAGGAATAGAGGCCAGACTTAAATATATAATGTGCTGTGCAGGTTTTGCATTGGATATCCTGGATTTACTTTAAGCACATTCATTAGAGAATGTTGATTGGGATTTTCAGGGATGGCTAAATGACTTAAAAGGATAACTCTCATTGACTTGTTCTACTGTGCTATGAAATACATCAATAAGGCTTGTTCTCCCTGAGCTATTTAAGGCAAAACCCAATAATGTATTCAGGCACTGCAGCACCTAACTTTTGGGGCTTGGTCCTCACTCTGAAACCCGTAACTGTAAATCTTGTCACCTGGCCCCCCTCCTTCAACATGGGAGAGTCAGCCACCATAGAAAGGAGCTGGATGCTACGTAGGAAGCATGTTTGAAACCATGCTCTCCACACTGTGAAAGGCAGGACAGTGCTTGAGCTCAGTCCTAGTCCCTCAAAGTTTCTGCCACACCACTCTACTCACTACCCTTCCAGATGGCTCTCTCCCTGCTGAGCAGGGCACATCCAAACATCTTTTCTTCTTGGGGACAATAGGCTATAATCTTGATGATCCAGTGCATCTTGAGCTTTTTGCTTCACAGTATCAGAACTTCAGTAGGAAAGAAAAGTCTCTTCTACCCCTCATTGTGTACTTAGGGCCCCCTCCTAGAAGACTGGAGATATTGATCTAGCCAGTTTTAACACAGATGTAGGAGGTTTCATTAGATTACCAGGGAGGGGAACTAAGTCATTAAACTAATCTGTTAGAGGTGGTGATAGCACTTGCCAGAATTATAACCCAGCAGGGAGGCACATTTCATCATGTCAGGTATTTTCAAAGACCCACTTGGCAGGGTAGGTCTCTTTGAGGATTTAGGCTAAGAAATAGTTTCTGGTGTCCCGGTCAGGTTGGGAGGGGAAAAGGCATGAAGCAGTGTCAAGGAGAGAAGTTCAGATTGTGCCTGAAAGCGGGAGAAGGCCTCAACACAAAATGGCATCTTGTAATTCTAGGTGCCACTGGGGCTAAACAGGAGCTCACTGCAGAATTCTTGGGCTGAAATTTTTGTGTTTAAGTCACTTGACTCCATTTGGGCCTGTTATAGCTAAAGATGTCCTTTATTGGTGCTATTTCTTATCCACTGCTGGCTATGTGTCCTGCAGCAGGGAAGTCCACATAAAGGTATTTAACATGAGAAGGAGTTACTACCCTGAGTCAGAATCTAAAGCTTCGTAAGAAGATTGTGCAGGCAGTTATATGAGACCAATATGCTTGCTGTTTTGCTGACGCAAATAAATCTTGAAGTGACTCTGGTGACAGTATTCTGTGAGAAGGGAATAAAGAGAGCTTGCCAGAGCATCTGTATTTCCCTTGTGCTTTACAAAAAAGACATATGGATCTTCATAGAAAATTATAACCTCCTTGAACAATATAATAGGTAATTATATTCCTGACTTAGAAATTCTATAGCACACTGCATATAAAAACTCTCATTTGATGCTGCAGTTTTCTAGAGTGCCCTGTTAAATCTCTTCCTTTCATCCCTTTTAAAAACGCATTACTTTCACACCAGAGACCCGAGTTAACTCTTCTTGATCCCATCAGACCTATGTGCACCCACTGTGCCACATATTTTGGAAGAACACCCTCCCCATCACCCTCAGAGAACAACAGCCCCATCCAGGAGCTGTGCAGCTGCATTCACACAGCCCTGAGCCCATAGGCTTGGGGTACATACAGAGTATCAGCTCAGCACGAACACAGCCCCATACCGTTGCTACAGCTGACGGCTCTGGGCAGGCTGCACTGGGAAGAGCAGGCAGAGAGCTCAGGAAATTATCTGCCCTCCTCCCCTCCCACGTCCTGGTTGCTGTAGCTGCTATGTTGGGTCCAAAAACTGCTCATGCCTGGGAAGATTTTGTGAGATGTGTTTGCCTTCCTTCTCCACACCCTTCCCAAAGCATGAAAAGTGGTCATTATTGATGCCTAGGCCTTGTATGAGGATATGCTTTTTTCACAGCATTGTATAAGCAGGAACTCATTAAGAAAATACAATTACATTTGTAAGTAAGTACCTGGAACCTCTTTAGGGTTGCTCCATTGTAACCCAAAAGTATTACATGCCATTTCAGTGATACTTGCTCAATGATTATTAAAAAAAAGAATAGTGCCCTAAGGCTGAAAAGGTGGATGGTAAATTGCAGCTGCAAATTAATTAAAATAATGAAACAAGCCAAAGATAACTCCCATTGTAAGGCGGTTGCTTATAAAGGCGAAGTTAATAGAGCATTTACCATCAGGGGTTGCTTGATTCCCTTTTAATAAAATATCTGTGATTACCTGATCATTGTGCAGAGCATTCTGCTCTCAATACAGCCAGGCAGCCACGGAGAAGAGGCAAACTTTTACCATAAGGCTTATTTATTTAAAATTTGTAACTGACTTCTCTTTTTTCTATGGATGCATGATCCAACAAGCAGCTGACCTCCAAATACATATACTGCTTCTCCTCTCCCCAGCCTGAGATAAGCCAGTTCTCTGTCATACACTTATCTTGGCCAGGTTACCATAATGATCTGAAATAAAGGTAGGAACACTGCAATGGATATGAGAAACTAACCTTTAATGGTTAGAAGCAGTCACCCTCCACTATGGTATTACACTAGTCATATGCCATCATGCTAGTATTACGACAACATACCAGCTGTGGTTCTGCCCCCACATAGTATTATTGAAGAAATAAACTGGTTTAGTTTGATAATATCTGAGGAGGACAAAATAGGATCCACACTTTTTGCTGCTGCCCACATTCTTATGGGCGCTTCTTGTGCAGGAAAGCAACACTTGGGAATAAAAAGGTTCCGACAATATAACGGAAGGCCAATAAACTCAGAAAACTCAAAGAACACATGAAGACTAGACACCTCATGCATGTAGCTGTATATTTATTTCTTTTTAAAGAACACTCCTTAAATGTATTGTAAGTCAATATACAAACTTGGTTTCACAGATTTATAATCCACTAAATAGCACAAAATATAATCCAGGTCGTTGGTTTCTTTCATCTCCGTGTGTGTGTGTGTCTGAGTGTGTGTGCATGCGTGCACGCACGCATGCTGCTGGTGGTAGTGGTAACCCACCACACGCGTTCAAACACAAGCCTGGGCTCCTCCTGACATTCCCCTGGAGCAAACCCAACCCAGATGGACGCCCTGCTCTGGAAGACTGTGACTTTCTTGCCCATGAATCCCACTCCTCTAAGAGACAGGGTGGTGGAGCTCTCTGCCTCACCAGCAGGGCCATGGTCCTCCATCAGTGGGATAAGATGGGAGCCTCCCTTGAAGCTGACTCAGGTACCGCTGTAGGAGTGACCGGCTGTGGTGTTCAAGTGCAAGAAAACACCTTTTCTCCCCGCTCCAACCCCAATCTGACACTTCAGGGCACCTCTGAATAACAGCTACTCCCCACGGTCAGCCCTGGTGAGCAGGGGACTGCTGGGGCTCGGCGGGATGCCACTTGTCCAGCCAGCAGGCACGCTCCTCACCCAGCCCCGTGTGGCCATACGGGCCTCGCCACCCTGCTGCCGGATTCTTCCTCCTGGCAGCCTGCAGTGCCCCAGCCCCGTGCCTGGCAGCACAGCAAACCTTGCCTGTCCCAGTGAGTTACACAGACAGCACCAGTGATGCACATATTTACATGGGGTGGAATGTTTTCCCATAGCTTTTTAAAGGAATATATAGATCAACATGTTCACATAAGACCAAATACTTTTAATATATTTATAACTGTTTTATAAAGCTTTGAAAAAACTCACAATAGCACATTGGTTTACTTTAATGCTTTACGGTACTATCAGTTTAAAATCACAATCAGCACTTAAGTTATAGTCAATCCGGCAAACAAGACAAAAAAAAATTACAAGAGTTAAGAACTGACTGATACATCCTTTATCTTTTTTTTTTTTAACTAATGCATAAGTGCAGAATAAGATAAGATACTCTAGTTTAAATATCGTTTTACAATATACATTTTGTTCTAATTACGCAACAGTAAATCCCATGCTTCACATAGAAAAGCAATCCACAACATTAAGAAAAAAATTTACAATTTATGAAACAAAGTAAATAAATATTAGTATTACAGAATCAGAGCTGTACATAAAAGCTGTTCAGTTTTAATCATATAAAAATATGTTTTAGTGCAACCTCACATATATTGATGCTGTTTTGCTTTACATCATTTAGATCCAAGTGTCCAAAAAAGGAAAGAAATTACATTTATTACAAAGCAGATACACAAATTCTAAAATATGTACAAATTACTGCTAAAAAAATGCTTATAAGAATATAAGCAAAGTAAAGAAAAGGCACAAACATCTGTACAATTTAAAAGTACCAGACCCAATAAGAATTTCAAATTTAGTTTTGGTCAGGCTCATGATGACTTGTTATTTTATCTAATTCTTCTGATATAACAAAAGTATATATAATAGCAAACTACTGTAACTTAGAACAGGCATGCTGTAAAGTTGAATACTTCTATCTCTAGAAAAAAAAAAAAGAAGGAAGTGGGGCAAATGTATGGGTGAAAGTCTCCATGCATCTCAGATCAATGCGCCTTGCTCTTCTCAGATGACAGCTCTTTTCTTTCCTGTGTGCTTGATGGCGGGTCGCTCCTGCTGTGAAAGCCCAACTGCCGGACGTCCACAAAGCTCTTGCTGTAAAAGGCAGGATGCGCTAACGCAGTCTGTGATGTACCAAAACTGTCCTGTTCATCACCGTGCAAGTCAGGATGGGTGGCTGAGGCACAGGGCTGGCCCGGCTCAGATCCACTAAAGTGTTTAATGCTAAAATGTGCACTTTCTAAGGGTTTCTGGTGAGGCTCAGAAGGCCTCTGCAGCTGCTCCGCCCCATGCAGAACGGCTTCTTCTGTGGCGATTCGCAGAGAGGCTATGGCTTTTGTACAAGTCTGTATGTTCTCCTCCTGCTCCCTCTCAGTAGTTACAACACTGTCCTCTGACGTGCTCTGCGTCAGCAACAGCAGTGAAGAGGAAGGCGCGCTGGAGGGAGCGGTGAGGTGCAAGCTGTGCGGAGAGGTACGCTTCTCATGGTGCTTAGAAATACTATACGATTCTTTTGTAAGGACTTCCGCAGTTCCTCTTTGCTTCTCCTCAGAGCCCTCCCTCTGCAGGGCCAGAGTGGATGGAGAATGTAAACCTGAAAGGGCCACTGGTACTGAATGGACCATCTGGATACCACCGATAGGCATCATGGGGATGGGTGCTCGGATCTGTTGCTGGGAGTGTAGTGGAAGATGACTGAAGACGTAGTCGCTTGGACCTTTGGGGAACTGGTTAGACCTGCGGTGCTCCATGCCTCCTTTTTCTCCATATACACTGAAGTAAGGCCCCTGAGACAACCCCCTTCTCTGTAACCAGAAAAAAAAACAAAAGAAATGTCAGCACTACTAGCAAAATTCCTGTCTGGCTGCCAAACCACCTATCTGCTTTCCTGTCTAACACAGCCTCTCATTCATGCAGCACCTTTCATCCAGATAGATCCCAAAGCATTTGGAAAACTCCACTAATTGCTTATCCAAAAAACAGAGGTGGTTTTGCTTAGCTCAGCCTCACAGGGCTCATGCCTCTGAGGTGAAAGGAAGCAGCTAGTTAAGTGTTCAGCTATACAGTGCAGCAACTTAGGTCAGGAAGTGAAGAGCATTATATTCAACTGAAACTGTAGAGAGAACTTGGAGTAGACAGAGTTTCATTCCCCAGGAGAAATTTGGCTAGGAGATCCATCTGGCCCTCTTCTTTAGAGGACTGTGCAAACTGTGCTGGCATTGGCAGTTCACACTGGGTATCAAGACCTTGCTGCAGAGAAATACACATCCAAACACTCCCTGCTCAGAACTGCTTCTGAGCAGTATGGGAAAAATCTGTATGCATGTACTTTCGGCATGCTGAAAGACCCTGTTCTGCAGCCCCAGAGAACACACTTGCTCCGCAAGAGCTTTACCCAATCCTTGATGAAAGGGGATGGGCATTTCCATGGGAGTTCAGGACCAATTATGACAATACCATTAAGACAACGGAGCACCATTCTGGCCTATCTATCTGTAATGTAAACAATAAATGATAACAAAAGCACAGACATAAGCTGTGAGTGAAAATGATGGTTTTGTGGCAGGGAGATTCACCACTCATAATGGGATTGAGAAGAATGAGGGATTTTGTGATGGCTAATAAAAACCAGCCTCACAATATTGACATTCTCAGTGCCTTCCCATTAGTTCCTGCCTTGGGAGAACAAATAGCTCCATCTCCACCCAGTATTAAATATGCCCTGGGCTTTTGGGTTCCTCTTTTTTTCATTCTTAACTTTTAAAATTTGTTTTCCATCCGATGAATAGGTATCATTTATTGCTGACCAGAGGAATAATGATGACGGAAGTGCAGGATGACTTCTTAATAATTATGTGTGGGATTTGGCCACATAACTCTCAGGGACTCCCATAGGAAATTAAATGAATGAAAATGCTTATCTCTGCTCTGCAAATTGTCCAGACACCTATCAATTGCCCCACAGCTGCACTGCTACCACAGACTTGGTGTGGCAGCCTGAGGACTGCACTGCTAAATGCCAACGCATTTAAGTGGCAGCACTTCACTGCTGGGAAATCCTAGCTCTCCAGGCATTAAGCAACCTCTTGACCCCATCCTGAGGAACTGGTTTAGGGGGCAATTAAAGATTCAGTTTCTGTGCTATCCAGGGGCTCAATCTCATTGTGCTCAGATGCTTTGTCCGGTTTGATATAAATCAACGCTGAGACAGAAAGGGTGACCCATAATCATCAGACTCAAACTTAAAAGATGCTATTATTCAGAGGCTAATCTATGTTGGGAATTGTCCTATTCAGAAAGTGAGACACTTGAGTCTCATAAAAGAGAAACTGTCATAAAAAGGCACAGTGACAGCACATTATACAGCTGAATGGGGAAAAATTTACAGAATAAACTGCAGTTGCCAAGCCACAAGACATAGTTCACCTACCCTGTCAGTCCTTCCCACCACTAACCTCACCTCTGCACAACTGCTTGCCCCCTTTTTTTTCCCTATCTTTGGTCTGTCATGCCGTTTCTCAGTCATACTGTCCTCTCAGCTGTTTCCTAAGCCATGACATTTATCACTATTGCATCTCATGTGAAATTGGGTTAAGGGAAATAGAGCAAAAGCAATCAAAAAAAAAAGAGAGCAAAACTCATCAAAGAACAAACTTAGTCACACAGAAATCTCTAACTGAGGAAGACACTGACTTCATGTTGTACCCTGCCACAGTTTCAAAAGGGAACAGGAAAACAGTCTGTCCTTGTTGGATATAGGTGGCTAGTATGATAGAAACTGCTATATGCTTCAAGATCAGAAGTATCATCCAATATATGTCTCATATGCCTAATTTTCAGATAGACAGTGACAGTGTGTGCATGCCCACTGGATGCCTTCCAAGCCTGGCTAAGCACATATCAGATTATCTTTCTCTAGCTCTGGCAGATAAGTTTGGAAATGGCCAACATAAAATGGTTACAGGTAATAATTGTTCATACCTCTTGCCCTGTTTTTATTTCCTTTACCAATAGCTAGCACTTTTATACCTACAAGCAGACACACATATATATATTCATGGGGAAAGACCAAGTATTAGAGGAGTTGCCTTCTTTTAACAACCATCCTGAAAATCCAAAGATTTTATTCTGTTGACAGGGTGAATATTAGATCCCACAACTGAGCACAGTGCAGAAAGTCACAGTATCTTTTTGCAGTGCAGTCAGAATGGGTTGCTGCCAGCGCAGTGAGACAAGCTACTCTGTCAGGTGATGGGAATATAGTTTGTTTCCTAAGCATTCTCATTTGTTGCAATTTAGCGTATTTCCCTCCAACTCCAGGTGACATACAATTTCCCAAGCAACTATATTCTGTAGCAGCTTCTCACTAAACTCTCTGACCTGGTCATAAGGCCAGACTGCCACATCACATCCCCGGGCAAAGCCATATCCAGCTTCAAAGGTCTCAGTGATGAGGTAGGTTTACCCTGTATCTGGTACATGACCCAAAACAGGCCACAGGGAATTAAGAGGAAGATTGCTTTTCAAAGCCAAGCACACTTCACGGAAGTCCTCCTGGCAGTCCCAGACCACAGCCTACAAAAAGATGGCGGGTGGAAAACAATCTCTTTGATTACCACATCATAATGTAATTGAGGCTTTTTAAGGTTAAAAAACAGAAAATGTTGAACTCTACTGTGAAATTCAATAATACAGCATATTACTGACATAATGACTATAAATATGTGTGGACTTCAGCTTCAGGATCAGCTCAATCTTCAGTCCTAAGAATTCACCACCACAGCCCACATACACCAGTGAACCTATTTACAGTTCACCTGGACTTTAAGAGTTTTACACTGGCTCTCTGTACAGGAATGCATTTCACTCACGATGATAAACTACTGAGTGCTTGGGAAGGGATTTAATATCCTTATGCCTGGGATGATCAAAGGACCTTAAGTACTATCAACTTTCAAGTGGATATAGAGGTGCCCTTCATCTCTCCTGAATATTTCAGACTTCAAAACAAATGAGAGGTGCAACAGCAACACAAGCTAAAATGGACTACCTCCTAGAAGATACCTCCTACAGACAAGGTTGTACTGCTCACAGCAAGATATATTCAAAGACTCATTTTGTCTAGCTCTGGGACCGGAAAAACAAGAAAAAGCTCTGGTCCATGCTAGGAAGTAGCAGGGTGCACTAGGAGTGAGGACAAGCAGGAACAGAGTAAAACTGTTGGTGCTGGATCCCATGTTAACCGTATACATGTTGTGGGGTTGGAGGGGAAGGCTGCTTTGGACTAACCTGACATGGTCTCTTCTCACTCCCTTGAATACCTACTTTAAATTTAAGTGCACCTGCTGCATTCCTGGAGCACATTTTCCCATTTAATTTCAGCTGCAAATAATCTAGGTCACTTACTCCAAGACTCCTCTGCAATGTGGGTCAAAGCACCACAAACATGACAAGAGACATGCCTGATCTAAACTAAAATGGTAAAAGAAAGGCATTCATGGTGCAGCATTCAAAAGCGGCCTTCCCATCTCTTCTTTTCTCAGGACTGGCATAAAATGACTGGTGAGAAGAATCAGAGCCCCTCAATAATGGTACCAGCCTCCTCAGAGAGGCAAGAAACCTCTGACATTGACAGACGAGAAGATCATGAATGTATCTACAGAGCAGTGGAGATCTGCCTTTAAATTTAAAGATGCCAATTTAACTTGCCAAAGCCAAATGTGCACCAGCGTCAACCAGAGCCTTAGGCTACTTTGCAGAGAGTATCTTGTTGCAAGACTGCGTCCTGTTATTAACTGCCAAAGAAAAAGAGGTATGTTTTTCCCTATTTTTGTACAACCAACAAAACCAGCTACTTTCACCACGCTCTTTTCCACTTCCTGAAGAAATTATTTCAACTGCTTTCTATGTGGTACTTTCAATGCTGGAGCACTTTACAAACTCTTTGCACATGACCACCAAAGCTCATGAACATTCAAGGGGAAACAACATGAAGGGGAACTACATCAGCACTGGGCAAAGTAACTAGAACAAACACATTGATTTCAGTGGAGAAGAAAGAAAACTGGCCTCTTCTGGGAACTGCAGGCACCAGAAGCACAAAACCACCCTCATTCCTGCAAGGACTGGGAACCCAATACAGCTCTGAAAGAGGAAGCTGGACTTTAAGCTGGCCCATGCATCACTGATGCAGCTGTTAACCATGTTCTGATTTGCTGGATTTCACTTCTCTGAAAGTGAAAACCAGCCCTTATTCCTTTTTTCTTCTCTGACAGCTTTCTTTTATAGCAAGCTCAGGTGTTGTCTTCCCACACACTGTGTTTCACCTAAACTCAACTACTGTTCGGCTAAAGTATGTCTTCTAGAAAGGCATCAAGAGGTGAGGAATCAGTCTTTCCTTCCTTGCAGTCATTTGTTAAGATGGGCAATCATCCTCACTTGTCATTTCCTCATTTAAATTTGCCTGGGCTCCACTTACAGTGATGTCTGTATTCAGGTGGCTGTACTGAGGTCTAGAATTCTCTTTCAGAATAGTCAACATACCACTGAGTTACCAACACTTTCTGTATGACAAATGATTTTTACATTGAGTTTTTCACTGCCACATGGCTGATCAAACCTCAAAAACAAGTGTTAAAAGCCCATATGGCATGGTGGACTTTCCACAGAAGGAGCTAAGGGTGCTAAAAGAGTCCTTACAAAGTGTTAAACGCCTTCCTGGAAGGTGTGTATAACACACAAGGCAAACATTACAGCATGAACTGTCAGACGGCCAAGGGTGACTGTTACATACTCTTTTGCCAGCATCATGACACATCCAAAATCTCTACTACAGGATACCAGTGGAAATGTGTCATGTGGACATTAGGAACTGGGAGTCCCTGCACAACGTCAGCTGTAGCATCTCACATAATCCCTTCCATTTGATACTAAGACATCATGACTGTCAAACTGGTGGCTCTTTATCATCTGTTGTACTTCCTCATCCTGTTGGTAGAACTGCTGGGGGGATTTGTATCCTCTCTGTTATGCAGTGATCACCTCTATGAGAGTGTGGCTGGGTTTCAGCCCTCAACCCCTCAAGGGCCACTTAGTCAGTCACCCCTCTCTGCTACTCTCTCCAACAACTCACTAGGTCATGGGCCTATGTCCAAGATGTGGGAAACTATTTACACATACGGCTGCTCACATTGCAGCTTTTCCTTTTCCTCATGAAAAGCTGGAAGCCACTTCTGGATATTCCAGGCTGGTAGCATCTTGTGTCTGAGAAGCACCACAAAGACTACACAAAGAGCCAAGAAGACTGTCAATGGGGAAACAGGGATGAGAGAGCCCCGCCAGGAGGAGAGCAGGGAGGCAGGAGTTCTGAGACAGTGTGAGTCGCTCACAGCTTGCCTGGATTGAACCCACACATACAGGGTGACAAGGCAGGCAGTGAGAGAGCAGCAGGAACATCAAGCATGGTGAGGGGAGCATACTAACTAACTAACTAACTAACTAATATATAGTGAGACCACTCCTTAACTCTAAAGACCAAATCTATTTGTGGAGAGAGTATTTTGTGAATGCTAGGACCAGTCAAAAGTGCCAGGACTGCAGTTTCAGAGGGCTGATTTACCAAAAGGGAACAGCACAGACAGCAGCTGTGCAAGTTTTGCATATCTCCCTTTCCACCCAGACGGCTGTGTCCCTGCCAAAACAGGGACAATTTGTGATAGCATTTTCTGTGGGGCAGACAGCTGCCTGCTCCTGTATCCTTACACAATACTATCCTTTGAAATCCAGATCCTGATTTTGATGGGCACTCTGTTTTCCCAGAGGTTCCATTTATTTTAGATTTTTATTCCATTAAACAATATTCAGTGATGGGCACTATACTGCAGTATCAGGGCCTTAAGCCCTGATCTGGGCTTGATCCCATCTGACAGTCTGAGAAGTAAAAGGTTTTACAGTGAAGAAACAAGCCCCAAATGCCATGTAACCTTCCTGGACCATTTAAAAATAATATAATATAATACAATATGTATAATAAATATAATAAAGATGGGGCAATTAAGGTAAGCCAGCCTAATTTCCTTGAAGGTAATGGAGCTACTCAGGTTTGAACCAAGTGAAGACTTAATGCTTAGACAGACTCTATTGCATCTAACTGAATCAACAGCCTGACGTGGTCCCTGTGTATTCCAAATCTGTTGTATTTGTTCCAGGACATCCCGCCAGGGCTCAAAGCTTATGCCTTCTTCTTCTAAAAAGCTGAAAATACTGTGCACAAGTTAGGAAAGTGTACTGTTTCTGACAACAGGAGTGAAAATATTCTTTCATACTTACTGAATGCCCCACTGGAAAAGATTCGGACTGTAAATATTGACCCATGGACAATGCTGGATTATGATATAAGCCCCTCCGTGGAGATGCTGCTCTAACAGAGGCCATGTATCTCCTCTCTCGCCTAGGAGATAAATCTCTTCGAACAGATGCATCTTTCCCTGGTGACATTGGTCTCCTTGGTGACAAGTGACGTCTTGGTGACATGTCCCGTCTTGGTGATAACTCTCTCCTCAGCACAGCCTCCTTCCGTGGGGAAAGGTGCCTCATGGGTGAAACATCTCTTCGGGGTGACAGATGCCTTCTGGGTGACAAATCCCCTTTTGGCATTAAATACCTCTTTGGTGAGTTATCTCTATAGGGTGAAGAATCGTAGCCAGGTGATGACTGTTGACTGGAAGGTGAGAGGTCCCTGGGAGATGAACTGGGGTCTAACGAAACCACGTAATCCTCATCCATGCAGCTAGGTATGTCCAACCTGTCTTTATCGGGTTCTGAATCGATACTCTTACTCTGGAAAAACCTCTGATACTCTGTCATCTGGGAGTCTTCACAGGAGTCGCTTGGTGTTATAAGCTGAGTAACCTGAATGCTAGGTAAGGTGACCAAGTAACTGATGAGGGAGGAGTGTCCCACAGGAAGGGAGCCCTCGGGGGAAGCCCCCTGTGATGCTCCAGCTGAGTTCACTGACAGGGAGGAGAACCGAGGGGGCTGCGGGCTGGTGCTTCTTGATCTGGTTTTTGGTGTCGAGTCTCCCTGAGTATCATCAAAATCATCCTCGTCTTCATCATCATCATCATTGTCGTCACCATCCTCACCGTCTGACTCCTCTGCATCAGAAAACTGGTGCTCTGCTGACAGGCCTGCCGGGTTGCTACTCTTCTCTGCTTCCTGCTGCATGTCCTCCATGTTTTCTGAAACAGCCACAGCAAGCCAAAATGGTGAGCACATACCCCATCTCTTACACCTTCCACCACATTCATTCCCCACCCAGTACACCCACTGCCGTCGCTGGACGCTTTTCATCTGGGATGTCTGCATAAAGCCATTCTGCATAGTCTCAAACCATAATTTTTCATATTAATAACTTTACAATCTATACTTGAAGTATAAAAAGCAAATTCACCCTACCCCATCTTGTAACTTCATTAAAAGTTGCCACCTCTCATATCTGAATCAAAAACATTGGGAACTTTGTATGAGACAGAACATGACAGATCATACTTATATTTCTAGCTCCCCCTCACACATCTTAATAAAAAACGGAATTCAGACAAATGAATCGGATTTATTTTTTATACTTCCTGTTTATTAAAAATATGCCTCTTAATTAAAAAATACCCCAAATACTCTTAATATGTTTTCCCATGCCATCCACTGTGGTAAAGTGCAGTCAGTTATTTGCATACTCCAGAGACCATTCCAACTAAAATTAAACCATTCTGACATACCTGCTTCTTCAGTTTCAGCATCATCTACAGATGTCATTGATACTCCCAGCTCCAGGCATTTTTTCATATGTGCTTTAGACTTCATATGTTTTGTCAGATTTCCTATGGGTCAGAGATTAATCTAATTAACGGACAACAGCAAAGATCACTCTCCAAGTCAGGTTTTGGTGTATCTTAACTTCGTTATGCTGCAGATGGGGGTTTTTAGTTTAAGAAAAAAACCCAACAGACAGGGCTGACTCATCCAGCCCATTGCCCTCAGAGCCTGCTTTAATGAGAGTGGGGTTTTATATTAAAAAAAAAGGTCAAATAAACTTAAACTCAGGGCCTGAGAGGTATATAGGCATCTCTCCAATTTTCCACATGACATTTAGGCACCCCAGCAAGCTAAAAACCTCTCTTTTTGAAGTTATCTATCCCCAGGCTCAGTGTTGGTGATGTGTACAGACAGCCTGGGCATCAAAGTAAATCCAATCCACACTAGCCATTCAGGGCTCACACTCCTAGTTTCACAGTTGTACTTTCAAGCTAAGGGCTCTCCCATTTACTTCATATGTAGGTTCCAAATGTTCAGCATGTTCAAACCACTTTGAAGGAAAAGTACCCCACAAGAAAAGACATTTATGGGAGACTTTCTTTTACAAGTCTACCATCTAGCTGCAATCTCTGAACTTGGGGGAGCTGTCCTTACTGCATTCACCTGGGATGCAGGAAATCCAGGTTCAGCTCCCTGCTTTGGAGTACAAATCTGAATCAGACACAGCTGGGATTTGAAATCTGATCTCCTGTTCCCCTGAGGGAGCAATCTAACACTAGACTATTGACTTTCTGGAGTGCTTGTCTTGGTCTGTTTTTTCACAGACAAGAAAACAGGGTTGAGACTGGCCCGCAGAGACATTTCATGGCAAAGAATATTGAGCACAAGCTGGAGATATAAGAATATAACTCTAATGGATAAGCCACTTTGGGCACATTTGCAACATCAACAGGGAAAGTGTGGCAAAAGCAAACCCAACCCATTACCAAGATATGGTGCTTCTTACTTAGCTCAAGGAAAGCACTCTGCGAATGTTCCTATACAGCTTTCAGGACTCCAGCCAGCATCCTCACATGGTGCATGTGGCACGTGCAACCTGGGGGCAGGAACACTGCACCACTCTGTTGCATAGTGGAGGTGTGCTTAGAAGCTCACAAGCCAGGCTCTTCTCTGATTTTCAGTCTCAGCTAGTTCAAATTAATTCACTTTCCAACAGGAGATTTTTATTGTGCCTACGCACTGCATGAAAAGTCTAACTTGACCACTGGTGCCTCTGTATGGCTAAGTGCTCAGGGTACACACTGAAAACCTAAGTACCTCTGAAGGTCTTATCAAAATAGCAACAATAGTTATGAGGCTGACAACTGCTCATGAGCAGTAATCCATCAGTTAAACACTTCTTGTACTTCGAAGGCTAACTTAGTCTCTTCCTACTCATGCCCTTCTTGTGCAATAGCATACCACCTCCTCCCTGTTTCTTCTTCTCTGCTAGAAATGCCAGCCCCAGCAAGCAATTTCACATTTCTTTCCATGCCATCTCTTCTGCCTGGAATGCCCTCTCTGAACACAGCTGCAAAACCACAATCCTCCTTCAAGTCCCTCCTCAAGACCCATTCCTCCAGCAATGCCAAATGTAAACAATGATCCAAGAACAGCTCACCAAATGGTCTATTGGGACTACAAATGAGCAGCTCCTTGTCTTTGTCTCTACACCCCCATGAAAGTTCTCATCTTAAATTAGGTTGATGGGTCTACTACCATCCATCAGCTATTCCCATCTTTGGCAGAGGAAGAAGTGCTGGAGTCATGGAAACTATTACAATTCTCAATCCTCAAAACAGCCATGAAGCTGCGCCGGCATCTTGGGAGAAATTTCCTTCAGTTTCCTCTCTCCCTCTTCAAGTAAGTTCACTGCACTGGGACCAGAATCCATTTCCCTTTTCTACCAAAGGGAAGTGAAGAAACTGAGAATATAAGGCTCATTTGGGCTGTGCTACAAAGAAATGTTACCAAAATAGAAGATTTTTATTTTTTTCTCTTAAGGAGATAGTTGCAACGCATATCCACATTCCAAAGAATATAATTATCTGTGGCCTCAGTGTGACAAATGGAAGCTTTTTTCTGCGCTGATAAATACATGTGAACACAAGCTATCAGATCTCTATTCATAATTAATGCCACAGCGGATGGAGTGGCCCATCTGGGAGACATACATTATTTATAAACTTGAAACTGACCCCCGGTAAAGCCCATGAAGGCATGTTTTCCTCAGCAGCTGATGCTCTGCTTCTACATTATGTCATAACAAGAGTATTATCCTGGTAGCATTTAAGTGTTGCTGCAATTAAAATTTGCACCGTGTGACATTTTTGGCAGAAAGAATTATTTGTAAGGGTGGTTCTTCTGCTACTACATTTTCTCTGCAGACACATGGACCAGCCAAGAGCCTATAGCTCGTAAAGAAGCTATCCCAAATCCCTGGATCAATTAAACAGAAGAGAAGAACCTCTCTGATGAAGTCCTGTATATATAAACACAATAATTTTGTTCTCAGGAAAATTCTCTCCTTGATTGCAAAGGGTGCTTTGATCCCAGATGGCAAAACAGCTTAAGATCTGTTTGGGAAGTGGCAAGAGTTCAGCCAAAAGGGTCAAGTACCTTTAGTTTTGAAGGCAAAATTGCACAACTTGCACACATAAGGCCGGACATCAGTATGAGTGCGGATATGTTTCTTGAGCATGCTTGGCTTTTTGCAACGAATTCCACATTCTTCACAAATGTACTTTCCTCGGCCACGACCTCTGACATAGACATAATCCTCATTTGATTTATACCTGTTGGAAAGGAGCAAGCACTTAAATCACAGAGACTCCAGGTCACATACATGCATATGAACCTGATCCTGTATACAACTCAAATACAAACAAATTTGCAGAAATCCATAGGAACTACTGACTTTCAGTCTGGAACTCACAAAGTATTCGCCTTTCAGGGAATGCTCTGGTCCCAGTGTGTTTTAAAAATATGAGACCAAAGAGTTAAAGTACAAGAATAGTATAAGCACCTTGTCAGGAAACAGATTAGCTACTATTCCTACAGACACAGCACAACTCCAAATACAAGTCTGCAGGCTGGATTTATTTCAGTTAACTGTAGTCTTGTACAATGCAAGCATCTACCACCACTGAAAACAGTGTTTTGTGTCACGGACCATTTAATTATTTTTAGTGTATTTATCCCTTGGGATCAGATAAATCACATTCTGGAAATGCCCGTTTCTCCCCACTAAGCATAAAGGGAATGCAGATGTCTAGCAAAGACGTATGCATTTACACTACAGATGCCTGAAGTTCCCAAAGAAAAATCCCTCCCTAAGGGGCACCAAGCTGAGTTCACTCAGGTACATGCTGCTTCAGAAATAAAATGGGAAACTTCCAAACTGCATACTTAGCAGAAAGCTGTTAAAAGAAATTTTCTGAGCACAGGCGTAAGCGTTCCATGCTATTTTCGCTGATTACATAGTGTGTAGTTAGATAATAAATAAGATATGGAAATCTATTTAAAGCTGTACATTGCCTTTACTACCATGATAAATTGTTAATAATGAAATCTAAAAGGGCCCAGGGGAGCTGTTCTGAGGTTTGAAGAGCACAGGGCATTCCCTAGGGGGAGAATTTCATCATCACTCACCCTAAATAAAATCCAGAAATTGCAAGAACTGAGAAATAATATTGTTTCTGCCCTCTGTCCTCCATTGCCCTCTACCTAAGAAGCACAAAGTACTTTCAGTCACCCTGTGGATGCACAGCCCACAAGATACCGTTGGTACTGTCAGTGCTTTAAATAAATAAGGGACTGTGTGAAAGATTATGTTAATGCAATGATAACTCTACAAGAAGCAAGTGGAAATTTCTGGGTTACAGAGCTGAAACTTTTTTCAAGTGTGCTTTTCTTAGATGAACACTTCTTCCATATGTTCAGCTATATCAATGGCAATATGAATACTCAAACCAGTATCTTAGAAATACATAAAACACTGTCCTGTTCTTATGTCCATCTTGTTATCTATTAAACAAGGGTGATCAGGTATTAGAACAGGCTTCCCAGGGAAGTGACCAGAATCACTGTCCCTGGAAGTGTTCAAAAAATGTTTAGATGAATTCCTTAGTGACATCGTTTAGTGGTGGACTTGGCAGTCTTGGGTTAAAGGCTGGACTTAATGATCTTAAAGGCGTTTTCCAAACAAGCTGGAATACATCTAAACACATCTGCTCCTTTTTAAAATGAGGATGCCTAAATACATTTTTTTTCCATCTCCTTTCCAGTAAAGATAGCCCTTTCCCTTTTCCTTCATTGGGCAAAACTGGCACAGTCTAATGTCATTTAATATCCAGCCATCTCTTTAGCAGGACTTTTTGTTTAACATTTCTGTGATTCTGCTTTTCTGTCTGCCCCATTTTCCCAAGTTCTTCTTCATATGTACATGCTAATAACTCCTAGTCACTTCTCTATCCACTGCTTCATCAGCTACGTCCAGGCTTTCTCCCAAAATGCCCAATATTGTTTGAAAGATTGCTGTTTAATCTTCTTTTCATCTCTCCTTACAGTTTGATTTTGCTGGGATGGGCACGACAGGCTTTGGTGCAGTGAGGTGGTGCTGTGCTGTGACATCTACACTTTTAGCCTCAACCCCATTCATTTTGTTCCTTCAGCCTCTCACTCATCCCCAGCAACATCTATTTGCTTTCTGCCCATCTGCCATACGAGCGCTCCGCTCCCCTGGCACAAGGCATGCATTTCCCTGCCTGGTGGACAGGCTTTCCCACCAACCGAAAACTGACAACCACAGATCTTTCTCAACTATGGATTCCGAATTGCCTTCTTTGCGCTTACAAAATGAAAGCAGTCAAGAAGCCTAAGCAAATCCACTCCCTAAGTCAAATGAAAACCGAAATTAAAACACTCTGCTGAAACAAGATACCACCATGCATGCTTGTCTGTCCAGGGGAGAAAACATGAAACAAAGATGACAGACATTTGCTGCACAGCTCAGAGTACTATTTCAGTGCATGCTGAGATGATACGAAGATGAGCTCGATGAGACTAGAGCAGAATAGAGGAGAACAGAACAGCTCTACAAACAGCCAAGAGGAAACAAGCTTGGAAAACACTAGCTGTTAGAAGTCATAAACAAAAACCTAAAGAGGAAGACAAATTCAATGGTCAGGACAGAAAACAATGAAAGACATGGTTATAGTATCTAAAGAATATAAATTCCGCTTTAAAAATAGCCAAACTAATGAAAAGAATGATTCTACCCTTCCACAAATAGTTCCTATAAAATGTACGACAAAATTATGATGTATAAGGAAAGAGAGGACCCATTATGTCCCTGCTCATTGCAGGGGGGTTGAACTAGATAATCTTTGAAGGTCCCTTCCAGCCCAAACTATTCTATGATTCTATGATTAATACCACATCATTTCATTCACTTTGCAGGTCCTATGCTCCTACTGATGAAGTCCCAGTCTACTGCACAGATTATCTGTGTGTCCCTGTCCCACTCCCCTCAAAAGTACTGTGCACATCAAGGTTTCTTATGTTTTGTTTTACTCAAAAGGGGATCTAAACATAGCCATGTATTACTAGAAGGCATTTCTAAGTGAGATGTGAATTATATGACTTTACACAAATAGTTTCATAGACTTTATTGGTGTACAGGGAAACCTGAGATGGTGTAACAAACAAAGTTTCTGAAAGAAGGTATCAGATGGTAGATACATTTTATAGAGTGATCTGTAGCAGCTCACATGGATCTGAATCCTCCTTTAAGTTGCTTTTTTTTAACACACTTTTACTCTTCTGACCTCTCATCACTCAGCTTACATAGTGCAGACTATCTTCAGCTGAGTGATCCAAATTCAGAAATGATACACAGTGGGAAGCAGGCAAATTTTATACTCCAAAGTGGCTGTGAGTTAAAGCAGCAGCTCTTTAAACTTCTTGTAAACTTAGGTTCACCCCTGAATTTGGGTCACTTTTGTGTAGCCAGACTACTGGCTTGGGTACTGGGACAATGTACAACTACAGAGAACAGCCAGGATCAGGGTGTCTGGGTCAGCATACCTACAATCTCCAAAATAACATTTTCAGTCTTTCAGGAGAGATGTAGGCTATACTCCTTCAGTGTTGCAGACTACAGAGAAAGGCCAGTGTTAATTCAGTGGAGACGATTCAAGTGGAGCCAAAACACATGATGTTAATGAAAGACAACTGAGATTTTTAAAGGGTACAAACCGACAGGAGAAGGGAATGTATGGACAAATTTCTCACTTCTCCATCCTGACCTATTTAGTTACCTCAGTAAAACAGTGCAGTGAGAATATCTGAGTTTGGTACGACAGAAAAACACATCTTGTTCAGCCACCTGACTATTGACTACTAACAACTAGCATATTAATTGCATCGTGTCAGAATTCTGTAAAAGAAATTAGACAGTATCTTCCATTTTACACTATACTGCTGAGGCAAAGAAGCATCCATTTCAGTTGCTTTTTATAATGAGCTTCATAAGCCTTCAAACAATGTTAATGGGCTTTCAGGTCTCCTGTTTCCCTCTCTGTTGTTTCTGTTATCATTTGAGTGACAGATGGCCATGGTAAAATTAAACATTATTTTATCAACCATACATGACAGATCTATGGATTAGGCATAGACTTCATTGTCATCTTACATTTTATCTCCAAAATCTAACCAGTAAATAATAAAAAATTACAAGAGTAAGGTTAAGCATGCCTAGCTAACTCATTCAACTGAGTGTAACTACACAGAATCTCAAAATGGAAAGACAACCTCATGGAAGCCATTAAATACAAAGAAATGGTACAGAAGATATCAAAATGTTAACTGTTTATCCATTTCTTTTTGACCTAAGGAATGAAAGTAACCATTTTGAGTGAGTGCTCTCACACAGACAGATAAAATAATTGCCCTAATAGCTAAGTAGAGCCAAGAGTAAGTATACAGGTACCCTGCAGTTTATTTTAAGACTGACATATACACAAAAAAGAAGAGATTTGGGAACTACAGGACATGGCAGGAATACAGGAGACTGTTCACATCGGAACTCATTTGTATTAATTTTCAAATCTCTTTAAAACGACAGTCTGAGCTTGAAATTTCCAGTTGCATTTTCTTACCCTCCTTCAAAGATTTTAACTCGTATCGGCTCAGTTTGTTTGGATGTAATGTCTTTATCTCCATGAATGTCTCCTTTTACTCTTTCTTTTATAATATTCCCCACTACTTTCTTTTCAAGCTTGCTGCCAAACAAGAAGAATGGCTCGTGTTTCATCTGTAGAACAAAGTCAAGGAAGGGTGTTACTGCTGGAGCACACAACAAATGCACACTTCATTTCAAGTACCTTTAACATTCCAGGTAAAAGCCAAACTCTCATTTTGATGGAACTCTATAAGATGAATTAATTTGTCCCATTTAATTTGACTGAGAATAAGATAAGGGGCAGCACAGACAAATATTTACGAGAGTCTTGACAGAAAAGACAACACCACATCTTTCCTCAGAAAAAAAAAAAAAATCTTGGAAAATAGAGATGGAAAAACCTTAGAAAGCAATTTATGGCCATTACAGAATATTCCCCAGCACCATTATCTAATGCTTAGTCCGTGAGGAAGAGTAAGTATGTAAAAGACATTAAATGGAACTGAAGATCCCTACAAATTTTTAACTTACTCCTTAATTACGAATGCAAATGACTGTTTGTGCCTGATACTGTTTAAATCAGGGCATGGCAAAAACAAAGGACAAAATAAAAGGAGATAATTAACCAGGCTCTGGCACACATGAAGGGAGGGCTTTAAGAGCCTCACTTTTCACATCTGACGTTGCAAATGGAGAGAGAGACAGCAGAAGTAGCAGAGCTTGCAGAAGGGTAAATTGAAGCTCAAAAGTTGTCATGGGAAGATGTCAATGTCTGATTTCCCAATGGGGAACCATTTATTTTTATTTTTTTTAATAAAAATCACTAGCTTACGTTTCATAGTTTACTAATATTTTCTCAAATAATGATACACAAATTTAATTTTATTAAAACCTCTTATTTACCTGAGCAAACTGCTTCCATGCACTTGATGATGTCAGTTTACCAGCTCCAGGTCTATGCATAGCAGCCAGAGTGTAGATTTCCGTGGTGTTTTTTTGCTTGGACCTTAAAAGTGCTAAAGTGGTCTTTGTACTTAGCCCAGATGGGTTTGGGTTACACGAACTTATACACCATGAAGCATAAACTGAAGATTTGAGGGTTGGTTGCTGTATGTAATTGGGCTTTGTATAGTTTAAGAAACACCAGCTCACAGTAGTAGTAGTGCGCAGACTTGGGAACTGAAGTATCTGCTGAAAATCTGCTACGTCCGTCAGGAGAATGGTTGAGCCTGTGACTTTCCCACTGCCATTGGATGACACCTGGACTAACATCCCAAGAGGCAATTTTTGATGTTTCAGTTGGTCTTCTGGCTGAATTTCTCCTGGTGGTAACGAAGACCTCTGTGGACTCATGCTCATATCTGAAGCTGTTTCATCCACATCCAGTTCTTCTGGTGAGTCTCTTCCTTCTGAAGGGCCACTGGACTTCTGCCCTGGTGACGCGGAATCAAAACTGGAAAGTTTCTCCCTGCTCGGTGGGAAAGCATCAGCTGCTGACATGCTGACAGGTGGGAAATCTTGAGATGATGAGGATGACAGTGGTGATGAGGAGGACATGGATGGCAGACTTTCTTTTGGCTCGGTAGCACAGCTCTGCCGTACTAGCTGAGGCTTCTGCACTCTTGGGAAATCTTTCTTTATATCTGAGTTAGTTAACTCGACTGCACTTAGCTCCTCAACTATCTGCCCATACATTTTTTCTTCTTTGACTCGTTTCTGCTGCTTGGTCTCCATGAAGAGCTCCAAGCTGCTGGCAGGTGAAAGCATTCGTTTGCCTCCTCCCAAGGTAGAAGCCATGTCTGAACTGGAAGACAAACACAGGGGAATTCGTGGCTCCAGTCCGAGTGGTAATGTCTGTGGCACTTTCCACAAAGGATACTTTTCTAGCCCTCCATGCTGACCCAACATCTGAGCTATGTTAAATCCAATTCCTTGCATGGTTGCATTAGTTGCCAATGTTCTCTGAGAAACAGTCTCATCAACTTTACAAATTACAATTGCAGGACTGTTACTCTGTCCAAGGATCTGGGAAATGCTTGTGTACATGACACTACCATAAGATGGCACATGGGTTTGAATTCTGACAGGAACAACTGTTCCTGGCAAAGACTGTACAGATCCATCACTTGGTGAGTCAAAATCTGTCTGAAGATGCTGCTCAGAGGAGGTATCTGTTGGTTTAATGCTATGGTCTGATTGGTACTTAGCAAGAGTATTTTTTGAATACTGCCCAGATGTTCCTGAGTAATGCTGGTATGCTTGCTCTTTAGCATGCACATAATCAGATGGTTTCTTGCTAATATACTCTGGCGCATGTTCCAGGTGATAACTTGGAGGAGCATCTGTTTGGAAAGGCTGTTTGACATAAGATTTCTGCAGCTGTTGTACAAAATGATGCTGGAAGTGTAGAGGCTCTGAGCATGACTGCCACAAAACAGGCTGCTGAGACGGTGGTAAGTGAACCATGCAGACAGCTGGATATGAGAACTGAAACAAGGTGCTATGAATAGGGGCAAATGGGACTTTTTCTTGATGTGCAAATAGCTGCTGCTGCTCTGATGGATGTTTGCTAGGAATATAAGGTGCTTGTTGGATCAAGGAAGTCCTTAACATTTCCGAGCTGTCTGCAAGAAGAGCTTGTTGCTGGGCAAGGTGGGATGAGCTATTACTAAGTTGAGCACAGGAGCCAATAGCCTGTTTTCCAGAATCATCTACTTGAATGGGCTGAAGTACAGAGGAAGGAGAGTGATGCCAGGCGAGCTGGGAGGAGCGAAGACCAGCCTGTGCATGTTCCATCTGCTCCTGCTTTATACTTTGTTCTGTGCTCTGATCAGTCTGGGAGATCTCTGGAAAACCACTGAAGGAAGCTTGGCGAACCAAGAAGCATTTCTTCCTTTCTCGGGATGGAGACAGTGCCGTAGCAGGTGTCCCAGCCGAAGAGCCATGGGACAGGTTCCCATAATCAAAGGATTTACTTCGGATCTCTGGGATTTCAGCAGCATGAGGGCAGGGCATCTGTTCAGATGAGCAGCGTCTCATTTCCCTCTGATGGTGATGCCCAGGGACGGAAAGTGAGTAAGCACCGGCTGGAACTGTTAAAAACTCAGACTGCTTTCCAAACTCATCTTGTTTGGAAGGTGTGATGAGCTTCATGTTCTCTTCTCTTTCAAAGGACATTGAGAAACTTGAACTGTGGGACAAATTACTTTCTTGGCTAGGGCTGCGAGAGAGGCTTGTACCTGTGGACTCAAAGCTGGATTCTCCAGAGGAGTGCTCCATGTCAGCCAGTCGTAAACGCTTCTTTTTGGGTGGTAGCTTTTCGGCTGGAAGTTGAGAAAGGGTTTCACTTCTCTGAGGCCACTGGAATTCTTCAGTGGGTCTCTCTTGCTCTTTACTCTGCACTTCTTTATCTTTCTCAGGCTTATCTGGCTCTTCTGTGACACGAATTTCAGGTACCTGGATGTTGTGCTGGCGAACCAACCTAGGTTGCATATGATATGGCTGAGGCTGCTGGGATGGAGAGGGCTTACTGGTGTCAGCAGTTTCGGTTTGTGGAGCTCGGTCTGGGCTCATTGGGGACTCACAAACCTCACTTTCACATGTTTCAGGTGATGAATAGATCTTTTCCTGCTGGCATGCAACAATTTCTGTAGATTCAGACCTTTCAAATGAGTTTGGCCTGCTCAACGAATTTGTGTGCTGAATGACAGAAATGACATTTCCAGGGGGCTTTCTGGCCAGTGATTCTGCAGTCTTTTCTTGTTCTGCAGTTAAAGGTGAGTCTTCCAGAGAAGCAGCTGGGCTTCCAGACTGCAAGTAAGGCCTGCAGATTTCAAAACGCTCAGCATGGCAATGGGCAGCATTGTCCAGACCTTGAAGGGCAAACCCACTCCTTGGCACTTCCTGAATTTGGGATTTGGGATCTAAGTCCAAAGGCTGAATTGTCCCAGTGGTTCCAGTAGTACTGCTGCAAAGCATGGGGCTGTCTTCCTCATCTCCAACACTCTCTTCTTTCCTGCGCTTTCTGTTTTCAAAAGTTGTTCCAAGCATGGATGGCACTGCCTGGGATTGCCCAAGTGGATCAACAAAGTACTCTCCCACCTTGCTCATCCCTCCTAAGGATGGTGAGTCCCTGTAGCTCTGCTTCTGAGCTTCAAATTCTTCCCACTTTCTGTAGTGCTTTCCACTGGCATCATAGTCATAAAAGGTCTTCTCTTTTAAGAATGGTCCTTTGTCACCTGTTGTCTGTCTACTGGAAGCAATAATGATATTTTTCACTGGTCTTCCATGATAGTCTGAATCTGAGTGTCCCTCCTGCACAGAGGGCAATTCAAAGGCAGCCTGCCTTCTCAACATCCTTTGGTGGGATATTCCCACTGTCCCGGGGTAAAATACATCATCTGAGCCAGTCATCTTCTCATCAAATGAATGGCTTCCTCTCAGAGATGGGGGAATACTTAGGTTGTTTGCAGAAGAGGTTGGCATGGAGTTACTTCTAATAAGAGGAGAGGAATCTACTGGGGGCTCTAGAAGGACAGGCATGTCACCCTGTTGACTGACTTGGTACAAACTGGATTCATTTTTGATAGATGATGTGGTGATCTGGGATTGTCTAGATTCTGTATTGCCACTTGGATAAACTTGTGTAGATTTAATAGTGCTCAAATTACTGGAGTCAATGAGTTCGTCTTTATTTGGAGTCAGCTGAGTAATATGTTCCTCAAGCATCTTGATATCTAATCTGTTATTTAAGAGAGGCAATGGCTCTGCTTTGCCCTTTCTACCCATTAAACTGTGTTCCTGATTTGCTGTGGCTACTGTTAGTGCTGTCCTTTGATTAATTCTATAGAACTTCCCAAAGATAATCTCTTCATAAGACTTTGCGTTAGTATTTGGTGGGCTAATTTGCTGCTCAGCACTTTCTGAGCGGGAAAAATAACCAGAGTCAGTGCTTCCTTTACTGTGTGGGCTCAGGAGGTTTAATGACTGTTCAGAATCTTGCCCTTTTTTCTCTGACAGTCTTAGTGCAAGTCGCTGTTTAACTGTATGGGAGTCATCAGACTTGGTACTTAAGGACGGGTTTTGCAACATATCAGAGCCAATATATGGTGAACTCTCACTGGGTAACTGAATTCCACTTTTAGGGATAATCAAAATGGGCACTTTCATTGGCCCCACCAAGGACTCTTCCATGGAGGAGTGAAAACTGCTCCTGCTACCAATGTCCAGGGGGAGCTGTGGGACAGGGCTCAGTTTGTCAGACCCCTCCATTAGGAGTGGGGTCTCCTCATCAGTATCCGTGCTCTGCTCGCCGTCTGAATGTATTTCAGCCTCCACATCAATGTAACTGGCATCTAGGTCCAATTTAGAGACTGCTGACTCTGTGAAAGGTACCAATCCTGCCTTGATTGCATGGGCATGTGACTTCCTGTGCTTGTAAAGGTTGCTCTTTGTCTTGAAGGAGAAACCACAAGGAACACAAGGGTATGGTCGCTCCCCAGTATGAGATCTAATATGCTTTTTAAGTACACTAGGTTTGGCACAAGCCCGATTACAGTAAGGACAAATGTATTTGCCAGGCTTTTTGGGTTTGTGTTCCTTTTTGTGAGCATCTTCAGATTGCTCTAAAGATTTCTGTGAATATTGGCTGTATGCAGGGTTCAAACTTGAAATCTTCTTCCTGGAGAAACCTCCACTATGGCTATGCATATGAAAAGGAAACAAGTCCTCTGAGGCAACTGATTGCAAGTGGCTAGGATACTGCCATGGAGGGCCTTCCAAGCTCTGATGTGGCTTTATGTTGTGCAAGAAGCCTTGTGGCAATGAATGCTGTGGGAAAGAAAGTGAATGTTGACATGAGTAAGGACTTGGACGATGCTGCGGATATTGCTTCTCTGTGACTTGCTGTGCAGCTTCATTTGATGATACAAGTTTCCCAGAACCAAAAAGTTGTGCTGATGCTGTGTTTCCTATTTGCTCGTGATCTATTTGCGGTTGCCTCTGTACTTCTTGATTGCCAAAAGTGCTCATCTTAATAACAGCTGAATGTTCTTGCCTCCATCTACTTGGTACTTTAGCAGTTTCTCCAGACCTTGAGGTAGCTTTTTGCCCTATAGCTGTGTCCCCAGAGTCCATTTTGTTACACAAGGTCTTAAGTGCTAGTTCACTTGAAAGCTGTGCAGACACATGGAGTGTGTCCAAAGCTGTGCTTTTTAAAGTTTCGTTGCTGCCATTTTTCCAGGGCTGTTGCAAATTCACAGACTTTTCTTTCTCTTTGAAACTTTCAATGCAGTAGTCTATAGGCATTAGATTTGTGTCTGTACACTAATGTATTATACAGTTCTGTTCATGGCAGGAACTTTCCTAAACATTTATTATATATTTGCAAAGACTTCTTATAGTATTTGGACATTTTCCATTGTTATTAAATACTGAGATGCAGAATGACCCAGAAATATTTGTGATCTACTAGAGCAAAGTTTTCTTCATCTCCTCCATTTTGACACAGCTATCTGTATGGAAAAATCAAAAACAAAGAAACCCCACACACCAATTAATACAGCCATGCTAAATAACATTGATGCAGTCAGTTGCTCTTCTATTTAGCCTTACATGAAAAGTATTCAGGGACTTAAGCAAAGGTAACTACATTTCACAAAACTCCCTTTTGTGAGCAGACAGTAAAGTCTGGTTCCAGAGATTGTACACAAGCATAATCACTACTCAATAAAAGCCCTAGGAATAGAAAACAGAGATCTACACTTTCCAAATTAAACAGCAGCTTGGGAAGGCGTTCGGGGGATAGTTTAAGGGCTCGATTCTCAGAAAGTCCACCACCTACTTTCACAGCTCTTATAGCAAATCAGAGCTGAGAATGGAGTCCTAACACCATGGGTGAGAACTACCTTCTTCAGTGTTACTCACCTACAGTTCAGACATGCACTTTAGCCACCGGGCCCTCCTCTAAAGTCAGAGGAGAGTGATCAGTGCTTTCAGAGGAATCTTTTCATATTATGTTGGGTGCTTCAAAGACAGGGGACATTTATGTACGTGGCCCTCCATGATGGGGATGCCTGGTTCTCACTGTCAGCTAGGCAGAAATCCTAGACAACTACCTTGGAGTATATACCAAATTTATAAGATGGCTAAAGTGAGGCACTTTTTACCTTAGATCATCTAACTGTTTTTACAAGAAGGTGTTTATCACCCTTTTAAACTACTTTTAAACAGTCAAAAGAGGTATCAAATAAGCTTTCCAAATACTGCACTGTTGGTACCCTTCCACACCTCCATCTTCCAATCACTAACTAAATCTTAGTGAGAATATCTTGCTAGAGGTAAAACATGTATTAGAGAAATGAGCTATGACCGCATTTATGTGACTTTAGCATTTACGATTTCAGTGTTGAAACATTTCCATCCAGCTATGCATGCACTTTCTACGTTTAAATGCAATAGGTTTCCACAGCTCTATTATAAAGAAGAAAAGCTCAGAGGTATGATTTTCATAAAAAAGTACAGCATGTGAATTTGAAGAACAATGTAGGATTCCCGCTTTCATATTATCCAAACACATGAAATTTTCTGGATGAAACAGTGAGAATTTTAAAGCCTGTCATTATTTTAAAATAGCAAGGAAAAGGATAAAAAAGAGCAGTGTTAGAGATATTGGAATAGTTTTCATTCCTACAATAGGAAAACTGAATGTGGCTTGAAGAAACATTAGCAAGGTGCAGGAAAACATACAGATAATGGGAATATATGTTTTGGTGTTGCTTGGGTTGCTTTTTTTTTTTTTTTTTAGAATAAAGCAATTACCTGCATCTTCTAAGCATCTAATAGGCATGACGGTCTTCAAATTTCCTGCAGGAAAAAAAAAAGTAGTCATAAGAAATTCTTGATATTAACTATAGATGCTGAAGTTTTCTGTTCTTTACAGTAGACAGCTGAATACTTCACTTATCCATCCACTGGAAAAAATTTATGTTGTGTTTTAAGAGTTCTGAGCAACCACATTTTGAAGAATATGAGCATGTCTTTCCAAAGTACTTATTTAAGTTTCTAGTGTGTGGAAGAATAACTGCAAATCTAACCTAATACAGTCTCACCTTCCTGAATTAGTCAAAAAAGAGAGCTGCTGATGTCCCTCTTCATTCCTACGCCTTTAAGCCTGGATTATCCCTGAATCCCATTGGCAAATCCCCTTTCAATGCCTCTCTCCAGCTAATGCTCTTAAACTCCAGGCCTCTCATTAAATGTTTCAGGGACGAGAACAAAATCTTGGACAGGGTGTCACCACTTAGGTACAAGGAAATGGAGTAAAACATGAGTAGATTTCCAAATCAGTTAACACCAGTGGGATACTGCTCAAGAATGTATGGCTGCCTTCTTGAAGAAGAAACCTACAGACCAAATACATGGTTAAAAGACTTTCATGACTGCCATGATTTGCCACTTGTCTGACCACCACCAGGCCACAGGCTAACCTCAGTATCACTGAAAAGGCTGGCACAGAAAACAGGGAGCATGAACAACATCATCGAGGTCAATAATGATGCCAGTGCACAAGCACAGATGTAAAGGAAAATGTGTAGCTTGAGAAGGAGAAGCAAGGAAGAGGGGGAATGTTCCTCACCGGGAGAGCATAAAGAAATTGGCCATCTTCAAAGAAAAGTACTTTTCTCCTTACTAGACAACTTTGCAAATGGAGAAGAAGAAACTTCTAGAAGATGGGAGTATCCTTTCTGTTCCATACACCCTCTACTGACTACCTTTAGGGAAGAAATCTGCCAGTCGTGGAAATGTAACAGCACTGTGTTTTTTGTGAGCAAAACACGATGCTAATATACTTCCAACAGTTTTCTGTTCTGGACAGAGACGTCCATTACAGAGTTCAAGCCATTCTGTGTCCCGCTATTTGCAGAACATTCTATATAATTTTTCAACCTACACTGTGAAACACATATAGACTAATTACAGGGATTATTGGTGGCTTAGGTTTGGTCAGAGTCACTCCCCTGGGGAAAATAAATCCCTTTCCAGAACCAACATAATAATTTCTGGTTTGGTTTGAGCTGCCATCCATCCTATCAAAGATGGCTTTAATATTATTCTTTTGGTTTCCCTCTCTCTTCCCACCCTAGTCCCCCCACCAATGGTAGTTTGGCCTACCTGGAGAAATCTAAGACACTGTAAAGCTAGCGTGCATTCTGTCTGTTTTTTCCAGTCAAGCCTCCATATCATCTACCTGCATCCACAGCCTAGCTTAAGCCAACAACAGACTTCCACTTTTCACCAATTAATGTTTATTCTTCAGAAAACACCGTACATATAGTTTTGTGTATTGCTCTCCATCAAAGCTATACTATTCAACACACAGAAACACCCTACATTTCAAGTACTACATATTTCAAACTAAGGAACTAAGGATGATAACATCATAGCAGCCTTCCAATATCTGAAGGGGGCCTATAGGGATGCTGGGGAGGGACTCTTCATGAGGAACTGTAGTGAGAGGACAAGGGGTAATGGGTTCAAACTTAAACAGGGGAAGTTTAGATTGGATATGAGGAAGAAATTCTTTACTGTAAGGGTGGTGAGGCACTGGAATGGATTGCCCAGCGAAGTTGTGAATGCTCCATCGCTGGTGGTGTTCAAGGCTGGACTGGACATAGCCTTGGGTGGCATGGTTTAGTGTGAGGTGTCCCTGCCCCTGGCAGGGGGGTTGGAACTAGATGATCTTAAGGTCCTTTCCAACCCTAACTATTCTATGATTCTATAAAAATGCATGTTTTCTTTAATAACTTTGGCAAGGTTCTGCTCTACTGGAGTGACTAAGAGGCGCCCACCTACACGGATCAGAAGCTGGATGGGAGTTGCGTTCAGCACATCGTTTGACAGGAGGTGCAAAGTCCTGCCTGGCTGGGGACCAAAGCCAGGTTTCCCAGTAGGAATGTGATCCAGGAGCCAGTTCCCCCAGCCACACTAACTGCACTATCTGCCCGCTTTAAACCAGGACATTTTACTTCTGTGAAAACTTTGAACATGAGATTACTAGGAAACCAGGAGCTGTATTTATGTCAAATGCACCTACTAAATCAAGGCTTTTAAAACTTTCCAGAAAGGAGCATTATCCTGTTGCTCTTTTTCCTAAGGTGCCTTTGTGAGCTGCATGCAGGGGACATATATCTGGTTGACTGCTCCAAGATTATTCCTCCCTTTTTTTCTTTTTTCCTCCTTTTTTCAGACCATTAAAATGGTTACACTCAACAGCTTTAAAATAAAATTTGGCAAAATACAATTTTTACTACTTCTCAATTTGTAGCTCATATTACAGCTCTTGCAAGTGAACAAATTGGAAGCTTATGTCTTCCAGGCTAAATCCTGAGTGCATCATACAGAATAAATATTGACTCTAGCATAATGACTAAGGGTCAGATCCAGCCTTATTTTAAATCTTTTCTGTCCAGCTCTGCCAGCACAAAGCCAGCCTAAACCCACAGTAATTGGCCCCTGAAGAATTTGTATTCTATAGGGCAAGTGTTAGCACAGACAAGCTCCAGTGGCCCCTATGAAATCCTTACACTCATGCACAGACCTCTGCCAAGACCCTTATTAGGCAAGTCTAGTTTATGTCTGGGATAAGCCCAGCGACCAAGCAGCCTTACAACAAGAAGGCCACCTCTGAGCTCTTCCCCACCTGCCACTGAGAAGAAAATTGAGGTGGCCTTTTGGGAAGAAAGACAGCACACCTCTGGCTTGTTGTCCTATCCCATATTTCCCTCTGCCCCACTACTGATATTCCCCAAAGAGCTGTTTGGTGTTGACATCCCAGTGGAAATTAAAAAAAACAAAACCAAAAACAAACAAAAGACTGAGAATCCTAATAAAACATGGATTTACAGCTTCTTCTACCTCGGTAAAGTCATAGGTGGGCTAAGCCTGAAGAAGGCCACTCAGCCAGTATTCAGTGTGCATCTCTGAACTGAAGGATCTAACAGGCATGAAGGTAGGTAAGCATTTATTCATCCTTCTTTGCAAGGTTATATATTCATTCCTGGACTGAGGATGTTATATACCGACATGACAGAAGAAATGCAGTCCTTGGGGTATATAAGTTTTGGCATTTTACTCAACCAATTGAAAGCATTTTTATACTGCTTAACATCACACTTGTGGTCTTTGAACTGCACTTACTAAAAAGATACGTCAGAAGAAACACTTCTTAAATTTACCAGTTTTGTAAAAAAGGCTTCCCGTTCTTGACCAGAGAGATTCTCTTTGCATTTCCAGCAGCCCCTGGCTAGGCAACCCATTTGACTGTTGTTTTGCAGCTGGCTTTCTACCTGTCTATTTGAACACCTCTAGGAATGACTGCAAATTCCTATTTCAACCACTGGCATTTGGCAGTTCTTGAATTCCTGGGGAATGCAAGGATGCCTGTGCTTTTGTGCAGTTTGGCAGGAGTTGTAAGGCATCCTTTTACACATGCAATTCCAAGAAGGCAGCCCTTTTAAAACACATTAGGTATATTTAATTTAATTTACTGCTTTCTATATTGCAACTGCTGTTGTTAACTCTTCACATTTGAAGACATTAATTTGTTCATTTAATTCCACCCCAGAGGTTCTACCTGCCCTCTGGGTTTCAGTGCTCTATTGAATATATTGCCAGTCTCCAAAACCAGCCAGAGAATTACATTTTTTGAAAATACTCTGAAACGCTTAGAATAACACACATTTTTTTAAATTTGGGCAGCTGCACTAGTTGCTACAATGTAATTTTTAAAATGTGATTTAAAAGCGCTACTCAATACAAAACCAAATACTGCTCCACAAGTACACATAGCACACTGTGAATTTACTATCATGAATTTATAATGATCAAACAAACTCTACTAAGCTTCCTTGAGGAGAAGCTACAGGGCAGGATCTGTTTCCCACTGTTATGCTGGGTAAACACCTCTGCTCTCACAGATTCCCCCACAAGCCAGGAACTGAGGGGACTGACTGAGAGGATCCAGTTACAGATGCATCAAGGATAGACTGCGAGCTTACTGTGACCGAATACTGACTTCAGGCTTTACTCTAAGGTTTCTGTGAATGCACATTTGTGTCCCTGGTAGTTGCAGGTTTCAAAGGACAGAATCTGTGAACATAAAACTAGGAGTGGTATACAATCTGGCATCCTGATTTATGTAATTATTATTTTAGAGGTTGCACTAAATCTGGCTCTTATTTATTCAATATTCTCATATTCACAGGATCACAGAAGAGTTAGAGTTGGAAAGGACCTAACGATCATCTAGTTCCAACCCCCCTGCCATGGGCAGGGACACCTCCCACAAGAACAGGTTGCTCAAAGACCCATCCAACCTGGCCTTGAACACTGACAGGGATGGAGCATCCACAACTTCCATGGGCAACCTGTTCCAGTGCCTCACCACTCCCACAGTAAATTTCTTCCTTATATCTAATCTAAATCTCCCTGCTTAAGTTTGAACCCATTACCCCTTGAGAACTATTCTAGAATCTCAGCCATTGAGAGATGGCATATAGCAGTGCATTTTAGTTAGCTGCACTAGTATTGATTATTTAATTCATTTTAAGGCTTTACCAAACTCACCTTAATCTTGTTAATTCAGTTAATTCAAACTATTATCTGAGACCATTATCTGAGTATGTTGAAGAAAGTAACTGGAACATGTTTCCTTAAAAACATGCTGAAACCAACTTTAAAAACAAATTAATAATCATATCAGTTGTACTCTAACAGCCATTTACCTTAACTGTAGGAACTTCTGCTTTCCTCAGACATTTCATACAAATGTCAATGGATACATGATGCGAAGAACAAAACTCTCTTTTCCTCTGAATGTGATCCTACTGAACCAGAGGTCAGGCACACACTATCCCTTCTGCGGTGACCTTATAGAAAAATCAGAATTGTTTGAAGAGTCTCTCATTTGACTTCAAGGAGCTTTGAACTGATAAGAAGCTTGACTCAGAGTGACTAAAAGGAGACAACTTATTCCAACAGCAAGTAAAAGTAAGAACTAAATTCTGCTCTACATTTCCCTGGTATGAATCTGAAGCAATGAGCTGCAAATCCAAGAACACACAATTCCAGATTTATTCCTCATAGGAATCAACAAAATCAGACACCACTTAGGTTTAGGCTCTTGCATCCTACATACTAAATATCTGAGGTTATTTGTTACAAGGTGAAAATAAAGTAATCCAACACCCCGAAGAGGTCTACAGAGAAACTTGTAACATATATTGCAATATATGTTCAATTACAAGTTAGTAAGAAAACAAAGGCGATTTTCTTTAAGAGATCCTGGCTTGCATCATGAATGCTTAGAGCACAGCTGCAGCAAAACACTCAGTTTTGGCTAAGTATCTGAAATACAATTTTAAACTGCCAGTCTCTGTAGAAAAATAGCACCACATAAAAAACTTAAATTCAAGTTGAATGTATTTTAAGAAGCTATTGAAGAAGCCTACAGCAGAAATGCCTTAACACTGACCTTTTCGCTATAATGACAACGATTGCTCACTTAAAGTACATCACTATTTCCTATCTCAGCATCACACGCAATGTACACAGCACTACCAGATGGAAAAAATGTATAAAAAAAGCTTTCATGTTGCCAAAGTCCAACTAAACACCTAAACACACTTATTTCCACAGGATGACTCTATATATGTGTATATAAAAAAAAGAGAGAGACAAAAAAAGAAAGAGACAAAAAGCTACACAGGAACCAAATTAATCATAAACACTTCCTTTACAGATAGAAGCTTGCAAACAAATCACAGTTCTGCTCCTTGAATTGAACATAAGAGTTTGTCAGAGGTGCTTAAGCATGTCAGATAATACCAAATCTAGCTGTTTTTACGGACCGCTTCCAGCGCGGACATCCTGAATCTATCTCTATACAAAAGCAAAGGATTGGGATTATTCAGATACAAAACTAAACAAGACAATTATGCACACTGCTAATCTCACGCTACTATTTAGTTCCTTGGGGAGCAAGTTAAAAAAATTAAAATGCGTGAGTAAAATACCAAAATATCATTTCCCAAGTGGACCTTAAAATGTGATGGCAGAGCAATGGCAGATCTGACAGACAGCACTTCCAGTGCTATTAAAATTTCAGGAGGCAACAAAGACTTCACAGTCATTTTGCCCCCCCTCCTCAGTTTCTCTTGAATCATTGTACACAGTGATTTAAAAGGGTGAGAGCATCTCCCTTGCAGAAAACAGTGAGAAGCAGACGCCCACCATTAAGGCCCTCTTTAAACACTGTTATGATGGTTGAAGTTAGGTTTATATGATGTCTAATCCCATTTGTCCTAACCTGCAGAAGAATGAGTTCCTCCCAAGGGTGAGTTAAGTAGTAAGTAAACAGTATTAACTAAATACGCATCAACAATGTACAGTAGCATCCAAAGCAGTGCTGATATACAAATGAGCTCTTAATTCTTGAGCGGCTCTTTTCATCAGCAGAAACTCAACTCTATAAAAATACAGAAGTGGGAAATAGTTTCTAATCACTATTTCTATGATTACTTTTTTCACACCTTAAGTGTAGAAATTAAATGGAGCTTGTGGCCCTGCTGACAATCCCAAACTACTGTAATGTAAATGAATGGGCATTATGTGGCCCCAAAAAAGCTAAATAACTAAAATATGTGACAACCAGAGACTCAGACTCTAATCAATGATGCTGTATGATGCCATTGGGACTGCAATGAAAGTCTTGCATTTGCAAGAAGTGGTGAAAACTACTGAGATTAAAGAATTATTTCTCAATTCATAACAAAGAAATGTGTTAATCAGAAAGGGAAATTTCTCACCTTATAAAGGACAATTAATTAAACTATGAATTAAGCAGCACTTGTGAAAGATAAAGCATATGCAAAGAGCAAGACTCCCATGTAGACAGGGTTTGTAGTGATTTCTACATTTATAAAACATCACCTACAGTAAGAAGGGTAGGAACAGTGCTGCTGGTGAGTTCAAACTGCTACAGTTGTCAGATATAACAACTTTCCTAACGGAGATTATGTGCAAAGGCTGAAATGCCTCTTCGTTTTCACACAAAAACTGCAACCTTAGGCAGCCTAATGCTGGTAAGTCCCTGCTAAGACATACAGCTTTCCCCCAGGTTTTCCCAGGAAAAAAGATATCAAATTTTGTGTAAACATTGCATCATTTTTAGGTACAAAGTAATTATTATTCTGCTGCCAAATGGAAATATTGGACAAATACCAGGGCTTTGCCTAGCATTTTCATCTTAGGGTGAAAAAACCGCTGAATTTTCTGGGAAGTGAGGCATTTTTAGTTTAGAAGTTATACAATCCTAATTATGCAACCACGGCACATTTTGCGAACAGCTATGCCTCCTTTCACACCATGTCAGAAGAAGCCACTTGCATGCCACATGAAAATATCAGTGTCTTTCAAACACTTTCTTGAATGAGCAAATGCACTGTCTCTGACAAATGCCCTCACCCCAGGAAGAATTACATAGGAAGACATTTATAGTGTCTGAGCTTGTGTTTGTTTTTCACTGACACCGATTATTATACAAGCTTATTTTAAAACCTGTAATTGTTTACTAAGGCCTGTGGTCACCACATGTCAAAACAAAAACAGAGGTATGCTAAACATCAGTAGCATGCTCTTACCCTATTTTTTTTCCCCATTTTTTTGCACCTAAAGTAGAACGGGCATTCACAGAAGTTTTATTACAATACAATCTGAACACTTTGTTAAAGTTAAGCTGAGATCAGGTGGTGCCGTGGTTTAAGCTGAACCCAGGACGGGTAGCAAGACCAAATCCTGTATTTCGCACAGATGTCACAACAGTCCAACTCTGCAAAGCCCAAATATTTCATTTTAACTAGTGACTCAATATAGTCACTTTGCTGTAGCAAATCTAGTCACTTAGTATTGCCTAAAGATATTTAGTATTGTCTAAGATGCCCCATCCCTGCAAATATTCAAGGCCAGGTTGGATGGGGCTTTGAGCAACACAGTCTACTGGAAGGTGTCCCTGTCCATGGCTGGGGGATGGAACCAGATGATCTTTAAGGTCCCCTCCAACCCAACTATTACCACTACAGTGGTAATATAAGACACATTACCATGATGGCACATTTAAGGACACTGATTTCTTTACAACCCTCAGGATGCCTAACGGGTTAAAAAAAAAAAAAAGAATAAAAAAAAGCCCTTTAAAATAATGCTGGCCATAACTTCCTTCTTTTTATTGCATGAAGCACTGGAAATCAGTATGCAGAATTTTCAATTGCATCAGAACGTGTCTTTAAAAAGTCAGTAAAATATGCATATACTTTCTGCTGCATTTTATAGATACACATGAAATTCCACTCTTTGCAGTTAGGTTTCTTTCTACAAAACACAATGCAACTGTTTATTAACAAGAGCATCACTCTCCTAAGCAAACACCTCTGAAAAGATTAAGGTCTACCAAAATGCCTGAATCTGCACATAAAACCTGTTATTCCACAGGGCTGTGTTGATATTTGAGCTATAGGCCAAGCTGACAGCCCAGTTACAGATTCTCAACAAGCACAACACAATAAAACATATAACGTTTCTTGGGAAAGACACTGCTCAGGTTTCACGATGACTTTATGTCAGACAAGATTAGACCAGAGTGCAGTATTACAGGACATTCCTAATACAAACAGCACCTTTTCATATATGTATGAAAGCTTCATACATCTGTAATCCAACATCATACCAACTTCAGAAACTACTCCAAGGAAACCTGCAACATGCAACCACTATCCTGCACTCGATGAGTGGCACAACTGGATGCCAAATCACTCCTACCCAGGAAAAGTCAAAGAAAGGGCAGCAAAAATCCTAATTTCACACACGAGACAAGAGCCCAGCAGGCTCTAAGAGGACGTCTTCAGGGCTGATGATCTATTGAAAGTGAAAGTCACAGATGCTCAGCTCCAGAAAACTCCACACAGCTTCATACAGGGATCTCCTTCATCATGCTTGGCAGATTCCAACCGAATTTAGTTGCCTTTCCATTATTACAAGCGGAAGTGAAATCAGCTAAGGATATGGCTCTAAAGTCCCTTGGGTACTTGTGATAACACCAACACCACTTCTACACTACAAACAAAAGAAATTATCACCAACATGTAATCACAGAACAGTTTGTGCTGGAAAGATCTTAAGAGTTTAACTCCCAAATGTCCACATCCCCTTTACAGACAGGGAAATTAACACACAGAGCGCACACACAAGCATATAGGGCTTTATGTTTGCTAAGCTACACTTAAAACTAAGTACTAAATGTTCCTTGGGATAGCTGCTAACAATCTGAAAAACTGCATGGCAAACCAAAAGCACATAGACTATACTTCTTCAGGTGAAAGTGCAAAGTTTTAGCTCTCAGACCACCTAAGACAATTAATAACTTGCTTATTCAATTGAACTCTTCCCCCTGTGTCTCTCTTCCTCTCCCCCTTGCAGGATTTGAGGACACCCTGTTCCCCTGGAGCTGGTGAATCACTAGAAGCCAGCAGGCCCACTCAGTACCTCAAAAGACACAAAAGGCGTAAAAATAGCTCGTACTAATGAAGCAAGTACAGCGTCACCAGCCAGATGAGTGTGGGTGATCAGATAAGGCTCTGTTGTTGCAAAGGGCAAATTATTAAGAGAATGCTTCTCTCTCTCTCTCTTTTTATTAAACCTTATTCTTCCTCCGCTGAAACCAGCCCTCTGCAATGCCTGGTAAATGATACCTGACAAGACTGACGACTCCTGTAATTGCAAGTTTCATACTGGCGCAGGAAGTGGTGCCTCACTACGAGCTGAAGGTACAGAGGAGGTGTCACTAAAAACAAAATAAATAAATAAAGAGAGGCAAAAATAAAGCCTAAAAATAGCCAGGACTATCCGCTATTACTGTGTGGGTATATTTAGCTGGTCTAACGCCAACTTTTCTTGTCAAAAACACAATCTTACCTTTATGCAAAACAGCTTCCTGTTTCTAAACATAACTTGAGAAACTTGAGACAGGGGAAAATTCAGATTTTGAAATTGTCCCTTTTTCACTGATAGCATGAAAAGATTAAATGTGAGAAGACCAGGTAGATCTTCTACATGGCTTTTGCATCCTGATATCACATAACAAATAGATGAGAATTTGCTATTAAGACATCCTAATACAACCCATCAGACTAGGTAATAGATTCAGAGGAAAAAACAGAGCAGCTTCTCAAAAAGAAAGCAAATTTCTCCAGGGACCTGAAATGAGACTCTCACAGCTGAAGGAAAGGGGACAAGTCCTGTGCCAGCTCCACTGCCTGAGTCAGCATTGCCCTCAAGAGAAGACTGTGCCTCACCAGAAGACACATGTGCAACTGCAACTCATGTGCACACAACTGTGTACGCCCCACATATAGCAGACAAAAAGTACAAAGGCAACTCATAAGATGCAGTTGCACTTTTACAGCCCTGTTCTGCAAGTGTCACCTACCCTGAAGCCAGCTCAAATCACTTTACCAGCACAAAGGAGATTTTTAGGAAGGATGTCAATATCATTTACTACTATTTAAGGCACTCCTATGCTGCCTAATAAAGTGGCAGGAGTATAAATGACAGTCGGGCCAAGTGATACAGTTTAATACCTTATCAGCAGTATTGAGAAATGCTTCCAACCACACATTTGAATTTCTGATTCCCAAGTACCTGTACTTAGAGGAATTAATGAATGTACCCTGTGTATGTCACCACAGTGAGTGGACACTCATTGTGCTCAGCGCTCAGACACCACGTGCTATCTAACCTCTCCTCTTGGCTGCAGCCAAGGGTTGCCTCCCACCCAGAACAGGAGGGCTTCTGCCACTGGCACTTGCCAGCCTTGCTCATGGTGCCGACCACACTTTCAGCCCTCTGTTCACCCCACCTTAACTATGTCAGGAGTCCTGCAACTTTCAGGGGTCTAATTGCAACAGGATGAGCAACAGCTGTGTTCAGCACAGATGTTCAGAGATGCTCTGCAATCTCTCTTTCACTCCCCCTAAATAAAATGAGAAGACAAGCCAGGTCCCAAGGACTCTTAAGGATGTCTGCAACTGTTTAAAGTACATAACTGCACTACTGGAAGTAATACATATGCCAACTTTCCAGTGCTCCCCATGAGGTGTGCAAGGAAATGGTCTTTTCCACAACTATGGTTTATCTATTTAATATCATGACTCCTTTGGCTGATGGTTAAATGAGGGGTTTGTTCATTATTATGCAGCCTTCCTATGTGGCTCCATATACCTCACATAAATCGTTCTGGGGCTGGGGTTAAAAAAAAAATGCA